>OX336388.2:2060269449-2061523808 GCA_946902985.2 Meconema thalassinum | reverse complement strand
CACTCGTTTTATGAATATACTCGTGTCTTAATTATTGCCATCATAGGCTTGTTGCATAATGTACTAATTTAAAATCGTTAATATTAACTGTCAATGCGCATATATTCTTTAAGCAAAATTCTAATTTCTACACAATTCAAGTGAAATACCCCTACTTAATTTTCAATAGGCTTATGTTCAAACATGTATTTTCTGTTTGTTGGTCTATTTATACGGGGGGGGGGGGGGGGTGACCACCTCGTTGTGTAGCGGCTAGCGTTCTTCGCTGTCATCCCGGAGGTCCGGGTTCGAATCCCAGCTCTGCCAAGCAATTTTTATTCTGATCTGATCTGGATCACGATAGACACTACTCAGCCAAGTGAGGCAAAACTGAAAATAGGAGGGTTCGATTCCCATCTCAGTCATCTTGGAAGTGGTTTTTCTTGGTTTTCCACTTCCACTCGAGGAAAATGCCAGGATGATTTCTAACTTTCCTGAGTATTACACACGAAAAATTAGGAGTCTAAAACGGAAAATTAGGAAATTATACAATAAAAGACATGATAGTGACAAGTATATGTTGAAATTTAAGTCCTTATCAAGAGAGCTCGTCTTAAAAAAAGAGGGCTGCTCATGACAGTTATATGCAAGGTTTACTTGGTTCGGGAGGTGATGGGTGGAAAAAAAAATACAGTTATGTTAGGAGAAGAAAGGGAAATCCAAATAATTTGACGATGATAATGTCCGGTGACGGTAAATTAATTACTGAGAAACAGGCCTTTGCTAATGAATTAAATGTATTTTACGGTAGTGTGTTCAATAAATCCAATAGCTGTGTGTTGGACCTTAACGACGAATCAGGGGCTCCCCTGTTCCAAATAAACCAGTCAGCAATTGTAAATCTAATACAAAAACTACGTTTCAATGTATCAAAGGGTCCTGATAATATTGTTAGTGAAGTACTTAAACTAGGAGGTAGGGCCGTGGCACGATACTTGGAGGTGATGTTTAATGTGTCCATAAACAATGCGCAAATCCCAGATAACTGGAAAAGAGCTACGGTAGTCCCAATATTTAAGGGAGGGAGCAAACTTGAATTGGGCAACTACAGGCCGGTTAGCCTTACGTCCATCGTTTGTAAACAGATGGAGCATCTCATTTGCGACTACTCGAGGGAATAGTGGGAAACATTATCATGGTTTAATGATAGGCAACATGGATTTCGGAAAGGTTACTCATGCGAGAGTCAGATGCTATCACTTTTTCAAGACATTAGCGAATCGTTAGACCATGGAGTTTCAGTCGACGCCGTGGTTATAGATTTTGCGAAGGCATTTGATGTCGTGCCGCATGACATGCTGCTCCATAAATTAGCTTCGACGAAGATTGATAGAAGAGTAATTTTATGGATCCAAGAATTTTTGACGGGTCGTTCACAGAAAGTGAAAGTCGAAGGCATATTCTCGGATGAAATTACCGTAACGTCGGGTATCCCTCAGGGCAGCGTAATCGGAACTTTGTTATTTTTGGCGTTTATAAATGACTTACCAAATGGGATTCGCAGTGACTGTCGATTGTTTGCGGATGATTGTGTAATATATTGAAAGATACATGACTCACAAGACAATGCAGTGCTTCAAGAGGACCTGAACCTGGTCTATAAGTGGGCGATTGAAAATAAAATGAAAATAAACACAAGAAAATGCAGTCTCTTAAAAATAGGGAAAGTGCGGAGGGAAGATTTTCAATATAACATTGGCTCGGAAATACTTGTAGAAGAAGATTCTTGCAAATATTTGGGCGTTCGCGTAAGGAATGATATGAAATGGAGTAGTCATGTAGGATGTGTAGTTTCAAAAGCTTACAAATCCCTGCACTTTGTAATGAGGGTATTAAAAGGAAGTAGTACCTCTGCTAAAGAATTAGGCTATTTGTCACTTGTAAGACCTATTCTGGAATATGCCTTGGCGGTTTGGGATCCATATCAAGTAGGGCTCATCAATGAGTTGGAAATGGTACAAAGAAAGGCCGCTAGATTTGTGCTCAGTGACTTTAATCCCAGGAGCAGTGTGAGCCGTATGTTAAAGAAACTTGGGTGGGAATCACTGGAGGCTAGGAGGATGAAATCTAGACTCTGCGCTATGTACAACACGTATACAAATCAACCAGCATGGGGTGAGCTTAGCAAACGATTGGGAAAGCCCACTTACATGGGTAGGAGCGATCATCCTTTCAAAGTTAAGGGCCGACCACAGCGAACAAATTATGGTAAATATTCTTTTGTAAACCGTGCCATTGATAACTGGAACTCTCTACCTGCCGCAGTCTTAGAGCCTTTTCCCAAACATATAGGTGTGTTTAAGAAAAGACTGACTATTTGTGTAAATACTCCAGTTTAATTGTTGTATAATTGTTATTGAATTGTTATGTATAATTATTTATTTGTTATGTATATCCAATTTGCCACCGGGGGACACTCCCCCCATTGCAAATAAATGAATGAATGAATGAATGAACTTAAAGCCACGGTGGTCTCCTTCCCAATCCTAATCTGAATGAACTGGTGATCTGTGATACAGAAACCCCAGACAAGGAAGACAAGATTGACAGCCGAGGGGTCACGTCACACTGACCACGTGACACTCCACAATCTGTAGGCCATATAACTGAGCAATGGTCGCTTGGTAGTCTATGACCTTTAATGGGCTCTTGAACCACGCTTTATAGCTGTCTAATTTGTACACATGTATCCTTGAAGCTCAAAATATTACCAGATCGATATTGATATAGCGCCATCTTCGATACAGGTGGTTAAGATCTAACCAGGGTTGAAATAATGAGCAGAAACCATTTATAAATATGAGAGGACGTCTGCCTGCATCATGTGCAAAATTATACCAGGCGTATTTTTAAAGTAGTTAGGCCTACCAACAACTGTTCTTCAAAATATAAATGAATACTTTAATGCGCACAATGTGCATGAACGTGGTTCTTACGATCCATCATTAGTTCAAAATTTTGTGAGGGATTCTACCCTCAGTTTACATGATAAATGCCTCTTCCGAGGGGTGTCCGTATATTTTCTAATTTTCACAAAATTTCGTCAGAGACACCTCTATGCTCTTGCACGTCCTCACGTGGTATCTGTCGCAAGGACCCTTACAAAGCTTGCACACGCATAGATCGTCTGGTTGGTGATAGACGTCTCTCATGCAGATCCGGTGGTGGAAACCATGGCCTCATTTCTTTTAAATATGTTTTATTTTTATTTTTAACTACTTTCCTCCCATTTCCGGCTTTTATTGAGGCACTTGTCATAATGCTTCCATTCCATGGATTCCTGTTTGGATTCAGGAGTGAAGTGGTATACTCACCCATGTCTCATATTTTCTGTAACAATAAAATCGTGTGATAAAAGTCGATGCACTGGTGATTCGTTTGATCTTGTGTGCCTCAGGGAGATCTTTGGCACCCATCTTGCACACAATTTTGGAAATTCTAAGCGATCAGTGTTAGGTCGGCGTAATGCAGTTGATGTGGTCCGGATACATCGTGGATGTGAGAACCGAATAGTTGCATGTTTGTAAGATAGGCTATGTCTGATATTTTGTGTCTACGTCGTTTCTGTACTAGAAAAAGCATTTCTGCCTCCAGACAGCTACACAAAATCTTCATGTAATATTACATAACTCTCGACCTACATATAAAAATAATCCAACATGGCGACCATCCGAAATATTTAGACGGTTCTCAATATCTACGAATCTATTACAGCAATCAACCTGATTATTTTTAAGTTGATAGAGACAATTGACATAAGTAGGATATATGAAAATATGTATAGTTCTTTACGGAACTACTTTTTTATTCGGAATTTAATTGATTTTCTAGTTCTTGCTGGACTTGTGTTTATTTCATTTTCTCCTCCGGGGAAATTCTGAACTTTTTGTTTCGGGTAATTTAATTGTTATTTGTTCAATACAGCTATGTAATTGTAGTTGTTACTTTAGCTTAAAATGCTTAATGTTATTTTTAGTTTTGAATTTTGGACTTATCAAAAGGTTTTACCCGATCTACAGCAGCGAGAAGTCATGGCATGGCATGACCCACGCATGATCTTAGCCTGTCGGCCCGTAGGCCTTAAGAGCTGTGTCAAATGGATTTCGACCAACTGCAATTGGATGAGGGGCTTTGGGTGATTACCTTGTGTCTGGTTGGTCAGAATATGACCTGGTGCATTTAAACACGGAAAGTACAGAAAGTAGAAATAAGAATTTCTAAAAAGGAAAGTCAAAGGTAAGAGGGTAATCGAATAATGAAGTCCTAATTACAAGAGTGAAATAAAGGCGTGCTATAGTAGCAAGTTGCTAAGAAAGATTATTCAATAATAATGCGGGAGAAAACATTTCACTACTACTCTCATGCTCTCTCCTTTTCCTCTGTTTTACGTGGATAACTTGGGGCTAATAATAATAATAATGATTGGTAATTATCTCTGGCTGTAGTAAATCAAATAACTTACAGCCAGAGTATTTGTTGTGAGAGGTTTAATAGTTATGCAATGGAATAATAAATACTTGTTTAATTAATTAATTAATTAATTAAATAGGGGCAGTGCAAGAGAAAAATGAGAGTAGCAGCTCGTCTCAGCTTATGTTCGTGTCAGGATGTGAACGTTGACCAATGTGACCAGTCACACTCCTGCCGATGCTATAGATATTATTATTATTATTATTATTATTATTATTATTATTATTATTATTATTATTATTATTATTATTATCACTACGCTCGCCATGGATTAGTTATAAGTGAGCTTTTCAGTGTGTGTAGTGGTTTTAAATTTTGCAGCAGTTTCAAATGTAACGGGAAAAATAGAAGATCTCTAGTGGGTTGAAATTTAGTAGTGCTTTAGGAGAGAGGAAAAATAAAGACCTATAATAGGTTTGGCATTGATTGGCAATTATATATTGCATTTAAAAGGCTTCAGCTCCCGCCTCTTTTGTTTTAAATCTATGTAATGTGTTAGTTGATAGTGTAATTGAGGTGTAATGTATGACACTGGAACGGGGAGTTCTAATTTATAGGTGACAGAAAACATTTCAATAATAGCCTACTTATATCGGTTAATTTAAAGAATTCTCTTCCAATATTCGTGTTGCACTTTCCTTAGATAAGTGGCACTCTGCAAATGGTTTTAATGACCACTGAATATCGTACAATAAAGAGCCACAGAGATGTGCCAGCGGCGGGCAGCAGGATATTGAGGCTCACTGATATGGGATTGAGAGCTTACCGGCGCTTGTCGTGCTCAGAATGCGCCAACACACCACCTAACGACCCGCCCAGGGATTAGCGGCTCCTACTGGAATCACTTCTAAATTTAATAACCCTCCGAGCTGCCCGGAATCACAATTTATTGTTCCTTGTGCTGCTATGAAATGGAGAATTTCATATTGCACTCTATAATGTATGTGTTCCTTACAGCCCTGGTTATCAGCACTATAACTCATTTATAATCTACCTACAGTATTCAGAGTAGTGCTAATTATATTAGTTTCAACGCTGGTTATTTGAGGTTAGACCACAGGAGTAGTAAGTGAGACTGTCATCTGGACTTAAACCCGTACATTCTGGATACTGGACAGGTACGTTAGCCCATAGATCCCTCGCTTAATCCATGGACCACCTCATGATGTAGCGGCTAGCATTTTTGGCTGTCGTCCTGGAGGTCCCAGTTTGATTCCTGAATCTTCCATGACATTTAATTCTGGCCCGAGGACTGGAACGGGGTACACTCAGCCTCGTGAGGCAAAACTAAGAAGAGGTGGGTTTGATTCCTACCTCAACCCCCCTGGAAGTGGTTTTGCGTAGTTATCCACTTCTACTCCAGGTAAATTCCGGGATCCTAACTTAAGGCCACGGCCACCTCCTACCCAAATCCCACTTTGATTACAAGTACACACTCTAGTACAGACAACACTGTGACACAGGTTATCAGTCAACTTATACACACACTTATAAACGAGGCTACATGACCACGATGTCGTGCGGCTTCTTAACAGTCATCATCATCAACAATGATATTGGTTGGTTGGTTCTTAGGTTTAGGGGCTGCGACAACGCGGTCTTGTAGCCCCGTGTACTTTGGGTGTGTGTAGAATCTGTCTGATAAGCGGTGTTAATTGTGATGACTGTATTAGTGTGTGTTATCTGTTTTTTAATTTAAGTACAGACTGCAACTTAGAATTTTTCAAATAGTTCCTACTTTTGCCGCCAAGCGCCACCGTCAACGACTACTAGGCCAAGATCAGAACTTAGCTACTAGACACCACCGCAGTCGGCTCTTGGCAACGAACGTAGAAACCTAAGAGCGTTGTTTACATTCTTAACCTATCCAATTTAGCTTCACACAGGTGCAATTAGTGGAAGATTCTTTAACATGCCATAGATCTATGACATGGGACCGCCGGCTTTATTTCCCCTCCGAAGGAAGGCATACTGAGGGATTTTTAACGCTCTTAAAAATTCGACGGCTTCGGCCGGGTTTGAACCCGCGATCTTGGGCATAGAAGCTCAGCATGCTACCGACTATGCCACCGAAGCCGCTAACAATGATATTGATTAACTAGCTTTCTTCGGCTTTTCCCAATTAATTGGGGTCGCCGGAGCCAAACAGGCTCATTTTGGTTTTATCCGGGGATTTAAAGCCAGGGTGCCATTCCTGACGCCACGTGATTTTTCAGGTGAAAAAAAAAAAAACAACTTGCTGTCACTGGCATTCGAACCCCGGCCGTCCGGGTGAAAGACGAGCAGCTAAGTAAGCGACAGTGCCATTACGCTCCCCTAACAACGATATTGATTGTACAGTATTAGCAAAATGAAATGAAAAATAAAAAAATGTTGTTATATGTGGACCAATTTATATTTTATTCTTACTTAAGGTAGAACCATAGATTATGTTAGAACTCCGCTGTCTTGTATACGTAGATGACACAGGGATGAATTTAGATGGTGACGGTGATAGAAGTGGGTGTAGAAGCATCACTAACAATTCCATTGTGAGGATATTAATGGATGAATACTACTGTCCTTACTTGTAATCCATCATACAATCAAACGCTGAAGGTGTGGGTCTGGCGGCAAGGCGACGATAACTTATTTTGACAATCGCTGGGCGTGGTGACACAAGCCAGGCAGACTGCTCGTTCATCATGGCGGGCTCGCGCACCCTGACAACCGACACACCTCCACACGCGCGCAGCCTCAGGCGACTGGCAACACCATCTTAGCAGTGGCGGACAGCACGGCAGGAAATCGGGTATAATAGGTTCAGGAATACAGATTGTCTATAAGAAAGTTAACCTCAATGTATCCTGTTTAGCTTTTGCTGATGACCTTGTCTTGTTATCTATCAATATAGAGCACAGGCGCGGATCTAGAGTTTGGTTTGGGGGGAGGGGGGGGGGGGTCACAGAATCGAAATTGTTAAGAAAAATGGTATCACTAACAATGCAATCACAAAATAACCAAACGTACAAAACCAGACCAATTTTTTTGCAAGCTACATGGATAGAAATTTGATGCGTTTAGCGCACCAAAAATATTCGTAAAAATTGCAACGGCGTGTTTTGCGACTTTTACATCGAGCTTCGGGAAAAGTATCAAGGTACGTTACAGTTTCGGCAAGTCGAGTTGGTACCGACAAAGGGAGAAAGTCACAGCTTAAATTGCCAACCAAGCTTGCAGTTTGGACGTCGGCAAAATGTTTTGGTGTCAAAAAAGCCCCAAATTCCTATCCGTGCATTGCTGCAAATTCATCGTAACATCACTATAGACATCGATTCGGTAATCACAAGGTTTGCTAATCAAAATAGACGAGTTGATTTTGTTTTATAAATAATCGTTTTTATATAACAGGTATGAAGTTGTAAATATGTACAGTTGTAACAGAACATAATAATTGCAATAAAGATATTTACAGTATTGAATAAAATGAAAAAAAAAAAAAGAACTGTTTTTCAGTTAAAATTCGTTAAGTTTTATTTGTCTGGTTATTGTGTTTTCGATTTTCGAGTTTGCAAAAAAATTTGGTCTCCGTTTGGGGCGGGGGTCATGACCCCCGTGACCCCCCCCCCCCCCTTGAATCCGCGCCTGATATAGAGGAAGCTACTTATCAAATACAAAGTCTGATGATGATGATGATGATGATGATAATTGTAGTTTTAAGGGGCCTAACATCTATGTTATCGGCCCCTAACGGTTTGGGTGATAGTGAAAGATGAGATGAGAATGAAAACTATAACTAATACTAACTACAGAGTTACATAATAGAAGAAGAAATGGTAAACAAATAAAGGATAAGGCAAATAAAGGACAGGAAGAAAAGAAATTCCATCAACCCTCGAAGAATGAGGATTGGGGACTTGAAAGGGAGGAGAGCCATGAAAGGCAGATAGGAAAAAGAAGGAGGAGAGGGAAAAATGGGACAAAACGGACCCAGCTCAGGAATCCCTCGGGGTCGCCAACTCCCAAACTCACCAGCCGTGAGCCCTTGAGGGTGTAGTACTATCCAGGGTGCACCAGAAGTGGTGGGGCTACATACACCCTGCCTCCTTGAAGACCTAGTGCAGAAGGCAGGAGAGAATATGAAAAGAAATAGAAGGCTGACCCCACAGAACACCAAATATAATAGAAGTGAATACCGCTTAGTAAAGCTTGGAAACAAGAAACTACTGCAGCACGCCTAGTGGTGTGGCAACCAACTACCAGTATGGAAATATTAGCACCCAAATACGTTTTCATTTTATATTTTTATTTTATTTAACTGGGTCACTCCAATCCGTATTTAATTTAAAGACGCATTTCCATTTTAAAAAATCGCACCACCTTGAGACGTTGGACTGGTTGGTTTTATTCAGAACTGTTCACGTCGATGTCGTATGACTCATATTCTTTGGCGTGAGCAACACCCACATTTGGCAAATACGGTTTACGAATGAAAAGTATGGAGCACGATTATACGCTTGATAAATACGACAATAGCGTGTTACCCAGGAACAATATTTGCCATTACGAGTAGTTTGAACGTATAAGTGACTTAAATATCTCTCAAAATCAGGATGATGAACAGTTACCGTAACGTGTTTCAAGCATGTGGAGCCCAAGCCGCCATGTTATTAACAACACAGAACACCAAATATAACAAGGCCAAATCAACCAATCACAAGGTGGCCTTTTGCCTAGCAGTGCTCGTAGTGGGGTGGCGCTGAAGTACCCAGTGTTGTCAGTTACTCGTATAGTAGCTTCATCCCCGAAGAATGAGGGATCAGGAAAGTTGAGATAAGGGCCAATTAAGGCGGGAATGAAAGAGACTCCCTAGGCCTCTGACACCCTAATATCGTCGGGGTCGGTAGAGAACAAGAGTTGACCAAGAGAGGTCGACTGGAAAAAAGACGGAGAGGAGCCCGTTACAAGTAAGTGGAAGCAATGCCGGACTCAGCTGGATTCCCGAGGTCGCCAACCCCCGTCCCACTAGATGTGAGCTCCTGAGGAAACTACTACAAAATCTTTCCAGAATAGCAGCCAAGACAGGTTTATGACTAATATTAAGGAAGCCCTATCCCCAGTTGCACTAGACGGCAAAACCATTCGTAAGGTTCCTGCAGCGGCTTCGGTGGCGTAGTCGGTAGCATGCTGAGCTTCTATGCCCAAGATAGCGGGTTCAAACCCGTCCAAAGCCGTCGGATTTTTAAAGAGCGTTAAAAATCCCTCAGTATGGCTTTCGTCGGAGGGGAAGTAAAGCCGACGGTCCCATGTCATAGATTTATGGCATGTTAAAGAACCTTCCACTAATTACATCCGTGTAAAGCTAAATTATATGGGTTAAGAATGTAAACAACGCTCTTAGGTTTCTACGTTCATTGCTAGGAGCCGACTGCGGTGGCGTCTAGTTGCTAAGTTCTGAACTAGTAGTCGTTGACGGTTACGTTTGGCGGTAAAAGTAGGAACTATTTGAAAAACTCAAAGTCTGCAGTCCTTACTTGAATTAAAAAACAGATAACACACACTAACACAGTCATCACAATTAACACCGGTTATCAGACAGATTCTACACACACCCAAAGTACACGGGGCAACATGACCGCGTTGTCACAGCCCCTAAACTGAGGAACCAACCAACCATCTCCAAGTACTTTTCAAGAATCCTAAGCTCAAACATTATAACTCAGTAGTAAGGCCCTCCGTACTCTATGCCTCTGAATGTCTCTTGCTGAATAAGAAGGGTCCACTAAGGAGGCTTGAGCTCAAGGAACGAAAAGTCCTACAGATCCGTTCAAATTATTACACTCAAAATTTCTTCGTTTAGAAATGTCTTTGATTTTCCACATTATCCAAACACATTCCAATTTTATTGTGTACGTCGGTAAATGATGGCAGGAATGAACGATTTAATTATATTGAATAATAACACCTCGAAATTAGCGGTGAGAAATAGCTACACTTAAGGGCAGATGACCTCGCTCTTCCGTCCCTTAAATAACAATAACTAACAAGCTACACTTCCCTAGCAACTCCCAATTGACAATATATTGCTCCAACAATGACCATAACCTCAAATTGTCATTGTTACTTTACAGTGCAGCGAGTAACTCTCCCTTCAACACAAAACAGCTGAAGGTCAAAGCTGAGTTGCCAACATCTTGGATGAATCCAAAAATGGAGTGGGAACTGTGAATTATACCAACAATCTGACAAGAAAATTCCCTTTCATAAAAAGCTCTGTTGAAATATATTTAAAAAATTACAGTCAGTCTGAGACTAGCCGTTATATCATTTCAAATGACGCATGCTACAAATGCTACACATGTTAGAAAGGCTCAGGAGGGCTTCTCGCTTCGCTCGACACCCCAGGACTCTTTCAACAGACTCCATTACCTATTAACTTAGGCTTCCCGCGCGGTCACCTCTTTAAGGGTCACCCTGTATTTGAGTCTGACATCTTTTACAACTCTTTAAGAGTCACCCATTATTTGAATCT
Source organism: Meconema thalassinum (assembly GCA_946902985.2). Classification (NCBI taxonomy): domain Eukaryota; kingdom Metazoa; phylum Arthropoda; class Insecta; order Orthoptera; family Tettigoniidae; genus Meconema; species Meconema thalassinum. The sequence goes on along the minus strand of OX336388.2, from coordinate 2,061,512,788 downwards.
GATATCTCGCAAACCTCTTTAAGGATCACCCGGTATTTTAATTGAATCTAACATACTGTACACCTCGTTAAGTGTCACCCTGTAATTTGCTCTGACATCCTGCACACCTCTTTAGGAGGCACCCTGTATTCTTATCTGGCATCTTGTATATCTCTTTAGAAGTCACCCTGTATTCTTGTGTGACATCTTGTACACCTCTTTAGGAGTCACCCTGTATTCTTGTCTGACATCTTGTGCACCTCTTTAGGAGTCACCCTGTATTCTTCTCTGCCGTCTTGTACACCTCTATAAGAGTCACCTTGTATTCTTATCTGACATCTTGTATATCTCTTTAGGAGTCACCCGGTATTCTTGTGTGACATCTTGTACACCTCTTTAGGAGTCACCCTGTAGTCTTGTCTGAAATCTTGTGCATCTCTTGAGGGGTCACCCTGTATTCTTCTCTGCCATCTTGTACACCTCTGTAAGAGTCACCTTGTATTCTTATCTGGCATCTTGTGTATCCCTTTATGAGTCACCCTGTATTCTTATCTGGCATCTTGTACTGTATTTTGCTCTGATATGCTGCACACCTCTTTAGGAGGCACCCTGTATTCTTGTCTGACATCTTGTGCACCTCTTTAGGAGTCTCCTTGTATTCTTCTCTGCCATTTTGTACACCTCTTTAAGAGTCACCTTGTATTCTTATCTGGCATCCTGTATATCTCTTTAGGAGTCACCCTGTATTCTCATCTGGCATCTTGTACTGTATTTTGCTCAGACGTCCTGCACACCTCTTTAGGGGGCCCCCTGTATTCTTGTCTGACATCTTGTGCACCTCTTTAGGAGCCACCCTGTATTATTCTCTGCCATTTTGTACACCTCTTTAAGAGTCACCTTGTATTCTTATCTGGCATCTTTTATATCTCTTTAGGAGTCACGCTGTATTCTTATCTGGCATCTTGTATATCTCTTCGCTCAAAGCCCCAGGTTGCTCGACGCCCCAGGACTCTTTCAACAGACTCCAATAACCATTAGCTTCTGCTTCCCGCGCGGCTGCATGACGTCACTTCCCGTGCGGCTGCATGATGTCACTTCCGTCTCCGTCTCGGTCTCCGTCTCCGTAACGCGTAACGTTGGACCCAAGCATAACGACGAAGTCGACAAGATCATTTGAAATGATAAAATGGTGGACATTTGTGAGTCGAGTCTAATAATTTGAACAGATCTGCAAGGAGTATTGGCTACTAGGGCCAATACAAGAAATGGATGGCACCTTAGGATCAGACACAATAGTGATCTGTACTATCTCCAAGAGGACATAATCACATCGATGAGGAAAAGTCAACTAACCTATTATGGTCATATAACCCGCATGAACCCCTGCAGACTCACGAACAGGATCTTCACCACGACAGGTAGAGGCAAAGCCTCCAAGAACAAAGGGATCGCCACAGTAAAATCAGACCTGGAGCAGTTTCATATTTCCCCGAACACCGCACATGATCGGACCAAATTCCGTCAGCTCATTATTCAAGGGTATTCCCAGCATCCGTTACCAGCAGGAAGACCAAGGGAACCACCAGACCGAAGTGGACGGAGGAAATTGTTCTAGATGTGGTTTTCCGTGGTTTCCCTACTTCACTTCTACTCAGATAATTGCCGGGATGGTTCCTAACTTAAGAATGGCTGCCTCCTTCCTTCCCCTCAATAACAAATAAATAATCCACCACCTGGTGGAGTGGCTACTGGCTAGTATTATTGGCTCTTGCCCCGGAGATCCGGGTTTGAATCCCGACTCTGCCAAAAAAAAAAAAATCTTGTCTGAGGGCTAGAACGGGGTACACTCAGACTCGTGAGGAAATACTGGAAATAAGTGGGTTGGATTCGAACCTCAGCCACCCTGGAAGTGGTTTTCCGTGGTTTCCAACTTCTACTCTGGGATGGTACTTAATCTAGCCATGGCCACTTCCCACCCAAACCTACTTCACTTACAAATACACACACTGGTGCACACATCGCAGTGACACAGGCTATCAGACAAATTCTACGCACACCTAAGTACACAGGGCTACATGAGCATGATGTCGCAGAACCCCTAAAAGAAATAACAACATATTAACAACAATAACAACTAATATAATCTATACAAGTCGCAGAATTAAACTTGGGCTGATGACCAAGACGGTTGGTTGTTTGGTTCCTTAGTTTTGGGGCTGCCACAAAGCGGTCATGTAGCCCCGTGTACTTTGGGTGTGTGTAGAATCTGTCTGATAACCGGTGTTAATAGTGATGGCTGTATTAGTGTGTGTTATCTGTTTAATTCAAGTAAGGACTGCAGACAGAAATTTCAAGTAGTTCTTACTTTTGCTACCAAATGCTACCGTCCACGACACCTTGTGTACTTGGCTACCAGATGGCATCGCAGTCTGCACCTGGCGGCGAACGTAGGAACGAATAGAGCGATATCAATTCTAACCAACAAATTTTGGCTTCACACAAGTATAGTTAGTGAAAGGTTTTTTTCTTGCCATAAAACTATGACATGGGACTGCCGGCTTTGCTTCCCCTCCGAAGGAAGGAATACTGAGGAATTTTTAACGCTCTTAAAAATCCGACGGCTTCGGCCGGGTTTGAATCCGCGACATTGAGCATAGAAGCTCAGTATGCTACTAACTACGCCACCGAAGCAGCTCGACCAAGATGGTGTTTTTTTCGTGTGGTCTCCTCAGAGACCTAGTGCAGGTCTTTCTATTCGACGCCCATGGGCGACCTGCGCGTCGGGATGAGTGATGGAATTGATTAAGGTGAATGAAATTAGAGAAGGATGTGGAAGGAAGCGGCCGAAGCCTGTCAGAAGGTACCGTCCCAGCATTTGCCTGGTGTTGAAAATGGGAAACCACGGAAAACCATTTCAAGGACGGCCGACGGTGGGGCTCGAACCCACGCGTCTACCGAGTCAGCAGAGAGCTTGGCCCCATGACCTAACACTGCACTTTAGCCAGCGTAGCCACTACTGTCGGTGACCAAGATGTTGAAAACCTCTAAATTGAATTAACTTAACAAGACCAAAACCAACAACTGGAATTAAAACTGTCGGAAATATTGAAAATTAACCTGGTAAATTTTACGTGGATCTTAAGCTCGCGATTCTAAACCAATTGGGGTATGTTTATTTTACGTGGACGTGGAATTCTATCTCGAAAATCTCACTTTCATTAATCGGAAATTTAACTCGGTCCGTCTTGGTTCATGGTAAGCAGTCCCATCACGTCCCAGATATGTTTGTGATGGTGGTGGTGCAAATATCATACAGAATGGATCGATCACGGTTAGATATTAATATTTCACTCACTGCGGGAGCCACTGGTAACGTAATTATTCGCTTTTGTCCGTGGTTTCTTTAACAGAGACTTGCTCAGGAGACCACAAAGCACCTCCATGTCACTTCCATTAATTAAACACAACTGTCCTATGCACTGAGCCCTTTGTCTGACCAACACTTAGGGGCTGCAGGCAATCTCGCCTTGCTTTCAAAAATTCAAACATTCTCTTTGTTCCAGACAAAGAATCTGGCTCTCTGGTGCTTTACTTACACTCGAGTGAAGCTTCATTACATTCATAGCTCAGTAAGTTTTAGGTAGATTTCATTAGAAAGCTAACTATTGCAATGGGTCCCATGTTTCGACTTCCGGAAAATTTCGACATATCTTCGTGTTTCACATCCCCCAGACCCCAAAACCACCGTCAGTTCAAAAGTTTATATATAATTTATGTATATATATATGTATATATATATGTATATCAGTTTCTTGTGGACACGATAACTGCCGTAATTTTGCACCAATTACTTCGAATTTTTTACCGAAGATGTATACCTATAATATCTCGGTCGAGTTCGTTACTGGGCTAAATCGGTCGAAGGGGGTGAAAATGGGGGGCTTTTTTCGAAAAAGTGAAATTTCGCTATAACTCTCTTAATACGTGCAATATCGAATCCATTCAAAGTTCATAATATGTGTCGGATAAGTGCCAAAAATTTATGTCAAATAAGATTTTTGATAGCACCAACCATTGACCAAAGGGGTGGAAAAAAGTGGGTTTTTCGGGAAACATTAATCATATCTCTCTTAATAGGCACAATATCAAAACCGTACAAAATGGACAATATTCCCCTAATAATTACCTAAAACTTTTGTCTGAAAGAATTTTTGATATGACCCACCATTACGCCAAGGGACGAGAAAAATGATTTCGGAATTATAAGAAAATGCCAAGAGCTATCAGTGGTTGCCATGGCAACACTACTAAATTGATGAGGCATGGACCATCAGACGTTGCCATGACAACGCACTTGCACGAGATCAGATTCAGTATTTCCATCTGATTAAGTGGTTGGTTGGTTGGTTCCTAAGTTTAGGGGCTGCGACAACGCGGTCATGTAGCCCCGTGTACTTTGATGATGATGATAGCAAACACTCGTCTCGAGTAGGTTGGCCTTCCAATACTGAATGACTCTTCATCGATGAGTCCGGAGGTGACTAAAAAGCCCAATGCGGGAGAGACACAGTTTCCCGCAGTGATGACAGGTAGTATCAGGGTCAGGTGAGACATCCGCATTCATTCCCTGTCTTCTAATGAACACTCTGTTCTTTCTGCGTTGCCTCCGATCTTCTATCATACGTCGGCGGTTTTCTTCAAAAAGTATCGCACCACGATGAACAATTGATCTCCAGGATGAGCGATCAAGAGCTAAGGTCTCCCAGTTGTTGATATTAATATGGCACATTTGCATATTAGCCTTTAGTACGTCTTTGAATCGCTTCCTCGGACCTCCCACACAGCGCTTGCCCTCAGTTAGTTCAGAGCAAAACACTTGCTTGGGAATGCGATTATTGGGCATGCGGATTACGTGTCCTGTCCATCGCAGCTGACGTTTTAAAAGAATGGCTTCAACACTGGTAGTCTGTGCTTCTTCGAGAATGCTGGTGTTTGTGCGTTTGTCTTGCCATGTGACACGAAGAATTCTCCTCAAACAACGCTGGTGATATTGCTCCAGCTTTTTAAAATGACGTCTGTAGCATGTCCAGGATTCAGATCCGTAAAGTAAGGTGGGAACTACAACCGAGTTGTACACAAGGATCTTCGTTGCAGCATTGATATCATGGTTGTCAAAAACTCTAGACCTCAATCTTGCAAAGGATGCCCCAGCACGGTTAATCCTGTGTTGGATTTCGGAATCTATATTTGCACTTGATGACAGGGTGCTGCCAAGATAAGAAAAGGCGTTAACTTCTTGAAGCTTCGCTCCGTCGATGGTGACATTGATGTTTCTTTGTCCTTGTCCAGGGGCTGGTTGGTAGAGGACTTGGGTTTTACTGGTGTTAAGTTTCAGCCCAATCTTTTTGTAGGCTGAAGAAAAAGCATTCAGGATTTTCCTAAGTTCGTCCTCTGATTGAGCTACTACTGCATTATCATCAGCGTACTGTAACTCAACCAATGCAGCAGGAGATGTTCGAGTCCTTGCCTTTAGACGGCTCAAATTAAAGATCTTCCCATCCATCCTGTAAGTTATCTGTATGCCTGTAGGAAGATCATCTTTGACTAACTGCATGACAGTGGCAACGTACAGAGAAAACAATGTAGGGGCAATCACACAGCCTTGTTTAACGCCGGTATTAATATGAAATGGTTCTCCAATCGAGTCGTTACCAATGACATTTGCCTTCATATCATTGTGGAGTAGTCTTAAGATGGTAATAAATTTCAGTGGAAAACCATACAATGATAAAATCTTCCACAAGGCTTCACGGTTTACCGAGTCAAATGCCTTACTGAGGTCTATAAAGGCAATATAAAGAGGTCTATTTTGCTCTCTACATTTCTCCTGAAGCTGACGAACAGTGAATATCATATCTGCAGTTCCTCTAGAAGGCCTGAAACCACATTGGCTCTCTGGGAGTATTTTCTCCACCAGGGATAGAATACGATTCGCCAAAATACGAGCAATAAGCTTTCCAAGGCATGATAACAAAGATATACCACGATAGTTGTTGCAGTCTGCACGATCACCTTTCTTAAATATGGGAACTATCAGACTATCTCTGAAATCAGCAGGCATTTTTTCAGTTCTCCAAATTTTAATGATAAGATCATGTATGTGGCTTATGAGTTCCTCACCTCCTTCTTTGAGAGCTTCCGCTGGTATTCCATCACATCCAGTAGCTTTGTGTCGCTTTGCTTGATTAATAGCACACTGAACCTCATCTAGTGTTGGCAGGGTACCGAGTTCTTCTTTGATGGGTGCTTGTTCTAATATATCATACACCTGCTCATCAATAACTGAGTCCTGGTTCAAGAGGTCTTCAAAATGCTCCTTCCACCTATTCATGATGGAGTATTGATCTTTTAGAAGTGTACTTTTGTCACTGGACCAAAGTGGATTTCTACCAAACGTGGAGGGGCCATAAATCGCTTTTGTGGCTTGGAAGAACTGTCGCGAATCTTTGTCTGCTAGATATTGCAGCTCTTTAGCTTTGGATGTCCACCATGCATTTTTGAGAGCACGAGTTCCTCTTTGGACATTTGCCTTCGCAAGACAAAATGCTTCTTTCTTAGTACGGGAGTTCATATCTTTTCTCCAAGTTTGCAAGGCTTTTCTCTTTTCTGAGATTAATGCTTCTATTTCTTCATCATTTTCATCAAACCAGTCTTGATGTTTCCTGGTCTTATATCCCAGCGTTTCCTTGCAAGCATTCTGAATAGCGGTCTTCAGACTCTCCCAGTGCAGTGTTACATCTGGATGGTATTCCTGTGGCAGTGTCTGGCTAAGCAACTCTTTATATTGGGAGATATGCTCTGACTTACCAAACTTCTCGGTATCAAAAACATGCCTACAGCTCTTCTGTTGCTTCCTCCTCTGTGTGGACAATGGTATACGCATAACTGATCTGATAAGCCGGTGATCTGTCCAACAGTCATCGGCTCCTGTCATTGCTTTGGTGATAAGAACATCTCGTAAATCTTTCTTGCGTACAATCACATAGTCAATAAGATGCCAGTGCTTCGATCTAGGGTGCTGCCATGATGTTTTAAAGCGATTCTTTTGGCGAAAGATAGTATTGGTGATTACCAATTCATGTTCAGTGCATTTGGAGAGCAGTCTGACACCATTGGAGTTTTCGCTACCAACTCCCTCCTTACCAATGACACCATTCCAAACATTGTAGTCCCTGCCCACTCTAGCGTTAAAATCTCCGAGTAAGATGATCCTATCTTCACGGTTGATGTTTGATAGGACGGTATCCAGATCTGAATAGAACCTTTCCTTAATGTCATCATCAGCATCTAGTGTGGGGGCGTATGCGCTGATCACCGTGGCATGCTGGTTGTTATATAACCGAAGTCTTAGTGTCATGAGGCGTTCATTATACCCAGTTGGAAGCTCTGACAGATCCTTGAGAAGCTTGCTCTTAATGGCAAAGCCAACTCCATGTATTCTGTGTTCGTCCTCACGTTTACCCTTCCAAAAGAAGCTGTACCCTGCACCTTGCTCATTCAACTGACCTTCCTCAGCAAGACGGGTCTCCTGAAGTGCTGCTATGTCAATGTCATATCTCCGTAGCTCTCTACCCACAATAGCTGTTCTCCTTTCAGGTCTCTCATTTGCGGGGTCATCAGTGAGTGTTCTTACATTCCAGGTTGCAAAATAAAATTTGTTACTTATACATTTTCGACCGCATGGAGGTGACACCTTTGGACGCGGCTATCCAATCGGTAGTATAAGTGGCTGACTGTGTTTAGGGCACCTTTTCTAGCCCCTTCCCCATGTGGGGTGAGCAGAGTGGACCCTAAATAGGACTGCTCAGTCGTAGTTGCAGCGGCCGAATTGCTCTACAGCCACAACCCTAAGCAAGACGACCGATCACACATCTACCGCCTACGTGCCAAGTTATCACTAGAGGCTCCCAGACATCACAATCCTGCCCCCGTCGCAACTTCTTGATCGCCGCAGGACTTTGAAGAAAGTCAATGTTGTTGGAAGACTGCTGTGCGTGAAATCTTTTTACGTGAGAATGTTGCTGCACATCAACAAACGCACATTACTTGATGACTTAGGAAAGATGTTCAATGGCAAGCAAATGCAAGACGATTGAATAAATCCTAGTCACTGCAGCCTTCATCCGCCATTCCAGCCAAGGAGGGACTCATTGCCCTTATGCCTGGTCCGCCGTTGAGGACTTTCTATGCCGTTGACCACAGGTGGTTCATCCGCCTTTAGGGAAAGTTTCCTGTCCCAAGGGCAAGAGAGTGCCCTAACCACTACCAGCTCATTCGCCTCCCTGGGGAGCCAGTGGCATGGTAGTGGGGGACTCCTTATCCCGGGAGTCACTCGGTCGTCAGAGCCTCGTTAGTCTAAAGCAGGGTGCACCACGTGCAGGTGAGGTTGACATTTGAGTAGAAAGCCTACCCCTTACACCCCTTTACTTTGGGTGTGTGTAGAATCTGTCTGATAACCGGTGTTAATTGTGATGACTGTATTAGTGTGTGTTATCTGTTTGTTAATTTAAGTACTGCAACTAACAATTTTTCAGATAGTTCCTACTTTTGCCGCCAAGCGCCACTGTCAACGACTACGAGGCCAAGTTCAGAACTGAGCTACTAGACGCCGCCGCAGTCGGCTCTTGGCAACGAACATAGAAACCTAAGAGCGTTGTATACATTCTTAACCTATCCAATTTAGCTTCACACAGGTGCAATTAGTGGAAGGATCTTTAACATGCCATAAATCTATGACATGGGACCGCCGGCTTTACTTCCCCTCCGAAGGAAGGCATACTGAGGGATATTTAACGCTCTTAAAAAATCCGACGGCTTCGGCCGGGTTTAAACCCGGTATCTTGGGCATAGAAGCTCAGCATGTTACCGACTACGCCACCAAAGCCGCCTGATAAAGTGGGAAGCGGCTTCGGTGACGTAACTGGTAGCATGCTGAATGTCTATGCCCAATGTCGCGGTTTCAAAGCCGGCCGAAGTCGTCGGATTTTCTAAGAGCACTAGAATCCCTCAGTATGCTTTCCTTTGGAGGGGAAGTTCCAACGTTCGTTGCGAGTTGATGGTTGGGGTGGCATCTAGTAGCCAAGTTCACAGCTAGGTGTCGTTGACGGTTGTACCTGGTAGCAACATTAGGAACTACTGCTTGAAATTGACCGTCTGCAGTACTTACATGAATTAAGACTAATACAGCCATTACAATTCACACCGTGTATCAGACAGATTCTACACTCACCCAAAGTACACGGGGTTAGATGACCGCGTTGTCGCAGCCCCTAAACTGAGGAACCAACCAGAGGTAGATTTCGTTAGAAAGATAACTATTGCAATGGGTACCATGTTTCGACTTCCGGAAAATTTCGACATATCTTCGCGTTTCACATCCCCAGGCCCCAAAACCACCGTCAGTTCAAAAGTTATATATAATTTATGTATGTATATGTATATCAGTTTATTGTGGACACGATAACTGCCGTAATTTTGTACCAATCACTTTGAATTTTTTACCGAATACGTATACCTATAAAATCTCGGTCGAGTTCGTTACTGGGCTAAATCGGTCGTTGGGGGGTGAAAATGGGGGGCTTTTTTTTCGAAAAAGTGAAATATTGCTATAACTCTCTTAATATGTGAAATATCGAATCCGTTCAACATTCATACTATGTGTCGGATAAAGCCCAAAAATGTATGTTTGAAGAGTTTTTTTTATAGCACCAACCATTGACCAAAGGGGTGGGAAAAAGTGGGTTTTTCGGGAAACATTAATCATATCTCTCTTAATAGGCACAATATCAAAACCGTACAAAATGGACAATATTCCCATAATAATTACCTAAAACTTTTGTCTGAAAGAATTTTTGATATAACCCACCATTATGCCAAGGGATGAGAAAAATAATTTCGGAATTATAAGAAAATGCCAAGACCGATCAGTGGTTGCCATGGCAACACTACTAAATTGATGAGGGATGAGCCATCAGACGTTGCCAAGATAACGCACTTGCACGAGATCAGATTCAGATTTCCATCTAAGTGTGAAGCGGCTTCGGTGACGTAACTGGTAGCATGCTGAATGTTTATGCCCAAGGTCGCGAGTTCAAAGCCGGCCGAAGTCGTCGGATTTTCTAAGAGCGCCAAAAATCCCTCAGTATGCTTTCCTTTGGAGGGGAAGTTCCAACGTTCGTTGCGAGTTGCTGGTTGCGGTGGCATCTAGTAGCCAAGTTCACAGCTAGGTGTCGTTGACGGTAGTACCTGGTAGCAACATTAGTAACTACTGCTTGAAATTGACCGTCTGCAGTCCTTACCTGAATTACAGACTAATACAGCCATCCCAAAGTACACGGGGTTACATGACCGCGTTGTCGCAGCCCCTAAACTGAGGAACCAACCAAAATCTCTGCGGTAGATATAATTTTGCGTGAAGAAGTAACAGACCGTTACATAGTTGCACATCAGTGTCGAAACCTAGCATAAGGACAGTGTGACCACAAGTATAAAAATGGACCCCAAATGACAAGAAGGTTACCGTTCCCATAAGACAATAAAATGTTTAAAATAAGCATAAAATGACGAAAAACAAAGTTAATTAAGCTCCAATTATAAAATACCTTCTCGCATTAAATGAGGTCTGATCCTTCTACGAAAATCTGCATATTCTGCCTATTTTCGCCTATCCCCAAGTTTGTCCGGTGAAATCTACCTCCGCCTTCCGGCGTGCCGAGAGGACTTTTTATATGGCACCGCGTACGTCGTCAAGGTAATTCCACTCAGCTGAAAAATGGAACTCTTCACATAAAGCTGACAACAATTATTGGAAAATTCTAGAAAAGCACTTTCGAGGAAATTAACATAATAGTTATGACTAGGGCTCGGATTTTTAGGTAAATAAATATTTTTTATGTAAATGTACATATTTTAAATATTTTGCCTATAAATACATAAATTCCTTCAGAGTTATAGAACAAAAAATTGAAATAGTACAAGAATTCAAATATCTCGGAGAATGGATTAGTTGGAATGCTGGGGAACGTATAGCAATGGAATCCAGGAAAAATAAGCTTGAACTGGCCTTCCAATTAACAAAAGATACATACAATAAAAAAGCCCTTTCATGGGGTTCCAAAAGTAAACATTACAAGACAGTGCTTAAGCCAGAAGCATTGTACGTAGCAGAAACACTAACTATAAATTTTAAGGGCCAAATGGAAAAACTCGAGCTGATGGAAAGGAAAATTTTACGAAAAATCATAGGACCAAAATTTCAGGATAATAAGATTATATACATTAGGAATAAAGCACTCTACCAGAAAATTGAAAAACTCTCAGATACCAGGCGAAAAATGAGGATAAATTTTCCGGTCATCTTCTGAGAATGGATTGTAATAGATTAACGAAACAAATCTTTGACTTTTTCCGTAATCGTAAAACAAAACCCAACGTGTTTAAAGAAATTGAAAAAGACCTAGTAGAATTGAAAATGACAGAAACGTCATTACTCGATCGAACAGCCAAATTAATTACTAAAGACGAAAATATAAGGTTCCAAGACAGAGCTACACTAAAATCCAAACCCATTATCTCGGAAGAAGAGAGGAAAAGAAGATCGGAAAGACTGAAGAAGTACTGGGCTCTACGGAAAGAACAGCGTACAGGGAAATGATTGATTCAACGTACCCCAAAGAGGGTGAAACGAATTAAGAAGACATAAATTCCTCCTTTTCACTTATTAGCACATAAAAAGACATAATATTTACATTTTTTAAAAATCAGTTTATTGCATTTTTGTTCTGTGTTACTTCAACGAGGAAGAACCTGTGAGCTATCTAATCTTCCTGCAGAGCATATGTCAGCTTGCAGCTGTGTTTTTCTTATCTCGTTACCCCGTCTCACTCACTGTAGAAGCCGGGGATGCCTAAAGTAATAGCAAATACAAGCGGTATGTTGCAGAATTTAAAGGTAATTTTACTTCTAATGGGGGCGTTCTGTTCTGCCAACCATGTGAGAAAGCAATCAAGGTTGAACAGCGTTCTGACGTTACAGCACACCTCGAGGGCAAGAATCATATTGCCGCAGCTTCGCGCCTTCAGAAGGAGTGTTTCGCGATAATCGTCGGTCATTTGTGATGGACAACCTGAAGATGTATTGTAATTCTTCAGCAGTCAGTGAGGCATAGCATTCGTGAGTACTGCATATTGTTTATATTGTCATTGAAAATGAATGAAAATCCACAACCTGCTTCCAGTCTCCGAGCGGGTCAGGAATGAAATGAATGAAGCCCCCATCTAGCGGCGAGGATATGAACTGTGCCGGCTGCCAAGGCCTGACGCACTCCTCTGGGGCAATGATTAAATGAATGACAAATGAAATGAAATGATAGTGGAGAGTGTTGCTGGAATGAAATTTTGACAGGGAAAACCGGAGTACCCGGAGAAAAACCTGTCTGCCTCCGTTTTGTCCAGCACAGATCTCACATGGAGTGACCGGGATTTGAACCACGGACCCAGCGGTGAGAGGCCGGCGTGCTGCCGCCTAAGCCACCGAGGCTTTATATTGTCATTATTAAACTAAATTATAATTACATATTTTTACTTTTTGTCACATATTTCAGAAATATCTAATGCATAAAAAATAAATATTTTCCCGATTTTAGCACCTAAAAATCCGAGCCCTAGTTATGACATTATGCAATAAATGTAATGATAATCTGTCTGTTAGGTAGTCAGCCCGAAGGTTGGTTGGATCCTCAAAAAGTACCGCCATTAGGTTATTTATTTATTTATTTATTTATTTATTTATTTACATATCGTATGGCTTTTAGTTCCGGGAGTGTCCGAGGACATGTTCGGCTCGCCAGAGGCTGTAGCTGCTTCAACCGGACACTCATAGGGTGAGCTACAAGTTCCGTTCAATTTCAAGTAGTTTCAACTTTCACTACCAGATGTCACTGATACATAGTGGTGAATGTTGGAACTTTGATAGAGTGTTCGAACGAAATCTAACCTAGAAATGTAGCTTCACACAAGTTTAGTATGTGGAAGGATCTTCTACATGCCATAAATCTATAACATGGGACCGCCGGCTTTACTTCCCATCCGAAGGATGGCATACTGAAGGATTTTAACGCTCTTAAAAATCCGACGAATTAGGCCGGGTTTGAACCCGCTGTCTTGGGCACAGCAGTTCAGCATGCTACCAACTACGCCACCGAAGCCGCTGCCATTAGGTTTTGTTGGTAGATACACACAAAAACCCAAGGCAGCGCTATATTGAGGCGTACTAGGCAAGATGAGGAGGGAGGTAGTTTGCCATTGCTTTCCTCACTGAGTCAGAACAGCAGTACTAACCCTATGAGTAGAAACTTTCTCAGCATTCACAGGCACTGACTGTGCCCTGAATGTCATTACTAATCACCACCCATACCTGAGTAGCTTATATAATTATAATCACAGCCATAAGTGAGACTGAGACATCGGTGAAACGCCATATTTTACTCTAACCTGTGCCAACAGACAAATGCAAATGTACTTCAATCAACAAGAGATGGCAAACAGGCCACTAATAATAATAATATTAGTATGTAAATACCTTAGAGTCGTCTCCGTAGCGTAGCGGTCAGCATGGTTAGCTGCCGCCCCGGAGGTCCTGGGTTCGATTCCCGGCTCTGCCACGAAATTTGAAAAGTGGCAAGAGGACTGGAACGGGGTCTTCTCAGTCTCGGGTGGCCCAAATGAGTAGAAGGGATTCGATTCCCACCTTAGCCATTCTCGAAGTGGTTTTCCGTGGTTTCCCACTTCATCTTCGGGCAAATGCCGGGATGGTTCCTACTGTAAGGCCACGGTCGCCTCCTTCCCACTTCCTTGCCTATCCGTCCCACTCTTCCCATCCCTTCATCAGGACCCCTGTTCGCTTTGCAGGTGAGGCCGCCTGGGCGTAGTGCTGGTCACACACCCCAGTTGTATCCCTGACTCAGAGTCTCAAGCTCCAGGACACTGCCCTCAGTGGCGGTAGAGGTGGGATCCCTCGCATAGTCCGTGGGAAAAGCCAACCCTGGAGGGTAAACCGATAGCGAAAAAAAAAAGCGAAAAATACCTTAGATAAATTATTCTACCATCAGGATTTGCTAACGAAAAGAAAAAAAACTCAAGACTTCAAAGGGCATTCAGACTAACGTGGAATCACTACAATAAAAGAGTGATGTCACGTGATGAAAAATTGAAGCATTACAAATCCGTTGTCATCCCAGAAGCTCCATATGTATCATAAATCATAACATTGGTTGGTTGGTTGGTTGGTTGGTTCCTCAGCTTAGGGGCTGCGACAACGCGGTCATGCAGCCCCGTGTACTTTGGGTGTGTGTAGAATCTGTCTGATAACCGGTGTTAATTGTGATGGCTGTATTAGTGTGTGTATCTGTTTTTTTAATTTAAGTAAAGACTGCAACTTAAAATTTTTCAAATAGTTCCTACTTTTGCCGCCAAACGCCACCGTCAACGACTACTAGGCCTAGTTTTAACAACAAATTGTATATCCACCTTAGTCAATACATAAACGAAAATAAATTATAATTACACTTGCTCCTGGTACATGTTTCGGGGATTAATTGCTTTTATCCCCTTCATCAGCCAAGACAAATATCCGAAGAAAGATATAATATAGCGTAGCACTCAAAAAATAAATAGCTATTTAACTTAATATGGTGCACCATATAAGTAGGTCACAGGAAATTGTTGAGCAATACTAAAAACATATATGTAACAGCGATGATATTCAGCCATCAAAACACAGAGAATCAGTGGACAGTTAACTCGTAAATCCTCTCCAAAACACTGGTCGAAGCTTGTTTTGGAGAGGATTTACGAGTTAACTGTCCACTGATTCTCTGTGTTCTGATGGCTGAATATCATCGCTGTTACATATATGTTTTTAGTATTGCTCAACAATTTCCTGTGACCTACTTATATGGTGCACCATATTAAGTTAAATAGCTATTTATTTTTTGAGTGCTACGCTATATTATATCTTTCTTCGGATATTTGTCTTGGCTGATGAAGGGGATAAAAGCAATTAATCCCCGAAACATGTACCAGGAGCAAGTGTAATTATAATTTATTTTCGTTTATGTATTGACTAAGGTGGATATACAAATTTTTGTTAAAACTATTTAGTACGTCAATACGGAACCATCATGGAAACTAGTTTAAATAATAGAATACTAGGTCTAGTTCAGAACTTAGCTACTAGACGCAACCGTAGTCGGCTCTTGGTAACGAACGTAGAAACCTAAGAGCGTTGTTTACATTCTTAACTATAAATCTATGACATGGGACCGCCGGCTTTACTTCCCCTCCGAAGGAAGGCATACTGAGGGATTTTTAATGCTCTTAAAAAATCCGACGGCTTCTGCCGGGTTTGAACCCGCTATCTTGAGCATAGAAGCTCAGCATGCTACCAACTACGCCACCGAAGCCGCAATCATAACTTTAGGAGGCCATTCAAAAAATTGGAGACATTGAAAAGCAAGAACGAAAAAAGTTTTAGAAATATATTCGGCCCGACACCCAAAAAAAATAAAAATAAAAAATTGGATCAAGAGACGAATTTCATACGTCAATGGTCTTACAACAGTTTCAAAATCACTGTTGTAGGGGTAGAAATCTATGACATGGGCCCACCGGCTTTACTTCCCTCTAAAGGAAGGCATAGCCTACTGAAGGACTTGAACCCTCTAAGAAAGTCCGATCACTTCGGCCGGGTTTGAACCCGCGATCTTCGGCATAGCTGTTCAGAATGCTACCGACTATGCCGCCGAAGCCTAAAAGTCCACAAAATCTATTGGGATAGATCTGTCGTCACAGATAAAGCCATTCCAGCTACTAGACCAGGCATTATCCTTGCGGACAACATCCAAAACACACTCATCTGATCGTCATTGATGTGCCAAACATAGTCAACATGGAACACATTAACAGTCAACATTTCTGCAAATAGGCTACAGTGAGTTGGCAGAAGAAATAAAGAAGATCTGGCATCAAGAGAAGATGACTGTTGTACCACTTGTCCTCTCAGCAACAGGTATTGTTCCATTATCTCTGAAGAGAAACCTGATTGATACTGTGGAATCTAGACTTGGCAGCCTTATACGTGAGAACTGTGTAAAATTATATTTGTACATTAGACACAATAAACTCAGTGATTCGTAACGCACGCTACCAACTGTGTCCTGATTTAGTGAGTGAACTCTGGTTCTCGTCACAATACTATTATTATAGTTATTATTATTATTATTATTATTATTATTATTATTATTATTCATTCATTCATTTCGCGTCATTCCAACTGTCTACTGGCTTTGATATTTGCCCAGTACGCCCGCATTCGTTCTCGGTGGACTTCCTTCCGTTCCTGGGTCCAAATCTTTCCCGTTTTCAGCGTCGGTTTTTCTTGGAAACCTTTGCAAGCTTGAAGTTTCCTTTTGAGTGGGGCGCGCTCCTTAATGTCTATTGGTGTAATCCCCACTTCTTTCAGATCTTTATCCAGTTCAATGCACCAGGCCCATTTTGTTTTCCTCTCCTGAAAGTAAGTTATGTTGCGGTTGGTCAGTCTCGCTGGGCTCATTCGTTTCGCATGTCCAAAAAAGGTTATCCTTCTCTTCCGGATGACGCCACTTATCTTCTCCATATGAGTATATAGTTCATGGTTATGCCGTCTTCTGTATTCTCCATTGTCATTGATGGGACCCAATATCTTTCTCAAAATTTTCCTTTCTTTGGCCTCCAGTTTTTCGACCAAGCCTTTTTTTTTTGTTCATCATGAGGCATTCAGAAGTACACAAGACCTCCGGACGGATGACACTGCAGTAATATTTTAGTTTTGCGTTGAAGGATATTGATCTTTTCTTATAGATTTCCTTAGTTAAATGGTAGGCCATTTCCACTTTGCTCATGCGTGATGTGAATGCTCCTTTCTCTGATACATTAGGTGTTATAATTTATCCCAGGTACTTAAACTTTGCAACTCGCTTAATTTTTCCTTGTTCCACAGCAAAGTCTTTGGGAGCCGGTACGATATTAGTTATGAACACAGCCTTCTCAAATGAGATCTGGAGTCCTGCCTTCGCTGCTTGTGCACTAAGCTGATTAATCTGTTCTGTAGCTGTCTCTAATGAATCAGAAATGATTGCAAGATCATCGGCAAAGGCTAGACAGTCAATTGTGATGTTCCGGCTTCTGTATCCCAGTCTGACTCCGCTTGCAACTCCTTGTTTATTGAGTTATTTACGCCACTCACGGATAACCTTCTCGAGGACACAGTTGAAGAGTATTGGTGAGAGACCTTCTCCTTGCCTTACTCCTGTCTCGATTTCAAAGGTGTCTGATATTTCGCCCCTAAATTTCACCTTCGAGGTGGTGTTGGTCAACGATTGTTGGATGATCGCTCTGGTTTTCTTGTCCAGGACAAATACTTTTAGGATTCGGATCAGGGTGTTGCGATCAATAGAATCATAGGCCTTCTTAAAGTCTACGAAGGTCAACACACATTTCTTATTCCTGATCTTCAACTAGGAGAGGGTAGATTTGAGGTTTATAATCTGTTCGACGCATGATCGCCCTTTCCGGAAACCGGCTTGATATTCTCCCATTTGTGGTTCTAGTTGTTACTCTGCTCTAGTCAGAAGAGATTTCGAGATAATCTTATAGGTTATCAGAAGGAGGGAAATGCCACGGTAGTTATTTACGTCTGTTTTATCTCCTTTCTTATGAAGGGGGTGAATCAAGGCAGAAGTTCAGCCGTTGGGAAGTCTCTGTGTTTTTCAAATTTCGCAGATAATTTCCAATAGTTTATCTAGCGTCTTGTCACCAGCATATTTCCAAAGTTCGGCGATTATTATTATTATTGTTATTATAATTATTATTATTATTATTATTATTATTATTATTATTATTATTATTATTATTGTGACACCCCACATTAACGGCACTGGCCAGCAGCACGTCGGTAACTCGATAACCAACGCTCTGCTTCACCAGAATGCGACGAGTACGGGGAGCGTGGATGGGCCAACTTACCTGTATTCAGAGGTCCGGGTCACTTCCGCAGCAAAATCACCTCCAGAAGGCAAGTCCCAACAGAAGAGCTCCAAAAGGGGTGGAAGGAAGATGGAGAAGGGGACAACACACACAGGCTATCGTACAAACACCCCCCAAAAACCAACGGAACTTCCGTCGGTGAAATAATGCCACAACAAAGAATTAAAAATGGATAGTAAAAGGTTTAATATTAAAAATTTAAAGAAGACCTTCACCATAAACTGAACATGCATCAACCAACACAAATTTACAAGAAGGCCAGATAGCGCCTAACATGCTTGCTTGCAAAGCCAAGAAGAGGAAAGACTAAATTTAAAATAAAAATGTTAAAGTCCAAAGGTTAAAATAAAAATTACATGCACAACACAATGAGAAAGGGCTTGATAAATTGCAAGGAAATGCAATTACGATCCGACATGCAGATGTTGAGGCCACGCCAAAAAATAAGGATAGAAATTAAATTAAATTTTAATTAAAAAAATTAAATTGGACAGAAAATAAATAAATGATAAGCACGAAGCCGGAAAACATAAGGACATTTACCAAAAATCACAAAATTAACATCAACAAGATTACATTAAAAAAAAGGATTAAGCTAACACACAACACGACCGCCTTTGAGACCCGCGCCAATGGACTCACCACGAGACCATAATGCATCACGGCAAACAGACATGGCCACACAAAAAACATGCCAGATCGAAATTACGGCAAACAATAAATGAGATTAAATTTAAACATTAGCAGAAGGAAATGAACGACGGAAAACAATTACATCTAAAAACTATTAATGCAAGTCGTTTTAAAACTGGACGGATCTTACATAGATTAAAAAAACGACAATCCCAAGCTTGCCACATGAAAATAAATAATAATTTTAAACGTAAAACAAACTAATAAATGTGTCTCCAGAAGGTACCAAATAATAATAAACTTAATATTTACAAGGAAACGTTATTACAACGTAAAAGAAATTTTAGGCCTACAAGCCAGACAATAACAGACGATCAACATTCGTACACGGCCAAATTTGGAGCTCCCAACATAAAATAATTAGATAAATTAAATTAAAAAAACCGTACCTTAAAACTCCACAGCGGAGACACAATGAAAAAAAAACACTAACACGTTCCAAATAAAACAAAATATGGCACTAGATTGCCCTGAAGACGCCCGCCCAGCACATGTTTCGTTTAGATCACAAGCGAAGTTACGCGTCGAGATGCAATCACATTTCACACGTCTAAACGATGAAATTCACAACCTGAAGATCACAGGCAATTTCCAAGTAGAATTGGCATTCATATCTTCTCTTGAATATATTTATATTTCGAAGAGGATGGGGGAGGCAACCGCCCCCCCATCAGCGGAGACACCTTTCACGACCAGTCCTTCTTGTTTCTCTTTTCGACAGCTAATCGAGACTCCCAAAATGGCGGAGAATTATTTTTGCGTGTCATTTTCGAACTGTATACATGTAAATAATATTGTCCAATCACGGAGTGACACCTCAAAACAACAATGTCATAAATAAGTTCATAATTTGGCGGTATCATGAATACACACCGTTCTTTGTTTTATGACGTAGAATCATAATTGTTTTTCACTTATGTCACGAATTGGTAGAGTTTTAAAGGAAACACCAACGCACTCTATTGGTGAATAAGCAGGAACTACTTGGATAAAGCCGAAGTCCGACAGCAGGAGCCATCTCGCGTTGACCAACGGAACCACGACAACAGGCGGTCGGTTCAAATGTCATGAAGTATGATCCACCGGAATATACATGATTGAAAACGAAGAGACGTGCACTTGCACGTATCAGTCTCCCTCCCTTAAGCGTGAACACCGTTCACGAATATGCCTAGGCATAGACAGTACTCCTTAACTAGTCGATTCACCAAGCATGTTTGCTGAAGAAAATGTTCACCAGTTAACTCCAATAGATGGGCGAAACCGCATCGTTTTGGTTAGGAAGAATGCAGGGTCAGATTATCAGTGATGGGATAATTGATCACCTCGCAAACCACTTAGTCAACAGCATCACTGTGTCCAAAAATCTTCAGAAACGTAGTACACCAGCACCAGCAGTGCTTTCAGAGTCCGAGACACGTTAGGAAAATTTTCAACAAGTCCAAAGTAGGTCGTTTTAGACGAAGTAGGTGGAAGCATTGTGCCAGATATGATTCGACGCGTGGGCAGCCATTTACAAAAATAGAAGTTAATCTAATTTCAAAAAAGGATTACAGAATTTACAATATCTTACTACATTTTACAAAAAGCAACAAGGTTGAATTTATATGAAGAAAATATTTCTGACCATGCCCTAGATCCGTGCTTACAAAATTTCATTAACAAGTTTACCTTTTTACAGATTCGAAGTACATTACAAGATTACATGAGTTAGACGACTATACATTTAGAAGGAACTACGGTGGAGGAATGACCACTACAATTCCCAAAGGGAACAGGAATACTAGGTTACCATGAGTTAGGTCTCCCACCGAGCCCAACTTACATGTTAGCATCTCCTATGAAACATCAAAATTAGGTACACTTTTACAATTTACCATTACAATGGGAACTTCCCAACATTTAAAATTTGTATCCCACCAGAGTCTTCAAATCTAATTAAATTCAAAATTCCACAAGGAACAGATGCCTGTAGGCTTCAATGAAGGTTAGGGATACTCTACATTATACAAAATTTGTTTTACAAAATTTACGGTAGCATTTCCTCATTAGACACCTCTCCACCTCGCTTAATGTGTGATAGATGCACTCTAGAAATTTTGTTGGCCTTAGGGTTTCGAACAAGAAGAGTAACAGGAGTCAAGAATGCCTCTACATAACATGGGCCTTTAAAACGAGGGGTTAACTTGCTTGAGACAAGATTACTGACGCCCGTGGGCTCGAAATTGCGGACGTACACAACATCACCAATTTCCAAATCAGCTGGCTTGCGACAGGCATTGTGTCGCCTGGCAAGTTGGTCATGGGATACCTTAATATTCTCTCTAGCCTTGTCGAATTTCTCCCTCATATCCTCGGGCGTGAAACTGTCAGGAAGGAGATCGTGCAGGTTCCACAGGTTGGACAACGGAGAATTAGCCATAAAGGAAAACATTAGCGAAAAAGGGGTAGCTTGCGTGCTCTCATGCACGGCGGTGTTGAAAGCAAAATTGAGCCAATGCAAATTAGAATCCCACTTGGAATGGTCGTCGTGGTGGAAAGCAATCAGAGCAGAACGGAGATTACGATTGACTCGCTCAGCAAGAGACGGGTTAGGAAAATAGGGAGTGGTGGTTACGTGCGAAATAGCATAATCAAACAAGAATTGACGGAACTGATGAGATACAAAGCACTTGGCATTATCTGACACCAGATACTGACACGGCCCAAAAGACGTGAAGATGGAATTAAGACACTTTATGACGGAACTGGTCGTAGCCTGTCTGGTGGGGAAAATCCAACTAAACCGGGAGAAACCGTCAGTGCAAACAAGCGCAAATTGGTTTCCCCGACCAGAGCGAGGGAACGGTCCAACATGGTCGATAAAAAGCCTCTCCATGGGTCTAGATGCCGGTTCAGATGACAACAGGCCAACCTTAGTAGAAACCGGAGGTTTGCTAATACTGCAAGCAGCACAATTCCTAATGAGCCTCCTGATGTCGCCATCCATACCTTGCCAAATGAAAAACTGTCTGATTTTAGCTCGGGTCTTGAATACTCCTAGGTGACCACCAATAGGGGATTCATGATAGTAACGAAAGATTTCCGGAATGAGGACCGACGGGAGCACAATTTTAGGTAGGCGGTCATGACGAGACGAACAACACAATACACCGTCCTTCAGAGAGTAGGGCTTGATCACTTCACCAGAATTGATTCGGTCAATAAGGCTAGATAAGGAGGGGTCTTCCTTCTGGAATCGTCTCACATCCTCAAAAAGCACAGGGGAATTGCTAAGAACGGCATTGACACAATTTACAGCAGATATAAGGTTTACGGGTTCACATTCCTGAACATCCTCCTCAGCTGTTTCCTCGTACATGCGGCTTAAAGAATCAGCTACCGCATTTTCGGACCCACGAATATGTTGGACAGTGAACTGGAACGACAGAATCCTAGTTGCCCACCTAGCAATTCTCCCAGTTTTGCGGGGTTTCCCTAAGACCCAGCTCAAGGCTTGGTTATCGGTCTCAAGGAGAAACTTGGTGTGCTCAAGATACATACGGAATTTTTCTAGAGCGAACAACACAGCTAAACCCTCAAGTTCGTAAATGGAATACTTCCTCTCTGCATCCGTTAAGGTACGAGAAGCGTATGCAATGGGTTGCCTACCCAGATCAGATTCCTGCAGTAGAACACAACCAACACCACGACCAGACGCATCCGTCTGCACAATGAACTGCTTCCCAAAATCCGGAATGGCTAACACAGGGGCGTTAGAGAGCGCAAGCTTAAGATCTTCGAAGGCTGCTTGCTGCGAGGGACCCCACTCGAACTTCACAGCCTTTTTGCGCAATTGATTTAGAGGAGCAGCACGGTCGGCAAAGTTACTGATAAACTTACGGAAGAAGTTGACCATACCAATGTAGCGAGCAACACCCTTGGCGTTCTTGGGTGGTTTAAAATCTCTGATGGCCTGCGTACGAGACTGGTCCACTGAGATACCAGATTCAGAAACAATATGTCCCAAGAAGGAAATTTTGGGCTTGGCAAAGGAAACCTTGGACAATTTGACGGTAAGTCCAGCGTCACGCAACCGATCAAGAACAATTTTCAGATGATCAACGTGTTCCTCGAAGGACTCGGAATAGATCACCACATCGTCAAGGTAGTGGTACACAAACTTGAATTTAATTTCTGAAAATACCTTGTCCAGAAGTCGGCTCAACACAGCGGCTCCGGTGGATAGGCCAAACGGGACACGGGCATATTCAAACAGGTTCCAATCAGTGGAAAAAGCAGTAACATGCCTGGATTCAGGAGAGAGGGGGATTTGGAAGTAGGAAGAATTTAAATCGAGGATCGTGAACACCTTCGCGTTGCGAAACCAACTAAAACATGTGTGAAGGTCCGGCAAAGGAATGGACTGCAAAACAACCTTTTGATTAAGGGCCCTTTAGTCGACCACCGGCCGAAAACCACCGTTAGGTTTTGGCACAAGAAATACAGGGGATGAGTAGGCAGAGATAGAGGGTTGGATTACACCTTCTTCTAACATCTTATCGATAATCTTACGAAGTTCAGCCATCTTGGGCGGGGCAAGGCGATACGGGCTGGAACGCACCGGCACAGAATCGGTTAGCTCAATCTTGTACTCCATCAAATGGGTTACACCCAGCTTGTCAGTAAATACATCGCCATACTCCTGACATAACCTCTTAATGGCATCCTTTTGAAGACTCGTTAAATTTTCCAGATCGAGATCCTCAATAGTCATAGGTTCACTAACGGAATTGACAGCATGAGAAGATAAAAGCGGGTTAAATGATAATTTACTCTGTGGATTAAACTTAAACCATAAGTTGCGAGCACCAAAATCAAGAAGCATACCAACGTGTGACATGAAATTAGCTCCAATGACCACAGCACAAGAAAGATTTCTGGCAACCAAAAATTTAAATTTCCAAGAAAAATTTAGAATATGAATTTTGACTGTCATACTACCCAAAATATTTAAATTTGAACAATTTGCCGAAATAAAAGATTCATTGTTAGGCTCTAACTCAGGAAATTTGCAAACACTCTTCATAGATAAAAACCAGTCCTCGCTTATAAAGGATGCGACACTACCAGAATCAAGCAACGCAGAAACGGGCTCGTCATTAACACAAATTTCAATAAACGGGGATATACCTTTAGCCACAGGAGAAATTCCAAAATCATTACTCCCTCTAACACGATTACAAGTAGGTGACGAGGACACCCGCACCACAGGTTTCACACAACGTTTAGAATTAGGCTGACTTGCCACGCCATTGTTCACCGACAGGTTAGGTAGGTCAGCGACATAAGCAGAATTAGCACATGATGAATTAGTTTTCATAGAGTTATCAAGACTATCATTGGTAGGGCGACCAGGAACTTCACAGGGTTTTCCCAAATTCTTACACACAGAAATATCCTTGGAAGTAACACCCGAATTGGTCTCCTCAACGTTCCGTCATTGGCGATACACAGCCTGGTTACTCGGACACACCTTCTTGACATGTCCCACTCCACCGCATGAGTGGCACTTAATATTAGGTCGAGGATGAAACATAACCTTAGGTGGGGGACGAGACATCAAGGAAGGAGGGGGACAAGACATCAAGGAAGGAGGAGGAACATTAGCTACACGAAGGGAATCTGCATGCTTCACAGCCATAGCCTCTATAACGACCTGTTTCAGCTCGACGAATGACGAAGGCCTGGTACACATAGTCATGTATGACCTATATTGAGGCGAAAACCCATTCACAATTGATGACACCAACTGTCGCTCTGTTAAAGGGGATGCAAAAACCTGGGCATACACCTTAATGTCGCTGACATAGTCGCTAAGGGACTCGTCCAGCCTTTGGACACGATAAAGGAACTTTTGCTCGAGAGCTCTTAGGGCGCTCGCAGGGACAAAAAACCACAACACTTCCCTAATAAACATGGCTAAGGACATGCGGAGGTGGATAGCTTCAACAAGCTTATCGCGCAGCATACCGGATGCAACTGGATACAAAAGTTGGAAAATCTGAACTTCCGACATCCCAAAAATCGAGGCATGGTTGCCCAACTCGACCACTTGCTTTAAAAATTGTACCACTTGGGTAACGTCATCAAGGTTGAAATGTTTTAATTTAGTTAAGAAACCAGAAATAGGATGAGGAATCGACCCATAATTAACGGTAGGCGAGAATGAAGCATTAGGAATAGAGACATTGTTACCAGGGTAGCCCGCTCGCACACCTTCTACAGGCGACAAAACATTTATATTACTAGAGAAAGAACTGGGATGCAATGGGTCGGCAGGACCCAGTAAATCATTAGGTGACCTAACATGAGAAGAATGACCGTATGCAGGATTAAGTGGTATGGACGAGCCAGCGCCAGGCAACAGAGGGGCAGGCAAACTACTATTGGTAATCGATCCCAAAACCTCAGACCTAGTAAACAGAGGTGATTCACGTTCAACCCCAGAAGAACTCTCCAAATTCACAAGGTTATCGCTTAAGTCAATTAAATTGAAAACACTATTGTTGTCGGCCATTTTGGAAAACACAGAATGCAGACAACCAATATAGAAAGAAACAAAATTTCAGGAAATACAAGGACAGTTTACTTTCACAACAGTACCACAACCAGCAATTACCATCACCAAAGATTAGGCTGACACTCAAACACAGCCACCCTACTACACAAAATCATGCACCATGCTGTCCAGAACTGCACACGTCACCACCAGCTTGGCTCGAAAACAGGGAGCTAAATTACAAAAATAGGCACAAAACATCAGGCTACCAGCTTCCGACGGGGCTCCAGGATGCCTTCACACGCAGCTTATAGGCTATCAGAACATTAAGAAATCCCATTTCCCATGCCAAGAACACATGTCAGACACTCACCGGGCTTCATCTTCAGTGGGGATGTTGCACACAAACAGGATAAAACTACAGCAGGAAACACCTCGCTTATAACAGGACACTTACAGCATTCCACATGTACATTCAGAGGCAACCATGAAACAAAACAAACGACAAGGATTAGCTTTACACAACATTAAGTGCACTTTCCTGACAAAATCCCACCAACAACTGACCCATCGGCATTAGAGGGGTCCATAAAACAGCCTGTGGGTACTGGGGAGGGGATAGTTACGGAAGTGAACATGAGCAGGATCTGCTACCAAAATGTGACACCCCACATTAACGGCACTGGCCAGCAGCACGTCGGTAACTCGATAACCAACGCTCTGCTTCACCAGAATGAGACGAGTACGGGGAGCGTGGATGGGCCAACTTACCTGTATTCAGAGGTCCGGGTCACTTCCGCAGCAAAATCACCTCCAGAAGGCAAGTCCCAACAGAAGAGCTCCAAAAGGGGTGGAAGGAAGATGGAGAAGGGGACAACACACACAGGCTATCGTACAAACACCCCCCAAAAACCAACGGAACTTCCGTCGGTGAAATAATGCCACAACAAAGAATTAAAAATGGATAGTAAAAGGTTTAATATTAAAAATTTAAAGAAGACCTTCACCATAAACTGAACATGCATCAACCAACACAAATTTACAAGAAGGCCAGATAGCGCCTAACATGCTTGCTTGCAAAGCCAAGAAGAGGAAAGACTTAATTTAAAATAAAAATGTTAAAGCCCAAAGGTTAAAATAAAAATTACATGCACAACACAATGAGAAAGGGCTTGATAAATTGCAAGGAAATGCAATTACGATCCGACATGCAGATGTTGAGGCCACGCCAAAAAATAAGGATAGAAATTAAATTAAATTTTAATTAAAAAAATTAAATTGGACAGAAAATAAATAAATGATAAGCACGAAGCCGGAAAACATAAGGACATTTACCAAAAATCACAAAATTAACATCAACAAGATTACATAAAAAAAAGGATTAAGCTAACACACAACACGACCGCCTTTGAGACCCGCGCCAATGGACTCACCACGAGACCATAATGCATCACGGCAAACAGACATGGCCACACAAAAAACATGCCAGATCGAAATTACGGCAAACAATAAATGAGATTAAATTTAAACATTAGCAGAAGGAAATGAACGACGGAAAACAATTACATCTAAAAACTATTAATGCAAGTCGTTTTAAAACTGGACGGATCTTACATAGATTAAAAAAACGACAATCCCAAGCTTGCCACATGAAAATAAATAATAATTTTAAACGTAAAACAAACTAATAAATGTGTCTCCAGAAGGTACCAAATAATAATAAACTTAATATTTACAAGGAAACGTTATTACAACGTAAAAGAAATTTTTGGCCTACAAGCCAGACAATAACAGACGATCAACATTCGTACACGGCCAAATTTGGAGCTCCCAACATAAAATAATTAGATAAATTAAATTAAAAAAAACGTACCTTAAAACTCCACAGCGGAGACACAATGAAAACAAAAAAAACTAACACGTTCCAAATAAAACAAAATATGGCACTAGATTGCCCTGAAGACGCCCGCCCAGCACATGTTTCGTTTAGATCACAAGCGAAGTTACGCGTCGAGATGCAATCACATTTCACACGTCTAAACGATGAAATTCACAACCTGAAGATCACAGGAAATTTCCAAGTAGAATTGGCATTCATATCTTCTCTTGAATATATTTATATTTCGAAGAGGATGGGGGAGGCAACCGCCCCCCCCATCAGCGGAGACACCTTTCACGACCAGTCCTTCTTGTTTCTCTTTTCGACAGCTAATCGAGACTCCCAAAATGGCGGAGAATTATTTTTGCGTGTCATTTTCGAACTGTATACATGTAAATAATATTGTCCAATCACGGAGTGACACCTCAAAACAACAATGTCATAAATAAGTTCATAATTTGGCGGTATCATGAATACACACCGTTCTTCGTTTTATGACGTAGAATCATAATTGTTTTTCACTTATGTCACGAATTGGTAGAGTTTTAAAGGAAACACCAACGCACTCTATTGGTGAATAAGCAGGAACTACTTGGATAAAGCCGAAGTCCGACAGCAGGAGCCATCTCGCGTTGACCAACGGAACCACGACAACAGGCGGTCGGTTCAAATGTCATGAAGTATGATCCACCGGAATATACATGATTGAAAACGAAGAGACGTGCACTTGCACGTATCAATTATTATTATTATTTCTGTCTCTTGTATACATGCCTATTGTTACAGAAGGCGGTGAACGATCACAAACGACATTCTACTGCAAGTTGGTGATTTTCTATTTCATTCATGTGGTGGGGAGGTTGGACAAGTGTTAAGAATGACTGACATTTCAACACACGTCACTGTATTATCATTATAAAGCTTATTGAACCATTGCATGGCTTTTAACAGTGGATTTTGGTCGAAGGTTCAAAATGGTGTAAAATACCGTATTTTAAACATAGAATCTCTGAGAATCATTAACATCATATCTTTATATTGATTTGCCGCCATTACGGTATACGTGTCGAGACTCTGTATGCAAATGTCCTGGATTCAAGTCCTGACTCTGTTGTGAAATTTAATTCCAGTCTGAGGGTTGGAACAGGATAGAGTCAGCCTCGTGAGGCACAACTGAGATGAGATTGGTTCGATTCTTACCTCAGTTGTCTTCTACTCCAGCACATTTAGGAATGGTTCCAAAATTAATGGCAAGAGTGCTTCATTCCAAATCCTAGCACCAATTACAAATACACACACTACTACTGCCATTACAGTGGCACAGGTTATCAGACAGATTCCACAGACACCGAAGTACACGACAATACATGGCTAAGATGTCAGAAAGCTCCTAAATGAATCAACAATAATCATCTTGCCTTCAAATAAAAGTTCAAACTTAAAAAATTATTGCAGGTAAAATTAAGAAACACGATGTTCAGGAAGGAAATTATAGCCTACTTTCTCCTAAATGTATTGTCCTCATCACCTCATATTTTCATCCTATTCGAAGTGCAAATTGGCACACTGGATTTGAGAAGTGGCATTCAAACCATAGTTTGATAACGTCATGCAGAAGATGAATCAAATGATGGATGTACTCACAAATAACATAAAAAGTCTTATAACGGAAGAAATAAAAGCTATACAGCAACAAACACCAAATTCACAACGTGCGCCATCTGCTTATCCACTCTTAAAAGCTTCAGGGAGCAACGGCGACCAGTGCCAATCTATATCTGCCGGCCAACTGCTCAATCAAAATCGAAAGGAAACTCCGAGCCCATAGATATCTCAGAGTAACGAGAATGCGAACCGGACCCCATGGAATAGAGTACTAAATATAACAAATGAGATGCCAGATACTAAACTGAGAAATACACATTACACGAAAGAAAAGGCGACTTCATCAAGTAGTAATGATAATGAGGAAAAGGACAACTGCATTGCTGGATCTAACAAGTTTACAATTAAGAAAGCAGAATTACGAAAGATAGGTGAGGCG
This sequence comes from Meconema thalassinum, assembly GCA_946902985.2. Taxonomy (NCBI): domain Eukaryota; kingdom Metazoa; phylum Arthropoda; class Insecta; order Orthoptera; family Tettigoniidae; genus Meconema; species Meconema thalassinum. The sequence goes on along the minus strand of OX336388.2, from coordinate 2,061,483,512 downwards.
ACAGATACTTTTCAAAAGAACATAAACCTCGCGAAAGATGACAAAGGATGTAATGGTACTGTGGATTATTATTTATTTATACTATATTTTTCTTTGCTTTTCTTTAAGGCATTTCTTAAATTTCATTTTAGCTACGCGAGTATTAAGATGTTTTCTTTGGTTCAGTAAATTTTAATTTTATCAGAAACTGTGTGTGCTTACTTATATGTAGTAAGTTAAATCCTATATTTCCACTTAGGCCTTTAATTAGATTAAGATTTTGTAACCGTACGTCTTCTATTCTTTGGGGGTGGTGGTAATTGATTTACCATGAGGGATACTTTTTTAAAAATATTCTTTCACTTCTCTTTCCTCATAACTTTTCATAGCACAAAACAATATCTTTGCCAAGAATCACTTACAATCCTTCCACACAAAACCTAGTCATATCACTTCTTCCCTCATACCTTTCTGCATTACGTACTTCACACATCTCCTCAATATCTTGACCCTTTTTCATTCCTTCTTCTTCTCCATTACCATCTTCTACACGCCCTCCAGCATCACGTTCTATCTCACTACTATACATATGATCTCCACTCTGTGATCTTACAACTTCCCTTTCTCCTCCTCCTGCTCCTTCTTCTCTTTCTCCTTCTTCTGCTCGTTCTCTTTCTTTCTCCTCCTCCACAGCCACACTCTCAGACACTTTCCAAGATTCAACCTGTTTTCCTACAGATTTAATCTTCTGACCCATAGTTGTTTTTACTTCCCCTATTTCGTCTTTCACAACTCCTATTCCCTTTTTCAGACCTCCTATTTCCTTACTTAACTCTTTCAAATACTCATCCTGCTTCTTCATAAATTCGAGAAGCGACTCTTCCTGCTTCTTCATAGATTCTTTCATAGCCGTAAGCATTTGGATCAATCCAGCTTTGCTATTTTGCATGATAAGGCCGTACTTCACTGCTATTCAAGTTAACGTATTCTCCTTTATCGTGCACTGTACTCACTTTATTAAAAATTCCCTTGTTCGTGCGCCACGTTGGTACGACATTAGTTGTATTCTTTGGGGGTGGTGCTAATTGATTTACCATGAGGAATACTTTTTAAAAAATATTATTTTACTTCTCTTTCCTCACAACTTTTCATAGCACGAAACAATATCTTAGCCAAGAATCACTTACAATTTTATGAAACGCCTGCGGCCCCGAAAACAGAATCTCTGAGACTAGGAATTAGATGTGAAAGGGCACAGTACTCAATGTGAAAATATAGTTTTCAGTTAACCTATCAACTGTCTCGCAACCGTTACAAGAAGAAGTGCATTTCGAAGAATGCTAAGATCTGTCATTACATAACTGTTGTCAATCCGCAGTTTTGTACGCCGCAGAGACTCTCCTGGTGAACAGGATAGGTACCATGGATCAGCGTTTCCCAAACTGCGGTACGTGTACCACTGGTGGTACGTTCGTACTGCTGCAGTGGTACACGGTGATGTTACGAAAAATATAACAAGTAGTTCCGTGAAGAACTATACAGCCTATTTTCATATATCCTACTAATATTAACTGCCACTATCAACATACAAAATTTCAGTTTGATTGCTGTAATAGATTCGTAGGTATTGAGTACCGACTAAATATTTCGGATGGTCGCCGTGTTGGATTTTATATATGTAGGTCCTAGAGTTATGTAATGTTACATGAAAATTATTGTATACGTGTAGCATTCAAACTTCGATCGCATGATTAGGACACAAGAAATATAAACGAGATTTTAAAATTTCGCACAGATGCCATCTTGTGGTTATGGAAACAATTTAAATAAATTAGATGCCAGTGGATTAACATTCGTAAAAGGATTTACTGTACCAAGTTTCACTGCACTCGGATGGTTAAATTGCGAGAAACGTCCATGTGAATATTTATACTTCGCGTCGCCGCCATGTTGGATTTGTGATCGCCAGGTTATTTAAAGTCCTATAGGTGAACTTAAGTTCATAGCCCCTATGAACATAAAAAAATCAATTTGATTGCTATAATAGATTCGTAGATATTCAGAGTCGTCTGAATATTTCGGATGGTCACCTTGTTGGATTGTTAAATGTATAGGCCATAGAGTCATGTATCATTGAAGGAAAATTATTGCGTAGGTTCATTAATCAAACTTTCACTTCGATCGCTTGATTACGACACAAAAAATAAAAACTTAATTTTAAAATTCGCACAGCCGCCATCTTGAGGTTATGTAAACAATTGAACTAAATTATATACCAGTGCATTACAATGTGTATAAACATTTCCTGTACCAAATTTCATTGCGTTTGGAACATTAAATAGCGAGAAAGGTCTATTTAAAATTTTCAAATTCGCTTGGCCGCCATGTTCGTTTTGTAGTTAACCGCCTTTTGAAAGTCTTGTAGGTGAACTTCCAGTAGTGCCCTTTATCTTCGTATAAAATTTCAGGGTGATACAGCTAATAGTTTCAGAGATATAGAATGCCGGTGAAATATTTCGCTCATCCGCCATCTTGTGGTTATATAAACAATTGAACCAAGTTAGATGTCGGTGCATTACAATGTGTGTAAACATATACTGTACCATGTTTTATTGCGTTTGGTTGGTTAAATCGCGAGAAACGTCTATTTAAAAGTCGCAAATTCGCGTGGCCGCCATGTTGGTTTTGTATTTACCAGTTTTTCAAAAGTCACATAGATGAACTTCTAGTAGATTCCTTTATCACTGTAATAAATTCCAGGGTGATATCGGTAATAGTTTCGGAGATATTGAATGCTGGTGAAATATTTCGCACAGCCGCCATGCTGGATTGGTGAGACGTAACAAAATTTGAAGGGCACGGTCGAGGTCGCCCGGAATAGTACTATGAACTTACAGAGTTTCATTGAAATCGCGCCAGCCGTTTAAAAGTTATTAGGGGGGGGGGGGCACACACACACCTCGCACACACACACACACACACACGCGCGCACACACACACACGGACAAAAGGTGATCTCATAAGCCTATTTTTTTCAAAATTGAAAATAGGCTAAAAATATAAAAATTAAAAATATGAAAACATTGATATGTTGCCGGAGGACTTTAAGGCCAAAGACAATGAGCAGTTTTATGAATTGCATTGTGATTCAAAAGGAAGGCAAACGTTTTCAAAAATGAACTTTGAGAGGCGTGCAGACTATGCAGGCATAGCTGAAAAAGCAGTTAGATTTTTACTGCCTTTCACTTCTTTGTACTTGTGCGAGACTGCATTTTCTTTGTTTATCTCAAGAATAAATACCGGAATAGGCTCCTTACAGTGGAAAACGATCTTCGTTTGAAACTCAGCATTCTTAAACCAGACATTCCTAAGTTGGCTGCTAATCTTCAAGCTCACATTTCACATTGAAGTTGTTAGTTGAACTTTGGTTTCTATGTTTAATTATTACCAGTTCTTTTATTAATATTATTTGTACAGTGTGATTTCTGAATGTTTGAATTGAATACTTACTCTATAAATAATAAAACAACTGGGCACACTTTTTATTATTTGAACTGCAACAGTCCAACTCTAACAAACACAATTTACAATCCGTCTATTGGTCTATTACGTAGTGGTGGTGGTGGAGGGGGTTATAGTTACTATGTCTCCCAACCATTAGGTGGTACGCGAGAGATTCTCATCCCTTAAAGTGGTACACACACAAAAAAGTTTGGGAAACACTGCCATGGATGATATGGAGAAGGTCGAAAGACGTATCCTCAGTAAAATTCTTGGTCCGAGATTGCTTCCACATGGAACCTACCGACGGAAAGCTAACTCCGAACTGTATCGACGGTTGGAAATGGCCAATACCAGCATGCGACGCAGGCGAATGAAGTTCAACGGGCACCTTCTGTGAATGGACAAAAACAGACTTACCAAGCGGATTAAAAGCCACAAGAATGGAAGCCTATGGCTCAATGAAGACCAAGAAGACTTGGATTTGGCTGGGATTCCTGACCTAGATGTCCAACAACGTTCCAAATTTTCTGATATGGTTAACTATTGGTCCCCGCCTCCCAAAATGTCTAAGTGTAGGAAACCCCTCTCGCGGGAGAGAAAGGAAAAACTAGCAAGATATATTGGGAACGGAAGAGAGCATCGAAGAAGAATCGCTCCTTACTGGGCTTAAATCAATACATTCGAACTTCGATAATTCGAACTTCTATAATTCGGAATCGTCTTTAATTGGAATATTTTGCATAGTCCCTAGCATTTTGTACTTAAACAATGTTAAAGGATCGTCGATACTTCGAATCTTCTTTTGGTTAATTCGAACTCTTTACGTCAACGATAGAGCGCAGTACTGTATTTCATAACTCGTATATTTTTTAAACAATATTGTCGTGGCGGTGTTGGAATAACATCGGTTGTTCAGCCCATGGCCCAGGGGATAATTAAAAATCTCAAACATTTCTATAGGCAATTGTTGTTCGAATATATTTTCAGAGAAGACGGGAGCGCTCTTAAAATTAAACTCGGCAAACTTCAATCCTCAAAAATGTGTAAATTATCACGGGATCAAGTGTCAGCAGAAACATTTACAATATGTTAAAATTGGTAAAGGCGGTGGAAGTGCTGACGAAACTGGCTATGAACCTGGGCCTGCAGTTGACGGCTGGGAGGAAATAGTGACTGTTCCTATCTCGTATGACGAATTTGTTAATGTTGATGAAGATGTTGCAGTGTGTGGAGAGCTTAGTGACGTGGACATAATCACCCAGGTAATCCGTAACGCCAACCAAGCTACAGGTGTCTCATCTGAATAAGAAGATGGTGATTCTTTGGAGATTCAGGAACGACCGATTCCGAGTGCGGCAGATGCATCCAATTACGTCCAACAACTCAGAATTTGTTTTGAAAATCAACACAACGTATATGATTTTATATTTTTCTGTCACTAAATGACGTAGATTCATACATTACTCGTGAGAGAATTATATCAAGAAAGCAATCTACTATCTCAGACTTTTTTGACAAACAGTGAATGTTATTTACTGTGTCCAGTGCTGATCTACTAATAGTACCGTCTCTAAAAATACAGTTTTTATCATTTCAAATGATCTTGTCGACTTCGTCGTTATGCTTGAGTCTAAAATTATGCGTTACGGAGACGGAAGTGACGTCATGCAGCCGCGAGGGAAGCGAGTGCGTGACGTCATCCAGCCACGCGGGAAGCAGAAGCAAATGGTTAATGGAGTCTGTTGAAAGAGTCCTGGGGCGTCGAGCGACCTGGGCCCTTGAGCAAAGCGAAAAGAATACAGGGTGACCCCTAAAGAGGTGTACAAGATGCCAGATAAGAATACAGGGTGACTCCTAAAGAGTATACTAGACGCCAGATAAGAATGCAAGGTGACTCTTAGACGTGTACAAGATGGCAGAGAAGAATACAGGGTGACTCCTAAAGAGGTGCACAAGATGTCAGACAAGAATACAGGGTGACTCCTAAAGAGGTGTTGAAGATGTCACACAAGAATACAGGGTGACTTCTAAAGAGATATACAAAATGCCAGATAAGAATACAGGGTGCCTCCTAAAGAGGTGTGCAGGATGTCAGAGCAAAATACAGTACAATATGCCAGATAACAATACAGGGTGACTCCTAAAGAGATATACAAGACGCCAAATAAGAATAGAAGGTGACTCTTAAAAAGGTGTACAAAATGGCAGAGAAAAATACAGGGTGACTCCTAAAGAGGTGCACAAGATGTCAGACAAGAATACAGGGTGCCTCCTAAAGAGGTGAGCCGGATGTCAGAGCAAAATACAGTACAAGATGCCAGATAAGAATACCGGGTGACTCATAAAGAGATATACAAGATGCCAGATAAGAATACAAGTTGACTCTTAAAGTGGTGTACAAGATGGCAGAGAAGAACACAGGGTGACCCCTAAGGAGGTGCACAAGATGTCAAACAAGATTACAGGGTGACTCCTAAAGAGGTGTACAAGATGTCACACAAGAATACAGGGTGTGCAGGATATCAGAGCAAAATACAGTACAAGATGCCAGATAAGAATACAGGGTGACTCCTAAAGAGATATACAAGATGCCAGATAAGAATACAAGGTGACTCTTAAAGAGGTGTACAAGGTGGCCGAGAAGAATACAGGGTGACTCCTAAAGAGGTGCACAAGATGTCAGACAAGAATACAGGGTGACTCCTAAAGAGGTGTACAAGATGTCACACAAGAATACAGGGTGATTTCTAAAGAGATATACAAGATGCCAGATAAGAATACAGGGTGCCTCCCAAAGAGGTGTGCAGGATGTCAGAGCAAATTACAGGGTCACACTTAACGAGGTGTACAGTATGTTAGATTCAATTAAAATACAGGGTGATCCTTAAAGAGGTTTGCAAGATATCAGATTCAAATAGTGGGTGACTCTTAAAGGGTTGTAAAAGATGTCAGACTCAAATACAGGGTGACTCTTAAAGAGTTGCCCGCACGGGAAGCCTAAGTTAATGGGTAATGGAGTCTGTTGAAAGAGTCCTGGGGTGTCGAGTGAAGCGAGAAGCCCTCCTGAGCCTTTCTAACATGTGTAGCATTTGTAGCATGCGTCATTTGAAATGATATAACGTCTAGTCTTTCAGACTGACTGTAATTTTTTGTTGTTATATCTTCGAGTTTGAGTAATGTTTGAAACATTTTTGTTTAATTCGAATTTTTGAATAATTCGATTTTTTTATTGTCCCTGGTGTTCGAATAGTTTTCAAACTTAGGGCTAATATCTTAGTTCCATTGTCAGATTCACATCGTGTGTTGCTTGCATTACCTTTGTATCCCTTCCGAAATCCCTCATGGGCCTCATCACACTACCTGTATTCATGCTTCACGAGAAAGGAAATAGAACATTGGCCATATATCAGTTAGTACGTAGCAAGGTAACCTTTCGTTCAGGAATATTGCACGCTATCGTGAGCAATAACGTTAGCTCTGAAAATGTATAGCTCCTTGTCATGCTTGGAACACCATTCCATTTCGTGCTGGACACCTGAATTATTACTGCTAAGCATATAACTCGTCGTGCAAATAATAAGTTCGCTTGTATTGATGGAAAATAATTCTAGACTCTGTTGTATCTACCTGACACAGTTATTATTGTCTTGTAATATATAGTCTTTAATACATGCATGTCCACACACACCGTCCAATCAAGTAGGTTATTAATCACCAAACCTGCTCTAAACGCCCTTTAATACAGGATATTTGACAGGTCATTAATAATAAAAACACGGCTGTTTTATATGTCATAAGAACTTTTCAAGCGCATGATCCTAACCCGTACATCAAACACATGACGTGCCATGTAATTTACTTGCGGACCTCTCTCTCACTTGTTTTTTTTTTATGTGCACGCACGTCCGAATAAAATTGGAGCCCCGTTTTATGAAATACATTATAGCGGTACGTGAGTAATGACCGTGTTTTTGTGTGTGTACGTTGTACGGGGAAGGAGATTATTAGTTTCTCATTTGGCCGCCATAAGGCCTGTCAAAAATGGTTAGTTAAAGTTGTCGTCGTGTTTGATGTGGTGTCATATTATCAACGGTTTTATGTCATTACGATAATTTATTTACATGTATGAACAATGACAGCTGTTTTTTGTATCACTGCTGCGGGAACATGCACCTCCATCCAATGTCTCAAGGTGGGGAAGTCAGTTCTTTGACAAATATAACACTTCCTTCTTTTCATATTATGAAGATACTGGAGCACCATTGTAAAGAAAATGGCATTCACTCAGGGGTAGGAGCTAAGAATGCTAACCACTATATCACGAGGTGGTCATAGAAGGAATCAGATTGCAATAGAAATACGAGGGCTATTCCAAAACTAAGGTCCGGTTAAAAAAAACTTGTTTCCAAAATAATTGTTTTATAGACATTCCTTACGTCTTTCTCTATTTTTCTACATAATTTACATACTTATTTACACATTTGTCACATCGTTCCACAAGCTTTTGAATGCCTAAGTCGTAGAACTCGGCAAACCGGCGAAGCTAACCAGTCTTTAACAGCTTCTTTCACTTCATCATCTGTGTCGAAACGCTTGCCGCCAAGAAACTCCTTTAGGTAGTGGAACAGGTGGAAAGCACTTGGCGCCAAGTCCGGACTGTACGGTGGTGTACGGTCCATCTGTTCCCATCGAAATTTCTTGATTAGAGTTTGCGTGTCATTCACAGTATGGGGTCTGGCATTGTCATGCAACAACAACACAACACTCTGCCGATGAATTTCAGCCGCAGAAATGTTTCTTGCATACAGAAACCGTATCACTGCCCTTACTTCACAATCGGCGGGCTGATTAATTGTCTTAAACATCGTGAACTAACACTATCAACAGCATACAGCAACAGTCACAACGCTACTGGCGGCTTTTGCCGCGCAAGGAATGCCAGGAGTCGGCAGGCATGCGTGTTTTGCCCTTGGCGTCGCTTTCAAATATTTACGGCGAATCGGACCATACTTTTGGAATAGCCCTCGTAGTTGGATGAGATGAGAATCGAACTCACCACTTCTCAGTTTTCCCTCTCGAGGCTGACTGTACCATGTTCCAAGTAAGCTTTTTTTCTTCTTGTGGCGTCCTTAGAGGCAGAGTGCAGGTTTTTCTATTCGACACCCGTGGGCGACCTGCGCGTCGGTATGAGAGATGGAATGGATGAAGATGAATGAAACTGGACAAGGATCTGGAAGCAAGCGGCCGTGGCCTGTCAGAAGGTACCGTCCCAGCATTTGCCTGGTGTTGAAAATGGGAAACCACGGAAAACCATTTCAAGGACGGCCGACGATGGGGCTTGAACCCACGCGTCTACCGAGTCAGCAGAGAACTTGGCCCCATGACCTAATGCTGCGCTTGGGCGAGCGTAGCCACTGCTGTCGGTAGGTAAGTTAATGTATTCCCTGTTTTATAACACAGTGCTTAAAACAATTTAATGCGTTTATTTGTTACACAGCTTTGGTTTTGAACGTTAATTATTAATAAATCTCCATTGTTATTAAATACCGCATCTGCAAGTCCGCTGTGTACAGTTGTACATATCACTGTAGGTTATATTCCAAAACTCTGGAAGTATATCCTAGGCCCAAGTAACGTTTATCCCCACCAAACCACAAGCATAACTTATACTTCGCTGTATAGAAGGTATTGTTGTTTGAGTCTTCTGTTACTTGACTGGTTTGATGCAGCTCTTCATGTATCCCTGTCGTGCGCTACTCGTTTCACCTCTAATTAGCTACCACATCCTACATCCAGGCAATCTGTTTATCATATTCTAAACTTGATCTGCCCATCCATGTCTTATCCTCGACCCTTCCTTCCATAATTAAGTTTTCTATTCTTGAGTGTTTACAGTAACTATGTGTCCTACGAACCTATTTCACCTCTTCATTATCAGTCACCAGAAACATCTCTCCTCTCCCATTTCATTTGTTACTATATTTACGCATCTGATCTTCATCATTCTCCTGTAATATCACAATTCAAACGCTTCTATTCTCTTCTTTTCTGCTGCACCAATAGTCCAAGTTTCACTTCCATAGAGCGTCACGCTCCAGACAAAGGCTTTCAAAATAGACTTTCTAATACCCAAATCTATATTTGATGTCAACAGATGTCTTTTCTGTCGAAATGCTTTCCTTGCCTGTGCTAACCTATTTTTATATCCTGTTCGCTTTGTCCATTTTTAGCCTATTTTCAATTTTGAAAAAATAGGCTTATGAGATCACCTTTTGTCCGTGTGTGTGTGCGTGTGTGTGTGTGTGTGTGAGGTGTGTGTGTGTCCCCCCCCTAATAAAATCTAAACGGCTGGAGCGATTTCAATGAAACTCGGTAAGTTCATAGCACTATTCCCGGCGACCTCGACCGTGCCCTTCAAATTTTGTTACGTCTCAGCGATCCAACATGGCGGCTGTGCGAATTATTTCACTAGCATTCAATATCTCCGAAACTATTACTGATATCGCCCTGAAATTGTGTACGGTGATAAAGGGCACTACTAGATGTTCACCTATGAGACTTTCAAAAACCTGGTGACTACAAAACCAACATGGCGGCTAAGCGAAGTTGAGACTTTTAAATAGACTTTTCTCGTGATTTAACTATCCAAACGTAATGAAACTTGGTACAGCAAATGTGTATACGCATTGTAATGCACTGGAGTCTAATTTAGTTCAATTGTTTACATAACCTCAAAATGGCGGCTGTGCGAAATATTTCACTGACATTCTATATCGCCGAAACTATTACAGATATCACCCTGCAATTTCGTACGGTGATAAAAGGTACTGATACAAGTTTACCTATGTATATTTCATAAACCTGTAAAGTACAAAACGAACATGGCGACCAAGCGAATTTGAAATATTTTAATTGCCTTTTCTCGTGATTTAACTCTCTGAGCGCAGTGAAATGTGGTACGGTAAATGATTTTGCACATTGTAATGCACTGCCATCTAATTTAATTCAATTGTTTACATAACCTCAAGATGGCGGGTGTGCGAAATTTTAAATTAAGTTTTTATTTCTTGTGTCGTAATCATGCGATCGAAGTGAAAGTTTGAATAATGAACCTAGGCAATAATTGTCCTTGAATGGTACATAACTCTATAGCCTATACATATAACAATCCTAAATAGCGAGCTTCCGAAATATTTAAACGGTTCTCATTATCTATGAATCTTTTACAGCAACAAAACTGATGTTTTTAATGTTCATGGAGACTATGAACATATGTTCACCTATAGGACTTTCAGTAACCTGGTGAGCACGAATCCAACATGGCGGCGACGCGAAGTATAAATATTTAAATGGACGTTTCTCGCGAATTAACTATCCGAGTGCCGTGAAACGTTGCACGTTAAATGCTTATACAAATGTTGATCCACTGGCATCTAATTTATTTCAATTGTTTGCATAATCACAAGATGGCTGCTGTGCGTAATTTTAAAATCTCGGTTTTACTTCTTGTGTTCTAATCATGCGATTGACGTTTGAATACCACACGTACACAATAATCTTAATGTAATAGTACAAAAATAAAAATCCAACCTGGCGACCATCTGAAATATTTAGACGGTCCTCAATAGGCTATCTACGAATCTGTTACAGCAATTAAACTAAAATTTGTATGTTGATATAGGCAATTAACATGAGCAGGATATATGAAAATAGAACGACAGTAGTGGCTACGCTGGCTAAAGCACAGCATTAGGTCATGGGGCCAAGATCTCTGCTGACTCGGTAGACGCGTGGGTTTGAGCCCCACCGTCGCCCGTCCTTGAAATGGTTTTCCGTGGTTTCCCCATTTTCAACACCAGGCAAATGCTGGGACGGTACCTTCTGACAGGCCACGGCCGCTTCCTTCCACATCCTTGCCCAGTTTCATTCACCATCATTCATTTCATCTCTCATTAACTCCTCTCATGAGGTTGGCGTCAGTAAGGGCATCCGGCCGTAAAAACCATCGCCACAAAGTCTTCCATCGCATCTCATCCCCGACCCCGTTGGTAAAACAGGAATAATAAGGGGTAGACATACAGGATCTATGAAAATAGGCTGTGTAGTTCTTCACGGAACTACTTGTTAGTTATTTTGCTTCCTAACTATGTCATGTCATTGAGTAAATATGTGACAGAGTAAAACACAGTCATGCATTATCTCCGTGAGACACTATGTAGTTCCCGACAATAACCACCCAAGATAATTGAGCTGTAGTCTGTGTGTTGACCGACTGAAAAACTATCTTTCATTACAATAGGGAGAATTAAGTCAATACCATTGTTTCTGCCAACACCACATAATGACCCAGGCTAGACATTTTATGATAAATATCAAATAATAATAAATAATAATACAGGCTTTACGAGATCCACTAATTGAATCGTATCTCGAGCGGTCTCCTACAAAGCACAAAGCCAACACGAAGCCAGCAACACGAACATATGATGGAAATTCTGATTGTATATCACGGAAGTTAGGTCTCTGCTCTTTTATTGATGTCATTTGGAATTCCAAGTCATGCACCACGTCTTCATATTTATTACACAACGAGGTAGGTAGCATGTCCACTGACCAAAACATTATTCAAGAATGTTAAGAATATATTCTGTTTATTCCCATCAAACCACAAACATGACTTCCACTTCACTATAGGAATTGTTTAATTTCTATTCCATTTCGAGGAATTCCGTTTGATTTGTTTAGGTCTAAGAACTTATGAAAGGTGGAGGTAAATAATTTAAGGTTTCTATGTCACGCAGTTGGATTATGCCTTCGTCTCTAATGCTCAAAGTTGTAGGATCGAAACCCGGGATAGTGTAATGACACTTGTGGGTGCTTGAATGTTAGAAAATAGTGTGAATAAATGTATCTACAGTATTAAAGCTTTGAAATTACTTTTTATGTTATCTTATTACTGAAAAAATTTAATCGGATAAAAATGTATGCTAAATTATATTACACGGGAATTATTTGACTCTACCTAAAATCATTATTATTTGCACAGATTACAAAAAGGGCGCAGAGGGAAGGGGGCACGGTTGCATGTCAGCCTTGTTATTGAAATACATTCAGCATAGTACCGGCAGAAAATACAATTTAACCTCTTGCTATTTGCCAATTTAATAAGTATGGATATTAATCGTCTGCTCAAACAAGACGGATTAGAGGCCAATCTCTGCCATTGCAAGTTTGAAGTTATGCTATTCATAAGCTTTATATTTGGCAAGATAATTTCAGCGCAGTGACTTCATTGGTTTTATCATCGTTATTTTGCTGGTGAAGTATTGAGGAATTAAGTGTTCCTACTGCTGATTCCAAACATGTTTTATGGTGTTCTGAACTGCAGCTGTCGTACTGGACCGGTAACGTGCATTTGTGCTTTCAATAGCGTCTGGGGACCACCGTGAGGCGTCAATTGAAACTGTTTATGGGCCTAGTTCATTAAGACTTTTGACATGGCTCATGTTGGGCGTGATATGTTTCAATCTCGCTTTATGGTGCACCATAAAAGATTGAATTTTGAGTGCTACGTGAGGAATAATCTTGTATCGTTCTCTGTCATATCGGCTGATGAAGGGGCCAAAAATATTAATTAGGCCTCGAAACATGTCCCACTAGTGACCACACGGTGATCATAATTAATAAAAGTATTGATCAGGCGGAACCTTTAACCTGTTTATACTAATACATTCAGCCTGTGAAACTTATGAAGACAGTTTTTAATACCTTCCTGAAATTTAATATAATTTAACGAAGGATAATGTTCGCTGAGGATGCTTGAGCGTCATTCTGGTGTCATGGACCGTGGATTAAGGTAAATCCCATATTAAAATCCTTATAGAGACCGTTAACCTCGTGACCATGAGCCATGGAGTCTTCATATTTATGTGGAATTCGAACCACACGACATGGCATTTTTCTTCAAAAATCTCTCAGACATTGACCGGGAATCGAACCCAATCCACCTCGGTGAGAGGCAAACAGCTTGACCACCGCGCCACCACGCCCTCAAATCCCATATTAGGATTCGCGGATTTCAATTCTATTTATGCATGGAGATGAAGTTAATCATGGTGAGATTATATATTGACGTAAATTGAATATTAAATCTTAAACAGGCCAAACAAAGGGGATCTGTGTTAGTCAACACAATTTATTGGCAAGACAAACTTAGAAATTAGCACATGTTTCCGTATGAAACCAGACCTTCATCAGCTAATTAACATATGTTAAATTGATTAAAAATTGCAAGTATGAGTTAATGAATAAAGGAAAAAGAAATAAATCTCTGTTCGATATGGTTATAAACATAACATATTAAATACTACGGAAGAAACTTAACAACTAGTCGTACATTAACTTAAGACTTCTTCTTCTTCTTCTTCTTCTCCAGCATGATTAAACCCAGTTATGCGGGGTCGCTGATGCGGATATTCCTCCTCCACGTTGTTCTATCCCGGCCCATTTCCTCCACAAGCCCCCGCTGTTTCATGCTTTCTTGAATGCTGTCCATCCATCGCCTTTTTGGTCGTCCTCGACTCCGTTTCCCTGGTGGAAGCATTTCCATCATCCTATTGCCCACATAATCTTGATCTCTTCTCTTTTATTTTTACATCATCATAAAGAGCGGAAAATTCTTTATAAGACCACTCAAACATTTTCTTAGATTTGTCACTTTCAATTAATGGGAAATGGCAACATCGCCGGGGTGGAAGAGGACGAAGCTAATTGAGGACATAGGTGTGCGAGTGAGAGGCAAATACTACATTTAATTCCATACTGTTAGGGTAGAGACGCTCTATAGACAGTGGACTTCACGTGGTGTGATAGAACAAGCATGCTATTGGTCAAAAACCATAGCTATTGGTCAGCAGCGAACAATGGTTACTGTCGGCGCATGTACGTTTGAGTCGCCGCTCGTTAACGAGGAAAGTGAGAGAACTATTCGTTAGTTAGGTTGTTTTAAGGGACGGAACTTGTCATCTGCCCCATAGAGAGAACTATAACAGGCTACAGTAATGTAACATTCTTCAATAAAGTGGAGAGTGTAACTAAAGAAAGTATAAAAGTATATGGTACCTATATGCCGGCCCCGTGGTGTTGGGGTAGTGCGCCTGGCTTGCAATTGGTGGCCCCGAGTTCGATTCCCGGCTCCGCCAGGGATTTTCGAAACTGACACGAGGGCTGCAACGGGGTGCACTCAGCTTCGTGAGGACAATTTGAGTAGCTGCCTGACAAAGATGCAGCACCCCGGTCACGGAGACCAAGATTAACGGTTGAGGGGGGCCGACGCGCTGACAACGCACCAGCTCATAATCTGCAGGAGAAATAGCTAGGCAGTGGTCGCGCTTGGTTGTCCTAGGCCCTTCATGGGCTGTATTGCCACGGGTTTCTTTTGGCAGCCTTTGTGTCCGCGGCAAAGTAGCACAGCGGTGTGCTATAAGTACGGGACATAGTTCAAGATACGCTACCCCAGCGGTGGTCGGGGCAGGGTGTATCAACAAACAACTAACACGCAAAAAAACTTCAAAAATTCTGGAGTTTAAATTTATGTTGTTTAATTTCTTTCTTTCTTTCTTTCTTTCTTTAATTTATTTATTTACAGTATTCATTTATTTCTTCTTCTTCTTCTGCTTCTTCGCGAATGGGTCGCTTAGGACCACGAGAAATCAACACTTTCTAGCCCTCCTGTTGGCCCAGTATTCCTTCATTCGCAACGAGTGGGTCTGTTTCCGTTGCTCTGACCATCCATGTTGTGTAGTCTTCTTCTCTTCTTCCTCGAAACCCCGCGTTTGAGTGATTTTCCTGATTTCCGGTCATGTAAGTTTGGTGATCCTAATTCCTTTAAGTCTCTCTCTGTAAATTTATACCAATTCGGTCTAGTAGCCTTGTTCTTTTTAAGAAAGTATGTATTTTGTGTGTCAGTCTGTTCGGGTCCATTCTTTCTATGTGTCCCATAAATTGGATTCTTCGCATTCGCATTGTGTCTGTGATTTTTGAAACTTTTTTGTATATTTCTGTATTAGGCTTTGGATAATGTACACCATCCTTTGTTCTTGGTCCAAGGATTTTTCTCAATATTTTACGTTCATTCACTTCTATTTGGTGTTTTAGTGTTTTGTGTTGGAGATTGAGTGTCTCTGAAGCATAGAGAGCTTCAGGTTTGATTACAGTTGTATAGTGACGAATTTTGCAGTTCCAGGAGAGACTCTTTATGTTATAAATATTTTTTGTTGATTGAAAATCAGTTTCCATTTTCTGAAGCCTCGATTCATTTGCTTTCCTTTCGTTACAGTTTGCTGTAATCCATTCACCTAAATATTTAAATTCGTTTACTCGAAATATTTTGTTGTTTTATTATTTTAATTAATGAATTAATTAATTATTTAACATATGTATCTATTAATTTATTTACGGTACTTATTTAGCCTATTTATATCTGTCTCTTCTCACCTTTGCAACTATAAATGCAATACATCACTATCTCGAATGTCTAAACGTAATTAACCATTTCATTTATCTATTTCAAATAATCATTACTGGAACGCCTGGCTTAGATCAACAAACGCCATCACTCGGACCACTTAGAACAAATCTCTGTAGAGACAAGTTGCACTTTCTGAAGATGGAGAGGAAGTAAGGAAAGAGGGAAAGAGGAAAGAAGCTAGCAGTGTTATGAGCCTCTTAAATATCCCCAACGAAACGGAATCCTAACCATTGGGCGTATCATTTTCAGAGAGTAGGGCATCTAGACTACTACGATATAACGTTGAAAACCCTTCAGATAGTAAATAAAACATGAACTAAAAACAAGGGTGCCCGCCGCAGGGAGGGGCAAGGAGCCCCCCCCCCCCTCCCGGAATTCCGAGAATATTTCGATTGTTCATTGTCACACCTGTTTATTTTATAAATTGAATTTACTGATAGTTAACTGATTTAGATGTAAGGATAATTCCACAGTTTTATTTAACTTAGTAGGTAATTAGGGATTATTTGAAAATATCTCCAGTTATTTTGAGAATCGGCGTATTGGATTAACATTGCCATTTTAATGAACTGATTGATTTATATCGTTGTCGACACATGGTGATACAACTACTTTTTACCTGTTTTTATGAAATGAACATTATGACGATGATTCACAAAAAAAAGCGATGGACAAAAGCTCTGAACTAAAAAGCTATTCCTCCCATTCATGCCATAAAGATAATGTACCCAACGGTTTCAAAGCAGGCAAATAATGAATATCACGAAGCAAGTAAGAAGTGAAACGAGAATTGCGCGGGGGAAGGGGGTACGTCTCATTATTACTTAGTGACAGGTAGGTAATCAAATGTAAATATTACTTGGCGCCCCTCAGGAAAAAATTCTGCGGGCGCCCATAACCAAACAGGTGTTCTGAAACTTTTTTACATCGACTGTATACATCACATTGTATCAGATATGAATTCTGTCCGGTTTCCCTAACCCTGAAATGTCCAGGCTAATTTAGACCCATGCATCAACCGTTAATTGTGTCCCTCCAATTAGCACTGCAGCTATGACTGATCCTTAATCTCTAACAAAAGAACTACGATGTCGTTTTGAAAACATATTGATCGCAGAATATGAAAGGCAAGGCTACTATATTCGTGCTGAAAATTGCAGCTCCTGTCAAGCTAAGATAAATTAATGTCAATCGCGCAGGTAACGCTAGAGGCTTATCACGAGGTATTACGTGCTTGGCAATTCATCTTTCTGTCACTGCAGCTAAGAGTAATTACGCATAGGTTAGCCATTACCGCCGCCTAACTTAAACCAGACATTTTCTCCCAACGACCGACGTGCCACTAGATCCACAAATTTGATACTCCCTCCATGATAGGCGCTTATTTACTTCTCTCTGACTCAATTTTTGCCCTCAGATCATGATCTGTTCATTATAACGGAGTTCCTAACTTATCTTGTACAACATCACTTCAAATGGGAATGAAGGTATATATTTTCTCGCAATCGCATTTGCTATGCATTAATCTGAAAAATGTTTCATGAAAATGCGGTAGATGTAATATTTCTGCTTAATGAAGTCATGTGCTACAGCGAATACGATGGCTTATGCAGATTAAAGTAATAAAACGTGCATTTCTTTGAAAAAGTAGCCTACAATTTCCTACTTTTTATAAGGCAGGTAAGTTCTTTGCCAGGAAATATTTCCTGCTGAATTATTTTAAAAGAAGGAAAAATAACTTGAGAAATTTAATGAGATATATTGTTTGGAAGGGGTAGGAAGGAATAAAGATTGAAATAAGGAGAGATTGGTTAAGTGGGTGTTAGAGAAATATACCATTAATAGAAATATTCTAGATGGTACATTGGAAGGAAAGAAGGAAAGAGGTTGCAGAATAGGGAAGAGGAAAAGATGGAGGAAGGGAAGAACGGAGGGAAGGTAGGAAGGGGAAAAGCGAAGAAAATGAAGATGGAGGAAACAAATGACGTAAGGAAGTTAAGAAGAAAAGAAAGCAGGAAAGAGGGAAGGTTAGAAGGAAGGAAGAAGACGGGAGGGTGTAAACAAGGTAGGAAGGAGGGAAGATAGAGAAAAGGAAGGAAGGTAGGAAAGACGGAAGTTAAGAAGAGGGAAGGTTGGAAGGGAGGAGAAAAGGAAATAAGATGTTATTGTTGATTTATTTAGGGGGCATGGTGACATCTTGGTGTTGTAGCCCCGTGTACTTGGATGTGTGTATAAGTGTTCTGTGTTATTATTATCAGTATATCACTATATTGTAGTAGAGGGGAGGATTGGAAAGGAAGCGGCCGAGGCCTTAAATCAGGAACCATCCCGGCTTTCTTCTTCTCCTTAGCGTGCCTGTCCGTTTCGGACGCTGGCGATCAGCATGGCTATTCTGGCTTTATCTGTGGCAATTCGGAACAATTCTTCAGAGCTTTTGTTGAACCAGGTTCTAAGAGTGTCGATCCAGGAAATTCTCCTTCTGCCGGGCGATCTCTTTCCTTGCATATTTCCTTGTAGTATAAGTTGAAGCTGCTCATACCTTTTTTGATTCCTCATAATGTGACCAAGGTACTGTAGTTTACGACACTTAACGATGTTGATCAGTTCTGGTCTTTTTTCAACTCTGCGTAGAACTTCCTGATTTGAAACTTTATGAATCCATGATATTCTCAGTATTCTTCTCTAAAGCCATAGTTCAAAGGCTTCAAGTCTAACAGTGGTAGCCTTTGTAAGGATCCATGTTTCTACACCATACAAGAGAACTGAGAACACATAGCTCCTGAGGAGCCGTAGTTTGGTGTTCATGGTAAGATCGTGTAGTAGAAGAGGTAACTACGGAAAACCACTTCCAAGATGAGATGTGAATCGAACCCACCTCTACTCAGTTTTTCCCCACGAGGCTGAGTGTGCCCCATTCCAGCCCTCAGACAAGAATTACATTTCTTGGCAGGGCCGGGAATTGAGCCCAGGCCTCCGGGGTGACTAGCCACTAGACATGGAGAGAAGACTGGAAGGAAGTTGAAGAGGAGATAAGGAATGAGGAAGAAAGGAAAGAAGGAAGAAAGTAAGGAAATAAGAGTGGAAGTGAATGGGGAAGGACTTGCAAGCACGGATTCTTTTGAAATATGCATGTAAATGGATTGAGAGACCACGTAGCTGGTATGCTGCAACTAGCCAATAAATTGCTGTACACATAGGCTATTTCCTTTCTTCATGATAAATAGCAGGCGAGCTGCTCAAAGGAAGACAGAGGGCTGCTGACACATCCATATGAAATTAATTGCTGTTTAGCGTGATGCGCCACCATTAGTAACCGGCAGCCCATCTAAACCCACAGCTCCTGGCGTGTAAAATCGTAATGAGCTCAGCAGACTAAAATGATTTCGTCGCTGATATATTTTCCACTGCATGTTCAGTGTTGTTGATCAAACCCCTATCGTGGGGGAATTATATGAGATGGCATGCGGGGAAAATAGCAATGAGGAATACACAGGGAAAGGAGGGGGAGAAGTGTTGCCAACTGAAGGCTTATGTCCCTACGCGTAGGGACATTTCGCTGCCTTCATCATAATGCACAGCGGGATTTAGAAATACACTCGTAGCGGTGCTCGTAAAATCGTACACCAGGGCCGCGAGGGGAGCTGCAACTTGTCCAGGCATGGACACCAAGAGCCCGCTGATGAGCCAGCTTGGTGTTCCTGGGCGAAACCCCACACAAGACACGGCATAAACCTAGAAAAAAAAATGCTTAGTTTTAATTCACGGGCCGTGAAAGCCAATATACTATATTTTTAGTCCAGATATCATTGATTCGAATCCCGGCTCTGACAGCATCTATCCTGAGTGTGGTTGGCCCCCAGTTTTTTTCCACACTCCCTCCTGGAAAATACTGGGAGAGTACCTTACTTCAAGTTTCAGGGGCACCAACCTCATTCCTGTCCCTGATACAATTACACACACTACGACAGTCATCGACATCACATAAATACAGGTTATCAAACAAGCTCAACCTTCCTCACGAGGAGATTTGAGTGACCCCGTTACAGCCCTCACATCAGAATTACAATTTCTTGGTAGAGCTGGGAATTGCACCCGGACCTCTGGGATGACAGCCAAGAACGCTAGCTTCTATACCTCGAGGTGGTATCTGTATGGCCTGCAAGTGTAACTATGACAAGCTAAAGTGCAATGTGAGTTTGCAATCAACTTAAGGTAATTCATTTAAAGAAACTGTTTTGGAGTCAACTACAGCTCCAAGATTCTGAAAGGTAAGTTAACTATTTTTAATCTAGAGTAAGTCCATTACGAGGTATCATTCGAAATGTATACTGTATCATTTAAATATGGAGAGGAAAAGTTTTTTTTAATCAATGAAGTCAAACGAATAAGTTTCTATATGAATGGTAAGGAACAATATACTGTATGTTTTGTACGAATCATGTTTTACTACATACCGTGTGAATCAGCTGCCACTAATAATTAGGGCTCGGATTCTTAGGTGCTAAAAATCGGCAAAATATTAATTTTTTATGTATTAAAAATACCTGAAATATGTGTCAAAAAGTAGAAATATTTAATTATAGTTTAGTTTATTAATGTGAATATAAACAATATGCAGTACTCATGAATGCAATTTATGCTATGACTGCTGAAGCATTACAATACACAGCGAGATACAGTACATCTACGAGTTGTCCATCACAAATGACTGACGATTATTGCGAAAAACTTCTTCTTAAGGCGCGAAACTGCGGCAATATGTTTCTTGCCCCTGAGGTGTTGTGTAACTTGAGATCACTGTTCAGCCTTGATTGCTTTCCCACGTGGTTGGCAGAACAGAATGCCCCAATCAGAAGTAAAATTGTCTTTCAATTCTGCAGCATATTGCTGCAGTCGATAACTTGTAGTTGTTTTTACTTTAGATATCGTAGAACTGCCTTACACTTCACAGTGTCAGAAATGATGTGGCACTGCTTCCAGGTAGCTGGCGGAGGGGGAGGTGTAGCATGTGGTGCAATATGGCTACGGACAAGAAAATCCCCGGCTTCCACAGTGAGTGGCATGGGGCGACAAGTTAAGAATAACAAAGTTACAAGCAGACATACGCTCTGCGTGAAGATTAGATAGCTCACAGGTTCTTCCCCATTGAAGTAACACAGAAAAATGCAATAAACTGATTTAAAAAATGTAAATATTATGTCTTTTTATGAGGTAAAAAGCAGGAATTTATGTATTTATATAAGAAATGCTTACAATATGTAACTTATTTACATTAAAAAAATATTTACCTAAAAATCCGAGCCCTACTATTAATATTGTTTTATGCAGGCCAACTAACGCGTGCTGGCAGGGAGGTCGATAGTTCTCTTCCTGCAGAGGAAGAAATCATAGGCATATTATATTTAACAGGAATCTATAAGTGAATACGGAGAAATATCGTGTATTATGTTATTGTTTCTATCGTTATTCATTTCTGTGAAGCTTGCATTTTGCTTTTTTGTTTTTACGATGACATGGTTTGGCGACACTGTAAATAATACTAATGGCTGTTAGGAGGCCTGCCCCACCACTACCAGCTAAGTGACGTGGACAGATGTCACCACACAGTTCTAGACCGCCCTGAATGGTCGGGCGGTAAAGAAGAAGAGAACCCGAATTTGCCGTCAGAATACTTAATTCAGTGTAAACAAAGGGAAACGTTCGACTTTTCTCATGTCATCAACAGTGCTACAAGCAAGCTAAGCAAGCATTGAAGCAAGCGTCTATGTTTGTTTGGACAAAGAGAGTCCGGTATCTGCCATTGTGTGCAAATTCTGGCTCCGACTTCAAAGTGTGAGCGGCACCGGTGTTAACCTTTACAAGTTATTTGATTGAGGACATAGCGCACAAAATACAAATCAAGATTAAGAATGGTATTTAACTTTAAGTGGGCTGCTGCCTTCTGCACACAAATAGATAACAGATCAAAGTGCCTGTCGGCCAATAGGAGGTGAAGGAAGAAAGCGATAAAAGAAATGATCAGAGTGGTAATCGTACATCTATGTTCATAACGTTGAGATTATTCCAGATACAATACGGTGACTTCTGAATTCAATGACCTGTTTGAGTTAAGCATTGGCTGGCGGAAATTTAATTTGGTAACAGAACTACAGGTCGTATTGGCATGACGTCACATTATTATCCATATGACTCTGAGGACAAGCGACAGCCATAAGGTGGGACACCTTAATTCCTTAGCTGTATTTGTTTGTTACACATGGATAACTTCATGTTAGTTTTGTTACGTAAAAGAGCTACCTGGTTTCAAACAATGACTACCGGTATGTGAAATATTTGGTTGTGCCGAGATCTAGTTGAATTGTATGGTCTGCCAAGTATCAATACAGTGTTATCACACAAAGGACTTGCCAAAATCCTATACATCAATATGATTCCCATGCCTCAAACGTACAGACTACACAAGTTAATAATAGAAATCAAAGATTTCAGTAAGGTCATCGTTCTTGGCAAGCAATAACATTTAGTTCCGAGAGGCCTCGTCTACGTCATGTTCAGCTCTTGGCCATGTAAGTTAGGTTACCTATTTGATATTCTGCATTAAGATTTTGATTGACTGGTTTTTATTTCGAGAGTACTTCTAGATTATATTTCCGCACTCTCGGATGAAATCATTTTCATTAAAAAAAACATTAGTACTAAGTTATATGACACAAACAGGACCATGTCTGCCTAAATCCTTATTGACAGAGTTTAATTGTGATAGCAAAAGATACTTTAAGTCAATAAAATCCAATATTAAGGTACACTGTACCGGTTTCGGTTATATTACAGGGTCTTCATATTTGCTTGGCAAGGACATTCTCGCACACGTGCTCCGCCAGTAACGGCTCAGTTGTTGGCAACCGCACGTGCATATATACGGCAGAGTTCGGTGCTTAAAATCAGTATCATGCATTTTTGCTCACCATGTTTACAGTAGATGCTGAAAATGTTCCCCATCCGCTGCCAAACATAATCGGCATCTTCTTATGAAGTTTCCGGTTACTCAGCTTAATTTAGCTTCAGTAAGGAAATAAGGACCTTTACGTCTATTTTTATTGTTTACTGAACCTGTACGTTTGAATCTCTTAGCCAGTTGTTTTATTGTCCGATTTATAGGAATTGGTCTCCCTGGAAATTTCACTCGAAACTTTTGTCTTGTTCTAGTGCATGATATCCTGCACTTTATGTACGTATTGTGTAGATATACACGTTCACATATTTCACATAAGGCATTACAACACTATACTCACCTGGTGAGCACAAATTCAACATGGCGGTGACCGAAATTAAAATATTTAAATGACGTTTCTCGCGATTTAACTAACCGAGCGCAGTGAAACTTGGTACGGTAAATGCTTATACAAATTTTAATCCACTGACATCCAATTCAATTGTATGTATAGCCACATAGTGGCGGCTGTGCGAAATTTCAAAATCTCTTTTTCATTTCTTGTGCCCTGATCATGTGATTGAATTTTGAATAATACACCTACGCAATAATCTTCATGTAATAGTCCATAACTCTAAGGTCTACGTATATAAAGATTAAACATGGCGACCATCCGAATATTTAGACAGTTCTCAATATCTACGAATCTATTACAGCATTCTAACTGAAATTTTGTATGTTGATAGTGGCAATTTAGTTCTTCACGGAACTACTTGTTACACTCTAGACTGTTCAATTAACTTTGTTTATATAGAATACATGGAACTTGGGGACAATACGAGATTTATCTCCACTTTCTTGTCAGTAAATAACCAAACAATAAGATATAGGCTGAAATGTGCTGAAAATAGACTTGCATTTTCTGGCGGGTAGGATTTCTCTCAATCAACTAGACCTATAGAGCATCCATCGTTGAGAAAATACTGTGGAGCCTTATGGCGACAGTGTTGCTAACTCTAGGCAGAAATAGCGCTGACGTCATACGTTATGTTCACCCACTTCGAGTACTGCCCTTTCATAAGTTAGCGAGGCAACACAACCCCAGCAGCTACCTGAAATAGAACACGCCCAGGAAGGAGCATTTTTAGCCTACTTTTCACATTTTGCAAAAATGAGGAAAAAGTAGTCTTATGAGATCGGGCAAATGTGTGTCTGTCTGTCTATCTGTCCTTCTGTCTGTCTGTCTGGCTGTGTGTGTGTGTCCCCTATCAACTCCTAAACGGCTGGAGCAATCAAAACAAAATTTGGTAGGAGTAAAGATCTAAACCTGAATATCTCACGGCCATATTTGAAAATGATGTCAGTGCTACCAACTGCTAAAAAATCGCAATTGAAATTTGAGCTCCATGTTGGATATCTTGGAAGGTATGAATGGGAGCTATTTCAAAATTGGCATACGTATAGATAATAATATTGCAGTTTAATTTCCAGGAGGCCATACATCGCTGTGTTGCCAAAATGATTATAAGCCTGCTGATTGGTCGAATTTTTAAATGCACATAACTTCTACACTATCAATTGGAATTCAACCAAATTTCGTATGTTGTATGCATACATAGCCAGATATGACTGGGCGTATTCTTAAGACCCACCATGGCTGCGAACTGTTAATAAATGCTCCTAATTTATTTTATCCAAATACCAATATATCAGAAAGTATGCAAGCCAATAGCTCTAGACTTTGCACACGTATAGTACCTGGCATTCTAGATGCATTTGGACTAACTAATATACGTCAGTGCTGCCAACATGATTCTAAGCCTGCTGATAGGTCCAATTTTAAAATGCATGTAACTTCTATACTAACTAATGGATTTCATTCAAAATTGGCACAACAATAGATCATATTATTTCAGATTATTTCTGACCAATACATGCATGACATTGTTGCCAATATGATATTACGCACGCTGTTAGATCCAATGTTTAACTGCATGTAACGTCCATGCTATTCATTGGACTTCAACCAAATTTTGTATTCTGTACCTTAAGAGATGGAACTAAGAATATATTCAGTCATCAGGGCTGCCAACTGTAGTGCTCTATTAGGCTACATTATGCAAAGTATACAGTATTTCGAAATAATTAGAAATTTCGATATTAGCAACTTAATTTCTTCATTATTCTAGATAGGTTCATATACTGTAGAATAATCATTGGCATGAAAAGTAGGCTCTTTAGTTCGTCACGGAACTTCTTGTTGCAAGTGTTAACGGATTGGACTAGTATTAAGGATCCGCGAAGAGAACCAATAACGACATTCATTTCGTTGTGATATAACGCATTACTGATTGACAGATGTCGAGAGCACAACCCTTCTTCCTTCTCGAATGTAGCCTACTGTATGCTGACGATGTTAAAAAAAAAAACGTCAGCAATACTGTTGATCATCACCTTTTTTGTTATCAGTTAGGCTATAATTTAGTTTCTTTCAATTTTATTCTTGTTGTTTTGTTTAGATTAATATTTGTAATACTGTAGTGAGTTAGCCGTGTGGTTAGGGGCGCGCAGCTGTGAGCTTGCATTCGGGAGATAGTGGGTTCGAACCCCATTGTCGGCAGCCCTGATTCCATCGAACAGAAAATAAAACAGACACACAACAGTAACACCAATGATGGTTAGTGCTTCAGAACTTGTGTTGCCGGCGGAACTGAGAACGTGCTCCATTCCGGGCGAGCATGCAGCACAGGACGAGGATCTTCTTTCCAGCGTGCTAACCTCGCAAGTTTTTTAATTACTAAGACGTAATATAAACGATACTCGTATGCAATAACAAAGGTAATACATTGGCAGATAATTGTTGGAAGCTATTATGACAAAAAATATATATGTACACAGTTCTTTCGTGATAAAAGGTGAGGTAACAAAACCAGTGTAGGGGGGGGATTCCGTTAAAAGTAAAAGCCCATAAGACCCATAGTCTTTTCTCAACGCTGGGTGCTCTATAGGAATAAACATTGTCTTGTGGTTTACTTCTAAAAATGATGGACTAAAAATTCAAATCAAGCCAATGCCTTGTCTCCGCAACAATTGCTCTCTGTCTTCAGCACATCGTTTCATCTCACAGTAGGAACCATAGTGAAGAGTTAGTGCGATGTCTTGCAGGAAACATTTTCTCGGTTGACCTCGGACTTTCCTCCCTGTGGTCTTTCCTTCTAGGAGATTAGTTAGGAAAGCGTTATATCGCAAGAAGTGGTGTGTGAATTTATCTTTTCTTTTTTGGATAGTTGGTCTCAATTGTGCTCTGAAAGAGGTTCATTTTCCGTATTGACAGATTCACTATATAACAAAGGAGAAACTGTTCCGCCTAGTCAATACATTTATTTACAACAAATTATAAACTTGCTATTGTATGGTACATGTTTCGGGGCCTCTATTACTGGTCCCTTCTTCAGTCATAAATTAAGTTGCAAAATCCAGCATAATTAAAGATATCATAATAAAAAAAATACGTAAAATGATGAGTGAATGGATGAAATAAGGTGAAAAAGAACATATTAATCATGAGAAGTAACATGAGTGCACATCAGTAAAAAGTAATATCATTGGTAGTGCTAGGTTCTTGAGAATACACTTATATAGCACTGATCTAATGTTTGTGCATGTGGAAATCACTTCACTTGGGATGTATGGCCTGTTGTTTATAATGCTGTTGACTGAAACTTGCTGTTCATGCTGGGGCTTCTGAGCTTATAGTCTTGTATCAGAGCGAAAAACACCGATTGTCATGTAATGAAATACATCATCATGATGAGGAGACGTCCAACACAAACATTAGAACAGTGCTATATAAGTGTATTCTCAAGAACCTTGCACTACCAATGATATTACTTTTTACTGATGTGCACTCATGTTACTTCTCATGATTAATATGTTCCCTTTTCACCTTATTTCATCCATTCACTCATCATTTTACGTATGTTTTATTATGATATCTTTAATTATGGTGGATTTTGCAACTTAATTTATGGCTGAAGTAGGGACCAGTAATAGAGGCCCCGAAACATGTACCATACTATAGCAAGTTTATAACTTGTTGTAAATAAATGTATTGACTAGGCGGAACAGTTTCTCCTTTGTTATATAGTTAGTCTCAGTTTTCTCTTCCCTTGAATTTCTTGCAGGATGCTGATGTTAGTCCTCTTTTCAATCCATTTAACCAGTAATATTCTCCGCCAGACCCACATCTCAAACGCTTCA
Organism: Meconema thalassinum; assembly: GCA_946902985.2. NCBI lineage: Eukaryota > Metazoa > Arthropoda > Insecta > Orthoptera > Tettigoniidae > Meconema > Meconema thalassinum. Next base: position 2,061,456,309 of record OX336388.2, on the reverse strand, counting down.
AGTCGCTTCCTCTGATCGTCCAAGATTCACATCCACACTCCACACAAAGGACATGACACATTATGAGGAAAAAGTATACTTATGAGATCGATCCGGGAAAATGTGTGTCTGTCTGTCTGTCATTCTGTCTGTCTGGCTGTGTGTGTGTGTCCCCCCCCCCCCTATCAACTCCTAAACGGCTGCAGCAATCAAAACCAAATTTAGTATGAGTAAAGATGTGCACCGGAATATCTCACGTCCATATTTGAAAACGATGTCAGTGCTACCAACTGCTTAAAAAACGCACTATAAATTTGAGCTCCATGTTGGATATCTCGCAAGGTATGCATGGGAGCTATTCCAAAATTGGTACACATGTAGATAATACTATTTCAGTTTAATTTCCAGGAGGCCAACAATGACAGTGTTGCCAAAATAATTTTAAGCCTTCTGATAGGTCCAATGTTTAAATGCATATAACTTCTACACTATCAATTGGATTTCAACCAAATTTTGTATGTAATATCTGTATAGCCTATAAACAGATATGACTGAGCGTATTCTTAAGAGCCACCAGGGATGCCAACTGTTAATAATTGCTTTCTCTATTTTTTTTAATCAAAATACCAATATATCAGAAAGTATGCAAGCCAACAGCTTTAAACTATGCACACGTATATTCTGACATTTTAGATTAATTTAGAGTAACTTGTATACGTCAGTTCTACCAACATGATTATAAGCCTGCTGATACGACCAATTTTTAAATACATGCAACATCTATACTATCAGTTGGATTTCAACCAAATTTCGTATGTGCTATGTGTACCATAAGAGATATGACTATAGGTATTGTTAAGAGCAATCAGGGCTGCCAACTGTTAATAAATGCTGTCTTTTTTACCCTAATATCAATATATCAGAAAGTATGCAAGCCAACAGCTCTATACTTTGCACACGTTTAGCACCTGACCCTCTTAGATAATTTGGAGTAATTAATATAAGTCAGTGCTGCCAACATGATTCTATGCCTGCTGATATGTCCAATTTTAAAATACATGTAACTTCTATACTAACAAATGGATTTCATCCAATATTGGCACAACAAGATATCATAATATTTCAGATTATTTCTGACCAGCACACGCATGGTATTGTTGGCAACATGCTTTTACGCGTGCTGATAGATCCAGTGTCTAACTGCATGTAACGTCTATTGGACTTCAACGAAATTTTGTATTCTGTACCTTAAGAGATGGAACTAAGAATATATTCAGTCACCAGGACTGCCAACTGTAGAGCTCTATTACGCTACATTATACCAGGTATATTTTGACCTAATTATATATTTCGATATTACCAACTTAATTTCGTCATTATTCTATATAGGTTCATATACTGTAGAATAATCATTGGCATGAGAAGTAGGCTGTATAGTTCTTCACGGAACTTCTTGTTCTTATTATTGAATGCCTGTTTTGCGGGCGCTATCCGCCTTCTAATCTCTTTACTACACCTGTTGTCATTGGTGATTAGACTTCACAAATAAGAGAAACTGGTGACTTGTTCCACTATCTTGTCAGTAAGCTTAATGTTTGTGTGAATGCTCTCAGGATGTTTACTCACAACCAACACCTCGGTCTTCTTAGCATTAATATTCAAACGTAACTTTGATAACGCTGATGACAATACATTTAACATTCTGGACAACATGTTCTCGGGGCCCGCTACAATTGCTATGTCATCTGCAAATCTAGTTAGTTAGTTAGTTATTGTTGTTTTAAGGGGCGGAACTACGAGGTCATCTGCCCCTATATGCAAATCTAATACATTGAATATGATGCCCATTTATGTTTCAAATAAACTACAATAAATGGAACAAAACTACAATCAGATATTATTAGGTACTTGCATATCATTTAGTTATTTTTAGGTACTACAGAATTTATGAATGTGGCTCTTTTGAGTGTGAATTGGAAAAGTATTGAAGTATTTTTTGTTTCCAGAAGTAAGAAAAAATTGGGTAAAAACTAAGAATCCGGTCACTACACATAACCATTAATGAAAGTTAAAGGCTTTTAAGTTGGTCAACACGATTGTATACAAATTGTAACGGGTGCAATTCCCTACTCCTGAAAATAAATACACGAGATTATTGTTAGTGGGATAGCAGATTCTGAGAAACAAGCAAACAACTTTTCAGATACGGGAGTTCATCGCACCCCCTTCCTCCTCCCCCCACCCTCCCCGCCTTTCCACTCATAGTTTCTATAACCTCTTCGATTGACGTGGAGGATATAGACCTAACCTAATAACACTACATAATGGAATAGACCTATCTATTAAATACTAACTTCATTTTAGCGCAATACAAAGAACACACGTTTACAACAAATCCTTAAATTAGTCAACAAATGTCAGTGAGAGGGTTGACACTGTTTTCTCTTGGTAAGATTCGGTGTGTGTGGTTTGATATTTGACAGAGCACAGCGGAGATCACTTGCAACATCAAGCGCTGCTTTGTTTCTATGACACTCAGCGTTGAAAATCCTGACTCGCATAAATATGTCTTTGAAAATGGGACAATGACAAGCAATGCAAATTTGGCTATTACAGGATACACTGCAAGACAGTTTACCCAAAAGTCACCCAGTCCTAATATTTTAGAATCATCTTTTAGCGTTGATTCACACTTCAAATCTATGGCTTCTTCTTGAATCTGTGCTTGCAGTGCTTCAATGCCAACGGCAAACGAATTTCTTGTTAACATCCAGGACCATTTCATTAAGGCGGTCAAAGGATGAGAAGTTGTCCAACTGAAGCCGGCGTTTTCATAACTGTACTTTTTCCAGGAATGCATAATATTGGAGTTTTTGCCTTGGAGCTTTAAGTTCAGACTGTTCAAAGCTTCAAAGAAATCACAAAGATATGCCAACGAGACGATAAAATTGGCATGATTTTGCTCCTCACAAAACAGCAAATTCCTTATTTCACCTCCAACCTCGCGGCACCGCAGAGGTTTGTGCCGACAGTTGGCAATTACCAGTACTTGTGAACGATTGACTTGGTGCGAATATCACTTGGAGAGATTTCGAAAAAATGTTTATTTTACAAAATTGTAATATTCGAGTTAAAAAAAACTTAATTCGGAAATCACTTCACGCTCCCCCTTGATAAAGCCCCACGCCTCCCTAGGGGGGCGCCCCCCAAATTTGGGAACCCCTTCTATAGAGTGTTCCTATTTGTGTTCTTGTTTGTTGTTTTTGATTTGTTTACAATTGTAAATTTTATTTAATTGTTAATAATTATTTTGCCTTGGATTAGATCTGTCTTCTTCTTCTTTTTCTCCTTCTTTCGAAAAACTCATTTGGAGGGTACGATAAATCAACTTTGGCTTTTGTCCATTGTATTCAATTTTCTTTCTTTCCAAATTTCCTTCATCTTTCTAGAGTGTCGATCATTCTCCTCTTGAGTCCACTTCCTACGACTTGTTTGTTTGTTTGTTTGTTTGTTTGTTTGTTTCTTTCTTTCTTTCTTTCTTTCTTTCTTTCTTTCTTGAAATTCTGCCTTTAGAATAGCTTCTCTGAAGAGTGATCTGTTTGCTATTGTGTCTGCCTGAATTCTGGCGTTTGTCAAATATTTTTCAATTTCAATGAACCATGTGGGTTTGGATTCGCAACAATTCAGTAAGTTGAAGATCTGTTTAGTTAGCCTACTATTTTCCATTCTATAAATGTGCCCGAAAAACTGTAATCTTCTCTTTCTCATTACATCAGTTAATTTTTCACATTTCAAATATAACTCTCTATTTGGTCGTAACCTATATTCTGCGTTATTATTTCGTTTAGCTCCCAGTATTTTTCTCAGAATTACAGTCTTCTTTAATTTGTCTAAATCGCCAAATCTTGTTAATTGAAGTGTTTCTGCCGCATACAGAGCTTCAGCTCTGACCGCTGTTTGATAGTGCCTTGATTTAGTGTTCCAGAATAACGTTTATTTTAAATTATACAGTATATATTTTTTGAAAGGCGGCAAAAATTACGACACCATGTCATACGGTGTTGGCATGTCATAGAACCCATTTGAATTCAGTAGGCCGTGTTCATAATGGCAAAATTAATCTCGGGAGTTTCCGCCAACACAAAGTTCCTAATTTCTCTACAAGAAAGCGCTATAGTGATCAAGGAGCTTAGATATCTAACCTCCTTGACATTCATGGTGCTTCAAGGAACAACGAAATTCGACATGCATGCTACCCTTTGGGTGTCAAATAACAAAGATTGCACTCGGCACCCAAGGCCATACGATATTATTATAATTATCACCTTTGTAATTTATGCATACGCGTTTCTATTGCTGTCTCTTCCTATGAGTCGTTCATTATCCACTCTCCTAGGTATTTAAAGGAATTTGTTTTACTTACTAAACTGTCATGAATTGTGATACTTTTTGGGGCATCGGTGATGTTTGCCATGAACTTAGTTTTTAGCCTATATTCAATTTTGAAAAAATAGGCTTATGAGATCACCTTTTGTCCGTGTGTGTGTGCGTGCGTGTGTGTGTGTGTGATTCGTGTGTGTGTCCCCCCCCCCCCCCTAATAAAATCTAAACGGCAGGAGCGATTTCAATGAAACTCGGATAGTTCATAGCACTATTCCCGGCGACCTCGACCGGGCCCTTCAAATTTTGTTACGACTCACCAATCCAACATGGCGGCTGTGCGAAATATTTCACCAGCATTCAATATCTCCGAAACTATTACCGATATTACCCTGACATTTTCTAATGTGATAGAGGGAACTACTATAAGTTCACTTATGTGACTTTTGGAAACCTGGTAACTACAAAACCAACATGGAGGCCAAGCGAATTTGCGGCTTTTAAATAGACGTTTCTCGCGATTTCACCAACCAAACGCAATGAAACTTGGTACAGTATATGTTTATATACATTGTTATGCACCGACATCTAACTTCGTTCAATTGTTCACATAATCACAAGATGGCGGATGTGCGAAATATTTCACCGGCATTCTATATCTCTGAAACTATTAGCGGTATCTCCCTAAAATTTTGTACGGAGTTAAAGGGCACTACTGGAAGTCCATCTATAAGACTTTCAAAAACCGGTTAACTACAAAACGAACATGGCGGCCAAGCGAATTTGAACATTTTAAATAGACCTTTCTCGCGATTTAATGTTCCAAGAGCACTGAAACCTGGTACAGGAAATATTTATACACATTGTAATCCACTGGTATCTAATTTAGTTCAATTGTTTACATAACCTCAAGATGGCGGCAGTGCGAATTTTAAAATTAAGTTTTTATTTCTTGTGATGTAGTCATGCGATCGAAGTGAAAGTTTGAATAATGAACCTACGCAATAATTTTCCTTTAATGGTACATGACTCTATGGCCTATACATTTAACAATCCAACATGGCGACCATCCGAATTATTTAGACGGCTCTGAATATCTACGAATCTATTTTAGCAATCAAACTGCATTTTTTTAAATGTTCATAGGGGCTATGAACTTAAGTTCACCTATAGGACTTTAAATAACCTGGTGATCACAAATCCAACATGGCGGTGACGCGAATTATAAATATTCACATGGACGTTTCTCGCAATTTAACCATCCGCGTGCAGTGAAATTTGGTACAGTAAATCCTTATACGAATGTTAATCCACTGGCATCTAATTTACTTCCATTGTTTCCATAACCTCAAGATGGCAGCTGTGCAAAATTTTAAAATCTCCTTGTTTTTTCTTGTGTCCTAATTATGCGATTGAAGTTTGAATACTACACGTTCACAATAATCTGCATGTAACAGTACATAACTCTAGGACCTACATATATAAAATCCAACATGGCGACCATCCGAAATATTTAGTCGGTTCTCAATATCTACGAATCTATTACAGCAATCAAACAGAAATAGTGTATGTTGATACAGGCAATTAACATAAGTAGGATATATGAAAATAGGCTGTATAGTTCTTCACGGAACTACTTGTTTCAAAGTATATTTGTACTCCAACTTTGGCTGCCTGTTTTATTAGATCTGTCTAGCAATAAAGAATACATACCTAGGCAACACAGATGCATTCGGAGAACATTGGCCTCATCAAAAGACTCTCAAAAGGCATTCAGTAGGCAGTTTTACTTCAAATAGGCATCAACCCCTGAAACAGGTACTTTAGACACAATAAAACCAAAGAATGTTAGCTTGAAAGCCTAAAGCCTCCCTATATTATTCTGCTAAGGTCCCATTCCGGTTTTGTACCGAAAATAATGTCCTGTTAACACCAACCTACACATATGGGGTACCCACAGGTTCCGCATAACCCCATGTGAGCCCGAAACGCACTCACTTCCTCTTTAAATGCCACACAATTAAGTAAGTACCTTAACAAGAAGTTCCGTGACGAACTAAAGAGCGTACTATCGAAATTTCTAATTAGTTCGAAATACTGTATACCTGGCATAATGTAGCCTAATAGAGAACCTCAGTTGGCAGCCCTGGTGACTGAATATATTCTCAGCTCCATCTCTTAAGGTACAGAATACAAAATTTGGTTGGAGTCCAATGAATAGCATGGACGTTACTTGCAGTTAAACATTGGATATAACAACGCGCGTAAAATCATGTTGGCAACAATGTCATGCATGTATTGGTCAGAAATAATCTGCAATAATATGACTTATTGTTGTGCCAATTTTGAATGAAATCCATTAGTCAGTATAGAAGTTATATGAATTTTAAAATTGGACCTATCAGCAGGCTTAGAATCATTTTGGCAGCACTGACGTAAATTAGTTACTCCAAATTCATCTAGAATGCCAAGTACTATACGTGTGCAAAGTTTAGAGCTATTGGCATGCATGCTTTCTGATATATTGATATTAGGGTAACAAAAATAGAGACAGCACATATTAACAGTTGGCAGCCCTGGTTGCTCTTAAGAATACGCATAGTCATATCTGTTATGATACACATAGCACATACGAAATTTGGTTGAAATCCAAATGATAGTATGGAAGGTACATGTATTTAAAGCTAGACCTATCACCAGGCTTAGAATCATGTTGGTAGCACTGACGTATATAAGTTACACCAAATTAATATAGAATGCCAGGTACTATACGTGTGCATAGTTTAAAGCTGTCGGCTTGCATACTTTCTGATATATGGGTATTTGGATAAAATAAATTAAGAGCATTTATTAACTGTTGGCAGCCCCTGGTGGTTCTTACGAATACGCTCAGTCATATCTGGTTATGTACTCATACAACATACGAAATTTGGTTGAATTACAATTGATAGTGTAGAAGTTATATGCATTTAAAAATTGGACCTATCAGCAGGCTTATAATCATTTTGGCAACACTGTCATGTATGGCCTCCTGGAAATTAAACTGCAATATTAGTATCTATAGGTGTACCAATTTGGAATAGCTCCCATTGATACCTTCCAAGATATCCAACATGGACCTCAAATTTCAATTGCGATTTTTTAGCAGTTGGTAGCACTGAAATCATTTTCAAATATGGCCGTGAGATATTCAGGTATTGATCTTTACTCCTACCAAATTTTGTTTCGATTGCACCAGCCGTTTAGGTGTTGATTGGGGGGGGGGGCACACACAGCCAGCCAGCCAGCCAGACAGAAGGACAGACAGACGGACAGACAGACAGACAGACACACATTTGTCCGATCTCATAAGTCTACTTATTCCTCATTTTTACAAAATGTGAAAAGTAGGCTAAAAATGTACATTTACAATGGGAGCACCGTAACCTGGCGAGCCTGCCGCTAGAGCGCAGGGCAGCGTGGCGGCGGAAGCGCGGCGTACTGCTAGCTGAGGAGTCTCTCAGCAGATGGTTCTGGTGTAGTCTCGCCAGGACGTTCTCTAGGGTTCAATCCTTTGCAAATGTAAAAATTGCTGTAGAAGAAACTCCCGAGCAAACAATAACCGATGAATTCGTTGTAACATCGAATATTGTCTACAAAGAGGTGCTGTGACAAGAATAAATACATTTCTTCAATATTTAAAACTTCGTTCTCCCACATTCTTGCTTACTACCCCCATGAACCTACATTCACGTTGCGAAAGCTCGCACGGACCTACTAGTATATCTTAAAAGCAGGCACGTGTATTCCATGGATGTAAGGTAAGCATTGCTTACCCAAGTAAAATAATGACGGGTGCAATAATTATTTACTTTGGTTATAGTGATATTCCAGTCTCTGTGTCCTGTATTGTTTTAATGAATCCATTCATACTTCGTTGTTCTTTGATGCCTACTGCGAGTTCCTTGCGGAGTCGCTTGCAGCAGCACAATAGCGTGACATGCCCTCTTTTGGTATTTCTTGGTACTGCAGGGTGAGTGAAAGCGAAGGCTAGGAAGCAATGCCTTAAGTTACATACCTTAGGCCGATAATAAGGAGCGGTCAGTTTTCAAAGATAGTGTGTTTACTCGCCCATTATAGTTTGAAAAAGTGAGTTAGTGTTTGTGTAAAACAGCGTTTTATATGCCGTGTTAAAACGTGTGATTGTTTTATAGTGGTAGGCCGTCATTTTTATAGTTCAGCGATATAATGTTGTCTAATGCAATATAAGGGAGTAGGATATGCAGTAGACGTTTATGTTTACGTTTATGTAGGCGGGAGAAATCTGTAAAAATATGGCACCGGGAGTTCGGTCTAGAGATGACAGTGTGTGATGCGCGGTAAATTTGAGAACAAAATATTAATATTATCAGAAATTCGTCCAACACCTCAATTGAGTAGGCCTATTAACACGAAAGTGAAAGCTTGTATTCGCTATTTTATTTAAACGTATAACATTTATTATTGATTTCAATTGAGATAGATTTATTTTGTAAGTTCAAAATATCCCAAACTCCTACAACTCGGTCTTCAATGATTTTGCGAAGAAAACCATCGCTTATCCTTAGTAAAATCGCACCACACGCCACAGCTTAAAAGCGTACGGGTCTGTACATATGAATAAAATAGGCATATAGCCAAAATATCATCCCTAAGTGATCCAGCTGTCAAATGTCAACTGATTATCACATTTAGCTCTAAACTAGTTTTAAAAACATGATGACGACGACAACGGAAAACAATCGAAGAGTTGAAGGGTGTGGTGGAGGAGAAGGTCGGGCAAGGCGAGGCAGGCAGTGTATATAATTTAGCCAGCGCTGTAAAGTGGCGGTTTGCTCTGTCATTACTGGGGACGGTAAATACATGGGGCTCGCCATAACGTGCTGTAATGGCAGGAAAATGACGTGTTTTATATTTCGGACGTCTTTCAACAAAACCTATACTTTGAAAATAATAATTGACGAGTGATTCAGAAAGAGAATGAAGGATATCCCGTTTACTTCACCACACACACACACACACGAATAAACCAAGGAAGAATGAGAGGAACGAAATATAATACGATAACAAGTGCTTGCGAATTCTTTTGTTTCCGTCCTTATCGTGGAATGAGATCATAGTCTTGGATAGAGTGCGTGCACGAGCAAAGATGTACAGTCCTAAAAAAAAGTTAAGTTAACTCACACCTAAAGCTTTTCTTGGAGTAGGTGGAGACATGGGTAGGAAGTAGGGAGTATTGGATCAATATTTTCCATGCAGGTCATATCTCTAATTATTATTATTATTATTATTATTATTATTATTATTATTATTATGGCTAAGTGTTTAGCATGTTAGGCTTTGACCCGAAGGGCCCAGTTTGATTCCCGGCTGGTCTGTGGGGATTTTAATATCCAGTAATATCCAGTAATATCCTTGCTTGAAGGCAAGGTCATCATAATTTATTTTATCCTCATCACGATATGCTGGTCACCTACGGGCGTTAGCTTGAAATACCAATACCAGGCCTCTTTTGTAGCCAAGCGTGTTACTATTCTTATTATTTTTATAAGTGAATTGACCACTTAAGATCACACTACATTTTAATTCTTTTTTATTGTGTGGAGATTCCTTTGTGCCCAGTACTCCTTCATGCGTTCGCTGGCCTGCCTCCGTTGCTCTTATGTCCAGGCTCTTGCGATCTTCTTAGTTCTTTCTGCTGCTGGAACCCCTTCCAAATTTTCGACTATGATCCTATAAATGAATTTTTGTTTAACAAAGAGACCTCTCAGATGTTGAATCTTTCCATAATTATCCTTCTTCGATTCCTTAATCCACTCTGTAATGGTCTTCTTCCTCCAAAAGTAACCAAATACCTGTTTGGTTAGTATTTTGTCATTCATGTCTCAGGAACACCATTCTCCTCTTCTTCATGGTCCCCGAGATTCTGTCCACCTTCTGGTAACTTCATTGTTGCTCTGAAGTTTCCATCCGCTTACTATGTCCATAATTTTTCTGAGGATTTTTCATTTCAAGACCACTAGCTTCTCCAGCTGGTCGTTCATGGACAGGCATTCACTGGAATGCACAGGTATACATTATTATGTTTAGCCTATTTTCATTTTATGAAAAAAAAAAAGGATTATGAGATCACGTTTTGTCCGTGTGTGTGTGTGATGTGTGTGCTTCCCCCTCTAATAACGTCTAAACGGCTGGAGCGATTTCGATGAAACACAGAAAGCACCATTTTGGCTGACCCCGACCAAGCCCTTCATCTTTTTTACGTCTCACCAATCCAACATGGCGGCTGGGCGAAATATTTCACCAGAATTCAATATCTCCGAAACGATTACCGATATCACCCAGAAATTTTGTACGGTGATAAAGGGAACTAATACAAGTTCATTTAAAGGAATTTCAAACACCTGGTAACTACAAAACCAACAAGGTGGCCAAGCGAAATTGAGAATTTTAAATAGACGTTGCGATTTAACCAACCAAACGCAATTAAACTTAGTACGGTACATGTTATTAAACATTATAATGCACTGACACCTAATTTCTTTGAAATGTTTACGTAACCTCACATTGGTGGCTGTGCGAAATATTTCACCGGCATTCCATGTCTCCGAAACTATTACTGATATCACCCTGACATTTTATACGAAGATAATGGGCACTACTAGAAGTTCATCTAGGAGAGTTTCAAAAGCCTATTAACTACAAAACGAACATGGCGGCCAAGCGCAGTTGTAAGTTTCAAATAGACTTTTCTCGCGATTTGATGATCCAAACGTAATGAAACTTGTTACAGCAAATGTTTATACACATTGTAATGCACTGGCATCTAATTTAGTTCAAATGTTTACATAACCTCAAGATGGCGGCTGTGCGAATTTTAAAATTAAGTTTTCATTTCTTGTGTCGTAATCATGCGATCGAAGTGAAAGTTTGAATAATGAACCTACGCAATAGTTTTCTTTTAATGGTACATAACTCTATGGTCTTTACATATAACAATCCAACATGGCGACCATCCGAAATATTTGGACGGTTCTCAATATCTACGAATCTATTACAGCAATCAAACTGAAATTGTGTATGTTGATAGAGGCAATGAACATAAGTAGGATATATGAAAATAGGCTTTAGTTCTTCACGGAACTACTTGTTATTATTATTATTATTATTTAATTATTATTATAATAATTAAATAATAATAATTAAAATAATAATAATTATTATTATCTAGTAAGAGGATTTGTTTATTTATTTATTTATCGTATGGCATACATGAAAATTATTTATAAGTTGAGATCAATGTTAGAAACATAATGAAGTGCCTGTGGTGTCCCTGGGAAGAAGTCATTGAATTCACCACCGTAAGATGTTTGTGGGCATTCTTGAACTAGTAAGAGGAGACTACTGATGACATCCATCCATTCAGTTCTGCTGTATGAAGCGGAAATATGCCCTGGATAAGGAAATGTATGGGAAGTCACTAGCGCAAGTGCAGAGGCGGGGTGCTTTACGCGTGGCGTCTGCATATCGCACGGTCTCTGAAGAAGCAGTTCTTGTTATTGTAGGGATAATTCCAATTTACTTCTTGCCAAAGAACGCAAGTACATTTATTAGAGGAAATCTGAGGTAGGTTTACAAAATGCAAGATGAACAGCAAGAGTCCAAACCTTTCATAATTGGCAGATCAAATGGGAGCGAGGAGACCGAAGCCAATGGACTAAGAGAATAACCCCTCAGGTGCAGGTTTGGACAGAGAGGAAACATGGTGAGGTTGGTTATTATCTCACTCAGTTCTTGACTGGCCATGGGTACTTCAGTTCCTATCTTAAGAAGATGGCAAAAGTGGATTCACCAGATTGTATCTACTGTGTTAATGAGTTAGATAATGCTAATCACACCTTCTTCTCTAGTGGACGGTGGGTCTAAAATAGGCAGTCTCTTCAAGAGCACATTGAGGTAGAGATATCTCCTGACAATATTGTTGCTGTGATGCTACAAAATGAAGAAAATTGCATGCTGGTAGCGAGTTTTGTTGAAGATATCCTCCGAACAAAGAAGACAAATCTGAATCGCCACTGAAGATACTTCACTACGGAAGAGTACCCTACGGGCAAAAATAAAATCACTCTAGCCTGAAGTAATGTGATAAACGGTTCCAGGCTAGTGTTCAGAAGCAACAGTGAGGTGGAGGAGGGGAGTATTTAGTCGTCTGCCACTCAGAAACCCGACACTATGTGCGTAAATGCATTTATTCTCCCCACCCAAAAAAGAAATATATATATATATATATATTAGTCTATTATTATACCTCGCATTAAGAATTATTACCTAAATATACTGTTACGGCTGTGAGTTTGTTTCATCGCTCGCCGCATGAGTCACAACTGCCCCAGGGCTGGGCTGTGCTCTGCCTCAGTGTATTGCGTGCGCCTTATGCAACAGAACTACTAGGACAAAGGGATGGTCCAGAATATTCGTGACTCAGCCAGTGAAGGAAACCTCGAGAAGCCGTGAACCCTGGATGGGTCTAGAAGCATTTATTGAGTCACCGGCCTGCTATATAAGAGCGAGCTGTCAAAGAGTGTATTGGAGTGTATTGGAGTGTGTGTTTTACGAGCTAGTGCGAGCGTTTATCCTGAGCGACAGAAGTGTGGTGACTTGCGAAACCCCTAGTGAAGCCGATTCTCTTGACAGCGAGGGAGTGAGAAGCATACAGGGGACTGCCTGTGATTTGAGCGAGTGTGATTTCACTGAGCGACAGAGGTATTGTGGTGAAGTGCCGTGCGAGTTACGAAATCCAGTGACATTGTTTCCCCAGCTTGTGGACAGCGAAGCAGCGTGTAGCAGGTTATCGTAAGTAACTGTAGTTTGTGTACATAAGGAAGAGGTGCAGGTATTCCACGGGTCTCATTAGTGGACAGTTAGCTGCATGACTAAGTGAAAGGGGCAAGAGCGCTCAAGGAAGAGACTTGAGGAAACTGGAGTAAGGTTCTAATTGCTTGTATTTGCTGTTGAGTGGTGTATCCTTCTGGCCGCAATAAAGTTAATTATTTCTTTAAAGGAACAATCTGTGTTGTGCTTCAACCCACAGTAATCCAGTTAACAAAAGTGCCACTAGGGGGGGGGGGGCACGTAACAATACGTTAATCTCTAGCATAAACTTATTATTGTAAGCACTCATGTATCGAAATACAATCTGTATATATGTTGTAATAATAATTAATATGTCACACATATAATCTGCACTGGATATGCCGTCAGGTTCGTAAGACATATCACAAATGTATTATGAATAGTAATTTTAATTAAAAAATTCAAATTCAAATTATTGTTATTATTATTATAATTATCAGGGGAGCGTGATGGCGCAGTGGCTTAGCTGCTCGTCTTTCGCCCGGACGGCAGGAGTTCAAAACCCGGTGACAGCGGGGTGGAATTTTCCCCTGAAAAATCACATGGCGTCAGGAAGGGCATCCGGCCTTAAATCCCCGGCCAAAACCAAAATGAGCCTGGTTGGCTCCGGCGACCCAAATTAATTGGGAAAAGCCGAAGAAAGTTTTATTATTATAATTATTATATGGTTTCCCACTTCGTCTTGGGGCAAATTCCAGGATGGAACCTACAGTAAGGCCACGGCCGCCTCCTTCCCGCTTCCTTGCCTAACCATCCCACTCTTCCCATCTCTTCATCAGGCTCCTGTTTGCTTTGCAGGTGAGGCCGCCTGGGCGTAGTGCTGGTCAAAGTCTAAAGCTCCAGGATACTGTCCTCAGTGGCGGTAGTGGTGGGATCCCCCGCTTAGTCCTTGGGAAAAAGCCATCCCTGGAGGGTAAATCGTTAGCGAAACAACAGGCCGTGTTCATAATGGCAAAATTAATCTTGGGATTTTCCACTAACGCAAAGGTTCCTCATTTCTCTGCTAGAAAGCGCTATAGTGTTAAGGAGGTTAGATATCATAGCGTTCCAAGGAACAACAAAACTCGACATGTAAAGCTGCCCCCTGGGCGTCAAATAACAATACTTACACCCGACACTCGAGGCCATACGATATTATTATTACAGGAAATTCTGTTGGACAGAACATCCACACACGGCTGGGAGACGTGTCCAGCCTTAAGGAAATTATTGAAAAAGGGTTGTTGATGTCGCTGATGGTAGCTTCGGTGGCGTAGTTGGTAGCCTGCTGAGCTCCTATGCATAAGGTCGCGGGTTCAAACCCGGCCGAAGTCATCGAATTTTTTTAAGAGCGTTAAAAATCCTTCAATTAATGCCGGTCTTGATTTATTAATAATCTGGTACAAAATAAATCCTAATCCAATAACATGTTTCCCTTTTTTGCCCCCTTTATCAAACTTGGCTATACAGTTTTCGTTGACTACGAGGGGCGTTTTCTAGCAGGGTAAAGAGAGGCGAATTCTCCACGAATGTGTGTTCGTTTAGATTATAAGGGCTATAAATGAATCAACAACAACAGGCACATTAACATGTATGAAATGAATCAACATTAGGTTAATTATTATTATTATTATTATTTTCGTATGGTATAAATGATCTACATGTCGCCTCCGTAGCGTAGCGGTCAGCATAGTTAGCTGCCGTCCCGGAGGTCCTGGGTTCGATTCCCGGCTCTGCCACGAAATTTGAAAAGTGGTACGAGGACTGGAACGGGGTCTACTCAGCCTCGGATGGCCCAAATGAGTAGAGGGTGTTCGATTCCCCCTCAGCCATCCTCGACGTGGTTTTCCGTGGTTTCCCACTTCGTCTTCGGGCAAATGCCGGGATGGTACCTTCTTCAAGGCCACGGCCGCCTCCTTCCCTCTTCCTTGACTATCCATCCTCACCATCCCTTACCTTCCCTCATGAGGCCCCTGTTCGCTTTGCAGGTGAGGCCGCCTGGGCAAGGTGCCAATTCCACCTCACCAGTTGCATCCCTTCCGATTCGATGTTCCCAGCTCTAGGACACTGCCCGTAGAGGCGGTAGTGGTGAGTTCCCTCGCTGAGTCCGTGGGTTCCATCAACCTGGAGGGTAAACGACTAAAAAAAAAAAAGATCTACATAGGCTATAGCCTATATACAAATGTGTACATAACAATCAAAAATGAACATCAAGGCTCTTCAGCCAGGAAAGCGCTGGAGCTGATGCTTTCATGGGCTATTCCCATTCGCCTGCAAAGCTACGCTGTGGGCACTCCATTGGTTTAATAGTATGGTTTTAGAGATACGTTATGTGATGCGAGACAAACTCTCGGACAAAGGCCTCAGACTTTCTGCAGAGACTGTAGTAAAGAGAAGGCTATCTAGAAATCAGGAAACAAAATAAGTATCTTTATCAAGTTCTTTATTATAGTTTTCAGACGTAATTACGAACGATTCGTGGTACAGACAATCATTGTCTCTCACGACGTGGAACATTAAAAAGGCATGAGTTGACGTGTTCCCGATACAAGAATATACCGCCCCTTGTCCTTGCCAGCCTGTCCCTATTGTAATGTAAATAAGCAAGGCTAGGAAGATAAATGATTTACCGTGCAGCATAAACACATGTATGATGTAGATCTAGAGAGATACGTGTCAAAACTTAGCTATGCCTTATACGGAGTGTTAGAAATAAGTATCCAATGTATTAGTTGGCTTATGCATCAAGGAAATTTGTCAAATAACCATGGATCGCACAGCGCATACCGGTAAACTTACTTAAGGCTAAATGTCCCGTTTTTTAGTTTGTAATTCTGACACCACGTAGCAGCACCAAAGTGAGACAATTTCTTTTTTCAGTTTTCTCTTGAACGAAAGCTCGTATTTGCGATCTGAAAACCACTATGTATACTAGACTGCAATTGAATTGATATTAATTCGATGAATTTTCCAAAATGTGAAAAACAAAAGAGTTACTAACAGTTTTTTATATTTCTGCTTAATATATGAAAAAACCTGGTAATACGAAAACGAAGATTTATTTCCTGATTCCAATGCATTTTTTCAGAATTAAAATCGGGTGAATGGAATCGACCGCATTAGTTTGGGAATTATTGTATAGAAAAGGGTGGGAGGGGTAGCGCCGCGGCTTCACAAGATCTCTTGCACAAGGGAAATGATGAACACGCTGACAGGGCCGAGTGAGAATGGGACGATTTGACGACAGACAGCAGTCGTCTTCCTCTTGTCATAAATATTATAGTTCGGCAAGTTACATGTACAAGTGCCTAGGCGTGGAACAATTTCTGAGCATTAAAATTATACTGTAGTAGTGTTACGCTTAACGTTGACACAATGTGTTTGTACAGATACATTTCTTACTTCCCCAAACATTCTTGTTGTCGTTCTTGTTGATAATAATACATTGTAGGGGCTTGGGACATCTTGGTCATCAGTAACTTTGGCTGGCTCAGTGGTAACGTTTTCGCATGCTGTGCCCAAGATTGCAGGATCGAATCCTGGTGCAGCCAGTTGGCATTTGAGGGTGCTCGAATGCAAGGGAGCCGTGTCATTAGATTTATTGGCACGTTTGGGGCGAAATTCTGGCACCCCGGCGTCTCTAAAAGCCGCAGTAGTTAAAAGGGACTTAAAACCAATAACGTTATTATTATTATTATTATTATTATTATTATTATTATTATTATTATTATTATTATTATCATCTGTCATGTGTAGTTGATTATGTGTGTAACTGTATTAGACTCAGGGATGGGGCACGTGCCCTGAGACTTCACGTACGGTACTATCTCGTCATTTACCTGGAGGGAGTGTGGAATAACCGGTGAAAACACACTCAGGATAGATGCTGACAGCGCAGGATTCCCATTTAGGTAACTGTTTTAGAGTTATTTGAGGATAAACTCCCGAACAAAAATCGTATTGTTCCGACATTAATAATGCTTTGTATGTCATAATTCTTACCACACAGAGCAGCGACTGATTTCACTCGATGTAAAATTGAATTATGTATAGAATGATATGACTGGTTTGTAGTTAGCACGTTCTTGATATTTTTGACAAAATGATGGACAAGATATGTTCGTGTTACGGTTTATTGGGAATATCCATTCTAAAAACCATCCGATGCGGACGTCCAACTCTAGGTATCGTCTTCTAGACATTACAAACAAGACCACAAACCGTGAAAAATTCAAATCAATGGAGCATCGATTTATAAGAGGCCAAATGCCACGCACATAGACCTACATACATACATTAGCTTGCCACGGTGGGTGAGTGGATAGCGTGTCGGTCTACTAACCCCAAGATTGCAGGTTCGCCCCTGACCGTGGTAAGTGATTTTTGAAAGGCGGCAAAAATACGATACGCATGTCTACGATGTTGGCATGTCAAAGAACCCATTTGAATTCAGTAGGCCGAGTTCATAATGGCAAAATTAATCTCGGGAGTTTCCGCCAGCACAAAGTTCCTCATTTCTCTACTAGAAAGCGCTATTGTGTTCAAGGAGATTAGATATCTAACATCTAACCTCCTTGACTTTCATAGTCAAGGAACTACGAAATTCGACATGCAAGCTACCCTCTGGGTGTCAAATAGCAAAGCTTGCACCAGGCACCCGAGGCCATACGATATTATTATTATTATTATTATTATACATACATTTTGGTGATTCGTATGGGTCTTTGGTTCTTTTGATTCTAATTCCCCCTTTTTTTCATGAGATCTGAAACGACTCCGTGAGGCCAATCACTATATCGTACTTCAATTTTCATGGAAGTAATAATAAAAGTTCATTTATGTAGGCTATTTTATTACAATAAACCAATTAAGAAAATGCATACCAAGAGCAAAATTATTATGTACATATACAGGGTGTAACAAAAAAAAACGACAGTAGTGGCTACGCTGGCTAAAGCCCAGCATTAGGTCATGGGGCCAAGCTCTCTGCTGACTCGGTAGACGCGTGGGTTCGAGCCCCACCGTCGGCCGTCCTTGAAATGGTTTTCCGTGGTTTCCCATTTTCAACACCAGGCAAATGATGGGACGGTACCTTCTGACAGGCCACGGCCGCTTCCTTCCACATCCTTGCCCAGTTTCATTCACCATCATTCATCTCATCTCTCATTAACTCCTCTCATGAGGTTATCGTCAGGAAGGGCATCCGGCCGTAAAAAACCATCGCCACATAGATTTCTATCTCATCTCATCCCCGACCCCGTTGGAAAACGGGAATAATAAGGGGTAGACATACAATACAGGGTGTAACAAACAGGTACGGCACAAATTGCACGATGCATTCCTCACTCGTAGACGAAGAAATTATGTTATATGAAAATGGGTCCGGAAACGTTTTTCTTTTCAATGTTACACCTCATTGTCTCCAACTCATTAATCATGGGAAACACACAAGAAGAGAACGTGAGAACCATGGGGAACATGCACCCTTGGTTACGTCTGGTTACGTTGTCATTATTGTAGGTGCACCGCCAGTGTTTTGTTTAACATGGCCCTGTTGCCATGCGACTTAGCAGATGTGCCTTTAGCTGTGCGACAAAACATGTACTTCATGCACGATGGAGCACCTCCTCATTTTAGTGTTAATGTCCGTCGGTTTCTAAATAACAGATTTGGTGACAGATGGATAGGTAGAGGTGGACCAATTGCCTGGCCTCCACGCTCTCCGGACCTAAACCCACTGGACATTTATTTGTGAGGGCATTTGGAAGCTCTTGTGTATCGAACCCCAGTACTAGAATCTCCGTGCCCGTATTATGGAAGACTGCGAAACCATACGCAATCCTCCAGGGATACATCAGCGCATTCGAGATTCACTACGACGGTGGGTTGATGCACGGAGGGCATAAAGAACACCTGTGAGAAAGAGTTGCATGTGGTATGCTGGTGCATTCTGTTCTTGTGTGTTTCCCATGATAAATGAATTGGAAACTATAAGGTATAACATGGAAACAAAGCGTTTCCGGACCCATGTTCATATAAAAAAAAATCTTCGTCTAAGTGTGAGGAATGTGTGCTGCATGTTGTGCCATACCTTTTTGTTACACCTTGTATAGAATTAAAGTTCCTAAGATATTCTCATCTGCCTATTGTTAGCACAGGCACTAGTACTGCGTACCAGAAACGAAAAAGAGTATTATACCTAATTATTTCCTGTTCTTGAAATCAATGCTTCAATTTTTTCCATATCAAAGATAACGTTTTATGATTTACATACACTCAGTATTTAAATTCACCTCAGGTTCTCTTATATCCATTGATTTGGTCATCCTGGGATCAATGATCTCAGGAAACAAGATTTTCTCGTAGCAGAATGTGAGTTACATACGCATGCTTTGTCTCAAGAACTTTCCGTCCCTCTTTATTGTTACAATGTGAATGTCCTTAGGCGTCCACACCACAAAATAACATATTTCCCGCTGTGTTATTTCCAATTGGCCCTGGATCTGGAAATAAAGATCATGTGAGTGTTAGCGAGTTATCAATCTGTTCTCATCTGAATGGCACTGTTCTTGACATTCTCTAGGCTTTCTTTTTCGCTTACTTTCTGCCAAACAAAATCCCTTTAGCTTTTTGCAGGCTTCCAGTATGGTCATATTCCGTGCAGAATAAGGGCACTTGACTTCGACTATAGCGTCGTCTCCTATTAATCCGTCTGGGGAGGCACCTAAGAACCCATAGGTTTTATGTACGAAAAGACGACATTCTTCGACTTTTCTACCGATTTCTCCTCTAAATTTCGTTTTGCAATTCGCTCATTGTCACAGTCATACTGCATTGCTTTTGATTGAAATTCGCCGTACAGAATGTTTTTTGCTACTGAAGCCCATTTCGAGGTAGGTTTCCTCTTGCATACATATCTAAAATTGGATGCCGTAAGTCTGTCCTTTCTAGCTGTGTGCCACTTTTCGTTTTCCCTTTGGTCCCTTGTTTACTTTTCCAGTTTTTGTATATGGCCATCACTAAGCGTTAGTGGCTGGATCTTCTCCTCACTAAACTCTCTCAACAGTACCTGATCGAAATCCAACTGCATTGATCGGTTTCCATAATCACGTGAGACAGTACGTTTCATTTCATTAGACTGTTGTCGGGACATTCATTCCCTTCTCGCGACGCAAATAAACTTTTTCGGCAAGCTGCTCTTCTTCTCTTTCTACTGAGTGCAGTGCCCTTCACTATTATGGCAGTCTTTTTCTAAACTGATTTCATTGTTTTATAGTACCAGGATGGCCCAAATTGAAAGTCCAGCCCGACAGTTTTGGTTCTATGAGTGAAGGAACCTCGTTTCCCTCGATTTATCTGCTTACCTCCCGTGAATTTTGCAACAAGGGACATATAATTTTCGGTAGAATTGCTGGGAACTTTCTTCAATTAGGGGCTGCAAGAAAGAACGCATTAATTTGGCTGCAGTTAGCTGTTTGTCTTCACTTTGCCCGCTGGTAGTCCAAAAGTACTGTTTGCAGTCTTTATGGATCCCAATCCAGTATTTCCGGAAACCAATTTTCCATTTTCACAATCGCTACGCCTTTATTTTCCCACATAACGCATTGTTTTCATTTGAAGTCGAACTTGCTTCTCTGAAAAAAATTGACACTGAATAGTTCGTGATCTTGTACTCCTACACTTATGTATTAGAAGTTAAAAAAAACTACACCCGTGGCGCAACTGCCAATGAAGGGCCTAGGCCTACCAAGCAACCGCTGCGCTGTTTAGCAATGTAGCCTGCAGATTGCGAGGTGACGTTTAGTCATCCAACTTGTAGGCTGCAGGTAAAATATAAATGAAATCATAACTGCTCAGTGCATTACAGATTCTTTAATGCAGGCGTAAAGATTTCAAATATAAACTAGGAAAAAAGAAACTTACGGGTGTGTAGAGGTGTTTTTTGTATGTGTGTGTGTGTGTGGGGAGGGGGGGGGGGGAGGGGCTGGCTTCCTTTTCTTGGTACTTAGTCGCAATCTCCCCTGGGATTTAGTGGAACGCCCTTGAATCGGTTTTGGTGGTGGCTCCATTTTTCAACAAAAGCTAAATATTAACTCCACGTGATGACGGTAATGCTCTCCACCAGTCGTAGTCTACCTATATGTTTCTTTTCTTTTCTTAGTCGTTTACCCTCCAGGTTGGTGGAACCCACGGACTCAGCGAGGGAACTCACCACTACCGCCTCTACGGGCAGTGTCCTAGAGCTGGGAACATCTAATCGGAGTGGATACAACTGGTGAGGTGTGATTGGCACCTCGCCCAGGCGGCCTCACCTGCAAAGCGAACAGGGACCTCCTGAGGGAAGGTAATGGATGGTCAGGATGGATAGGCAAGGAAGAGGGAAGGAGGCGGCCGTGGCCTTGAAGAAGGTACTGTACCCGTAATCCACGTGGTCTTACCTGTTGAAATCCGATGGAAAAGCTGGATCGTAGATTCTGGAAGTTCCCGGCTGAAATAACCCCTAAAAGTCTACCAACTAGGATCAACCAGGGATTAGGATACGTCGATATTAAAGAATGCGATACGAAGATGCCAGTGGTGTATATATTACAATGAAACGAAGCTCTTAAAAGAACTCGAACAAGAGACTCTAAAAGAAAACGAAAGTATCTCGGGCGTTAATTTTAAGCAAACTCAAGAAAAAACCACCCACTTGTCCTCCTAACGCACTCCCTCTTCCAATAGAAAACACCAGTCGTTCAAAGATTTTAAAAAAAATTAAATTCAGTTTATTAACTGGCAAGTGGTGTATGTCTGTCAATTAGACAAAAATGAAGAAAGCATCTCTAAATCAAATGACGAAAATAGTTTCAATAAACGCCTATAATAAGGCCCCATCTTACTGCTCTAAATCGCAGTATTTAAATATATCATTCATTGAACACATTACATGAAAAATACAATATTAAATCATGCACTGATGCTATACCCTTATTAAAAATTTATACATATCTTACATTTTATATACAGATTATATCCTTAGTTAGGATTTTGTTATTATCGCTGCCCATTTCCATTTAATTCGACAAGTATATCTCAAGGTTATAATTCTCTTAATTTGTTGCATTCAACAATCAATTAAGATAATCGAATATTGTTACAAGTTAGAAAATAGTTTATTAACTATCCAGATGCTTCAATGAATGCAGTATATTTTTGTTAAAATCACTGAAATATCAAATGTATTATATTGCATGAATTAATTAAAGTTATTCGAAAAGTGGCTGTGTCACTTAAATATGTGTGTCTCGATATAAGCAATCCATCTCCGGCAAATCTTAATAGGCAAGAATAAAAACGTAGGATTATTTGAATTAATACTGGCATTTAAGAGAAACATTCGTGATTCCAATTCACGTTCATAACAACTTCCTATTCAAATTAGTGATAGCTCAAAAGCTAATTTCACTCTTACAAAACGAAATGACTACGTTAATGTCTTCACATAAGACTTCGAGTACGTTATACAATATTAATGTTGACCATCCAATGATGTCAAATATTCGCTTCATAAGCACAATAAATTCGTATTCATTAAATTGCAATACATTAATTCAGCTTTCCAAAGCTGTCAAGAATTTTTCCCAAACGTAATTAAACTCAAAACCTTTCAATAATTACTATGAAGATATCACGCCTTATCGTAGACGAATATAGAAGTGTCACAGAGTACCTCTTTCCCAACTTCACTCAACAAGTTGCAACAATTTATTAGATAAGTTGTATTATCTACTTCCATAAATTATCGTCATTTAAGTCTATGACAAATTCTGTTATACTTGTTTGAACTGTTAATTTAGTTCACTATTCCTATATATATATATATATGTATAATTATTTCCATAATAACTTATATATAAAAAAATCGTAGATAGACACTAGTAAAATAGTCAGTTCAGTTTCGCCTATCCAAACTCGAAAAACGGCTTAACTACTCAGAAGAAAACACGTGAGATTTACACCATGGAAAGGACACTATTATCGTATCAATAGATACACGCAAACCATTAAATCTAACCATGATCTAGCCAAGAGCCTACCAAAAACGAATTAAAATAACACAAGCTGAAGACTGAACGAACTAAAGTTTCAGTTTAAAAAAAAATCTCTAATCTAAAAGAAATATGAAAGTAGGCTACAAATGCCTCGACAATCAATTCACAATTGTTCTCGCTGGACGATTTCTACGATTCCATACCCATGGAAAATAATGATGAAAATGAACTATCATTTCTAAAAGAAAGAAATGTCTACTAGAATGTCATAAGTCCAAACGAAGAGTATCACTGAAATATTTTTGGAATAGTTCAAGTGCACGTGTGTGTGGCCATCTTCTTCCTAATCGCTATTCTTATACAAAAATATCGTCGTCTTGGTCCTAATTATGCTGCAGATGTCTTCCCAACAAAATTCAATGCTTGGTTTTATTTCCAAAATTTTCAAAAAAACAAACAAACACAAGTAATGCTCTAAATAGCATTACGTTTACTGTTAACTACAAAATAAATTACACTCTCTGACATAAATGATACAAGGAACCAATTCTAGTCTTCAAATGAATTTCATACTATTTAATAAAATATTGGTGAAAAGGGACGAACTAAAAGTGACAAAGTCTACTGTCTACAAGAAAGAAAAGTTTTCCAGCTACCTTGGGCGATGTTCTGGTTGAGATTGAAGAAAGTAAAGGAATATACATTCCTTTCAGGAACTGGACCCTCATCCCTGAGTAGTCCATGGCTGGAGCTGTAAGTCGTCGAACCAACTTCCTCCTAACTCGAAAACCACTGTCTACGGAACGGAGTTCCTACATATTACTTGTACAAGGCTCCCTCGACATTATCAGTAAAGTAGTTTCGTTCATTTGGAGTTGTTTCTTCATTCTCATGTACTTCAAAACCACTGGATCAGAACGAACGCCTACAATCGTTTCTTTTTCTTCATTGTAGTATTTATAAGGTTGTCATTCCAAATGATCAATCCTGCCTCTGCATTGCATTCCTGTACTATCTGCTTAGCCCAACATTGCTACAGCAGCTAGATTCTCACAATAAAGTCCAGTCGTATTGTTCTTGATAATACTAATGCTTTCCTGCATTTCAACCATATATTTAGTAGATTTCCTCATCGTGGAGTTTGTACTGACAAGTCCATGCAATAACTAAGCTCACTCGCATATATCTATTTTCTGGGTTATGCCAAACACGCCAGAAATACGAACAACCGCATGTTGCTATGAAGCAATCCGCCTGTTCGCTCCGCGCCGTGATTAGAGTACACTCGTACGACTGCGTGTTTAACGAAACTTTTCTTACAGAGACGATAGCACGTTCACTCCGTATGTCACAAAACTCAAGTGTCTGTGATTTCAGAACTGCTCGCAGACACGCCACAGCTGGCAGTCTACCCATGATACATCTCTCCTTGTATCGAGGTTGACAATCGAACCCTGTCGATTATCATATTATATATGCATCAGACAGTTGCAGAAATAAGTTAGTGAGCATGTCCTGTCCACGTGATCAAGAGCATGGCGGGATTGCCTATCTATCTCCTAAGTGAATGACGAGTGTATTGCTCCTCAAGCCTGCAGCCAAATTAATGCCAAACAATAATTTCAAAATACGTCTCGCTGTCGTATCAGGGTTCAAGTATACAGCAAAATACTGGCTCATCCTCCTCCCAACCTAGCTAATAAAAGTGTGCAATTACTTTTATTACACCATTCTAGGTATTCGTTAATGAACAGTATTTTGTGTTTTATTCCACTCTCTTAAAATACTTTCTGAGGTTCTTCGCATTGAATTTTCCTATTTCCTCGTTCGTGTGGATGTCTAGGACTTGGTAACTATTATTCCCGTACACTCTGCCTACCTTGTAGGGGCCAATGTACAGGCTACTGAACTTCATGTATAATTTCCTCGCTGCATCTGTTTTAGTGGATTTACGTACGAGAACTAAGTCATTAGTTTCTAGAGGCGGGTTGTAGCGCTTTCCTTAATTTCTTTTCTGTCTTTTTTCCGCCGCATCCATCAGACTTTCTCGGGCATTATCCACCCTTTCCTGCTCTGACGGTTCAGCATCTTTAGTTAAGAATTGTGTTATTTCATCCCAAGCTCTTTCTGGCTTTCTGTTATGATGAACTAACACTGGAATATCTCTCAGACTTTCATGATATGTCGTATTTAGGCATGTCTCCATCAGAGGTACATATTTTACCCAGCTAGGATGATCTTGAGGGCAGTATAAACGTGCAAACTTGGCAACCTCTGACATTAGACGTTCCGAACTGTTGGACTCAGGATATCTGATGCTGGAGGACACGTGACGTATTCCAAATCTCTCCATAGCGACTTTGAATTCATGGGAAGTAAATTGCGATCCATTATCTGAAAGAATCGTTTCTGGTCTTCCAGCTTTTGTGAATACACTCTTAACTAAGCGACTTATAACTTGCGCTGCTGTTGCGTTCTGCAAGGGGTCTAGGGTGACGAATTTCGAAAACACATCCACGGTAACAAGTAGAACTGGTTACCCCTGGCACCTTTTGGACAAGGGCCAAACAGGTCACAAGCCATTAATTCACGTGGTCTATAGGGGATAATTGCTCTCGGCTCCTCCTTAGATAATGCCGAAGGATATTTGCTCCTCTGGCAACTGTCACATGACCTAATAACCCTCGCAACGGACTGACGCAACTTAGACCAATAAAACGTCTCCTGAAGCGTTTTCATGGTCTTATCCAGGCCACTATGGCCGATACTATTGTGTGTTAACCAGATCAAAGGTACAGTCAATTTGGGAGGCACCACTATTCTAAGTTTGTTCTTGTGCTTGTCAACAAATTTACAAACAACTTCTCCACAAAGAGCGAATCTGTCAGAACATCTCCTAGTTGCCTGAAAATACTCATCCGAGTCATCCATGTGGCCCTTTAAATATCTGTACATGTTCCTTATTGGAGTGTGTCTCTTCTGTGACACAGCTAATTTGCGTAACTTTTCCAGGGTCGCCTCATCTCCCTCCCCCAATTGTACCAAGTTTACTGCTAATTTATTAGAGGGGTTTCTCGAAAGAGCATCAGCAAGAAGGTTGTCCTTGCCTGGCTGATGTCTGATGGTGGCGTTAAACTGCTGTATAAACAACGTCCATCTCGTCAGACGATCAGAAGACAAATCGGACTGAAGCATGAACTGCAGAGCTCTGTGATCTGAAATTATTACAATCTGATGACCTAGAAGTATTTTTTTCCACTTCTGCAAAGCTGAGACAAAGGCCAGAGCCTCAAGCTCTGTAGTGAAATAATTCTCCTCATGAGGCTTTAATTTCCTGCTGTAAAAATCAATGTAGTGCTTATTCCCCTGTTCATCCTTTTGATACAGGACCGCACTTAAACCTACTCTGGAAGCGTCAGATTCAATATAAAAAGTGCGGCTGAATTCCGGATACTCTAACTTAATGCATTCCTTCAGCATAGTCTTCGCATTCTCGAAGGCCTGCTCAGTTAAGTCCGTCCACTTCCACCGATTATTTTTCTTCAGCAGTTCATATAACGGTGCCATGGTCACTGAGTATCCTGGGCAGTGACTACTCAAAAATTGGCACATCCCAAGGAATTGGCGTAGGTGCTTGATTCTTTTTGGTCTAGGGAATTTTGCAATTTCCTCAATCTTCTTAAGATTGGGATGATAACCGTATTGATCTATATTGTGGCCTAGGAAATGTATACGTTCCTTCATGAAGTGACATTTATCGTAGTTGACCTTAATATTGGCCTCTCGAAGCTCTAGGAACA
Source organism: Meconema thalassinum (assembly GCA_946902985.2). NCBI lineage: Eukaryota > Metazoa > Arthropoda > Insecta > Orthoptera > Tettigoniidae > Meconema > Meconema thalassinum. The sequence goes on along the minus strand of OX336388.2, from coordinate 2,061,429,206 downwards.
ACTTTCTAAGTTCTTTCAGATGTTCTTGAACATTAACTGAAGCGATGATGAGATCGTCAATGTAGAACATGACGCTGTGTTTGACTTCATCAGAAAGCTTACTGTCGAGAGCCCTAATGAGCGCTGGATCGCTATTTATCATACCGAACGGTACACGACAGAACATGAAGGTTGTTTGGTCAAACAGAAACCATGTGTACTGCCTGCTGTCCTCGGCAAGTTCTACTTGATAGAAGGATGCTGTTAAATCGAGTACGCTGAAACATGCCTTGTCTTTAAATTTACGTAACAAATCTCTGATTTTGGGAGGTCGGTCCATTTCTAAAAATATCCGGGAATTTATTTTCCTTGTGTCTAAACATAGACGAAGCTCACCATTGCTTTTCTTTACCACCGCAATAGGGTTTAAGTAGGAAGAGGCTTGTTTCTTAATGATTCCCTCTGCTTCCATTCTCCTAATGATCTCCCTGACCTCTTCATAATATTTATCCGGAATGGGATACAGTTTGGCCTGGTATGGAGTGTCATCGTTTAATCTAATCTGATACTTGAAGTTTTTAATTAGGCCTGGCTTATCATCGAAGATATCAGTAAACTCCTCGATCAAGTCCTTGAATTCTTTTTCTATTTCTGTAAATCCCTCGACGTAAAGTGCATAATGCTCTCTTTCTTGCTCGGTCTGGTATATTATATTTTCTAAAACTTCTTCCCTGATCAAATTTTCCACATCCTCATTGGAATCAATATCTTCAGGTACTATCTTCCTAATAGTTTTCTCTGGGAACCTGATAATTCTCCTGTCCATGTCAATGGTGATTCTGGCACGGGTAATAAAATCAATTCCTAGGATTATTTCGAAGTTGATATTTTTGAGCACCACAAAAATATGTTCAAAACATCTTTCATTTATACTGAATTCATCTGGACTTGTAATTTACATTTCATCTACTTATCCTGAAATAGTCCTCTAACTTTGATCGATGAAGCTGGCAACGTGGTAAATTGTTGTTCCTTTTCTAATTTCAAAAAGCAATCTTCGGACATGATTGAAATGACCGCTCCCGTGTCTATGAGAGACCTACAATGTTGTTTACCCACGGAGATTTCAATAATAGACAATTCAGCTCGTTCGCTCACAATTCCTTCCTTTTCTTCGTACAACAAATCTTAGTCCGTGACCTCATAATCATCTTGTATAATTATGTCAAATGGAGACGGCTGGCTGATTAATCCTTCTGGGATTTCGTAATTGGCGTTTTTTTTCTTGTGAACCCCTTTCATTGTCGCTAGTGTGATGGCTAGTGTTAGGTTCTGGCTCACTTTCTGTGTCCCTTCGATCCTTCCTTTCTTCACGCCTATCCCTGTCCTTTCTAGACTGTTCTTTATCATCCTGGTTATGTTAGTTCTTGTCTCGGTAGTTTTTGTATCTGGCAAACCCTTGTTGACCTCTGTTCTGTTGCTGATACTGGGCTTGTCTATCCCTATTATCGTAGTATCGGTTATTGTTCTGATAACCTCGATACCTGTTGTTCCTAGGTTGGTATTGTTCCCTTTCCTGATTTCCATTCATATACCTGTCATTCCTATTTCTACCTTCGTAAGGTTTATATCTTTCTTGATTACGATCTGTTTGGTTAGGACTATCCCGGTCTCGGTCATATCTCTGTTGGTAGTTTCCATATGGTCGCTGGTTGTTTCTATCATCAAACCTTCGACTATACGTTCTACTGTTCCTCATCGGACCTTCCCATCTAGATTCTGTCCTATTTGACCTTTCTGTTTGTTGAGTTTGATCAACGACTACCACGTTCACGGTCTTAGTTTCCGTCCTTCCACTTTTGACTATGGTAGGCGACATAGAAGTATGGTCGAGCCTACGCAGCAAGTCGTCCATTGCCGCTAAATCCTCTACGCCTGATGAGATTAAATTCCTTCTAACTTCCACCGGTAACTGGCGTGAAATTGTCTCGAGAATTTCCTCCTGTCTCAGTGGGGGTTGAAGATATCTAAGGCGGGCTAACTGAGATGTGAAGAATTCAGAGTAACTGGTGGGTCCAGTACTACCATACTTCCTTGAATATAATTACGCCCTCACTGCGTGTTGTATCTCTATCGACCAGAATCTTTTAATAAATGCTTCCGAAAACTGTTCGAATTTATCGAAAGTGTATCGGAAAGCGCAAAACCAATTTAGCGGTGCATCTGCCAGATGCTTCTCAACAATCCGCAGTTCTCTGTCCCTTGTAACATGATGTTCCGCAAAATGATCCTGTAGATTTCTAATAAATTCTATGGGAGTTAAGCCCTCCGTATTTGAAAATTTCATAATTTTGTCCTCGTAATTCCTCACTATCATGACACTAGATCTGTCATTAGGCGTTGATGTCTTAAAATCTCTGGGATTTATTTCTGATGTAGCCTCATTCGGGATCTCTGTTCAAGCCTGACTCTGTTCTGTTTCACGTGCCTTATTCAACCTCGCTAAATAGTTTCTAGCTGGAGTGGTGGTATCCATCCTGTCCCTTAAATAGTGTACCGTTCCTTCCCCATCGGAATTTATAGGTTTCCCCAACGCGTCCAATTGTGACTTGATTTCCTCTCTTAATTTATTTATGTCTATGTGATCCTTTAAACTGAACGTTAGCAACTCTTGTCTAATCTCGTTTAATTCCGATGTTTTCTTTTCACGCTCTGAGTTTAGATCTATCTTAACTTGGTTTACTTTCAGAATTACGTCTTTAATCTGCGTTTCTAAATCCTCCCTAAGAACCGTGACGCTTTCGACCTGCATAGTCTGTACTGAATCGATTCGTTTATCAGTGTCTTTTCTAGCCTGGGAAATATCTTGGTTAAGTCTTATTTCCGTTCTGTTAATCTTTAATTCAAAATCTGACTTAATACTTTTAATGACGTCTTCATTTATTTTTGTGATTTCCCCCCTTAAGATGGTCACTTGATCGTTAACAATAGCCTTGAGATCGATCTCTATATCCATTCTCAAGACCTTGTTGTGTTCTTCAACCTTTTCCTTAAGTTGGGCCATATCACCCTCTAATTTGGCTTGAGTTTCTTGCGTTGTAATTGCTTCGTTTGAAAACTGCAATTGCAATGCATCTAAGCTATTTTTATTTTCTTTTTGGTTACTGTCTAGTTCCGATTTAATATTTCTAACATCCTCCTTTGTGGTAGAAATACTAGATCGTATACCAGTTACAATGTCTTCTGTTCGGTTAATTTTAGCCTGAGTGACATCTATCTTTTTCTCAGTCGAATCTATTTTATTTTCAGTTGAATTTATTTTATCCTGCATTGCAGTTATATCAACTTGAGCTGCATCTAATTTGCCTTCAGTTGAATCTAATTTATTTTCAGTGCTTATGGCTCTTACTTCCAATGATGCAACATTAGATCTAACATGGCTAACTTCTACATTAATATTACTAATATCAAGTTGAACAAGCCTGACATCGGCCGTCACACTGTCGATGCCCGTTTCTATATCATCTATCTTTTCTTTTATATCTTTAGTTTTAGCTGAAATCTTGCGATTAGTATCTTGAAGATAATTGAGGGACAAGTGCATTTGACTAATCTCTGCCTTCAAATTCTCCCCTACAGATTCCTGAACTAATTCAGTATTCTTATTGACAATGGCGTTGATATTGTCAAAACTAGTTTGGCAATTACTCCTGATCTCAGCAAATTCATTGGTGTGACTGCCCATCTTCTCCTGTATTGCCGTCAACATATTGGCAATGTCCTCATTTGACACAGCTGTCATGATAAGTACAATTATAGAAAACACAGGAATGCAATACATAAATAGCAGAATTGGCACATTTAGAATGACCCTTTTCACCAATACAAGCATTGTATTTCGTTTTGCTTCTAAACTTATTATATAAATTAAGTCTATAAGAAAAGAGGAGGAATGCAACGACGGTGATTTATATGAGAAACGGTTTAAATTAAAGTTGAGATGCTGAATTATTTATTTTATTATTAAAGAAATTGATTCTATCATTACAGATGATCTACAAATAATCATCGCCGGTGACTAACACGAAATGGCCGACAAGCAAGGAGTGAAAAATGGCCCCATGTCATGTCCCATCTGACCACGCTGATCCATAAAAAAATCCTAGAAATGTCTTTTATGATCATGTCGTAGTCAATCAAATTACATTTTACTAGGCACACACAAAACAAATAAATTTAAGCAATGGCGATAATTCTATCTGTATGCCAGGTAGATTGAGTAAACTCATCTTCACGTTTTGAAGAAACGTGAATTCCCAACGAATTCGACGTGTATAATCGTAGCAGTGCCAAAGAAAATTTTGCTAACGACTACATCGTTCGAAAACTGCTAAACTCAATAACCTCATAAAAATGGATTCTCACACATGGGTTTAGCATTGGAGAACTCGAGAATGCCAATTCGAAAGCCCCATAGGTTGGCACGCCATATATAGATGTACCCGTAATCCACATGGTCTTACCTGTTGAAATCCGATGGAAAAGCTGGATCGTAGATTCTGGAAGTTCCCGGCTGAAATAACCCCTAAAAGTCTACCAACTAGGACCAACCAGGGATTAGGATACGTCGATATTAAAGAATGCGATACGAAGATGCCAGTGGTGTATATATTACAATGAAACGAAGCTCTTAAAAGAACTCGAACAAGAGACTCTAAAAGAAAACGAAAGTATCTCGGGCGTTAATTTTAAGCAAACTCGAGAAAAAACCACCCACTGGTCCTCCTAACGCCCTCCCTCTTCCAATAGAAAACACCAGTCGTTCAAAGATTTTTTTAAAATTAAATTCAGTTTATTAACTGGCAAGTGGTGTATGTCTGTCAATTAGACAAAAATGAAGAAAGCTTCTCTAAATCAAATGACGAAAATAGTTTCAATAAACGCCTATAATAAGGCCCCATCTTACTGCTCTAAATCGCAGTATTTAAATATATCATTCATTGAACACATAACATGAAAAATACAATATTAAATCATGCACTGATGCTATACCCTTATTAAAAATTTATACATATCTTACATTTTATATACAGATTATATCCTTAGTTAGGATTTTGTTATTATCGCTGCCCATTTCCATTTAATTCGACAAGTATATCTCAAGGTTATAATTCTCTTAATTTGTTGCATTCAACAATCAATTAAGATAATCGAATAGTGTTACAAGTTAGAAAATAGTTTATTAACTATCCAGATGCTTCAATGAATGCAGTATATTTTTGTTAAAATCACTGAAATATCAAATGTATTATATTGCATGAATTAATTAAAGTTATTCGAAAAGTGGCTGTGCCACTTAAATATGTGTGTCACGATATAAGCAATCCATCTCCGGCAAATCTTAATAGGCAAGAATAAAAACGTAGGGTTATTTGAATTAATACTGGCATTTAAGAGAAACATTCGTGATTCCAATTCACGTTCATAACAACTTCCTATTCAAATTAGTGATAGCTCAAAAGCTAATTTCACTCTTACAAAACGAAATGACTACGTTAATGTCTTCACATAAGACTTCGAGTACATTATACAATATTAATGTTGACCATCCAATGATGTAAAATATTCGCTTCATAAGCACAATAAATTCGTATTCACTAAATTGCAATACATTAATTCAGCTTTCCAAAGCTGTCAAGAATTTTTCCCAAACGTAATTAAACTCAAAACCTTTCAATAATTACTCTGAAGATATCACGCCTTATCGTAGACGAATATAGAAGTGTCACAGAGTACCTCTTTCCCAACTTCACTCAACAAGTTGCAACAATTTATTAGATAAGTTGTATTATCTACTTCCATAAATTATCGTCATTTAAGTCTATGACAAATTCTGTTATACTTGTTTGAACTGTTAATTTAGTTCACTATTCCTATATACACACATCAAAAAAAGTTTTGCATCACCTCGGTTCCCAGATCTCCGGCATATAGACGTTGACTGTGTATATTGTATCCAAGATACAGTCCCTTTGACTGTTCATAGATGTCACTAAAACTGCTCAAAGATGTAAACAACCATGCATGAGCAGGGCCTATTAGACGGAGGGGTACGACAGCCGATCAGTTCCAGTCATTCCACCATGACGAAGGTACGCTGCTCATGTTGTCTGTAGTTCTACCATGCCTAGAAGGTCAATACCGCAGTTCGATCGCGTCCGCATTGTTACTTTGTGTCAAGAAGGGCTCTCAACAAGGGAAGTTTCCAGGCGTCTCAGAGTGAACCAAAGCGATGTTGTTCGGACATGGAGGAGGTACAGAGATACAGGAACTGTCGATGACAGGCCTCGCTCAGGCCGCCCAAGGGCTACTACTGTAGTGGATGACCGCTACTTACGGATTGCCGCTCGGAGGAACCCTGACAGCAATGCCACCATGTAGAATAATGCGTTTCGTTCAGCCACAGGACGTCGTGTTTCAACTCAAACTGTGCGCAATAGGCTGCATGATGCGCAACTTCACTCCCGACGTCCATGGCGAGGTCCAGCTTTGCAACCCCGACACCATGCAGCGCGGTACAGATGGGCCCAACAACATGCTGAATGGACCCCACGGAATTGGCATCACGTTCTCTTCACCGATGAGTGTCGCATATGCCTTCAACCAGACAATCGTCGGAGACGTGTTTGGAGGCACCCTGGTCAGGCTGAACGTCTTAGACACACTGTCCAGCGAGTGCAGCAAGGTGGTGGTTCCCTGATGTTTTGGGGTGGCATTATGTGGGGCCGACGTACGCCACTGGTGGTCATGGAAGGCTCCGAAACGGCTTTACGATACCTGAATGACATCCTCCGACCCATAGTGCAACCATATCGGCAGAATATTGGAGAGGCATTTGTCTTCATGGACGACAATTCTCGACCTCATCGTGCACATCTTGTGAATGCGTTCCTTCAAGATAACGACATCGCTCGACTACAGTGGCCAGCATGTTCGCCAGACATGAACCCTATCGAACATGCCTGGGATATGTTGAAAAGGGCTGTTTATGGACGTCTTGACCCACCAACCACTCTGAGAGATTTACGCCGAATTGTCGTTGAGGAGTGGGACAATTTGGACCAACAGTGTCTTGATGAACTTGTGGATAGTATGCCACGGCGAATACAGGCATGCATCAATGCAAGAGGACGTGCTACTGGGTATTAGAGGTAGTGGTGTGTACTGCAATCTGGACCACAAATGCTGAAAGTCTAGCTGTATGATGGTACAACATGCAATGTGTGGGTCTCATGAGCAATAAAACGAGCTGAAATGTTGTTTGTGTTGATCTCTATTCCCTTTGTATTTAACGGTTCCGGAACTCTTGGAACCGAGGTGATGCAAAACTTTTTTTGATGTGTGTATATATATGTATAATTATTTCCATAATAACTTATATATAAAAAAATCGTAGATAGACACTAGTAAAATAGTCAGTTCAGTTTCGCCTATCCAAACTCGAAAAACGGCTTAACTACTCAGAAGAAAACACGTGAGATTTACACCATGGAAAGGACACTATTATCGTATCAATAGATACACGCAAACCAATAAATCTAACCATGATCTAGCCAAGAGCCTACCAAAAACGAATTAAAATAACACAAGCTGAAGACTGAACGAACCAAAGTTTCAGTTAAAAAAAATCCCTAATCTAAAAGAAATATGAAAGTAGGCTACAGATGCCTCGACAATCAATTCACAATTGTACTCGCTGGACGATTTCTACGATTCCATACCCATGGAAAATAATGATGAAAATGAACTATCATTTCTAAAAGAAAGAAATGTCTACTAGAATGTCATAAGTCCAAACGAAGAGTATCACTGAAATATTTTTGGAATAGTTCAAGTGCACGTGTGTGTGGCCATCTTCTTCCTAATCGCTATTCTTATACAAAAATATCGTCGTCTTGGTCCTAATTATGCTGCAGATGTCTTCCCAACAAAATTCAATGCTTGGTTTTATTTCCAAAATTTCCAAAAAAACAAACAAACACAAGTAATGCTCTAAATAGCATTACGTTTACTGTTAACTACAAAATAAATTACACTCTCTGACATAAATGATACAAGGAACCAAATCTAGTCTTCGAATGAATTTCATACTATTTAATAAAATATTGGTGAAAAGGGACGAACTAAAAGTGACAAAGTCTACTGTCTACAAGAAAGAAAAGTTTTTCAGCTACCTTGGGCGATGTTCTGGTTGAGATTGAAGAAAGTAAAGGAATATACATTCCTTTCAGGAACTGGACCCTCATCCCTGAGTAGTCCATGGCTGGAGCTGTAAGTCGTCGAACCAACTTCCTCCTAACTCGAAAACCACTGTCTACGAAACGGAGTTCCTACATATTACTTGTACAAGGCTCCCTCGACGTTATCAGTAAAGTAGTTTCGTTCATTTGGAGTTGTTTCTTCATTCTCATGTACTTCAAAACCACTGGATCAGAACGAACGCCTACAATCGTTTCTTTTTCTTCATTGTAGTATTTATAAGGTTGTCATTCCAAATGATCAATCCTGCCTCTGCATTGCATTTCTGTACTATCTGCTTAGCCCAACATTGCTACAGCAGCTAGATTCTCACAATAAAGTCCAGTCGTATTGTTCTTGATAATACTAATGCTTTCCTGCATTTCAACCATATATGTAGTAGATTTCCTCATCGTGGAGTTTGCACTGACAAGTCCATGCAATAACTAAGCTCACTCGCATATATCTATTTTCTGGGTTATGCCAAACACGCCAGAAATACGAACAACCGCATGTTGCTATGAAGCAATCCGCCTGTTCGCTCCGCGCCGTGATTAGAGTACACTCGTACGACTGCGTGTTTAACGAAACTTTTCTTACAGAGACGATAGCACGTTCACTCCGTATGTCACAAAACTCAAGTGTCTGTGATTTCAGAACTGCTCGCAGACACGCCACAGCTGGCAGTCTACCCATGATACATCTCTCCTTGTATCGAGGTTGACAATCGAACTCTGTCGATTATCATCTTATATATGCATCAGACAGTTGCAGAAATAAGTTAGTGAGCATGTCCTGTCCACGTGATCAAGAGCATGGCGGGATTGCCTATCAATCTCCTAAGTGAATGACGAGTGTATTGCTCCTCAAGCCTGCAGCCAAATTAATGCCAAACAATAATTTCAAAATACGTCTCGCTGTCGTATCAGGGTTCAAGTATACAGCAAAATACTGGCTCAGTACCATCCCGGCATTTGCCCGAAGACAAAGTGGGAAACCACGGTAAACCACTTCGAGGATGGCTGAGGTGGGAATCGAACCCCCTCTACACATTTGGAGCACCCGAGGCTGAGTAGACCCCGTTCCAGTCCTCATACCACTTTCCAAATTTCGTGGCAGAGCCGGGAATCGAACCCAGGACCTCCGGGCGGCAGCTAACCATGCTGACCGCTACGCTGCGGAGGCGACCCTACCTATATGTACAAGTATCTATTCTACCAGAAATACTGTCCGAAAAATAAAGTGCCGAAAATAGAACCCATAACGGGCATTAAAAAATAACTGTTGCGGGTAAAATAAAATTTAAAAAAGTAATTAAAGAGATCGATGAACTAAAAACAAGACGTCGTAGCTAGGAACTGGTAAAATATCAAAGGATCACTCAGAAATATCCAGACGTTGACAATAATTCAGAAGTAACCAGCACAGTCAATCACAACATTGGACTAGATCCTCGGGAATTCTATACCGTCTGGCAAGGTCGTCGCTCTCTCAAATCACTCGAGATCCACTCCCCTCCCCCCAACCCTCCACCAACCCGCTCTCCATGACCTTGTTCTACTGCCGCGCCTTGTTGCAAATACAGTAACACTTTTATTCACAAACTTCCCAAAGTGATCCCGACGGTTCTGTTCAACCGATTTAGGTTTTCGATACGGCTTAGGAATCAGTGAGCAAAACTCAACTTTCGTATTACCCGCTTTTTTCGAATTTTAATCGGATATTTGAAAAACAAACAACAACTTTTCTGTTTTTGAAATTATAAAGTAAGCAATGAATTAATATCAATTCTGCTACTAGACAGAGTACACAGCAGTTTTCAGATCGGAGATCAGAGCTCCCCTTCGATAAATAAGTAAATAAGTAAATTCAGCTTCACTTGTGCTGCCATCTGTTGAAATATTTTCTTACCAAAATGTCGGGACATTCAGCCTTAAAGAGATCTGAATACTTGTCAGGAGGTGTTCAGTGTGATGTCCTTTCATTGTAATGCATTTCTCTGCCCTTTAACCCGTTGAATGCTACGCCCGTCTATACTAGTTCTGTACTCGCTTCATCCTACACAAATCGACGGTTGGAACTAACACGATGTTTACCCTCAAAGTCTTTCAAATCGTAAGGGGCATTGAAGAACTGGAAATTAAAGAAGAGGAATCGTGTGGGACGGGCATGCTCTAAGAACTGAAAAGAAATTGGATTCAGTTTCTCCCTAAAATGCATTTATAACTACGAAAAATACTTTTCATCCGGAACTCTTCAACACACAAGATTGACTTTTTAGGAAGTGATTGCTACTTATATGTGTTGTATTTTAACACAGTGGTTTTTGTTAATTTCGCTATCGCTATCGCTATCGTTTTACCCTCCAGGGTCGGCTTTGCCCACGGATTAAGCGAGAGATCCCACCTCTACCGCCACTGAAGGCAGTGTCCTGGAGCTTGAGACTCTGAGTCGTGTATATAACTGGGGTGAGTGACCAGCACTACGCCCAGGCGGACTAACCTGCAAAGCGAACAGGGGCCTGATGAAGGGATGGGAAGAGTGGGATGGTTAGGCAAGGGAGCGGGAAGGAGGCGACCGTGGCCTTACTGTAGGTTCCATCCTGGAATTTGCCCCAAGACGAAATGGGAAACCACGGAAAACCACTTCGAGGATGGCTGAGGTGGGAATCGAACCCCCTCTACTCATTTGGACCACCTGAGGCTAAGTAGACCCCGTTCCAGTCCTCATACCACTTTTCAAATTTCGTGGCACAGCCGGAAATCGAACCCAGGACCTCCGGGGCGGCAGCTAACTATGCTGACCACTACGCTACGGAGGCAACATTTTGTAAATTTACGATATTTAAATTTGGGCACATGCAAATCTTCATGAATATTCTGCTAAAATTACGCCATTTTAAACAAAATCATGAAAAATACTTCCTTACGTTAGATGTTTGTTATGAAGGGTTTAATAGTATTTTGATAACCTGAAACTCGGATTCCTACTGATTGTCAAGTAGAGGTATGGTGGTTAAAAAGTACTAATGAGTTCTTCACATAAAGGAGCCAAAGCTAAGTACCCTACGGGAAACGTTTCTCTCCTGAGGGCTGAGGAGTGCTCGCACTCTAACGAGGAACCCAGGAACTAACGCAGGCTTCACGCACGAGATGTTCGGCAATTACTAGCATTACCCATCAGTTCCACGCACGTAATGACACAGTCGGAGAAAATAAATAGATGACAAGCATGCGATAATTTTCAATATAGTCATACATTTTCAGAACGTCTCTGGCACAAGTTTTAATTTCTTTAATACTGGTGTATTTTTTCTGCTTTCCTGTATGTTGTTACGTTTATGAGTAAATCAAATGGGAATTACACTCATAATAACTGACATCATAGGTTCCGGACTGCAAGTAAACATTACAGTCTGTGGCGTGCTCGAAGCGGTGTGTCATGCTGTGACGCTTATGTCCCATTTCTCATTCTAAAAGCAGCTGTTCATTATGGACTGGATGCGTGGTGCACAGGTAACGTACTCGCCTACTATGATAAAGATTGCAGGATCGAATCCTTGCATAGTTACTTGCCATTTGGAGTACCGTAGTAATTCGTATTTTACCCCTTTCTAAGAGGTTGACGAGCATATAAGATGAGTTTAATAATAATGTTATTGGTTTTACGTCCCTTTTAACTACACTGGCTTTTAGAGACGCCGGGGTGCCGAAATTTTGCCCCGAAGGGGATCTTTAACGTGCCAGTAAATCTACTGACACGGCTTCCTCGCATTTGCGCACCCTCAAATGCCAGCTGACTGCGCCAGGTTTCGAACCTGCAACCTTGGGCTCAGCAAGCGAGAACGTTACCCCTGAGCCACGCAGCCAGATCATGAGATGAGTTTCTCTGTGTCAACGGTTGCAAGCGCAACCTCCGACTTAATGATAATAATAACGAAGCATTTAATCGCCTGAGAGCTGCCAGTTCAGCCGACCACCCACCAGCTCCCGCGCTTTTTGCAACCGCAGGAATGAAATAACATAATACTTATTTATCGTATGGCTTATAGTGCCGGGAGTGTCCGAGGACATGTTCGGCTCGCCTGAGTCTACAGCTGGTTCCAGCGGACACGCATAGGGTGAGCTACAAGTTCCTTTCAATTTCAAGTAGTTCCAACTTTCACTACCAGATATCAGTGATACCTAATGGTGAACGTTGGAACTTTGATAGAGCGTTCCGACGAAATCTAACCTAACAATTTAGCTTCACACAAGTTTAATCTATGTCGCCTCCGTAGCGTAGCGGTCAGCATGGTTAGCTGCCGCCCCGGAGGTCCTGGGTTCGATTCCCGGCTCTGTCACGAAATTTGAAAAGCGGTATGAGGACTGGAACGGGGTCTACTCAGCCTCGGGTGGTCCAAATGAGTAGAGGGGTTTCGATTCCCACCTCAGCCATCCTCGAAGTGGTTTTCCGTGGTTTCCCACTTCGTCTTCGGGAAAATGCCAGGATGGAACCTACTGTAAGGCCACGGCCACCTCCTTCCCTCTTCCTAGCCTATCCATCCCCATCTTCCATCCCTTCCCATCCCTCATAAGGCCTCTGTTCGCTTTGCAGGTGAGGCCGCCTGGGCGAAGGGCTGATCACACCTCCCCAGTTGTATCCATCCTGACCAGATGTTCCAAGCTCCAGGACACTGCCCATAGAGGCGGTAGTGGTGAGTTCCCTCGCTGAGTCCGTGGGAACCACCAACCTAGAGGGTAAATTTACTAAATAAAAAAAAAAAAAAACCAAGTTTAATCTGTGGAAGGATCTTTTACATAATACTGTATGATGGTGATGCATTCAATCAATCATGTGTCATTAGATTAGTTGATTTTTGGTCCTACTTAAGCCACTGCAGTAGGGAATGAAACATTGTTGTTTTTAAAACAATAAGGCACAGTAAAATACTCCAAAAGTCTGTTATAACATAATTGAATATTTATACAGGGTCTTTCATATAAAGTAAGAACGGCAAGCGGCAGTTTTGTTAATCGTTGGTGCGGTGGCCTTGGCCGAGCTTGTGGCGCGCCATGGCCCTCTGCTGTACTATTGAAAGCGCGCGCATAGTATATACGAGGGCTGGTTTTTCTTTTTCTTTTTTTTTTCAAGTTCCGATGGACTGTATAAAAATAACAGTTTGACATACCAAACTGATTTTACTACTAAGTGTTTGCTTGTGATATTCGTATGTCTCAACATTTTCGCCAAAACGATTAAAACATTTGTCGTATCGTTACACCAGCTTTCCAATGCCCTCTGCAAAATATTCTGCCGCCACTGTGGAGGGTACGTCTGGACAGCCTCCTGAAATTTTTCCTTTTTGGCGAGGCGTTGCCGCCCAACCATAGCTTCAATTCTCAAAAAAGGTGAAAATCATTCACGACTACACTGTACCAATGTTACGATAGACTTTTACAAAGAATTCAAGTGTGAAGTTTTTGACCATCTGCCGTTTAGTCCAAACCAGCACTGAATGATTTTCATCTTTTTCGTGAATTGAAGGTATGGTTGGGCGGCAATGCCTCGTCAAAAAGGAAAAACTTCAGGAGACTGTCCAGACGGCCACCTCAGTGGTGGCAGAATATTTTGCTGTGGGCATTGGAAAGCTGGTGTAACGACACGACAAATGTTTCAATCGTTTTGGCGTATGTTGAGACATACGAATAAAACAAGCAAACATTTAGTAGTAAAATCAGTTTGGTATGTCAATCTGTTATTTTTATACAGTCCATCGGAACTTGAAAAAAACCGCCCTCGTATGTACTATGCGCGCGCTTTCAATAGTACAGCAGGGGCCATGGCGCGCCAAAAGCTCGGCCAAGGCCATAGCACCAACGAATAACAAAACTGACGCTTGCCGTTCTTACTTTATATGAAAGACCCTGTATTTGTGCAACAATTACTATCAGCATATTTTTCGTACGAGATACACCCGCCCCTAATGAAATTGTTTGTTTATGATAAGTCTTCCTTGCAAATGAATGACGATGGTACGAATTGCCGATTGTGTGTAGATCAGAGTTCAGAGAGAGAGCTATTCTACTCTAAATGAACCAGATAATATATAGTCAAACGCCTGTCGATAAAATATTGGGTCCCTCTGCTCCCGAATCTACAATAAAACGAGTTCATTCGGTGCATTGGTAGAACTAATTGTCATGCCAAGTTTGAAAGGGAAAGGAAGATTTTTCCTCATTGAAATATGACAAACGAATTTTTTTCTAAAGACAATTTTTTCGCTCTTATTCCGTGAGGGCGAGTGCGTTTGACACCCCTAGGGCTAGGGGTTAAATGAGCTCCTAATAGCCGTGTGGGCGCGTTCCTTTTGTTGCCGGATGGCAGGCATTGTGAGCCACCAGCACAAAAAGAGGAGTAATGCGACAGGAAAAGAAGGATCCATGAAAGTAGTCCTGTGGTACAGGGAAGCTGCCGCTGACAACTTGTTATTGGGCTTCAACACTCCCGGAAAAAAGAACGGAACGGACAGGGGCGGAGGGAAGAAGGACGGGAAACCGGGACCACAACGACGTCAAGTAAATTTGTGAGTCCACCATAAATATAGGAGCAGAGTTCAATAAAACAGCTTCTGCAATCAGCAAGGCAAAATAGAGACCTATTGTTGATGATTTATTTTTAGAGGATTTAGCGACATCCTTGGCGTGTGAGGAATGTGTCTGATAGCCTGTGTAATTTGTGATGGCTGTATTTTTAATTGATGCTAGAATTTGAAAGGACTCGGCCGTTGCCTGAAGTTAAGACACATCCCAGTGAATAAACCACGTAAAACCACTTGTAGGACTGCTGATCTGGGATTCGGATCCCTCAAGAGACTGAGTGTACAGCGTTCCAACCCTCAGATGAGAATTACACTTCTTTCCAGCGCCAGGAATCGAACCTAAGGCCTCTGCATCCGGAGTCTCAATACGTACCTCGACACCACAAAATCCGTAAAAATAGAGGGCTGAAATAGCTTATTTTTCTAATCCATAAATTTTCTTGGAATTGTTTTTGGTGCTTTAATTAGGGGCTTTGGCATCAGCCATTTGTATGTCTGATGGTAAACTTTGTCTGATAAAATATCGTACTGTGGTATCGGTAAAACTGTAAATGTAATTGCAGCTAAAATTGGAAAGGCAAGTGGCTGTGGCCCTTAATTACGAACCATTACGGCATTTGCGTGGAGTAGAACTGAGAAACCACGGTAAAACCCTAGAGACGGGACTTGAAAACCCTTCTTCACAGCTTTGCCTAACAAGGCTAAGTGTACACCATTGTAACCCTCAGAATGGAATGAGATTTGTAAGTAGAGTCGGGGACCAACGCAAGATCTTATGGATGACAGCCAATAAGGCTAGCCACTCTACCTAGTGGCGTCTCAATCTGTGTTATTGTGTTGATTATACAGGTCTTTCACTCAAAGCGGCACGGCGTGGTACGTGAATAGTCGGACAAGCACAGGGCAACTCACTGAGCTTGGGGACGAAGAGCGCTCGTACGAATCGCATGTAAATAACAAGCACACATAACGTATAATCAAAGTAAAATTATTGTTGAAAATGTCCTCCACCTGCATCTACACATTTCTGGCATCTTCTAAGGAAATTTTTATTCACAGTCATTAGAATTTCTCTCGTGATAGGCCTATTTAGATTGAGTTCATCTTGAGTGTGACTGTTTGTTGCATAAACCATATTTTTCAAATTTCCCCATAAATAAAAATCGAAGCAATAGGCTTTAACACTTAGCAATAACACGTTATAAAATTATGAAACACAATAAAAATTAAACAATAACCACGTACACATGCTATAATTTAAAATAGGCTAGAAACGAAATAACTTGCTCAATTTTACTCGTCAAACCCTACAGTACGTCGCAACAGTCTCAGCTCCTTGTTGCAATGTGCTCGTCCGATCTTTCTACCTGCAGCGCTGCGCAAACCGTGCAGCCGGCCCGAAAAATGTAATTGATATTGAAACTTTCCAGTGGGTCAACACAAAATAATACTAATTACAGGGACTTGAGAAATACGACCTATACAAATTACATGTGATAAACAGAATAGATCTGATGATGGTCGCTTGATGAGCGAAACATTTCATCGTATAATTTTCTCCCTCTTTTGCAATCCGGAACACATATTTTTTAATTCTTATTTTAAGCTAGGAACCATCCCAGCATTTTCATGGAGAAAAAGTGAGGAAACCACGGAAAAGCATTTTCAGGACTGACGATGTGGGATTCGAACCCTCAGTCTTCTAATACCGGCGATGCACAAGATAGCGCGTTAGCACACTTGGCCACCGCGGCCTGTCTAATTTATTAAACCATTCAATATTCTGTTCGAATGGTAAAATATCAGCCAGATACCAAACGATAACGTGACTCTTCAGAAATATTCTTTATACTTTCAGCAAGTTATCAAATCCTCGAAATGAAAAGCGAGTAGCATGTTTGGAAAACCATTCACAAACGTCTGTCTCGTTAAATATTCATCCGCTATGGACGTCCAACGTAAATAAGGACAGGGACAGAAGAAATGCAGGGACCCGGAACAGAACGTAACGCGGAACGGAACTCTTGTCTATGTGGAACGGAGAAATTCCGTTATCTCCAAGGTTATTTCCAAGTTGTAACGTTACCGCTGTCTGTTCCAAGCGTAACGTTACCGTCCTGGAACGGAACTGATTCTGAAACCGTACCCGGTATCTGGAACAGTGGAATGTTAGCCGAGCCTGTACCGGTACAGCGTATTGGAGACGGGTGGAACGTTACGTTGTCCCGTACCGAAATGAACAGAGGAATATCCGATACGTTACAGTTCGGAACATTCTACTTATAATAACGGAACAAACAGACGGAACGGAACGTTACAAATTTAACGGGATTGTATTGTTACAAGGCTGCATTATGACGTCTCAAGGTCAAGCAGAAGGCGTGCGATGTAGCTGTTATTTTTATTGGGACGACGTGCATGCATTTACTCACTCAATCCCATTTTCCCGCTCACCTCACAGCACGCCAGCCTTCTGTTTCAGCTAATGTAGAGATCCTGTACCCCAAAATAAGCTGCGCGACTCCGTCCCCTTGTTGTGATCGGTTGATCAAAATTTCTTTGGGATACCGTACACGATTTGTGAGGTAGGGCAATGGGCAAAGCACAGTGCTATCAAGCGGTTCCGTGGCACATTTTCCGTATATAACTAAGTAGATCTAAGTTGCAGGAACACCGTAGTGTTTGTTTGTTCTTCAACGTTATCACCGAGACATGAGGTTTGAGACCACATATAAAATTTATACAATTCAAGCTGCCTGGAGTTGGAGAGGGGAGTACAGACGATTCTCTAGTTTAATCAAATTTTTGTTGGCTTACATATCATTGACAATCATTTCATGTCTCTGCTTTCAGAATAAGGCTATATTATGACTACCCACATCGTCACTCCAAGAGGACAGCGAAATACTTATTATTAGACTATTGTTATTATTATTATTATTATCATCATTAGACAGTTATGTTATTATTATTTTCATAATTATTAGTCAATAATGATTATTATTAGTATAATATTATTATTATATTTTTCATTATTCTAGACAATTGAGTTTGTACAAAAATTCGCTATCCAGCAACAGAGAAACTACCTTATACTATCGGGGCGCAGTTAGCCTATTATTAGGAACCGGATTCTTAGGTTCTTATCTATTTTTCCCATACTTCTAAATACTTTTACGAATCACACTGAAATTCCGTACTACCTAATAAACTAAATAATACGCGAGTACCTAAAAATAACTAATTGCAGTTTTGTACCATTTATTGTAGTATATTTCAAATTTTGTCCATAATCCTTGAAATTAAATGTGAAGATAATGTTTACTCCTAGCTCCAGTCGATTGAAAGCAATCCTACCTAATGGAAAAATGAAATATTTTCAGCACTTTCCAGCTTATATATTATTGTTTGGTTATTTACCGAGAGGAAAGAGCGAATAAATCTCTTATTATTCCCAAGAATCCAATATAGTAATGAATCAACATTATTTGAACGAGATAGAGTGTGAAAATCATCTCTGACATCCTTGGCTTTATTGCAATCCCTAAAAGTGTAAAGTTATCGGTGATAATTTGATTACGCATCATTATGTAAAATATTTACTCTCTCGTTGCAATCAGATTGTCTACTAACAATGAGGTATTAATTTTAAGCCTTATGTAATGTATGTCAACTTTCGCTACCCTTTAAACATAAGAACCTATTGTAAAACCCATTCTACCTAATAGAAAACTAAAAAGAACAATTTTATGTTTTTGAAAACCTAAAATGACAATTTTAAAAACCACCAAAATCCGGCCCCTATTTATTATATTCTGATGGTTGGGTGGTAGAGCATAGGAATCTGTACTGGGATAAACGCCAGGAAAGAAGAAGATGGTTGGGTGGTTTCGTAAGTAAGACAAGAAGTTCCGTGAAGAACTATACAGCCTACTTTTCATGCCAATGATTATTCTACAGTATATGAACATATCTAGAATAATGACGAAATTAAGTTGGTAATATCGAAATATCTAATTAGTTCAAAACATACCTGGTGTAATGTAGCCTAATAACGCACTACAGTTGGCAACCCTGGTGACTGAATATATTCTTATTTCCATCTCTTAAGGTACAGAATACAACATTTGGTTGAAGTCCAATGGACGTTACATGCAGTTAGACGCTGGATCTATCAGCAGCGTAAAAGCATGTTGCCAACAATACCATGCGTGTGCTGGTCAGAAATAATCTGAAATTTTATGATAACTTGTTGTGCCAATTTTGGATGAAATCCATTTGTTAGTATAGAAGTTACATGTATTTTAAAATTGGACCTATCAGCTGGCATAGAATCATGTTGGCAGCACTGACTTATATTAATTACTCCAAATTAATCTAGAAAATCAGGTGCTATACGTGTGCAAAGTATAGAGCTGTTGGCTTGCATACTTTCTGATATATTGATATTAGGGTAAAAAAATATAGACAGCATTTATTAACAGTTGGCAGCCCTGATTGCTCTTAACAATACTTATAGTCATATCTGTTATGTTACACATAGCACATACGAAATTTGGTTGAAATCCAACTGATAGTATAGAAGTTACATGTATTTAAAAATTGGTACTATCAGCAGGCTTATAATCATGTTGGTAGAACTGATGTATATAAGTTACTCCAAATTAATCTAAAATGTCAGAATATACGTGTGCATAGTTGAAAGCTGTCGGCTTGGATACTTTCTGATATATTGGTATTTGGATTTAAAAAAATAGAGAGAGCAATTATTAACAGTTGGCAGCCTTGGTGGCTCTTAAGAATACGCTCAGTCATATCTGTTTACGTACACATTTTACATACAAAATTTGGTTGAAATCCCATTAATAGTGTAGAAGTTATATGCATTTAAACATTGGACCTATCAGAAGGCTTAAAATTATGTTGGCAACATTGTCATGTATGGCCTCCTGGATATTAAACTGAAATAGTATTATCTACATGTGTGCCAATCTTGGAATAGCTCCCATGCATACCTTGCAAGATATCCAACATGGAGCTCAAATTTCTAGTGCGTTTTTCAGCAGTTGGTAGCACTGCCATCATTTTCAAATATGGACGTGAGATATTCCGGTGCACATCTTTGCTCATACTAAATTTGATTTTGATTGCTGCAGCCGTTTAGGAGTTGATAGGGGGGGACACACACACAGCCAGACAGACAGACAGACAGACACACATTTTCCCGGATCGATCTCATAAGTCTACTTTTTCCTCATTTTTGCAAAATGTGAAAAGTAGGCTAGGGCCCACAGCCACTACTATTTCAGTACACGAGCTATCGAGTCTAATACCAACAGGCCGAGTGGTTCGAGGCTGGCTGGCGTACCTCTGGTCGTATTGGGTACTGACGCACATTAGTAGTATATGCCAAAAGCATAAGATGGCGTCGATAATTTAGAGGTGGAACACCCGATTCGACGAGTTGGCTGGGTATCGGGCTGGTCCGGAAGGCACCAGTAGCCAGCCTAACGCCACTATGGTGGATACTGTCCAGCATTTTCAAGGTTGCCGGTCTTTCTGAACCGTAAGCCGCAGAACCATAGTCTAGCCGGGACACGACGAGGGCTTGGTAGAACCGTAGCAGCACCGCTCCGTCAGCCCCCCACGTAGTGCTACTAAGAAACTTGAGCATGTTCAGTTTCCTGAGACACGTCGTTCTTAGTTGCCGTATATGGGGCTGCCACGTTAATTTGCTGTCAAAATGGAGCCCCAAGAAGCGATAAGTGTCAACCAACGGCAACGCAGCATACCTGAGATGTAGTTCAGGGTGTAAGTGTAGCTTTCGGAGCCGACAAAAATGGACGACGGAGGATTTCGCTGATGAAAACCGGTCGTGAGCCCACCTGTCGACCCGGTTAATAGCTATCTGCAATTGCCGTTCCACGATTGACATACTTCCAGAGCTGTAAAGCAGAGCTAAATCGGCTACATACAGAGATGGAACTATCGTGGGCCCGGTGGCGGTAACAATGCCGTTTATGGCAACCTCTTTTACTTTTACGCTCATTGGCGTATCGCAGATTCTTTCTTCTTTTATATTTAAGGAAAATATATCAATTCACAACAACCATTTATTGACACTTCTGGATGCCATGACAGTTAATTTTACAACAGTGGAAAAAAGATAATAAAGAAAAAAATGACAATCTCAATGTAGCATCTTTGGCCAAAAGATATGACACACTCCCACCTTGAGTTGGTGGATGAACAACTCAACCATACATAAATAACTACAATTACCTCAAAATACAGTA
Organism: Meconema thalassinum; assembly: GCA_946902985.2. Taxonomy (NCBI): domain Eukaryota; kingdom Metazoa; phylum Arthropoda; class Insecta; order Orthoptera; family Tettigoniidae; genus Meconema; species Meconema thalassinum. The sequence continues at coordinate 2,061,408,053 of OX336388.2, read as the reverse complement.
ATCATAAATCTAATCTCTTTGGTGTATTTACAGCTCTACCACTTTTAGTGGTTACTCTTGACATCCCTCCTCATCCCTAAACACATTTAGGCTAATGAGACTTTTGTCATTTTTTGAAGAGAAAGGCTCTTCCTGTACCAATCTTGCGACTATTTTTAGCCTACTTTTCACATTTTGCAAAAATGAGGAAAAAGTAGTCTTATGAGATCGGGCAAATGTGTGTCTGTCTGTCTGTCTGTCTGTCTGTGTGTGTGTCCCCCCCTATCAACTCCTAAACGGCTGCAGCAATCAAAACCAAATTTAGTATGAGTAAAGATGTGCACCGGAATAGCTCACGTCCATATTTGAAAATGATGTCAGTGCTACCAACTGCTGAAAAAACGCACTAGAAATTTGAGCTCCATGTTGGATATCCTGCAAGGTATGCATAGGAGCTATTCCAAAATTGGCACACATGTAGATAATACTATTTCAGATTAATTTCCAGGAGGCCAACCATGACAGTGTTGCCAAAATAATTTTAAGCCTTCTGATAGGTCCAATGTTTAAATGCATATAACTTCTACACTATCAACTGGATTTCAACCAAATTTTGTATGTAATATCTGTACATAAACAGATATGACCGAGCGTATTCCTAAGAGCCACCAGGGCTGCCAACTTTTAATAATTGCTCTCTTTATTTTTTTATCCAAATACCAATATATCAGAAAGTGTGCAAGCCGACAGCTTTAAACTATGCACACGTATAGTACATGACATGTTTGATTAATTTTGGAGTAACTTATATACGTCAGTTCTACCAACATGATCCTAAGCCTGCTGATAGGGCCAATTTTTAAATACATGTAACTTCTATACTATCAGTAGGATTTCATCCAAATTTCGCATGTGCTATGTGTAACATATCAGATATGACTATAAGTATTCTTCAGTGCAATCAGGGCTGCCAACTGTTAATAAATGCTGTCTATATTTTTTACCCTAATATCAATATATCAGAAAGTATGCAAGCCAACAGCTCTATACTTTGCACACGTATAGCACCTGACATTCTAAATTAATTTGGAGTAATTAATACAAGGCAGTGCTGCCAACATGATTCTATGCCTGCTGATATATCCAATTTTAAAATACAAGTAACTTATATACTAACAAATGGATTTCATCCAAAATTGGCACAACAAGATATCATAATATTTCAGATTATTTCTGACCAGCACACGCATGGTATTGTTGGCAACATGCTTTTACGCGTGCTGATAGATCCAGAGTCTAACTGCAAGTAACGTCCATTGGTCTTCAACCAAATTTTGTATTCTGTACCTTAAGAGATGGAACTAAGAATATATTCAGTCACCAGGGCTGCCAACTGTAGTGCTCTATTAGGCTACATTATACCAGGTATATTTTGAACTAATTAGATATTTCGATATTACCAACTTAATTTCGTCATTATTCTAGATAGGTTCATATTCTGTAGAATAATCATTGGCATGAAAAGTAGGCTGTATAGTTCTTAACGGAACTTCTTGTTTCTGCTGACATTATCTCCTCACATGATAATTCTCCACGATCTCTTGTAAGGTCTGCTCTTCGCGTATTTTGGATAAACCTCTTTATCCAAGCAACCAACCGAATTATTTTTCCATAGCTTGAACAATATAAGTAATACCAATTAAAATCGTGGTACCTGCACTGATCATTATTTACATGTTTTGGGGTGCTACATGAAGTATCTACAAAGTAACTCATTATTTGAGTTGATTTTCTCTTTTCTTGCAAAATCAGCTCTGCCTCTGCAGGTGGAAATTCACCAGGCCACTCTGGCCGGTCCTTTCGTAAAAACTCTGACCCCTCCCACCATTGAAGTGCTAACAATTTTTCTGCCAGACCACTCTTGAAGGAAGATCTGCAGGATTCAAATGGCCAGGAACATATCTCCACATTTCTGGTAAAGTCAACCGATGGATTTCTTTAACACGGTTGTTGACAAACACAGTCCATGTTTCTTTCTATAGAATCCATGCTAAAACCGTTGTCGAATCAGTCTAGAAATTCAACTTGACATCCTGGTAGTTTAGTCCTTCTAGCACTGAATTACCTAATCTAGCTCCCACTGTTGCAGCAATTAGTTCCAGTCGGGGAATGATGACTGTGTTTAATGGGGCTACTCTTGCACTGGCTGCAAGAAGGTGTACCTTACTCTCACCGTCAATTTGTAGTCGTATGAAGACTACTGCAGCGTAGGCCTGTGCACTAGCATCACACAAAATATGTAGACTGACATCCCTGTGGTTCTTGGAATAATGAAACCAGCGTGGAATTCTCATCTCTTTCAGGAGAAAAAGGCTTAAATACCAGGTTACAAATTGGTCCTTAATATCAGTAGTAACCTCTTCATCTCAAGATTTACCACTTAGCCATATATTTTGTAATAACAATTTAGGAACTAGAAGTAATGGACTAACTATGCCAATCGGATCAAATATCTTTTGTGCAACTGACAGAATGGATCTTTTCGTGATCACTCCCAATTCATGGTTCTGTAGCCATTCCAAGTTTAACAATAAATTGTCAGATTCCAAATCCCATCGTAAACCTAGCACCGCTGTCCGTCCTACAAGAATGAAAGCATCATTGTTGGCCTGCCAACCTCTGAGGTCGAACTTTCCTTCCTGCATTATATCACGTGCATCATTAATGAATTCTTTCAGTTATGATTCAGTATCAACACTGGTTACAACATTGTCCACATAAAGGCTCTGTTTAAGTCTTGATATCTGTCCTTTACTATATTGACAATCTTCCATTGCCTTGTCCAAATGGTAATCAAGAACTGCTCCTAAAAGGAAAGTGCTACATTTTAATCCAAATACCACCCACCGATGCCGAAATATCTTTATATTCTTCCAGTCATTTGGATCACACCAGAAGAACCTAAGAAAATCTCCGTCTTCTTGACGAACACTTATTTGTAGAAAAGCCATTTCTACATCAGCTGTCACCCCAAATCTCCCTTCCCGAAATTTTAGTAACAGGGAAGGAATCAGTTCAATCAGATTGGGTCCACACTCTAAACAATGATTGAGAGAAGGAGCATTTCTACCTCTTGCTGACACGTCAAATACAGGACGAACTCTGGTGGTGCTATTCTCCTTAATAACAGTTCGATGTGGTAGGTAGTGTCCATAATTCCCTACTTCTTTGACTGGTACTTCTCCAATAATTCCCAGTTCTTCCCACTCAGCTAGAACTGCATCGTATGAAATGAGAAGATTTTGAGACTGAAGCTTTCTAGTGGTAGATTCTAACCTTTTGAGTGCTAGCTCCCTGTTACTAGGAAGAGCCAAGCTATCTTCTTTCCATAGCAATGAAACTTCGTAACGTCTCTCATCATTTACAGTAATACCTCTTAGAAAATCATCTCTAATTTGAAGCTGTCTTTCATTTTTGGACATTTTAACAGCTGAGTCTGAGATTCCAATGGTATCTACGCTCCAGCGATCGTTGATATCATTAACAAACAGAGCTGTAACTTCTTCTGCCAAGTTAACAGAAGATTGTTGTGGAACTTTCCCCATCAAAGTCCAGCCTAAATTTGTTTCCACAGCAACCAAACCAGAAGATAGAACTTTAATATTTCCTGTCAGAAGTTTGTCCGCTACATCCGCTCCAATCAGCAAGTCCACAGGCCTAGACTCATCCCCAATATCTGTTAGGCTGATATTCCCTTCCTCAAGTTCATTCAACCAAGGTCCTTTCTTGACCGAAGGGATGCCATTACATATTAAAACCTGATCCAATACTTCAAAATTACATTGATATTTTCCATCCAGGCTTTCAATTTCTACTTTGTAACATGAATGTTCATTAACACTCGTTTTCACTCCCCCAAAAAGGTCATGTTTAATTGTTTCAGTTCTGACTGGAGTGTAACCTAATCTTTTAACAATGTATTTCTTAACATAGGATCTTTGGGATCCTGAGTCAATTAAGGCTCTAACAGAGAAGGAAGAGCCAATAACTTTCATCTTTATCACCAAAGTTTGCAAAATAACTTTAGGATATTTAGAAATATTACTCAGCGAATTTGTCTTTTGTTCATTATTCCCCCCGGATTTCCTGTGTTCGACATTATTATGGGATATATTTTGTTTATTCTGAGGTAAATCAGGGCACATCAGAACTTGGTGGCTCTTACTAAAAATAATGCACCGTACTACGGCTTTACATTTATTGACACAGTGTCCCTTCTTAAAGCACTTAAAACACCCACCCTTGTCCTTTAGGACCTTCTGTTTCTCAGATAGACCTAATTAGTGTGCTTTAAAGCAATTAAGGGCATCATGTTGACCTCCACAAAAAATACAGTACCCTCTCCTCTCCTCAACTGGGTTAGTGTTTAACAAGTCAGCTGCAGTAGCAATGTGCTCTGACAATTTGGGTTGGTCTCTACTCCTGTTATTATCTTTGATTCCAAAACCGGAAATTGCTAAACTGATCCGTTCCTCGGCTTCCACTTCCCTTTTCATGAATAGCATGAGATTGTCTTTCGAATCACGTGTGTGTGCAAAATTGGAACTTCTTTGCCAGGCCCTAAGAAACTCCTCAGGAAAACATGACTCTACTAAAGGATACAACATAGATGCACACTTATCTGTTGTAACACCTAAGGTTTCAAGTGACCGTATGTGCGATTCCAAGTTGTCATAAAGGCTACACATTGAATTGCCATCACCGGGAGTGGAAGATTTCTTAAGAACTAAAGATAACAACTCTCTTACGTAAACTTCAACCAACAGATCATCTCTACCGAACCTGCTCTTTAAACATTATACTGCCTTCGTATAATTTTCCCTAATAGGTGGAAAACTTTCAGTAATTTCTCGAGCACGAGACCCTTTCACTGTAGCTTGCATTAAGTATTGAAACTTATCTTCCGGTGCAATATCCGGATTCTTGTCTATCTTTACAAACTGGCCCCTGAACTGTATCCACTGTTTTACATCGCCATCAAATTTCCTTAGTTCTTATTTAGGTAGTTTGAATTTTCTCTTACTCACAAGATCTACACTGCTACAATCACTGTTGTCTTGAGCGATGCCTCCTGAAGGTAGAATATATTCAACACTCACCTCTATATCAAGAAATTGACGTTGATAGTCATCGGCAAGTCTACATTCGTCGTCCAAGTACTCTTGGCCGACGTCAAGTTTTAGACTTACGACCTTACCATCCAGCTGCAGGAGTTCATCATTTTTCTTCCGAAGTAAAGAAAGGGAAACCTGAACTTTCCTTCGCTTTTCATGAACTGTCATCTGGACGTCATCAATTTCACCTTTGAGGTTATTCAACTGCCTCGAAAACGCCGCCCGTGATACCTTACGTAGCTTTATCGCTCGATCCAGTTCACGTTGGGTTGTCTCCATAATTAAAATATATTGATATATTTATCCTATCACTGGTCGCCACTTATTTTACTTTTACGCTCACCGGCGTATCGCAGATTCTTTCTTCTTTTATATTTAAGGAAAATATATCAATTCAAAACAACCATTTATTGACACTTCTGGATGCCATGACAGTTAATTTGACAAGAGTGGAAAAAAGATAATAGAGAAAAAAAAAATAACAATCTTAATGTAGCATCTTTGGCCAAAAGATATGACAACCTCGAACAAGGTGACAGAACAGAACCCTGAGGAACTTCGTTTTCTTGGGTACAATATTGCGATATGTTCTACCGACCCTTACACGGAAGAGTCGGACTACATGAAATTCGTAATGAAAGTCGGTAGATTACCACGGAGTCCCCACTCATGAAGGGTGGAAAGAATCTCGTAGCGCCATATGGTGTCGTAGGTAATTCGGAGAAATGCCTCCTGTATGGCGCTCACAAGTCGCACCAGATAGACGGTGGTGAACATATGGGAGCGAAATCTAGACTGGTACCCTGAAAGTAAACCTCTCCCTTCCAGGAACCACACCAGTCGATGGTTCACCATCTTCTCTCGCAGCTTACATAGGGCATTTGAGAGGCCTGTAGCTGCTGACAAGTTTGGGATCCTTTCCAGCCTTGGGAACCGGTATCATGATCCACTCTCGCCATTGAGATGGAAACTGCCCATCAATCCATATACGATTGAAGAGGACCAACAATTGCTTTATACTGGATTCGCACAGATGTTTTAACATTTGATTCTGTATGTTATCCGGTCCGGGAGACGTATCCCTACACAGTGAAAGCGCACTGCGCAGTTCCCTTTCAGAGAATGGTACATTGTAGGACTCCAAAGCAGCAGTGGCAAAGGACAAGGGGTGAGCCTCCGCCTCCCGCTTCAGAGTCAGAAACGTAGGATCGTAACTCCCAGAACAGGATACATCATTGAAGTGCGATCCAATACGGTTGGCAATGGCGAGTTGGTCCGTGATGATGTCTCCGATGATGGAGACTCCGTGTGCCATCAATGATATCGGGAGTCCGGAGATCCGACGAAGCTTAGTCCACACTTGAGATGAAGGAGTATGTGTCATCATAAACAACACACACTTTTCCCACGTCGTTTTATTACTCTCCCGAATCAGATATCGGGCTCTAGCACGCATCCCTTTGAAGGTGATAAGGTTGGCCATAGTGTTTTGCCTCCGATAGCATTTGAAAGCACGTCGACGATCTTTAAAGGCTGCTGCAATCTCGGCTGTCCACTAAGGGGCAAGTTTCCGGTGGGAGTTGCCGGATGAGGAAGGTATTGTTTCCTCAGCAGCAGCCGAAATACCATGCGTTATGTGAATGGTATGATCATAGACACTCTCAAAGGTATCTTCGGCAAAATCAGCACGTGCTGTGAAAGTTGTCCAATCAGCCCGACGGAGAAGCCATCGACTTGGTAATTCGATGGCTCTCTGGTTCGGAAGAGTAACGATAATCGGGAAATTGTCACTAATACAAAGGTCGTCGTGTACACCCCACTGTAGCAGGGGAACCAGCGCACGACAGCACAAGGTGATATCGACATTTGAATAAGTGCCGTGTGCAATAGAGAAGTGCGTAGGTTCCCCTGTGTTTAACAAATACAGCTCCAGCCACCTGATCAGTCTCTCAAAATCTCTCCCTCCATCACTAGTGGTAGCGGAGCCCTAGATGGTGTTGTGGGCATTAACATATCCCAGAAGGAGAAAAGGAGGGGGGGGGGGCTGAGAGACTAGATCCACCAGCTGGTTTCAATCCAGTTGAGAATCAGGTGGAATGTACACGTTACATACTGTTGCCATTACTGGCGATGAAGTACGAACTGCAACTGCCTCTAGCTGAGTACGCAACGACACCTCTTCACTAAAGAGGCTAGAGTGGACGAGAATGCATACGCCACCGACGGCCACAGCTCCATCCACCGGGTCTTCAGAGAAGAGGTTAAAGTAACGCATTATTGTCTCACGTCCAGGACGAAACCTGGATTCCTGAAGACAGACAATGGTTGCCGAAAACGAAGATATTAATTGACGTAACTCATTGAGATGACCAGAATAGCTATTACAGTTCCCTTGTAAGTAGAAGTGGGTCTTCTACTTACGCTTGACCGTTTGCCACCATTCCTCATCTCTAGTTGGATATGATGGGGCAGGAGAGCGCACCTCAATCTCCACATCTCGGTCCGAAGACGAAGAAAATGGAGCGGGCAGTCCCCTGGATGGCGCGCGGTCCTCGTCGGACTTCACGAGTCTCGCTCTTGGGGAAAAGCGAGAGTGGTGTCGAGGGACTTTCTCCCGGTCCGAAGACTGGGTGTCTGTCCCCGACATGTCCCGAAGAGATTTCTTTCTTGATCGGCGCTGACGTCTATTTGGGGAAGTAGATGGTCGCTTCCCCACAGACGCCAGTTCCTTACGAAACATGACCGCTCCTGCTGACACCGCTCCACTGGTGGTGGTGGGAGTGGAATGGCCAGCAGATACCTGAGCAGCCCTGTCTCTAGGAGAGGAAGAGAAACGGCGCTGAACCGTTCCTCTCTCCTCCGCTGATGTATTTTCCTATTTGTAGGGGAGTTCCTCCATACGGACGAGTTTGGCTTCAGCCGGCTTCCCTCCCTTGATGGTCGTGGGAGCGGGAAGGCCAGCAGAGACAGTAGCCACTCCGTCAGGAGGAGGGCGAGAGAGATGGCGACGAACCTTCTCTCTCATCTCCACTACTACTTTTGTCATATCGGGTGGACTGGAAGAAGGACCAGCCCTGGTCGGCAAACTCTTCTTTCCCCTGTTAACTGAGGAAGACATGTTAGCCGACCGGTTCGAAGAAGAAGAGGACTTCTCCGATTTCGCCGGTTTAGATGATATAACTGTCGCCTTCTTTTCCTTGCCCGAAGAAGGTTGTGGGACCTCCTTCGGGCAGACAATTTTCGCTGGTACAGCGAGGGGTGATTTCAAATCTGCTGAATTACCGGACGTCGAGGGTACTTCACTGGGAACTGTGACAGCAGGGGTGAATGAGGGCATCGCTGCGGCCACAAACGTCACCCGAAATTCGGGGGCATCCATATCACGGTACCTCTTGCGAGCATCGTGAAATGAAAGCCGATGCAATGTTCTGATTTCTTGGATTGTGGCTTCTTTACAGAACTCAGGGCACTGCTTCGATCGTGGAGAGTGGCTTCCTTGGCAGTTATACCAGGCCCAAAATAACTGTGAACATGAGGGAGGAGCCAGATTCACGCGCTCACCCGCGCCAGCCAATTGCATAGCGCGGCGTTGCCTAGTTAACTACGCAATCTGGGCTCGCTGTGCCGTACGAAATCGCTATTTCTCTTCGCGCACGAAAATCATTAATTATCCAATTATTTAGATGAACCTATGTTACAGAGCTAAACATTCTGAAGCTGACTGTGCAAACCCCATGACGATACGACCAGCCGTTCGGGAGATATCATCTGCTCTTGAACTGAAGGGATAATTAGAGCGAAGAATGGTTAGGTGTTGAAATATTTAGATTCGCTGGGGAAGATAACAGTGACAGCATGGCTGTATTCATTCACTAGTGGAGCTTATAGAAGTTAGTGCTGTGAGCTGAAGTTTTGAACTCATAACAATGTTCCGTAGCAAGCCGAGTGGCAGTCGAACAGCGAGGCAAGAACAATATTTTTCAGGGTATACGGCCTTTTAAAGAATCTTTCGAATACAGAAGTACGTGAAAACACAAAATCTGACAACCTGTGTTGTTGTGTTGTCGGCAAATATGTTTTCATTTTTAAAATTGAGTCGAATAAAACTCACCTCTTCACAGTCTTACCTCACGAGGCATAGAGTACCCGGTTCTAACCCTAAGACCAGAACTAAATGTCTTGATTGAGCCGTGAATCGAATCTGGACATCATGGGTGACAGCAAGAGTTGTTGTTGTTGTTGTTGATTATTATTGTTGTAGGGGCTTTGTGACATCGTGGTCATGTAGCCTGTGTATTTGGGTGTGTGTGGAATTTATCTGATAACCTGTGATACTGTGATGTCTCTACTAGTGTGTATATATGTAATTGAGGAAGGATTTGCGTAGGAAGCGGCCGTGGCCTTACGTTAGGTACCATCCCGGCATTTGCCTGGAGTAGAAGTGCGAATCCACAGAAGAACCACTTCCAGGATGGCTAAGGTAGGAATCCAACCCACATATTCCTAGGTTTGCATCACGAGGCTGAGTGTACCGTGTTCCAGCCCTCAGACCAGAATTACATTTGTTGGGAATCGTACCCGGGACTCCGCGGTGACAGCCAAGAATGGACAGCAATGTGCTAGCCAGTACACCACAAGGTGGTCTCCAATAAACAAAAACTGATCCCAAAAATTGTATTCTCTGTTTCTATTACCTTATAAAGGGCTACCAAGCAATGCTACTCAGAATGGCTTGGGGTGTAGATTACGTCATGTGATATAATAACGTTGTAATTGTTGTTTCATTTGAGGGGCTTGGACATATTGGTACTTTAGCCCCGTGTACTTGTCTGAAAATCTGGGTTACTGTGGTGTATGTATTAGAGTGTGTGTATTATTATTATTCTGGTGAGGATTGGGAAGGAGGCGGCCGTGTCCTTAAGTTAGGAACCATCCCGGCATTTGCCCGGAGTATAAATGAGAAACCACTTTCAGGATGACTGAGGTAGAAATTTTACCTACATCTTCCCAGCTTTGCCTCACGAGATTGAGCGAACCCTGTTCTAGCCCTCAGACTAAAATTAAATAGCTTGGCAGAGCCGGCAATCGAACCTGAACCTCCTGCGCGACGGCCAAGAATGCTTGTCACTGGTGGTCACTTTCACGAATAACGTTTGTGTGGTATCTTATATCTGCCTCATATCACATTGTGTGCAATCCGTTGTGAGGATAGATATTCGTAGGATCAGGTCCCCCAGCTCGGACATGCGCTTGCATTCGGAGCGCCTTGTGTTCTGGGGAAAGGTCGGGTGTATACTGCGAGCGTAGAGCTGTGTCATCTCTGCCAGTCTCACTGTGGCAACAGCGCTCCGCTGGACGCACGCTAATGGGCGAGCCCATGTTCACAGTTGTTTTGGGTCTGGTATAGGACAAATCGGGGGAGACGTACACCTCTCACCCTCATGTTTCCCCTTGTCACACTCTCTACACACGGCCTTGGCAGTGCACCTGGCAGAAACATGCCCGAATTTCTGGCATTGATAACATCACATAGGTGGAGGGATGTACGGTCGAATATCGCAGTGGTTCGATGTGACCTACATCTGCTTAGGTAAAACATCACCCTCAAAATGGAGAATAAAAGCGCCGGTATCGACGCTGTTCTCTCCAATCTTTCGGGTGATGCACCCAATCTTGGTGACGCCTATCTTCCCCAGATTCGCTATTCAAAATGAATTTACGATGGAAAATAATTCCACGGACCTCATTCAGCGTTTCGTGTTTTGAGACCTTAACGGGAATTTCGCTGAAATGCGTGCATTCCAGCAACGTTTCGGTTTGCTGTCGGCTAATTGTATGCAGTAGGAGCTGTCCGTTCCGGAGCTTGGAAATCCCGTTTAGATCTCCAAATTTCCCCTCGAATTCCTCGGAAAAGATCATTGATTTCACCACTTTGAAATAATCCCCGTCTGTCCTGATAGCTACCAGGTAGCGATGTGACTTGTCAACAGGGAAACGTGCATTGAAAGTTTTATCCCTGATCTGACACTCAAGAGACGGCTATTTAAGGGGGACACCCTCTGATGATTTATTGGGCTGCTTTCGAGTCATCCCGAAATCACCCTCCCCGAATACAACCTACTCCGAACGAGGGTCATCACTGTGGGCGCCACCCAGCCAAGGCAATACCTACCTGGCATAGCAGGTATTGCCCGGGGTCCCAGTGCCTTGAATCGGCACTTCCCCCTCGGCATGCACAGTGATATGTTTGGCGAAATTATTCGGCCGTGCAGGGACCTCCGTTGTGAGGCGGATACCACTGTAAGGGTACATGGCGCACCCACCTGACGGGATGGGGAATACCGTCCAGGCGTTCTGGCCAGATGGCCAAGTTGGTGGCCCTTCCGCAGGCAGCATGACGTTTATTTCTAAGGGTCAAACCAAAAATGGGACCGGAAGTCGGAAAAGACCTTTTACAGGCAGGGGATACCGTAGATGAATTTTCTCTTCCCATCAACAGGGAGTCTTCAAAATCAAAGTCAGTCATGTCAGTCTGTCTTGTCGACCCTATTAGTGTCCTCCTACGACAAGCAGAGCATACCGTGTGTGTATTCTAACCCGCAACCCACACGGGGGTGTACCTAAAAGGATGTCTGTCGCACCCAATGGGGATTATCCACACTCCAGTAATGCATATTATGACGATAAACGGTTCCATTGTTGTGGAATCGTCCTTCGTCCGTAAATAAGATGGTCGCTAGAAAAGCCGGATCAGTTTCCACAGAACGCCACCCGTGCTTCGAAATCATGACCATGTATCTCCAGGTGTAAGTGCAGATGGTACGGGTGAGACCAGTGGGTGTGCATTATCCGCATAACAGACACTCGGCTGATGTTCGTCTCCAGTGCAATGGCCCGTGTGGTAGTATGAGGGTGACGCCGGATAGCGTCAAACACAACCTCTTCATTGTGAGCAGACGTCACGCGATGATCTCAAACAGGCCGTGTTTTTCCCAGGGATCCAGTATCTCCCAAGCGTCTTTCCACACTCCGAAATACCATGCCTGTCAGTCGTTGTCTATCCGGATAGAGTTCTTGGTACAGGCGATGCGCCTGGTATGCATTCTGTCGAGCTCCTCCATTAATATAACATATTCAGGCGCGGATTCAAGGGGGGGGGGGGGGGAGGAGTCACGGGGGTCATGGACCCCCCCCCCAAACGGAGAATACATTTTTTACAAACTCAAAAAAACAAAACACAATAACCAGACAAATGAAACTTAACGAATTTTAACTGAAAAACAGTTCTTTTCAATACTGAAAATTTCTTTATTGCAATTATTATGTTCTGTTACAACTGTACTTATTTACTACTTCATACCTGTTATATAAAAACGAGTATTTATATAACAAAATCAACTCGTCTAGTTTGTTTAGCAAACCTTGTGATTACTGAATCGATGTTTATAGTGATGTCACGATGAATGTGCAGCAATGCACGATTAGGAATTTGGGGCTTTTTTCGCACCAAAAAAATTTTCCGACGTCCAAACTGCAAGCTTGGTTGGCAATTTAAGCTGTGACTTTCTCCCTTTGTCGGTACCAACCCGACTTGCCGAAACTGCAACGTACTTTGGTATTTTTCTCGAAGCTCGATGTAAAAGTCGCAAAACACGCCGTTGCAATTTGTACGAATATTTTAGGTGCGCTAAACGCATCAAATTTCTATCCATGTAGCTTGCAAAAAATTGGTCTGGTTTTGTACGTTTGGTTATTTTGTGATTGCGTTTTTAGTGATACCATTTTGCTTAACTATTTCGATTCTCTGACCCCCCCCCCCCCCCCCAAGCCAAACTCTAGATCCGCGCCTGAACATATTCATATGCTCTTCGCTGGAATACATCTCGAGGCAGTGAATACGCTTCGTGTTGTGAATTACGTCGAAGGAGCGAGTTCGCGCAGCTACATACTGACTTGCCATCGCATGTTGTTTTCGTTCCAATGGGGCACACTTTGCCCTAACTGTGGTCTACGAAGCTTGGAACATGTACGACGTAGCTAACTGGTTGCCTGTGCCCTAGCCAGAGACAATCACCTCCTCATCCTTGTCCAATCCAGCACCTTAGCTTATGCAACGATACACACGGTCTTCTTTTCTTTCTTTTTTTTATTTGATCGCTTACCCTCCAAGCTCGGCTTTACCCTCGGACTTTGCGAGGGATCAGTCCTCTACCGTCGAATTCCAGGACAGTGCCTCGGAGCTGAACACACCTTGACAGCAGATACAACTGGGGATGGTGACAAGCCAATCGCCTAAGTGACCACGAACTTGGGTCTAATGAAGGAAAGGGCAGCGAAGGGAGTGGGAAGAAAGATGCCGTGGTCCTGTCGAAAGGAACCATCCCAGCAATCGCCTGGAGGAGACGTGGGAAACCACGGAAAACACTTCTAGGATGGCTGAGGCAGGAAGCGAACCTGCCTCTACTAAGTCTGTGTGCCCCACGAGGTTGGGTGAACCCCGTTCCAGGCCTCAGACCAGGAACAAAATTTCGTGGCAGAGCCGAGATTTGAACCCGGGCCTCCGCAGTGACATGGTCTTTTACAGAGCCAAATAAACAAATCGTGTCGCCTCCGTGGTGTAGTGGTCAGCGTGCATAAATGCCACCCCGTAGGTCTGAGGTTCGATACCCGGCTCTAACAAGAAATTTGACAAGTGGTATGAGGGCTGAAACGGGGTCTACTCAGCCTCGGGGAGAAGAGTAGAGTGGGTTCGATTCCCACCTCAGCCATCTTCGAGTGGTTTTCCGTGGTTTCCCACTTCGTCTTCGGGCAAATGCTGGAAAGGTACAGTACCTAACCAAAGGCCACGACCGCCTCCTTCCATCTTCCTTGCCTATCCCTCTCACTCTTCCCATCCCCTCATCAGGCCCCTGTTCACTTCGCAGGTGAGGCCGCCTGGGCGAATTGCTAGTCACACTCCCCAGTTGTATCCCCTGATTCAGAGCCTCAAGTTGCAGGACACCGTCCTTCGCTTAGTCCGTGGGAAAAGCCAACCCAGGAGGTTAAAAAGATAACGAAAAAAAAACAACTAATCAGTCCGTGAAAACGATTAAGTATATAACCTTGCCACTTGCCAGGCAACTCCAATCGCGCGCTTGCCATGTGAGCTACTGCGACATTTGACCTGCAGCACGCACCTCCCGGTCTATACAATACCTGCTCTTGGTGTGTGCGTGCACCTCTTGTTTTCATGTGTGTGTTCTGCGTATCTCGGCTCGTTTAACGGGTTAATTCGAGGTACCCATACTGAATTAATAGTGGCGCTCACGATTCCTGCTGTCTTCCAGCCCGTAAACACACATCTCGTTATATTACCCCGGTTTAGGGAGAGGGACCTATGTCTTTCAGAATTGTAGTACATGTGACAAAATGCATAAAACTGGATCGCAAGGGGCCAGTGGACCGTTCGGTATGTAGGCCATAGAGTTTTGTAGACTACTATTACCTGAAGATACCGGTTGAGTTAGCCGTGCTCGTTACGGCGTGACTGCAGGCAGTCGCTCATATCCGGTAGGCGAGGAGGCTCGAAACCCTCCACCGGCAACCTTGAAGATGGTTTTCTGTAGTTTCCTATCTTCCTTCCAGGCAAATGCCGGGGTTAGTCCCCAACTATAGGCCACAGCCTCTACCTTCCAATTCCTCATCCTTACATTCACACTTTCCTCGCCAGACAACCACCACACGGGACGGTATTTGTAGCTCACCACATGGGTGTCCGCATAGAAGTAGCTGAAAACTTGAGCGAGCCGAACATGTACTCGGACACTCCTGGCACTAAAAGCCATACGCTTAAAAAATATAATATAAGAACATGAAGATTATTGCGTAAATATATTATTCAAACTTCAGTCGCATAATTAGGACACAAGAAATAACAAGTATTTCCGTGAAGAAATGTGTAGCCCAGTTTCATTTATCCTGCTTACGTTAATTGCCTCTATCAACATACAAAATTCAGTTTGATTGCTGTAATAGATTCGTAGATATTGAGAACCGTCTAAATATATCGGATAGTCGACATGTTGGATTGTTATATATGTAGGCCTTAGAGTTATGTACTATTACATGAAGATTATTGTGTAAGAGCATTATTCAAACTTCAATTGCATGATTAGGACACAAGAAATGGTTGAAATAAATTAGATGCCAGTGGATTAAAATTTGTATAAGCATATACCATACCAAGTTTCACTGTGCTCATCCTTTTCAATATTCGCATTTCGCGTCGCCGGCAGGTTGGATTTGTGATCACCAGGTTATGAAAGATCCATAGGTGAACTTATGTTTATAGCCTCTATCAACACACAAAATGTCAGTTTGACTGCTGTCAGATTATCAGATTTTGTGATCCGTCTAAATATTTTGGATGCTCGCCATGTTGGATTGTAACATATGTAGGCCATAGAGTTATGTACTATTAGATGACTATTATTGCGTACGTTCATTATTCAAACGTTGATTTCGATCGCATGATTGCGACACAAAATTTAAAACTTAATTTTAAAAAATTGCACAGATGCCATCTTGAGGTTATGTAAACAATTTGACAAAAATATATGTCAGTGCATTGCAAAGTGTATAAAGAATTGCTGTACCAAGTTTCACTGCGTTCGGATTTTTAACCCGCCAGAAATGTCTATTTAAATGTTTCAAATTCGCATGGTCGCCATGTTCGTTTTGTAGTTAACAGGTTTCTGAAAGTCCCTTGAACGATTTTGTAGTAGTGCCTTTTATCACCGTACAAAATTTCAGGTTGATATGAGTAATAGATTCGGAGATATAGAATGACAGTGACATATTTCGCACAGCCGCCACGTTGGATTGTTGAAACGTAATAAAATTTGTAGGGCACGGTCGGGGTCGGCCAGAATAGTACTATGACCTTACCGAATTTAACTGAAATCTATCCAGCCACTTAGATTTTATTAGTGTGGCGTGGGGGCTCACACACGGACGCACACACACACACGGACAAAAGGTGAACCATAAGCCTATTTTTTCATAAATAGAAATAGGCTAAAAGCGAGATTTTAAAATTTTTAAACTGGCGCCATCTCGTGGTTAAAAAAACAATTAGGTTTGATTGCTGTCACAGATTAGTTGACATTGAGAATCGTCTAAATATTTCGGATGGTCACCATATTGGATTTTTATATACTTTGTAGGCCATAGAGCGATGTACTAATAGATGATGATAATTGCGTAGGTTCATTGTTCAAACGTTGGTTTCGATCGCATGATTAGGACACAAGAAATTAAACCTTAATTTTTAAATTTCGCACAGCCGCCATCTTGAAGTTATGTAAACAATTGAGCTGAATAGGATGTCAGTGCATTACAAGGTGCATACCATTAGATGTACCATGTGTGACGGCACTCGGATGGTTTAAATTCGAGAAAAGTCTATTTAAATACAACAACTTCGCTTGACCGCCATGTTCGTTTTGTAAAGAGGTTTTTGAGAGTCCCATCGTTAC
Source organism: Meconema thalassinum (assembly GCA_946902985.2). Lineage (NCBI taxonomy): Eukaryota > Metazoa > Arthropoda > Insecta > Orthoptera > Tettigoniidae > Meconema > Meconema thalassinum. Next base: position 2,061,391,384 of record OX336388.2, on the reverse strand, counting down.
ACTTTTATTAGTGCTTTTTTCCACCATACAAAACGTCAGGGTGATATCTTTAATAGTTTCGGAGATTTGGAATGCCGTTGAAATATTTCGCGCAATTGCCAAGTTGGATTGGTGAGATGTAATAACATTTGAAGAGCACAGTCGGGGTTGGACAAAATAGTACTATGACCTTACCGAGTTTCATTGAAATCGCTCCAGCAGTTTAGATTTTATTAGGGGGAGGAGCGAGGCGACGGTCACATGCAAACACACACACGGACTCTATGTGATGTCATAGGCCTATCTTTTATAAATGTACATAGTAAAGGAAGCTTTTCAGTCGGTCAACACGACTGAATAGCTTTCATTATTAGAATTAAGCATCACTGAAAAATGGCTTCTATCACTACTAAATGAAAATAGTCCAACAAGTAAACGAAAAGCAGGAACGGGAGGTTTAATTTAGAAAAGAAATACTATTATTGGTCACAAAGGAGCTAAAGTTCCGCTTACACGTACCTTGATGCTCGGTACAGTTGGGAGTCGAGTTCCGACTGTAATGTTCCAGGGCTGTAACGTTCCACACGCTCGTTCTGAGTTTCAAGTTACAGTTCCGGAACGATACCGCAAGCCAGCTCGGGGCCGCGGTATGGCGTACGTTACGTAACGTGGAACACAAGCGGTACGTAACGCATTTCAGTTCTGTTCCGTGTCCCTGATGATTAGTTTAGTCGATTATTAATGTTAAGTTTTGTCCAATTGAGTAGCTACAATTGAGATTTGGTAAAGATGGCGGCAAAATAAACATGACACTGGGGTGCCCTTTTCTAGTGCTACTTCTGTACAAAATGTCGTGTTTCAAATGATAGGGGGGAGCCGACATATACACACACAGATACACAATGTTTCTTGAAAAAAAGTCTCTTAATACTAGCCACGTTCTTCTACTGGCAGTGATCTGTAAGAAAATCAGGCATTTTAGTCTACTTTTGACATTTTGCAAAAATGAGGAAAAAGTAGACTTATGAGATCGATCCGGGAAAATGTGTTTCTGTCTGGCTACCTGTCTGTCTGTCTGGCTCTGTGTGTGTCTCCCCCCCCCCCCCCTTATCAACTCATAAACGGCTTCAGCAATCGAAACCATTTTTTAGTATGAGTAAAGATGAATACCGGAATATCTCAAGCCCATATTTGAAAATGATGTCAGTGCTACCAACTGCTGAAAAAAACCGCACTAGAAATTTGAGCTCCATGTTGGATATCTTGCAAGGTATGCATGGGAGCTATTCCAAAATTGGCACACAAGTAGATGCTATTTCTGTTTAATTTCCAGGAGGCCATACGTGACAATGTTGCCAAAATAATTTTAAGCATTCTGATAGGTAAAGTTTTTAAATGCATATAACTTCTGCACTATCAATTGGATTTCAACCAAATTTTGTATGTAATATTTGGACATAAACAGATATGGCTGAGAGTATTCTTAAGAACCACCAGGGCTGCCTACTGTTAATAATTGCTCTCTCTATTTTTTATCCAAATACCAAAATATCAGAAAGTATGCAAGCCGACAGCTTTAAACTATGCACACGTTTAGTACCTTAAATTTTAGATTAATTTGGAGTAACTTATATAGTCAGTTCTACCAACATGATTCTAAGCCTGCTGATAGCACCAAATTTTAAATACATGTAATTCCTATACTATCAGTTGGATTTCAACAAAATTTCGCATGTGCTATGTGTACCATAACAGATATGACTATGCTTATTCTTAAGAGGAATCAGGGCTGCCAACTGTTAATAAATGCTGTCTATATATTTTTTCCCTAATATCAATAAATCAGAAAATATGCAAGCCAACAGCTCACATATAGCACCTGGCATTCTAGATAAATTTGGAGTAATCAATATAAGACAGTGCTACCAACATGATTCTATGCCTGCAGATAGGTTCAATTTTAAAAAAACATGTAACTTGTATACTAAAAATGGATCTCACCCATGATTGGCACAACAAGATATCATAATATTTCAGATCATTTCTGACCAGCACACGCATGACATTGTTGCCAAACATGCTTTTACGCGTGCTGATAAATCCAGAGTCTAACTGCATGTAAAGTTCATTGGAATTCAACCAAATTGTGTATTCTGTACCTTAAGAGATGGAACGAAGATGTATATATTAAGTCGCCAGGGCTGCCAACAGTACTGCTCTATTAGACTACATTATACCAGGTATATTTCGAACTAATTAGACATTTCGATATTAACAACTTAATTTCGTCATTATTCTAAATAGGTTCATATACACTAGTTTATTCATTGGTATGAAACTTAATTTTAGGAAAAGTAGGCTCTTTAGTTCGTCACGGAACTTCTTGCTAGGGTTTTAATATGTGTTTTAAATTTGTTGCAGATGATTATTTTATCATATTTTCATTCATCATGTTGCGGTATGTTGATTTAGGCGTTCAATTTTCAATCCTTCTTTATGGTGCACCATGTAAGGTTTAATACCATGGGACTTTTTAGTGTTACGCTATACATTTATCTTGTGTCTTTGATATTTATCAATTCATTCATATCGGCTGATGTTGTTGTTTGAGTCTTCAGTCTTTTGACTGGTTTTATTCCGCTCTCCATGCCTCCCTGTCCTGAGCTAAGCGTTTCATCTCCACACAGCTACCACACACCACATTCGAGGCAAACTGTTTAACATATTCTAATCTCGGTCTACCCCTACAGTTCTTGTCCTCGACCTTCCTTCCATAACTAAGTTTGATTTAAATTCCTGGGTGTCTTAGTATGTGTCCTACCAACCTATCTCTTCTCTTCATTAGCAGTCGCCAGAAACATCTCTCCTCTCCCACTCGCCTTAATAGCTCTTCGTTTGTAACCCTCTCTTCCCATCTGATCTTCATCATTCTCCTGTAACACCACATTTCAAACGCTTCAAATCTCCTCTTTTCTGCTGCATCAATAGTCCAATTTTCACTTCCATAGAGTGCCACGCTCCATGTCAACAGATTCCTTTTCTGTAGAAATGCCTTCCTTGCCTGAGCCAACCTAATTCTTATATCCTCTTTCCTCCATCAATCACTTGTTATTTTGCTTCCTAAGTAACAGAAGTCTTCTGAGATTCGGAGATATAGAATGCCAGTGAAATATATCGCACAACCGCCATGTTGGATTATTAGAACGTAATAAAATTTGTAGGGCACGGTCGGGGTCGGCCTGAATAGTACTATGACCTTACCGAATTTAATTGAAATCTATCCAGCCACTTAAATTTTATTAGTGGGGCGTGGGGCACACACACGGACACACACGGACAAAAGGTGATCTCATAAGCCTATTTTTTCATAAATAGAAATAGGCTAAAAACGAGATTTTAAAATATGACACAGGCTCCATCTCGTGGTTAAGAAAACAATTAAGTTTGATTGCTGTCACAGATTAGTTGACATTGAGAATTGTCTAAATATTTCGGATGGTCACCATATTGGATTTTTATATACATGGTAGGCCATAGAGCTATGCACCATTGGATGATGATAATTGCGTAGGTTCATTGTTCAAACGTTGGTTTCGATCGCATGATTAGGACACAAGATATTAAACCTTAATTTTAAAATTCCGCACAGCCGACATCTTGAAGTTATGTAAACAATTGAGCTGAATAGGATGTTAGTGTATTACAAGGTGTATACCATTTGCTGTACCATGTGTGACGGCGCTCGGTTGGTTTAAATGCGAGAAAAGTCTATTTAAATACAACAACTTCGCTTGGCCGCCATGTTCGTTTTGTAAAGAGGTTTTTGAGAGTCCCTTAGTTACAATTATATTAGTGCTTTTTTCCACCATACAAAACGTCAGGGTGATATCTTTAATAGTTTCGGAGATTTGGAATGCCGGTGAAATATTTCGCGCAATTGCCAAGTTGGATTGGTGAGATGTAATAAAATTTGAAGAGCACAGTCGGGTCGGACAAAATAGTATAATGACCTTACCGAGTTTCGTTGAAATCGATCTAGCAGTTTAGATTTTATTAGGGAGGGGAGCGAGGCGACGGACACATGCAAACACACACATACGTACACACACATGGACTATATGTGATGTCATAGGCTTATCTTTCATAAATGTACATAGTAAAGGAAGCTTTTCAGTCGGTCAACACGACTGAATAGCTTTCATTATTAGAATTAAGCATCAATGAAAAATGGCTTCTATCACTACTAAATGAAAATAGGCTAACAAGTAAACGAAAAGCAAGAACGGGTGGTTTAATTTAGAAGAGAAATACTATTATTGGTCACAAAGGAGCTAAAGTTCCGCTAACACGTACCTTGATGCTCGGTACAGTGAGGAGGCGAGTTCCGACTGTACCGTTCCATACGTAACGTTCCGCTAACACGTAACTTGATGTTCGGTACAGTTGGGAGTCGAGTTCCGACTGTACCGTTCCAGGGCTGTAACGTTCCACTTGCTCGTACCGAGTTCCAAGTTACAGTTACGGAACGATACCGCAAGCCAGCTCGGGGCCGTGGTATGGCATACACAGCGGTACGTAACGCATTTCAGTTCTGTTCCGGGTCCCTGATGATTAGTTTAGTCGTTTATTAATGTTAAGTTTTGACAAATTGAGTAGCCACAATTGAGATTTGGTTAAGATGGCGGCAAAATAAACATGACACTGAGGTGCCCTTTTCTAGTGCTACCTCTGGACAAAATTTCGTGTTTCAATTGAAAGGAGGGAGCACACATATACACACACAGACACACAATGTTTCTTGAAAAAAGTCCCTTAATACTAGCCACGTTCTTCCACTGGCAATGGTCTGTAGGAAAATCAGGCATTTTTAGAGTTTTAATATGTGTTTGAAATTTGTTGCAAATGATTATTTTATCATATTTTCATACATCATGTTACGGTATGTTGATTTAGGCGTTCAATTTTCCATCCTTCTTTATGGTGCATCATATAAGGTTTAATACCATGGGACTTTTTAGTGTTACGCTATACATTTATCTTGTGTCTTTGATATTTATCAATTCATTCATATCGGCTGATGTTGTTGTTTGAGTCTTCAGTCTTTTGACTGGTTTTATTCCGCTCTCCATGCCTCCCTGTCCTGAGCTAAGCGTTTCATCTCCACACAGCTACCACACACCACATTCGAGGCAAACTGTTTAACATATTCTAATCTCGGTCTACCCCTACAGTTCTTGTCCTCGACCTTCCTTCCATAACTAAGTTTGATTTAAATTCCTGGGTGTCTTAGTATGTGTCCTACCAACCTATCTCTTCTCTTCATTAGCAGTCGCCAGAAACATCTCTCCTCTCCCACTCGCCTTAATAGCTCTTCGTTTGTAACCCTCTCTTCCCATCTGATCTTCATCATTCTCCTGTAACACCACATTTCAAACGCTTCAAATCTCCTCTTTTCTGCTGCATCAATAGTCCAATTTACACTTCCATAGAGTGCCACGCTCCATGTCAAGAGATTCCTTTTCTGTAGAAATGCCTTCCTTGCCTGAGCCAACCTAATTCTTATATCCTCTTTCCTCCATCAATCACTTGTTATTTTGCTTCCTAAGTAACAGAAGTCTTCTGAGATTCGGAGATATAGAATGCCAGTGAAATATTTCGCACAGCCGCCATGTTGGATTTTTGAAACGTAATAAAATTTGTAGGGCACGGTTGGGGTAGGCCAGAATAGTACTATGACCTTACCGAATTTAATTGAAATCTATCCGCCACTTATATTTTATTAGTGGGGGGGGGGGGGGGGGGGGCACACACACGGACGTACACACACGGATGAAAGGTGATCCCATAAGCCAATTTTTTCATAAATAGAAATAGGCTAAAAGCGAGATTTTAAAATTTGACGCTGGCGCCATTTCGTGGTTAAAAAACAATTAAGTTTGATTGCTGTCACAGATTAGTTGACATTGAGAATCGTCTAAATATTTCCGATGGCCACCATATTGGATTTTTATATACTTTGTAGGCCATAGAGCTATGTACTATTAGATGATTATTGCGTAGGTTCATTGTTCAAACGTTGGTTTCGATCGCATGATTAGGACACAAGAAATTAAATCTTAATTTTAAAATTTCGCACAGCCGCCATCTTGACGTTATGTAAACAATTGAGCTGAATAAGATGTCAGTGCATTACAAGGTGTATACCATTTGCTGTACCATGTGTGACGGCGCTCGGTTGGTTTAAATGCGAGAAAAGGCTATTTAAATACCACAACTTCGCTTGGCCGCCATTGTGGAGAAAGTGAACTAAAGCTGTTTCGAGCAATCTACTTCCTGTAGAAAATAGACAGTGTTTTGATTTACATAGTTTTGATTTTGTTATCTTTGAGTGTAGTGTCTTTGGAATGTCTTTGGATGCGATGTTGAGTTGTGTTAATAAAATATTGATTACTGTATATTAAAATGATTTGGTATGGCATATAACTGGCGACCGTGACAGGACTACTGGCAATCTCAACATCAAATAAAACAGAACAACGATGACCGAACGTCGAGTATTACGCCGCGTATTTACACGTGAGGTAAACAAGCTTGAAGAACTGTTGGCGCTTGCTGATGGTGACCACGTGGAGATTCGTAGCAGATATGCTTCACTTGTGGAACGCTACGAGAAGTTAAAACGTCTGGATGATGAAGTTTACAATGAGCTGCTGCTAAAGGAAGACCTTGAAGACATCGTGCTTGAAACAGAGATCAACAATTGCAGTCAGTACGACTTGAAATATTTTAAGGTTAGGGAAAAGGTGCAGGCCTTACAAGTTGGAGATCAAGCCGTTTCTGAAGCTAATACGAGTAACTGTTCACGTACTTCTAATCAGAGAATACTAAGACTACCAAAACTAGAACTGAAAAAAATTGACGGAAACGTGAAGTGCTGGATTGGGTTTTGGGCGCAATTTACTAAAATACATGAAGATAGCAGGCTTAAAGATGAAGATAAATTTGTTTATTTGATTCAGTGTATGGAACCTGGTTCGTGTGCTCAGTAGTTGGTAGAAAACTTTCCTCCTTCAAAGGAAAACTACAAAAAGGCTATAGAATTGTTGAAGTCTAGGTATGGGAAGGATGAGTTGCTCATTGAGTACTATGTTAGGGAACTTTTATCCTTGGTGTTAAAGAAGGATAGTTTAAGATTCATAGCCCAACTGTATGACAGTCTGAAGGGACAGTTGAGAGCACTTGATTCCTTGGGCGTAACAAAGGAGAAATATGCTGCAATGTTATTTCCACTAGTAGAGAGTGCCTTGCCAGAGGTTATGTTTAGAACTTGGGACAGGTATCGTGTATCAAAAGAAACGTCTACCAAGGAACCTGACTGTTGCTTGAGTGAATTGTTAGCCTTCTTAAAGACTGAGGTAGAAGGTGAAGAACGGCTTAAGCTAAGACATAGTTCTTTTGAAGTTAACGAGAGGACGGATCGAGTTAAGCAAGATGATAGGACCAAGACTAAGAATAGGGACATACCTTCAGCGGCTTCTTTAATTTCAATAGAGGATGTTTCAGTTAGTAAGGGAAACGGAAATAACAAAGATACGTCTTGTATATTCTGTGGCAGAACCTCACATCTTTCTCAAGACTGTGCTGTAGCTATTGAATATTCTCAAGAAGAACGCCAAGTAACGTTAAAGAAAAAGGGAGCTTGTTTTAGGTGTCTACGACCGGGACATGTCAGTGTTAAGTGTAAGATGTTTGTGAAGTGCCCATTTTGCAAGGGGAAACATTACGCTTTGATGTGTTCGAAAACAGACTCAGATGAACCAAAATGTATTTCGGTTCCAAAAACAGTTAGCATGATGGCAGGTAGTAATAAAGGACATGTGACCTATCTGCAGACTTTAGTTCCTAGAGTAGTTGTTGGTGGATCCATGCACAGAGTAAGAGTTCTGTGTGACAGTGGATCGCAGAGAAGCTACATAAAGAAGTCTTGTGCTAAGAAATTAGAGTTGGAACAAACTGGAAAGGTAACACTAAGTCAAGAATTATTTGGAGGTAGGAAAACAGCACCTGTTTGTTTCGAGTCCTATCAAATAACTTTGCTGGGTATGAACGAGGAAAACAGATGTGAGGTTGCAGTGTTAGGCTCTGATAGTATCTGTGGAGGTGCTCCCCTAGTTGATGCTGACTTGTTTAATTTACTGAGGGACAAGGGAGTTGAACTTAGTGATGTTGGCCAAGATAATGGTGGCAACAGTACTGACATTCAGGTATTGTTAGGAGCTGACGTGTGGGCTCAGATAATCACGCCAGACTTTCTACATGTAAACAAGGGTCTAGTAGCTGTGAGAACTTGTTTAGGGTGGACACTTAAGGCTCTTCTGAGATCACTTCAACTACTGCCTCGTCTTACACTCTACTTACTTTAACTCAATCAACAAGAGTGGCGGATTTGTGGGAAATTGAGACTTTGGGTATAAAAGATTCTGGCGAACATATAAAAAAGGAAGAAAGGGAACAAGAAGTTCAGATGTTCTTCGATAGGACTGTGAAGAGAGAAGAGGAATCTGGGCGCTACATTGTCAAACTACCCTGGATTGATGGTTGTACTTCTCTGGAAACGAATCGTGAAATTTCTCAGAAACGATTATTGAACACTTCAGGAAAGTTACGAGGGATGCAGAAATTTCAGGATTATGATGAGGTGTTACAGGAATGGGTAAACAAAGGGATTATCGAAGGTGTTGAAAACGAGGTTTTGGATGGACCTACACATTATTTGCCTCATAGAGCTGTGCTGAAAGATGGTGGCACTACAAAGATAAGGCCGGTGTTCGATGCTGCCAACAAAGACAGAAATGGTCATTCCTTGAATGATTGCCTCGAGCCCAGACCCAACCTCATCGACCTTGTTCCATCAGTGCTGACCAATTTTCGAACCTATCCTATAGGTCTAATAGCTGATATAGAGAAGGCATTCCTGCAGATAATAATTGATCCTGAAGACAGGGATATGCTCCGTTTTCTCTGGTGGGATAATGATAAGATTAACACTTTTCGACATTGCCGGGTGGTTTTTGGTGTTTGTTCCAGTCCCTTCCTATTGGTTTCTGTACTGAACAACCTTCTGGAAGAGCCCCCAACTCATTTGAAGGAAGTAGCTACAAAAATGAAACCTGCATTTTATGTGGACAACTGTCTTACTGGAGTCGCTTCAAAGGAAGAAATTGGACCCTTTATTTTAAAGGCACAAGAATTGATGTTATCCGCAGGTTTCAATTTGAGGGGATGGGTGAATTCCTTTGATTGTGGTGTTGGTAAAACTGAGAATGTCTTAGGACTTCGTTGGTATTGCGACGTAGATGAACTTGGATGTAACTTCAGCCCGACTACCGGTTTAGTAACCCGAAGAGTGGTACTATCCAGCGTGAAAAAAATATTTGATCCGATTGGATTTTCAGCCCCAGTAACTCTGATTCCCAAGCTCATTCTGCAGAAGACATGGCAGAAAAGTATAGGATGGGATGAGGTTTCACCAGGAGACATTTGTGAGGAATTCTGTCGATGGACTCAGCAGTTGCAATACCTACATGACTGTCGGATACCTAGAAGGATTTTCCTGAATGACAACAGCACTTTGCATGTATTTGTGGACGCTAGCAAAAGAGCGTTTGGTTGTTGCATATTTCTGAGAACGGAAGAAGAAGGTAAGATCAAACTGAGTCTTCTGATGGCTAAATCTAGAGTGGCGCCTCTCAAAGAACTGACACTACCCCGCCTTGAACTGATGGGAGCGCTCCTTGGAGTTAAAATGTCTCGGTTGAGCCTTCGATGCCTACACCGGAATGACATACACACAGTGTTTTGGTCCTATTCAACAGTAGTCTTGGCTTGGATTGCTAATAAAGGGCTTTGGTCGGTGTTCGTAGAGAATCGGGTAAAGGAAATTCATGAGTACAGTAAGGCTAGTTCATGGAGACACATACCGGGCAGCCTCAATCCAGCAGATCTCCTGTCTAGAGGGTGTTCACCAACACAACTTTGGAGATCCAGATGGTGGGAGGGTCCGTCTTGGCTTAAATGTAAAGAAGAAAAATGCGTATTTAATCGTCCTGAACCATTGTTGGAAGAAGTCAACAGGGAAAGGAGGAAAACAGTTGTAGCTGCTAAGAACACTGTTGTGGAAACTATTTTACTGCAATTAAGTTCACGATTCTCTGGATACATCAAAATTGTTAGGACCATTGCTTGGATTTTGAGATTGAAACAAAGGAATCGTAGAGACCACGTATCAACGGAAATTGATAGCGAAGAGTTTCTCAATGCAGAGAAGAAACTGTACTTCCTTATCCAGAAGGAAACGCTTTATGAAGAAGAGAGAAAAGAACAATTGAAGAATCTGGAGGTGTTCACAGACGATGAAGGAATTCTACACATGAAGTCAAGAGTCGTTGATTCTGACGACACTCCTGAGTATACCTATCCAGTTGTACTTCCATCAAAACCTGTGATGGTTGAAAGAATGATTGAACAATTTCATCGATTCCATAACCATGCTGGGACGCACACACTGCTTGTTTTGTTGCGCCAAAGGGTTTGGATAATTAGAGGAAGAAGGACGGTGGCAGCAGTTGTTCGGAAATGCGTGATCTGTCGTCGTAACTCTGCTAAGGGTTTTGAGGTACCTTTTCCTCCGTTGCCACAGGATCGAATCAAGGCATCGAGTGTTTTCCAGATCACGGGCACAGACTTGGCCGGCCCTGTGTTTCTACGAGGAGGAGAAAAGGGATGGATTGTGATATTCACTTGTGCAGTTTATCGGGCTGTACATCTGGAATTGATCACTTCACTTAGTACAGTAGCGTATATCCAAGTACTACGCCGATTTGCGGCAAGAAGAGGAAGAGTGAATACCATGTATTCGAACAATGGGACGAATTTCACCGGACTTCGCAGAACCATGGAGCAATTGGATTGGACTGAAATAGAGAGGACGTGCAGCCTTCTGAAGATTAAATGGAAGCTGAACCCTCCCACTGCAGCCTGGTGGGGAGGATTCTGGGAAAGGTTGATTAAGATTCTAAAGGAATTGCTTCGCCGTAATTGGGGTAAAGCTTGCCTAAATTATGAGGAAATGTGTACTCTTCTGTGCGATTGTGAGAACCTGATGAACAATCGACCTTTGACTTATCTTTCTGAAGAAGATGAACTCAAGCCACTCAGACCCTCCATGTTCCTACAGAGCCTAGAGGGTAATGATGTAACCGACATAGACCAAATTCAGACCAGCAGTTTAAACGACAGATGGCGTTATCTACAAGCTGTTCGGGAGAGCCTGAGAAATCGCTTCAAAAAAGAATACCTGGGATTTCTCCGATCACGGAGCAAAAAGCAACAGGGATCCATACAAGTAGGAGACATAGTACTGGTGGAGAGCGACAACAAGAAACGTATCAACTGGCCCTTAGGGAGAGTGGTGGAGCTGTTACCAGGAAGAGACAATGTGACTCGTCTGGTTAAAATTAAGACAGCAACTGGCATTCTACTTCGTCCAGTACAGCGACTTTATTCGTTAGAGATAAACTGTCTTAACAAACGTGATTCTATCAACACTTCACAACACCGACTAAGTGAGCCGGTCCTTAATGAAGATATTCCCTGCAGTAACTCAGGAACTGAAAAGGAGAGTGAATTCAAGACTCGTTGTGGTAGAACTGTTAGGCAACTCAAGAAACTAGACTTATAGTGGTTCACATTCCTGAGCTCAATGTTCAACTATAATTTTAGAATGTTTACTTCAGTTTATGAGTGTGTGTTACAAAACTACCTTTTGCAAGGTGGGAGAATGTGGAGAAAGTGAACACAAGCTCTTTCGAGCAATCTATTTCCTGTAGAAAATAGACAGTGTTTTGATTTAGAAAATAGACAGTGTTTTGATTTAGAAAATAGACAGTGTTTTGATTTACATAGTTTTGATTTTGTTATCTTTGAGTGTAGTGTCTTTGGAATGTCTTTGGATGCGATGTTGAGTTGTGTTAATAAAATATTGATTACTGTATATTAAAATGATTTGGTATGGTATAGCCATGTTCGTTTTGTAAAGAGGTTTTTGAGAGTCCCATCGTTACACTTCTATTAGTGCTTTTTTCCTTCATACAAAACGTCAGGATGATATCTGTAGTAGTTTCGGAGATATGGAATGCCGGTGAAATATTTCGCACAGTTGCCATGTTGGATTGGTGAGATGTAATAAAATTTGAAATGCACAGTCGGAGTTGGACAAAATAGTACTATGACCATACCGAGTTTCGTTGAAATCGCTCCAGCAGTTTAGATTTTATTAGGGAGGGGAGCGAGGCGACTGACACATGCAAACACACATATACGTACACACACACGGACTATATGTGATGTCATAGGTCGATCTTTCATAAATGTAAATAATAAAGGAAGTTTTTCAGTCGGTCAACACGACTGAATAGCCTTCATTATTAGAATTAAGCATCACTGAAAAAATGGCTTCTATCACTACTAAATGAAAATAGGCTAACAAGTAAACGAAAAGCAAGAACGGGAGGTTTAATTTAGAAAAGAAATACTATTATTGGTCACAAAGGAGCTAAAGTTTGCTGTGTAGGTTACACTCTGCCTTATATGGCAACACTGCGAGAACGTGAGTTGGATTCCCATCTAAGCCTTCTTAGATTGGTTTTCCGTGGTTTCCCACTTCTACTCCAGGAAAATGCGTGGATAGTTCCTAAGTCAAGGTCACGGCCTACTCCTTCCCAAGCCATGCCATCATTACAAATACACACGTTACTACAGACATCACAATTACAAAGTTTAGACCTATCAGACAAATTCCATAAAAACCTCAACTACATGGACCGATGAACAATAACCTATGTTCCAAACCTCTATATGGAGCAACAATAAATATTTCGAATCAATGGGATCCATCGTATTGTTTTCACGAAACATATTTCTAACGTAGGCTACAGTATGACCGCGATCGAAACGAGCAACGTGCCTGTCTGATGCGGCACGCACTCAGACTGAAATCAGTATTTTTATTTTTATTGATATTTCAAGAAGTAATTATCCTATGTTTGAATAAATAATTTGCCTGGAATTGCATATGACATCGTTCAAACTGGGATAGTTGTTGACGCAGAAAAAAGGATCTTTTCATCAGGATTCTAGGTAGGACAGTAGATACTGAAAAATTTCCTTAGGCTAGATAGAGTATTTCGATATCATGAAAGAAATGCCCCTAGATTAGATAACAGGTATGTAATTGATGTAGTTGTTTTGTAATTAGGCTATTATGTGACAGTTTGTAACAACCAGCGTAACAGTGTAATAAACGCAGTGTTACAATTGCCGTGGTAACTAAATAGACTGTGTAATAGCCGTAATAGTCTACGTAAAAATTCGGTGTAATAGCCATAATGGTTTTAATAGCTAATGGACAGTAGTTCCGGTAACAGTCCTGTAATAGTCTGTAGGCCTACATACATTTTGGGAAATGCTGCTGTACTGTTACAGGCTTTGTACCGTTCCACTTTCCGTTGGAACATGAGAACCTGGAACGTTACGCATAGATACCGGGTGGCTGGTTGGTATAACCTGGAACGGTACACAGTGTAACCGGGTACTGGTGGAAACGTTACTCTATTTCGATAACCAAGAACGGTACGTAGAGTAACTTTCCAACTAGTAACGCTGAGGAATCGTTCCAGTCATGTACGGTTCCATACGTAACGTTCCGCTAACACGTACCTTGATGCTCGGTACAGTTGGGAGTCGAGTTCCGACTGTACCGTTCCAGCGCTGTAACGTTCCACATGCTCGTACTGAGTTCCAAGTTACAGTTCCGGAACGATACCGCAAGCCAGCTCGGGGCCGCGGTATGGCATACGTAACGTAACGTGGAACACAGCGTTACGTAACGCATTTCAGTTCTGTTCCGGGTCCCTGGAAATATGTGTATTTACTGACCGTATTTTCGTAGTGTCAGCCACAACATTTGTAATTCTGTGGTTGTCGTGTGTGGTGTTCGGAATAGAGAGTGTTTGTCGACCATTAAGTCTCATCTGGCTAGAGATATCAGTCGTTTTACTTTCAAATGTGTTGACTAGTGATAAGATGCAAGGGCGGTACACATCATACGATCATCTCACGTCAACTTGTTGAATACAAATAACCGGATAGTGCCAATTTTCTTTTGGGTCAGATTGATCAGAAGGTTGGAGTGGCAAACGGACCGGTCAGTGCCAAACCTCATCATGTAATTGATGTGGTCTATAAAGACAATGTCCACTTTACAATTAAAATTACTTTGAACTATCACTCCACTTTTACTCCTAGAAATGATACATGTTTCGGCTATTATTAGCTTTCATCAGTCAATTGGAGCCTCCGTGGCTTAGGCGGCAGCACGCCGGCCTCTCACCACTGGGCCCGTGGTTCAAATCCCGGTCACTCCATGTGAGATTTGTGCTGGACAAAGCGGAGGCAGACGGTTTTTTCTCCGGTCCTCCGGTTTTCCCTGTCACAATTGCATTCCAGCAACACTCTCCACTATCATTTCATTTCATCTGTCATTCATTTACTCATTGCCCCAGGGAGTTTGACAGGCCTCGGCAGCCGGCACAGTTCATATCCTCGCCGCTAGATGGGGGGCTTCATTCATTCCATTCCCTGACCCGGTCGGTCGACTGGAAGCAGGCTGTGGATTTTCATCAGTCAATTAGCAGCACACATACACTCGTCATATTCGATCTTAAAATATACTAACATGAAATTATTACGTATATTGCGACGCGTCACGTAAGATTGGAAAAACAACTGAAATCATTTATGAAATTGATTGTAAATACAGTTTCGACAAAGGGTGTCCCCTGGATTTCAAGATTAACTTTAAGAATTTCATTTCTGTTTTTATGGCGTTGACGCCAGTTGACATCTACAATTTTTTAAACAAATAAGTATTAGTATAATTTATGTTTGACGATGTCAAAAATGTAAATATTATATGTCAGAAAACTGTATCATAATGAGGGTCATTATAGTACTATTCTTCATTATGAAACAGTTTCTCCAGCCAATCAGAGCTCATTCATGACCAATTAGGTATGGATAGCTTCGCGCATGCGCTCAAAATCCAACATGTCGGACATGAATTGCATGATTTGAAAGTTCAAATTGGATATCGGATCAACCATTGTAGTTACAATCCCAAACACAAAGACAAAATCAGCACGAACCTTTACGGTAACAAGAAATTACTATGACATATGCAAGACATTTATGAATCTACGTCCAGAAGTGAGCAGCACAGGATCCTTCTACATAAATTACCGACATGGAATGTGCACCGTACCATATGTTCGCGTAAATAAACTGGTGAATATGAGACAAGAAATAGCACTGTACCTTAATTTCCCCAACACCAATTTCTACACAGCGCATTGCTTTCAAACGACTTCGGTGACAAATTTAGTGAATGCTAGTCTTGATCGGCACTAGACATCATGCAGGCTGTAAACAATAGCATTGCCAAGCAAAGTAAATGGTCTCTGCTTCCGAAGGTCTTTGACCCACGCATACGCTCTGTTCAGTAAGCAAAACCAGCGCACTCTGTTCACTAACTGAAGTGAATGAATCCCACAGATATTTATGAATATGTATGTTAAAACATATAATAAAGTTATAATTATCGTCGACCAAAAACAGTCGTATGCAACTCGATTATAATGGTAATTGAGACACTCGTATGGAAATTATAAAACTCGCTACGCTCGTATTATAAACATACTCGTGTCTTAATTATTGCCATTATTGGCTCGTTGCATAATGTACTATTATGGCGTTGACGCCAGTTGACATGTACAATTTTTTAAACAAACAAGTGTTAGCATAATTTATGATCGAATATGACCGAATGTATGTTTGCTGCGAATTGACTGATCAAGGCCAATAATAGCCGAAATATTTATCATTTCTAGGAGTAAAAGTGGAGTGATAGCAAAAGGAAATTTCTATTTCAAAGTGGACATTATCTTTATAGGTCATTGAAATCAATACGGAAAAAATAAGTAGATCATGGCCAAGGTCATAGACATAGCATAATGAGGGTCAACATAATGTAGTCCCAATTACTGGAAAATGCGAAAAATAACCTGAAAAAATTACATCTTATTAAATTATAGGTTATAAGCGTCCTGGTTCAAGTTTCAATAGGTCCATATGCAATTTTTGTTGGTCCTTGTTGAATTGGGACAGGTTCTATCCAAGATCACTGGTTTCCTCTCCAGTTTATTTATTTATGTATTTATTTATTTATTTATTTATTTATCGAATGGCTTTTAGGCCGGGAGTGTCCGAGGACATATTCGGCTCGCCTGAGTCTGTAGCTGCATCCAGCGGACACCCTTAGGGTGAGCTACAAGTTCCGTTCAATTTCAAATAGTTCCATCTTTCGTTACCAGATATCAATGATACCTAGTGGTGAACGTTGGAACTTTGATAGAGCGTTCCGACGAAATCTAACCTAACAATTTAGTTTCACACAAGTGTAGTCTGTGGAAGGGTCTTTTACATGCCATAAATCTACGACATGGGACCTCCGGCTTCACTTCCCCTCCGAAGGAAGGCATACTGAAGGATTTTAACGCTCTTAAAAATCCTACGACTTCGCCTGGGTTTGAACCCGCTATCTTGGGAACAGCAGTTCGGCATGCTACCAACTACGCCACCGAAGCAGCGGTAAGAGTCCAAAATGAATTACCATAATCCCGGTAGAGTGCGACAGGCTTCGCTCGTTTTCATTGGACGATGTTAGACGGGTTGTTTTTGTTTATTCGTTTAATGGAGCTTGGGACATTTTGGTCATCATCCCCGTGTACTTAGGTGCATATTCAATTCGTATGCTTTCCAGCAGAGGCTCACAACTTGTGGGACGCGGGTTGGTGACCACGGGACCTCAGCTGAGTCCGGCAATGCTTCCACTTACTTGTGCCGGGCTCCTTTCAGTTATATTTCCTGTCGGCCTGCCTTGGTCAACTCTTGTTCATTTCCGACCCCGATGGTATTAGGGTATCCGAGGCCTAGGGAGTCTTTCACTTTCCCGCCTTAATTGGTCCTTGTCTCATCTTTCCTGATCCCTCATTCTTCGAGGGGCCAGACCTCTTGTTTTCTTTTCATGTTATCTCCTGCCTTCTGATCGAGGGCCTCAAGGAGGCAGGGTGCGTGTAGCCCCACTACTTTTAGTGCACCCAGGGTTGTGCTACCCCCTCATGCGCTCACGTCTGGTGAGTTCGGGAGTTGGCGACCCCGAGGGCTTCCTGACTTGGGTCTGTTCTTCCTCCTTCTTCCATTGCCTTTGGGGCGGTCCCTCTCCTCTTTACCTTTCCTGGTTCTCCTCTCTTCCAAGTCCCGTAATTCTCATTCTTCGAGCGTTGAGGGCATTTCCTTTCCTCCAGTCCTATGTTTCCCTTATTCTTATTAGCCTATTTTATTTTTATGAAAAAATAGGCTTATGAGATCCCCTTTAGTCCGTGTGTGTGTGTGTGTGTGTGTGTGTGTGTGTGTGTGTGTGTGTGTGTGTGTCCCTAATCACTTCTAAACGGCTGGAGCGATTACAATGACACTCGGTAAGATCATAGCACTATTCTGGCCGACCCCGACCGTGCCCTTCAAATTTTGTTGTGTCTCACCAATCCAACATGTCGGCTGTGCGAAATATTTCACCAGCATTCAGTATCTCCGAAACTATTACCGATATCACCCTGAAATTCTGTACGGTGATAAAGGGCACTACTAGAAGTTCACCTATGAGACTTTCAAGAAATTGGTGACTACAAAATCAACATGGCGGCCAAGCGAAGTTGAGACATTTAAATAGACTTTTCTCGCGATTTAACTATCCAAACGTAATGAAACTTGGTACAGCAAATGTTTATACACATTGTAATGCACCGGAGTCTAATTTAGTTCAATTATTTACATAACCTCAAAATGGCGGCTGTGGGAAATATTTCACTGACATTCTATATCTCCGAAACTATTACATTAAGTTTTTATTTCTTGTGTCATAATCATACGATCGAAGTGAAGGTTTGAATAATGAACCTAGGCAATAATTTTCCTTGAATGGTACATAACTCTATGACCTATACATGTAACAATCCAAAATGGCGAGCATCCGAAATATTTACAAATATTTTGAAATTTTGTACGGTGATAAAGGGTACTGATACAAGTTTATCTATGTAACTTTCATAAACCTGTAAAGTACAAAACGAACATGGCGGCCAAGAAAGTTTGAAACATTTTAATAGAATTTTCTCGTGATTTAACTCTCTGAGCGCAGTGAAATATGGTACAGTAAATAATTTTACATACTGTAATGCACTGGCATCTAATTTAGTTCAATTGTTTACATAACATTAAGATGGCGGCTGTGCGAATTTTTAAAATTAAGTTTTTATTTCTTGTGTCGTAATCATACGATCGAAGTGAAGGTTTGAATAATGAACCTAGGCAATAATTTTCCTTGAATGGTACATAACTCTATGACCTATACATATAACAATCCAAAATGGCGAGCATCCGAAATATTTAGACGGTTCTCAATATCTATGAATCGTTTACAGCAATCAAACTGAAATTATTTATGTTCATAGAGGCTATGAACATATGTTCACCTGTGGGGCTTTCAGTAACCTGGTGGGCACAAATCCAACATGGCGGCGACGCGAAATATAAATATTTAAATGGACGTTTCTCGCGAATTAACTATCCGAGTGCAGTGAAACGTTGAACGTTAAATGCTTATACAAATGTTAATCCACTGGCATCTAATTTATTTCAATCGTTTGCATAATTACAAGATGGCAGATGCGCGAAATTTTAAAATCTCGTTTTTACTTCTTGTGTTCTAATCATGCGATTGAAGTTTGAATACCACACGTACACAATAATCTTCATGTAATAGTACATAAATAAAAATCCAACCTGGCGACCATCTGAAATACACAATATCTACGAATCTATCACAATCTTCAAACTGAAATGTTGTATGTTGATAGAGGCAATTAACATGAGTAGGATATATGAAAATAGGCTGTTTAGTTCTTCACGGACTACTTGTTATTGATTTCCATTTCATCTTCCAGTATATAAGTATGTAGTTAGTTTAAGGTTAAATTTCATTTCATTTACATTTTCACTATCACCCAAACAATTAGGGGTCGATAACCAAGATGCTAGGCCCCTTAAAACAACAATATTATCATCATCATCGTCTCAATTTGCATGATAACCTGCGTTTCTTTAGTGATTGTAGTAGTGCAATCATTGGGTCGGGAATCGGAAAGTTATCCCGGGACTTGAAACAACGTATTTGCATAGTATTTGCCTGGAGGGAGTGTTGGAAATCCCAGGAAAATATATTTACTTGTCAGGATAACTGCTGTCTGGATCGGGATTCGACCCTTAGATCTCCGGACATGCTGCAGCCTCCAATCGTGGTTATGGTGAGCGATTTAACACGCACGGCTTCATGGGGCAGAAAAACAAGCCGCTCTATAGCGTCTTTATTGCCGTGTGTTCACATTGTCGATTTGTAGGCTATTGAAAGACAGACAGTAATTTGAACACTACGGTATGACAGGAAACAGTAACTTGTGCTGTACTCGTAAGTTAGTATCGACTGCCACGAACTGACGCCATAATCCTCAGTTGGTGTTGATATTTTTTTTATCTATAATGTTATTTAATACATTTCAAATCTTTCACATTAATCAAAATTTCCTTATAATAAATAATATTCCAAAAATTAAATTTTGCTTATTTTCCTTACTTCTCTCGTTAGGAGGCCTACCCCCCTTTCTCGGATATCAGACCTTTATAGTCATGAATGATATTAGACAATTCTAAAGGAGTAGGATACTACTAAGGTTTAAAATTGATATTTTATTTATAGCTTGGAAGGCTATTAGTTTAATTAACTTAAAACCTTATAATATATTACAGATTAATGATCTAAATAATAATCCTAAAACTGAAATTATAGTAAAGGTTGTTATTAAAATGGGATAAAAGATAATAAATTGATTTCTAATCCTATCCAAACACCTAGTCAAGAAGTTGATGAGATGGAAATTAAAGTACCTATAATTAATGTACTTAAAAATAAAACCTTTGAAGGATTTTTAAGATTCATCACTTTCCATTTTGTTCTTCCCTTTATTGTTTCAGCTGCTGTTCGACACCTTCCTTCCCGTCACTGTCCCTATTATCATCATCATCATCATCGTCTTCAGAGCTTGATGAATTGGCGAGGTTAATGATTATCTCATCCATCGCGATATCCAGAACTCCTTCTCGTTCAGATGCCTTCAGAATTTCTTTCTGTACATGCTGTCCTCTGGTCAAAATAAAGAAATAACGAAGTAAAATGGAAACAAAAATATTAAAACTCGATGCTAAAAGTAAACGAAACGATGACAATGAAACTAACTCAGACACAGACAACGGCTAACATGCGACTGAATCGTGAGCAACACACTGGCAACGTTGAAAAAATCCAGCCAATAGGAGCCCGCGGCGGCCATTTTACTATCGTTCCAGCCAAATATGCCAGGTTCTTTCTTTTGATATACAGAGTAGGGCGCGGTGGTGCGCCGGTCAGGATGCTTGCCTTCCACCTAAGAAAGTGGGTTCGATTCCCGGTTCATACATGTGTGATCGCCATGGTGAAATGTGTGTGGGCGGGGGAAGGCGTTTGTCCTCTGGCTCGCATGGCTCGTAAAACAGAAGTCACATGGCTCATGATCGAGAGGTTAACGACCAAGTAAAATTATTATTTTCCTCAGCAATTCTTCTAGGTTTGTGCCGTGTCTTGTGTGGGGTTTCGCCTAGGACACCAAGCAGGCTCATCGGTGGGCTCTTGGTGTCCCCGCCCGGACCCCCACAGGAGTGACGAACTGCGCGCCACCTCCCTTTATATTAGGTGCAACTGCACCACTTGACTGCGAGAACTATAAGCTCAAGCAGCCTTAACCTCCCTATGAAGGATTCCAAAAAGATACTATATTGGCTTTCACGGCCGGTGAATTAAAACTCAGCAATTCTTCTAGGTTTGTGCCGTGTCTTGTGTGGGGTTTCGCCTAGGACACCAAGCAGGCTCATCGGCGGGCTCTTGGTGTCCCCGCCCGGACCCCCACAGGAGTGACGAACTGCGCGCCACCTCCCTTTATATTAGGTGCAACTGCACCACTTGACTGCGAGAACTATAAGCTCAAGCAGCCTTAACCTCCCTATGAAGGATTCCAAAAAGATACTATATTGGCTTTCACGGCCGGTGAATTAAAACTCAGCAATTCTTCTAGGTTTGTGCCGTGTCTTGTGTGGGGTTTCGCCTAGGGTCCGGGCGGGGACACCAAGAGCCCGCCGATGAGCCTGCTTGGTGTCCTAGGCGAAACCCCACACAAGACACGGCCCAAACCTAGAAGAATTGCTGAGTTATAATTCACCGGCCGTGAAAGCCAATATAGTATCTATTATTTTCCTCTTTAAAAAAATCTCTGACCCGGTGTTATACTGTAATCAATGTAGACATGTAATACAGTATTCTATTATTTAAATTACTCATGACGGTTCCGTATTAATGTACTAAATAGTAATTAACAATAATTATAGAATCGCCTTAATCAATACAAAAACTAAAATTATTTTTATTAGAGTTGCTCCTGGTACATGTTTCAGGGATTAGTTAACAACATTTCTTTTTATAATTAATCCCTGAAACATGTATCAGGAGCAACTCTAATAATAATATTCTTTTCGTTTATGTATTGATTAAGGCGGTTGTATAATTATTGTTAAATACTATTTAAATACAGTACGGTATGTTAAATAATCACAATTTAAAAAAATAATACTAATAATAATATTATCCTATGGCCTCGGGTGCCGGGTGCAAGCTTTTGTTATTTGACACCCAGAGGGTAGCTTGCATGTCGAATTTCGTTGTTTCTTGAAGCACTATGAAGGATGAAAGTCTAGGAGGTTAGATACCTAAGCTCCTTGAACACTATAGCACATTCTAGTAGAGAAATGAGGAACTTTGTGTTGGCGGAAACTCCCAAGATTTAATTTTCCCATTATGAACACGGCCTACTGAATTCAAATGGGTTCTTTGATATGCCAAAATCGTATGACATGCGTGTCGTATTTTTGCCACCTTTCAAAAAAATCACTTACCATGGCCAGGAGCGAACCTGAAAGCTTGGGGGGTAAGTAGACCGACATGTTAACCACTCACCTACCGTGGCAAGCTATAATAAAAATAATAATCATGTTATTGGTCTTACGTCCCTTTAAAGTACTGTAGCTTTTAGAGACGCCCGGGTGTCGGAATATTTCGCCCCAAGGGGATCCTTAACGCGCCGGTAAATCTACTGACACGGCTCCCTCGCATTTGCGTATCCTGAAATGTCAACTGACTGTGCCAGGATTCGATCCTGCA
The DNA here is from genome assembly GCA_946902985.2 of Meconema thalassinum. Classification (NCBI taxonomy): domain Eukaryota; kingdom Metazoa; phylum Arthropoda; class Insecta; order Orthoptera; family Tettigoniidae; genus Meconema; species Meconema thalassinum. Next base: position 2,061,368,874 of record OX336388.2, on the reverse strand, counting down.
ATCTTGGGAACAGCAGGCGAGAACGTTACCGCTGAGCCATGCAGCCTGTCAGTAAGCCTAGATATGTTTACATGATTCCTAGAACAATTAAATGAATAGTTCAATTTATTCTCATGACAAGGGAATACTACGGAATACATTACTCCTAAACGACTTAACTGTCTCTCCTAAGGCAAATCAACTAGTCTCTGTAGACAGGATATAGGCCCATTAGTTCCTTGATAACGTCTTCAATACAACTACTGAGATTGTGGAACTTAAAAGTCCACTTCCACCAGTAGTTCGAACAGTCAACAAAGTCACTTGGTTCATAGAACAGGGATGGTATATTCAGCAGGTAACGTCTTTCTTCCAGTTGCATTAGGCCTAACTCTTGTTCAGGATCTTGAATAGATATTTCCTTATTTGATTCTTAGTCAAGTTTCATGCCGATTATGCTGATAAAGCACTTTCGTACTTTCTGGCGCTCATCCATTTTAAGTTATAGTGTGGAGACACAACTATTGAACTGAATAAAAGCATTAGTTTGCAGAGTATTGGTGTATTTGCATTCAACAAAAAAAGAATGTTTTCCTTTCTAAAAGTAGTTTTAAAATCCTACCATTTTATTACTGAAATATGAAAATGAGCACTTCCTTCTGAATAATAACTCGATTTTTAGCCTACTTTTCACATTTTGCAAAAATGAGAAAAAAGTAGACTTATGAGATCGATCCGGGAAAATGTCTGTCTGTCTGTCTGTCTGTCTGTCCTTCTGTCTGTCTGTCTGTCTGGCTGTGTGTGTGTGTCCCCCTATCAACTCCTAAACGGCTGCAGCAATCCAAACCAAATTTAGTATGAGTAAAGATATGCACCGGAATATCTCACGTCCATATTTGAAAATGATGTCAGTGCTACCAACTGCTGAAAAAACGCACTAGAAATTTGAGCTCCATGTTGGATATCTTGCAAGGTATGCATGGGAGCTATTCCAAAATTGGCACACATGTAGATAAGACTATTTCAGTTTAATTTCCAGGAGGCCAACCATGACAGTGTTGCCAAAATAATTTTAAGCCTTCTGATAGGTCCAATGTTTAAATGCATATAACTTCTACACTATCAATTGGATTTCAACCAAATTTTGTATGTAATATCTGTACATAAACAGATATGACTGAGCGTATTATTAAGGCCACCAGGGCTGCCAACTGTTGATAATTGCTCTCTCTATTTTTTTCATCCAAATACCTATATATCAGAAAGTATGCAAGCCAACAGCTTTAAACTATGCACACGTATATTCTGACATTTTAGATTAATTTGGAGTAACTTATATACGTCAGTTCTACCAACATGATTATAAACCTGCTGATAGTACCAATTTTTAAATACACGTAACTTCTATACTATCAGTTGGATTTCAACCAAATTTCGTATGTGCTATGTGTACCATAACAGATATTACTATTAGTATTGTTAAGAGCAATCAGGGCTCCCAACTGTTATAAATGCTGTCTATATTTTTTACCCTAATATCAATATATCAGAAAGTATGCAAGCCAACAGCTCTATACTTTGCACACGTATAGCACCTGACATTCTAGATTAATTTGGAGTAATTAATACAAGGCAGTGCTGCCAACATGATTCTATGCCTGCTGATATGTCCAATTTTAAAATACATGTAACTTCTATACTAACAAATTTATTTCATCCAAAATTGGCACAACAAGATATCATAATAATTCAGATTATTTCTGACCAGCACACGCATGGTATTGTTGGCAACATGCTTTTACGCGTGCTGATAGATCCAATGTCTAACTGCATGTAACGTCCATTGGACTTCAACCAAATTTTGTATTCTGTACCTTAAGAGATGGAACTAAGAATATATTCAGTCACCAGGGCTGCCAACTGTAGTGCTCTATTAGGCTACATTATACCAGGTATATTTTGAACCAATTAGATATTTCGATATTACCAACTTAATTTCGTCATTATTCTAGATAGGTTCATATTCTGTAGAATAATCATTGGCATGAAAAGTAGGCTGTATAGTTCTTCACGGAACTTCTTGTTTAAAATGTAATTGTTTAGTTATATAATTATATATTAATTTATTTCATTTTTTTATAATTTAAATTTCTTTCTCTATTTTTGCATTTATTTACATATAAAATTAATATTAATTAAACTTGATTTTAATTATTTATTTAATTACCTGAGTGCTAATTTTTTATTTATTAATAAAATTATGGTCGTCTCCGTAGCGTAGCGATCAGTATGGTTAGCTGCCACCCGGAGGTCCTGGGTTCGATTCCCGGCTCTACCATGATCTTTGAAAAGTGGTTTGAGGTCTGGTACGGGGTTCACTCAGCCTCGGGTGGTCCAAATGAGTAGAGGGGGTTAGATTCCCACCTCAGCCATCCTCGAAATGGTTTTCCGTGGATTCCCACTTCGTCTTCGGGCAAATGCCGGGATGGAACCTACTGTAAGGCCACGGCCGTCTCCTTTCCCCTTCCTTGCCTATCCCCCCCAATCTTCCCCTCCCTTCCCATCCCCCATGAGGCCCCTGTTCGCTTTGCAGGTGAGGCCGCCTTGGCGAGGTGCTGATCCCAACTCCCCAGTTGTAACCCCCCATCCCCCAACCAGATGTTCCAAGCTCTGGGACACTGCCCGTAGAGGCGGTAGTGGTGGGATCCCTCGCTGAGTCCGTGGGAACGACCAACCTGGAGGGTAAAATTTACTTAAAAAAATTGTGTAGCCTATTCATATATGTATTTATTTATATTTATTTATTTATTTATTTATTTATTTATATTTATATACTTATTTTAGGCCTGTTTGCCATCTCTTGATGAATGCAGTACATTTGCATTTGTCTGTTGGCACAGGCTAGAGTAAAATGTGGCTTTTCACCGATGTCTCAGTCTCACTCATGGCTGTGATTATATGGAAGCTACTGAGGTATGGGTGGTGCTTAGTAATGACATTCAGGGCACAGTCAGTGCCTGTGGATGCTGTGAAAGGTTCTACTCATATGGTTAGTACCGCTGTTCTGACTCAGTGAGGAAAGCAATGGCAAACTACCTCACTCCTCATCTTGCCTAGTACGCCTCAATATAGCGCTGCCTGGGGTTTTTGTGGGTATCTACCCACATAACCTAATGGCGGTACTATTTGAGGATCCAACCAGCCTTCGGGCTGACTACCTAACACACAGACATACTTATTTTTTTATTTTTTTATTTCTTGTTTATTTATTTATATTTATTAATTAATTTATTTATTAAAATCTCCTCTAGGTCTCGTTTTTAATCGAACGTCGGTTCTAAAATTTGTTGTTTGTTTATTTCTCAGTCTATTTATTACTTATTTAATTATTTATATTTATTTATTGTTTATTTATTTATATTTATTTATTTGTTTATATTTATTTTTTATTTATTTATTAAAATATCCTGTAGGTCTCGTTTTTAATCGAACTTCGGTTCTGAAATTTGTTGTTTGTTTATTTGTTAGTCTATTTATTATCTATTTATTTAATGTTTATTATTTATATTAATTTATTAATTTATACTTATTTATTTCTTCTTTATTTATTTATATTTATTTCTTATTTATTTATTTATACCTATAATTTCCTACTGCAGTTCTGCATTTAGGAGAAGGAAGTGCTGCCTCTACTGTCCACCGAAAACCTTCCCGCTATTATACCTCTTTCAAAAGGATGTTCTGAATTTCTTCCAGAACGAGCCGGCACTGCATGAGAGCCATTCAATAGAAAATTATCATTTAGGTTGAAAAACGAGTTTTGAAACTGTTCCCTCCAGATCTCGATGAGGAAACTACATGAACACCGGAGCGCGAAGGCTGGCAGTAAATCACTGGCTGCCTGCATGAAGTATATCCCTCAGCCGGAAACGGAAGTCATTTCTTCTCTAGTTCCCATTGCCACAAAGATTCAATAACAGATAGTGAAGGAATGAGCTTGTTGAATGTTGATTCATCACCAGTCACAAAGAACCGTTTAGAACAAAGTCACTTTATCAGAAGCACGGGCGAAAGAAATATCTGCTCATTGGAACCGCCAGGTACACAATCTTGAATGATTTAACTAACATTAAAACTGGAATTATGTTAAAACTAGGGCTGGTAATAAGCGATGTTCGGGTAATCGATTAATAATCGATTAATCAAATCATTTGAAACTAACTGTAAATGATTAATCGATTAATCGACGGTGGGTGAGTGGTTATCGTGTCGGACTACCAACCCCAAGCTTGCAGGTTCGTTCCTGGCCATGGTAAGTGATTTTTGAAAGGCGACAAATATCACGGTACGCATGCCATACGTTGTTGACATGTTAAATAACCCATTAGAATTCAGTAGGCCGTGCTCATAATGGCAAAATGAATCTCGGGATTTTCCGCCAACACAAAGTTCCTCCATTCTCTACTAGAAAGCGCTATAGTATCAATGTGCTTTGATATCTAACCTCCATGACTTTCATAGCGTTCCATGGAACGACAAAATTCGACATGCAAGCTACCCTCTGGGGTCAGATAACGAAGCTTGCACCCGGCACCCGAGGCCATACGACGCTATTATTATTATTATTATTATTATTATTGAATCCCTTCCAAATTATTCACTATCCTCCTAAATCTATTTCTGTCTAACAGTGGCTTCTGAGATTCTCAATCTTTCCATATCAGCCTTTGTTTCCTTAATCCATGCTGTAATCAAGTAATCAAATATCCGTTTGGTGAGTCTATTTTGGTGCATTCTGTATAGATGTCCGAGAAACTTCAACCTCCTCTTCTTCATAGTCTCAGAGATTCTTTCTACTTTCTGGTAAACTTCTTTATTACTTCGAAGTTTCCATCCACTTTCGGTTTGAACAGCACCCATGATTTTTCTGAGGATTCTCCTTTCCAAGACCTCTAGTTTATCCAGATTGTAGTTCATAGACAGACATTCACTGGTATAGAGACATTCTGTATTCACCACTATGTCGTAGTGTTTTATTTTGGCATTCCGGGATAGGCACTTTTAATGTACATGTTTTTTGTCAAGCCATATGCTCTCTCCATTTTTGAGATCCAATCTTCTGTTGCATCTTTCTCTAGTCCATTCGCTTGTATGGTCGCACCATGGTACTTGAACTTTTTGACCCTTTTGATTCGCCCTATCTCTGTCTCCAGAAATTGTGGTCCATCTTTGGAACTTGGTCTTCTCTGCTGAGATCCTCAGTCCTGTTTGGCTAGCAATTCTTTCTAGAAGGTTAATTTGAATGGTCGCGACCTCTGGACTTTCAGACAGAACAGCAAAGTCATCAGCCAAAGCTAGGCAGTTGATTTTCATTCCTCCTGATTTTCTTCCTAGGCAGATCGGAGTTATCTTTTGGCGTTCAAGTTCAGAGTTACAAATTCTCACAATCTTTTCTAAGACACAGTTGAATAGGAATGGTGATAGTCCATCACTATGCCTCACACCTGACTTGATTTCAAACGGTTGTGACAAATGCCCCTGGAAGTTATATCTGTTTGGGTCTCTTTGATTATGTTTGCCAGTTTTGTTTTGACTCCAAATTCTTTAATGATCTTAAGCAAGGTTTCTCTGTCCACCGAATCAAAGGTTTTCTTGAAGTCTATAAACGATACCGCAATTTTCTCACCACTCAGCGTTCTGTGGCGGAGTATTGACTTCAGGTTGAATATCTGTTCAATACAGGAGCGGCCTTTCCTAAATCCTGCTTGGTATTCCCCCAGTTGTTCATCTAAAGTCGTCTCTATTCTATTCAGAAGCAATTTTGAGAGGATCTTATAGGCGATCTGTAGAAGAGACACACCTCTCTAGTTGTTGACATCCTGTTTGTCCCCTTTCTTATGTAGCGGATGTATGAGTGCTGTTTTCCACTCTTCAGGTATTTTCTCCTTCTCCCAAATTTCACTGATGATTTGGTGAAGATCATCTAAGATTTCTGGTTCTTCCCATTTCAACATTTCTGCCGTTATCGAATCTTCTCTATTTGCTTTGTTGTTATTTAGGTTTCTGAGTGTTGCTTTGATTTCTTCCTTTGTTGGCACTTCGTCATCTTCTGGGTTCCCTGGTAAGTCAGGAAATTCCAGTTTCGAAATTGGGGAAGGGCAGTTCAGGAGATTGTGGAAGTATCTGGCCAATATTTCGCATTTTTCTTGGCTATTAAGTCCAATTTTACCCTTTTCATTTCTGAAGCTCAGACTTGGAATTTGGTATCATTTGAATTTTCTTTTGAAAGTCTGATATAAATCTCTGGACTTGTTCTTTACGAAGTCACTCTGCAGGTTTTCGAGTTGAGCCTTTTCAAATGATCGTTTAGTCCTTCGGAATGTTCTGGATGTTTATTTCCTCTGTTGTCTGAATTGTTCCATGTGCTCCATTCACTTGGAGGATTTCCATTTTCTCCATTTCTCGGATCTCTCCCTGACAGCTTCTCGCATTCTTCATTCCACCATAGTTCTCGTTTTATTTTAGCCTGTCCGAGTGATTTCATTGCAGCGGCATTGATTTCTGTGCACAAGTCCTGCCAGTTCCTCTTTCTGCTAGTACGGATTTCATCCTTGAAGTTTTTAATATTGTCTTGAGTAATGTTCATTTGGTTTGTATTATATCTTATCATTTTAGGTGGATTTTTCTTTTGGCCTAATGGGAGGAAACGGATCTTGACTTTGGATAGATAGTGATCCGAATCAAATTCACTATTTCTAATCACTTTTACATTCATCACTTCTATTAGATTTTTCCTTGTTATTGCTACTGATCCAGTTGGAATTCGCCTAGTTCAGCATTAGAAGATACCCATGTTTTTGTTTTTCTTGGGAGTTTCTTGAAGTGTGTTGACATTAGTTTCAACTGAAACGCTTTGCAGGGTCCAGTGAGCCGTTCACCATTTCTATTTGTCCCCTTATGTCCTGGATATTTTCCCACAAGATCACTGTACTTCTTTTCCTTACCAATCTGCGCGTTGAAGTCCCCTAGTAGAAGTTTTATGTTGCTGTTGGGTATCCGGACGATTTCCGTTTCTAGAAGAATCCCAGAAATCATCCACTTTCTGTGGGTTCTTCTTGTTGTCATTGATCGGTGCATGGCCGTTGATGAGAGTGTAGCCTACTTCTTATTCTTGCATTTAACAGTTAGTAGAGACAGTCTTTCAGATTTTGACGTGAAGTCAATAACACTGTTTGCTATCTTGTTGTTTACATAGAAGCAGGTTCCTAGCAGAGGCATGTTGGTTGCTGTTCTAATGGCCGGCTTTCCCTTTAATATTCTGTAGTGGTTGGTGTCCATGATGTTCTCGTCCCGGAATCTGGTCTCTTGTACAGCTAGGATCCGGATTTGGTTTTTGTCCATAAGCTTTTCTGGTTCTTTTGCTTTGCGACTCAGGTGAGTGAGTTGACGTTTATTGTTCCGATGAAATAGTTCTTCTTGAATTTGAGTTTGGAAGGTGTTTCAAGACGCTCCGACTCGTCTTTCTCGCAGATGTTGGGACTCCCCAGAACCATAGGTCCCGATGCATTGCTTTGCGCAATGGTGGATTTCTCTTCCGAGCTGCCACCTGGGGTAGTACTTACTTACAGCGGCATTTCCATACTGCGAATGGAGTTGTGGGATGTGAGGAAGGAATTAACTTCCGAGGTAAGATCGGATTTTTAGTCCGAAATGATTATTTTTCGTGATTTACTCCACTAGGTTCCTCCGCCCTCTCTGCCGTTGGGAAACACACTGCTTCCTCTTCCGTCGTTAAGACCGTTGACCAGTTTCGCCTTTAACCTTAGGTAGGGGCCCTATATCAGGGTGCTATCATCCGGAGCCCGATGGACCCTGTTTTTTTACGAGGTTGATACTCCTCCGGCTCCTCCTTCCTCATCACTTGCAAAATGAGGCCCCGGGCTTGCAACCGGCAATGGCGTTTTTTTTTTCATTATTATTACCGAATAATCGACTAACCGATTAATAGATTAATTGACTAGTAAGGACGTGATTACAGAAGTTTAAACGAGAGGTCATCGCTTAAATTTAGTTGCGCATATTTTCTGAATGATGTAAATAAATCTATAAAAGTTACTTTTCCCCCCTAAATACACAAAGTGCCCTTTCTTGTTGATGTTAACAATAACAAAATAACAGTCAGTGACAGTTGAAGGACAAACATCAATCAAATTGGGAAGGGTTTCGAAAAAATAAAGTGAAGAGTTGTCAGCAACTATTGAGAATTATTGTCCAATTCTTACAATTTAGTACAGGAACATTTTTATTTTACTTTGTCTTAGGCTAGTTTTCACAAAGAATGCACAATATTTAACAAGATGTTCAGTAAAGAATATATAGCCTACTTTCTCCTAAATGCATGGGTATACAGTAGTTATAACTCTTTGTCCTTTTCAAGGAGTATAATTAAATGTTGGTTGTACTAGCTTGTTGAAATTTTTTATTTTTTTAGTCGTTTACCCTCCAGGTTGGTGGAACCCACGGACTCAGCGAGGGAACTCACCACTTCCAACGCTACGTGCAGTGTCCTAGAGCTGGGAACATCGAATCGGAAGGGATACAACTGGTGGGGTGGGATTGGCACCTCGCCCAGGCGGCCTCACCTGCAAAGTGAACAGGGGCCTCATGAGGGAAGGTAAGGGATGGTTAGGATGGATAAACAAGGAAGAGGGAAGGAGGCGGCCGTGGCCTTGAAGAAGGTACCATCCCGGCATTTGCCCGAAGACGAAGTGGGAAACCACGGAAAACTACTTCGAGGATGGCTGAGGGTGAATCGAACCCCCTCTACTCATTTGGGCCACCTGAGGCTGAGTAGACCCCGTTCCAGTCCTCGTACCACTTTCCAATTTCGTGGCAGAGCCGGAAATCGAACCCAGGACCTCCGGGGCGGCAGCGAAACATGCTGACCGCTACGCTACGGAGGCGACTTGTTGAAATATAACGTGCTATATTATACGTTGATTGATTGAATCCTCACCTGAATTATAAATACACACACTAATACAGCCATCACAATAACACAGGTTATAAAACAAAATTCAACACTCCCCCAAGTACACGGGGCTAAATGACCATGATGTCCAAGCTTCTCAAATGAAACTACAACAACAACAATAACTGCTTCCTACCCACAACCTTCCTCGTATAAAAGTACACACGCTATTATACAGACATCACTTAAAACCATTCGTGGTGTGATTAAAGTTAAATCGTGTTTGTGTTTAGATTTGTGCCATTGTTAAACAGTAGAGCAGACAGTAGGGAAAGTGATGTCACTAGTTTCACTCCTTGAACAAGGAACCCTTTGGAAATGGATGCCTCATTTGCCTAGACGGAGGGTGGAAAAATCCGAGAATGAACTACTCTCTGAGTGGCCGCTGTGAGAGCCGGGATTCGAACCTCCAATCTCCGGACTTGCTGCAGTTCCTCATCGCAATCGAGGTGACGATTTAATGTACATGTCTATGTATCGGGGTGCAATCATTAGGGTGTGTATCCTGGGACTGGAAAATAGGTGCCTGACCGCCAATTAGTTCTTGTTCTTGTTCTTGTTGTTGCTTATTTCAGGGGCATTGCGACATCATGGTCTGGTAGCAGCTTGTACTTGAGTGCTGTTGAAATTTGTGTGATAACCGGTGTTAAAATAAAAATTGGAGATATGATTGGGAAGAATGCCACTGTTATTTATTTATTTATTTATTTATTTATTTATTTATTTATTTATTTATTTATTTATTTATCGTATGGATTTTAGTACCGGGAGTGTCCGAGGACATGTTCGGCTCGCCAGAGGCTGTAGCTGCTTCAAGCGGACACCCATAGGTTGAGCTACCAGTTCTGTTCAATTTCAAGTAGTTTCAACTTTCGCTACCAGATGTCAATGATATCTAGTGGTGAACATTGGTACTTTGTTAGAGCGTTTCAACGAAATCAAACCTAGAAATTTAGCTTCACACTTGTTTAGTCTGTGGAAGGATCTTTTACATGCCATAAAGCTATGACATGGCATCGCCGGCTTTACTTCCCCTCCGAAGGAAGGCATACTGAAGGATTTTAACGCTCTTAAGAAATCCGACGACTCGGCCGGGTTTGAACCCGCTATCTTGGGAACAGCAGTTCTGCATGCTACCAACTACGCCACTCAAGCCACAGAATGCCGCTGCGGCCTTCAGTTAGGATCGATCCCAGCACTTGCCTGAAGTAGATGTGGGAAACCACAAAATAACCACTTCCACTATGGCTGAGGTAGGAATCTAACCCTCCTCTTCTCAGTTTTGCCTCACCGAGCTGAATGTACCCCCATTCTATATATCATACAGATTTAAATTTCTTGGCAGAGCTGGGAATCGAACCCAGACAGCTAATAATGCTGCCACTACACCAGGACATGGTCTAGAAGGATGGACTGACAGATAAAGTGATGATTGAATTGAAATAAAATTAGACATGTCAGTTCTTGACGGAACTACTTGTTAAATGTGGAGGAAGAGAAAGAAGGCTTGTCAGTTCACTGACATGGCGGTAATTAACGCCAGTAGCAAGCTCAGGTTGTTGACACTGAGCAAGAGGCCGTTGTTTCTCCCATTAACGCCTGCGTTCATCTCGTTACAATCGCTTTATCTCAGTTTAATGATCAAATCACCCTGATGACACCACGATACGTGCTCAAGTACATCATTCTAGGTGCAACACATGATTAAAGTGGCATTAGATTTTTATTCGAGGATAATCAGATACAGCACTTTTTATTTACTTTTTACCCTTCATTCCTTGTCTACCTTTACACTTCAGGAAGGTGCAGTACATGTCGGGGGTCATCAAACTGCTGCCTGAGGTTCGCGCTAGGTTTACTGAAATTTTCTGTGTTGTTCTGCGAGATATTTTGTGTGACCCACCAAGCAAGTTCCCAAGATCTGTCCTCCCCACAAAATACATGATTATACAAAAATAAATGAGATTCCAAATGTTTCTTTCAAACAAACCAATAAAGATTGAAAAACATAACGCTTATCATGCGAAATACGAGGGTTCTATGTAGTGGCGGCTGGTGTAGAAAATCAGTTGTGTGCTGTAACCATCCCCACCGCCCCCCCCCCCAACCCTCCACCCCTACCCACCCCACCCCTCTAAACAATAACAACATTTAGAAACATTCACGCTGAAACACTCAAAAGTAAGTTGGGAGTGATGAAATATCTTATGGCGGGAACAGTTGATAGCTTCCTCTATTTTTCCCCCTGCTTTGAGCGATTCCCTCTAAAATGCTACCGCAGAGTCTAGAAGGTGCCACCGGCCACGTTCTCATTTCGTGTGACCATTGCTGCGCTCTGTGATCGAACGAAGAATCGTTGTGATACCTTGGCTCTGGACTTTGGCTGTTGTCCTAACAGCACAACGGAAAAGTTGGTCACGCATGCGCAAAAATCAAAGTTCATGTTTGCTGGCAATTAAGGTAGAAATTCTCGCTGAGCTGCGATCTGCACAGCCTATGCCGGTCGCGGAGTGGAGCGAACGACCAGTTTGGGGAATGGAAATATTTCCTATTCTTGACGGACGACTTTTTTAATGCGCTGTATTTGATTGTAGATATATTATTAAAGTAATTTATTTTAAAATAAAACAATGTGCTGCAGCTCTTATGCACATAAGGTGCAGCCGCCCCTGGACTTCTATGTTCTTAAGCGTTTGTTTACGTGTTATGAAAGTACAGTACTGGTATCCTAGAAGTTTCAGTCCAAGCTCAGTCCGGGGCCATAACAGTTTGTATGGTACCTCGGAATGAGCATAGCCTACTCGAAACCATCAGCGTCTTGTCTGCCGCGCCGTTAGTCACAGCCTTTGTCTGAACCAATATTCTCTGTATCCACACGCTGATTTCTTGGTTAGGGAGCAACGTGATGCCACAAGACAATTATTGCAACTTTCTTTATCCATTAACTAACTGAAGTATCCATTTGATGGCCTTTGGTACCTGCTGCTACGTGTTTTTCAACACGTTCGTAATATGCAGTAGCTATGCAATTGCCATGTTTTCAATTAAATCCACAACTTATCCTGTGGCACAGAAGTAAATATTATTGATACATCTCTACAGTGGGGATTTCATAGCGTTTCGGGACATTGATGAAGTCAAGAGAGAAAATTTAGTCTTCAAGACTAAATAATAACTTCAACACTTTAAATCAAGTAGGCATGCCTGCTTTACGACATCAACGATAACACAATAAATGAAACCGAAATACCAGTTAAATAAAGCACTTTGAAATAACTTAATGGAAGGACTATACTTAAACAGTGACGTAATTATAAGTGAAATAATCATCACCCAGGACTATCTTATTACCAATAGCTGAAAGTACTCGTAGTATTATGGAGAACACCTGTGTCTCAAATTGCCAGAGTTGCATTATTGATTTCTTCGAACATGATTGAAGTAGAAAACTTCGTAGGCTACTCTCTTAATAATAATAATAATAATCAAAGTACAGATTTTAACTTATAGAGATTTCCGTGTTAAAGTACTATTTTATTCGTCATCACGAACCATTAATTTCATCGATCAACTTTAGCATGAAAGCGTGAACATTTATGTGATCGTCAATCTCACGTTTTAACCACGAGACGTCTTTCGTATGTAGGTGGAGTCCGAACCACCAGGTGTGTCATATCAACTCCAAAACTCTCATAGCCTATGCTTTAGCTGGTAATCTTACAATCTTCATTCACAATGCCTGTACCTAACCCATAAATGAGTCGTCGTCGTCGGCTTTAACTCGTTTCCGAGTATACATCTTCTTCCAAAACAGTCTAAAATAATCTAAGGTTGAGGTCTGTGGGCATGTTTGCGGTGACTGAACAGCCCAATGCGTGCATGAAACAAACGTCCACACAGATCACACAGAACTGTTGGTGGAGGGCGTGGCTGTGTTGCACGGAGCTTTCGTGCTTGTCGCTTGGCCTTAACAATTCTACGACGTTCTTCTTCAAACATTTTGACAGCAGCCGGGATGGTCTGGCGCCAAGTTGAACGGTCTTTAACAAGCTGGTCCCAGGTTTGTGGATTGAGTCCTGTCAACTTCATATTCTGCTTAAATTGGTCCTTGTATCGTCTCTTAGGGCCTCCATGAGGTCTGGTGCCGGAGGTGAGTTCACCATACAGAACCTGGTGTGGTAGTCTCGTATCATCCATTCGATGGACATGTCCAATCCATCTAAGTTGGTGACCAATGATGGATGATTCTATACTATTAGCAAGCGCTTTCTCAAGAACATCAAGATTGGTGATGTGGTCTTCCCACTTTATCTTAAGGATGGATCGAAGTTTCTGTTGATGTAAGCGCTCAAGCTTTCGAAAGTCATGTCGATAGAGGGTCCAGGTTTCACAGCCATACAACAATGTTGAGATGACAACAGCTTGGTACACTATGAGTTTCGTCTTCACGGTCAGATCTTTATTCAAGAAGACCCTGTGCGATAGTCGCCCAAATGCCGCATGGGCAGCACCGATTCTCTTCTCAACATCCTGCCCACAATTGCCGTGTACAGATAGCAGACTGCCCAGATACGAGAAGTGGTCTACCTGCTCCAATGGAGTATCTGAGATAGAAATGTTGAAGTGCGGAAGGGAAGTTCCTGGTGAGGGTTGTGCCAGAACCTTGGTTTTCTGAACATTAATGGTGAGACCAAAACGTTCACATGCATTCTTGTAGCAATTAACAGTCTGTTGCAACTCCAGTGGCGTGAGTGTAGGCGATGCCGCATCATCTGCATACAACTTATTGGTTATCTTCGTAACCTGAGTTAGCTTCTTGGAGCGAAATCGAGCTTTGTTTGAAGAGCCCTCCATCAAATCGGTACTTGACATCTACACCTGGGATGTTTGTGGGCGATTTATAGAGCATTGCAGCCAAATACAATGCAAACAGTGTTGGAGCAAGTACGCAGCCTTGTTTCAGTCCATGAGTGATAGGAAATTCATCAGAGATCTTATTTTGCTGACAAACCTGACAGGTCATGCCATCATGGAGAGCTTGGATTAGATCAACAAAGCGCCGAGGACAGCCAAAGCGTTGTAGCACCGCCCACATAGCAGATCTTGGAACTGAGTCAAAGGCCTTTTCCAGATCATAAAAGACTGAGAAGAGTGGATTCCGTTGCTCACTACATTTTTCTTGTAGTTGTCTTACGCAGAAAATCAAGTCAGTTGTGCTTCTGGAAGATCGAAATCCACACTGGGACTCGGGGAGGATCTTTTCAGAGATAACCTGAAGGCGGTTATGTAAAATTCTGGCGAGAATTTTACCCACAGTAGATAGTAGCGATATACCGCGATAGTTGCCACAAACACTACGATCACCTTTCTTGAAGATTGTGATGATAGTGGCGTTCTTTAGGTCACCAGGTACTTCTCCTAATTCCCAAATTTTGAGAATAAGAGTGAAAATCCGCGTTTTGAGGGACTGACCTCCAGCTTGAATTAATTCCAGTGGGATGTTATCTGGGCCAGGTGCCTTTCTTGGTTTCATTTGATTGAGAGCTACACTGAATTCCGTGTAAGAAGGAGGTACAGCCATCCATGGTTGTTCAGGATATTTCGGCACATCACGAAGGAAGTCTTCAGCAGCTGTTGAAGGACGATTTAGAAGGATGGAGAAATGTTCCTTCCAACGCTCTAAGATATCATGGCTGTCAGTAAGAGTGGCAGAGTTGTCAGCACTTTTTAGTGTACCTGATGAAGAACGAAGTGGGCCATATATCTCTTTAATCCCTGCATAGAAGTTCCTCAGATCACGAGTATCAGATAGCCTCTGAAGTTCCTCAGCTTTCCGCTGCCACCAAGTATTCTTTATCTCTCTTATAAATGAGTAATAGAAGTCTGAAAGCGGCTGCACCGTGATTATTGCATCACTAACAATTTGCAAAAGATGGTAATAAATCATTGTGAGTCTAATTGCGTAGTGTCTACAAAATTTACGACAGATAACTAACTATTACATGATACCGCAAATATCGGAACGAACAATATTCATAGAACAAATTTTAACGTCTTGTGGAACTGAAGGTCTTAACTGATTGTTAATATCAAAAAACGCCAATAGAATTTCACACAAAACCTACCTCACTAAAGCGATAACAAATAATAATAATGTTATTGGTTTTGCGTCCTTTTAACTACTGTGGCCTTTAGAGACGCCAGGGCGCCGGAAGTTTTACCCCAAGGGGATCTTTGACATGCCAGTAAATCCACTGACACTGTGCCCAACTCTAGGAATGGGTATTCCAAGATTCAGACACCTAGATATCAAGGGAAAGGCTACAGCCGCTTTTGAAAGTTGAGATATTTGAATATCGCGCTACATTGCTTCTCGAAGCAATTGGAAAGAATATACCTCTAAGAGCATGTCAAGTGACGTAGCGAGAAATAGCAGAGGTCGAGGCTATTTATTGATTAAATAGTTAGCCATTGAGTAGAGACTTGAGACTTGGATCAGATTACTGGCACGGCCAAATGAAAGAGAATGCACTTAGTATCAAGTAAATCGGACCAGGGATACCAGAGATATGAGGATTTCCAGATTTCAGCGTGATGACGCGTGACCCTGACTGTTTTGAATAAAAGCCGGCCGGCACAGGCATCAGTAGCTCACTTCGACACAAGCACTTACCTAGCAAGGTGCTACTACGCTGAGCCAAGGCACATGGTTGCCGGATCTACGCAGAAGTTATTTTCAAAGTTGTGATAGTCACAAAAGTGCTGCGCTACGAGCGGAACTTAGTAAGTTTCCGGCAAGGAGAATCACTGAGGTGATTGATATTTTCTACAGACACTGGTGAAATATTTTTATTTTCACATGGACATATGCTAGACTTTGTCTAGAATTAGTACTTTGTCACAGTCCAGTAATAACCTAATACTTGGATATTTTAGTCCAATTCAGTCAGTTTCATATTTGTAACTTGTTAACCACTCCGATCTATCAGTACATTGAAGACCAGTCTATCACGGTGGTGTTCATTAGTCTACGCAGGGAAACTACATGTTGCTTCGCGCATGGTAGATGGTGTGAAGCCATGCCCAGGGAACGATCTTCAGAACAGCCGTTGATTGGTTAGACTGTCAGTGTTTTCTTGTACTGAAAAGATTACCGTGAGTTATGTTACAACTGACATATCTGAGAATAGATCACTTAGATCTGACCCCATTTAAGCAAACTGTTATGGAGTTAACAGAAGCCAATATTAATATGGATCAACAGTTACTTCAAACGTCAAGAGATATTACCACTATGTCTTGTTAGACGGATTGTGGGTATATAATGGCGGCCGATACAAGGATTATACGTGCTTGTCCGATAGGGCATGTCTATGGATAAATCTGGTGCAGACCAGGTTCACTACGCTTCAAGACCATCAAGAAATGTAAGCCACATTTGAATTATATTATGCCTAGCTAATTGGAACAAACTATTTTTCGGCAGATGACCAACACGTTTATTTTTCTTCGTATTTAAATCTTGCAATGATTTACGCAAGACATATTAGAGTTATTCTGAGTATTTTCAGCACTCAGAACAGTTTAGGATCGATGACCGAGCATATCGAGCATTTATTTGAATATTTCATATTTTTGGGTAATCACGGTAATCAGCCGATGTAACTGTAAAAGTTAAATTATTTTTTTGTTGAGGAATGGATATTTTTTTCCATATTCGAAGGTTCGAACATGTGGATTCTCACATAATGGAATAATAATTAAATATATTTAAAATAATATAACTAATAATAATAATAATAATCCACTAATAATAATAATAATAATTTTCATAACTTTTCTAAATAATTCTTGGATATTATATTTTCTAATAATCATATGTATTGAGAGAGAGCCTATGAAAAAGTTTAATCATTTCTAGTTTGGAACAGGAGATTTTCCGAAGGAGAGTGGTTAGCGCAAGCCCGCATTCAACCAACATTTCAGTTCTGGTTGAACAGTTAATATTTGCAATGAGCAAAGTATATTTTTCAGATAACACGGAGAGGCACGAAACGGGAAGCAAATGATATTTGTATCAAATAGGATATTTTTGTATTTATATATAAATCATGACGTAAGTACACTCGAAAGTGAAATAAAGATTTTCATAAGTATGGTAAAGTCACGGGTTGAACTGAATGGTAAAATAAAATAAACTTGTGAGTTTATTAATCTTCCAGTGTTGATAACAAGCAGAGGCTTGATTTATTGTATAAATTTTGGGATGAAAATTTATGTGTGTGGAGTAGTTGAAACGCCATTCCCAGGTGCGCATGTTTAAGTCGCAGGAATGAGGAGATTTTTTCGAGCATCAATCAAATAGCAGGTTCGATGGCTCAGGTTTATAGAAGGAGTATTGGAACTACACATTTCGTCGTATGAATGACCCGAAGGTTATTTCTTAGAAACCATCAGTTCTTATTTCAACCTTGTTTACGGATTCCATTTTTAGACTTTGATTTTGCTAGAACCCGGATTTGTCATGATAGTAGTTTATTCTTCTTCAGAGGAAGACCTTTGCCGTTGTTGTTGTAATATTGTGTTCTTACACAAATAATAGAATGGGCCACTGCCAATTAAAAATAATTCTATAACCACGAATAATTTGAAGGATGTTTTCAATCCTAGAGCCATGAACTAAATGAATTTATTATGAAGCTACAATTCTTATTTCGGCATTCTGTCGAAGAATTGCAAGTTGTGAAAATTACTAAAAGGGCCATGAATATAAATATTTTTTTAATGATGATTCCAAGTGGAAAATTAAATAGTTGAATGGTCCAACAATTTATTGATCAAGTTGATGATTCAGAAATCATATATTTTGTTAGGAACTTGATGTTCATAATCGAGTCACGTCTCGAAATGTTTAATGTCAGAAGAACAATTAATTTTTGTTGTGCCTCGCACAGTTCTTCGATGCTATGCTCAATGGTCAAATACTTTTCAGATGTTATTAATATGTGTAAATAATTTGTGTTGATTCAGAAATAATAATATTTTTTGACAATATTTTTTGAAACTGGAAAAATAAGTGAAAGTTAAAAATTCTATGAACATTTATTCTACGAGTGTTAATATTATGGAAAAAATCAAACAGTGAACTACGATATTTCCAGTAGAGACAATTAAATTTGAACTGGATTTAATCAATATAATTTTGGAACACAGTCTACAGGACTAATAATCAGACTTGTGTTTCCAAAGATAATTGTCAAATGTGTTTGGAAAATTTCTGTACATTGTGTAAATAGGAGTGTGGGTCGCCACACGTGAATGATGCTACTTTGAGCATTTTTGCAGTCAATTTTAAATTCAAAATAAAATGAGATAATTTTACATGATGTGTTATGCCCAGTTGAATCTCCTTCTATCCTTATTGTTGCATTGAGCCAAAAATCAGTAAAGCATTTTTTTCATTTGATGTCGGTTTTGCGATTAGCTTTAACCCATCTGGCGCCCCGGGATATTTTGACTCTCGTGCTGACTGATTATTGGTAAAATGCATATGTGGTCGTGCGGACTCCGGTCTAAACGGGCACATAAAATAAGATAGAGAGAGAAATGGCGCCCCACGTGGGGATCGAGTTAGACATGGTCAATCGCATGCCGATTTAAATTGTGATAATTTTTATAAATATTTTGGGAGTTGAGAGATGTCTGGTTTGGATGAATAAATTAGTAGGAAATCCAATTAGTGGGGAAAATTAAAAATTTAACTTGGTTAATAATTAGAATGGGTTTGATTATTTTTGATAATGGCTTAACCATTAGGGCGTCAAGTAAATTCAGTAGTAAACGTTCGATGACTGGACATACGCATTATTAGAATCCAGGTGGAGGATATTTGAGAACTTGCATATTTTTCTTGTGATATTGTGGTAAATGTAGTTCGTAAAGGTAGAGAATTTTGTTTTTCCATCACGTCGACATTAGGACAAATCTCATTTTATTAGAGTGTTCCAATTAGCTATTCATATTTCTTGTTCTAGTTATAAGCTTGTGTTTGCCAATATTGTATACCCCTAAGATTTGAATAATAATTGAAAATTATGGAAGAGATGATGAGGACGATGAGGAGTTTGGAGGAGAGTTCAAAAGAAGCTGGACTGCGTGTAGCAGCCATTATGAAAGAAAATACTGAGGCTTTGGAAAGGAAACTTAAAGAAAATTCTGATTCTTTAGAAAATAAACTTAAAGAAAGTTTAAATGATAAACTTAAAGGAAGTTCTGATTCTTTAAAAGATAACTTGAAAGAAAGTTTAGAGGATAAACTCAAGGAAAATTCTGATTTGTTAGAGAGCAGGTTAAAAGATAACTTGAAAGAAAATTTAAATAGTAAATTTAATTCTATGGAAAATAAATTTAAAGGGAATTCTGAAATTTTGAAAATGTCACTTGAGAGTAAAATGACTAAATTATGCGAAAAAACACATGAGCTCGAAACTTCATTAGCCACTAACGCAAGTTTAATGGACGATAAATTTCGCGATGCCGATCTAAGATCCCAAAGCTTAGCTGATAAGATAGAACATGGTCTTAGGAAAGTTGGTGAAGACATGATCAACCTAGAAGTTAGAGTGAAGAAGGAGAGTAATGAGATGGGAATTCTAGTTGTTCAACGGTTTGACAGAACAATTCAAAGAACTTGTAATGGGAGAAATAAGAGAAGGTGTGATTAATGAATTACAAACTGAAATTAAAACCACAGTTGTCAATGAAATTAAAGACACACTCAAGCTGGAGAACCAAGAGGGAATCAAGGAGATTAGGGAATCTTTGTAATCCCATATTCAAGTAATTTCCAAAGATATCCAAGCAACTCAGAAGGACATATCAGATATGACAGGGTCATTGAAAAGTCACGAGGCTGTTATGAACCATATATCCACTGATGTCAAGGAGAATTGTAAAGAAACTGAAGCAATTAAGAAAATGGCAGAAGAAAACCAAAAGGAACTTGAGGCTATGAAAACCCAAATCAAGGACGAGAAGCAGTCTGACCATCTGTTGAAAATGCCAAGTGTAAGGGGAAAAGAACAGATACAGATAAATCTAGGAGCAGCTAGAGAAACTGATAGTCAAAGACAGGATGAGGTCAGGACAGTATTTCAATCCAACCCCATAACTGTATTTAAGAATGTAGAGGATAAGCCTTCTAAATTTTCAGGGCGAGATTCTGTGACACCCGTGGAATTTTTGAGAGGAGCAGGGGATTACCTGAAAGACTCCAAGATCCCTAAAGAAAGACAGATCCGAGTGATAGGGAAATTTTTGGAAGGTCCTGCACTTCTTTGGTTTAGAGCTTTTAGATCCACTCTAACCACTTTT
Source organism: Meconema thalassinum (assembly GCA_946902985.2). NCBI lineage: Eukaryota > Metazoa > Arthropoda > Insecta > Orthoptera > Tettigoniidae > Meconema > Meconema thalassinum. The sequence goes on along the minus strand of OX336388.2, from coordinate 2,061,348,491 downwards.
GAGGAGTTTTCTCGTGGGTTATTGAAAAAGTTTTGGTCCCCGGAAACCCAACAGCAAGTCAGAGCAGAATTATATTCGAAGAGATTCTCGACGTCACAACCTACTCGATACTCTACGTACTTTTCTGGACAGCTTTCTAAACTACAACATTTAGATCCGCCGATGCCAGATAACGAATTAATTACTGCATTGATACGTCAGTTTCCAGCAGACGTCCAAAGGACTTTGATCGCTGCTGACATCTATAACATGGAGCAATTTGACGAGGTATTGCAGAAGCTTGATCATACGAACGCTCAATTCTTCCATCAGAAGGGAGGAAAGAATAACAACGCTGTGTACGCTGTTATGGCTGATGGTTATTCTCAAACACCTCGAGAGATTCGAGAGGGGCGAGAAGAGAAAACGCCGAGGGAAGATCCCAATAAAGGAGGATGGAATCAGTACAGTAACAGATACAGTTACAAGCCTTATGCGAGACCGGATGGTGGAAATTGATATAATACTCGATGGAGAAGGCCACGGGATAATCAAGGAAGGTACCAGGAAAGAAGGTACTATGGTAGAAACAACTACAATAATAGAGGGAAAGTGAATACTCGTCAGTCCAATTAAGAGTTCAATAAGGAGACGAGGAAAAACTTGGAAGCAAGACACCAAGATAACTTGCAGTTTTTGGAGCAGAAGCACAATGAACCAGGTCCATCGGGAACACAACAATCCCGGGGGAATGGAAATGAAAAAAAAACTTCGAATTCACAGTAGAAGATAGAATTTTAAACACTTTCACTTCCAGAATTATTAAATGGCAAGCAGAGGATGATGACTTAATTCAACAGAATGATGAACGGAAAGAAATGGGTACAAGAATTAGAATGCCAATCATATCATGCGAAGTATTCGGTATGCCTGTCGATACTTTGATTGATACTGGGGCTATGCTTTGTCTTGTGAGTGAGAAGCTTTATATTCTGTGGAAGCTCAAAGAGAATTTAGAGGAGATTCCAGTATCAGGAATTAAGATCCAAGGAATAATACCCAACAAAATATCTCTGTGTAAAACACAATTATACTTATGTATTACTATTGGAGGACATGATTTCCGACATGTGTTTGTAGTAATGAAGGACATGGCTTTTGACATGATATTGGGAGCGGATTTCATTCAGAAATAACAAGCACTGATAGACATGAAGACAGAGACGATCAGATTCAAGAATACCGAAGAGATTAACTTCGAGGGAAAAGAAGAGGAAGACATCGAGGGAGATGCTCAATGGTCTCTGATTTTTCATGAAGCTGAAGGAAGAGAAGTCTACACTGAGAAGGAATCCCCAGAGCTAGGGAAAATTTTGGAAGAGTATCACGATATTTTTGATATTAAGCCTGGTGAAATTAAAGATTTTGAATATCGTATTCGTGTAAATGATGATGCACCTTTCCATGCTAAATTGTATCCGGTAGCGGAAAAGCATCGAGAAAGGGTAAAAGTGCTTATCAAGGAGATGGAAAGCAACAATGTGATTGAAAAGTACACTACATCTTATGTCAATCCATTAGCAGTAGTGTCTAAGCAAGATGGAAGTCTGAGACTATGTTTAGACGCGCGAAATTTGAATTCAAGATTGCTGCCAGAGTATGACAGACCACCAATCATTAGGGAACTGTTAAGGAAATTCCAAGGCAAGGTCTGGTTCTCTAACATTGATCTCACTTCGTCCTACCATCACATTAGGCTTAGTGAAGGTTCCAAGAAGTTTACAGGATTTATGTTTGACCAGCAGGCATATGTATTCCGCCGTCTACCATTTGGAGTCAAAACATCTGGATCTGTTTTGATCAGAGCACTGGAACAAAACTTGAGTCCTGAAGTAAAAGAGATAGCAATTCGTTACATAGATGATATCCTAATTGCATCTGAGACTAAGGAGGAACATTTATTGCATCTTCAGATGTTATTGGCAGATTTGAGAAAAGCGAACTTTAAAGTAAACCTTCGAAAATGTCAGTTCTTTCGGAAGAAAATAAAATTTTTGGGTCATATTTTGGATGGTGAAGAATACCGTCCCAATGAGACGAAGATACAGGCGATTGCAAATTTCCCTAGACCTACTAGAGTGAAGAATGTCCGCAGTTTTCTCGGGACATGCCAATTCTTTGCAGGGCATTGTCCAAACTTCACCAAGACGGTAGCTCCATTGCAGGAATTATTAAAGAAAGGAAAAAAATGGAAATGGGATGAAGATTGTGATCAATCATTTCAAGATGCCAAGAGGTTATTGGTAAACAGCGTGAAATTGGAGTATCCTGACTTTACCAAGAATTTCATCATAGAATCTGATGCATCCACCGTAGGGATTGGAGCTATTCTTCTTCAAGAAGATGAAGATCACAAGAGACGTTACCTGGCGTTCATTAGCAGGAAACTTCGTCCATCAGAAAGGAATTATTACACCACGGAGTTAGAAGCACTTGCTGTAATCTTCGCGTTGGAGTCGTGGAAGAAAATGTTAATTGGACATTCAGTAATTGTGAGGACTGATCACCACGCATTGGAGTTTATTTTGAGAACAAACTTTGCCAGTGATAGGATAACTAGATGGTCACTTTTTATTCAACAATTCAACCTAGTTATTGAACACACTCCTGGAAAGTTGAACGTGGGAGCTGATTTATTGAGTAGAACAGTGGAGTCTACATCTAAAGTTTTTCAAGTTAACCTGACGCAGGAGGATGAAGATACCTTGAGAAGGTTAAGGTTTTTGCATTTATCCCAGAGGAGAGACCGACGTTTTAGAAACATTTTTCGTTTTCTACAGGGAGACATGGAACCAAATGATGATGATTTTGAGGAAACTGAAAGAATTTCAAGAGATTTTATGATGTTGGATGGTTTAATCTACAAGTTTGCAGATCCTGACCATACGAAGCTGAGAGTAGTGATACCTCCACGATTGCAAAAACCCATTATCTGGATGGCACATCGAATCGCAGGTCATGCTGGAGTAGATAAGACAGTCAACTTAATTCAAGAGAAATTTTCGTGGGAGCGAATGCGACAAACTGTCAGGAACACTATTCGAGAATGCGACTTATGCCAAAGGAGTAAACATAATTCACGATTATTGAGAGAATTACCAAGGCCTATTATTCCTTCTAAGCCTTGTGAAATTTTCGCGACTGATTTATATGGTCCTCTCCCAAAGTCTAAAAGAGGTAACCGATATATTCTGGTGACCATGGATGTATTCAGCAAATACACTATGTTACACCCAATCCAGAAGGCAAACGCAAAATATTGTGCGAAGAGAATTAGAGACAATGTAATTCCGGAAGCAGGCAAACCGGAATTCCTTTTATCAGATCGTGGACCTCAATTTACATCTTTAGAATTTCAAACCGTCATGAATAATCTTGGGATTAGACAATTGTTTTGTTCTATCAGACATCCTGAGAGCAATCCAGCAGAACGCGTGATGGCTGAAATAGCAAAATTTTGCCGCCTCTATTGTCCAAATGAGCATTGGAAATGGATGGATGTTCTTTCTTTAGCATCCGAATCCATCAACTCTACGATTCATGAGAGTACTGGACAGATTCCCATGTTGCTTCATCATGGAATTAAACCAACAAGATTATGGGATCGAATCTTCTCTATTCCACCTGAGATTGAACCAAGTCGTCAGATGAGGGAAACTCTAGCTTTAGACAAGTTGAGGAGGCAAGCTGAGAAAAGAGAGCGCAGGGTGAGAGGAAAGCGTTTTCGCAGACCCTTGCGAGTAGGAACTCTTGTTTTAGTGAAAAGACCTACACCCTCTGACGTGCAAAATCGAGTGTACTCGAAGTTTGCAAGCCTTTACGCTGGACCCTATCGTATTGTGGAAGTAAACAACAATGGAAGCTATGAAGTCGCTAATACACGAACTGGTAACATCGTGGGAAGTTATAATGCATCGAATTTGAAGATTTATTGTTCAAGAACCAGATGATTTAACGTGTAGATAGGAAAAATAAAAATTTTTCAATTTTTATTTTTTGCTAGGTGTGGGGTGGATGTGCCTAACTCTAGGAATGGGTATTCCAAGATTCAGACACCTAGATATCAAGGGAAAGGCTACAGCCGCTTTTGAAAGTTGAGATATTTGAATATCGCGCTACATTGCTTCTCGAAGCAATTGGAAAGAATATACCGCTAAGAGCATGTCAAGTGACGTAGCGAGAAATAGCAGAGGTCGAGGCTATTTATTGATTAAATAGTTAGCCATGGAGTAGAGACTTGAGACTTGGATCAGATTACTGGCACGGCCAAATGAAAGAGAATGCACTTAGTATCAAGTAAATCGGACCAGGGATACCAGAGATATGAGGATTTCCAGATTTCAGCGTGATGACGCGTGACCCTGACTGTTTTGAATAAAAGCCGGCCGGCACAGGCATCAGTAGCTCACTTCGACACAAGCACTTGCCTAGCAAGGTGCTACTACGCTGAGCCAAGGCACATGGTTGCCGGAACTACGCAGAAGTTATTTTCAAAGTTGTGATAGTCACAAAAGTGCTGCGCTACGAGCGGAACTTAGTAAGTTTCCGGCAAGGAGAATCACTGAGGTGATTGATATTTTCTACAGACACTGGTGAAATATTTTCATTTTCACATGGACATATGCTAGACTTTGTCTAGAATTAGTACTTTGTCACAGTCCAGTAATAACCTAATACTTGGATATTTTAGTCCAATTCAGTCAGTTTCATATTTGTAACTTGTTAACCACTCCGATCTATCAGTACATTGAAGACCAGTCTATCACGGTGGTGTCCATTAGTCTACGCAGGGAAACTACATGTTGCTTCGCGCATGGTAGATGGTGTGAAGCCATGCCCAGGGAACGATCTTCAGAACAGCCGTTGATTGGTTAGACTGTCAGTGTTTTCTTGTACTGAAAAGATTACCGTGAGTTATGTTACAACTGACATATCTGAGAATAGATCACTTAGATCTGACCCCATTTAAGCAAACTGTTATGGAGTTAACAGAAGCCAATATTAATATGGATCAACAGTTACTTCAAACTTCAAGAGATATTACCACTATGTCTTGTTAGACGGATTGTGGGTATATAATGGTGGCCGATACAAGGATTATACGTGCTTGTCCGATAGGGCATGTCTATGGATAAATCTGGTGCAGACCAGGTTCACTACGCTTCAAGACCATCAAGAAATGTAAGCCACATTTGAATTATATTATGCCTAGCTAATTGGAACAAACTATTTTTCGGCAGATGACCAACACGTTTATTTTTCTTCGTATTTAAATCTTGCAATGATTTACGCAAGACATATTAGAGTTATTCTGAGTATTTTCAGCACTCAGAACAGTTTAGGATCGATGACCGAGCATATCGAGCATTTATTTGAATATTTCATATTTTTGGGTAATCACGGTAATCAGCCGATGTAACTGTAAAAGTTAAATTATTTTTTGTTGAGGAATGGATATTTTTTTCCATATTCGAAGGTTCGAACATGTGGATTCTCACATAATGGAATAATAATTACATATATTTAAAATAATATAACTAATAATAATAATAATAATAATCCACTAATAATAATAATAATAATTTTCATAACTTTTCTAAATAATTCTTGGATATTATATTTTTTATAATCATATGTATTGAGAGAGAGCCTATGAAAAAGTTTAATCATTTCTAGTTTGGAACAGGAGATTTTCCGAAGGAGAGTGGTTAGCGCAAGCCCGCATTCAACCAACATTTCAGTTCTGGTTGAACAGTTAATATTTGCAATGAGCAAAGTATATTTTTCAGATAACACGGAGAGGCATGAAACGGGAAGCAAATGATATTTGTATCAAATAGGATATTTTTGTATTTATATATAAATCACGACGTAACTACACTCGAAAGTGAAATAAAGATTTTCATAAGTATGGTAAAGTCACGGGTTGAACTGAATGGTAAAATAAAATAAACTTGTGAGTTTATTAATCTTCCAGTGTTGATAACAAGCAGAGGCTTGATTTATTGTATAAATTTTGGGAAGAAAATTTATGTGTGTGGAGTAGTTGAAATGCCATTCCCAGGTGCGCATGTTTAAGTCGCAGGAATGAGGGATTTCTTCGAGCATCAATCAAATAGCAGGTTCGATCGCTCAGGTTTATAGAAGGAGTATTGGAACTACACATTTCGTCGTATGAATGACCCGAAGGTTATTTCTTAGAAACCATCAGTTCTTATTTCAACCTTGTTTACGGATTCCATTTTTAGACTTTGATTTTGCTAGAACCCGTATTTGTCATGATTGTAGTTTATTCTTCTTCAGAGGAAGACCTTTGCCGTTGTTGTTGTAATATTGTGTTCTTACACAAATAATAGAATGGGCCACTGCCAATTAAAAATAATTCTATAACCACGAATAATTTGAAGGATGTTTTCAATCCTAGTGCCATGAACTAAATGAATTTATTATGAAGCTACAATTCGTATTTCCGCATTCTGTCGAAGAATTGCAAGTTGTGAAAATTACTAAAAGGGCCATGAATATAAATATTTTTCTTAATGATGATTCCAAGTGGAAAATGAAATAGTTGAATGGTCCAACAATTTATTGATCAAGTTGATGATTCAGAAATCATATATTTTGTTAGGAACTTAATGTTCATAATCGAGTCACGTCTCGAAATGTTTAATGTCAGAAGAACAATTAATTTTTGTTGTGCTTCGCACAGTTCTTCGATGCTATGCTCAATGGTCAAATACTTTTCAGATGTTATTAATGTGTGTAAATAATTTGTGTTGATTCAGAAATAATAATATTTTTTGACAATATTTTTTGAAACTGGAAAAATAAGTGAAAGTTAAAAATTCTATGAACATTTATTCTACGAGTGTTAATATTATGGAAAAAATCAAACAGTGAACTACGATATTTCCAGTAGAGACAATTAAATTTGAACTGGATTTAATCAATATAATTTTGGAACACAGTCTACAGGACTAATAATCAGACTTGTGTTTCCAAAGATAATTGTCAAATGTGTTTGGAAAATTTCTGTACATTGTGTAAATAGGAGTGTGGGTCGCCACACGTGAATGATGCTACTTTGAGCATTTTTGCAGTCAATTTTAAATTCAAAATAAAATGAGATAATTTTACATGATGTGTTATGCCCAGTTGAATCTCCTTCTATCCTTATTGTTGCATTGAGCCAAAAATCAGTAAAGCATTTTTTTCATTTGATGTCGTTTTTGCGATTAGCTTTAACCCATCTGGCGCCCCGGGATATTTTGACTCTCGTGCTGACTGATTATTGGTAAAATGCATATGTGGTCGTGCGGACTCCGTTCTAAACGGGCACAACACGGCTCCCTCGCATTTACGCTCCCTTAATAATGCTAACTTGCTGAGCCAGGATTTGATCCGTGCAACCTTGGACACAGCAAGCGGGAACGTTACCGCTGAGCCACACAGCCAGCCTAAGCGATGCCTCCTAAATAAACAAACGAAGGAAACAATGAAGTCACAACAGCCGTAATAAAAAGTCAATTTAACAAAGATTAAAAACCAACACCTCAAGCTAGAATTATATACAACACTAGGAACCCACCTTGGCTTCGCTCGGCAGGCCTATCTTTAACGGTTTACCCAGCGTAAGCTTAAAAGGCTCACAGACGGCAGGTCCCAAATGCAATTCAGAAAAGCCGAGGTGAACAGTGAAACTCCAAACACATACTCTTCTCTGAAGTCTTAACTCGACACGACTCATCAGTTTGATGCTGGACGAAGCTGAGGTGACAGGCTATCTCTCAAGCTCGTATACTAGCTCCGAAGCTAGTAATTTAAATTTCCACTGAATGAATATTGTTGGAAGAAATGAAAACGTAAAACTATTTATAGTGGGCGATGTATTGAAGACAGAGATATGCTGTCGGGGACTTTCTTGTAGAACTTTTCATGCTGAAAAATTCTTACACTCATAGTATATAGATACATTTAACGGTTTACCCAGCGTAAACATAAAAGGCGCACGGACGACAGGTTTTTCTTCGACTTGATTCACTGAAATCGTTACTTCTCGGCTTCCTGTGGTCATAAATGAATGTTGTTCTACAGAAACCTTCCTCAAGAAATCCTTTACAGAATGGTGAAACCGCATCAAAATCCATCCAGTGGTTCACGATATTTTCCGTTATATCTAAGAATCGGGGACTTCGTTTTATACTAGGCCTATGTAGTGATATAAAGTTTTGTAAGTCGTACCGCAATACTGGCTGAAGTGTCAGAATTTCCTTTACATAGAGTGTCACAAAAGTATATAAATTGACCCCAAATGGCGGAATGGTTTCCAGCCCCATAATAGATAAAATTAAAAACAAGATGTTCAGTAAAGAACATATAGCCTACTTTCTCCTAAATGCATGGGTAATGTTATAACTCTTTGTCCTTTTAAAGGAGTATAATTGAATGTTGGTTGTAGTAGCTTGTTGAAATACAACGTGCTATAGGGATATTAAACATGAATATGAGGTGCCCTTTGCTAGTGCTACCTCGGTAAAAAAATTCATTCAATTCGGTTTCACCGTGGTTGAATTGATCTGGGGAATGGATTTGCACACATACATGGTCGCTATTTGCAAAATGTTGGGCTGATGACCTTGTAGTCAGTCATAAGATGCTTTACACACAAAGGCATGTTGTTGCAAAATCCGGTAGGGATCAAATTATTAGGATGGTCAAAATTTGATTTAAGCTTTTAACATTTGGGTGGCCGTCATTCCGTTTCCGTCAAGATGGCGGCGATATAAAACATGACACTGAGGTGCCTTTTGCTAGTGCTACCTCTGTACCAAATTTCGTTCAATTCGGTTTCACCGTGTTTGAATTGATAGGGGGAATCGATTTGCACACATACTTGGCCACCATCTGCAAACTATTGGGCTGATGATCTAGCAGTTTGGTCAGAATATGCTTCCCATATAAAGATTTGTTGTTGCAAAATTTGGTAGAGACTAGATTATTACGTTGGTTGTAATTACATTTTAGCCTTTAACATTTGGGTGGCCGCGATTACGTTTCAGTCTAGAAGGCGGTGATATAAAACATGACACTGAGGTGGCCTTTTCTAGTGCTACCTCTGTACCAAATTTCGTTCCATTCGGTTTCACCGTGATCGAATTAATAGGGGTAATCGATTTTGACACAAAGATGGCCGCCATCCGCAAACTATTAGGCTAATGACCTATTAGATTTGTCAAAGGATGCTCCCTCCATAAAGGTATGTTGTTGCAAAATTTGGTAGAGATCGGATGATTAGGTTAGTTATAATTTGATTTAAGCTTTGAACATTTGTGTGGCCGCCATTACGTTTCCGTCAAGATGGCGGCGATATAAAACATGACACTGGGGTGCCCTTTGCTAGTACTACCTCTGTACCAAATTTCGTTCCATTCGGTTTCACCGTGTTCGAATTAATAGGGACAATCGATTTTCACACAACGATGGCCGCCATCCGCAAACTATTAGGCTGATGACCTATTAGTTTAGTCAAAGGATGCTGCCCCCATATAGGTATGTTGTTGCAAAATTTGGTAGAGATCGGATGATTAGGTTAGTCGTAATTTGATTTAAGCTTAGAACATTTGTGTGGCCGCCATTACGTTTCCGTCAAGATGGCGGCGATATAAAACATGACACTGAGGTGTCCTTTGCTAGTGCTACCTCTGTACCAAACTTTGTTCAATTCGGTTTAACCGTGTTCGAATTAATAGGGGTAATCAATTTTGACACAACGATGGCCGCCATCCGCAAACTATTAGGCTGATGACCTATTAGTTTGGTCAAAGGATGCTGCCCCCATAAAGGTATGCTGTTGCAAAATTTGGTAGAGATCGGATGATTAGGTTAGTCGTAATTTGATTTAAGCTTTGAACATTTGTGTGGCCGCCATTACGTTTCCGTCAAGATGGCGGCGATATAAAACATGACACTGAGGTGTCCTTTGCTAGTGCTACCTTTGTACCAAATTTCATTCCATTCGGTTTCACCGTGTTCGAATTGATAGGGGGGGACAGACATTCAGAGTACCACACACTCACACACACACACACACACACAGACTCACACACATACACACACACAGACAGACACACTTTTTTTCGCCCTGTAGTGATCTCATAAGTCTACTTTCATTTTTTGCAAAAATCGAAAGTAGGCTAATAAAAGTAAGCATAAAAGCACAATAAAAAGTGTTAAATAAATCATGTAATATTTCTTTCAGGTTAGGGTGATAAGATATTTGTTATTCTCCACCCAAATTAAATGGGCACAATCGAGTTGACCGACTGAAAAGCATTCCGTTAATAGATTAGCCTACTCAGGCAACACTGAAAAATTACGTCTTATACTTCGATGTCGTGTGCATGTGCGAATTATGTTGTGTAAAGGGATTTCATTTTAAAGATACTTGATCCAGGTGAAATGTATAGTCCCTTAACCCATTATAGGGCAACCTAGGGGAGAGTTGGTCAAAACAGGGTACTTAATAAATAAAGTGGCATATCTCATGAAATTCTTGTACTAATGTGTTACATTTTTAATGACTATTTGTATAATTTATCTACTTACAAATGGCAATGAAGAAAATAATTTTAAAAGAAAGCCTAACCTTAAATTGTTTATTTATATAAATGTATGTCCACTACCCCGTTTTATCAGACGAGTTGGATAAAACAGGATACTAGATTATAGTAAACATTACAAATTAGAAATACATTTTACCATCATTGAAATTCACTTCATGTACAAAAATCACATTTATACGGTTCATCATCTTCATTATCAATGCCAGCACAGTGTTCATGAGCCCATTCACCACACTTAAATAACACTTGACCCAGCCTTCTTCAGACTTCGAATTAGTGAATAGTTAATTACAATAAATGCAAGCTGCGTTATTATTTTCTTCTTCCTCTTCTGACGAGGTATCATACTCCTGCACTTTCCTAACTTTCTACGATTTCTGCTTTACGTCATTTGTGACGTCAGAATGCCTAAATCAGGGAGATTGTGACTCGATTTGAAGTTTCCTTTTGGAAGTCGTCTCCCTTTTCATAGATGAAGTTAATTATTCCTTGTATGGTGAACTTGTCAGAATAGCTGTCTTTCCTCTTCGTCTATTGCACTTTTCTTTCAGCTCTCGGCACTGCCTTTATGTCTTTCGGAGAGACTTGGAAAGCTGAAGTCCAAGGATTAGGCCTAACCGACTGAGAATACCCTGATATGGATGGAACAGGTCTATCTGACTGGTAAGACCGTGATGTGGTTAGAGCTTATGATTTTCCGTTTGATGGCTCAGATAGAGATCCCGAAGGCAGGATATCACCTTTCTCCAATGGTGGGTGTGATAAAACGGGGTACTACCCTGTTCTATCCAACTTAGTGGTATCCTGTTTTATCCAACAACACCATGTTAGGAGCAAGTGTATTTCTACAGCACTTAAACCGGTCATTCATTTTGAAACACCTACAATTATGTAGTGCAAACAATGTTTAATTTATGTCATCCTTACCTTACAGTCTTCAGAATAGGGTCTTGGATATATAAGCACACAATTTACAAGCGGATATTATAAAACAGCACTACAAAAATAGATTTTACCCCTGTGAAAACGCACGCTTACACCCTACAGATTGCAACTGCTCTAAGAATGAAGGTCATCGAGTGAGAAAGAGGTTAATATGCCATCTATGAACGACTTCATGAAACAGTTTCGTTAATGCATTAGTTGCACAACAGAAGGCAAATGGCGTCTATGTGAAATCTCTACATCAATTTTATGCTGGCATAGCACAAGATTTCCCCAAATATTTAAGCATTCCACTTCACTTCCTGCGTTCAGTTTACCAAGAAATAATGTACTTCCAGTAATGCAGTGCCGTTAAGTTGGCGTTATTGCATCTACTTCTAGAAATTATATTAATTATTTCTCCGCAAATGAAGAAATGGATGCTACAGGTGTATATGGACACATTGGCAGTTGATTGAGCTTGAAGAACAATTAAAGAGTTTCACGTAAACATGAGAGTTTTAATGTTTTTCGTCTCGACGTGTGAATATAATGACTGTTATGAAAGCTCCTATGACCTCAATACATAAAATGAAATATTCATTACAAACTCTTAGCTAGAGCTATCTTAACAATCGCTTGTGATGCAAGAGGAGAAACACAGTCATTTCACCTGCACTAAATATACATATGAACATTTTAATGCATGGTTTAAAAAAGTTAATGTGGTCATAAATTCCTTACCCCGATGTGTATCTTACGGTAATCAGCGGTTCCACTCCCCAAATGATACTGTCTCGGAATAAGAGAAGAAGATAAATACAAACCACCACTTATAAGACACGACTCTCGGATATATTCGTAGATTTACCGAATTAGGGTAAAAGAAGGGTGGTACAATGAATTAATATTCCTTACATAAATCACTCGTCCATGCTGAATAGTTGTCGTTACCGGATTTTGCTGAGTTACCTTTGGAATTCATGCACTTCATATGTGCAATTCCAGTTGTGACGGATTTGTCTAAATTCTCTCTCTCTATTCGTTTAGTCGATTCCGACTCTCCGTGACCCCATGTACTAGACTACGCCAATTTCTTCTGTCCTGCACTGTCTCTCGAAGATTTTCGAAGCTGGAATTTAGTGCTTCTGTGATGCCATCTCTCCAGTTAGCCTAAACCCCCTATATTACAGTAGCCTATGTCAATTGTGTGAATGCAAGACAATCAGATTCTTTTCTTAGTAATATAAGGAACTTTTTTCGTGCAATGACATTATTGATTTAACACTTTATAGGTCCAAACCCTTTTTTCAAATATTGGTTTAAAATTATTTTTATTGTAATTTAATTTTAATTATCATTAATATCAGTTTTAAAATTTTTATGGTTTGGTATCTTTTAGTCTTTACCTTCCAGTCTCCGACCGGGTCAGGAATGGAATGAATGAAGCCCCCATCTAGCGGCGAGGATATGAACTGTGCCGGCTGCCGAGACCTGACGCACTCCTCTGGGGCAATGATTAAATGAATGACAGATGAAATGAAATGATAGTGGAGAGTGTTGCTGGGATGAAAAGTTGACAGGGAAAACCGGAGGACCCGGAGAAAAACCTGCCTGCCTCCGTTTTGTCCAGCACAGATTTCACATGGAGTGACCGGGATTTTAACCACGGACCCAGCGGTGAGAGGCCAGCGTGCTGCCGCCTAAGCCACGGAGGCTTCTTTACCTTTATAATTAATTAATTTTCTATTTAGAATAATTTCCCGATATTATTATTATTATTATTATTATTATTATTATTATTATTAATAATAATAATAATACCAATAATAATAATATTTTTAGCCTACTTTTCACATTTTGCAAAAATAAGGAAAAAGTAGACTTATGAGATCGATCCGGGAAAATGTGTGTCTGTCTGTCTGGCTGTGTGTGTGTGTGTGCCCCCCCCCCCCTATCAACTCCTAAACGGCTGCAGCAATCAAAACCAAATTTAGTATGAGTAAAGATGTGCACCGGAATATCTCTCACCCATATTTGAAAATTATGTCAGTGCTACCAACTGCTGAAAAAACGCACTAGAAATTTGAGCTCCATGTTGGATATCTTGCAAAGTATGCATGGGAGCTATTCCAAAATTGGCACACATGTAGATAATACTATTTCAGTTTAATTTCCAGGAGGCCAACCATGACAGTGTTGCCAAAATAATTTTAAGCCTTCTGATAGGTCCAATGTTTAAATGCATATAACTTCTACACTATCAATTGGATTTCAACCAAATTTTGTATGTAACATCTGTACATAAACAGATATGACTGAACGTATTCTTAAGAGCCACCAGGCCTGCCAACTGTTCATAATTGCTCTCTCTATTTTTTTTTCCAAATACCAATATATCAGATAGTATGCAAGCCAACAGCTTTAAACTATGCACACGTAATTCTGACATTTTAGATTAATTTGGAGTAACTTATATACGTCAGTTCTACCAACATGATTATAAGCCTGCTGATAGTACCAATTTTTAAATACATGCAACATCTATACTATCAGTTGGATTTCAACCAAATTTCGTATGTGCTATGTGTATCATAACAGATATGACTATAAGTATTGTTAAGGGCAATCAGGGCTGCCAACTGTTAATAAATGCTGTATTTTTTACCCTAATATCAATATATCAGAAAGTATGCAAGCCAACAGCTCTATACTTTGCACACGTATAGCACCTGACCCTCTTAGATAATTTGGAGTAATTAATATAAGTCAGTGCTGCCAACATGATTCTATGCCTGCTGATATGTCCAATTTTAAAATACATGTAACTTCTATACTAACAAATGGATTTCATCCAAAATTGGCACAACAAGATATCATAATATTTCAGATTATTTCTGACCAGCACACGCATGACATTGTTGGCAACATGCCTTTACGCGTGCTGATAGATCCAGTGTCTAACTGCATGTAACGTCCATTGGATTTCAACCAAATTTTGTATTCTGTACCTTAAGAGATGGAACTAAGTATATATTCAGTTACCAGGGCTGCCAACTGTAGTGCTCTATTAGGCTACATTATACCAGGTATATTTTGAACTAATTAGATATTTCGATATTACCAACTTAATTTCGTCATTATTCTAGATAGGTTCATATATTGTAGAATAATCATTGGCATGAAAAGTAGGCTGTATATTTCTTCACGGAACTTATGTTTTTTTTTTTCATTTGACAAAAAAAAAAACCAACAACATTGTATTAGGCACCAGCGTATGGATTTACGTTAAACTATACAGGGAACATTGTTTAGGCTATATAATAAAACTTCAGTAGATATTCATCATTCGTATGCGGCTTCGCTGGCGTAGTTGGCAGAATGCTGAGCTTCTAAGCCCAAGATCGCGGATTCAAACCCGGCCGACGTCGTCGTTTTTTTAAAGAGCGTTAAAAGTCCCTCAGTATGCCTTCCTTCAGAAGGGAAGTAAAGCCAGCGGGCCCATGTCGTGAGTTTAAGACATGTGAAAGAACCTTCCACTTACTACAACTGTGTGAAGCTAAATTTGTAGGTTAGATTTGATTAGAGCCCTATTAAGTTCCAACGTTCACCGTCAGGTGCCGGTTCTGATGGCATCTAGTAGCAAAGTTTGCAGCTATGTGTCGTTGACGGTAGCATTTGGTAGCAAAAGTAGGAACTACTTGAAATTGATCGTCTGCAGTCCTTACCTCAATTACAGATAACACACACTAATACAGCCATCACAATTAACACCGGTTATTAGACAGATTCTACACACACCCAAAGTACACGGGACCACATGACTGTGTTGTCGCTGCCCCTAACCTGAGGAACCAACCAACCATCATTTGTATCCCGGCCAATGTATGTGAGATTTTCGAAGTGAAATGCCTTATCCTGTGGTTTGGATTCTACGTAGACAGGGGGTATTAGAGCCTGACGGTGAACGTTGGAACTTAATAGGGCTCTAATCAATATTATAGCGTGAAGTTAGGAAGAACAACACCGTGACATTCACTATTTTATTCCATTAGCAACTACAACATACAACACTTTCTAGCGGCAAGTTACATAAACACATTGTCCTTGTTTCATTCCCCAACATCCTCTCCACCCTGGTCAACCTCAAGGGGGATGACCAGCTGGACATGTCGGGCGATCTGGGTCCCCTCTGGCGTGGATAGAATCACCGTCCGGATAAGTCCATCTGTGCCTGGTTTCAGCTCCTGGATCCGGGCCTTCCTCCACAGATGTCGAGGCCGCACCTCGTCCTGGAGTAGAACGATGTCTCCAAGCCTCAGTTGTGGTAACGTCCCTTTCGGTTGCTTCACCTGGTGGAAACTCTGAAGCTGAAGCAGGTATTCCTTGCTCCATCGTTTCCAGAAATGGTCCGCCGGTTGTTGCTGAAGTCTGTATTTTTTAATGGGGCAACCGGACTGAGGTTCAGGTCCAGAGGGCAGTGCATTGAGTTGTCCACAGACAAGGAAGTGAGCTGGGGTGAGCACGTTGGCGTCGTCGTCTTTGGTGAGTGGTCTGGAGTTCAGCGCGGCTTCGATAGATGTCAGTATCGTCTGCAAACCATCTTCATCTACAGAAGAGCGCCCAAGTGTCTTTCGTAAGCATCGCTTGGTGGAGCCAACCATTCTTTCCCACCAGCCTCCCCACCAAGCCGCGCGTGGTGCAATGAACTTCCACGTGATGTTGTGTCGTGAAAGGTACTGACAAGTCTTCGTATCGGAAACGGTAGCCCATAGTCCCGCCAATTCTCGATTTGCACAGTGGAATGTCTGGGCATTGTCAGAATAGATAGTGTGTGGAATGCCACGTCTCGCCACAAACCGCTGCAGTGCTTGCAGAAACTTGTCAGTGCTCATATCTCGGCAAAGTTCAAAGTGAAGAGCTCGGGTCGTTGCGCACGTGAAGAGCGTGATGTAGCACTTTTTAGTTGTATGACCTTCTCTTACGTATAACGGTCCAGCAAAGTCAATGCCTGTTACTGCAAAGGCCTTCTGTGGAATGACACGCTGTGGAGGGAGTTGCGCCTCAAATACTTGACTGGGACGATTTCGGGCCATTTTGCAAGGAAGGCAGCGATATAGTATCTTTTTGATGGCGCGACGAGCACGCAGTATACAGAAGGTCATCCGAAGGTCTGAAAGAACAATTCGCACTCCCAAGTGATGGAGGCGGATGTGTGTGTCTCTGATCATAAGTTGTGTAAAGTGATGGTCGCCATCGAGAATTATGGGATGCCTCTGCTGGTGAGTAATGTCGGCACTCTCCAGTCGCCCTCCAAGCCGCAGAACACCGTCTTCTAGAAAGGGGTTGTAGCATCGTAGTTTGGATCGTACTGGGAGAGGGACGTTGGACTGTAGAGTTCCAAGTTCAGCAGGAAAGCAGTCATTCTGCGGGACCTTTATCCATTATGTACGCGCCGCAGTAAGTTCTTGAGCAGTGAGTTTCCCCGTTTTCGTGGTCTTTGTGGCGAAGGATTCGCGTCAGACGAAGTACCCAAGCTGTAACACGTAGAAGTCGCGTGTAGGAACTGAGCTGGGTGGAGTCTATGATCGATTCTGGCAAATCGACGCGAAGGACAGTCTGCACAGTGTTCTTTGTTTCTGAGAGTGATGGAAGCGATGGTGCGTCCTGAGGCCAGTAAGAATCTTCCTTTGTCAACCAGGAAGGTCCGTGCCACCATATATCTAAGGACTGGATCTGACCAGGAAGAAGTCCCCGAGAGAGGTGATCTGCAGAAATGTCAGATCCGGGGCAGTGTCTCCACTGTGATGGTGTTGAGTAGGACTGTATCTCCGTCACACGGTTGCAGACGAAGGTCTTCCATTTATTTGGGTTTCCTCGTATCCAACCCAATGTCACAGTGGAGTCCGTCCATAAAGTAGCATGGGAAGTGTCGAAATTGGTTGCTTTTGCAACATATCGTAGAAGCCGTGCTCCCACTAAGGCTGCAAGGAGTTCAAGGCGTGGTAGTGTGACTTTCTTAACGGGAGTCATTCTGGACTTGCTGTAGGCTAGGTGAGTGGAGATAGTGTCCACATTAGTTGCGCGAATGTACAAGGCTGCTCCGTAAGCTCGCTCTGAAGCGTCGCAAAACACATGAACCTGAGTGTCTTCTTTACTTGAAGTGTGGAGCCAGCGCGGTATGCGTATTGGCGAGAGCGAGGAGAGCGTAGGTATCCAAGCATGCCAGTGTGCGGCAAGATCGTTGGGTAACAGTTCATTCCAATCAATTCCCCGGCACCAAGTATCCTGAAACAATCGTTTCCCGACAAGAGATACCGGAGTGAACAAGCCAAGTGGGTCGTAAAAGCTGCTGACGATCTTCAAAAGCTCTCTTTTTGTAGTTGGTCCTTCTGGGATTTTATCAAGGATCTCCTTCGTGTCCACCATAAAAGAATCACTTGAAGTGCACCAGTTTATTCCTAGCACCTGAGTCTGCAGCGCAGTCTCTCGTCCTTCTGCCTTCCAGACGGCTCTCAGTACTTCGGAATTTGTTGCCCATTTTGCAAGAGGAAAATTGATCAGCTTCATCAAGGCAGTGAGTTCATAATAGAAGGTGACTGCCAAGTTGTCATCTGCTGCTCCCACAACAATGTCGTCCATGAAGGTGTTGCTGTTGATTAGTGGTGCAGCGTTGGGAAAGGAGAGTGTGTGTTTGTCCGCATGTTCCCTGATGGTTGCTGAGAGGAGAAAAGGACTGCAGGTCAGGCCGAAAGTGAGCCTAGTGAAACGATAAGTGACTATGTCATTTGTTGTGTGGAAGTGTCCTCCGTCGTCTTGTATCACTTTGTACCAGAGGAATCTGGTCATGTCTCTGTCTTTCCTGTCCAGGGTTAGCTGAAGAAAGGCTTGTTGTATGTCACTGATGATCCCCTGTCGATGAAGTCTGAAACGCAGGAGAATTGCCACAGCCTCTGGTAATAAATTTGGTCCCATCTCCAACATGTCATTAAGAGAGGGTGACAGCCTGATGAGATGATGCGTCGAATACTATTCTCCACTTGGTTTTTCCATATCTTTCTTTCTTTCTTTCTTTCTTTCTTTCTTTCTTTCTTTCTTTCTTCACAGCTTGATGAGGAAGGTAGAACATGACGTCGGGTAAGTTTGCTGTGTTGACTTCTTCCATGGACTGATTGTGAATGTAGCTGAACATCAGGCTACAGTACATCTGGTTGAAGTCGTCATTGCTTTGAAGTCTTTTCTGAAGGTTGCTCAGACGCGCCACGGCATTGTGTAGATTATGGGGTAGTTCCAGAATGCCTTGCTTCTTTGGCAACGAGACTACGCGTCGCTGTTTTTCGATTCGGAAAGACGATTTGAAGTCCTCAAGGATTCTGGAATCCTTCGGCGTATGTGGGCGTTCTTGATCAGCAGTTATACCAATAGTCTCGAGGTCCCAAAATCTTCTGAAGTCTTCATCTGAGTGGAAAGAAGCCTGCTCGAGGTTAATGAAATTAACTGTGGCTGAATTCACGTGCATACCGGATCGGTCCCCTCTGAGTATCCAGCCGATGGTAGAAGGAACCAACACGAGTGACGTGTAGATATGTAAGGGAGGACTGTCTCTGATAATTTTCCAGTAGTGGTCACTACCGATAAGGAGTTCAACCGGTAGATCTTCAAGGGAATCCGTCCTAGGATCAGCTAACTGTAACTTACGAGCATGTGCCAATGCCGTAATGTCTTGTGGAACCGACGGTTGTGGTGAAAGAACGTGAAGACTTTCGAAACCATAGAGAGAGAGGCTCGTGTTAGTCCAAAACCCTTTCATATTGAAACGTACGAGTCGTCTAGTGTTGGAGCTCGTAGGGTTTGACTCAAAGGCACAAACAGTCAGTTCTTGTCGTCTAATTACTTCCAGCTGAAGATCGTCTACTAGTGACTTGCAGATGAAGGTCGACTGACTTCCTGCGTCGAGAACACAGCGAGTAAGTTTGCTTAAACCTGTGGGTCCTGTAATCCACACCTGAGCGGTCTGTAGGTAAGTAAAGCCGGAGGTTGCTACGCTTATTTTCCTTACTGCCGTTTGAGATGATGGAGTAGAAAGATTTCTCTGTTCTCCATCACAAATAGATCTATGGTGTAACTTCTTACATGTAGCACACTGCGTTTGCCCTTTCTTGCTGCAGTCCGAAACAACGTGTCCTTGAATTAAACAAAGAAAGCAGCGCTTGTTCGATTTTAGCTTCTGAATACGATCATACACGGTTGTTATAGTTTTACAGTCTTGACCCCAATGGCCTCGTCGGTCACAAAATACGCAGAATGGAAGTATCGTCTTCTTCGCTTTTGGTGACGATTTGCTTGATTTGGCATGCATTTGGAGTGCAGCTGTAGTGGAAATAAGGGTTGCTGAAGCTATGGGATTTCCTCTGATTTTCTGTGTGGTTAGAGCACCGTCAACCTCTTCGTTTAAGAATCGCATCAATTTAGTAATGTGGCTTTCCATAATATTCTCTCTCTTGGCATGAATAATCCAACGGTGAACAATGTCCTCCAGGAACGCGCGCAGAATTTTCGGGGCTAGCATACGGCCGTATTCGTCAACATTTTCTCCCAAGGCCCTGAGGGCCTGTATCCGCCGGTTACATTCTATGAATGTCATGTTTAAGTCGTTGGGCGTGACGTGTGATATAGGTTGTAGAGTCTCCAGGTAATCCAGATGGGCTTGGATTATTCTGTTTTTGTCACCGTACCGTGAAATGAGAATCTGTTTTGTTTCCTCATACGCGTAAGCGGTGATTGGAATTCCGTCGACCAAGTTCTTGGGCTCATCCTCCATGTACTCGCGAAGAAAAACGTGTTTATCGATACTGGAAATGGAAGGGTTGCCGTCAATAGATGATTGGAATTGTTCCCAGAAACGGGACCACTTCTCTACGTCTACTGAGAATGGTTCCAACCTGATCACAGGAAGTTTAACTGTGTGCATTAAGGGTGGAGGGGGCAGAGCGGCGTTCTTGGCAGACGCGAGACTTACATTATCGACAGAAGGTGTTTTCTCCCCAATGGCGCGTGTCGCCTTGAGAATAGCTTTCTTGGCAAGATCGGTATATTCTTCGCACGTGATGACGTCAACGTTGTACTCCGTGTCAGGAAGGAAGTCGTGGATTTGTTGATCGAGAGTGGTTAGACGGTCTAATGATTCTTGAAGTCTAATCTGATTGTTTTCGTAGTCGATCTCTGAGCTAGGTGTTGCATCATTTATTACCGTAGTGAATTTGGTAATGAGTTTTCTTACCGTCTTTCTGAGACGTTTCAGTTTATGTAATTGTGAAGTCTGGTCCGGGTTCGACATATTGGGAAGGGTATTGTAATACTAGTAACTAGTCAACAAGCGAAGACACAGTTCCAAATGTTGTTCTTAGAGTGCATGCGTGAGTTCGTGATTACAATTTTAGACTACTAGCGATCTCTGTAGGAGATTCAGTATTAGTATCAAACTGATAGATGTCACTGTCGTCTCGTTGAGTTGAAGGCCTGCGTCCGTAACTTAATCCAATAAATATTATTGCTTTCCTTTGTAATGCAGATCTCATGCATATTTCATAAATCATCATGCGAATTTCTGATGTCATACATTAGTTAGCGAAAGTGATGACCAATAGCTTGTGAATCTCGTAGACAGACGAAGGTTAGTACCCAGGGTTGCGTGTTTGTAGAATTGTACCACTGCTTTGAATATCCAATATCAATTTAATGAAAACGATATTGACACTATGTTATGTGTTTTGCCTTTATAAGCATGCAACATGTGCAAGATATCACAAAGTAATATTAGTTAGGCTAGTATAATTTCAATAGCTCATCTGTATGATGGTGTAATGGCGTCTCCAAATGTAGCTCGTTGGTAGTGTGCCCATTCAGCATGAAATATGCAAATCACAGTTTGCCAGCAATACTCAATCGGGAGTATCGGGGTTCATGGTATGTTCTCCCACACTGTGACTCACACACTTTGGATTAAATAGAATATACACTTCCAAAAAAAATAAACAAAATCAACTCCTACTATAAAAACATTTAATTACTCAAATATATGGCGCTACAAAAATTAAACAAATAGAATACTGACCCTTTAATTCATACTTGTTCAAAGTGAACAAGGAAGTCATATTTAAATAAATATTAAATCATAATAAATGGCTTTCTATAAACCAACAAACTTCTATTAATTTTCACTTCCATATAGTGTCCTTTTAAAATTCAATAAAATCAAGAGCTCCCATAGGCACGATACTTTTTACACATACTGTGTTATCCATTTACAACACATCACTTCCTATTACATGAGTATATCTTCTAATCAAAAATATATAATTTAACAAAGTACGGTTACTTATTTACTTAAAATTTTGGGCTTCCACAATGCTCTTAGGTTACCATCTCTCTCCCAAGTCAACACTTCACTACCGTGATTGGGAAACATTTGCGTACTCCCGAGCTACAGAAGACTACTTGAACAAGTCAAATATTAAGATCACTCCCGGAATCTAATTGTCCTCACTAAAACTCGTGAATCACTACAACATATAATCATAACATTAGGGATTTATTATTATTTGTCTTAAAAGACCATTATATCATAAGAAAGCAACGATCTGAACTTTGCAAGCGGTAACATTCATCTAAAAGAACCTCGGTTCGAAGACCGGGTCGTTAAAATAAACTCTAAACACTCTTGTGTACTATAACTTCAAACATACGGCTCTTAGACCTACCACAACACGTTAATGTTAAGGGTCTGACCTTGGCTACTTAGCGTGATTTATTTCCGGGAGCAGGAACTTCACGGTCTCGCTCACAAGAGACGGGCTATCCTCAGCTTTTATACAGCTGTTCTTAAATGCAGTTCTTTGAACAGGCAAGGCTTTTATACTAATTTTTATAACAACATATTTATGGTCAACAGACCTATTCTCTTAACTTCGGCATTTATTAATTATGAAGTGTCCTCATTGGCGGGTAAGAATAATTCAATAAAACAACAATATTTAGGGGCTTAAACATGGACGAATCTGGGTTCGATCCTTTCAAATGCCTCGGGAACCATATCCCACACTGGAGGACTTATAACATTAGCGACTTATAGCAGGCCTTTTTGCCTTACACCCACGCTCATAATACAATAATTAGCAGCCTTTTACAATACAATAAACATGGCCTCGTGATCACATCACTATTTAGAGGACTTACCATAGTTCAATTACCACGACCAACTGCCCCTCATAATTAGTGTTACCAAGTTTTTCAACGCATTCTTAGCGTGACAAATTACTTCAATGCACTACATGGCGCTTATACATTAATGAGCCAAGTTGCCTTCAATGAACTGTTAAATTCAACATCAACGTTTTATCGTACATCTCAATTCTATATTACTCCTCTCCCTGGACAATAATCGCTTTACTTTAAGAACATGTTTTCATAACATGTATTAATTCCTTTAAAGGAGCTCGGAAGCTACTTCTTTTCATATAATTCATCATAATCTTCATTCATTTATATCATCATTATTATTATTATTATTACGCTTGCTTTCACATATTTAAATCATTTATCAACTACACTGATATTTTATTTCATACATTTTCCCCAAGGGATTTATTTATTTCACATAATTATTTTATATTTTCTCAAATTTAATCGTTCAGATCGCGCTATATTCTTTTATTTGTTATTCAAACATCCCTATTCTTTCTTCCTCATGTGGATTGTACGCAAATCTTCCCCAACACATAACATAACGAAATGGTTACTCACATGATTTTACGGTCATCGACCGAATTCTCCAGCGATGTTTCATTTTGCCCACTCACTGCATTTAAGCCATCTTCATTGATACCATTTCACACAATGACACTTCTTTAAACACATACACATTATTTACCTTAAACCATTTTTGTATTCATTTATCATACACAAATAAATTCACTAAAATTATTACACTAAAACAAATTTCACTATATTTACTTTACACTGCTTTTAATCACTTAGGCTTTGATTTTTGCCTTACACATGTGATTTCTTTCTTCCCCGTTTCCAAGGGTGACACTCTTAGACGTCGGCTCCCTAACCTGGTAAGATGATGAAAGTCTCGATCAATCTACCCCACCCTGGAACGGTTATTCTTCAGATCAGGTTTCTGACTATCGGCATCTATTTTTACTAGCTCGATGTCGTTTCTTCCTAGACACTATTTAGTTTGTCTAGCTAAAGTCTGTCCTGTTTACGGCCTCTCGAATACTTTACCGGTGACCTAATGATTCCCTTGCATTCACTGCTATTCCTTCAATTCGTAGCTTATTGCTGTTTACTGTTCGTTTGTCTCCTTTAGACAACGCCTTGGATTACATTCTCAATTCTTATTGTTCTGCGCTCTAGTACCTATCTTTTCCGCACACTAGGCGTTACTTATTTCGTCCGACCCTGATGGGGTTCCTTAACTTTGATAGCAATGTTTGTTTCACTTCCGTTGGTACTTCGAAACGTTACGATACTTTCTGTCTTTTAACTGAACTATTATTCGAAGACCTATCGCCGGTTCTTTCTTCAAGTTCGCAGCCTAACTTTGACAGTAATAATGAACTTTCACTATAAAGACTGACGCTTGCTGAAATAAATCCTGTACTAGGATTTTACTACGTCTTCACACGGCGATACTAATGACGATACTTCTCTCCTGTACTAGGAGTTCACTTGTAACTAGTCTTGTATTCGATGCTTCATCGTGCAGCGTCTCGGCGCTCACGGAACTTAATGGTTGTCGATACAGCGACGCCCTAGGGCTGTCGGAAATTGCATGTGCAGTGATGCAGCACCTCCGTACGAGGTCTGTTGTAAACTGCATTAACGATGTGATGTAGCGTCACGTCCTCTAGACGGACTAAACTGCATGATTAGCCTGGTTCGGCCAGGGCTTTTATACAAATCGGCGACAAAAAGATAAAATCCTCGTCTTTTTCATAACTAATTTTTGAAGCAATAAGCGCATATTTTTGAAACTTATATCTCTGGAAAGCTCGTTTTCTAAACGTTAACTGACTTCTTTGCACATGAAAATCGATCGTACAATTCCGAGATATTAAATAAAATTTGCTCTTCAGATACGTGGGTGTTGAGGTTTATTTTCAATCCCTACCACCTCTGGTCTCGGGGAACTTTTAACTACGTAATGCTGCGTTTGCACTTCTTTCCTGTGCAATTATTATAACCCTTTTCCCCACACAAAAATCTCTATTCAAAAATGATTTACAATGATGTATTTCTTTTGTTAATTATATTCTCGCAAATGGCTTAAATCTAATTATTCCTCTTCTTGCACAACTGCGAGGATGCCATTTTATTGCTGCATAAGATCAATTTCCGAAACCTCTTCTCGCTTACACACAGTGGAAAGTTTTTATCATTCTATTAATAGTTATGATCGGCTCCCTATCAGTGTTGTCACGCATGTTATCATTTCCTGGGGTCAGCTGGTCTCTTATTATTACGCCACGTTGTACCAGTACTCTTGCATAAAATCTTTCTAAGTCATTCTAAGGACTGTATTTTTCCTCTCTTCTTTTACCAATAAAACATGGATTCGACCCCTTGAACCAACGGTACATGGGTTCATTTCTCCCCAACTTAGATAAAGAATTTTTTTTGAAAAATTGAGGAAATTTATTTAAACATTTTCATAAAAAAATATTTTTTTCAGTGTCGAAGCCATCATAACACTTCTCAGTACCTTCTGTTTCTATTCTCATGGAATCCCACGATAATTAGGGTTTTCCACCTTTAAAGTCATATCCGGTAATAGTGTAGGCTGAGTACGCTCTGTCCCTACCCGTTTCTTCTTGGTTTTCTTCCCTTTTCCCTCATCTCGCATCGAGATGGCATTTTCAAGAAAATTCTTTTTTCTTCTTACTCTTTAACGGGTGCATATAGGCTTAACCCGTTATATGTTCTAGAGTAACCTTTTTCCCTCATCTCTTTTCGAGATGGCATTTTCCAAGGAAATTTATTTTTCCTACTCTTCCAATTCCAGAGTTCCTTTACATCTTCTCCTTTTCTTTTCTTTCCTTTATTCCCTTTCTTTCGACGAATCTTCCAGCTGTAAAACGCTTGTGCGTCTTCTTTCTCCAGGGTCATGAGCATTATTTCTCCTCCTCTCCTAACTTCAATAAGGTTTCTATTATCATGTAAACCTGCTACACTTTACGGTTGTCTTCCTCTTTCATCATTTCCTTCAAAGGCCTTTCTTCTCTTTTCTCCAATAGTCTCATCTTTTTCTTTGAGGTTTTCTTTGCTCTCATTTGAGTTGGTTTCCATTTTTCTTTTCTTTCTTTGACATTCCTGATATTTTCTTATTAATTCAAGAATCTGTGCTTTCAAATGTTCTTTTTCTTCTTCTAATGGTATCTTATCTCCCTTATCCTCATGAATTTCTTCAGGGTTTTCCTTTTCAATTTCTTTTAAATCTTGAACCTCTGCTTCCATCTTTGCCTCGACGACACTCTCTCTTTGAGTTTCATTTGATTTCTCCATCTCCCCAGGAACTATTATTTCGGTCTCCCCAACTTTCACTTCTTTTGTTATTATCCCTTGCTCTGGGTTTTTCTCTTGCTCTTCAGGCTCAGCTTTTACATAAAAGGGATCTTCTTTCATTTGCAGCTCGTTTTCATTCCGGATTTCTTCCTGGAGATGCTCTTCGTATGTACCTAATCTCTTATTTATTTCGCTCTCGTGCTTCTTCAAGTTCTCATCTACCTGCACGGTAAAATGATCAAATTGATCTTTCCTTTTCTTCGCATCTATTTGATTTTGACTTTTCACATCATTTACTTCGTCCTGAACTCCCCCAACTTTTTCCTCGAGTTTTTCTACTTGCTTCTCCATCCCTTTAAATCTGTTCCCTAAGATTCTAAGATCGTCCTTAATTTCATCCCCTGATTTTTGACAAATGTTCATATTTGACCCCATCTGCTTTATTATTTCTTCTTGCACCCCTTGGATCCGGTTTACAAGTTTCTCTTCACAATTGTCAACATTCTTTTTACAAATTTCCTGCATCTCATTTAATTTAGTTTCCATAAAACCAAATTTATCTTCTAAATTTTTAAAATTTTCTTGACATATAGTTTGGGAATTTACTGTACTTTCCTCCAAACTCTTTATTCGGTCTTGCAATTCTGACTTAAGTACCCTGTTTTCCTCTTTGATTTTACTTGTGATTTCCCCTTTGAACTCTCTTAACTTACTCTCCAACCCCTTGTCAAAACCTTGAAATTTGGTCTTCATTGTCTCTTCTATTTCAGCCTTCAGTACCTCGTTATTTGCTTTACTGTCAGTT
Source organism: Meconema thalassinum (assembly GCA_946902985.2). NCBI lineage: Eukaryota > Metazoa > Arthropoda > Insecta > Orthoptera > Tettigoniidae > Meconema > Meconema thalassinum. The sequence goes on along the minus strand of OX336388.2, from coordinate 2,061,321,530 downwards.
TTTATAGACTCTAACGTCTCATCTTTTACAACTTTCAACTGTTTTTCATTTTCCGTTTTCATTTTTTCTATCTCAGCCTTCAGTTCACTATTCATTGTTTTACGGTCGGCTTTGATAGATCCTAAATTATGATTTATGGATTCGATCTCCTTTTTATTTTCGTTCTGTTGGCTGTCCAATGTATTGTCTATTGTTCCAAATCTATTATTCATGGCCTCCAACGTTTCCTTATTATCGGCCTTTAAAGCGTCCTAAAGCCCCTGCCTCTCTTCACTATTCTCTGCTTTTAAAACTTTGTTATTTTCCGTACTTATTTTTATCATCTCCTCCCTAGTCTTATGGAAGTGCTCATTCAAGCATTCCTTTATCTCCATCATCGTACACATATCTTCCACAATATAAGAATACAGTGGGCTACTATGCCACATCGCCGGTTCATGCATGAGAGATGGTACTCCGAACTCTTGTGTCCCAATTTCCAAAATTTTCACCTGATCACGGGTATTTACTAAAACGTGCCCTTTTGGTATACTCCTTCAATGTCAACCTTTATAGAAGTGATTTAAAAATTCAAAATTCTCGGAAAACCATATTTTTCAAAAATTGAAAATTTTGACTTTTCATGAAAAACTCGGGTTTTCCCTAGGAAAACTCAACCCTACGTACTGGGCGCCAAAATAAAATGAGTTTTAGGGGGTGTTATAATTGAGGGCTGCTCGGTGTGAGTTTCCAGGGTCCCATGCTGTCAGTTAACTTTATATTTTGTAGCTACTTCTATCAGTATTTTACTTATACATGATATGACCGTCTTAAGTGTTCCTCTAATATCAATCCAAGCACATTACTTCTATGCCCCCATGTGCCCATTCAGAATGAAATATGCAAATCACAGTTTGCCAGCAATGCTCAATCGGGAGTATCGGGGTTCATGGTATGTTCTCCCACTCTGTGACTCACACACTTTGGATTAAATAGAGCATACACTTCCAAAAAAATAAACAAAATCAACTCCTACTATAAAAACATTTAATTACTCAAATATATGGCGCTACAAAAATTAAACAAATAGAATACTGACCCTTTAATTCATACTTGTTCAAAGTGAACAAGGAAGTCATATTTAAACAAATATTAAATCATAATAAATGGCTTTCTATAAACCAACAAACTTCTATTAATTTTCACTTCCATATAGTGTCCTTTTAAAATTCAATAAAATCAAGAGCTCCCATAGGCTCGATACTTTTTACACATACTGTGTTATCCATTTACAACACATCACTTCCTATTACATGAGTATATCTTCTAATCAAAAATATATAATTTAACAAAGTACGGTTACTTATTTACTTAAAATTTTGGGCTTCCACAATGCTCTTAGGTTACCATCTCTCTCTCAAGTCAACACTTCACTACCGTGATTGGGAAACATTTGCGTACTCCCGAGCTACAGAAGACTACTTGAACAAGTCAAATATTAAGATCACTCCCGGAATCAAATTGTCCTCAATAAAACTCGTGAATCACTACAACATTTAATCATAACATTAGGGATTTATTATTATTTGTCTTAAAAGACCATTATATCACAAGAAAGCAACGATCTGAACTTTGCAAGCGGTAACATTCATCTAAAAGAACCTCGGTTCGAAAACCGGGTCGTTAAAATAAACTCTAAACAATCTTGTGTACAATAACTTCAAACATACGGCTCTTAGACCTACCACAACACGTTAATGGTAAGGGTCTGGCCTTGGCTACTTAGCGTGATTTATTGCCGGGAGCAGGAACTTCACGGTCTCGCTCACAAGAGACGGGCTATCCTCAGCTTTTATACAGCTGTTCTTAAATGCAGTTCTTTGAACAGGCAAGGCTTTCATACTCCTTTTTATAACAACATATTTACGGTCAACAGACCTATTCTCTTAAATTCGGCATTTATTAATTATAATAATAAATACTTTATTGCGCACAATGTGCATGAACGTGGTTCTTACGAACCATCATTAATACAAAATTTTGTCGTTGTCACTGTAAATGCCTTTTTCCGAGGGGTGTCCATTTATTTCTAATTTTCACAGAATTTCGTCAGAGACACCTCTCTGCACTTGCACGTCCTCACGTGATATCTGTCGCAAGGACCCTTACAAAGCTTGCACACGCATAGTTGGTCTGGTTGGTGATAGACGTCTCTCATGCAGATCCGGTGGTGGAAACCATGGCCCACTAAGCGCGTCAAGATATGTCTCAGCTCGTAGGATCCTTGCATCCAGTCCTGTGTAGTCATAGCGTCCGTCGTATAAAATTCATGCCAAATGTCATTTCTCTTTGCTGTCATGAGACGCAAATACTCCCCAAATCCCGGTGTGTGGGGCAGAAGCAACTGTAATCTGATTTCTTCCTCATTGGCGGGTAAGAATAATTCAATACAACAACAATATTTAGGGGCTTAAACATGGACGAATCTGGGTTCGATCCTTTCAAATGCCTCGGGAACCATATCCCACACTGGAGGACTTATAACATTTGCGACTTATAGCAGGTCTCTTTGCCTTACACCCGCGCTCATAATACAATAATTAGCACCCTTTTATAATACAATAAACACGGCCTCGTGATCACATCACTATTTAGAGGACTTACCATAGTTCAATTACCACGACCAACTGCCCCTCATAATTAGTGTTACCGAGTTTTTCAACGCATTCTTAGCGTGACAAATTACTTCAATGCGCTACATGGCGCTTATACATTAATGAGCCAAGTTGCCTTCAATGAACTGTTAAATTCAACATCAACGTTTTATCGTACATCTCAATTCTATATTACTCCTCTCCCTGGGCAATAATCGCTTTACTTTAAGAACATGTATTCATAACATGTATTAATTCCTTTAAAGGAGCTCGGAAGCTACTACTTTTCATATAATTCATCATAATATTCATTCATTTATATCATCATTATTATTATTATTATTATTACGCTTGCTTTCACATATTTAAATCATTTATCAACTACACTGATATTTTATTTCATACTTTTTCCCCAAGGGATTTATTTATTTCACATAATTATTTTATATTTTCTCAAATTTAATCGTTCAGATCGCGCTATATTCTTTTATTTGTTATTCAAACATCCCTATTCTTTCTTCCTCATGTGGATTGTACGCAAATCTTCCCCAATACATAACAAAACGAAATGGTTACTCACATGATTTTACGGTCATCGACCGAATTCTCCAGCGATGTTTCATTTTGCCCACTCACTGCATTTAAGCCATCTTCATTGATACCATTTCACACAATGACACTTCTTTAAACACATACACATTATTTACCTTAAACACTGGTAACATATTGAATACCATTTTTGTATTCATTTATCATACACAAATAAATTCACTAAAATTATTACACTAAAACAAATTTCACTATATTTACTTTACACTGCTTTTAATCACTTAGGCTTTGATTTTTGCCTTACACATGTGATTTCTTTCTTCCCCGTTTCCAAGGGTGACACTCTTAGACGTCGGCTCCCTAACCTGGTAAGAAGATGAAAGACACGATCAATCTACCCCACACTGGAACGGTTATTCTTCAGATCTGGTTTCTGACTATCGGCTTCTATTTTTACTAGCTCGATGTCGTTTCTTCCTAGACACTATTTAGTTTGTCTAGCTAAAGTCTGTCCTGTTAACGGCCTCTCGAATACTTTATCGGTGACCTAATGATTCCCTAGCATTCACTGCTATTCCTTCAATTCGTAGCTTATTGCTTTTTACTGTTCGTTTGTCTCCTTAAGACAACGCCTTGGATTAAATTCTCAATTCTTATTGTTCTGCGCTCTAGTACCTATCTTTTCAGCACACTAGGCGTTACTTATTTCGTCCGACCCTGATCGGGTTCCTTAACTTTGATAGAAATGTTTGTTTCACTTCCGTTGGTACTTCGAAACGTTACGATACTTTCTGTCTTTTAACTGAACTATTATTCGAAAACCTATTGCCTGTTCTTTCTTCAAGTTCGCAGCCTAACTTTGGCTGTAATAATGAACTTTCACTATAAAGACTGACGCTTGCTGAAATAAATCCTGTACTAGGATTTTACTACGTCTTCACACGGCGATACTAATGACGATACTTCTCTCCAGTACTAGGAGTTCACTTGTAACTAGTCTTGTATTCGATGCTTCATCGTGCAGCGTCTCGGCGCTCACGGAACTTAATTGTTGTCGATACAGCGACGCCCTAGGGCTGTCGGAAATCGCATGTGCTGTGATGCAGCACCTCCGTACGAGGTCTGTTGTAAACTGCATTAACGATGTGATGTAGCGTCACGTCCTCTAGATGGACTAAACTGCATGATTAGCCTGGTTCGGCCAGGGCTTTTATACAAATCGGCGACAAAAAGATAAAATCCTCGTCTTTTTCATAACTAACTTTTGAAGCAATAGTCGCATATTTTTGAAACATATCTCTGGAAAGCTCGTTTTCTAAACGTAAACTGACTTCTTTGCACATGAAAATCGATCGTACAATTCCGAGATATTAAATAAAATTTGCTCTTCAGATACGTGGGTGTTGAGGTTTATTTTCAATCCCTACCACCTCTGGTCTCGGGGAACTTTTAACTACGTAATGCTGCGTTTGCACTTCTTTCCTGTGCAATTATTATAACCTTTTTCCCCACACAAAAATCTCTATTCAAAAATGATTTACAATGATGTATTTCTTTTGTTAATTATATTCTCGCAAATGGCTTAAATCTAATTATTCCTCTTCTTGCACAACTGCGAGGATGCAATTTTATTGCTGCGTAAGATCAATTTCCGAAACCTCTTCTCGCTTACACACAGTGGGAAGTTTTTATCATTCTATTAATAGTTATGATCGGCTCCCTATAGGTGCGTCACGCATGATATCATTTCCTGGGGCCACCTGGTCTCTTATTATTACGCCACGTTGTACCAGTACTCTTGCATAAAATCTTTCTAAGTCATTCTAAGGACTGTATTTTTCCTCTCTTCTTTTACCAATAAAACACGGATTCAACCCCTTGAACCAATGGTACATGGGTTCAGTAGCTTGTCCAATAGCTTACTGTTGGTCGTTCTTCCTCGTGTGTGAAGCTAGTCCGTAGTGTAGACTGCTGGCTTAAACTATTCACCACTATAACGTAATTCTCTCTAGCACTTAAAATCGGAGTTTTCGGCACCAAGTGTGGGATATTATAGCGTGAAGTTAGGAAGAACAACACCGTGACATTCACTATTTTATTCCATTAGCAACTACAACATACAACACTCTCTAGCGGCAAGTTACATAAACACATTGTCCTTGTTTCAATCCCCAACACGTGACTCATTATCGCGAGATTAACGGTCACGTAACACTACAAACTTCCTTTCTTCCTTCCTTCCTTAGATATACATCAACATTATAATAATTAGCCTACTTTTCACATTTTGCAAAAATGAGGAAAAGGTAGACTTATGAGATCGGCCAAATGTGTGTCTGTCTGTCCTTCTGTCTGTCTGTGTGTGTGTCCTCCCCTCCTATCAACTCCTAAACGGCTGGAGCAATCGTAACAAAATTTGGTAGGAGTAAAGATCTATACCTGAATATCTCACAGCCATATTTGCATATGATGTCAGTGCTACCATCTGCTGAAAAATCGCAATTGAAATTTGAGCTCCATATCTTGGAAGGTATGAATGGGAGCTTTTTCAAAATTGGCACACGTATAGGTAATAATATTGCTGTTTAATTTCCAGGAGGCCATACATGGCAGTGTTGCCAAAATGATTATAAGCCTGCTGATAGTTCCAATTTTTAAATACATGTAACTTCTACACTATCAATTGGAATTCAACCAAATTTCGTATGTCGTATTTGTACATAACCAGATATGACTGAGCGTATTCTTAAGAACCACCAGGGCTGCCAACTGTTAATAAATGCTCATAATTTATTTTATCCAAATACCAATATATCAGAAAGTATGCAAGCCGACAGCTTTAAACTATTCACACGTATAGTACCTGCCATTCTATATTAATTTGGAGTAACTTATATACGTCAGTGCTACCAACATGAATACAAGCCTGCTGAGAGATCCAAATTTAAATACATGTAACTTCCATACTATCATTTGGAATTCAACCAAATTTCGTATGTGCTATGTGTAACATAACAGATATGACTATGCGTATTCTTAAGAGCAACCAGGGCTGCCAACTTTTAATATGTGCTGTCTCTATTTTTGTTACCCTAATATCAATATATCGGAAAGTATGCAAGCCAATAGCTCTCAACTTTGCACACGTATAGTACCTGGCATTCTAGATGAATTTGGAGTAACTAATATACGTCAGTTCTGCCAACATGATTCTAAGCCTGCTGATAGGTCCAATTTTAAAATGCATGTAACTTCTATACTAACTAATGGATTTCATTCAAAATTGGCACAGCAATAGATCATATTATTTCAGATTATTTCTGACCAATACATGCATGACATTTTTGCCAACGTGATTTTACGCACGCTGTTAGATCCAATGTTTAACTGCATGTAACGTCCATGCTATTCATTAGACTCCAACTAAATTTTGTATTCTGTACCTTAAGAGATGGAACTAAGAATTTATTCAGTCACCAGGGCAGCCAACTGTAGTGCTCTATTAGGCTACATTATGCCAGGTATATAGTATTTCGAACTAATTAGAAATTTCGATATTACCAATTTAATTTCGTCATTATTCTAGATAGATCCATATAGATAAATCATTGGCATGAATCATAAATTTTAAGAAAAGTAGGCTCATTAGTTCGTCACGGAACTTCTTGTTTTTTTAAGCAAACTCTCCTCAACTGTGGATTTAAAGACGTAAACCCCTCTTATATTCCTAATCCTGGAGGGCATTTGATTATGCAGTTTGTTAGTCATGCCAATATGGCTTTCCCGGCTCTTCTGTAGTCGTGCATCAGTTCCACTAAATTTTCCTTCCCTCTGGTGTTATGCATAATGAACGTCAGGGAATCGTATTTGTTTTCCAAGGGAATGCATGTATTCTTCATTTGAGAGCACATACAAAGAGGGAACTGTTAGTACGTCGACTGTGTTCCATTGAAAATTTCCTTGCAATTAGGCGGATTGCTTTCTTCTGGATTACAAATACAATCTTGGCATGAACACTGTTACCCAAAGTAGTAAACCATGATTTACATGACTTGGGAAGAAACTATAATATGCTCTTATCAATGCATAATGAGGGATGGAATTTCGTAATCTGCTAAGAAGGAAAATTATTACCCGTGATAGCTTCTTACATAGTTCATCAACGTGAATCCTCCACAAGAGCTTGCTATCCAGTCAAAAGCCTAACATTTTCACTGCCTCAACTGACATTTCATTATTCATCAGACTTAAGACTAGTGTTTGTGTTTTGCTAAAGTTCAAGAAGAGTCCATTAGCTAAAATCAGTCGGATACCTTGTCCACAATATCATCCCCGTCGTATTCTTACTCATCGAGATTCTGCAGGGTGGTTGCACCATCAGCATATGATATTTTTTCCGCGGGAATGGCTGATGCTAAATCATTGACTGCTTCTATGAACGGAATAGGTCCAATAATTGACCGTTGACGAACACCAACCGAGACACTACATAGGGACGAGCGAATTCCATGCTCTTCAGCTGCCTGTCGCCTGTCATACAGGTATGATTTAATTACAGATATCTTTTCATCCCCACACAAGCAGTAACTTTTTCACCACAATATCGTGGGAGAAATTCAATGGCTCTCACAACAAAGCTACAGATCTTTATTTATTTTCAAAAGCCTCGATAATTATAATGAATCTAGCTAACCTTTCGGCTGCTAGAGTAGTGCATTTGTCAGACCTGAATCCGAATTGATCTCCACATAGTAGATCATTTAAATAGAGCATTGGAGGAGCCATAAATGTCCTGGCTCCGTGGGTTGCTTAGGTCCATAACCATATAAAAAAAGTCCTCTCGGCACGCCGGAAGGCGGAGGTAGATTTCACCGGACAAACTTGGGGATAGTCGAAAATAGGCAGAATATGCAGGTTTTCGTAGAAGGATCAGACCACATTTATTGCGTGAAAGTATTTTATAATTGGAGATTAATTAACTTTGTTTTTCGTCATTTTATGCATATTTTAAACATTCTATTGTCTTATGATGACGGTAACCTTCTTGTCATTTGGAGTCCATTTTTATACTTGTGGTCACACTGTCCTTATGCAAAGTTTCGACACTGATGTGTAACTATGTAACGGTCTGTTACTTCTTCACGCAAAATTATATCTCCCGCAGAGATGTTGGTTGGTTCCTCAGATTAGGGGCTGCGACAACGTGGTCATGTAACCCCGTGTACTTTGGGTGAGTGTAGAATCTGTCTGATAAACGGTGTGAATTGTGATAGCTGTATTAGTCTGTAATTCAGGTAAGGAATGCAGACGCTCAATTTCAAGCAGTAGTTCCTAATGTTGCTACCAGATACTGCCGTCAACGACACCTAGCTGTGAACTTGGCTACTAGATGCCACCGCAATCAGCAACTCGCAACGAACGTTGGAACTTCCCCTCCAAAGGAAAGCATACTGAGGGATTTTTAGCGCTCTTAGAAAATCTGACGACTTTGGCCGGCTTTGAACCCGCGACCTTGGGCATAGGAGTTCAGCATGCTACCAGTTAAGTCACCGAAGCCGCGTCACACTTAGTCAGATGGAAATCTGAATCTGATCTCGCGCAAGTGCGTTATCATGGCAACGTCTGATGGCTCATCCCTCATCAATTTAGTAGTGTTGCCATGTCAACCACTGATAGCTCTTGGCATTTTCTTACAATTCCGAAATCATTTTTCTCATCCCTTGGCGTAATGGTGGCTCATATCAAAAATTCTTTCAGACAAAAGTTTTAGGTAATTATTAGGGGAATATTGTCCATTTTGTACGGTTTTGATATTGTGCCTATTAACAGAGATATGATTAATGTTTCCCGAAAAAAAAAACACTTTTTCCCACCCCTTTGGTCAATGGTTGGTGCTATCAAAAAAACGTTTCAAACATAAATTTCTGAGCTTTATCCGACACATAGTATGAACTTTGAACGGATTCGATATTTCACATATTAAGAGAGTTATAGCAATATTTCATTTTTTTTTTCGAAAAAAAAGTCCCCCATTTTCATCCCCTTCGACCGATTTAGCCCAGTAACGAACTCGTCCGAGATTTTATGGGTATACATATTCGGTAAAAAATTCAAAGGGATTGGTGCAAAATTACGGCAGTTATCGTGTCCACAAGAAACTGATATACATATATATACATATATTACATAAATTATATATAAACTTTTGAACTGACGGTGGTTTTGGGGTCTGGGGGATGTGAAACGCGAAGATATGTCGAAATTTTCCGGAAATCGAAACATGGTACCCATTGCAATAGTTAGCTTTCTAATGAAATCTACCTAAAATACTGCCGTCAACGACACCTAGCTGTGAACTTGGCTACTAGGTGCCACCTCAATCAGCAACTCGCAACGAACGTTGGAACTTCCCCTCCGAAGGAAAGCAAACTCAGGTTTTTTAGCGCTCCTAGTAAATCCGACGACTTCAGCCGGGTTTGAACCCGCGACCTTGGGCATAGAAGTTCAGCATGCTACCATTTCCGATACCGAAGTCGCTTCCCACTGACATATGAAAACTGAATGTGATCTCGTGCAGTGGCGTTGTCATAGCAACTGCTGATGGTCATCCCTTATCAATTAAAAGTAAAGTTGTCATGGCAACCTCTCTTGGCACTTGGCATTTTCTTATAATTTAAATAATTTTGTTCACCCCGTGGCGTAATGGTGGGTCATATCAAAAATTCTTTCAGACAAAAGTTTTAGGTAATTATTGGAGGAATATTGTCCATTTTGTGCGGTTTTGATATTGTGCCTATTAACAGAGATATGATTAATGTTTCCCGAAAAACCCACTTTTTCCCACCCCTTTGGTCAATGGTTGGTGCTATCAAAAAACTTATTTGACATAAATTTTTGGCACATATCCGACACATATTATGAACTTTGAAGGGATTCGATATTTCATGTATTAAGAGAGTTGTAGCGATATTTCACTTTTTCGAAAAAAAGCCCCCCAATTTTACTCCCTTTGACCGATTTTGCCCATTAACAAACTCGACCGAGATTTTATAGGGATACATATTATGTAAAAAATTCAAAGTGATTGGTGCAAAATTACGGCAGTTATCTTGTGCACAAGAAACTGATATATATATATATATATATATATATATATATATATATATATATATATATATATATATACATAAATTATATATAAACTTTTGAACTGACGGTGGTTTTGGGGTCTGGGGGATGTGAAACGCGAAGATATGTCGAAATTTTCCGGAAGTCGAAACATGGGACCCATTGCAATAGTTAGCTTTCTAAAGAAATCTACCTAAAATACTGCCGTCAACGACACCTAGCTGTGAACTTGGCTACTAGATGCCACCTCAATCAGCAACTCGCAACGAACGTTGGAACTTCCCCTCCGAAGGAAAGCAAACTCAGGTTTTTTAGCGCTCTTAGTAAATCCGATGACTTCAGCCGGGTTTGAACCCGCGACCTTGGGCATAGAAGTTCAGCATGCTACCAGTTCCGATACCGAAGTCGCTTCCCACTGACATATGAAAACTGAATGTGATCTCGTGCAGTGGCGTTGTCATAGCAACTGCTGATGGTCATCCCTTATCAATTAAAAGTAAAGTTGTCATGGCAACCTCTCTTGGCACTTGGCATTTTCTTATAATTTAAATCATTTTGTTCACCGCGTGGCGTAATGGTGGGTCATATCAAAAATTCTTTCAGACAAAAGTTTTAGGTAATTATTGGAGGAATATTGTCCATTTTGTGCGGTTTTGATATTGTGCCTATTAACAGAGATATGATTAATGTTTCCCGAAAAACCCACTTTTTCCCACCCCTTTGGTCAATGGTTGGTGCTATCAAAAAACTTATTTGACATACATTTTTGGCACTTATCCGACACATATTATGAACTTTGAAGGGATTCGATATTTCATGTATTAAGAGTGTTATAGCGATATTTCACGTTTTCGATAAAAGCCCCCCATTTTTACCCCATTTGACCGATTTTGCCCATTAACGAACTCGACCGAGATTTTATAGGGATACATATTATGTAAAAAATTCAAAGTGATTGGTGCAAAATTACGGCAGTTATCGTGTCCACAAGAAACTGATATATATATATATATATATATATATATATATATATATATATATACATATATACATAAATTATATATAAACTTTTGAACTGACGGTGGTTTTGGGGTCTGGGGGATGTGAAACGCGAAGATATGTCGAAATTTTCCGGAAGTCGAAACATGGGACCCATTGCAATAGTTAGCTTTCTAATGAAATCTACCTAAAATACTCGTATCTTGGTGGTTAACATATTTCCAAGTGAAGGTAGTTGCTACTGGATCATTCTTACTAAAAAAAAAACAAGTCTTCAGAACAGGAAGGCTTGGGTGAATTGATTTGTAGATGCTGTACTGACTGTACGCAGTAGTGGTTAAAATCTTCTGCAGAGCAATTGATCGAAATAATGGTTATAAACACAATAGCTAACATATAAAACAAAGAGGTGTTATACCATGTAAAATGATTGGAAGATTACATTTGTTTTATATCAGTTTGAAATATTGTAAAGGGGGTTCCTAAAGTTCTGGAACGAGCCTTACAAAAGGTAGAGAGCAGCATCCTTTCAAATCTGTGGCTGGATTCCAACGATTTTAAGAACTGGAAAACGGATTCTGGGGCTGTCCCTCGACCTCCTATCATAAGTCCAACTACCCGTATTTCTTTCACGTTTAAAGTACGGTATGGTTGGTTCGTATATTAGCCTCTTCTCAAGATTGACTGCTGCAGGCTGACCGTGATTCTCTTCGAACCGTACCGTGGAATCAATGCTAATTTCTCTTCCTCGTGCCCTGTCCAGTGCATTTATATCTCCTTCTGCTATGAGATAGGCTTCTTTTTTGGTATTTGTTAGTTATTTAATTTCAGCATATTCATTTAAGTTGGCAATGTTGCTCTTACGTTGGCCAACCTGTGTACAGTATGTGCCTGTCATGGCGTTCAATATATCGGTGGTGTGAAGAGTGTGTCTCGTTGTGTTCTTTCACTAGTCCCTACAATTACCAATGTAGCACCGATTGCTACAACATAATTTTGGTCCTCCGACTCGGATTGACAGTGAAGTGAGTCATATTCATGATTTCGTGTGATAAAATAAGTGTTTGGCGTAATGGCGTCTTAGCGAAGCGCGTGAGTGCTAAACGAATTAGTTAAGTACAGCATCTTGATTTCGTGCATCAGTCTAACACCGACAAGACATGTCGACCTAGTAAGTAAAAGTGCAACGAGTATACATAGCAATATCAGATCCGAGCAGATCACCCAATATTCGAAACCACGTTTGCGTCATCTTCATATTCCGAGACTGTGATTCTGTTGAAGAACGCAATAGGCAAGCAAACGCACTCTGGTAGAAAGACATTCAACCACTTTCAGTCACTCGTCCAGCTCAATGTGCAAGTGTCATAAATCAACGTCAACCCTCAACTGACCATCGTCGCGCCATCAAGGAACAACAGCCGCTAGGGAGTAGGTGAAAGTGATAGCTGACTTCCAGAAAGGGTGAGACCCAATCGCCCAGGCCGTAACCAGCAGGGCACCGCACTCTGCAGCCCAACAAATCGGTGAGTGAGCGAGCTCCTTATAATTCCTTTGTTACCTTCACTATTGTCCTTCAGTTACCTTCTCTACAACTTGCTATTTACATTTCAACCATGACTAAACAACTAGCCGTGTTGAAAGGCAAGCGTGCGCAGATTAAGGCCAAATTAACGCGATTTAGAACATTTTTAGACTCGTACAGTATAGAACAAGGCCTACTGCAAATTCAAATGAGGCTTTCGAAAGCTGAGGAATGTTATGCTGAATTTGAAACCGTTCAATCAGAAATTGAAATTGTAATGAAGCAAGATGTTCAAGAACAGGAAAGAGTAGATTTTGAGGATACATATTTCAGCACCGTTTCAAGAGCACAACAATTAATTCAACAATGCTCACAATCAACTACCTCTTCAAAACAGTCTAGTACGTCACAAACACATGTCACAGAAGTTAAATTACCCGCAATTGAACTACCAAGTTTTCATGGTAATTATGAGGAATGGTTGCCATTTAAGGACACATATATAGCCTTAATACACAACAATGAAGCGTTAACTGACATTCAAAGGTACCATTACCTCAAGTCGTCACTCAAGGGTTCCGCTTCAGAATTAATTCATTCTCTTCAGTTAACTGCTGCAAATTACTCTATTGCATGGCAACTGTTACACGAGAGGTTTGAAAACAAGAGAATTATAGTTCAATCTCATGCGAGGTCTCTCTTTGGCCTACCCACGGTAGAAAGGGAATCTGCCAGCTCTCTTCGACGGCTTGTTGATGACACAATAAAACATCCTCGGTCACTCAAGGCACTGGGTTTACCGACAGAACACTGGGACGCACTTCTTGTACATTTAGTGTACACTAAATTAGATCCAGCTACTCAACGGCATTGGGAAAATAGCAAACAATTAGACCACTTGCCAACAATCACAGACATCACAACATTCCTTCAACAGCGATGTCAAGTATTAGAAGCTGTTGAGGTGAATCGTAAGGCCACATTTAAGGAACAAATGAAGAACCCCTTCAATAAGACTACACCGCGATCAAACTCGAACGCTTGCTTCACAACTGAACTGGGAAAATGCAACATGTGTGGCAACAGTCACAGGTTGTACCAATGTGCCCGGTTCCTGCAGTTAGGCGTTAAAGAACGGCGCAACAATGTCAAGAAGTGGCAATTGTGCTTCAATTGTTTAGGACGAGGCCATGTTTCTAAAGAATGTAAATCTGTTCACTGTAAACGATGCCCGAGGAAACACAACACTCTTCTTCATCTCTCAAACGTCACTCATGAAAGAGACATTACTGATAAGCAGCCGACATTACAAGAACCACAACAGGGAAGTAGCTTCACGGGTCATGCCATAAACAGACGTGAATCTCAAGTGCTACTGGCTACAGCATTGATCGACGTCATTAATATCAAAGGGGTATCTGTCACTTGCCGAGCTATGTTGGATTCTGGGTCACAAAGCCATCACATGACAGAAACTTTGTGCTCCAAACTTGGCCTTCGGAAGGATCGTGTTTCAGTTCCCGTCATAGGAATCAATGTTGCCACAACACTCGTTAAGCACAGTATTCGTGCCACATTCAACTCTCGTCACACAGAGTACAAGCATTCAGCAGACTTTCTACTGGTTCCCAAGATCACAGATCGAATGCCTTCAAGTCCTGTTGACTCATCTAAACTATCGATACCCAGCAATATCAGCCTGGCTGATCCCTTCTTTTATGATCCCAGTAACATTGACATTCTTCTTGGAGCAGATGTATTTTGGGATTTACTTGGTCGAGGACAGCTGAGACCAGGTACAGAACGGATATTGCTACAAGAAACGAAATTGGGATGGATTATCACGGGGAGAGTTGAAAATCATCAACCCACTAGGAACACATCCTGTTATCTGAGCGTCAACAGTGACATCAGTGTACAACTGCAACGTTTCTGGCAACTGGAGGAATGTGGAAATGAGAAGGTCTTCACGGGGGAAGATAGATCATGTGAAGATCATTTCAAGGAAAATGTCACAAGGCAGCCCACCGGGGAGTACACAGTAAGACTGCCGTTAAAGGGCGACTCTCAGTTGTTGGGAGACTCAAGGAAATGTGCCGAGGAACGCCTCTTCCGACTGGAACGACGATTTGCCAGGGACCCCAAGATCCACGCACAGTATTCAGCGTTCATGAAGGAGTATGCTGATCTCGGACATATGGAACCTGTACCAGAAGGAGAAGAAGAAGAAGAAGAAGAAGAATCGCATGTCTCACCAAGATATTATCTCCCACATCATCCAGTGCTGAAGGATTCCAGCACAACCACGAAGCTGAGAGTTGTATTCAATGCCTCAGCGAAGACGGACTCTGGGGTGAGTCTGAACGATCTACTGATGGTGGGTCCCACAGTGCAAGATGACCTCTTTTCGATCATTGTTCGCTTCAGAACGCATCGATATGCCCTGACGGCAGACATTGAGAAAATGTACCGTCAGATTAAAATGAACCCGTCCGACTCGCAACTTCAAATGATTCTATGGAGAGAATCTACCGATCACCCTGTTAAATCTTACAGGTTAACGACAGTCACGTATGGCACTGCTTGTGCACCATACTTAGCCACACGGACTCTGCATCAATTGGCTGACGATGAATTCAGTGAGTTTCCTTCAGCTGCTACCGTTCTGAAACGTGATTTCTACGTAGATGACTTACAGGAGCGGATACCATCGAAGTAGCTAGGAAGCTACACTCTCAGTTGGTAGCATTACTCGAAAGGAGAGGTTTCATCCTTCGAAAATGGTGTTCCAACGACGACTCAATTCTTTCGGACATCCCGGAAATTATGAAGGCCCAGCAGGCAGCGTTGAATTTCGATGGAGAGGCAGTTAAGACATTAGGCCTATTATGGGATCCGAAATCAGATCAGTTCAAGTACGACGTGCAAGCTGCAGAACAGAAAGGAAGGGCAATTCCATGCACTAAACGCTGAGTGTTAGCCGAAATATCAAGGATATTCGACCCTTTGGGATTAATAGGTCCAGTTGTTTTAACATGCAAAATCTTCTTGCAGGAGCTCTGGCTCCAGAAAATTGATTGGGATGATCCATTGCCTCTGGACACTCAGGAGAGGTGGATGTCATGTAAACAGTCCCTCGTGCAAATCAAGGATGTATTTGTTCCTAGAATGGTTGTTTCAGGAGGACGTCATTGCTCCATCCAACTTCATGGATTCTGCGACGCATCAGTCAATGCCTATGGTGCATGTGTTTACCTTAGATGCGCTGATGATAGAAATACCATATCAGTACACCTCATCTGCTCAAAGTCGAGAGTAGCTCCAATAAAAACACAATCCATTCCGAGATTGGAGTTGTGTGGGGCTGTTTTGTTAGCAGAACTGATGTCTAAGGTCAGTTCATCCCTCACATTGAGATTTGACCAAAGATTCTACTGGTCTGACTCAAGGATTGTTCTCGCTTGGTTAGCAGCACCGTCAACAAACTGGAGCGTGTTTGTTGCCAACCGAGAGTCGAAGATACAAACCAGTACTACTGTCGACAACTGGAGGCATGTATCGACTGAAAACAATCCAGCAGATCTCGTATCTAGAGGAGCGTCAGCGTCACAGTTAATGGAGTCTCAACTCTGGTGGGAAGGTGCACCATGGCTGAGTAAGGAAGAAGAGTCGTGGCCACAACGCATTCAAGTAGAAACGCGCGAAGAGGCAAGAGGAAGCAACAGCAAGTTCATAACTCTTGTTACTCAAGATAGGGACACATCGCTGATTACTCGGTTTTCTACGCTGACAAGGCTCAGAAGAGTACTAGCGTACTGCTGTTGGTTTGGAATGAACTTAAGATAGGCTCCGAAGGAGCGTAAAACAGGACCGCTCAGCACGGAAGAATTAGACACCACGATGAAAATGATTCTGAGAATGGAGCAAGACATCAGGTTTTCAGAAGAACTTCGAAGGCTACGCAGTGGAAATCAAGTTGCAGAAAGCAGTCAGCTGAAGTCATTGAATCCATTCCTAGCTCCAGATGGACTTCTCAGGGTAGACGGACGTCTTCAACATGCCAACATTCCAGACGGGCAGAAGCATCCCATCATCATTCCTGCAAGCGGACACCTGACCAAACTCATCGCCCAAGATATGCATATAGAAAACCTGCATGCAGGCCCATTATTGGCCAATAAGAGGAAGACAACTGGTGCGAACTATCGTGCATGGCTGTGTCAGATGCTCACGTCTGAATTCAACACCAGCAAATCAATTGACTACGCCTTCAAGACCCTTTCTCCACACAGGAGTGGATTACTGTGGACCAGTTCTCATACGTCATGGAGGACGTCAAACTCGTGCCCCCGTAAAGACATAGGCTATATTGCGCTCTTTATTTGCTTCTCGACCAAGACTGTGCATTTAGAAGTAGTAAGTGACCTTACTACAGCAGCTTTTCTTCGAGCATTACATCGTTTTGTAGCCCGACGCGGAAAATGTGCCCACCTGTATTCTGACAATGCTAAGAACTTCGTAGGTGCTCGAAGAGAATTAGATGCATCAACCAATCCCTTTCAATCAGAAGAACAAATAGATCATCTTATGACAACTTTGGCGACAGAAGGAATCCAGTGGCACTTCGTTCCACCTCGTGCTCCACACATGGGAGGACTTTGGGAAGCCGGGATAAGGGCTTTCAAATTCCATTTTCGCCGAGTAGTTGGCAGCAGCAGTTTGACTCTTGAGAAGTTGACTACCCTAACAGCTCAGATTGAAGCCTGTATGAATTCCCGACCCTTGACCCTACTTCCGAGTGACTCTAATGATCCATCTCCTCTTACACCTGCACATTTCCTAATAGGAAGCTCACTCACTGCTATTCCAGAGCCTAATTTAAAGCTTGTGCCTGAGAATAGACAGAGTAGATGGCAACATATACAGCAAATGTTGCAGCACTTCTGGCAGAGGTGGTCAAAGGAGTATCTCAACGGTCTGCAGCAGCGATCCAAATGGAGGCAGCGAGCTGCAAACTTCAGGGAAGGTGCAGTGGTTCTCATCAAGGAGGACAACTCTCCTCCATTGACAAGGCGAATGGTAAAAATCGTTGCATTTCATCCAGGCTCGGATGGTGTTGTTCGAGTTGTGACCGTGAAGGTCGCTAATGGGACCATTAAGAGACATGTAAATAGACTCTGTGCTCTTCCAGTGTAATCTATTGTGCTATTTAAAGTATTATTTGTACCATTTTCAGGCAACTTTCATTGACATTTGCTGCGATTTTCACTTCGTGTGTTTGCATACATCAATTTATTTTTTTAAATTTGATATTGTCTTATTTGCAATGTATGTCGTATTTTATCATGTGTCTGGTTGACATTTGTCTTGTTGTAGACAGACGTTCAAGGTCTGTCAAGGTAGGCGGAATGTTAGTTATTTAATTTCAGCATATTCATTTAAGTTGGCAATGTCGCTCTTACGTTGGCCAACCTGTGTACAGTATGTGCTTGTCATGGCGTTCAATATATCGGTGGTGTGAAGAGTGTGTCTCGTTGTGTTCTTTCACTAGTCCCTACAATTACCAGAGGCAATACAATGCAATGTAGCACCGATTGCTACAACAGTATTTATAATTTTTATTTTAACTTGACTGCTTCTTCTTGTCCGTTTCATCCACTTTGGGGTACGATAGATCAATCAGTGTTTGGTGGGTCGTGTGTTCCTGTCCTCCCACTATTTTGTCATCCTTTCAGATCTCTCTACTTCAGAAATTCTGTATAGTCGTTTGGTCTTGACCCTGTCCTGGAACCTCTTCATTTTATATTTGGTTATATTCTTCGTGGATCCATCTGCAAGCATCCCTACTGTAATTTGGAACTCTCGTAGATCCTTCTCTGACTCCTAAAACCAGTTCGGTTTGGTTTTCTTATTGCGGAAAAAGTCGAAGATTGTAAAAGTATGTTATTTATAATTAACAATTAGCTCCACATTGTTGCAAGTTGCCATGTTTCGCACTGTTGTCGAATTTATTTACGGCTAACCGTGTGAATTTATGCCAAAGACCCAGAGGTAATTGTGCTGATATATTATGCTTTTCGACCTGCACAGTCATGTAACTTACCTGGTGTCTTGAGCAATGAACGCGAAGAATCACTGGATTTATGTCTCTCTCGTTCTCCTCAACCTGATGGTTGGTGGGTAGCATGACTGTCTTCATCCAACGACCTTCCACCTTGAGGCAACTGCTTGATTAGTTGATATGGACGTCCCCCTTGAGGTCACCACGTACTCTTACACGATGAAAAAGTCTATTTTTGTGGCATCACTTTACTAAGTATTTTCTGGGTTTACTCGCACACACGCACAGTCAGTCTCACTTTATTCAACACTAGTCACTATCTATTTACAATGTTCTCTGCAAGTATCTCTTGTAACATATAAGAAGCGGTATATTCTGAGCTGATGTTGACCATGTAGTGCTACTTTGCTTTTATAGGATGTGTGAAATGAATACAAATTTGGACAGATACATTTTCAAAAAAAATGTGTAAGTTGCTTCAGGTACACATTTCTCTGTTGTTTTTCAATCAAATACTCTCAAATTTTGATCACATACTTGGCAGATGAGTAACCACTTTGTTTCATTATTATTGGGATAGAATGCAAGAAAACAAATCCGATCTCTTTCTTTTTAAATTTATAAAAAATATGCATCAATTTTTCTCTTCCCAATCCATGCCTACTATGCTTTGGAAGTGAAAATAGGTTAATATTCAAGTACTCCATTAGGCAAGTAAATGTAAAAAAAATAGCCCTCTATCTTAAATGGTTTCCTAGTTATTGGTACCTAAACATGAAACATGAGTATTGTAACGTTTTTGGGGTTCGTAAAAATAACTGGTCAGGCTATAATGCACTAAATCTTTATTTACAATAATGTTATTTACACTAATTAACACTAAATCAAATTAGGCCTACTTACTCGCACACACGCACAGTCAGTCTCACTTTATTCAACACTAGTCACTATCTATTTACAATGTTCTCTGCAAGTATCTCTTAGAGCCATTATTTATCTTTCACAGTCACTGTACAGTCTCTGTCTACGTTATTTATATCCACATTTATCTTCACACCCCGTCTTCACTATTTACAGTCCTCCATATTTATTTTCACTCATCGCGCTATGCACGGCAAACTGCTTCAACCCCACTTACTCAGGACTAACACTGACTCCAGACTCACACTGACTCACTGCTCGTCGCACATCACTGGTATATAAACAATCGGGCTCCTGGTCTAGAATGTTCTGGGTGTCGCTACCTCCAGTAGCATCGAGTAAGTCCTCGTGGTTGGCTTCCAGAATTATCTAGCCCCTCCCAGCAATGTTCTGGATCACCTTTCCTTTTCCAGTAGGTTCAAGCCTATTCTGGTCGACCCTATTCAACGTTGCGTGGGGAGGGGCCTACCCTAATTAGCTGGCCGGATTGGCTATTCTGCATTCTTCACACACCCCGCCCGCCTGTCTGGCCCACAGTGACACGTTACACTTGGTGTTTGTGGTGGCCTTGGGAGGCACTAAGAGGGGTGCGTACCTGAGGACGGTCTCTTTCGTTGGTAGATTCGTCGTACGAGAACTGTCTGTCCGGCTAGCGGTGACACGTTTCAGTATTAACGGAAAACAGCTGGCAAAGTTAAAAGTGTATTATTCAGAGAATGGGAGGCTAATTTTAAAAAACGAATTTAAGGTACTTGTAGACATCAAAACCCCAACAAACTATATATATATTGATTCAGAAAAGAATGAAGAATTTTATGGCGCTAAAATAAAAAAAAACGATTTTTTTTCATCATGCAGGAGTACGTGGTGTCCTTAATGCCATCGAGGAACCCTGCTTTTGGTCATACTCTTCTAGTCTTCCCTTTCAGTTTCCCTTCAAACATTGTGATGCACCATGATGAATGTCGGAGTAAGTGACCAATCCAACTATATCTTCTTTTCGTGATCATTTTCCCTAGACTAATTGTTCCTTCAGCTCTATTGAGGACTTCTTCATTTGTTAGCCTGTCAGCCCAGGGTACTCGTAAAATTCGGTGCCAGCACCACATTTCAAATGCATTTATTCTTTTCTTATCAGCCTCTAAGAGAGTCCAGCTTTCAGAGCCATTGGGTGCAATGCACCAAATGAAGCTCATAATGAAATGCTTTCTCACTCGGAGTCGTGTATTTTCAAACACCCCTATCTCCAAGTAAATCAATTTTTCAGGAAGGGCAAAAAACTGCCATGACTGCATTTTACATTATATTTTAAAATTTTCTTTACGTTTATTTAAATTAGCTCATACTGAATAATACATACAATATTTATGCAGTTTCATCTCTACATTTTTGTGCTAGGGCAATATTTGTCTTGAACATAGGGGGTTTTGAAAGTCACAGGTGGACATGGCGGGGTTTGGAAGAAAACATGGATATTGCAAACACACTCGTACTCTCTAATGCTCAAAGAAACTACTTTTACTTCACTTACGAACTTCTATGTAGCACACTGAGATGGAAAACGAATTGCAAACATGAAATAATATTAAATGTTTAAATGTTCGTTGAGAATATGCAATGTATTTGCCTGATGAAAAATAAAAATATTATGATTGTTCCAATCTAATATAACAAGGATAAGGAGTCATCCCTTGGTTCACAGTATTCTTCTTCCTCCTGCTTTTCTGTCATACTCTGACAATGTTCAGCCTGACGCGTTTCCAGTGAAACATAAAACTGGAGATCTGCAAGCTCACTCCATTTAGCCCCGTAATGTTTCTCAACCAATCTGCAGACATCCTTCACTTTTGCATTGTTTAAAGGAACCTTACCTTTTTCCATTAACCGTGCAACCAGTCTGGAAAAGGTTTTGCCTCTCTTTAACACCCTCTTTGGCTGGCCAAATGTGCAACGGTAAGCAACTTCTCCTTGTACCAATATGTTGTTTTTGCTCCTTTTTAGAAAAATTCTTTTCGCAGGACTGGATTGAAAATGCCACGAGCCGATAGGTTTGAAAACATCTCGAACTTTCCAATCAAATATTGACACTTCACAACCAGGCTGGAAGAGCTTACCATGTCCGCAGAAAATCTCATTGTATACCTCCGGCTTAAGGATAGCCTCTCTTTTTCGCACAACTTTCTCTATACGTGCGAACACCCTGTCGGGTGGTAAAAAGGAATGTCCAACTACAGGAAAGTAAATTTCATTTTTTTTCACATTCACTGGTGCAGATAGAAGACATTTACTAACCATACCCACAAGAATACTGTTCTTATTCTGTCCACCGCATCCATCTGCAAATAGACGCACGGTTTTCTTTTTTGACAGATCGATACTGTTAAGAGCATGAAACAAACAACTTGCAATTTCATTTGCACCTCTACGAAATTCAGCTTCATTCCACGAATAGATCATCACATTTTCGGGCGTCAGCGACGTCTTAGAGCTTCCAAAAACTACGGTGAAGTTATACACATTTATTTGCCTGCTGAAGTAAGCACTTTGGTCATTTAGCTTGGGCAATAGCATGTTCTTCTATCAATCAAAGGAAACAGTCTGAATAGACTCATCTTCCTCTCTTAAATATTCATAGAATGCCGGTGTTTTAACTTGTGGACTCGTTTCTTGGTCTGCAAATCAACTTTTGCACTTTCTGATGTGCAATTTTTCAGTTCCTCGTCTAGTTGTGAGCAAGTTGAACAAACATCAGTCTTTGGACTTCCAAAGCCAATATTGTAGTTTCGATTGAAGATCTTTCTGAAGGAGTGGTTTGCTTGCAATTCAGTTTCAACAGTGGTATTGTATTGTCTCCAAAGTTTTTTTTAATATTTAGGTCACATGGCAGGTACATTCGTGACGCTGACTTGGTACGGCAGTAGTGCGGCTCTTTAGCACGAAACGATTCAATAAATTTACAGATGGCCGCACGTTTTGATCTATTGGCATAGGGTCTTCTGTCTCCCCCTCTTCTCTCCACAGGCATTCCCCCATATTCTAAATGACGCTTTATTACCCCTTGAATTCTGTCCTTCTTCAATAGGAGAGCTCCCATAAATGTTTCTCGGCAAACTGGCACCATCGTACCATCCCGTTTCCGAATAGTGTACTTGAATGTGTGCGCTTTTCTGGATCTGATATTATTAGCCGGCCTGCGTCTCGCCACTGGTATACAAGAAACATGCTTGATAATGAAACTATCCTGCTGCAGTTTTGATGATGTAGAGTAGAATACCGAGTGAAACTTCTTCACATCCAACAAAGAAATATCTCCGCACTTATAAGCCTTGGATTTATGGCCGCACTTTGGTGTGACAGGAGGTCCAGCCGGCGAGTACCTGCGTAATAAACACCCTTGTCACTTACGAGATTGTGTATGCTTACTAAATCACAGCTATTTATGAATGGCCTGCATGAATGGCCTGCATCGGGAAAGAAAGGGATGTTGCCTTCTCAACGTGACCATAGAAGGTAATAATTATCAGAAGCTGCATAATGCCACCAACAATGGTACGGCCTTTAGGGAATCGAATGTGCACTGGCCGAGATTCGAACTGCGGTCACCTCTGTGAGATGAGAACAACCGATCCGGCACAACACCACACGCTGACTTCATGCAACAGTGCATGTTTTCTAAAGCTCTTTTTTAAAATGCAGTTTCTGATACAGTACTACAATTACGCTGACAAGAGAACGTAATAACATAATGTTACTATAAGAAAACATACCTTGATATTTTTGCTTCATTGCATTTCCACTGCTGCTCATTACGTAACTTCTTCCTACCCTTGCCAGGGCTACACTTCTCAATACATTTATGAGATGAATCCATTAGTAATATACATCTACACGGCACTCTGTAAACACAAATGCTACCTCTCACAGTCGCGCCAAGAGCTCCTTGCCTGCCTGTCACATGGCCGCGTATTGCCTTCCTATTGGCAGTTGGAGATGGCGGGTTATGTTACTTATGTCCGAGCACAAAGCAATGGAGATGGCGGAATATGAAAATAACCCTCAACTTTGACATTGAATTTCGAACGGTTAGAGCGGGTTTTGATGCGTACTAGTAGTATACAGCGGTAGACATGTCCACAGAAAAATCCAAACGGCATTTATCTCCATTTTCGTGAAACTTGGAGATAGGGGTTTTTGAAACTACACGACTCAGTCTGGTAGTGATATAGCCTTGATATACACCAATTCATTGTTCTACTTAACGGTGCTTAACCGCACCGAATGATCAAGCTTATTGCACTATACAGGATGGGTGGGATGTTACTAGGTGGCCGAGAACATGCGATTTCCCAGGCCAGAAAGCGCTAGAATACGGATTGGGCGATCGCTTATCGACTATAAAGCATTATGAAGGTACAAAAAGAAATAAAGAGTGTGGATTTCTTTACATCAATACACCAAGAAGTCTATGATTTAATGGGTTTTAAGATTTACTAGCGGAACCGTGCAAGAAATTTCGCATGTTCATAAACCTCACTTTCTCCAAACTCATTCCTTTGATTTACTGTTTCTGAAATCCATGCAAAATGTTAACATGACATGAAACAGGCGTCACAGTGGCCAAAATGTGAAGTGGACTGCAATTATGGAGCATATTTTCCTGCAACAACAGTATTTGCAAATCGCACACTTCGTACATTATTTTAAAAGTCATTTGTTAAAGAAATTATAAATATTTATGAAATTACAGTGCAATTCATCACTGCTAAGGTATATTCTCTTTCATGTGAACGCTCACGATCGCTCACGATGTCACGATCGGTCACTTGTGAGCGCCGCAGGAGGGATTTATACTTCTGAAATAATATATATGATGATGTACGAAAGATCAGTGAAAAACTAAAACAGATAATGATGTAAATGTTGTAGCAAATGTTCAATTTTATTTAAACAAATCACTTTGGCGTTTATATTTTCAAGTATAGCCTACATCATATTTGTTGCCCCTCCACCAGAAAGAAAATATCATTAAGGTTTAACTGTACTGTATTTGATTAATAATGGAATTGCCATAGTAACTGTTACAAGCAAGTAAAGGCATACTAACTCTACAACCCTGAAACCGAACGCATATGACACGATCAGGCCAATGCCGTACCGAGTTGCCGAGATAATATCATTATAATAAACCTAGGAGCGTAAAGCGAGATTAATAATAAGCCGGAGGGTTCGCGGAAGGAGCGGGGCGGCTTTCCTTTGTGTTGGCCGCGTGGTAATTGGGCCCCCGCGGCGCCGGTGAGGGCGCCTTTGTCGCTCTGTGGGCACAACACTGCAGGCAAGCCGCGGGCAGCGCGCCTGTCGCCTCGCTAACGTAATCAACCCCCGTGTACTGGGGGTAGTCACCCGAAATCAGGGACCAGCAGATGTTCGTTCCCTCGCCATCACGCTACGGAAGTGCCTAAAATGCCTATATTGACCCTTGAGCCTGTTCTGTGTAGCACATATAATACTTTGCTTTGAAATCAGAAAAAGAAAGAAAATATGCTATTTCTTTATAATCCCCCCTTTCCTCTTTTCGAGAAGTGTATGCAAAGTGTATACATATTAATTATATTTTTTTTTCAGGTTAGCGTGAGAGGGTTTAATACTCTCAGATTTCTCGTTAACAAGTGGCTCGCCTTTGAAACCTAGCTAGGTGGATATACAGTATTTACATTCCATGTCTTTGGGGATCCAACGCTTTCTCAGCTCGAGGCACAGTGTTGTCAACTCTCTACCGCAACCACTGATAGCAATCAGTGAGACTGGACAGAACTACGTGCAGCTATGCAACACTGGACACCTGACATGCGAGCTGGACGCCAGGACTGGACTCTGGAGTCCACGTGGAGAGATAGAGGATTCATTCTATTGGTCAGCAGCGAGCAATGCTTATTGACGGTGCGTGCTACTGCCTAACGCTTGAGTCGCCGCTCGTTTCTGAGGAAAGGGAGGGAACAATAAGTGTTATTACCCCCCCCCCCCCCAATTCAATTCGGAAATTTAACCCATCAACGTACTGGATATGTTATTTTACTTACACAGTGGGACTTGGGTAATTCAAAGCTGAAGGGACAAACAAACAAACAAAAAAAATATCCAAATATCAGAATTACGGAAAATATATTTCTTTGTTTGTTAAAGTGCTGATAAATAAATGAAGTAGACAATATTTTAATAAGTAAGAACGAGGTATTTATTGAAAAAATGTTATTTGTAAAATAAATCCACAATATTAAGGAATTGATGATAAATATGATGAAATAAGGGAAAGAATTTAAAATTAACAAACTGTAGACATTACATTACACATATTTGCGACACAAATTCAGTTCCTAAAATTTCATCTGGCATGGGTTGTCTAAATCATCTAATACTTTAAACAACCATTTCGAAGAAATTTGAATTTAGTAATTTTTAGGGTATTTTTGGTTGATACTGTAACCTTCTTGTTACATAAAAACAACGTTCCACCCACCATTGGGTGACTATGTTGTAACCTGCCTAACTCCTCGACGGAATTATTCCACTTTTTATATACACAGGGGGTGGGGTGTGGGATTTTTGACACATCATATAAAACACTCAATACTGATAGATCTAACTACAGGTTAATGTTTAATCTAGAATTGAAACACATGCTATCTGTTATAGATCTGAATATATCGTATTCTGAAATTTGTGATTCGTGATTACCTATTCGCACTATTAGGGAGCAAACCTGTCAACAAAAAGGTAAAAACATAACGAGAAATGCCAGGCAATAAATAGAAAGAAAGGGGGGATAGCATGGGAAAAATGCAAAGTGGGAAGGGTGTACATTGTACCTTATTCTCAATAAACCAAGGTCTAAACTAGGCAGTTATTAACGAGTTAAAGAATCCCCATATAGGCCTGCTGCGCTTAAATTTGACTCATTAGTTTATACGAGGCGAGGAAGAGATTGGTCGTTACTATTTGTGATCGTCCTTTTCAATTGGCATACATTACCACATGTTCGCTATCTAAGTTTTCTATTCCTGGCTGTCTTAGTACGTGTCCTTCCGACCTATATCTTCTCTTAATTAGCAGTCACCAGAAACATCTCTCCTCTATAACTCGTCTTAACACCTCTTCATTTTCTACTCTATCTATGCCAGATAACGTGTTTTTCAATTCTAGATTAATCATTTACCTGTAGTTAGAAGAAACAACAGATGACGCGGGCACCATTTTGGCGCAACACATATAACGCAGTACACAAAACCTCAGTTAGAGCGCATCATTATAGCTAGGTGGTAGCCAACGGACCTCAAAGTTATCAGTCCCGAGTGAGTAGTAAACTGGGACAGACAAATACCGGTACGACCCAAGTTTCATATAACAGATAAGTTTGAATAACATTTTTCCATTTGAGTGCTGTGTATGATCTGTGTATTATAACCAGACACTATAGGCCACCAATTTAAATAGGAATGGTTGATTTAGAACATAATTAACAAAATAGTGTACAGTAGACATCATTTCTGAGTCTGGTCACAATAATAACTCAATAGAACACAGGTAAACATAGTTAAAGTACATCAAAATTAACGCAACAATATAGTAGTGAACAATATCATATGTAAAGGAGATTGACGCGTTACACAAGTGTTTACGAACTTATATAATCTTAACTTTGTACATATATTTGTGCATAAGTGTGATTCATAGACATCGTAATAAAACAGTCCAGATGACCTCCTGAAAAGGTGGGAGAGAGAATCCCCACGGCAAGGTTTATTACAGAAA
The DNA here is from genome assembly GCA_946902985.2 of Meconema thalassinum. Taxonomy (NCBI): domain Eukaryota; kingdom Metazoa; phylum Arthropoda; class Insecta; order Orthoptera; family Tettigoniidae; genus Meconema; species Meconema thalassinum. The sequence continues at coordinate 2,061,293,908 of OX336388.2, read as the reverse complement.
CGAACCACTTCAATCGACTAACGCCTACACATTCATGGGAATGACCCTCCAGACAACCGTAAGATCCTTTAAGATTCACACTAAAACAAGAACATCAGCAGCCACGAAGGCAATATTTGACATACCATCACTACCTAGACTATCCCTAAAAGCTGCCATGAAACTATTCGATGCAAAAATCGTACGCATCCTACCGTACGGAATAGAAAAAACCTGGAAAAAACTAGGAATGAAAGACCTATCAGCCATGGAAGCCGTCAAAGCTCGGTTCCTGAAGTCCACTCTAGCAATATCCAAATACACCCGCTCACGACTCGTCTATGTCCTAGCAAAAGAAACCTTTCTGATGGAAGATCTCAGGACCAAATATAATCTACCTTTTACTAAGAACTGGAAAAACAAGTGAAAATAAGAAGACAAAAGTCAAAAGATATATGGCTTGACTTCTATGCAACGGAGGCCATGGTGAATAGATCAAGGATGGAAACCAAGACCAGCGCCATTTCGTGAAATCTTTGGCAACGCACGGATACCACCACAGAGTGTGCAAAGAGAAGAACCATCACGACCCGAACGAAACATGTGTATGTGATCTTTGTGGACGCCCATGTGATCGATACCACATTACAACATGCAAAAAATTAACCAAGTCAATAATCGAGACCTGCTTAGAACCATAAGACTGAAACAAAGTGAAATATAAATGAATGTAGTGTAAATGTATTTGTATGCTTAATGCACAATTTGTGCGCATTTCTTTATTAAATAAACACCGTAATTAATTAAGCCTAAGTGAGTAGGATCTGAGGATCAACGCTTGATGTTCGAAACATGTCATCAATTTCAAGTACCCCCATTTTTGTACATAAAAGCGTGTAATTTTGTGATAAATATCTTACGTAGTGCATATTAATACTTGTTCCCCCCCCCCCCCCCCCCCCAATGTTTTGGGCACAAAAAAATTGTGTTGAACGACTTAAAAGTTTTCTTCATTAGAATGTTCATTATCAAATTAAAATTAAAATTAAATTTAAAATTAACATTAATATTAAAATTAAATGTAAAAATAAAAATAAAAAATTAAACTTAAGAAATTAAATAAACAATAGTCTAATAAAATAAATAATAGAAAATAAGAAAAATTAAATAAAAATAGAAAGATAGACTAATAAAAAATAAAAAATAAATATTGAAAATTAAAAATTAAACTAACACAAATGAATAAAAAAATCTGTACTGAAAAGGCATAAAATAATTCTCCCAATTTTTTTAAATTAACTGTCTCCGGAGTAAAAGTCAAATTACTGTTCCTTTCAAAATCCTAGAATGGTTCGCTGGGTTGTGAGGATATCGATGAGGAGTGAGCAGCTAGAATATCACCCACTGGCCCACAGACTATGAAGGACCATCTACAGTTATATTACACATCATTTCACGTAAGCTTCCCGTACATTCATTAGAATCGTGACGTCTCCCTTAAAGTCGGCCATCGAAGAAGTGGAGCCAGAGAAGCAATTGAGGTTAAGCCCGACCATCCTCATTCCTCAGGATCAGCCGTCGGACGTGGCCGGACTGCCTCTAGCCTCATCTCTATCCAAGCCGAGATTGCCCCATCATCCGCAACTGGACTTTATGCTTATGAACTCTGCCGATATAGCCCTGCTCTTCGCTCCTCTAGGACATTACCACAGGAACGACAGTCGTTACAGACAGTTATAGTCACAAGGTGGATTGCTTAAGGTTACGATTCTAGCGATCTAAAAAAAAATCTATTCTTAAAATGGATCTTACTGTAAACCCTTCTCTTGGAGATCTGATGCTAGAATGGCCTGTTCAGTCGATGTTACATTAGTTAACGAGGAAACTCTACTAGGCGGCTTCGGTGGCGTCGATGGTAGCATGCTGAGCGTCTATGTCCAAGGTCGCGGGATCAAACCCGGCCGAAGTCGTCGGATGTTTTAAGAGCGTTAAAAATCCCTCAGTATGCCTTCCTTTGGAGAGGAAGTAAAGCCGGCGGTCCCATGTGATAGATGTATGGTATGAAAAAGAACCTTCCACTATCTACACTTGTGTGAAGCCAAAATTTGTAGGTTAGAATATTGATAACGCTCTTTGGTTCCAACGTTCGCCGCCTGGTGCTGACTGCGATGTCATCTAGTAGTCGAAGTCCGCAAGCCAGGTGTAGTGGACGGTAGCATTTGGTAGCCAAAGTAGGAACTATTTGAAATTATTGTCTGCAGTCTTTACTTGAATTAAAACAGATAACACACACTAATACAGCCATCACAATTAACACCGGTTATCAGACAGATTCTACACACACCCAACGTACACGGGGCTACATGACCGCGTTGTCAGAGGCCCTAAACTAAGGAACCAACCAAACTCTATGACCGTTGCGCTGTAACTCGACAAGATTTTTGCAGGATGTAGTAGTTGTGTGTGTTTTGACTCTTCAGTTATTTGAATGGTTAAATGCAGTTTTCCATGACTTCCTGACCTGAGCTAATCGTGTCATCTCTACATAGCTACCAAACCTTGCATCTGAAGCAATCTATTTCAAATATTCTAACATTGGTCTTCCCCTACAGTTCTTGTCCTCAACCCTTCCTTCCATAACTAAGTTTGCTATTCCTGGGTGTCTTAGTGTGTGTCTTACCAACCTATCTCTTCTCTTCATTAGCAGTAGCCAGAAACATCTCTCCTCTCCCACTTGTCTTAATAGCCTACCTCTTCATTTGTTACTCTTTCTACCTATGATCTTCATCATTCTCCTGTAACACCACATTTCAAATGCTTCTATTCTCCAATTTTCTGCTGGTTCCCGGTCAATGCATGTGAGATTTTCAGAATGAAAAGCCATGTCCTGTGGTTCCGATTCCACGTTAAAAGGAGGTCCCATGGCTCATGATCTAGAGATTGCCGTTCACGTTAAACTACAAGCTTCCTTCCTTCCTTCTCCAATTTTCTGCTGCACCAACAGTCCAAGTTTCACTTCATTTAGAGACAGGAGTGTCATGGTCATCAGCGCAATGTATTTGTGAATGTAGCCTACATATATATTCATGTAACCTGTGTTAGTGGGTGTAATAATGATAATAACAATAATAATAATAACCCCTGGCACTACAGCCCATGAAGGGCCTATGACTACAAGCGACCGCTGCTCATCCATTTGGCCTGCAATTATTCGGGTGACGCGTGGTCAGCGTATCGGGTCCCCTCGGCGGTTTGTCTCGGTTTTCGTGATCGGGGCGCTGCGTCACTGTCAGACAGCTATTCAATTGTCCTCATGAGGCTGAGTGCACCCCATTCCAGACCTCACGCCAGTTTCTAAAATGCCTGATGGAGCCGGAAATGGAACTCGGGGCCTCCGGGTGAGAGGCAGGCGCGCTACTCCAACACCACGGGGCCGGCGTTAGTGGGTGTATTTGTAGTTGAGTCTGGGATTGGAAAGTAGGTGACCATGGCTTTATGAAGAGAACAATCCCCGCATTACCTTGGAGTAGAAGTGTGAAACCACAGGGAACCACTACTAGGATGGCTGAGGTGAGGGGGAACCAAACCCATTACTAGTGTGCCCCTTTTCTACCCTCAGACAAGAATTACATTTCTTGGAATAACCGGGGATCGAACCCAGACTTCAGTCGTGACAGCCAAACATACGAATCACTGTATCACGTTGGGGGGGGGGGGGGGGGGGGCAAACATAATGTGGTGAATATTACGTTAGGTCCATATATTGCTTACTAGCAACCCGACCCGGCTTCGCCCGGGAACAGTTATGAATGCATTACGTGATAAGCGCCTGTTTTTCCAATGTCAATGAACAACGACCAATATCCGTTTTACGTCTCGGCATGATGGGTTAAAATCAATGACTGGACTATTAATTATGTTATCATGGAGATGCATGTGCAACAAATTCTTGTCAGACGTAATTTAAGAATGGCGAGGTGCATGAAACACAAATCCACCTTCCATCCAATATTAACTTGACTGTGAATTTTTTGGAACGAAAAGAAGACAGGCGAAATGAAGAAAAGCCGAGTTGCACTTCCAGGGAAACTCCAAACACAACCACTCTTCTCTAAAATTTTTAACTCAACACGACTCGCCAGTTTGCTGCTGGCTGTATCTGGGGCAAAAAGCTCGTCCGCTAGCTAATCTGTAACTGGGGTGATAGATTCGCCCCTAGGTAGCTCGTAAACTGTCACCTCAGTAACTGAATGGAGATTGTTGGAAGAAATGAAAACGTAAAACACTTATAGTAGGCGATGTATTGAAGATAGAGATATGCTCTCCCGGGCTTTTTTGTAGAACTTTTCATACTGAACAATTCTTACACTCATAGTATATAGATATTTTGAACGGTTTGCCCAGCGTAAGCTTACAAAGCGCTCGGACGCCAATTTTTTTTCGACTTTTCCACTGAAATCGTTACTGCTCGGCTTCCTTTGATCATAAATAAATTATTTTCTACAGAATTCATCCTCGAGATATCCTTTACAGAATGGTGAAATCCGCATCAAAATCCTTCCAGTGGTTCTCGAGTTTACCTGTAACATCCAAGAATCGGTGACTTTGTTTTATACTGAACCCTTTACCCTATGTTGGTTAAATGATTCTACTTTTTATTTCTTCAATTAATAAATATTTCAACCAGCATCATGAAAGTAGCCAGACAGTGATGAGGAAATTTCAAGCATTTGTTGGAGACAGTAGGGACATACCTGCATCAGTTTAACAAAAGGCTAAGTACTTGAGCTATGAAAAGAAATAGCAGAGCGATGTATCATAGGGACAGGTGTGGCTACCTCAATTTTAGAAGCGACGCGCGGTGAGACATGGTTCTGGTATGTTCATTGTGATATTCGCGCCTAGAAGAAATATGATGCAGTAACGTGAATGGCTGATGAAGAAAATAGACACTCCCAAGACGCCAAGATCTACTAGAAACCGCCAAATTATTAGAAATGGAGAACCAATGAGAAGAGAATGCCTACTTGCGCGCCAACTCTGGCTGGGGTACGCGGCGGCTAGTATTCACGCGGGAAATCGCCTAGACAAAATCTCCACGATCGATTCTAGGATTAATGGGCATATTCTTGACCTGTGCAATATTACGAGTTCAGTGATATGTATTTCATTCCTGTATCACAATTACTTCGATAAATTTTTACATAAAATCCCCCTCCATCTAGACCCAAGGTCCAGTTCATTTATAAGTGTGTCGAAGAGCCAAGACATTGACTTTTATTCTGTGCGTCTACGGACGTAGATGACTTTCATTCCGTGAGTCTAGGAGACATTGACTTTTATTCCGTGTGTTGAGGACACACTATTATTATTCTGTGCGTCTACAGACATGACTTTTATTCCGTGTGTCGAGAACACAGGACTTTGATTCTGTTCGTCTGAAGAGATAGACTTATATTTGTGTCGAGGACACAAGATATTCATTGTAAAGTGGTAAATTCAGTGATAGATAGTCATTGTACTATAGTTATAGGGACAGTAGCGTCGATAATTCGCCAACGAACAGTGACAGGGAATTTAGTACCTGAACAAGCGAATTTAGTAGTCAGGCATAAAGTGTATAATAACCTAATTTTTGTATCAGCGCAAGGATGACATCAATGAATGCAGAGGAAGTGTGGAATTCTCAACAGTCCGTTCAGATGGCTGCTATGAGATAAAGAGCATCCAGTTGGGGAATGGCATCTGATGTTCTTTGACGGGTGACTACAACACGAGATGAGTACAAATAATATTTTATTATTTATTAAATTAACTTATGGTTTATGGGACATATTTTTGTAAATACTTTGCTTGTATGATTTAATGTAGTATATTTAATTTGATCTGACACACTTTTGTTTGGAAGCAGCTCGCACAATGGTAGTTAATGGAAGGTTCTTTTCTTTGTGTTGTGTTAACTAACGTATCTATGTGAACGGCCGTGTTCGCCTAGGTTACGAAGTGCGGTTAAAAACGTCTCTCGGAGATATGTCGTGTTTCAGAAGTAGGACTGAATTAATCTAATTATATAGTAGATTGGAGGGTAATTAAATGTTATTGAAAATTATTATTGATCAGATTCAGTGTGATTATTGCCTTTGGAGCAATGTAATTTGTGACGAAGAGTACTCAGCTCTATCGTAGGTTTTAAATATTGTGTTAAATGTTTGCGAGCTTTAATTCAGCAGACCCATGTGAAAGGCGTTATGTCAGTCCCAGATGTGTGTACTGTGAGTATATTGTTGTGGTATTACAAGCGGGAACTTAAGCAGAGACTGATTTCTGTCAGCTTGGTATCAGATTCATATTGCATCCTTGCGAGGACAATTATGGATATGTGATTATTGTCTGACCATATGTTGAGTGGGAGGAGATGTTAGCGGCTGTTGATTCCTTGAGATAACAGTTCAGCGGGTCGGCTATTTATATACACTGGATGGGGGACATGACTGGTATTGTGGAAAGGGGTGAGTTGTTGTCACAAGGGCTGACTGAGTTTCGCAAGCAGAGCTCATTAAAGTGGAGTGCATGTCTGGCTCCCAATTATTTGAAAATAAATATAAATGTGAGAAACTGATCAATGGTAAAATTGTTTAAATAAATGGGAATTGCCTACGAAACACGATTACCTTCGAAGCGTTTCCTTAACATGCAGTTTTGTTAATATAAAGTAATCTTAACCACTCAGGTTGTTTGTTGTTGTTGGTTTATTCTTTGTTTATTGTCCATGTCAGTGGCCCGTGAGTCACGTGCGGCGCTGTGTTTCCTTGTTGTTGAGTATCTGGCCATTGGCAGCTCATTTGTTAAGTGTGTCACCACACTAATAAGGGTCTCAGAGAGATGCCTGTAAATAGTAGAGTTGTAATATATGTGTCAGAGTTAGATTTAAGGATTTTTATTAATGTTATGCCCATAGCCATAAAAGTTGATTTACGAGGTGATTGTTCGTGAGCACCGTGGCTGTTAACCCGTTGTGAACGAATGATCATCCAAGTACTCATTTCTCGTAGGTAGTCATCACGCGAACATAAATTCACATGCAAGATAGTGGAACTAGGATCCACATTTTATTAGAAAAGGGGAGATCCATCTGACTCCTCAAAGTGATAAATATTCCTGTCAGGGGAAAATTCAGGGAGGATTTTGTTTATTATTGTTTGTTTTATTCTTTTATGCACAAATTAGTTATTAAATCTAGTTATTATCTTACGTTTTGTCTCCTTTCTTTCTTAGTTATAGTTTTCATCCTATAACCCTTGCCTCAGAAAAGCACGTAGTTTGGCGGACGTAAACACCACACTATGAACTGAACGCGACCCCTTGATCTAAGGTTCTTGCATAAAACACTGCTATTCTGAAGGGTTCATAGGTGAAAACTGGCGGCCAACGATGGGGCTATTCACTGTGGTGTAACGGGGAGATTACACATGTCAATAGTGGCGCATTTGAGTAAAACTGGCATGCCGCAAGTGCAGGCAGATATGACAGTATTTAATCACCGGGAAGTGATATTTTATTAAAAGTAGTTGAGGCGAAGTGGATACCGCCAAATGTGTGAAAGATAAATTAAAATCAGGAGTTTGCAAAGTAAAATACGGTTCACGTTGTTGTCTTTTAAATTAAAGTAAAATTAAGATGTGATACCGGGCGCCCAATGATAAAGTTAAAACTAGATTTGTGTAGAAAGTCAAACTCATGGAAATATTAGGAGGCTGTAGCCTAAAATGACATTTAATACTTTGTTAATTAGTCAGTGTTAATATCAGATCAGGATAACTGTTTAATGACTAAATATGTGCTTGGGTTTAAATTTAAATTGAGTAAAACTAGAACTACTCAGAGATGCAATCAACTAGTGGGATTAAAAGTAAAAATAAATGAACTGAGTAGGATAAAGAAATTAAATGTGCATTGGATTTATGTGCGTGTCAAAGGGCATTGGCGTATGCCATTTCCCATATGTCTCATATATATTGTAAAACATGGCAACGGTGGCGCAGATCCAGGAGATCATTGAAAGTGCAGCGAGGAGAACGCAGGAATTGTTGGATACTAAATTAGCAGAGCAAAGTGAAGCGTTGAACACTAAATTATCAGAACAGAGTCAATCTATAAACACTAGTATGGTAGAGCAAAGTGAAGCGTTGAATACAAAATTATCTGAACAAATAAACACTAGTATGGTAGAGCAAAGTGAAGCGTTGAATACAAAATTATCTGAACAAATAAATACTAAACTGTCAGAACAAAGTGAATCGCTAAATACTAAACTGTCAGAACAAAGTAAATCGCTAAATACTAAACTGTTAGAACAAAGTGAATCATTGCGGACACAGTTAAATAACAGCAGAATTGAGCAAAATGAATATCAGGCGGAACAAGCTAGGTTATTAAAGAGTGAAATTAATGACACTATAAATTCACAGTTAGAGGCGCAAAATAATAAAAACACGAACCAATTAGCTTCGTTAACCGCAGAGATGAAAGAGCACACAAACCAACAGATGATATTACTGGCCCGGGATGTAAGCAAAAATAATGAGAAACAATTAGAGCAGATTGAAAAAATGGAGAGTATTTTTGATAAAAAACTCAGCAATCTCGATGAAACGGTGTTAGCTAAATTAGAACAGATTGAAATAGCATGCACAATGAATACAAGCGAGGTCAAAATAGCCCAGGATAAGTTGGAAGGTCGATTTAAGGAGATGGAGAAAAGTGGCAGGGTCATTCAACAACAAATATCAGCAGTAGATGAGAACATTTCAGGCATAATTAAAGATATGGACCGTCTAGAGATAAAATCAGCGGAACAGTGGAAAAGCTTAGAAACGGAACAAGAACAATTTAAGAGTACATTAGACGAAAGGCTGAGCCAGATAGAAAATAATCAGGATGAAAAAAAGAGTCAAATTGAAGAAAAAATAAGCACAATTAAAGAACAGATCAGGAAAGATTGGAAGAAAATGAATATTGATTCTAGAGAGGAAAGATCCACCATTATTAAAACAGTAGGCGAAAACCACACGCGTATTCAAGCTTTGGAGCAAGAGGTAAAAAATAGACTTAAAGAGCAGACAGACAGGATCATTAAAGCCGAACTTCGCTCATTAGAACAATCGTCTATATTTAAAACGGGAGCATTGAAAGACAAGCAGGATGACTCACATAGTCCCCAACCCAGCATAGCAGGAAGTCAGAATCAAGCAGAGAGCCCATTAACGACAAACACGGAAGGATTTCGTAAGAACGTAGATAGAAGCTCAACACCACAGGACGGTCATCAGCCCACACAACTTATTCAAGTAATTCGCTCAAATGACTACAAACCGCAGAAATACACCGAAAATTCAGGGGTAACACCTAAGGCCTTTATCAAAGAGATTGAAGACCATTTTAATGACACTGGAGTACCTGAAGCACGCAGATTGAGAATGATGGAGAGATTTTTATCAGGGAATGTTCTCACCTGGTTTTTAAGTTTCAAATATACATTTGGAACCATGTCAGACTTTAACTTAGCGTTTCTGCGCAAATACTGGTCTCCCGCCATACAACAGAGTTTAAGAATGGAGCTTTACTCTAGAAAATACCAAACTACCCAGCAGACAAAATACTCAGATTTCTTTAACATGCAAATGCTAAAATTTCGCGATCTGGATTACCCATTAAACGAATCAGATTTGGTGATGACAATAGCAAGGCAAATGCCAGTTAATGTACAGCAAGTGCTAGTAGCAGCAAACGTCAGTACGGCCCTACATGCAGAGCAGATATTACGGCAAATAGATGAGACCACATCTCATAGTCATTTTAGAGGAGGAAGACAGCTGGAGTTAGTCAACACTACAGAGGTCGTAAAAACAAAACAAGGAAATACTAAAACACAGGGTACTAATACGAGCACCTCCACACCTAGGCGAAACCAGGAAGAAGGGGAAAACAGACCATATCAGCGTAACGAAAATTACTACAACAATAGATACCACGGCAACAATAGATACCAACAAAGAGGATATCAACAATGGCGTGATAATAGAAGGAATGACAGGCCTTATGGAAGATACGGTGATTATAATGCCAATCAACGATGGAAAGGAAGGAGAGATCAAAATCAAGGAGATCAACGTAACTATCGAGATGACTGGGATGATAGGCACGCTCAATCACAAAATTACTTAGAGGAGTTACACGCTAATCAAGGTGGAGAGCTAGGAAGATGGGAAAAGGCCATTGGGAACAGAAAGAACCCAGATACACATACTGAGGAAGCTGGAAGTCTACTGAGACAAGAGGAATATCAAGGACATGAGCGACAGAAGGATGATGGGAGTCGAAATGGAGCTAAAAAAAAATGTTAATTTTGGATCAAGGAGACAGTCTCAAAACACAACAGTCGGAAGTTGAAGATGGATGGATAGTAGCGAACATACAAGAATTGATTGCTTTACCAGAAGATTGCCTGGAGGAGACGGTGAAACCACGGAACGATGAAATTAGGCAATTACCCATTATTTACGCAAGGATGGGTGGAATTAATATAAGATGTTTATTGGATACAGGGTCACAGATCAGTCTAGTATCGGAGGCCTTGGTTCGAGAGTTGGGACGGACTCAGAATATTCCTGTAATTCCAGTACCACAGCTCAAAGTGAGGGGTGTTATTCCTGAACGCACCGTTACTTGTAAACGTCAGGCATACGTAGAGCTGAACATATTGGAACATACTTTTGGGCAAACATTCATTATCATGGCAAAGATGAATTTCAATATAATTCTTGGTGCAAATTTCATTTGTGACTATCAAGCAGTGATAGATTTACACAAGAATACAGTCAGTTTTAGAGAATATGACCAGCTGAAAAACGTGGGATTGCATATGGATGAAATCACTACCGGAAGAGATGTAAATTCTTGGGCATTGGAAGCAATATCAGAAGAGACGGAAGAGGAGGTACGAAAGGCGGAAGATAACATCGTAGAAGGGGCTGTTGTGGAACTAGATGAGGAGATAGAATCCCAGGAGATATGGTCTTTATTAACAGAAGGAGATGACAGCGATGCACAATTTGAAGAGTTACTACAGGAGCGGCTCAATGACATTCAACTTGGGGGTGAACACAGAAAACAGTTGGAAGAGATTTTAAGGAAGCACAAAACCGTATTTGATACAGTACCTGGGAAAATTTTAAATTTCAAGTACTCTATGCAAGTCGAGGACTGGTCACCTTTCAAAAGCAGATTGTACCCAATTCCTGAAAAATATCGTGGGCAAGTTAAAATCATTATAGATGAGATGTTAGAAGCTGGAGTGATAAGGAAGACACCTACACCTTATCTAAATGCGATTTTGGCAGTCACAAAACCAAATGGATCTATTAGACTTTGTTTAGATGCCAGAAATCTCAACATGAGACTCATTTTTCCTGAGTATGACAGAGCGCCAATTATCAGAGACGTATTAAAAGGCTTTAAAAACAAGAGCATTTATTCATCAGTCGATCTGACGAGCTCGTTCCATCATCTTGAATTGGATGAGAAGTCACAGCTTCTAACTGGCTTCTTATTCGATAACCAGACATATTGTTTCGTCAGAATGCCTTTTGCGGTCAAAACAGCGGGCTGTGCTTTAATCCGAGCACTGGACCGGAACCTAACAGAGGAAGTAAAGGAGATGACGGTGCGATACATTGACGACATTCTGTTGGCATCCGACAACATTGAAACTCACATGGAAAATTTAGATAAAGTATTGGGCAACTTGAAAGCATCGAATTTCAAAGTAAACCTGAAAAAATCGCATTTCTTCAAGAGCGAGATCTTGGGTCACGTCATTGACAAGGAGGGAGTGATGCCAAATCCAGCCAAGATCGAAGCGATAAAGAATTTCCCTACACCAACGAGAGTCAAGCACATTCGGGCTTTCTTAGGCGTAACGGGATTCTTTAAAGAAAACTGTCCAGGTTATACAGAGACTGTAGCTCCAATGCAAGAAATGTTAAAGAAAAATAACAAATGGTCATGGAACGCGGAATGTGAGAAGGCATTCCAAGCAACAAAACAGCTATTGGAAAACTGCACTAAATTAGGATATCCAGATTTCAAGCTCAAATTTATAATCCAAGCGGATGCTTCACTAATTGGGATAGGTGCTATGCTCTACCAAGAGGATCCAGCTAACCTGCAGCACAAAACATATTTGGCATTTGTCAGCCGAAAATTGCGTAAGCACGAGCGCAATTATACTGTAACCGAGCTAGAATTGTTGGCCATCCTTCATGCGCTCCAACAATGGAAACGAATAATCTATGGTTACCCTATTGTTGTCAGAACTGACCACAAGGCATTAACATTCTTGTTTAAGACGTCAATGGCAAGCGAACGTGTGACACGTTGGTCTATATACATTCAGCAGTTCAGCATTGAAATTGAACATTGTCCAGGGAAGATGAACGTGATACCGGATGCACTCAGCAGGAATCCAGAGCCTGATAATGAAGAAACAGCGATGGTACAACACTTGGAGTTAACACCGAAGGACCGGGAATTCTTGGAGGAGTTACGTGAGATACAGCGAGAACAGGAAGCGGAACCATGGATGATGCTATTAATTAATTACTTCAAAAAGCAACTACCTACAGGAACACCTGCATTTCGAGAAGCGAAAGCCAAAGAAGGAAGATATGTTTATGTCAACAATTTGCTGCACAAATGGGTAGATAATGACCACACCAAGTTACGCATATTAGTACCTGCATCGTTACAACGAGGATTGACATGGCATACGCACGAAAGTTACGGTCACGTGGGCTTAGACAAGTGCGAAGCGACAATAGGAGAGACATTTACATGGCCACGTATGAGAACAACTATATGTGACGTCATTACAACTTGTGACCCGTGTCAGAGAACAAAGCCAAATAATTATTTACTGAGGCAATATCCTAGACCATTGCTACCTCAGAAACCATGTGAGTTGCTGGCGATGGACTGTCTTGGTCCAATTCCGAAGGGAAGGAGAGGTTGCCGTCATTTGCTAGTGTGCATTGATGTATTTTCGAAGTTTGTAGTACTATGCCCTATTCAGAAAACAACATCGAAGCAGGTACTCAGTCGCATTCGTAATAGAGTTATTCCAACCCTTGGAAAACCAGAGTTTATATTATCAGATCACGGCAGTTATTTCACAAGCGCCGAATTCAAGAAAGGAATGGAAGACATGGGTATAAAACATGTTTTAAGCAGTATCCGACATGCCCAAGCAAATCCAAGCGAGAGAGTAATTAAATCTGTAACTGCATATTTAAGGATCTTCATTCCGAACACCACAAATGGGTCGATAAAATTAAGGACGTAGAGACATGCATGAATTCTACCAGGCACGAGTCAACAGGACAAATCCCTATGGTCCTACACAAGAACGAGTATCCAGTAAGAACGTGGAAAAGCATCATTAACTGTCCACAAGATCCCATGATAGCACCAGACTTGAGAATTGAAAGAACGAGAGCATACATGAGGAAACAAGCAGACCGCAGATTACGGCGAGTAAGAAATAAGAGATTCCACGGTGATCTTGAAGTCAACCAGCTCGTTTTGGTAAAACGACCTGCTATATCGGACCCAGAAAAGAAAATCTTTAGTAAGTTCTGCGAAAAATTCATAGGACCCTATTCTATCGTAAGAAACCTTGGAAATAATGCTTACAGAGTGAAAGAATTGAGCACAGGAACGATGTCAGTTTACAACGCTGCCAACCTAAAGAAATATCGTCGAAGTGAACCATGGTAGTGCGGAAATAATGACGCTGTTTGAATATACGGACGTCCTACTATCAACAAAGTCAACGGGGAGCAGTTGAGTACGGCACATGATGAAGGAGGAAGTAGACTTGTTGTTGACAAACATTAACGAGGCAAGTAAGGTGTTGCCGCAGGCATCGAGCGTCACGCAAGATTGGAAGGGGAAGAGACAAGCAGGATATGAAAACGAGTAAATGCCATTGAAGACAGGAGCGCCTAGACCAAGTAAGAAAAAGGGGTGATTCTGGAAATAAAACAGATTGGCCTACGGAAGTATTGTAAAATTGTCGACTTTATTCCTAAGTTCGAAATTTTGTGAGTGGGAGAGTTGTGAACCCTTTACCCTATGTTGGTTAAATGATTCTACTTTTTATTTCTTCAATTAATAAATATTTCAACCAGCATCATGAAAGTAGCCAGACAGTGATGAGGAAATTTCAAGCATTTGTTGGAGACAGTAGGGACATACCTGCATCAGTTTAACAAAAGGCTAAGTACTTGAGCTATGAAAAGAAATAGCAGAGCGATGTATCATAGGGACAGGTGTGGCTACCTCAATTTTAGAAGCGACGCGCGGTGAGACATGGTTCTGGTATGTTCATTGTGATATTCGCGCCTAGAAGAAATATGATGCAGTAACGTGAATGGCTGATGAAGAAAATAGACACTCCCAAGACGCCAAGATCTACTAGAAACCGCCAAATTATTAGAAATGGAGAACCAATGAGAAGAGAATGCCTACTTGCGCGCCAACTCTGGCTGGGGTACGCGGCGGCTAGTATTCACGCGGGAAATCGCCTAGACAAAATCTCCACGATCGATTCTAGGATTAATGGGCATATTCTTGACCTGTGCAATATTATGAGTTCAGTGATATGTATTTCATTCCTGTATCACAATTACTTCGATAAATTTTTACATAAAATCCCCCTCCATCTAGACCCAAGGGCCAGTTCATTTATAAGTGTGTCGAAGAGCCAAGACATTGACTTTTATTCTGTGCGTCTACGGACGTAGATGACTTTCATTCCGTGTGTCTAGGAGACATTGACTTTTATTCCGTGTGTTGAGGACACACTATTATTATTCTGTGCGTCTACAGACATGACTTTTATTCCGTGTGTCGAGAACACAGGACTTTGATTCTGTTCGTCTGAAGAGATAGACTTATATTTGTGTCGAGGACACAAGATATTCATTGTAAAGTGGTAAATTCAGTGATAGATAGTCATTGTACTATAGTTATAGGGACAGTAGCGTCGATAATTCGCCAACGAACAGTGACAGGGAATTTAGTACCTGAACAAGCGAATTTAGTAGTCAGGCATAAAGTGTATAATAACCTAATTTTTGTATCAGCGCAAGGATGACATCAATGAATGCAGAGGAAGTGTGGAATTCTCAACAGTCCGTCCAGATGGCTGCTATGAGATAAAGAGCATCCAGTTGGGGAATGGCATCTGATGTTCTTTGACGGGTGACTACAACACGAGATGAGTACAAATAATATTTTATTATTTATTAAATTAACTTATGGTTTATGGGACATATTTTTGTAAATACTTTGCTTGTATGATTTAATGTAGTATATTTAGTTTGATCTGACACACTTTTGTTTGGAAGCAGCTCGCACAATGGTAGTTAATGGAAGGTTCTTTTCTTTGTGTTGTGTTAACTAACGTATCTATGTGAACGGCCGTGTTCGCCTAGGTTACGAAGTGCGGTTAAAAACGTCTCTCGGAGATATGTCGTGTTTCAGAAGTAGGACTGAATTAATCTAATTATATAGTAGATTGGAGGGTAATTAAATGTTATTGAAAATTATTATTGATCAGATTCAGTGTGATTATTGCCTTTGGAGCAATGTAATTTGTGACGAAGAGTACTCAGCTCTATCGTAGGTTTTAAATATTGTGTTAAATGTTTGCGAGCTTTAATTCAGCAGACCCATGTGAAAGGCGTTATGTCAGTCCCAGATGTGTGTACTGTGAGTATATTGTTGTGGTATTACAAGCGGGAACTTCAGCAGAGACTGATTTCTGTCAGCTTGGTATCAGATTCATATAGCATCCTTGCGAGGACAATTATGGATATGTGATTATTGTCTGACCATATGTTGAGTGGGAGGAGATGTTAGCGGCTGTTGATTCCTTGAGATAACAGTTCAGCGGGTCGGCTATTTATATACACTGGATGGGGGACATGACTGGTATTGTGGAAAGGGGTGAGTTGTTGTCACAAGGGCTGACTGAGTTTCGCAAGCAGAGCTCATTAAAGTGGAGTGCATGTCTGGCTCCCAATTATTTGAAAATAAATATAAATGTGAGAAACTGATCAATGGTAAAATTGTTTAAATAAATGGGAGTTGCCTACGAAACACGATTACCTTCGAAGCGTTTCCTTAACATGCAGTTTTGTTAATATAAAGTAATCTTAACCACTCAGGTTGTTTGTTGTTGTTGGTTTATTCTTTGTTTATTGTCCATGTCAGTGGCCCGTGAGTCACGTGCGGCGCTGTGTTACCTTGTTGTTGAGTATCTGGCCATTGGCAGCTCAGTTGTTAAGTGTGTCACCACACTAATAAGGGTCTCAGAGAGATGCCTGTAAATAGTAGAGTTGTAATATATGTGTCAGAGTTAGATTTAAGGATTTTTATTAATGTTATGCCCATAGCCATAAAAGTTGATTTACGAGGTGATTGTTCGTGAGCACCGTGGCTGTTAACCCGTTGTGAACGAATGATCATCCAAGTACTCATTTCTCGTAGGTAGTCATCACGCGAATATAAATTCACATGCAAGATAGTGGAACTAGGATCCACATTTTATTAGAAAAGGGGAGATCCATCTGACTCCTCAAAGTGATAAATATTCCTGTCAGGGGAAAATTCAGGGAGGATTTTGTTTATTATTGTTTGTTTTATTCTTTTATGCACAAATTAGTTATTAAATCTAGTTATTATCTTACGTTTTGTCTCCTTTCTTTCCTAGTTATAGTTTTCATCCTATAACCCTTGCCTCAGAAAAGCACGTAGTTTGGCGGACGTAAACACCACACTATGAACTGAACGCGACCCCTTGATCTAAGATTCTTGCATAAAACACTGCTATTCTGAAGGGTTCAATACTAAGTAGAGATAACATACTGTAAGCACAGTGTTTTATCATCGAATGCATGAATAGTATTGATAGATTAATATAATGAATTTCTGAATAGCAAAATTCGTGGACATCCGCCCCGTGTACCAACAAGTGTACATTTGCCAGACAATCAAATGAGTTGCCGCTGCCATATTATGAAAGGCCTATAGTAGTTTACTTACAGGGGGCTTCGGTGGCGTAGTTGGTAGCACGCTGAGCTTCTATGCTCAAGAACATGGGGTCAAACCCGACCGAAGTCGTCGTTTTTTATGAGCGTTAAAATCCCTGAGTATGCCTTCCTTCGGAAGGGAAGTAAAGCTGGCGGAAACATGTCATAGATTTATGGCATGTAAAAGAACCTTCCACTAACTACATTTGTGTGTAGTTAAATTTGTAGGTTAGATTTGATTAACGCTCTATTAAGTTCCACTGTTTGCCACCAGGTGCTGTTTGCGGTGGCATCTACTAACCATGTTCGCGGCTAGGTGTCGTTGACGGTAACATTTGGTAGCAAACAAGGAACTACTTTAAAAGTGATCGTCTGCAGTCCTTACTTGAATTACAGATAACACACACCAATACAGCCATCATAATTAACACCGGTTATCAGACCGATTCTACACACACCCAAAGTACACGGCGTTACATGACCGCGATGTCGCAGCATCTAAAGCAAGGAACCAACCAACCAGTTTATTTACTTTCCTCTATCGGAAAAGTGAAGACAATTTATTTAGCTCAGTTTACTCTTCGGAAATTTACTGACGATATCGACATCTTATTTGTGTTACCAGAGGGTTAGAATAAGTTTTTCAATGGTATGGACATGAGATTACATATTAAATGTTCATAGGCAAGAAAGATTACATGTTAAAATCGTAGGCAATACCTGAATAATGGAATGCAGCCGAATGAATCACATACCCATATTGAAACCAAGTTGTTAGATGGCATTTATTTATTTAATTATTTATATAATTATTTATTTGTTTATTTATTTATTTATTTATTCATTCATATACTGACAGCGGTAGCTAAGCTCGCTAATGCACAGCGCTAGGCCGTGGAGCCAAGCTATCTGCTGACTCGGTAGACGTGGGTTCGTTCCTCACCGTCGGCTGTCCTTGGAATAATTTTCCCTTGTCTCCCATTCTCAACTGCAGGCAAATGCTTGTACGGTACCTTCTGATAGGCCACGGATGCTCCCTTCCACATCCTTGACCAGTTTCATTCATCTTCAATCATTTCATCCCTCATTATCTCCTCTCATAAGGTTAACGTCAGGATGGGAGGCCGACCGTAAAAAATACCACCGGTCACTTACAGAAGCCTTTCATCGCATCTCTTCCCTGATCCCACTGAAGAAAGGAATAATAATAATACTAACAAAATTTATTAATTAAATTTTATTGTTTAATTATTGTTATATAATCATCTATTTAACTATTTATTAATTTTTTGTTTATATTTTAAATTACGTTTTTCCTTTCTCTATTAAAGTTTTATTAATTTATTTACATATAAAATTAAGTTTTATTGAATTTATTTGTTTGTTTATTTAATTACCTAATTGTTCATTTATTTATTTATGTGCATCCAAGCTTTCACGAATCAATGGCCGCCACTGATCCACCCGTAAGGGACTATGGTCTCTGGAAGCCTGCTTACACGTACATAAGCCATATAATATTGCAGATTACGCACTAAATAACAGCGGAAGACGACGATGTAAGTGATGGTGGGGTTTGCCGAGGAAACTGAGACATATATTTACTGGTGGAAGTTTTCTTGGCACAATCTAAATTATGTGAGAAAAACTTGGGACGATATTTATGGCCAGCAAAAGCTAGTAGATTTGTGATAGTGTCATAAGGCAGAATGTACTGCAATTACATTCACGATATATGAGCAGCCTATATATATTAAAGTGAGAGGGAAAAAAGGAGAAAGCTATGAATTAACAGGGCTGTATTCTGATAAGCATTTATGTCGCCGTATTTCAGGCGGGGAAGAAAGAAGCCCTGTGGTTGCCGTTTTGGCAGGTTGTAACCTTATCCCACCGAAAAGTCAAGCTTAACTTAAGTAATAAAACAAAACCCAGAATGGAATGAAGATTTACTCGCCATGAGCAGCCCATTATTCAGCGCAAATTCTGTAAGTGTTGGCCAGATATTTTTATTTGTGACCTAACGATGCTAGAAAAAACCAACAAACTCTACATGGTCAACACATTGTTAAACAAAGCAATATATATTAAAATAAAATAATGATGGCAGTTTGTAAGTAGAGAATAGTTTGTAAAGTTCTGCGCACTCTCCTAACCCTCAGCAGTAGCTGAGGGGTCGAACCCCCAGCGCTAATAATGATCATTCTTACAAGAAATCGTCATGAACGTGAACTTCTTTATATAAATGAACCTTAGCGCAAATGTTGGCTTAATTTGTTCCGAAATTAACTTCTATTATTATTACGATCCGGGTTCAATTCCAGGCTCTCCCAAAGGGGTATTTATATATTTATTTATGGCGTTTCGAGCCGGGAGTGTTCGAGGACATGTTTGGCTCGCCAGAGGCTGTAGCTGCTTCAAGCGGACACCCATGGGGTGAGCCACAAGTTCCGTTCAATTTCAAGTAGTTCCAACTTTCGCTACCAGATGTCACTGACACCTAGTGGTGAACGTTGGAACTTTGATAGAGCGTTTCAACGAAATCTAACCTTGAAATTTAGCTTCACACAAGTTTAGCTAGTGGAAGGATCTTTTACATTCCATAAATCTATGACATGGGATCACAGGCTTTACTTCCCCTCCGAAGGAAGGCATACTGAAGGATTTTAACGCTCTTAAAGATACCGACAACTTCGGCCGGGTTTGAACCCGCGATCTTGGCACAGCAGTTCAGCATGCTACCAACTACGCCACCGAGGTCGCTTGCAAAGGATTGAACAGGATTCTCTCAGCCACGCGAGGCAGAACTCTTCTGCCCAAGGTCCTAAAGGAGGCAGGGTGTGTGTAGCCTCACCACTTAAGGTGCACATTGGATAGTGCTACACCCTCAAGAGCTCACAGTATCTCCTGCCATCTGCCCAAGGCCCTAAAGGAAGCAGGGTGTATGTAGCCTCACCACTTAAGGTGCACATTGGATAGTGCTACACCCTCAAGAGCTCACAGTATCTCCTGCCTTCTGCCCAAGGCCCTAAAGGAGGCAGGGAGTGTGTAGCCTCACCACGTATGGTGCACATTGGATATAGAGCCGGGCAAAAAGCTCTTGAGTTCCGATCGGTCTCGTTGGACGAGAATAAAAAACGGAAATGATGGTTCCGGAACTGGTATTACCGAAAATGTGGGCTCGATAACGATTATTCTCGACATTATCGCTCGTTCTCGCTTGGGCAATATGGCGCTGCCTGAAGGCACTGAGGCTTGTTTGTGTAAGGATTCAATGGGAATTGTTCATTCCGTTGACTGGAGTCCGCGAATGGGAAGAATCCACTCAACTTCAACGATATCATATTAACAGACTACCCAAGGTAGCCTATATCGAGCATATCATCCTAATAACATATGGAAGGATATTTTGATCGTCAGTCGGTATTTTTTGGTCATTAAATTTCACCAAAAGAAAATTCTATTTGACGTGTAGGCTACATATTAAGATCTTTTCGTGTAGTGCCACATTCAAACACTACCGTATGAAACTTTCTCGTAATAAACCCTGACAATTCATGCACTCGCTACATTACTAAAGCCCCTGTGTTCTGTCGTATCATTTTTGTAGTAAGATACTGGTAAAGTGGTCGTCATAAACAATAAAACGTAACGAAACAAAAATTAAAATTACTTCCCGTACCGAGTATCGAGCCCCGGCCCTCCTAGTCAGGAGTCCAGCGCGTAACCAATTCAGCCACTGAGACTTTTTGCACTGGGGGGTAAAATGGTACAAACATACAGAGTGAAAACTTTTGCGTTGGATACCTGACTCTCTTTATCTCAAATGCTCCTACTAGTTTGAATAATATTCTCTAGTCGTCGGGCATACGAAAATATAATGTTCACTTTCAAGAATAATATTGATTTTATCTTTCGTCATAATGGCTTTGCCATATGCTTAAACCACCGCCATAACAATCGCGTTCCTACGCACGTGCTCACACGTTGCATCATGTGTAGAGAGAGCAACGATATTACCTTGTGATCGAACGAGACTTTGGAGTATCGGACGAAGTGACATTCCCGCGGTAATGAATTGTTCTCAGTGCAACTCCGGTCGCACTATTCTCACTCAAACTGTCATATCATTGGCGTTTATGGACAAATCAGTGAGGTGTTTGCACTGACATGATTAATACACCGCATGCCACAAACTGGTATTGTTTTCAAGCACAAAATCAGAGTTTTTAGTAGATGAAATTAGTTGAAACTTTTCAGCGTAATATTTTCCAAGTGTATTTTCACCATCGCAGCCAATTTTTGCGCTATAGTTGCCTCTAATAACAACCAGTTACAAGGTGGAGAAGAAGATTGAAAGTATTCTTTAAAGCAAATTGCTAGTCAGTAGGGCTAAAAATTCATGAGTCATACACGAGAGACTTTCTTGTAGCTCTTCTCTGCTACGCCAATTATTTGAGTTTATTTTACTTTAGGGACTACAATATCGTGATCATTTTTGTGTTCTTGTGTGTCAACTTTGTCTATTAACCTGTGTTATAATGGTATCTGTAGTAGTGTGTGTATATTTGTAACTGAGGGTAGGAGTGGTATGGAGGTGGCAGATGCGAACTAAATTCAATGTGATCTTCCTGGGGTGTATCACTTCATACTGCTTTAAATTTGTCAAATGTAAGAACGAGGAATGGTTTACATTCCGGAGTTATTACAGAAGGCTTTGACTTTACACGTGCAGCGGCTTGAGTGACACGCGCAGCGGCGTGAGTGAGTCTGCTTTTTCCTTTAAATAGATACTGTCGATAACGCCGAGAAAAAGGAGTTCCGGTATTATCGAGACTCCCACTCAGTACCGGTATTATCGAAACTGAAGATTCTCGTTCAGCGGAGAGACCTGGCCTTGAATGCGCTTGGTGGGGGACGATACTAACCATGCGGAAACTTACGATCCCGATCGGAACTAGAGCAAATTTGCCCGGCTCTAATTGGATAGTGCTACACCCTCAAGGGCTCACAGTATATCCTGCCTTCTGCTCAAGCCCTTAAAGGAGGCAGGGAGTGTGAGGCCTCCCCACTTATGATACTCATTGGATAGTGCTCACCCTCATGGGCTCACAGTAATTCCTGCCTTCTGCCCGAGACCCTCAAGGAGGCAGGGTGTGTGTAGCCTCACCACTTATGGTACACATTGGATAGTGCTACACCCTGAAGGGCTCACAGTATCTGCTGCCTTCTGCCCAAGGCCCTAAAGGAGGCAGGGTGTGGGCAGCCTCACCACTTCTGGTACACATTGGATAGTGATACACCCTCAAGGGCACAGAGTATCTCCTGCCTTCTGCCCAAGGACCTAAAGGGGGCAGGGTTTCTAGCCTCACCACTTATGGTACACATTGGATAGTGCTACATCCTCAAGGGCTCTGAGTATCTCCTGCCTTCTGCCCAAGGCCCTAAAGACGGCAGGGTGTGTGTAACCTTACCACTTATGGTACACATTGGATAGTGCTACATCCTCAAGGGCTCACAGTATCTCCTGCCTTCTGCTCAAGGCCCTAAAGCAGGCAGGGTGTGTGTATCCTTACCACTTATGTTACACATTGGATAGTGATACACCCTCATGGGCTCACAGTATCTCCTGCCTTCTGCCCAAGGCTCTAAAGGAGGCAGGAAGTGTGGAGCCTCCCCACTTATGGTGCACATTGGATAGTGCTACACCTTCAAGGGCTCACAGTATCTCCTGCCTTCTGCTCAAGGCCCTAAATGAGGCAGGGAGTGTGTAGCCTCACCACTTATGCTACTCATTGGATAGTATGAAAACCTCAAGGGCTCACAGTATCTCCTGCCTTCTGCCCAATGCCCTATAGGAGGCAGGGTGTGTGTAGCCTCCCCACTTATGATACACATTGGACAGTACAACACCCTCAAGGACTCACAGTATCTCCTGCCTTCTGCTCAAGACCCTATAGGAGGCAGGGTGTGTGTGTAGCCTCACCTCTTATGATACTCATTGGATAGTGCTGCACCCTCAAGGGCTCACAGTATCTCCTGCCTTCTGCTCAAGGCCCTAAATGAGGCAGGGTGTGTGTAGCCTCAACACTTATGATACACATTGGATAGTGCTACACCCCCAAGAACTCACAGTATCTCCTGCCTTCTGCTCAAGGCCCTAAAGGAGGCAGGGTGTGTGTGTAGCCTCACCTCTTATGATACACATTGGATAGAGCTACACCTTCAAGGGCTCACAGTATCTCCTGCCTTCTGCTCAAGGCCCTAAATGAGGCAGGGAGTGTGTAGCCTCACCACTTATGCTACACATTGGATAGTGCTACATCCTCAAGGGCTCACAGTATCTCCTGCCTTCTGCCCAATGCCCTATAGGAGGCAGGGTGTGTGTAGCCTCCCCACTTATAATACACATTGGACAGTACAACACCCTCAAGGACTCACAGTATCTCCTGCCTTCTGCTCAAGACCCTATAGGAGGCAGGGTGTGTGTGTAGCCTCACCTCTTATGATACTCATTGGATAGTGCTGCACCCTCAAGGGCTCACAGTATCTCCTGCCTTATGCTCAAGGCCCTAAAGGAGGCAGGGTGTGTGTGTAGCCTCACCTCTTATGATACTCATTGGATAGTGCTGCACCCTCAAGGGCTCACAGTATCTCCTGCCTTCTGCTCAAGGCCCTAAATGAGGCAGGGTGTGTGTAGCCTCAACACTTATGATACACATTGGATAGTGCTACACCCTCAAGGGCTCACAGTATCTCCTGTATTCTGCCCACACTCCTAAATGAGGCAGGGTGTGTGTAGCCTCACCACTTATGGTACACATTGGATAGTGCTACACCCTCAAGGGCTCAGAGTATCTCCTGCCTTCTGCTCAAGGCCCTAAATGAGGCAGGGAGTGTGTAGCCTCACCACTTATGGTACACATTGGATAGTGCTACACCCTCAAGGACTCACAGTATCTCCTGTATTCTGCCCACACTCCTAAATGAGGCAGGGTGTGTGTAGCCTCACCACTTATGGTTAGCATGACTACATCACAAGAAATAAAAACTTAATTTTAAAATTCGCACTGCCGCCACCTTGAGGTTATGTAAACAATTGAACTAAATTAGATACCAGTGGATTACAATGTGTATAAATATTTCCTGTACCAGGTTTCAGTGCGCTTGGAACATTAAATCGCGAGAAAGGTCTATTTAAAATTTTCAAATTCGCTTGGCCGCCATGTTCGTTTTGTAGTTAACCGGTTTTTGAAAGTCTTATAGATGGACTTCCAGTAGTGCCCTTTATCTCCGTACAAAATTTTAGGGAGATACCGCTAATAGTTACAGAGATATAGAATGCCAGTGAAATATTTCGCACATCCGCCATCGTGTGATTATGTGAACAATTGAACGAAGTTAGATGTCGGTGCATTACAATGTATATAAACATATACTGTACCAAGTTTCATTGCGTTTTGTTGGTCAAATCGCGAGAAACGTCTATTTAAAAGTCGCAAATTCGCTTGGCCTCCATGTTGGTTTTGTAGTTACCAGGTTTTCAAAAGTCAAATAAGTGAACTTATAGTAGTTCCCTCTATCACATTAGAAAATATCAGGGTAATATCGGTAATCGTTTCGGAGATATTGATTGCTGGTGAAATATTTCGCACAGCCGCCATGTTGGATTGGTGAGTCGTAACAAAATTTGAAGGGCACGGTCGAGGTCGCCGGGAATAGTGCTATGAACTTTCCGAGTTTCATTCAAATCGCTCCTGCCGTTTAGATTTTATTAGGGGGACACACACACACGAATCACACACACACACACGCACACACACACGGACAAAAGGTGATCTCATAAGCCTATTTTTTCAAAATTGAAAATAGGCTAAAAATATCTAAGATCTTGATAAAGACTCTTCTTAATCTCCGGGGGAGTGTGGAATCCAGAAAGAATCTGTTTCGTGCAAGGCTAACTGCAGGCGTCCAACAAATAAAAACTGTTCTACTAAATTTAAATTAAGTCTAGTTTATATTCCGAAATTTTAGTGACTATGTATTTAACGTTAAAATCAAAGTAATAGAAAGAGTGAGCAAAAAAAATAAAAAATTAAGACTGGCATTCGCTAAAACAATTCATCCAAATACACATATTTCACACATTACCCAACGATGAATTTCATATCTCTCGCAACGCCAGATGATTGAAGAGAATCACAAGCAACCCCTTTCCGCCTGTGCAATTTGGTTCGAAAACATGGTCGCAGATTTGAAGGTTACGCACACCAAACTATCAGTAGACACCAATTAATACTTGATGGCGCAAACAAGCGCGAATGCGTGAGTGACGAGGAGAAAGAAGGAGAAGAAAGATATATTTCGAAATTTAATGTTTTTACCTAATCCTGAAATTTACAGTATAATGAGATTTACGTGAGATTAATAATTTAAAATATGTATTTATTTAGGATTAGGGAACAACCCATTACAATTAGGTACAATCGTGTTGTTTGAGTCTCCAGTCTTGTGCCTGGTTTGATGCAGCTTTCGATGACTCCCTGTCCTGAACTAATCGTTTCATCTCTACATAGCTACCACACCCTACGTCCGAGGCAAACTGTTTAACATATTCTAACCTTGGTCTACCCCTACAGTTCTTGTCCTCGACCCTTCCTTCCATAACTAAGCTTGCTATTCCTTAGTATGTGACCTACCAATCTATCTCTTCTCTTCATTAGTGTAGTCGCCAGAAACATCTCTCCTCTGCCACTAGTCTTAATACCTCTTCATTTGTAACCATATCTAACCATCTGACCCTCATCATTCTCCTGTAACACCACATTTTAAATGCTTCAATTCCCCTCTTTTCTGTTGCACCAATAGTCCAAGTTTCACTTCCATACAGTGCCACGCTCCAGACAAAGGCCTTCAAAAATGACTTCCTAACACCTAAATCTATATTCGATGTCAACAGATTCCTTTTCTGTAGAAATGCTTTCCTTGCCTGAACTAACCTACTTTTATATCCTCTTTGCTTCGTCCATCACTGATTATTTTGCTTCCTAGGTAACAGAAGTCTCCTACTTCCTTTAGTTTTTCACCTGCAAATTTGATATCCATAGAGGATTCTGTTTTATTTCGGCTGCATTCCAATATTTTTGATTTTATTAATTCTCATAATTAAAATACGATTACTAAGAGAACACTGAAAATGGCTTCCAACGCGATAAACATCAACATTTCATGAAACATCAGATGGTAACATTAACTGTCTCCTTGGTGTTGAATATGTTGTTGTTGTTGTTTTCTCCTACTTCATATAGGGACTTCGCAAAATCGTCATTACATTGCCTTGTGCTCTAGTGAGCTTGTGCGTGTGTGTGCCATTCCGATATTTGCCTCGAGTATGAGTAGAAAATCACCTCTAGGATGGCTGAGGCGGGAATTGAACTCGCATCTTCTCAGTTCTACTTGAGGAGGCTCAGTGTACCCCGTTCCAGCACTTCTCTAATCGAACGCGCACCTCAGGGTGGTAGCCGAGAATGTTCCTCTCGTTGCTTTCAATGTGCACACTATGTACAAGAAGCCAAACACTATGTATGCCGCATCTTAATGGCTCCAGCAATATGCTATTAGCAATGGTAATTTTACTGAGTTGTAACTGCTCTTAAGGAAATTTTTGTTCTTTGAAGTTGTCATTCATTCTCGGGCACAATACGTTGATTAGCATTGGCAAACAATACAATCAGGAAGGGTGTTAAAGTACCCATTACTTTTCAGCTCATAATGACATATTATTCCACACAATTACTAAGTGTTGCATATTTATGAAGAGTCGTTTGTATTCTCGACAGTTCGCCATATCTTCCAGCACAATAAGAGACGCCCTTGAGTGCTGCCAGCTAGTCTCCTGCAAGCTAGTTCTAGCAAACTGGGAATGCCTACTGTACAGTAGTTGAGTCAACCGTATGTAACTTCTGTACAGACTGAGGTGTGAAAATTATTAGGCTTAAAATATCAGTCATCATTAGGGGGCGGATTTGTAAGAGAAGTCATATTTTTTCCCTTAACATTATATCTTATAGTCTTGTATTTTCAACAGGTTTCCAAGCATGATAACCAATATTAAACAGGGTTTATTGGGCATATAAATGCATATTTAGGCTTTCTTAAGTTTTATGGCATATTTTGAACAAAATATCATTATGAACGGCATATTTTGGTAATTTTCATTTGAATTTCGTTTTATAAAAATCAGAATAAGCTCTAGAAATTATTGTTCAGGATAGACTGGAATATACTACTGAAGAACCATTCTAAAGTTGTGTATGGAATGTTTCTAACAGGTAGGAGCTATTGTTTGCTAGCTGGGTCCATTCCTGGAAACCGGGCTATTATTTACACGGAAGGAGAGGTAATTCCGCAGTTATTTGTCATCGTTCTTATCTCTCTCCTTCCCCCTTCCCTCTTCCACCATCAACACACTGAATGACCTTGGTCACCCATTAGGGAGTTTCAGTCATTCAGTTCCTTTCAATATGCCTAAAACGAGTCTCAATTTGTGGGAAGTTGCGAAGTTCTGTTCACGAGTTAGGTGAAAACATATTCAGTAGGGATGGAGTAATAAAAGTGTTTTTATGTAACGTAGATGCTATTCATTAAGTCATATTTTAAATTTTATAGGTCATATTTTTCTGTTTCTAGGTCATAAATGCATATATATTTCATACATTTTTAGGTCATAGAAATCCGCCCCGTAGTCATCATCAGCTGCAACCACATTTGTCTCTCACTTACTGAACGTTTTAAGTCAGCATACTGTTTAAACTGAAGTCCATGCATCACAGAATCCAGATGAGCCTTCCGCAGTCTTCCTCTTCCTTTCTTCCCCACAACGTTTCCTTCCAGTATGGTGGTCAGGAACTCATTATGACGTAGGGAGTGGACAACGAATTTTGCTTTCCTCCTTTCTATAGTAGTGATCAATTTTCTTGTTTCGTCTACTTCCTTGAGGACCCATTCGTTAGTCTTTTTTTCGTCCAGTTTAATTTCAGCATCCTTCTCCACATCAACATTTCTACTGCTTCCAGGCGTTATATGTCATGTTTCCTTAGAATCTAAGTTTCGCCTCCGTATACCAAAACAATCCAGTCAAATGTTTTGATAGACGATTTTCTAGTTATGCTAATGTGCCTGCTTTTCAGAAGCTGTCTCTTATTGCTGAAGGCCTGTTTAGCGAGGGTGATTCTCCTTTTGATTTCTGTAAAAAAAAAAAAAACAACAGTAACAATCTATTATTCAAAATAATTTTATTGACCAACTGGTTACATATTGTATTGGTCTACAACTCGGTAATGATGTCTCTCCTATGTACTTACAACCTTTCCAATTAGGAATTGTGTCTGTATATTTTCAGAATTGCAGATTCTGAGCGACGCCTGAGCTGGGTCCGTTTCCTTTCTTTTTCATTGACTTTAGGATCATCATCCTCAACTAGAGCAGTTTCCAACCTCAGGTTGGGTCTGCTTGGAGCACAAGCCTCTCCATCCACCACTTCTCCTCTGACACTGTTGTCCAATTCACTTCTGTTCTCTCCACACTTTCCTTTACCCCCCTTTATGCACCTGTCCCTTGGTCTTCCTCTTGGTCTCTTTTTCTTCCACTCCATTACCAATATTTTCCGTGGTATTCTCTCTTCTTCCATTCCTTTCACGTGCCCATACCACTGTAGCCTTGATTTTTCAATCCTATCCTGTAGGAGTTCTACCTTTAATGTTTTTCTGACTCTGTCCATTCTAGTTACACCTATACGACTCCTCTGAAACTTAATTTCCACTGCTTGTATTCTGCTTTTATATATCTCCCTCATCACCCAAGTTTCTGATCCATACGTTAGGATCGGCACAAATTATGTCTTGTATATGATCCCCTTACATTTCCGTGGCACATCTTTGCTCCATATCAGGCCTCTAACATTCTTGAACGATCCCTCTAAAACAGGTGGCTTCAATTCATGATCCATGAATCTTAGATTAGTTCAAGAGCGGCTCATCAGTAAAAAGGATTTTGAATACTTCTGCTCTCAATGTACACGAGAACTAGAATTAAGTAAGCTAATTAAAACGCGTGACATTCTCTAATAGCAAGTTCCTCTATTAGGAGAAATAGTTTAACTGTCAATTTTGTAAAATGAAATATATTTAAGACTGTTGGTTTAACATCGAAAATAATTTCTGCGCATTGCACGATTATGTTACTAGATTAGTTCATAAAAAGAATACATGAAATGTTGGAAACTGGCAATAATTCTAATAATTTGCACACCTCTGTACTTACTGTAGATATGCAACCTACTTAGATAATGTAATAAAGCTCCCAACATTGGTTAGTTAGTTAGTTAGTTATTATTGTTTTAAGAGGAGGAACTACCAGGTCATCTGCCCTCTACTGTCAACATTTCGAACGTCCATTTAGACAACAATGATGTAAGCATTCGTACAGTAATTGTGCGACCAGTTTATCACAAATTTATCAAAATTTATATGTATCTCCATAACTCGAATTCTCGATTAGTCGAAATTATTTTGACATTTACAAGAGGATGGAAAGACAGACAGAAACAGAATTGGGACAAGACCAGTTTGGCTCAGGAGAAACGTATGGACCAGGGAAGCTGGACTAAGTCTTAGGCTGATTTTGTAAGGTAGAATAAGGAACGAGAGGAGAGATGTTTCTGGCGACTGATAATTAAGAGAAGAGATAGGTTGGTATGACACTTACTACTACGACATCGAGGAATAGCAAATTTAGTTATGGGAGGGATAAGAACTGTAGAGGTACAGTGGACCACGGTTAGAATATGGTAAACAGATTGCTTCGGATGTAGGGTGTGGTAGCTATGTAGAGATGACACGATACGCTCAGGACAGGGAAGCATGGAAGGCTGCATCAAACCAGTCAAAAGACTGAAGACTAAAACCACAACAACAAGTTGCTCTCCAGAGAAAAGAACAATAGCCTATTACTCCAAGGGATGTCGTCGCAGAGCATGGACACTACTGACCACCGGCACATGGTACATTCTAATGAAGATGGTGATGATAATTGTTGGGTTATCAACCCCTAATAATATGGTTATAGTGAGAAAATGCAGCCGCAATCCTCGTATTTTTTAAGAACGTTATAAATCCCTCAGTATGCCTTCCTTCGGAGGGGAAGTAAAGGCGGCGGTCCCATGACATAGATTTGTAGCATGTAAATGAACCTTCCACTAATTACACGTATGTGAAGCTAAATTATGGGTTAGATTTTACTAACGCTCTTGGTTCGAACTTTCGTCGACAGGAGCCGACAGCGGTGGCATCTAATAACCAAGTCCAGAACTAGTTGTCATTGACGGTGGCGTTCTGTAGAAAAATAAGGAACTACTTGAAAATTGAATGTCTGGAGTCCTTACTTGAATTAAAAACAGATAACACACATTAATACAGCCATCACAATTAACACCGGTTATCAGATTCTACACACACACAAAGTACACAGGGCTACATGACCGCGTTGTCGCAGCCACTAAACTGTGGAACACACTAACCAGAATGAAATGAACCTACGAATATACTCCTACAACTACAACTTATAATATTAACCTACACACTAGAAGAAGAAATGGAGAACAAAAGGAAAAAAGATAATCAGAAGATAGGAAGAAAAGAAATGCCCACCACTCTTGCAGAATGAGGATTGAGGGACTTGGAAGGAAGATGAGCCGTGAAAGGCCGGTAGGAAAGGGGAAGACGAGAGAGTACGCCATAGAGTCAGTGGGAAAACGGCGAAAACCAGACCCAGCTCAGTAATCGCTTGGGGTCGCCACCTACCAAACTAAAGTTACTTGTGATGATCTCTTGAAGGTGTAGCAATAAATATTTAGACGATACTGAATATCTACGAATCTATTTTAGCAATCAAACTGCATTTTTAATGTTCATAGGGGCTATGAACTTCAGTTCACCTATAGGACTTTAAATAACCTGGTGATCACAAATCCAACATGGCGGTGACGCGAATTATAAATATTCACATGGACGTTTCTCGCAATTTAACCATCCGCGTGCAGTGAAACTTGGTACAGTA
Source organism: Meconema thalassinum (assembly GCA_946902985.2). NCBI lineage: Eukaryota > Metazoa > Arthropoda > Insecta > Orthoptera > Tettigoniidae > Meconema > Meconema thalassinum. Next base: position 2,061,262,664 of record OX336388.2, on the reverse strand, counting down.
AATCTTTATCCGAATGTTAATCCACTGGCATCTAATTTATTTCAATTGTTTCCATAACCTCAAGATGGCAGCTGTGCAAAATTTTAAAATCTCCTCGTTTTTTCTTGTGTCCAAATTATGCGATTGAATTTTGAATACTACACGTTCACAATAATCTGCATGTAACAGTACATAACTCTAGGACCTACTTATATAAAATCCAACATGGCGACCATCCGAAATATTTAGTCGGTTCTCAATATCTACGAATCTATTACAGCAATCAACCAGAAATTATGTATGTTGATAGTGGCAATTAACATAAGTAGGATATATGAAAATAGGCTGTATAGTTCTTCACGGAACTACTTGTTTTTTCATGAATTAGTTATTCTTGTAATTAATTTGGATTACACATGGCAGAACAAATAGGAACAAGCGAAATAAAGAACAGCGAAAAAAAAAATGCTCTCAATTATGGAAGAATGAGGAATGAGGGATTTGGGAGGAAGGAGAGCCATAAAAGGCTATTTCTTAAATTGGAAAAAGAATGGGGTCCTCCCCAACGTCATTGGAAAGAATGGGGAAAAATGGACTTATCTCAGGAATCCTCAGGGTTGCCTACTCCCAAGCCCTTGAACGTGGGGCCTATACAACCAGCCTTTTGTGGCCTTTTACAGAAGGCAGGAGATACCATAAAAATAAGAATAGGTCAAACCACTCGAAGAATGAGGGTATTAGGGAAAATAAATAAACAAAGGGCCAATTAAAGCAGGAAAATTAATGATAATAATATGATTGGGTTTACGTCCCTTTTAACTCCCGAGGCTTCTAGAGACACCAGGGTGCAGGATAGTTGCTCTGAAGGGGATCTTTAACGTGCCAGTAAATCTACTGACTCAGCTCCCTCGCATTAGCGCACCCTCAATCCCAGGATTCGATCCTGCAACCTTGGAAAAAAACGGGCGGGGACGTTACTGCTGCGCCACGCAACCAGTCGAAAATGAAAGACATCCTAGTCCTCTATTATCCTAATACTCTCGGAGATGGAAGGGATCAAGAGTTGACCAAGAGAGGTCGAATGGGACGTTGAAAGAGGTTGGTTGGTTCCTCAGTTTAGGAGCTGCGACAACGCGGTCATGTAGCCCTGTGTACTTTGGGTGTGTGTAGAATCTGTCTGATAACTGGTGTTAATTGTGATGGCTGTATTAGTGTGTGTATCTGTTTTTTAATTCAAGGAAGGACTGTAACTTGGAATTTTCTACTTTTCTACTTTTGCCGTCAAACGCTACCGTCAACGACTACTAGGCCTAGTTTAGAACTTAGCTACTAGACGCCACCGCAGTCGGCTCTTGGCAACGAACATAGGAACCTAAGAGCGTTGTTTACATTCTTAACCTATCCAATTTAGCTTCACACAGGTGTAATTAGTGGAATCTATGACATGGGACCGCCGGCTTTACTTCTCCACCGAAGGAAGGCATAATGAGGGATTTTTAACGCTCTTAAAAATCGGACGGCTTCGGCCGGGTTTGAACCCGCTATCTTGGGCATAGAAGCTCAGCATGCTACCAACTACGCCACCGAAGCCGCCAAAGAGTTGAAAGAGAGGAACTTGGCACAGGTAAGTGGAGACAATGCCGGGAAGCTGGCGTCCCGTGGTCGCAATCACTTGTCTCACCCCTGGGGAGGGAAATGTAATTTTATTCCCGTAACTGCCTTGAACTCCACTTAGTTAGAGTACTGTATTTTTGAGCACCCTATATAGCATAGTAAACCTCTCCTTATGAAACACTCCACTCACCACCTCGTCTCCTCTGACCCAGTACCAAAGACTGTGCGGAGAATGAAAGATGTTCTCCTAAGAACTTAAAATGATGAACAGTGTCATCAAAAGCGTTGAGCAAAAGGGACGATGTGACTTACATCTATATATCTAAAGAAATGGCAAACTTCTCTCAAATATTGCAATAAACATAAAATTGAATTCATTGCTCTATCTTTGCTCGTGAGTATACCATACCATAAGTCGTAGAGGAGGCGATATGAGTCGACAACATTAGGGCCAGTCACAATAATCTGGTGTTCTTTCATTCTTCGCCACACCTCAACGTGCACGCCCATTTCGCTCGCTCCACAGAACCATATCGCGGGCTTGATGTATGGCGGGCACACATTGCACCAGATAGGACGCAATATGTCTGTTCGAGAAAGGCAATAACCATTAGGTTTCGTGGGGGGAAAACTGCCCCATTCCAAATGACACGGCCGGCGAATATCGGGAAATTTATATTGTTGGGTTGGTATATATGTGTGTGTGTGTGTGTGAGAAGGAGGAAGGCAGGCAGGCAGGCGGTAGGAGGTGGAGGATTACGATCGGGGGTGGCTGTCGCCGGATATGAAGTGCCCGGAGCGGATCGCCTCAATGGTGGGGTAAGCTATTGACCCCAACATCTATCGTCCTGGAGTAGAGTGCTATAGGAGGCAGGCACCATCGATTTGTATGCAACGTTCCAAAGGGATAAAGCTAGGTCCATGCTCTCTAACCTCTGGCAGGGTCTAGGCCACACCTCGCCTATAAGTCACCCTGAAGGCTCTATCCTCTCAGCAAACTGCAATCTTAACTTGCCTGCTGGCCATTCATCAACGTGTTAAGTGAAATGTTACGGCTTCGAATTAAAACCACTACTGCCGAGCCTTGTGATATTAAACCATATATTACTTAAGGAGAGGGTGTCAGACAACAGCAATGGCGGAGCATCTTCTATAATAACTAGCCCCTGGAGATGAATGGGGCGATATACAGGATCAGTGTTGGCAACTTAAGCGGTAGGCCTCTAAATCTATAGGATCTAGGAGGTCAATATGGCGATAATAATAAGAAGAAGAAGTAAGAAATGCATTTCGATGAACGCCAAATTACGACATTATAAAACAGTTATTCTTACAGAAGCAACATATGCGGCTGAAACAATAGTAATAGATGGTCATTCCAAGATTAGGGAACTGGAAAAGCAGGAACGAAAAATACTCCGGAAAATCTACGGAGCAATCAACAGAAACGGCATTTGGATGAAGAGACCTAGTACTGAACTCTATCAAAACACCATTACGATAAAAAACGAAATTAGAAAACGCAGAGCCAAATTTTACACTCACATCCACAGGATGGCCACCTTCAGATTGCCCACGAAACTACTCGGTATCATAACACAGAGCAAATGCGGCACAGAATGGCTTAAAGAGGTACTGATAGACTTAAAGTAATCAGTATACAAAATTTCGAAGACCGAACTGAGTTCCAGACGAAAATCGCGATTGTTAAGTTTGAACCAAGATCATTACGACAACCTGGAAAAAAGTAGACGGATGAGAGGAAGAGGAAGCATTCCGCTCGAATGAAGAGATTTTGGGAGGAGTGGAGGAGACACGCCTCCAATTGAAATCATGTTATTAAGTTTATTCGCTCTCCTGTAGGGGAATTTTCACTTAAATAAATAAATAAATAAATAAATAATAATCTCCTGTACTGATTACATGAAAAGACACAACCAAGTGGTCAAAATAATGCACCTACACCTTGCTCAGAAGCACTTATTATCTGAAAATACTTTGTCTTACTATCAGTATATTCCTGACGCCGTTTTGGAAAATCCTAGTCACAAGTTGTTATTGGACCGATCAGTTATTACTGATAAAACCATACCAGCAAACCGGCCAGATATCGTTCTTGTGGACAAGGTGCAGAAGAGAATCTTCCTCGTTGATTTTGCAGTGCCCAATTCCCATAATCAGCAACAAACCTGCTGTGAGAAGATCACCAAATATCTGCACTTGGCTGAGGAAATACAGAAAATTTGGAGACAGGAAAGTGTAGTGGTTTTGCCGATAGTCATTTATTCTACCGGCATCATCCCTAAATCATTGGCTCGTAATCTTGAAATATTGGGAATACATCCTGGTCTACATATCACCATGCAGAAAGCCGTCATCTTATTGTTAGAGACCTATTCCATTGTTCGCTCGTTTCCTAATGTGCCACTCGAAAAGAAGTTGTCATACCGTCTTGCAAACAAGCCAACGATATGTTGCTTTGTCTCACTTATGTGGTGAAAGGAATGTGATTGCAAAAATAACAATAATTAGCATTACCCGTCGCGGTTTCACCCGCGAATATTCGAGTTGTAAAGAGTACACTTAGCAAAATCTCAATCATGAATGCTATGACTGATTTATCCTTGGTATGAATAATCAGACTTTATCAATTCAGCTCCTGGTGCAGTGATTAGGGGTTTGTCATCCCTTCATAGGTATATTAGAGCGAAGTTAGTTCTCTGGGAATATCACAGACACTGTAAATTTAAGGGCCTTTAAATGTAGTTTTCGGAGACCCTTTATAGTCGGGTGAAAAAGACCTTTCGTACCACACTCACACGTGAAAATTGCGTGAAAAATTCTAGAGTGCCCTTGACCCGCTTAAGCGCATTATACTGTATGCATTGATGAATTTTACAGCTTAATTTGGTTCCGTGATAACCTTATAACCGTCTGGAGACTTTCACAGTAATGTAATAATTGGAATTGCATTGCGTCTTACAGAAATAGATGGACCTGTGAGATTCTGTTACCATGGTTACCGTGTTGCATTCTTTCATTATTTCATTGTAAATATACATGTTTTAAGGTATTTATTTAATTGTGAGGCATTTCAAGAGTAAGTGAGTGCGTTTGGCTTACGCATTGGGTTATGCTGAGCCTGTAGGTACCCCATATGTGTAGGTTGGTGTTAATGGGACCTTATTTTCGGTACAAAACTGGAATGGGACCTTAGCAGAATAATATAGGGAGGGATAAAAAGTACCACTGGAAGGACAAAACACCATCAGCTGACACTGAGTTGCTCTTTATTTGGCTTACAACAACAGTATTATGCTCTTTGTACCGTATTTTATGTACTCCTATGTACCCTCGATTTTGATGTGCAACATCTTTCCACTCGGTTGCTGTTTTTTTTGTGGGAGTTATTTCGGAAAAGGGACGGAAATGCGTAAGAGGAATCAATGAGCACGCGCGGTGGCGGAGATTGGTACCACGACGTACTGTCGGCCATGTGGCTATGTTACTTCAAGGTTTGAAGGCCCCATTAAAGATATTCCTACAATAAATCATCTTCAAGTTGTCGTTCTTTGGTGAGAAAATATTCATTATATCATATTTACTGAAAGGATTTAGCACTGGAGTTTTACAAGTAGTTATTTCTATGACCAACAGAGTTCGCTGTTAACAAGGGATTTGCGCTCCCGGCAGATACATAGTAAGATGTGGAATGCATATCGCATACGGTTTACTTCAAGGTTTGGAGGCCCCATTAAAGATACTCCTACAATAAATCATCTTCAAGTTGTCGTTCTTGGTGTGAAAATATTCATTATATCATATTTGCTGAAAGGATTTGGCACAGGAGATTTACAAGTAATTATTTCAATGACCAACAGAGTTCACTTTTAACAAGGGATTTGCGCTCCTGGCAGACGCGTAGTAGGGTAACATGTCACATATTACACATCATATGCGACTACTGTAAGGCTCATACTTTTTATTTTGTTTCAGAAATGTCCAAAGACTTCTATCTATGAGGGCCGTTTTGTTAATCTACGTGGCATAATAATACAGAAACGTGTAGCTATAAAATGGACGAAGGCCGTGAACATTTCAACAAAAAACCTCATAAACTAGTTTTCATTACAAATAATTTGCCAGGCAAATTTCGATCGTTTACATTAAATCCCCCTTGACCTGTTTGTTACACGACGGGAGGCAAGGCGAAGCAGCTTTAAGGCCTTGAGTACTTTAAGCTTACTTTACTGATGTCGTGACTTGTCAGTATAAATCTCACCTGCTACACCACTGGTCGGAACGTATCAGCGTACGAGTAAATTCTACCACTACTTTCTTTTCTTTTTTGAATTTTATTTTGCGGATATCTGGTAATAGACGCGAGAGCTGGCTGGCAAAACGCCTGCTCAGATATTCATTGGCACATTAACACGCCAAGTCTAACGAAGAACATAATTTAGACAGAGAACACGCAAGTCCTAGACTCACACATGACATTAACACTCCACCAAGATAAAAATGCATGATATGTTCTTAATTAATTAAAATTTCACTTCAATTAATACAATTGCTTGTTAGAAGGGTTGAAAATTTATCTGTAATTTTGTTGGAGAATTACTACAGTAGTCTGCTTCACAGGGCCGTTAAGTATTATTTATTTTGACGTGTAAAATGTTTTTCTCTAATTTATCGAAGAGCAGTTGTTTGGCCCATGCTTGCGGGATTTTGGCAACACCTCGGGCTATATATAATATACTGTGTGTTGCGCCATACACTCATGCACACACACAAGTCGTTATGACAGCCTTGGCGATGGCGGAGTTTCACCTCAACGACAGCTTGTCAGGAGACCATAAACCACATCCATCACCTCGGCTCCATGCACAGCCTGGAGACTTTTATGTATCCTAGCTTGTGCAGTTTTCATTCTCACACACATGCTTGAGTAGAGCAAAGGTCTTCAAACTCATTATAACTAGAGACCTGCGCGGATAAACAAACCGTTATCCGCATCCGCACGTCTGGTATCCGCATCCGCCCCACATCCGCACAACTTCTATCCGCATCCGTACGTTTGTTATCCGAATCTATTGGCATTACAACAATATTTTCAATTAGATAAAATATCAAAACAAAAGTTTAGTGCTTTTCAGTTGACTTTTTACAACCATATAGTCACCCCAAACAGACAAACTCCGGATTTCTATCACCATTTTAGCATTTCACCTAACATACACTGACAGTTGCATTACCAATACTGCAACTAAATAATTGTACATACCGGCCGCGGTGGCCGAGAGCGCTAATGCGCTACCTCGCGCCTCGCTGGCATCGGGAGAGCGTGGGTTCGAATCGCACCTCGGCCGTCCTGAAAATGGTTTTCGTGGTTTCCCATTTTCACCACCAGGCAAATGCCGTGATGGCTCCTTTCAATAGGTTCACGGCCGATTTCCTTCCTAAATCCTTTCCCTGACCCGTCCTGAAAAGAAAAAAAAAAAAGAAAAAAAGTACATGACCATTGGCTGCATTAATAAAATAAAAAAAAAATATTGTACATATTTTATATATTTTTCACCTGTATTCTCAAACATAGGTGTTATAGCCTAAGTGTAATCGATCTGATGATGATCGCTTGACGATCTAAACTGGTCATCCTAGTGTATTTATTAATCTCATGTAATTTATTTCATGATTAGGGCATAACCCAGATCTTTTGGGCACATTCGTGTTGACCGACTGAAAAGCACCAAACTTTTGTTTACTTAGGCAACACTGCAAAATGGCTTCAAACCGCACAATGTAAATATAGTACATTATGCAACGAGCCTATAATGGCTATAATTAAGACACGAGTATCTTTATAAAACGAGCGTATGCGAGTTTTATAATTTCCATACGAGTGTCTTAATTACCATTATAGGCGAGTTGCATACGACTGTTTATGTTCGACGATAATTATAACTTGATTATATGTTTTAACATAAATATTCATAAATATCTGTGGGATTCAGTTAATTCAGTTAGTGAACAAGGCGCGCGGCTTTGGTGACTGAACAGAGCGCATGCGTGGGCCAAGGCACTCCGGAAGCAGAGATCATTCACTTTGCTTGACAACACAGAAATATGTTGGATTTTGAGCGCATGTGCGAAGGTATCCTCATCTAATTGGCCACACGACTGTTTCTTGAAGTCTGATTGGTGGGAGAAACTGTTTCATAATGAAAAATAGTGTTATAATGAGCCTCATTATGATACAGTTTTCCGACACATAATGTTTACATTTCGACATCGTCGAACATAATAGTACATTATGCAACGAGCCTATAATGGCTATAATTAAGACACGAGTATTTTTATAAAACGAGCGTATGCGAGTTTTATAATTTCCATACGAGTGTCTTAATTACCATTATAGGCGAGTTGCATACGACTGTTTATGTTCGACGATAATTATAACTTTATAATATGTTTTAACATAAATATTCATAAATATCTGTTGAGAGTCAGCTACTGGAATTTTGTGATCGCAGAGCGAGCGTTGGGTGTTATATCTCTGCCTTTCAAGAGCTTTGAACGACCGACGCATGCGCTCTGTGTGTTTGCAATGCCATATGCAAACCATATGTTTACATCTGCCGTCCCTCAGTAATATTGTCACCGGTGTCAGTTGAAGACAATGCGCTGTGTAGAAATTAGGATTGGTGATTTTAAGGTACAGTGCTATTCCTTGTCTCATATTCGCCAGTTTATTTACGCGAACATATGGACGGTGGGTATTCCATGTCGGTAATTTATTATAGTTCGATGTTGTGTTTATGTCCGACATGTTGGATTTTGAGCGCATGCGCGAAGTTATCGTTACCTAATTGGTCAATGAACGAGCTCTGATTGGCTGGAGAAACTGTATCATAATGGAAAACAGTGTTATAATGACCATCATTATGATACAGTTATCTGACACATAATAGTGAGGGTCGAACATAAAAATATTAAAGCAATACATTTAGTTTTGAGGAGAAAGTCGTTTCCTTAGGCTTGGTATGTCAAGTTCTATGTTTAAAATGTATGTTATACAGCCAGAATTGCAACCCTTTTCATTTCGGAGTGTTAATTGTGCTTAATGATATAATTTGAATGAGATTAGCGTAGATCATCTTACATTTGTCATGAAAAAAAAAACGGAAAAATTTCATATGTCATAAACATCCGGGTCTTAGTAATGATATTCAACAAGTTCGGATTGTATTCTAAAACCTATCCGCAAATTATCTCCAAACATTATCCGCAGCTTATCCGCTTACCGCAAAGCCAAGCAAACTATATCCGCATGGCGAACAGGGCTTTAATCATAACAGAAATCCCTTAGTACGCCTTCCTTCGGAGGTGAAGTAAAGCCAGCGGGCCCATGTCATAGATTTATGGCATGTAAAAGAACTTTCCACTAAAAACAGTGGTGTGAAGCTAAATTTGTACGTTAGATTTGATTAACGCTCAATTAAGCTCCAATGTTTGCCACCAGGTGCTGGTTGCGGTGGTATCTAGTAGCCACGTTCACGGCTAGGTGTCGTTGACGGTACCATTTGGTAGCAAAACTAGGAACTACTTGAAATGAATCGTGTGCAGTCCTTATCTGAATTGCAGAAAACACACACTAATACAGCCATCACAATTAGCACCGGTTTTCAGAGAAATTCTACACACCCAAAGTACACGGGGCTAATGACCGCGTTGTCGCAGCCCCTAAACTGAGGAACCAACCCACCAACCATATTTATTATAGCTAAGCATGTGCCTATTTTGGTCCTTTGTTTGAAACCGGGGGCTGGTAAATGTGTTTCATGCTTAGTTTCTGATTGGCCATTTTCAGGGTAGTACAGATATATTTTCTTCATCAACTGTTGTTTTATTTATTTGTTTATTTATTTATTTATTTACTACAAACCCACCCCGGCTTCACCCGGTATCTTTAACAGTTTACCTAGCGCAAGCTTAAAAGGCGCACGGACGGCAGGTCCCAGACGCAATTCAGAAAAGCCGAGGTGAACAGGGAAACTCCAAACACAAATACTCTTCTGTGAAGTCTTAACTCGACACTACTCGACAGTTTGATGCTGGCCGTAGCTGGGATAATAGGCTCGCTCGCTAACTCGTAAATTAGCTCCGAAGCTAGTAATTTGAAAGTCCACTGAATGGAGATTGTTGGAGAAAATGAAAACGTAAAAACACTTATAGTGGGCGATGTAAAGATAAAGATATGCTGTCGTGGACGTTTTTGTAGAGCTGTTCATGTTGAACAATACTTACACTCATAGTACACTTTTAACAATTTATCCAGCGTTAGCTTAAAATACATCATGGAGAACAAAGTGTTTATGAACAGAATGGAATGGAGGAGGCTTATTAACAGTACCCGGGAAACTGGAACTGTAAACTGATGATGATGTGAAGCATAAAAGGCGCACGGACGGCAGGTTTTTCTTCGACTCGAGTCACTGAAATGTTTACTGCTCGGTTTCCTTTGGTCATAAATTAATGTTTTTCTACAGAAACCTTCCTCGAGAAATATTTTCCAGAATGGTGAAACTCGCATCAAAATCCATCCAGAGATTCACGAGATTACCCGTCACATCCAAAAATTGGGGACTTTATATTACTATGTACAAATTTATTTATTTATTTATTTATTCAATTATTTTTTTCTTCTCTCTTCTTCTCCTTCTTCTTCTTGTTCTTCTTCTTCTGTCGATTTTGACCTACTGTGAACCGCGGTGAACCATCGGCCGACTTGCCAATCTCTTCTCCTCTTCCCAGAATTTCTTCATACGTTCACTGAGTCTCCTCCTTCTTTCTTCAGACCAGATGACCTTGGTTTTTGAGCTAGGTTTTTCCTGAAACACTTAACATTTATCAACCTTCCTTCGAAACAGTGATTTGTTGAGAATATCTTCTTGAGTGATGCCAACTTCCTTGAGATCTGCTCGTGTTTCCTCAACCCATTTTGTGGTGGACTTTAATTTGCTAACGTAGGTGAATATACTTTTGGTTAACCTGTTGTTGCTCATTCGTGTGAAGTGACCATACAATTGAATCTTTCTCTTACGCATCGTGTCCGTAAGTTTCTCCGCCTGGTTGTACAAGTCACTATTCCTCCGTCTCCTCCATAAACCATCTGCTCTCTGTACTGGCCCCAATATTTTCCTTAGGATTCTTCGTTCTTTCTTTTCTAACTCCTCTGTTTCTCGTTTTTAGCCTACTTTCGATTTTTGCAAAAAATGAAAGTAGTCTTATGAGATCAACACAGGGCGAAAAAAAGTGTGTCTGCCTGTGTGTGTGTATTGAACCCATGTGCCATAGGGTCCAAGGAGGTCGAATCCATGTATTTGGGGAAGAAATGAAAGAAACGTACAGTTTCTAATGTAACATAGAGAAAGATCAAGCCAGGATTCTAGCCTAACATTGTGCAAGTAGCGCGAGCCAGGTGTTCGAGAGATGAGATCACCCCTCTTGACATTCAGAAGGAGCAGGTCATGAGTATTAATAACCGAGTGGAAAATTTCGCCTGTTAGACAAGGAAGCCTGACTCGGAAATCGAGCTGAGCTTGCTTGAAAACGACAACACCGCATATGCGCCAGAAGAGGAATAATTAAATTTAACCCGTTTACGAGTATAAAAATAAGTAAACAATTACAGTACGGTGAATCATTTCGAATTAGAGATTTTTGTGTAAAGAAAAACCCTTTAATAATTGCACAGGAGAAAACTGCAAACGCAAGTAGACGTCATAGGGGATTTACCAAGGCCTGTGGAGAGGGGAGAATGCAAATGAACAGCAACACCCACACAGTTGAGGACGAGAAATTAAATAATATCTCCGAATTGCACGATCGATTCTTATGCGCAATGAGATTATTTAACATTGAGAAGACGAGCTTTTTGAAGGTATAATTTTTATAATGGTGCAACCATTATTTTAAAAGTTGGGCACGGAAAGGGCTAGAGTCTTGTCTTCTTGTAGCGAAAGAGTATAAAGCTCCTGGCATCACCAAGCCAAACAAGCAGTTTCAAACAGTCCAGGGGACGTGACGCTGGAGCATCAGTACAAGCAGTTCCAAACAGCCCGAGGGGGGCGATGCTACGCATCAGTATTCAGACAGCCGTGTGGGGCGTTACTCTGCTTCACACCGAAGACAGTTTACCAGTACTCCTTGAGGGGAGAAACGCTGTATTACACCGCAGAATTAATATCTAAAAGGCCACAGGCGTCGCAGTATTAACAACTTGCTTGCCTCCATAAGGAGTTGTAAAGAAGAAATATTAAAGTATCGCCGTGTTGAAAAATTAGGAAAATCCTAGTTACAGGATTTAGGTCCGACAGTACACAAGTTTACAGTGAAAAGTTCGTAAGATATAGTCAGAGCAGGCTGCGAACGTTGGACTTAAGGCGATAGGTCTTTAAATAAACGACCGAATATATCATAACGTACGGAAGTACCGTAATAGAAAGATAAACAGTTATCTAATTTAAAGAACCCAAATAGGGAAAAACAGAGTAAGGTTCGCAACGTATTTCAGAAAAGTAGGAGTGCGAGAACCGAATAAATAAAGAAGAACGGCGACTATAGACATTATCTCCAGAAAGCAGACGAACCATTCTAAAGCACTAGACTCGAGAAGTACTAGCTGCTATAAAATAAATCCATCGATCATCGATAGGTTATCAAGGGGACCTCGATCCGAACAGACTTTCACTAGGATCGATAAACTAGATCTAAAAAGGAAGCCGTTCAAGCTAGAGAAATAGACGGTCATCCAGAATAGGATTCGAAGAATTAGGATTCCAGGGAAAAGTAGATGTTTCGAGACTTTCGTATTCTGCAGGATAGGAAGCCGACATTGAATAAATTTCACCCTTGGAAACGGGAGATTAAGAGGTCACGTGTGATAGGCTAGGAAAATACGGCCTAGTGATCAAAAGTTGTGAAGTGTAAATCTATCAAATTTGTGTGTTAAAATAATATTTTTTAGTGTTTATTGTGTGTTCTAAATGGATACACCAGTGTATTAAAAATGTTGTCAATGTTAAGTGTATTGAATATGTGTCAAGAAGTGTTTGTACATGAGATGAATTTCTACAATATGGAGTAAGTTAAGAAGTGGGCAAAAATGAAACACCGCACAAGGATAAAGGTCATGAGACGACCTTAAAAACATGTGAGTAATGAATTTCATTATATTTTGGTGTCAGGAAATGATTGTGTACAAATCCACCGGAGTTTTTGAGTAAAAGGGATGTGTTTAAATAAATAAATACTGAATAAACAAGAACGCGGTCTGAACAATAATAGAAATTTGAGAAACTATAAATAATTATGTAAAAGAATAAATCCAGTAGAGGAAATATATGAATAAAATGTCAGTGTATTTGACGAATGTCATAAGAGCAAGCGAAATATTAATAATTATCATGAAAGATATTTAAATAAAAGTAAATTTGAGTTATATGAAAGAAATAGATTTTGAGCTTGTGTAAAGAATGAAGATATGAAATAATAATAATAATAACCGAGTAAGGAAATATTAAATAAAGATCAAATTAATTGATGTGAACATAAGAGCGTTAGAGCCTTAATAAAAGTATAGACATGATGTTCAAATGCATGTTCTTAAAAAGAGAGAAAGTTATTGTCAAGGGAAAAGAATAATATAAAAATTGAGATGTGTATCAATTGTTAATATGGTATTATCAGTTCTTTGGATGACGCTAGGCATTAAAATAAAGTATAGCGCAAAAAGAGCGCAATTAAAATAAAATGTCACGCTAGGAACGCGTAAAAGTTAATGTACTTGGTAAATTACTTATGAGAGGTAGTTGATTGTAGCGAATTGAGAATTGGTGTAAGTCCTCTATTTGTGACGTAGTATCACGAGGCCATTGTGTATGTTGTATTGAAAGGGAGCAAATGTATGGTATTGAGCGTAGGTCTTATAAGCTATAGGCTGACCCTAAATCGCATTTTGTATAGTCCTCTATATGGGAATGGTTCCCGAGGCATGTGAAGAGATTCGAACTCAGAATCTTCTTTTTGTGAAAGCCCCTTTATTATTCGTCGTAGAATGTGTAATTACTCTTCCCCTATCAATGAGGACATTTCATAATTAATAAATGCCAAGATTACGAATGTGGTTTATGAGCCCAAAAATATTGTTGAATTTAAACCAGGAGTAGAATGCCAGGTCTCCCCAAAGAATTGAGAATGAACGAAAAGCTGTTTTGTAAAATCATTAAAGAGAGCTCTAGCTTAGACTAGACGGGAGGGTTCCCGCATAGTCATAAATAACGCTCGAGTAGCACGGTCAGACCCTTGGAGCAGGAGGGGTGTCTGAAGGCCGTCTTGTAAGGAGTAATGAATACACCAGGAGGGTTTAAAGTTGTTAATGACCCGGGCGTTGAACCGAGGTCCTTGTAGATTGATATTTCCGCTTGCCTGTTCAGATCGTAGTTTTTTATGTGATAATGGTCTTATAAGACATATGAGATAAATAACAATCCCTATTGTAATGTTGTATGGAAGTAGGATTCCATGAATTAATTGAAGGCAACTAGGTTCCGGGAGTGACCATAGTTTTTTGACTGTGTCAAGTATCTTCATACTCTGGAGTACACAAGTAATTTCCTGATTACCTTGATGTATTTGTAAAACTAGAGAGAGATGATAACAGCTGAAAACCTGTGAAAATGCCCAAATATTGAGTTAGATAATTAACATGTAATTTTAAATGTAATTATACATTTGTTTGATGATTAAGAAAATATAAACAAGATGTTCAGTAAAGAACATATAGCCTACTTTCTCCTAAATGCATGGGTATTGTTATAACTCTTTGTCCTTTTCAAGGAGTATGATTGAATGTTGGTTGTAGTAGCTTGTTGAAATACAACGTGCTATAGGGATATTAAACATGATTATGAGGTGCCCTTTGCTAGTGCTACCTCTGTACCAAATTTCGTTCAATTCGGTTTCACCGTGTTTGAATTGATAGTGGGAATCAATTTGCACACATACTTGGCCACCATCTGCAAACTATTGGGCTGATGTTCTTGCAGTTTGGTCTGAATATGTTTCCCAAATAAAGATATGGTGTTGCAAAATTTGGTAAAGACTAGATTATTAGGTTGGTCGTAATTACATTTTAGCTTTTAACATTTGGGAGGCCGCGATTAAGTTTCCGTCAAGATAGCGGTGATATAAAACATGACACTGAGGTGCCCTTTGCTAGTGCTACCTCTGTACCAAATTTCGTTCCATTCGGTTCCACCGTGTTCGAAATAATAGGGGGAATCAATTTTGACATAAAGATGGCCGCCATCCGCAAAATATTAGGCTGATGACCTATTAGTTTGGTCAAAGGATGCTCCCTCCATAAAGGTATGTTGTTGCTAAATTTGCTAGAGATCGGATGATTAGGCTAATCGTAATTTGATTTAAGCTTTGAACATTTGCGTGGCCGCCATTACGTTTCTGTCAATATGGCGGCGATATAAATCATGACACTGAGATGCCCTTTGCTAGTGCTATCTCTGTACCAAATTTCGTTCCATTCGGTTTCACTGTGTTTGAATTAATAGGGAGAATCGATTTTGACACAAAGATGGCCGCCATCCGCACACTATTAGGCGAATGACCTATTAGATTGGTCAAAGGATGCTCCCTCCATAAAGGTATGTAGTTGCAAAATTTGGTACAGATCGGATGATTAGGTTAATCGTAATTTGATTTAAGCTTTGAACATTCGTGTGGCCGCCATTACGTTTCAGTCAAGATGGTGGCGATATAAAACATGACACTGAGGTGCCCTTTGCTAGTGCTACCTCTGTACCAAATTTCGTTCCATTCGGTTCCACCGTGTTCGAATTAATAGGGGGAATCAATTTTGACATAAAGATGGCCGCCACCCGCAAACTATTAGGCTAATAACCTATTAGATTGGTCAAAGGATGCTCCCTCCATAAAGGTATGTAGTTGCAAAATTTGGTAGAGATCGGATGATTAGGTTAATCGTAATTTGATTTAAGCTTTGAACATTCGTGTGGCCGCCATTACGTTTCTGTCAAGATGGCAGCGATATAAAACATGACACTGAGATGCCCTTTGCTAGTGCTACCTCTGTACCAAATTTCGTTCCATTTGGTTTCACCGTGTTTGAATTA
The DNA here is from genome assembly GCA_946902985.2 of Meconema thalassinum. Classification (NCBI taxonomy): domain Eukaryota; kingdom Metazoa; phylum Arthropoda; class Insecta; order Orthoptera; family Tettigoniidae; genus Meconema; species Meconema thalassinum. Next base: position 2,061,246,858 of record OX336388.2, on the reverse strand, counting down.
ATAGGGGGAATTGATTTTCACACAAAGATGGCCGCCATCCGCAAACTATTAGGCTAATGACCTAGTTATTTGGTCAAAGGATGCTTCCTCTATAAAGGTATTTTGATGCAAAATTTGGTAGAGATCGGATGATTAGGTTAATCGTAATTTGATTTAAGCTTTGAACATTTGTGTGGCCGCCAGTACGTTTCCGTCAAGATGGCGGCGATATAAAACATGACACTGAGGTGCCTTTTGTTAGTACTACCTCTGTACCAAATTTCGTTCCATTCGGTTGCACCTTGTTCGAATTAATAGGGGGAATCGATTTTCACACAAAGATGGCCGCCATCCGCAAACTATTACGCTGATGACTTATTAGTTTGGTCAAAGGATGCTCCCCCCATAAAGGTATGTTGTTGCAAAATTTGGTAGAGATCGGATGATTAGGTTAGTCGTAATTTGATTTAAGCTTTGAACATTTGTTTGGCCGCCATTACGTTTCCGTCAAGATGGCGGCGATATAAAACATGACACTGAGGTGTCCTTTGCTAGTGCTACCTTTGTACCAAATTTCGTTCAATTCGCATTCACCGTGTTCGAATTGATAGGGGGGGACAGACATTCAGAGTACACACACTCACACACACACAGACACACAGACACACACACACACAGACTCACACACACACATACACACACACAGACAGACACACTTTTTTCGCCCTGTGTTGATCTCATAAGTCTACTTTCATTTTTTGCAAAAATCGAAAGTAGGCTAAAAATAGTATTGGAGGTGTACAAAGAATGACACCATTATTATAGAAAGCATTGAGCCAAAAGAGCTCGGAGTTATATGAAACTTACAGTTGATGCTTTATGGAAGTAAAAATAATTAGGAATTGTTGGTTTATATGGAAACCATATGTTTTAATACAATATTTGTTTTATTCTTATGTTATTCCTTGTTCATTTGGAACAAGTAGATGATTATGGGTCAGTAATTTAATTGTTTAATTGTTTGTAGCGCCATAATTTCGATTAATTAAATGTGTTAAAATAGGAGTTGATTTTGTTGTTATTTTTGCAAGTGTATCCTCTAATTAATCCAAAATATGTGAGTCACAGAGTGGGTGAACTTACCGCTACCCCGAAAATCCCGAATTGAGCTACGCTGGTATACTGTGATTGGCATATTTCTTGCTAAAAGGGCACATGGGGGGCATATAAGTAATGTGCTGGATTAATAACTAGAGGAACACTTAAGACGGTCATATCATGTAAAGTAAAGTAATGATAGGAATAGCTACAACGTAAAATATTAACTGACCGCATGGGTCCCTGGAAACTCATACCGAGCAGCCCTGAATTATATCATTAACCCCCCCCTAGCAAATCCTAGATTTTGGCGCCCAGTACGCAGGGCTGAGTTTTCCTAGGGAAAACCCGAGTTTTCTCGAAAAATCAAAATTTTCATTTTTTGAAAAAAAAAAGGTTTTTCGAAATTTTGAATTTTAAATACTTCCATAAAGGTTTATGAAATTGAGTAAAGTTATCAAAAGGGTACGTTGTAGTAAACACCCGTACCAAAGTAAATTTTTAAAGAAATGGGGACACAATGATTCAGAGTATCATCTCTCAAGCATGTACTAGTGTGGTGGCATGAGTAGCCCACAATATTCTCATAAGATGGCATTTAGTGTGGAAGTGCAACGGCTTTTGGAGGCCATGAACAATAAATTGGGAACGATAGACCATACATTGGGTCTCCAAAAGGATGAAAATAACAAAGTGTTCGAATCCATAAATGAGAGTTTGAATAAGTTGGACAGCCAACAGGAGGAATATAACCAAAAGCTAGGATCCATGAATCAAAGTTTAGAGTCACTAAAAACTGATAGTGCTAACATGGGAACTAAATTAGAAGCTATCGAAACAAATAGTGATAACATGGGAACTAAATTAGAAGCTATCGAGGTTAACTGTATAAAAATGAACGATGAAGTGAAGGCTGAAATTGAGGGAATAAAAAGGGGGTCAAATGGACTCAGAGAGGTTTTAGTAGAAACAATGAATACCAAATTTCAAGATTTTGACACTAAGTTTGGGGACAAGTTAAATGAGTTAAAAGGGGAAATCGCAAGTGAGATTAAAGAGGAAAATAAAGAATTTCATTCAGGATTGCAAGCCCAAATACAGGCTTTGAACGAAAGTACGGGAGAGTCCCAAACTAGGTGTCAAGAAAATTTTGAAAATTTGGAAACTAAATTAAGTAACATGGAAGGAATGTGCAAAAAGAATGTAGATGATTGTAAAATTGAACTTGTAACCCAGATTCAAGGTGTGCAGAAAAAGTTAGAAGATCAGATAAAATCTAACAGCGATATCTGTAAAACATCCCGGGATGAAATAAAACAAAGTGTGAATGAGCTAGGAACCCGATTTGGAAAGGTTGAGGAGAAAGTAGGAACCCTCGAGAACAAAATCGGTGTAGTTCAGACCGAAGTAACTGAGATGAAAAATCAAAATCAAAAGGATGCGCAGGATATGAAAAGTCAATTTGAGCTGTTTACCGGGCAGGTAGATGATAACTTAAAGAAGTATGAGGGTGAAATAAATCGAAGATTAGGTATATACGAGGGGCATCTCCAGAGTGAAAGAAAACAACGAGAGGACGAAAATAAGGAAAGTGCCCATAAGATAGATGAAATAAGTCAGGGTATTAATGATGTTCAGGGAACCATCGGAACATTAAAGGTCGAAATAGGAAAAACTCATAGGGAAGTAGGCCAGATCCAAAATGACTTGATGATATTATATAAGAGTCAAGGGAAAACTGAGGAAAAACTGGAAGGAATTAAAGTAAATATGGTCAAAGGACAAAGAGAGATGGAGAAAAAAAATAAAGGAGATACGAGAAGACCTAGATACCAGAGGTGACGTTAAACCAGAAATTATAACAGAACAAGTCATGGTCATCAAGAAAGAGGTAGAAGACCAACTAAATGAATTCAGGGATAGCTTCAGGAACGACAAAAACCAAATCAAACAAGAACTGGAAACCAGTAAGAAAAAAAAAAGGAAGCTTGTAGTTTAACGTGACCGTTAATCTTGAGATCATGAGCCACGGGACCTCCTTTTTACGTGGAATCCGAACCACAGGACATGGCATTTCACTTCGAAAATCTCACATGCATTGACCGGGAATCGAACCCGGACCGCCTTGGTGAGAGGCATACAGCTAGACCGCTGAGCCACCACGGCCCCCCCCCCCCAGTAAGAAAAATCAGGAAAGAATTCAAAATGAATTAGGATCCCGGTTGGAGAGGACTGAACATAAGAACAGTCAAATGGAAATCCAACTCATGGCTAATGAAGAAAGTACCCGAAGGGAAAGGAAGTTAGAATTTGAGAATCAGGAGGAGTTTCCAAAGACAGGATGGGTAGATTCCCGTGAACAAGGCACAGATACGGAGAGGGACTTAGGAGGGGAGAGCCCTTATAAGAACCCAGGATATCCGATGTCAACCCCGTACATGAATCAGACAAATGGCCAGATAATAAACATTATCAAATCGAATGAGGACAGACCGGTAAAGTTTACGGGTAATAACATGTCAATTACTCCAAAATACTGGCTAAAGGAAGTTGCAGAGTATTTAAACGAAATGAAAGTTCCTCAGGATCGGAGACTGAGAGCTATTGAAAAGCTGTTGGCAGGTGATTGTCTCACCTGGTTCAGAAGCTTCAGGTACACCTTTGATACGGTGGAAGGCTTTAGGGAAGCATTTTTAAAACGATATTGGGCAGCAGACGTCCAAGAGAATTTAAGGCTAGATCTGTACTCTAGGAAGTACAGCACGAATGCACCAACTAAGTACTCGGAATTTTTCACCGCTCAGCTGTGTAAATTCCGCGAACTCGACATTGCTCCGGCAGAGAACGACCTGTGTGCCGCCATTGCAAGACAACTTCCGTATGAGATTCAAAGGCTGTTAATCTCATCCAAAGCCAGAAGTGCTGTGGAAGTGGAGAGTGCATTACGTCAATTAGATATGACGACTTCGCACGTAACTCCTCGGCATCAAAGACAAAAAAGGAATGGCATCAAAGACAGACTGAGCAAGTACACATGGCCAGTAGTCAGGAAACCAGAGAAAAACCATCGACCAGAAATCAGTCCACTAGCACTGATACTCAGGGACTAGGTCGAGAGTATGGGCACCAGGAGCCTAGAGGGATACAGCCATATTACAGAGGAGGATATCGAGGAAGAAATCCTAGGAATACAGGTTATAGGCAACAAGAGAGCCGACCCTATAACAATAACCATCAAAGGCAAGAAAACAGAAAGAAATGGGAGAATTATCCCAGAAGGAATGTAAGGCCAGAGGATAGGGATGATGAATATCGGGCCGAAATAGAAGAAAGATATCAGGAAAGTCTTCGTTATATGAACGAACGACCAGATGAACCTGATAGGCAAAAAGTCCGTTGGAGTGAGGCAATCAAGAACCGGAAATCACCCGACCGACTAGACGGAGCTCAAAGCTTGGAACTACAAGCTCAATTAAAGAATGAGGGGAAAGGAAGCCCTCAGGATAAAAAAAAACTCCAAATTTAAATTGTCAAAAGTGGAAACATACCAGGAGCTGGGAGGAGGTAGAAATTGTGAATTGGATAACAAGACCAGATGAGCTAATTAACGAGGATGTGGAAGGAATCCCAACTGTTAAAAGAGAACTACCTATAATTATGCTTAGGATAGAAGGATTACTGGTCAGAGCATTAATTGATACCGGATCCACAATAAGTCTAATTACACAAACCCTTCTAAATGAACTGGAAATAAGGGGCCGAGTATTAAAGATTCCCACATCAAGTGTAAAGATTAAGGGGATTATCCCTGAAAAATCTTTAACATGTAAATTTCAGGTATATATCGATCTGATCATGGGTAACGCTGAAATTTCGCAGTGCTTTTTGCTGGTAAATCAATTACCGGATAATGTCATATTAGGTATTGATTTTATCCGTGAGAACAAGGTCATTATAGACCTAGCGCAAAATTGCATTAGAATTCAAAGAGAGGATGTGGATGAACAAAACATTAACCTACAGGAACAGGATGCGAAAATAGGAGAACAGGTATGGCATATGGAAGAAGTAACGGAGGAAGGTTATAAGGACATAGAAAAGATATTTGAAGTCCTCAACATAGAACTCGAAGATGATTTGGAAATTGAGTTCGAGACCAACCTGTCAGGAAAAGTAGAGGAAGCCAAAGTTAACCTCGAAAATAAGGAACAATTAAAGAAATTATTATTGAATTTTAGGGACGTATTTGATTCCAAGCCAGGGAAGATTGAAAATTTTAAATATGCGTTCCAAGTCAATGATTGGGCACCGTTCAGACAAAAACCATACCCGGTTGCGGAAAAACATTACCCACAAACTAAGAAAACACTGCAGGAGATGATGAATGCAGGTGTTATAGAAAAGATGGCGACACCATATGTTAGTCCATTAGTGATTGTGAGTAAACCGGATGGCTCAATAAGGGTGTGTCTAGATGCCAGAAATCTAAATGCGAAAATCATACCAGAAAATGATTCGGCACCACCCATAAAAGAAATACTGAGGAAGTTCAAAGGCAAGAAGATTTTCACAAATATTGACATGACTTCTTCGTATCATCATCTCGAACTGGAAGAGAAAACCAGCTTGTTGACTGGATTTCAGTTCGACCAACAAACCTATTGTTTCAGAAGATGTCCGTTTGGATTGAAGACCGCGGGATCTGCATTAATAAGAGCGCTTGATCGAAACCTGTCAGAGGAAGTGAAAGATTGCACTATCCGATACGTGGATGATATTTTGCTTACCTCGGAGAATATTGAGGAACATTTAGAAAAGCTGAAGAAACTCTTGGAAGATTTAAGGAAGGCTAATTTTAAAATAAATTTAAAGAAGTCAAATTTTTGTCAAAGGCAAGTAACATTTTTAGGGCATGTGATTGATAAGGATGGTGTTAAACCAAATCCATGCAAATTGGAATCGATAAGGGATTTTCCAAGGCCTTTGAAGGTGAATAACGTTCGCCAGTTTTTGGGATTGATTGGTTTCTTCTCAGGACATTGTCCTTCACACACCAAAACTGTTGCACCACTACAGGACCTTCTGAAGAAGGGGGGCAAGTGGAAATGGACGGAGGAAACAGAAAAAGCATTCGTGGAGGCCAAGGAAATGCTCTTAAAATACGTGAAGCTAGGGTATCCTGATTTTAATCAGAGATTTATCATTCAAACAGATGCATCCCAGATTGGAATAGGGGCAATGCTATATCAGGAAAACCCGGGAAACCCTGATAAGAAAAATTATCTAGCTTTCACAAGTCGGAGACTGAAACCACACGAGAAAAATTATACGATCAGCGAAATCGAGCTGTTAGCGATATTGCACGCGCTGCAATATTGGCGAAAGATCGTATATGGGTTTCAGGTCATTCTAAGAACGGATCATAAAGCCTTAACCTTTTTGATGAAGACTGATTTATCCAGTCAAAGGTTGATGCGTTGGGCTTTATACATCCAACAATTTGATGTCAAGATAGAATACTGCCCAGGAAAGGAAAATATAGTTCCAGACTACTTAAGTAGACAGCCAGAGTCCATAGAAGAGGAAGTAATGGCTATTGATTTGGAAGACAGGGATCAGCGTACTCTTAATGAGTTAAGGAGCATTAGTCAACGGCAACGTGAGGATCCATGGATGAACATGCTCATATCTTTCCTTGAGGGAAGTTTGATAAGGGGAACACCAGCGTACACGGAAGCTAATAAGATAGCTTAAGACTACACGCTTTATAATGGATTATTATATAAGTTTGTAGACTCTGACCATACCAAATTAAGGATTGTTGTACCTGCAATTTTGCAGAGGAAAATAGTATGGTTAGCCCATAGATCGTTCGGACATATGGGAGTCGACAAAACAGTCTCGATGCTGAAAGAAGCATTTGTATGGCCGAGACTGAGAGAAACTGTAAGGGACACGCTAAAGACATGTGATCTATGTCAAAGGATCAAACCAAATGCATTTCTGATGAGACAGAAGCCTATACCATTGTTGCCCGAAAGGCCAGGTCAAATCATATCTATTGATAACTTCGGACCTTTGCCCAAGGCAAGAAGAGGAAATCGACACATAATGGTGGCTATGGATGTCTTCCCTAAAATGGTTGTCCTTGCTCCCATACAGAAGACTAGTACCAAACAGGTGTTAAAACGACTAAAAGAAAAAGTGATAACGATTCTGGGAAAACCTGAGAATTTGTTGTCGGATCACGGCAGTTGTTTCACCAGTGTAGTGTTCAGACGAGAATTAGAAAGACTTGGAATACGTCAGATTTTGTCAAGTATTCGCCATCCTGAGGCAAATCCTGTAGAAAGAGTGATGAGGGAGACGGCCAAGTACTGTAGAATATACTGTGCCGAAGAAAATTGGAAGTGGATAGATATCTTGGATATTATCGAATTTTGTATAAATAATACAATCCATGAATCCACGGGAGAGATACCCATAACGTTACATCGGAATGAGCAACCAGAGAGACCTTGGAGTCTGGTAATTCCTAGGCCAGCAGACGCTCAGCCTGGAAGAGATGTACGTATTAGAAGAGCCTTCGAGCATCTAAAAGCTCAAGCCGCCAGGAGGCAAAGAAGAAATAGGCATAAGAGGTATCATCGACCATTATTAGCAGGAGAAATGGTGTTAGTAAAAAGACCAGCCATTTCGGATCCAGGGAACCGTGTGTACAAGAAGTTCCAGAAAATGTACCACGGACCGTATCAAATAATCAGAGATTTGAGGAATAACGCATATAGAATTCGGCACTATGAAACGGATCACGAAGTGACCATGAATTCAGCAAATTTGAAATTATATTACCCTCCCGAAGATTTTGATGAAGCAAATGAACAAGCCCTGGTTATGGAAACATTTAGTGATGAATCCGCTTTTGACATAAACAAGAATAAGGAAGAAATAGAAAATAGAGCTCAAGCATTCGAGTGCGAATGCGAATTGGAAAAATTGTATTGGGAAATCAAAGAAATAATTGATTTGGTTGAAGAAGAAAATTTCAATTTAAGAAAGGAGAATGATGAAATAAGGAAACGGGTAGGGATAGACCAAACCCGTAAGGAAGAATGAGGTTCTGGGGACTTAAAGCCCAGACGAATAAAGGAAAAAGAAAGAAAGGGTAGGGACAGAGCATACCCGACCTACACAATTACCGGATACGACTTAAAAGAAATAAAAAGAGACGGAAGGTACGGATAACGTTATGATGGCTTCGACGAATAAAGAAAGATAAGATTAATTGAAATAAATTTCCTCAAAATTTTTCGAAAATTTATTTACCTAAGGAGGGGAGAGTTGAACCCATGTGCCATAGGGTCCAAGGAGGTCGAATCCATGTATTTGGGGAAGAAATGAAAGAAACGTACAGTTTCTAATGTAACATAGAGAAAGATCAAGCCAGGATTCTAGCCTAACATTGTGCAAGCAGCGCGAGCCAGGTGTTCGAGAGATGAGATCACCCCTCTTGACATTCAGAAGGAGCTGGTCATGAGTATTAATAACCGAGTGGAAAATTTCGCCTGTTAGACAAGGAAGCCTGACTCGGAAATCGAGCTGAGCTTGCTTGAAAACGACAACACCGCCTATGCGCCAGAAGAGGAATAATTAAATTTAACCCGTTTACGAGTATAAAAATAAGTAAAGAATTACAGTACGGTGAATCAGTTCGAATTAGAGATTTTTGTGTAAAGAAAAACCCTTTAATAATTGCACAGGAGAAAACTGCAAACGCAAGTAGACGTCATAGGGGATTTACCAAGGCCTGTGGAGAGGGGAGAATGCAAATGAACAGCAACACCCACACAGTTGAGGACGAGAAATTAAATAATATCTCCGAATTGCACGATCGATTCTTATGCGCAATGAGATTATTTAACATTGAGAAGACGAGCTTTTTGAAGGTATAATTTTTATAATGGTGCACCCATTATTTTAAAAGTTGGGCACGGAAAGGGCTAGAGTCTTGTCTTTTTGTAGCGAAAGAGTATAAAGCTCCTGGCATCACCAAGCCAAACATGCAGTTTCAAACAGTCCAGGGGACGTGACGCTGGAGCATCAGTACAAGCAGTTCCAAACAGCCCGAGGGGGGCGTTGCTACGCATCAGTATTCAGACAGCCGTGTGGGGCGTTACTCTGCTTCACACCGAAGACAGTTTACCAGTACTCCTTGAGGGGAGAAACGCTGTATTACACCGCAGAATTAATATCTAAAAGGCCACAGGCGTCGCAGTATTAACAACTTGCTTGCCTCCATAAGGAGTTGTAAAGAAGAAATATTAAAGTATCGCCGTGTTGAAAAATTAGGAAAATCCTAGTTACAGGATTTAGGTCCGACAGTACACAAGTTTACAGTGAAAAGTTCGTAAGATATAGTCAGAGCAGGCTGCGAACGTTGCACTTAAGGCGATAGGTCTTTAAATAAACGACCGAAAATATCATAACGTACGGAAGTACCGTAATAGAAAGATAAACAGTTATCTAATTTAAAGAACCCAAATAGGGAAAAACAGAGTAAGGTTCTCAACGTATTTCAGAAAAGTAGGAGTGCGAGAACCGAATAAATAAAGAAGAACGGAGACTATAGACATTATCTCCAGAAAGCAGACGAACCATTCTAAAGCACTAGACTCGAGAAGTACTAGCTGCTATAAAATAAATCCATCGATCATCGATAGGTTATCAAGGGGACCTCGATCCGAACAGACTTTCACTAGGATCGATAAACTAGATCTAAAAAGGAAGCCGTTCAAGCTAGAGAAATAGCCGGTCATCCAGAATAGGATTCGAAGAATTAGGATTCCAGGGAAAAGTAGATGTTTCGAGACTTTCGTATTCTGCAGGATAGGAAGCCGACATTGAATAAATTTCACCCTTGGAAACGGGAGATTAAGAGGTCACGTGTGATAGGCTAGGAAAATACGGTCTAGTGATCAAAAGTTGTGAAGTGTAAATCTATCAAATTTGTGTGTTAAAATAATATTTTTTAGTGTTTATTGTGTGTTCTAAATGGATACACCAGTGTATTAAAAATGTTGTCAATGTTAAGTGTATTGAATATGTGTCAAGAAGTGTTTGTACATGAGATGAATTTCTACAATATGGAGTAAGTTAAGAAGTGGGCAAAAATGAAACACCGCACAAGGATAAAGGTCATGAGACGACCTTAAAAACATGTGAGTAATGAATTTCATTATATTTTGGTGTCAGGAAATGATTGTGTACAAATCCACCGGAGTTTTTGAGTAAAAGGGATGTGTTTAAATAAATAAATACTGAATAAACAAGAACGCGGTCTGAACAATAATAGAAATTTGAGAAACTATAAATAATTATGTAAAAGAATAAATCCAGTAGAGGAAATATATGAATAAAATGTCAGTGTATTTGACGAATGTCATAAGAGCAAGCGAAATATTAATAATTATCATGAAAGATATTTAAATAAAAGTAAATTTGAGTTATATGAAAGAAATAGCTTTTGAGCTTGTGTAAAGAATGAAGATATGAAATAATAATAATAATAATAACCAAGTAAGGAAATATTAAATAAAGATCAAATTAATTGATGTGAACATAAGAGCGTTAGAGCCTTAATGAAAAGTATAGACATGATGTTCAAATACATGTTCTTAAAAAGAGAGAAAGTTATTGTCAAGGGAAAAGAATAATATAAAAATTGAGATGTGTATCAATTGTTAATATGGTATTATCAGTTCTTTGGATGACGCTAGGCTTTAAAATAAAGTATAGCGCAAAAAGAGCGCAATTAAAATAAAATGTCACGCTAGGAACGCGTAAAAGTTAATGTACTTGGTAAATTACTTATGAGAGGTAGTTGATTGTAGCGAATTGAGAATTGGTGTAAGTCCTCTATTTGTGACGTAGTATCACGAGGCCATTGTGTATGTTGTATTGAAAGGGAGCAAATGTATGGTATTGAGCGTAGGTCTTATAAGCTATAGGCTGACCCTAAATCGCATTTTGTATAGTCCTCTATATGGGAATGCTTCCCGATGCATGTGAAGAGATTCGAACTCAGAATCTTCTTTTTGTGAAAGTCCCTTTATTATTCGTCGTAGAATGTGTAATTACTCTTCCCCAATCAATGAGGACCTTTCATAATTAATAAATGCCAAGATTACGAATGTGGTTTATGAGCCCAATAATATTGTTGAATTTAAACCAGGAGTAGAATGCCAGGTCTCCCCAAAGAATTGAGAATGAACGAAAAGCTGTTTTGTAAAAGCATTAAAGAGAGCTCTAGCTTAGACTAGACGGGAGGGTTCCCGCATAGTCATAAATAACGCTCGAGTAGCACGGTCAGACCCTTGGAGCAGGAGGGGTGTCTGAAGGCCGTCTTGTAAGGAGTAATGAATACACCAGGAGTGTTTAAAGTTGTTAATGACCCGGGCGTTGAACCGAGGTCCTTGTAGATTGATATTTCCGCTTGCCTGTTCAGATCGTAGTTTTTTTTAATGTGATAATGGTCTTATAAGACATATGAGATAAATAACAATCCCTATTGTAATGTTGTATGGAAGTAGGATTCCATGAGTTAATTGAAGGCAACTAGGTTCCGGGAGTGACCATAGTTTTTTGACTGTGTCAAGTATCTTCATACTCTGGAGTACACCTTCAAATTTTGTTACGACTCATCAATCCAACATGGCGGCTGTGCGAAATATTTCACCAGCATTCAATATCTCCGAAACTATTACCGATATTACCCTGATATTTTCTATGGTGATCGAGGGAACTACTATAAGTTCACTTATGTGACTTTTGAAAACCTGGTAACTACAAAACCAACATGGTGGCCAAGCGAATTTGCGACTTTAAATAGACGTTTCTCGCGATTTGACCAACCAAACGCAATGAAACTTGGTACAGTATATGTTTATATACATTGTAATGCACCGACATCTAACTTCGTTCAGTTGTTTACATAATCACAAGATGGCGGATGTGCGAAATATTTCACCGGCATTCTATATCTCTGAAACTATTAGCGGTATCTCCCTAAAATTTTGTACGGAGATAAAGGGCACTACTGGAAGTCCATCTATAAGATTTTCAAAAACCGGTTAACTACAAAACGAACATGGCGGCCAAGCGAATTTGAACATTTCAAATAGACCTTTCTCGCGATTTAATGTTCCAAGCGCACTGAAACCTGGTACAGGAAATATTTATACACATTGTAATCCACTGGTATCTAATTTAGTTCAATTGTTTACATAACCTCAAGATGGCGGCAGTGCGAATTTTAAAATTAAGTTTTTATTTCTTGTGATATAGTCATGCGATCGAAGTGAAAGTTTGAATAATGAACCTACGCAACAATTTTCCTTTAATGGTACATGACTCTATGGCCTATACATTTAACAATCCAACATGGCGACCATCCGAAATATTTAGACGATACTGAATATCTACGAATCTATTTTAGCAATCAAACTAAATTTTCTAATGTTCATAGGGGCTATAAACTTAAGTTCACCTATAGGACTTTAAATAACCTGGTGATCACAAATCCAACATGGCGGTGACGCGAATTATAAATATTCACATGGACGTTTCTCGCAATTTAACCATCCGCGTGCAGTGAAACTTGGTGCAGTAAATCTTTATCCGAATGTTAATCCATTGGCATCTAATTTATTTCAATTGTTTCCATAACCTCAAGATGGCAGCTGTGAATTTTTTTTAAATCTCCTTGTTTTTTCTTGTGTCCTAATTATGCGATTGAAGTTTGAATACTACACGTTCACAATAATCTGCATGTAACAGTACATAACTCTAGGACCTACATATATAAAATCCAACATGGCGACCATCCGAAATATTTAGTCGGTTCTCAATATCTACGAATCTATTACAGCAATCAAACTGAAATTGTGTATGTTGATAGTGGCAATTAACATAAGTAGGATATATGAAAATAGGCTGTATAGTTCTTCACGGAACTACTTGTTTGACTGTGTCAAGTATCTTCATACTCTGGAGCACACAAGTAATTTCCTGATTACCTTGATGTATTTGTAAAACTAGAGAGAGATGATAACAGCTGAAGACATGTGAAAATGCCCAAATATTGAGTTAGATAATTAACATGTAATTTTAAATGTAATTATACATTTGTTTGATGATTAAGAAAATATAAAAAAAATAGTATTGGAGGTGTACAAAGAATGACACCATTATTATAGAAAGCATTGAGCCAAAAGAGCTCGGAGTTATATGAAACTTACAGTTGATGCTTTATGGAAGTAAAAATAATTAGGAATTGTTGGTTTATATGGAAACCATATGTTTTAATACAATATTTGTTTTATTATTATGTTATTCCTTGTTCATTTGGAACAAGTAGATGATTATGGGTCAGTAATTTAATTGTTTAATTGTTTGTAGCGCCATAATTTCGATTAATTAAATGTGTTAAAATAGGAGTTGATTTTGTTGTTATTTTTGCAAGTGTATCCTCTAATTAATCCAAAATATGTGAGTCACAGAGTGGGTGAACTTACCGCTACCCCGAAAATCCCGAATTGAGCTACGCTGGTATACTGTGATTGGCATATTTCTTGCTAAAAGGGCACAGTATGTGTGTGTGTGTGTGAGAGAGAGTCTGTGTGTGTGTGTGAGTGTGTGTACTCTGAATGTCTGTCCCCGGTATCAATTCGAACACGGTGAAACCGAATTGAACGAAATTTGGTACAAGGGTAGCACTAGCAAAGGACACCTCAGTGTCATGTTTTATATCGCCTCCATCTTGACGGAAACGTAATGGCGGCCACACAAATGTTCAAAGCTTAAATCAAATTACGACTAACCTAACATCCGATCTCTACCAAATTTTGCAACAACATACCTTTATGGAGGGAGCATCCTTTGACCAATCTAATAGGTCATTAGCCTAATAGTTTGCGGATGGCGGCCATCTTTGTGTCAAAATCGATTCCCCCTATTAATTTGAACACGGTGAAACCGAATGGAACTAAATTTGGTACAGAGGTAGCACTAACAAAGGGCACCTCAGTGTCATGTTTTATATCGCCGCCATCTTGACAGAAACGTAATGGCGGCCACACAAATGTTCAAAGCTTAAATCAAATTACGACTAAACTAATCATCCGATCTCTACCAAATTTTGCAACAACATATCTTTATGTGGGAAGCATATTCTGACCAAACTGCAAGATCATCAGCCCAATAGTTTGCAGATGGTGGCCAAGTATGTGTGCAAATTGATTCCCCCTATCAATTCAAACACGGTGAAACCGAATTGAACGAAATTTGGTACAGAGGTAGCACTAGCAAAGGTCATATCAGTGTCATGTTTTATATCGCCGCCATCTTGACGGAAACGGAATGACGGCCACCCAAATGTTAAAAGCTTAAATAAAATTACGACCATCCTAATAATTTGATCTCTGCCTGATTTTGCAACAACATGCCTTTTTGTGGAAAGCATCTTATGTCTGACTACAATGTCATCAGCCCAATAGTTTGCATATAGCGGCCATGGATGTGTGCAAATCCATTCCCCATATCAATTCAAACACGGTGAAGCCGAATTGAATGATTTTTTTTTACAGAGGTAGCACTAGTAAAGGCACCTCATATTCATGTTTAATATCCCTATAGCACGTTGTATTTCAACTAGCTACTACAACAAGCATTCAATTATACTCCTTGAAAAGGACCAAGCGTTATAACAATACCCATGCATTTAGGAGAAAGTAGGCTATATGTTCTTTACTGAACATCTTGTTTGGTTTAAAATAAGGCATTCGTAACTATAAAGAGCTTCCGGTTTAATGACAGTGGCATAATGTCGTAACTTTGCTCTGAAAGATATGGTTTCCTTGTTATTGTTTATTTATTTAATAATTTTTATATATATACTAGCAGAAGTACCCGTTCTTCGAACGTTGTTCGGTGTTAACACCAGACATTATCAATTGAGCTACTGTTGCAATGGTTAGCGGTTTGTCATTCCTTCAAGTTTATCAGAACAAAGTTAGTTTACTGGGAATAACATTCACACTGTTAATTTAAGGCCCTTAAAATGTAGTTTTCGGAGACCCTTTATAGATTCCCGAATTTTGGGTCTCTCATTGAGAAGCGCAACATATGCTTTGGTCGTCCTTCTAGGATAATTTTTATATTTCGCCTATTTTAGCATATATTGAGAAGTTTTTCTCTATATCCACCCTTCTACTGTAATGAAAAGTACGGTGAAGAGTTTTATAAATGATTGGTGTATTGACTCTCATGGTTACCATACCTAATTTTACAATGTACCAAGCATCCGAACACGAGGTATAGGCGTACATAAAGATACACAGAAAGACAGACAGACAATTCTATTGTCTACAACATATCACCCAGATATCAAAATATGGGTATATCTACCACACAGTATCAAATAAAATCATCCTTACGATGAACCCGTATGTCGACAAAAAAAAAGTTAAAATGTGCTCTCAGACTAAATTCACCTAACGTGTACCGTACTTCCTGACGTGAAACACAATTGAAAGCCTTGTAGACGAAACGCAATACACGTCACATAAAAACTGACCCTCTACGTTGTGCTAGGTGCCCATACACAGGAAGACCCCTTTCATAAATTATAAAGGCTTGTGGTGCATGAAAATTCAGGTTCTTTAGCCTCAAATTGCCCAAATTCCTAAAAGCCGCAAAAAATGCTGGTTCAATTCAGGAATTTTTGAAAATAATGTTTCTGTTTAGAGATATAATAGACCTTCTGTACTATATGTCGAACGTGAAAATTGCATGAAAAAATTCTAGGTTACCCCTTCACCCCCTTAATTGCATTGATGAATTATACGGTCTACGTTAGTTCCGTGATAACCTTATAGCCATTTGCAAACTTTCACAGAAATGTAATAAATGGAGTGACATAGCTTCTTACAGAAATAGATGGAAAGTTGTATGCCACCCCTTGAGATAATGTTCTCATGGTTACCGATTTGCATTCCTTCATTAGCTTGTTAAATTAAATTAAATTAGTTTTCTGGGAATATTTCAGAAACTGTTGGATTTAGAGCCTTATAATGTAGTTTTCGAGGATCCTTTAGGGCCCCCGAGTTTTGTTGCTGGCACCGAGGGGATTTGTCTCGTCGTTGTACGCCATAATATAATACTAATAATAATATAATATAGGGAGAAATTATAACACCTATTTTTATTTTATTTTTAATTAAGCCAATGGCCATGTACTTTTCTTTTCAGGACGGGTCAGGGAAGGGATATTATCAGAGAAAGAAGTATTCACATCACGCATGAGCAAAATGGAAATGGCCTACCATTTAACTAAGGGCATCTATAAGAAAAGGTCAATATCCTTCAACGCAAAACTAAAACATTACTGCAGTGTCATCCGTCCGGAGGTCTTGCATGCTTCTGAATGCCTCACGATGAACAAAAAAGGCTTGGTCGAGAAACTGGAGGCCAAAGAAAGGAAATTTTTGAGAAAGATATTGGGTTCCATCAAAGACAATGGGGAATACAGAAGACGACATAACCATGACCTATATACTCATGTGGAGAAGATAAGCAACGTCATCCGGAAGAGAAGGTTACCATTATTTTTTTGGGGGGGCATGTGAAACGAATGAGCCCAGCGAGACTGACCAACAGCAACATAACTTACTATCAGGAGAGGAAAACAAAATGGGCCTGGTGCATTGAACTGGATAAAGATCTGAAAGAAGTTGGGGTTACACCAACAGACATTCAGGAGCGCGCCCCACTCAAAGGGAAACTTCAAGCTTGTAATGGTTTCCAAGAAAAACCGAAGCTGAAAACGGGAAAGATTTGGACCCAGGAACGGAAGGAAGTCCACCGAGAACGAATGCGGGCGTACAGGGCAAACATCAAAGCCAGTAGGAGACGGTTTGACGCGGTCCATAGATGGCCTATACGAAATGAATGAATGAATGACTAATATGGGTATAGGAATATAATAGACCTGCCGTACCACACCCGCAGGTGTAAATCGCGTGAAAATATTCTAGAGTACTCCTTGATCCCCTTAAGCGCATTATACGTATTGATGAATTTTAAGGCTTGATTTGGTTCCGTGAAACCTTCTAGCCGTTTGCAAACTTTCACACTAATGTAAGTAATGGAATTGCATTACGTCTTACAGCAATATATGGACCTCTGAGAATCCGTTGGCATGGTTACTGGCTTGCATTCGTTCATTATTTTATTAAATTAAATTAGTTTTCTGGGAATATCTCAAAAACGGTTGGTCTTCGGTCCTTAAAATGTGGTTTTCGGGGACCCGAGTTTAGTCTCTCACATTGAGGGGCTGAAAATGAGTTTTGTCTCGTCCTTCTACGGCTATTTCAGCTTGTATTTTAAGGGGTAGGCCCCCTTTTATGAGAGGTACGGAGAAGATTTACATCAATGATTAGTGTCGTGCCTCTGATGGATATCTGTACCAAATTTTACGTTGATACACCCAGCCGTTCTCGAGTTATAAGGGAACAAATTTGTCCCCAGACAAACAAACAAACAAACAAACAAACAGACAAAAAATTATTTTCGAGCGCATCCATCATAAAACAGTCTGAAACGTGTAAACAAACCAATTTCCGTAGAAATTCAGAGAAAAACACACAAATTTTCATTTTTAGCCTATTTTCAATTTTGAAAAAAATAGGCTTATGAGATCACCTTTTGTCCGTGTGTGTGTGCGTGTGTGTGTGTGTGTGTGTGTGTGTGTGTGAGGTGTGTGTGTGTGTCCCCTAATAACTTTTAAACGGCTGGAGCGATTTCAATGAAACTCAGTAAGTTTATAGTACTATTCCGGGCGACCTCGACCGTGCCCTTTAAATTTTGTTACGTCTCACCAATCCAACATGGCGGCTGTGCGAAATATTTCACAAGCATTCAATATCTCCGAAACTATTACCGATATCACCATGGAATTTATTATGGTGATAAAGGGAACCACTAGAAGTTCACCTATGTGACTTTTGAATAACTGGTAACTACAAAACCAACATGGCGGCCACGCGAATTTGCGACTTTTAAATAGACGTTTCTCGCGATTTAACCAACCAAACGCTATAAAACTTGGTACATTATATGTTTATACACGTTGTAATGCACCGACATCTAACTTGGTTCAATTGTTTACATAACCACAAGATGGCGAATGTGCGAAATATTTCACCGGCATTCTATATCTCTGAAACTATTAGCGATATCACCCTGAAATTTTGTACGGAGATAAAGGGCACTACTGGAAGTTCGTCTGAAAGACTTTCAAAAACCGGTTAACTTCAAAACGAACATGGCGGCCAAGCGAATTTGAACATTGTAAATATACCTTTCTCGCGATATAATGTTCCAATCGCAATGAAATCTGGTACAGGAAATTTTTATACACATTGTAATACACGGGTATCTAATTTAGTTCAATTGTTTACATAACCTCAAGATGGCGGCATTGCGAATTTTAGAATTAAGTTTTCATTTCTTGTGTTGTAATCATGCGATCGATGTGAAAGTATGAATAATGAACCTACGTAATAATTGTCCTTTAATGGCACATGAGACTATGGCCTATACATTTAACAATCCAACATGCCGACCATCCGATATATTTAGACGATACTGAATATCTACGAATATATTATAGCAATCAACCTGATTTTTTTAATGTTCATAGGGGCTATGATCTTAAGTTCACCTATAGGACTTTAAATAACCTGGTGATCACAAATCCAACATGGCGGCGACGCGAAGTATAAATATTCACATGGATGTTTCTCGCAAGGTAACCATCCGAGTGCAGTGAAACTTGGTACAGTAAATCCTTATACGAATGTTAATCCACTGGCATCTAATTTATTTCAATTGTTTCCATAACCACAAGATGGCAGCTGTGCGAAATTTTAAAGTCTCCTTGTTACTTCTTGTGCCCTAATCATGCGATTGAAGTTTGAATGCTACACGTACACAATAATCTTCATGTAACAGTACATAACTCTAGGACCTACATACTGTATATTAGACCCAACATGGCGACCATCCGAAATATTTAGTTGGTTCTCAATATCTACGAATCTATTACAGCAATCAAACTGAAATTTTGTATGTAGATAGAGGTAATTAACATAAGTAGGATATACGAAAATAGGCTGTATAGTTCTTCACAGAACTACTTGTTATGTATAGAGATATATACTGCACCGCTCGGTGTTGACCGTGTTTTATTGCACAGATTCTGGTTTTACTCGCTAACCGTTGGAGATATACGAAAAGTGATAAGGGCCTTTCGGATAGAAAATTAAATGATAAAGCTTATGTATACCATCAAAAGGTTGCTATTTCTTAGCGTTCTCTTTTTATTTGAAAAGGAAATATGAAATTTTGAAACCAAAGGGTGTAGTGACGTCACAAATGTCGGTTTTACTCGCTAACTGTTGGAGATACACGAAAAGTGATAAGGACCTTTCGGATAGGAAATTAAATTTCATAGCTCGCATGTCCCATCAAAAGTTTGCTATTTCCTACCGTTCTCTTTTTATTTGATATGGAAATATGAAATTTTGAAACCAAAGGGTCTAATGACGTCACTAAAATGGTCGCCATTTTTTAATAGTGCAAAATTTCGAAATCAAAAGTATCGTATATGTAAACCTGGTAAATCCGCTACATCCATGCAAAATTTCATTTTAATCGGACCAGTGATTCTTGAGTTATTGAGTAACACACAGACAGACAGACACACACCATCTCATTTTTAGCCTACTTTCGATTTTTGCAAAAAATGAAAGTAGACTTATGAGATCAACACAGGGCGAAAAAAGTGTGTCTGTCTGTGTGTGTGTATGTGTGTGTGTGAGTCTGTGTGTGTGTCTGTGTGTGTGTGTGTGTGTCTGTGTGTGTGTGAGTGTGTGTACTCTGAATGTCTGTCCCCCCTATCAATTCGAACACGGTGAATGCGAATTGAACGAAATTTGGTACAAAGGTAGCACTAGCAAAGGACACCTCAGTGTCATGTTTTATATCGCCGCAATCTTGACGGAAACGTAATGGCGGCCTCACAAATGTTCAAAGCTTAAATCAAATTACGACTAACTTAATCATCCGATCTCTACCAAATTTTGCAACAACATACCTTCATGGGGGGAGCATCCTTTGACCAAACCAATAGGTCATCAGCGTAATAGTTTACGGATGGCGGCCATCTTTGAGTGAAAATCGATTCCCCCTATTAATTCGAACACGGTGCAACCGAATGGAACGAAATTTGGTACAGAGGTAGTACTAACAAAAGGCACCTCAGTGTCATGTTTTATATCGCCGCCATCTTGACGGAAACGTAATGGCGGCCACACAAATGTTCAAAGCTTAAATCAAATTACGATTAACCTAATCATCCGATCTCTACCAAATTTTCCAACAACATACCCTTATAGAGGAAGCATCCTTTGACCAAATGAATAGGTCATTAGCCTAATAGTTTGCGAATGGCGGCCATCTTTGTGTGAAAATCAATTCCCCCTATTAATTCAAACACGGTGAAACCGAATGGAACGAAATTTGGTACAGAGGTAGCACTAGCAAAGGGCATCTCAGTGTCATGTTTTATATCGCCGCCATATTGACAGAAACGTAATGGCGGCCACACAAATGTTCAAAGCTTAAGTTAAATTACGACTAACATAACCATCCGATCTCTACCAAACTTTGCAACAACATACCTTTTTGGAGGGAGCATCCTTTGACCAATCTAATAGGTTATTAGCCTAATAGTTTGCGGATGGCGGCCATCTTTATGTCAAAATTGATTCCCCCTATTAATTCGAACACGGAGGAACCTAATGGAACGAAATTTGGTACAGAGGTAGCACTAGCAAAGGGCACCTCAGTGTCATGTTTTATATCGCCGCCGTCTTGACTGAAACGTAATGGCGGCCACACGAATGTTCAAAGCTTAAATCAAATTACGATTAACCTAATCATCCGATCTCAACCAAATTTTGCAACTACATACCTTTATGGAGGGAGCATCCTTTGACCAATCTAATAGGTCATTCGCCTAATAGTTTGCGGATGGCGGCCATCTTTGTGTCAGAATCGATTCCCCCTATTAATTCAAACACGGTGAAACAGAATGGAACGAAATTTGGTACAGAGATAGCACTAGCAAAGGGCATCTCAGTGTCATGATTAATATCATCGCCATATTGACAGAAACGTAATAGCGGCCACACAAATGTTTAAAGCTTAAATCAAATTACGACCAACATAACCATTCGATCTCTACCAAACTTTGCAACAACATACCTTTATGGAGGGAGCATCCTTTGACCAATCTAATAGGTCATTAGCCTAATAGTTTGCGGATGGCGGCCATATTTATGTCAAAATTGATTCCCCCTATTAATTCGAACACGGTGGAACCGAATGAACGAAATTTGGTACAGAGGTAGCACTAGCAAGAGGCACCTCAGTGTCATGTTTTATACCACCGCTATCTTGACGGAAACGTAATCGCGGCCACCCAAATGTTAAAAGCTAAAATGTAATTACGACCAACCTAATAATCTAGTCTCTACCAAATTTTGCAACACCATATCTTTATGTGGGAAACATATTCTGACCAAGCTGCAAGAACATCAGCCCAATAGTTTGCAGATGGTGGCCAAGTATGTGTGCAAATCGATTCCCCCTATCAATTCAAACACGGCGAAACCGAATTGAACGATATTTGGTACAGAGGTAGCACTAACAAAGGGCACCTCATATTCATGTTTAATATCCCTATAGCACGTTGTATTTCAACAAGCTACTACAACCAACATTCAATCATACTCCTTGAAAAGGACAAAGTGTTATAACAATACCCATGCATTTAGGAGAAAGTAGGCTATATGTTCTTTACTGAACATCTTGTTATATATTAGTATGATTTATTTATTTATTTATTTATTTATTTATTTATTTTCGATACATCAAGATTCCTACAGGAAGCAAAGAAAATGGGGTTGGTGGTTAATAAATCGAAAACAAAATACATGATTATATCACGTCGACAGAATATTCCGATCGCTATCGACGTTGGAATGCACAAATTTCAGACAGTTGAATCATTCAAATATCTAGGATCAATATTGTCAAACAAAAGTGAAATAGAAGAGGAAATAAGACAAGGAATCACCAACGCTACTCATGTTTCCTATAGGATGAGTAGAATTTTCACTTCACGTCTAATATCTCAGGAAAACAAGATCCACCTATACATGACCCTAGTACGACCTGTTTTAATGTATGGATGTAAAACGTGGGCGACTCCAGGAACTTTTGAAGAACGTATATTTGCATTTGAAAGAAAAATGCTGCGCAAAATCTATCGCCCAAAATACTGACCAGTAACTGACAGTTGAGAAAGACGGAGTAAAGAGGAGTTATATCGACGTTATAAAAGGGCAGACATCAGTAGAGAGATAGAGAGAAGACGATTACAATGGTTAGGACACATTATCAGAGCAGAAGGTACTCTCCCGAACCGTGTGATCAATTTTCAACCAACGGGGAAACGTCCAAGAGGTCGACCAAGAACAAGATGGAAAGATCGAGTCATGTTGGCACTGAACCAGGGGGATCCAGATGCAAGTATGAAAGCTGCCAGGGATAGAAATCGTTGATCTAATATATGCAACCATTATTGAGAAGCTGAACTCATTCTTCCTGTTATGAAGTACAATGTTATATTATGTTATGCTTGCTATTTATATTGTAATCAAGAATTTATTGTACTCCCTTGTTTTTCTGCTATTGGGTCATAATGGCCTGCCACATGCAATAAATGATGATGATGATGATTTATTTTCGATAGTTGCGACGTAGCATCGGTTGACCCTCTCTTACGCTCTATCATATCTATATAATCAGTAATCCAATGTTGAATGAAATTTCCGTGACGAATGAAGAATTTAAGTACAGATAAACAAAGTAATGAGTGTGAATGTGAATAACAGATTAGCCTCCAATAATGGCCTCGTAACACCCGTATCTTGCAGTCAAACGCAGGCTGTATTGTATTGTAATGTGGCCAATGTCTTGTGGTGGAGATACTACAAGCCATTATGATCGAGCCAATTAAAGACAGCCCGCGACTCGGCCAGTATTTTCGACACCAGTTTGAAATTAGTGTGCTGCTAGATGTTTGGGGAGTCTGCCCGCTATTGCTACAAAAGTTTTGCGTCTTGGTGGCGACCGATATTGGGTTTGTACCAACTGTCGCCTCACGAAATGTCCTGGCCGGCCACTGTTTTATGGAGCAGTGACCACCAATAACACGCCATATGCCACCGTCTCCAATCTCACCTCCACCAGCTAACTGCATTTTCATACCGCGGTCAACACAGCACAACTGCCCGCTACTACCTAAACATTTCCCGCGTTTTGAAAACTGGAATAATCCTTGGGGGTACTTGGAACAGGAGAGAACGATCCACATTTTTCGATAATACTAGTGTTGTTGATTTTCAATAATGGGCTTCGGTCATTGTGATCATCAGCATCGTGTAATTCAGGTGCGTTTCGAAACAGTCTGGTAAATTGAGATCGGATTCCTATGGGTTAGAGTGCACGAAGCAAACATTCGTGTTGATTCATTAAGAAGCTTTGAGACATCGTCATGTAGCCCCGTGTACACAGGTGTGTAAGGAATTTGTCTGATAACCTATGTTATTGTAATAATAATAATAGCTGTCTGTCTGCGACATACGTGCCCCAGATGAAACATCAGGGGATAAATGAAAATGACGAATTAACTCTAGTGGACTGTATTTACAAAAATGTACATGTTACAAAAGACACAACACTTGATATGCGAAGGAGCTGCTGCTCCGAAACACAAACACATTCAGCCATGATGGCAACTTCTCTCTCTGTTCAGGTCACTGCTGCCAACCTAAACATAAATAAATGTCCTTTGCCAACTGTGGAAATAACACAATTATATTCTCCCTGAGAGCAAACATACTCCCCACCTTGAAATACATGGATTTCAATAATCTGAACTGGAAACACTGAAATGTTCCAATGACAAGGACATAAAACACTAAAATATTCACTAACTTAAAACACTGACATATTAACAGTCAAAATTATGTGTCTGCTCAATTGGTAGCGGAGCTACCTTGGAAACTGGTCGTTTAAAAATACCACTGTTGCACTTCACTGAAACCACTCTTACCACATTGTCTTTACCACCATGCACTTCTGTGATAACACCAAGGGGCCACTGGAGTGGGGGAACATTGTCTTCCCGTATCAGCACCACAGTACCTGGTGATACGTTGCTGGAGGAGGTCGTCCATTTGCTGCGCTGTTGCAGATGGGTGAGGTAATCCAATGACCATCTCTTCCAAAAGGATTGGAGTCTTTGTTGCAGAACCTTATATCTAGTTAACAAAGGCCGTTTACATAATGTTAAATCGGGTTCGGGAAGAGTAGTGAGGGGTTCGCCTATAAGGAAGTGACCTGGTGTCAAGGTAGATGCATCAGAAGGATCATTTGACAGGGTTAGAAGGGGACGTGAGTTTAAGCAAGCCTCAATTTGCGCAGTTAATGTAGCCAATTCTTCATATGTGAAATGAAGTGTTCCGAGAACTCTTCTTAGATGATGTTTGAGGGATTTTACTCCGGCCTCCCAAAGCCCTCCAAAATTAGGGGCATGAGGAGGTATGAAATGCCACTTAACTCCACAACTACTGGCGAAGTTACTGATCTCCTCTCTAGTCCGTTCCTGAGTGAACAATTTCTTGAGCTCCTTGAGCTCTTTACTAGCACCTTGGAAATTTGTACCATTGTCGGAGTACATGTTGCTGCATAATCCTCTTCTTGCGATGAATCTCCTGAGTGCTGCGAGGAAAGCTTGAGTGGTTAGGTCGGAAACTATTTCTAAATGAATGGCCTTGGTGCACATACATATGAAAATGCATATGTAACCCTTGACAATGGTCTTGCTACGTGGATTGCCGATCTTCAAGTAGAAAGGGCCCGTGAAGTCTGTGCCGGTGTTGCGGAATGGTCTTGCTTGAGACACACGAACTGAGGGCAACTGTCCCATTACTTGCTGTGTAGTTTTGGCTTTGAACCTGAAGCATTTTGTACAAGTGTTAATAACTCTTCGAACCACCGACTTTCCATTGATGATCCAGTAGCACTGTCAGATGGATGCTAAAGTCAACTGGTTTCCTGAATGTAGGAGTCTTTCATGTTCCCTCTTGATTATTAAATCAGTAAACTGATGTTTAGCGGGCAAAATCATCTGATGTTTGAAATCGTAGTCTTGATTGGAGTTCTCTAGTCTTCCTCCAACTCTCAGGATTTGATCCTTGTCTAAAAATGGTACTAAACTTTGAAGTTTGCTACGTCTTGACACTGCATTGTGTTTCAAAAGATCAGCTATTTCCTCGCGGAATGCTATTGACTGGACTAGTCTAACACATGTCATGTTAGTTTGCTGCAACTCTTTTATTGTTAATGGACCATGTTTCCGTTCTGAAGGTTTGTGTTTAGTGTTGTGCACGAATCTTAAACAGTATGCTAACACTCTTTGTAGCTTGAGATGGGAAGAAAATCTTGTGAGCACGTCTGCAGGATTAGAGTGGACTGAACAACTAAGCACTATCTTGCGTTGCTCAGGAATCTCTGATTCAGGTTGTTCACTGGAAGTGGGCCAGTTCCGTTCCGAACACTGTAGCCATTCAGGACCATGCCACCAAAGATGATTATTTAAAAGGTTTGTAGGATCAGTTCCTCGAGAAATTAGATCTGCAGGATTGTCTGCTGATGCTACGTGCTTCCAATCCTTGACTGAAGTATTGCCTTGCACTTCAGCCACACGGTGCGCAACAAAAGTTTTCCAATTTGACGGTTCACCTGCTAACCATGCGAGAACAATCTTTGAGTCTGTCCACAGATGAATGCTATGGAATTCAATATTGAGAACATGACACATCTTTTTAACCACTTGTGACAATAGTACTGCTGCACACAACTCTAGTCTGGGTAGCGTGATCTGTTTCAGTGGAGCCACTCTGGACTTGGAGCACAGGAAATGTGTTATTACGTGACCTTGATCTGTTGACGAGCGTAGGAATAAACATGCACCGTAGCCCTTCAAGGATGCATCAGCGAAGCCATGCAACTGCACCTGAGTACAATTTTCTTGAAGCACAAATCTGTTAATATATATATTGTCAATCAAGGGTATTTGAGAATGCAGAGTACGCCATCTTGTAAGAAGTTCCGTTGGAAGTTCATCATCCCATCCTATCTTCTCTTGCCATAGTTGCTGCAGAAACATCTTGAATGCGATGACAATAGGACTGATTAGCCCAATAGGGTCATAAATTGACGACACAATCGATAACACCTTGCGTTTGGTCACTGGAGATCCACTTCCTTGTTCTTTCTGCACACCACTGGATATCTGTACTTTGTCTGTCGCTGGATGCCAAAGTAGACCTAAAGTCTTTATATTTTCTCCAGAATCAATCTGAAGGGGAAGCTGCGTTTCTCTGCAGTCTTTTGGAACCGCCTCTAACAATGCTGGATGGTTAGAGCACCACTTGCGGAGCTTGAAGCCTCCCTTGGATAACAATTGGATCAGTTCACGTTGTAGGAGTAATGCATTGTCAACCTTACTTGTTCCTGAAATGCAGTCGTCTACATAAAAATCACGAAGAAGGACAGATGCTGCCTGCGGATACTGTTGTCCCTCATCATATGCCAATTGCCTTAAACATCTTATTGCTAGAAATGGAGCTGATGATGTGCCATATGTGACCGTCTGAAGTTGGTACTGCTTGATAGGCTCATTAGGAGAAGCTCTCCAAAGGATGCGTTGAAGGCTGCTGTCTCTGGAATCAACCTTAACTTGTCTGTACATCTTCTCGATGTCAGCTGTAAAGCCTATGGCGTGAGTTCTAAATCTAGCGACAATCGAACATAAATCTTGTTGAATAGTAGGACCCGTCATTAAAATATAATTAAGTGACTTTCCTGACCTCGATTTACAAGGAGCGTCGAAGACAACTCTAGTTTTTGTAGTAGTGCTGGATTTCTTGAATACCGGATGGTGCGGCATGTAGTATGCTACCGATGTTGCCATACTAGAATTAACAATATCCATGTGACCTAGTTCCTGGTATTCAGTGAGAAACTGGTCATAATCTACCTTCAGTTGCGTATCATTGTTAAGCCTACGCTCAAGGTATTGAAATCTGCTAGTAGCTGTTTGTAAAGAATTGCCTAATATACTTGGATCCTGCTTAAATGGTAGTCTGACTATGTATTTCCCAGATGCATCTCGTGTCACATGATCAGAAAAATGCTGTTCACATTCAATCTCTTCTTGCGACTTGACTGGCTCGTGAAGTTCTTCGATCTCCCAAAATCGTTGTACTTGGTTATGAAGGTGAACATCATTACGAAGGAAAAACGTTCCTGATTCATTGTTTCTATTTCTCGAGGTGGATTCATATGAACCTGACACAATCCATCCAAAATCTGTGTTTTGTAATACTGGAAACTTCCCTGGTCTCGTCCTGTGTCCCCTCTGTAGAATTCTAAAGAATACATCAGCACCGAGAAGCATGTCTATCTTGGCTGGGGCATAAAACCTCGGATCTGCTAACTGAATATCATTAGGGAGCTCCCTCTCTTCATAGGGTACCTGCTGACTAGGCATGTCGCTTGTAATTTTGGATAGGATCAGACATTCAACATTGTGGCGTGTGTTGCTTATGGAAGATTGCACTTCAACGCTCACACTATACTTGGCTTCAGACATGAACTGAGAAATTCCTTCGATGGGTGTGAGATTCTTGGCCTTTTTTAAGCCCAAATTTTGAACCAAACTCTCGGTTACAAAACTGCTTTGACTGCCACTGTCCAATAAGCAACGAGCTAAGTGTAGCCTACCAGCACTATCCTTTACCTTTACTATTGCTGTAGAAAGTAGAACTTGAGTTTGTGGTTTGAGTTTCATAGTGCAATAACTGGAGGAGTTACCACGAACTTGAGCATTGTGAGCCTGGTTGGACTCGGGGTTTGAGCATCTGCTGATAGCTCCTTGCTGAGACTGTTTAGACGAGTTGGCATTGAATTGCTGATTCCCAGAATCAAAATGCAACAGTGAGTTGTGACGACCGTTGCAAGTTTTGCATGTTGACTTCGAAGGACAAGAACTTATAGCGTGTGATTCATGCAAACAGTTGTAGCAAAGCTTATGCTGCTTAACTAGGTTGTATCTACGATTAACATCATAACCTAAAAATTTATCACATCTGAAGATTGGATGTTGCCCCTTACAGGCTTCACAATTATTGTTAATTGCAATGTATGAACTACTTGTAAATGGTTGTTTCTCATGCTTGAAACCATGCTTAGAAGTTTTATCTTGAGACAATCTGCTGATCTTATCACTGTGACCCTTAGTAGGTGAAAAATCAATTAATTCAAGGGTTTGAGCCCGCCTTTCAAGATATTCTAACAACTCCGTAAGTGTAGATAGTTCCTTGGATTTGTTGCTCATTTCCCATTGCTTACGTGTGGCTTCAGGTAACTTGTCAAGTATGATTTGACCTATTATGATTTCATGTAGGGGAATATTCAAATTCAAAGACTCAACAGCCTTTAAATTGGACTGTACTTGATTCAAAAGTGTGCGTAGACTAGAAGATGATTCCCTTTGGACGATATCTGGAGATAACAGTAATTTGATATGTGCATTTACTATTACCTTTGAATTGCGGTATCGGTTGCAGACCGTTTCCCAAGCTAGCTCAAAGTTATCTGCAGTAAGAGGAATGTTTTGAATGAGTTGATGAGCATTGCCACGCAGTGCTGACATTAAGTAATGGAACCTTTCAACATTACCCAAAGACTGATTCTTCAGTATTAATGAATCAAACAGGTCATGGAAATGCATGAATTGTGCAACATCACCTGAAAATTCTGGTAACCGTATCTTGGGCAAACTGTACGAACCTGTATTACTACTTGTAGATTCTCTACCGTTGCTAGAGACAGATGAGACATGTGTGCAATGGGTATTTAGTAACTGTTGTAGCTTAGCCCTAAGTTCATCATAATCATCTTCGAATTCACACCGGACTTGCTCATGAGGATTTTTGTCATCCAAATCCTCCAATTTACTTTGAATTTAATTAAATTCTGGTAATAGAGCTAATAAACGTTCATTCTTCACATTTAATACTTCAGCAGGAGTCTCACTATTAAATTCATTAATTTGGGTATGGAGTCTCGTGAGGGATGCTCGGAGAACACCTCTGCGCTTGGTCAGTGACTTTATCTCACGTTCAGTAGACATGCTTAAAATGGTTCATGCACAGGAAGGATTGCTGAGTATGGGAAGGAATTGCTATGAAATGCCTTTGTTAACTTATCTGGTGTAGAGGTTCTTTCAGTCTGCGTCGTCACCCAACGGTCGGATATCGAAGTCAGGACGTCTGAATGGAACTGCGTCTGTCAGGAATCGAAGGCTGCACCGCTGAATGGAACTGCGTCCGTCAGGAATCGAAGGCTGCACCGCTGAATGGAACTGCGTCCGTCAGTAATCGAAGGCTGCACTGCTGAATGGAACTGCGTACGTCAGGAATCGAAGGCTGCACTGCTGAATGGAACTGCGTCCGTCAGGAATCGAAGGCTGCACTACTGAATGGAACTGTGTCCGTCAGGAATCGAAGGCTGCACTACTGAATGGAACTGCGTCCGTCAGGAATCGAAGGCTGCACTGCTGAATGGAACTGTGTCCGTCAGGAATCGAAGGCTGCACTACTGAATGGAACTCGCGAGAACTCACGGATGGCCTCAAACATGCGTCCATTGATGCTTTCAACTGCACACCGAAACTTTCACAATACTGGATATGCTTTTACGAATATACAATTCATCATGATTAATTTTGAAAGTCCCGCTGCATGAATTAACTTATTCAAATACGTAGTAAATCAAGCAGGCTGGCGAGCGCTGCCTCACGCACATGTATGCACCGAAGCTAAACGACACTAGCCGAGGCGACACGAAGGCATAGCACATGGGTTGGCATTATTTGGCAGCCATTGTGCTCAATTTTCAAATAAGTTAGATCGAACAGACAAACATTGATAAATACATTGCAATTGCGCCTGCATTGTTCACAATAATGTACTAGTATTGTCTCTACATACGTATTTCGCACTGGTTCACTTAAATACAGCAGTTTTAGCGTTTGTCGAGACCACATGGCCTCAGTTGATATAGCGGGAATCCTGCCCGTGTTGGACCAAAACATATGTCTGTCTGCGACATACGTGCCCCAGATGAAACATCAGGGGATAAATGAAAATGACGAATTAACTCTAGTGGACTGTATTTACAAAAATGTACATGTCACAAAAGACACAACACTTGATATGCTAAGGAGCTGCTGCTCCGAAACACAAACACATTCAGCCATGATGGCAACTTCTCTCTCTGTTCAGGTCACTGCTGCCAACCTAAACATAAATAAATGTCCTTTGCCAACTGTGGAAATAACACAATTATATTCTCCCTGAGAGCAAACAATAGCCTAATAATAATAATAATGTCACTAAGCCCCAGAAGGCATACAGGCTAACGTGGGCCCATTACAACAAGAAATGCATTTCGACGAACGCCAAATTTCGACATTATAAATCAGTTATTGTTCCAGAAGCAGCATATGCCGCTGAAACAATAGTAATCGATGGTCATTCTAAGATTAGGGAACTGGAAAAGCAGGAGCGAAATATTCTCCGGAAGATCTACGGAGCAATCAACAGAAACGGCATTTGGATGAAGAGACCTAGTACAGAACTCTATCAAAATACCAATAGAATAACAGACAAAATTAGAAAACGCAGAGCCAAATTTTAGACTCACAGACACAGGATAGCCACCTCCAGAAACAACTTGGTATCATAACACAGAGTTAATGCAGCGCAGAATGGCTTAAAGAGGTACAGAGAGACTTACAAGAAATCAGCATAGAACATTTCGAAGACCGAACTGAGTGCCGGACGAAAATCACGAATGTTAAGTTTGAACCAAGATCATTACGACAACCTGGGAAAAATTGGACGGATGAGAGGAAGATGGAACATTCCGCGGGAATGAAGAGATTTTGGGAGGAGCGGAGGAGACACTCATCCAAATGACATCATATTATCAAGTTTAAACGCTCTTCTGTACGGGAATTTTCACTTAAATAAATAATAATGTTATTGGCCTTACGTGAAGTCTCCGTGGCTTAGGCAGCAGCACGCCGGCCTCTCACCGCTGGGTCCGTGGTTCAAAACCCGGTCACTCCATGTGAGATCTATGCTGGACAAAACGGAGGCAGGCAGGTTTTTCTCCGGGTACTCCAGTATTCCCTGTCAACATTTCATTTCAGCAACACTCTCCATTATCACTTCATTTCGTCTGTCATTTAATCATTGCCCCAGAGGAGTGCGTCAGGCCTCAGCAGCCGGCACAGTTCATATCCTCGCCGCTAGATGGGGACTTCATTCATTCCATTCCTGACCCGGTCGGAGACTGGAAGCAGGCTGTGGATTTTCATTGGCTTTACGTCCCTTTTAACTGCTGCGGCTTTTAGAGACACCGGGGTGCCGGAATTTGGTCCCGAATGGCATATTGAACGTGGCAGTAAATCTACTGACATGTCTTTCTCACATTTGCGCACTATCAAATGCAAGCTGACTGCCCCAGGATTCGATCCTCCAACCTTGGGAACAGCAGGCGAGAACGTTACCGCTGAGCCACGCTGCCAGTCCTGTATTATTGTGATGTCTGTGTGTATTTGTAAATTAGGTGAGGATTAGAAAGGAGGGGCAGTAATTATTATTATTATTATTATTATTATTATTATTATTATTATTTTCGGTTTATACAGAACATATAACACATTTCTGGTATATTACAACGTAACTATACGGGCTTCAGTGAACCAAAATATAGCTACGGAAACAGCAACTTCTAAGCTAGAATTTCGCTACCCATGAACTTCCGAACGATTCTGGTTGTCGATAGAACTACTGCCTTCTGCATTGGTTTGTAGAGCCCAGTATCCAGATCCAGTTCTTTAAGGCCTTGGAGCAAGGTACTTGGGATCACGCCCGTACTCGAGACAATGATAGGTATGGTTTTCACTCGCTCTACATGCCATTGTCTTTTGATAGGGTCGACCAACTCGCTGTATTTGCTGATCTTTTCAATATATTTTGACTGGAGATTCTTGTTGTTAGGAATCGCAACATCAATCAATGTAGTTTGCTTGGTTTTCTTGTTTACAACCACCAGATCCGGCCTGTTGTGTGATACCGATTGATCAGTCAAAATAGTTCGGTCCCAATACAGTTTGTATTCATTGTTTTCAAGAACACACTCTGGCTGATATTGGTGGTACGGAACTTTCTTTCCTTTCAAAAGCTGAAACTTATCAGCCAACTCCTGATGCAAGATTTTAGCAACTGCATCATGCCTTTGTTTGTGCTCTGTTGCCAGGAAATATCTACATGCAGATGTAATATGCTGTATTGTTTCTGACTGTTGACATCCGTAGCGGCACTTATCATCTGGTACAGCGGGATCTTTTACAATGAACTTGAGGTAGTTCCTTGTAGGGATGACTTGGTCTTGAATTGCTAGCATAAAACCTTCAGTTTCTGGAAAGATCTGTCCTGAAGTGAGCCAGTAGTTTGACGCATTTATATCAACATTTGCTTGACTCACCTCATTTGGATGTCTTCCGTGCAAAGGGTTTGCTTTCCATGCTTCCATCTTCTGAAGGTCAGTATGTAGGAGGTGTTGAATCTCTTGCTGACACAAGACCAGTGGCGTTGATCTGTCCGCCTCACTGATGGCTCTGTGAAGTACAGATGACCTCGCTTCTGCATAGAAGTACTCCCTAAGGCTGACTATCTGCCGTTTCATCTGATTATCAATGTCAACGAACCCACGTCCACCTAGGCTTCTGGGTAGAGTCAATCGCTCTATTGAAGATCGTGGGTGGTGTTTCCTTCCTTTTGTGAGCATCGTTCTCATTTTTCGTTCAAGTCCTTCGATGTCCGTTTTGCACCATTTGATTATGCCAAAGGAGTAGCTCAGCACAGGTACAGCATACGTGTTAACAGCTTTCACTAAGTTTTTGCTGTTCAAGTGCGTTTTTATAATTTCTTTTGACAAATTCACAGGACAGATCTTTCTTTATTGACACATGGTCAATATGCTTAGCTTGTTTTACTCCTAAGTATCTGTAGGTGTCTTCTGCCAACATAGCCCTAATATGCTGTCCATCTTCCAGCTCATACCCGGACTTCTGTACTTTTCCTCTCACCACCTTTAGTGTCCGACACTTGTCCAAACCAAATCCCATTTGTATGTCTCGTGAGAATGCTTCAACTATTCTCAACAAGTTTTCCAGATGCGACTCTGTTTCGGCATAGAGTTTAAGGTCGTCCATGTATAGCAGATGATTTAGCCGAGTACCAATTCTCTTTCCAATCTTGATAGAAAAGCCGTAGTGAGTAGAGTTAAGCTGGGTAGATAAAGGATTCATTGCCAGGACAAACCATAAGGGGCTAAGAGAGTCTCCTTGAAAGATGCCTCTCCGAATCGATATCTCATCTGTTCGTATATCTCCGCGTGGCGTACTGAGACACAGTCTAGTTTGCCATGCTGACATAACCCTTTCCAAGAAACTGACAAATACCTCATTGATCCTATACAATCGCAGCACTGCTACTAGCCAGTCATGGGGCACAGAATCAAAGGCCTTCTTATAATCGATGTACGCCATATGAAGGTTTCGGTGATTTAAGTGTGCCTGGCCACACACAACTGAGTCAATTATTAGTTGTTCTTTGCACCCTTTTGATCCCTTTTTACAACCTTTCTGTTGCACGGCAATTATATTGTTTCTTTCACAGTGTGCATATATCCTGTTAGCCAAGCATGATGTAATGATCTTATACAACGTGGGCAGACATGTGATGGGACGATATTTTGTAGGATCCCATGTATTCTGAAGATCTTTTGGAAGCAAATATGTGATGCCACGCGTGATGAATTCGGGTAAGCTATCAGGATGAAGGATGGAATCATTAATGAACTCACCTAGTCGATTGTGGATGCTCCAGAACTTCTTATACCAAAAATTCTGAATCTGGTCAGGGCCAGGGGCTTTCCAATTCGCTAAGTTGTTGATAACTTCCTTAATATCATTTGTGGTGAATTTCTCGTGCTGCATTTGTTCAAATCTTTGGGAAGCTTGCTGTTCTTCTCTTACCCAACTTGATTGAGTGTCATGATGAGATGGTGTAGACAGATGTTTTCCCCAAAATTCTTGAACTTCTTCTTTAGTCGGATAGCTTTTGTCCGCAGAAACCTTTATCTTACCCAGAGTCTGATAGAATCTTCTCTCTGAGTTGGCGAAAAGGAAGTTATCCTTCTTCCTCTTCATACTCTCCCTATACTTTGCAAGTCTGGCGGATAAAACAGACAGCCTTTGTTTCAAGGTATCTAAGCACTCTTCAGGTGTTGAATTCGGTACATCTCGCTGTGTGTGGGCTGTGTTTTGTCTCATTATATGCTCAGCTTTCCTCAGTAATTTTCTTGTTCTTGTACCACGAACATATTGTGTCATTCTGGCAATATCTGCCCTGAGCTGTTCAATCCTTCCAACAAGTCTTCTTTCCCAGTTTGGCATCGATGGCATTTGCTTTTTCCGTTCATGTTGTCCAATACCCATAGCTCTCACAACAGTTACTGCACCACAGTAAATAATAGTATGAAGGGATTCCAGATTGACAGATGCTTCAACATGTTCCGGCAAAACATCCCGATTCATGATACTCAGTATCTTTGACAGCTTTCTTGAACCATTGACTTTCGGTATTTTCGGCCTGCAATTTGTATCAGTTCCATAAAACTCTATGACTGTAGTCATCATTTCATTCTTCAACTTTCCAATTTGGTGTTGATCGATAATTTGCATGGAAACTGGATCTACTTCTTGAAGGTCCTGGCTATCAGCTTGTGCCGACTCCAGTTCTTCAGGAACACTGTTCTGAGTGACTCCATTCACATCTTCCTTCTCACGCCGTACCTCTTCTTTAATGGTGTTCATTCTGGGTTCAGGGATAAGATTATTCCGGAGAATAGCCCTGTATTGATCAGATACTCTCTGTTCGGTCACAGTTAGTTCAGGGTAATGCAACAGAAATTCAGAATGTAAGCGTTGCCTATAACCAACTGAATTCTGTCCGAAGTCAGTAACCCTAAAATAAGTGCGTATTATGGTTTCATTCATGACATTTGTCCATTTAATACGCTGTCGTGGCAGTCCTGCCTGGGTGAGCACAGGTTGAGTTACCTGTGCAGCACCTTCAGCAGGTGAAGTACTAGATAATGATTCACTTCGCTGCTCAGGCTCATCATGCAAACGCTTGTCGGCTGTAATGATTTCGGGATCTTGCCCGGTAGGGGCCCGCCTGTTCAGCCCTCTACCACCGGCGGCTCGCATACTGTCACGTCCAGCACCGGCTCCAAACGTGCCCTGGCGCTCCCCAGGCAGCGGCATTTCATCCGAGGCATTACTCGTTAATTTCTCCATCATGCATTAGATGGGTTTGCCTTTTATACCTACAGCCAGGTTTTGTTATCAGCCGTCCCTAACATGGGATACAGACGTTGTTGGCAGCCGCCCGTTCCAGATCAGACGCTACCATTGTAGGTTTAATTTTGGAGTTTTCCATCTCCTAGACAGGTTGCCTTCACTACGGCTCAGGAGTCCTGCCTACCCCATTTAGTATATCTCGTCATTCCTGGTTTGCACATACCTTGTCATTGCAGATTTCTCACAACACACATTAGATATACGGTATAATTATCTTGCAGAGATAGTGTTTATATTACAATAGTAGACGTCATTTAAGTGCAAACGACCAGCAGAGAAGGAATATATGTAGTAAATACGTGTAACCTAATTTTGTAGGTTAAGCAGATGTAAACTTTACCATTCGTAATATTAACACGAAAACAGTCCGATTACCTCCACACATTATATGAAGTATGTAATAAATGGGCTTGAAACATCCCAATTACACACAAAACACCGTACATAACCCATTTCGAGAAGGCATTTGGGGTTATATGGCACTGTAACTAACGATGTAGCAACCACGACATGAATGTAAACAAACATTTCGCAGCTGTATTTTGAAGATTATGACGTTGATAGATCCACAAGCACTATAACACACACTTGTTTTCGACAAGAGTCCATAAAAATCACCATAGAAATCGTAAACTAACCATATAAACGTGTAAAACTTACTTAAAAAGCGGAAATGTGAGGAGCTCAAAACAAGGACTGTACAGCGCAAGGACTGTACCATTATTATTATTATTATTATTATTATTATTATTATTATTATTATTATTATTATTATTATTATTATTAGTATTATTATTTTTAATCGTTTCGGTCGTCTATGGACCACGTTATTTCAACTGCCTTTTCCCTCGTTCTTTCACATTGGCCCAGTATTCGCGCATTCTTCTTCGGTGAGCTTCCCTTCGTTCTTCGGTCCACTTCTTGCCAGTTTTCAATATAGGTTTTGGCTGAAAACTCCGTATCTCCCCAAGTTTCTTCTTCAAAGAGTCACGTTCCAAGATGTCCTCATGTGATATCCCCAGTTCTTGTAGGTCTTTTTCCACCTCTGTAAACCAGATCCCTTTGGTTTTCTTTCCCACAAAGTAGGCACAGATTCGATTGGACAATCTTCCGGAGTTCATTCGTGTTAAATGGCCATAAAAGGAGAGTCTTCTTTTGCGAATGGTGTCCGTTATTTTCTCCACATGTAGATAGAGTTCATCGTTGTGTCGTCTTCTATACTCTCCTCGTTCCTTGACCGGGCCCAAGATCTTTCTCAGAATCTTCCTCTCTTTGGCTTCGAGTTGTTCTGCCAGGCCTTTCTTATTCATCGCCAAGCATTCTGATGCATATAACGCCTCCGGGCGAATAACGGTAACGAAGTGCCTCAGTTTGGCCTTGAAGGACATTGATCGTGATTTGTAAATGTCTTTGGTTAAATGGTAAGCCATTTCCATTTTGTTAATCCGTGCCACGAAGGCTTCCTTTTCACGAATGTTGGGCTCAATCCATTCACCCAGGTATTTGAATTTCTCTACCTGTTTTATTTGTCCTCCATTCACCGTAAGTTCTCTGGGTTCCGACTTGATGTTCGTTATAAACTACGTTTTCTCAAACGAAATCTGAAGACCTGCCTTTGCTGCTTGCACCTGTAATTGATTGATTTGTTGTGTGGCTGTGTCAAGAGAATTAGAGAAAATTGCAACATCATCTGCGAAAGCTAAACAGTCGATTGTCAGGTTTTTGTTCTTACAACCTAGTCTGACCCCATTCTCTATACCATCCTTACACAATTCTTTACGCCATTCTCGAATAACTTTCTCAAGAACACAGTTGAATAAAAGAGGCGAGAGCCCATCTCCCTGTCTCACCCCTGTCCGTATTGCGAAGGGTTCAGAAATCTGTCCCCTGAATTTCACTTTGGAAGCCGTATCCAATAAGGATTGGTGAATGATTGCTCTTGTCTTATTATCTAAACCAAATTCTCTTAAAACCTGGATCAGGGTACTTCGATCCAGCGAGTCGTAAGCCTTCTTGAAATCAACAAAAGTGACAACAAATTTCTTACTTCTCAGATTCATGTACGATAGAATTGATTTTAGATTCATGATTTGCTCAACACAAGAGCGCCCCTTTCGAAATCCACCTTGGTATTCGCCCAGGTGTTGATCGAGCTGTGCTTCCGCTCTCGTTTGAAGCGCTTTCGCGAGAATCTTGTATGTTATCGAGAGGAGTGATATGCCACGATAGTTGTTTACGTCCACTTTATCACCTTTCTTGTGCAGGGGATGAATTAGGGCCGATGTCCAATCACTGGGCAGTTTCTCTGTTTCCCAAATCTTCCGGATGATATCCGTTAGCTTGTCGACTGGTTTTTCACCTGCGTATTTCCAGAGTTCGGCAACTATTGAATCCTCACCTGGTGCTTTATTGTTCTTAAGTGAGTGAATGATCTGCTTGATTTCTTCCCTAGTTGGTGGACTTGAGTCTGGATTGACGAGCACATTACTGTGAAAGGAAAATGTCGATGTTGGAACCTCACAATTGAGAAGGGACTCAAAGTATTTCGCCTGGATATGGCAGTTGTCTTTGTCATTGTAAGCAACTTTCCCATCGGGATTCCTAAAGTGAAGACTGGGTGGTGTGTATTTACTGAGATTTTGCTTGAAGGTTTTATAGAAATCACGGGTGTTGTTCTTTTTGAAATCTTGGTCTATTTGTGCCAACTGATTTTTTTTGAATGCTCGTTTTATCCCGCGTATGGTTTTATCAGCCTGCTTTCTCACGACCATGAATCTCTCTCTGTTTTCTTCATTCTTCTGTTTGTTCCATCGCAACCAGGCAAGCCGCCTTTGGTGAATGGCATCGTCACATTCATTAGTCCACCAAGGATGCCGCCTCAACTTTGTCAGTGGGATGGTTTCCTGTGCCGTTTCAAGAATTGCTTCTTTGAGTTGTTCCCAATTCTGTGGCTCAAGTGTTTCAAGTTTCTGACTGAATTCGCTTTGTGTTTTCAGTTTTTCCACATCAAACCTGTTGATCTTTCTTCCCTGAAATCTCTTGGTGGATCTTGGAAGAAGTTTTAATTTTATCTTTGAAAGATAGTGATCAGAGTCAAGATTCGCGCTTCTTAAGACTTTTACATTCTGGATTACTCTACGAGATTTACGAGATATAGCAACGTGGTCAATTTGGAATTCGCCGAGATGGGGATTTGTGGATGTCCATGTTTTCTGTTTTGCAGGAAGTCGTTTGAAAGCGGTTGACTTCATCACTAGGTTGAACGCCTTGCACAACTCCACTAACCTTTCTCCATTGCGGTTTGTTCTTCTGTGGGCCGGGTATTCTCCGATAACATTCTTGAATTTCTTTTCCTTACCGAGCTGAGCATTGAAGTCCCCAAGAAGGACGATGATGTGTTCCTTGGGAATCTTGGATAGAATATCTTCAAGCTCTTCCCAGAATATTTCCGTCCCTTGTGGATCGATTCTGTTAGCTTGATTAATTGGGGCATGGACGTTCACCATGGTGTAGATTTTATTTGTGCTCCGAAACGAAAGGATCGAGACTCGACTGTTGGGGGACGTGAAGTTGGTGATGGACTCTAAAATCTTCTTACTGACCACAAATCCTGTGCCAAGGTGGGGGATGGATTTTACTACACGTTTTCCGACTTTACCTTTGAAGATTCTATACCCCTGGGAGTCAAAAGCTTCTGCATCAACAAACCTTGTTTCCTGAATTGCTGCGATCAGGATTTGATGATGTTGTAGGGTGTCAATCAGTTGTTTCAATTTACCGACCTTCATAAGGGAGTTCACGTTGAATGTTGCGAAGAAGTTGCGTCGTTTGTGTCTGATCTGGTTTGTAGGAGTCTCCGATACCTCCAAGCATGTCGTTGCAGGCTCCCCAGAGTCCGAAGGCCTGCATGCGTCGTGCAAGACGACGGTGGATTGGTTACCACCTGGGGTAGTTGCTTCAGCAGACGTTTCCTCCATGCTTTTCACAGTTGAAAAAACTGTAGATAGGGGGCCAGTGATATTGCACACTGACCAATGTACTGCCAAGGTTGTGAGCCTTGGAGTCCCCAGCACTGATCGGCTCGCCGACCCAGCTTCCCGCTGGGATTGGTTACCCAACCTTCCACTGGGTTGCTCGGCTTAACAGGGGACACCTCTTGTAGGTTACATGCTGGAGTTGGAGTGAAAGAGGCTAAGTTGGATTCTCTTGCTGAATCCAATAAGTTTAAGTCGCAGCTGACATGCAACAACGCATTTCACTCCCATTAGCCCAGAGCCGTAAGGACTCCTCCCAGGTTGATTCCTGGGACCCTATTATTATTATTATTGTTATTATTATTATTATTATTATTATGAGTAGTAGTAGTAGTAGTAGTAGTAGTAGTAGTAGTAGTAGAAGAAGTACTAGTATTTTCAAATGGTTCTGTTGGTCATCCCGATAACTGTTCATTTTGGTCACGATTCGCGGCGTTTACAGTGACATGGTGAGCTTCTATACCCAAGGTGCGGGTTCAAACCCAGCCGAAGTCGTCGGATTTTTTAAGAGCGTTAAAAATCCCTCAGTATGCCTTCCTTCGTAGGGGAAGTAAAGCAGGCTGTCCCATGTCATACTGTAGATTTATGGCATGTAAAAGAACCTTCCACTAATTACACTTGTGTGAAACTAAATAATAGGTTAGAATGGACTAACACTCTTTATGTTCCAAAGTTCGACTTCAGGAGCCGACTGCGGTGGCATCTGGTAACCAAGTTCAGAACTAGTTGTCGTTGACGGTGACGTTAGGTAGCAAAATTTAGGAACTACTTAAAAATTGAATGTCTGCATTCCTTACTTGAATTAAAAACAGATAACTCACACTAATACAGTCATCACAATTAACAGGGTTATCAGACAGATTCTACACACACCCAAAGTACACGGGGCTACATGACCGCGTTGTCGCAGCCCCTAAACTGAGGAACTAACCAACCAACCGACAATGACAAAACAATGTTGTTTTGGTTAGTAAGAGCAAGTTGTCAATCTGCTCATTATAGTGATTATTTTTTTCGTATAAAACGTTCAGTAAATTAAGGGGAAGCTGTAGTAGTAGTAGTGAAAACAACAACAGAAATCATTCTAATACATTACTACCTAAAGGAAAGTGACACCGCTAAAGAGCGAGCGCCAACCTCTACATGACAATTAACATCCAAAAGCCACTATATCAAACATATGATCAATCCCCAGCCTCACTGATTTTACCTGCCATTGTACAGGGTGATTATTTTGCTGGAGCGGGGTCGGCGGCCGGCTGCTGGTCGCGCGCGTCTTCTGCCAGCCAACCGAGCTTGGACCGAGGATTGCGCACAGGTGTAAACCGTAACAAAGTACATTAATTAATGGTAAATTCACCAGAAACTCGTGATTAAAGAACTTACCTATCCACAGGAGATGCTGAGAGTGTTCTCCTTCAACTGACAGACAGGCGTTGTACCGTGTAAATAAATTATCGTTTACACGTTGTAATTCCCTTCTGTTGTGAGGGATATCTGGTGCCGTATATTGCTCTGCAGCTCCACTGGAGTACAAGTAATTGATCTGTGCACTTTGTATCTTAAATTTACCCACAATTGAACATCAAACGGGCTTAGGTCCGTGCTTCGATTAATTACTGTAAACGCGCAGGGGGGTGCAGGAGTAGCTACATAATGTAACGATGTAACTTCCAAAGTTACTGTCTGTCAGCTGAAGGAGAACATTTTTAGTATCTTCTGTGAAAATATAAGTTCTAACCTTTAACTGGTGACGTTAGGTCATTCAGATTCCCAGGAAATAAAATATAGTCTGTGCTTCTTTAATTAAATATTGCAGCTGTTGTTTATGCTACCTTCTTATCTGTGCGCTGACACTACACACCCTCGTTGATGAAAGTTTAGTGGCTTAATTACTTTAATGACCCTGGTTAGCTAGCCTCCGCCTCGCGCAACCCTGCTGTCCGAGCTCGGTTGGCTGGCGGAAAGTGCGCGCGCCCTGCAGTCGGCCGCCGGCCCTGCTCCAGCAAAAGAATCTCACTGTATCAATAAGGCAAACATTATAAACTCAAACACTTTTATTGAAGTATTGCGAGTAGAAGCCAAATTTCAGTGTTAATAATAATGATAATAATAATAGTAATAATAATAATAATAATAATAATAACTTGTTTACGTGGTTGCCTAGGAATTGCTGGTACAGGTTAGGTTAACATTACCACAAATATTCCGTTTAAAATAGTTTGATCTATGCCCTGTATTGTGTGTTTATTACTCCGTTTACTCAATTAGTCCAATTGGGCCCCTATAACAGATATTAATTGTGTAATGTCGTTTATTTCGTTAGAAACAAGGGCTAGGATTGAGTTAAATGGCATCAGTTGGATCACATAATTACAAAGAATCTGCGTCGATCAGTCAAAATAACACACTAGCATTCACAGGAGTGTTGTAACCTTGCCATAGGTATCAAAGGCAATACCCAGGCAATACCTGGCTGAAGGTATAAAAAGCACACAGGAAAGGCAATAATAGTAATTTGCTTTAAGAAATGTCACTGCCTGTGATACGGCAGGTTACCTCTAGAACCACCGCTAGAGGTGACAATACGCAAACCGGTGGCAGTGGGATGACAAGCTGCTGTCCACCCACCAGTAGACCCGAAGAAGCTCCAGCAGCTCAAGACGATATTGGCGGTACACAAAATCTCGAGTCTCGCACCGCACCTGACGACAGTGCCTTTGTAATAAATACAACCACTCTCGCAGGTAAGCCCAGAAAACGCATGGAATGGGAATCTCATATGAATGAATATATCATGCGGGCATATTATCGAATAACTCGTCTTGAAACAGATATAACAAACTACCGCCAAGCACTGCATGCGGCTTTCAAGCAGCAGTATCCTCTGTTTAGCATCACTGAGCAACGAGTCGCGGATCAAAGAAGAGCAATTGTAAAGAATCATTTAGTTCCCGACCCTGTTCTGGATCGAATCAGACAGGAGATATCTCATGAACTATATCCCTCAGCTGCAAGTGGTGAAACTAGCCAAATAAATACTGATAATGAGATCTCCATGAATGAATCGACTCACGTAAATGAACCTCATAATGGGGAAACAAGCCATCATTCCTAGATCCAAGACGAATTTAATTCAGTTCTGCTTGAATATGCCCAACGTCCAATACTTTCGAGGCAGCAGTTTTCCCGCAAGTTTGCCATGGTGTTGAAAGAACTGAACGAAACCGTACTTCCCAACAATTTAGAAGAGCACCAATCTTTCATGGAGGTTCATACTGCTATCTATTGTGCAGCACTAGCTGCAGTACGAATTAATGGGGGGTAGGCCACGCCCTTCAAACCAACAGTCTGCTACAAGGAAACCCAGCGATCCACCATGGGCAAAACGTTTGAAACAACGCATTGAACAACTACGCCAGAATTTGAACAGACTGCAACAGTATAAGAATGGAGTGAGAAGTAGACGGCTGAACAACCGCATACGAAGGATCATGATGGACTCCTCACTAGGAGAAGTTCAGGTCCCCGAGGACGCAGCGATAACAGAAGTACTTGATACTTATATACAAAAACTTGCAGCCCTCTCTAAGCGTCTTAAGAGATACCAGAACACTACCGAACGGAAGAAACAGAACAATGACTTCAAGAGAAATGAGAGAAAGTTCTATGAAGACCTGAAAAAGACACCTCAAGTTCAGAATGATTATCCAGAAGGACCCAGTGCGGAGAGTGTTACCGACTACTGGTCATCAATATGGTCTAGGCCGGAAGAACACAACAATGCAGCTCCGAGGTTTAAGGAAATAGAGAATGCTACCAGACGAATAAATCAAATGGCACATACAGACGTTGATGTTGATGAACTACGCCAGGTCACCATCAGCCTACAGAATCGGAAAGCACCTGGAATTGACTGTATCCATAATTACTACTATAAAAGGCTCACATGTACCCACCGTTTACTGGCTATTCACATACAATGTTTTCTGGAAAATCCTGCTGCATTTCCAGTTTTCCTAGCCAGAGGGTTAACCTATCTCAAGCCAAAGGACTCTAAAATCACAAACCCATCTAAATATCGCCCCATCACCTGCTTGCCAAACTTTTATAAGATCATTACATCCATTATTGCAAATCGAATTCGTGCGCATTGTGAGGAAAACGCCATTCTCGCAGAGGAGCAAAAGGGTTGCAGAAGGAATTCTCAAGGATTTAAGGAACAGCTCACTATTGATGCCGTGGCATTAGAACAGGCCTGTCGTAGATCACGAAATCTTTATGCCTGCTTTATTGATTACTAAAAATCTTTTGATTCCGTGCCTCATACATGGCTTATACAGAGCTTGGAGATTTACAAGGTCAACCCTATTATAGTGAACTTCCTGAAGTGCGCAATGGTTTCATGGAGAACTGCCCTCCAACTTACAGTGGCTGGCACTCGT
The DNA here is from genome assembly GCA_946902985.2 of Meconema thalassinum. Classification (NCBI taxonomy): domain Eukaryota; kingdom Metazoa; phylum Arthropoda; class Insecta; order Orthoptera; family Tettigoniidae; genus Meconema; species Meconema thalassinum. The sequence goes on along the minus strand of OX336388.2, from coordinate 2,061,202,483 downwards.
TTAACATCTTCATTAATACCGATTCGCCGAGGAATTTTCCAAGGAGACTCGCTAAGCCCACTCTGGTTTTGTCTGGCATTGAATTCTCTCTCGCAAATCCTGAACAGTAGCAACTACGGATTTAGTATTAAGGGTAATCATGGTGAAGCGTACAAGATGAACCATCTTCTTTTAATGGATGACATTAAACTGTATGCATCAACTAAAGTGCACCTACAATATCTCATCTCTATCACTCAGAGCTTTTCTTCAGATATCCATATGCAGTTTGGTTTTGATAAGTGCAGAACACAGACTGTTATTAGAGGCTCGCACTTGCACAAGGAATACCTGTTGGAGAGGGACAGATAAGTATTCTGCCGTTGGAGGAAGGCGCATTGTACAAATATCTTGGGTTCGCCCAGAGTACCCGTCTCAGACATGGTGATATCAAGAAGAACATAACTGAGCAGTATACTTCACGACTTCGCAGTGTTCTCTCTTCAAAACTTAGCGCTAAACATATCATTAAGGCAGTTAAAACACATTTGCAATGCCCGTAGTTACATACTCCTTTGGTATAATCAGGTGGACTCAAACTGAGCTGCACGATCTGCAACGAAAAACATCGGTGCTTTTATCACGCCATCGTATTGTTACGGCTGTGAGTTTGTGTCATCGCTCGCCGCTTGAGTCACAACTGCCCCAGGGGCTGGGCTGCGGCTTGCCTCCTGTATTGCGCGCGCCTTATGCAACAGGGCTACTACAGACAAAGGGATAGTCCAGAAGATTCGTGACTGGACCAGCGGTGGAAACCTCGAGAAGCCGTGGACTCTGGATGGATCTAGAACCATTTATTGAGTCACCGGCCTGCTATATAAGAGTGACCCGTGAAGCAGTTGTTGTTGTGTTTTTACGAGCTAGTGTGAGCGATTATCGTGAGCGACAGAAGTGTGGTGACTTGCGAAACCCCTAGTGTAGCGGCGAAGTGAGGAACATACAGGGGACTGCCGTGTTCTGAGTAAGTGTGCTTTCACTGAGTGTCAGATATTGTGGTGTCGAAATCCTGTGACATTGTTTCTCCCAGCTTGTGAACAGCGTACTTCAAGTGCTCGTAAGTAACTGTATTTGTTTTACCTGAGGAAGAGGGGCAGGTAGCTTCTGCCAAGGCCACCGGACTCATTAGGACGGATTAACTTCTGTGGTCTGTGACAAGTGAAAGGGGAAGTATTCTCGGCTTGAGGAAACTGGAGTAAGCAAATAATTGCTATTTGCTGTTGAGTAGTGTATATTTCTGGCCACAATAAAGTTAATTATTTCTTAAAGCAGTAATTGGTGTAGTGCTTCCTACCCACCGTAATCCAGTTAACAAAAGTGCCACTAGGGGTGGCACGTAACAACTGGTGTCAGAAGCCGGATTACGAACTCAAGCACAACACCTGACGGTCCTGGTTTCAAAACCCGAGCAAGTCATTTTCTCTAATTTTCCTGTGAGTGCATGCCCTTTACAAGACAAACAACTAAAATGGAGGAGAAATTGGCAGCACTGCTAGAAAAGTTAAATGGCATGGAAACCAAGATGGAAGACGGCCAGAAGAAGATAGAGGATGGCCAGAAGAAGATGGAGGATGGCCAGAAGAAGATGGAGGATGGCCAGAAGAAGTTAGCAGAGGACCTGAAGGACAGCCAAAATAAGTTAGCAGAGGACCTAACCGCCAAATTTCTGGATGGCCAGAAAAATCTGGAAGAGTGTCTGCTGACGAAATTAGAGGAGAGCCAAAGGAAATTAGAACAGGGCCTACGTGAGGAAGTCGCAGCAGTGGAAAAGAAGTTCGACGCCTTACAAGTGGAAGTCGCCGAGCTGCGCCAACGCCCGCTGATGGGGGTGGAGGAGAAATTCAACGCCTTACAAGTGGAAGTTGCCGAGCTGTGCCAACGTCCGCTGATGGGGGTGGAGGAGAAATTCAACGCCTTACAAAAGGAAGTTGCCGAGCTGCGCCAACACCCACTGACGGGGGTGAAAGAGGAATTCAACGCTCTACGAGAGGAAGTTGCCGAGCTGCGCCAACGCCCGCCCACCGTTACACCGGGAATATCAGGAACGGGACATAGCAGAGTGACGCCCCCAACCTTCGACGGAAAGGTCCCGTGGAGCACCTACTTACGTCAGTTCGAGGCAGCCTGTTCCATAAATAACTGGAACAACACAGAAAAGGCTACAGCTCTCATTGTAGCGCTGAGAGGTGACGCCCTTAACGTCCTTCAGGCCATCCCGACTGGATCCCAGGACTACGCTTCACTGATCGCCCATATGGAGTCCCGATATGGAGATAGCCATCTTCAGCAGGCCTACCAGATGCAGCTCCGGACCCGGGTACAGAAGAACGCGGAAACCCTGCAGGAGTTCGAGATGGACATCGCACGCCTCGTAAGGCTTGCCTACCCAACAGCGCCGGCCGACTTTCTGGAGCAGATAGCGACGCAGACTTTCACCGACGGGCTACGGGACTCGGACACTCAACAGGCGCTGCGACTCGCGCGCAATAAGACCCTGGCAGATGCGCTGAGCCACGCAATTGAATTCGAGACGGCAAAACAGGTATCTAGAATGTGCGCGCGGGTGCGTCAGGTGGACGTCGACGAACCAGCCAAAGCCAACAAGACCAAGCCCCTGGCCGATGAACTGATGGAGGCGCTAGGCCGGTTCTTCAAGAGTCGCAGTACCACCAACAAAAACTTAGCCGAAGGACATACGGAGAGGCGGCCCGGAAGAGGACTACCGACCTGCTGGACCTGCCGTAAGAGAGGCCACCTGAGCAAGGACTGCGGTGATCGCCGCCGCCAAGAGTTTCCGTCGGGACAGTCAGTCGTAGGGAAACCGCGCGGCCCAGGAAAACAAGTATCAGCCAGCCATGAGGGGCGAAGGTTGGCTTGTGACAGTCGTCAAGCCCCGGCAGTCCAAGTGCGTGTGACGAAGTTACGGAGGGACAATAGCAGCCTGATGGTCGATGGAGTCATCAACGGAGTGAGCTGGCCCATGCTGATCGACACGGGAGCATCGAGGACCATCGTCAATCCCACTGTGATCCCGAAGTGGAGAGTGCAACCCACACAAAGGAACCTCCAGCTAATAACCGCGACCGGAGAGACCGCACCGGTACATGGCGAAGCATCACTGGAGTTCGTCATTGGTCGACGGGTGATAAAGCATCCAGTGCTTGTGGCTGACGTATCAAACGAAGTGATCATCGGACTGGACTTCCTGGACCAGAACAACATCATCTTGGACCTGAGTACCAACACTCTGCACTTCGGACGTGAGGAACTTGCTTTGCAACCTGCGCACGAGTCCATCACCGCACGGCGAGTAAGGCTGAGAGAAGACGTCATCGTTCCTGCCAGGACGGAGGTCAGCGCTGCCGTAATTGTCGACGGAACTGCTGAGGGAGTGGCGGCTGTCATCGAGCCAAAATATGAGGACATCCAGACAAAAGGATTGCTAGTTGCCAAGACTCTCATCAACACGACGTCTCGGCCGTACGTCCGCCTGTCCAACCTGAACGACTACGACATTACGGTTCACCGGGACACCAACCTAGGAGTCTGCGAGCCCGTTACCTGGATTGCCCGCATCACCGACACGACGGACGGACACCTGCAGACGGACAACCGAAGAAGACGCACACTGCCAGAAGAACTACAGAAGCTGTACCAAGGATCCCAGGACCATTTAGACGAGGAACAATCACGCCAACTTCAGGACCTGCTACGCGAATTCCAGGATGTCTTCTCCGTGGGGAGCAAAGACTTCGGCAGGACAAGCTTGGTCCAGCACAGAATCGACGTTGGGGACAGCGCACCGATTAGGGCCCCATTCCGACGTGTCCCGCTCGCCAAGCAAGCCGAAGTCGACCGGATGGTAGAAGAGATGAAGGAGCAAGGGGTGATCGAGCCATCACATAGTCCTTGGAGTTCTCCGGTCGTGCTTGTGAAGAAGAAGGACGGTTCCACCAGGTTCTGCGTGGACTACAGGCGGGTGAACGACGTCACGAAGAAGGACAGCTACCCTCTACCCCGGATCGACGACACGCTGGACACCATATCAGGGTCAAGATGGTTCTCCACCTTGGATTTGAAGAGTGGCTACTGGCAGGTGGAGGTCCACCCTAAGGACCGCGAGAAAACGGCGTTCTCTGTGGGCAGCGGGCTCTGGCAGTTCACCGTCATGCCATTCGGTCTGTGCAACGCCCCTGCAACCTTCGAAAGGCTAATGGAGTCCATTCTGAGGGGACTACACTGGAAGACCTGCCTGGTATACCTAGACGACGTCATCGTTCTGGGGAGGAGCTTCGAGGAGCACTACAGCAACCTGAAGGAGATCTTGTTGAAGCTACGGGCTGCCCAGCTGAAGTTGAGCCCCAAGAAGTGTCAGCTCTTCCAGAAGCGGGTCCAGTACCTTGGGCATATCGTCTCCGAGGAAGGGGTGCGCACCGACCCAGAGAAGACCGCAGCTGTGAGGGAGTGGCCAGTTCCGAAGGACAAGTCCCAACTACGAAGCTTCCTGGGACTCTGCACTTATTATCGCCGCTTCGTGAGAGGATTCGCCGACATCGCCAAACCTTTACATCGACTGACTGAGAAGGACCAGCTCTTCGCGTGGACAGCAGAATGCCACAGTGCCTTCGAACAACTCAAGCAGGCTCTGTGCACCGCGCCTATTCTGGCCTACCCCAGACCTGGAACAAGGTTCATCGTCGATACCGATGCCAGCGACTTTGGCATAGGGGGGATCCTGTCGCAAGTAGTGGACGGCGAGGAAAGAGTAGTGGCCTACTTCAGCAAGGCCTTGTCAAAGCCAGAAAGGAACTACTGCGTCACCAGGAAGGAGCTGCTCGCCATCGTGAAGACCATTGAACACTTCCACAAGTACCTGTACGGGCAAGAATTTCTCATCAGGACCGACCATGCATCCCTGCGGTGGCTCCTGAACTTCAAGCAGCCCGAGGGTCAACTCGCGCGGTGGTTAGAGAGGCTTCAACAGTACAACTTTGAGATTCAGCACAGGAAAGGCCAAATGCATTCTAACGCCGACGCCCTGTCACGAAGACCGTGCCCCGAAGACTGCACCTTCTGTACTAGGAGGGAGGAGAACACCGGGATACAGTGCCGAAGGACTACCGTGGAACTTCAAGGGAGCTGGAGCCGCGAATCTTTCACGCGGGCACAAGCAGAAGATGATGACCTGGGACTGATAGCCGAATGGAAGAGGGCCTGTGTCCCCAGACCCGGGTGGAACATTGTGAGTGACTGCAGCCCAAAGTTTAAGTCCTACTGGGCACAGTGGGACTCGCTGATTGTAAGGGATGGCCTCATCTGCCGTACCTGGGAGAGCACCGACGGGAAGACATCTCGGGAACAAGTCGTCGTTCCAAAGGCTATGACGGAGGAAGTCCTGAAGGAAGTTCATGGAGGATCATCTGGTGGACACCTAGGGATAAAGAAGACCCTGGAAAAGCTGAGAGAGCGGTTCTACTGGATCGGATGCCGAACACACGTGGAGAACCACTGTGCGAGGTGCCACGATTGCGCAGCCAGCAAGGGCCCAGGACGAAGACGACGGGGTCCACTGAAGACCTACAACGTGGGCGGCCCCATGGAGAGAGTGGCCATCGATGTTGCTGGGCCATTCCCGTTAAGCGAGGCAGGGAACCGCTACATATTAGTCGTCAGCGACTACTTTACCAAATGGCCGGAGGCGTATGCGCTCCCTAACCAAGAAGCCGCGACGATTGCAGAGACCCTGGTGAAAGAATTCGTCAGCCGGTACGGAGTACCCCTGGAGCTGCACTCCGACCAAGGGAGGAACTTCGAGTCGCAGGTGTTCCAGAACCTATGCCAGCTGCAGGGAATCCGGAAGACAAGGACGACGCCGCTACACCCTCAGTCCGACGGGATGGTAGAGCGATTCAATCGCACCATCGAGAACCATCTTCGAATAGTCGTCAGCGAGCACCAGAGGGATTGGGACAAACATCTTCCACTATTTCTCCTGGCCTACCGCGCCGCCGTGCATGAAGCCACCGGGTGCACACCAGCCCGGGCCATGTTTGGGAGGGAGCTCCGTCTACCTGTCGATCTTGCCTTTGGCCGACCTGGGAATGATCCGATCCCGGTAAGCCAGTATTGTCAAGAACTGGTCGACCAACTGGAGGACGTGCACGCGTTCGCGAGGAGGAAACTGCGGATCGAGACCGACAGAATGAAGACCCGATACGACCAGCAGACGGATGCCGGCGGATTCCACGAGGACGACCTGGTCTGGCTCTTCAACCCATTACGGAAGAAAGGCCTGTCACCCAAACTGCAGAAGTCCTGGGAGGGCCCGTACCGAGTCGTGAAACGGATCAACGATGTCGTCTACAGGATCCAGCGGAGCCCGAGGGCGAAGATGAAGATCGTGCATCGAGATCGCCTGGCAGCCTACGGAGGGACACAGACGGACCAATGATTGATCGGGACGATCAGCCTTTTTAGGAAGGGGGTGGTGTTACGGCTGTGAGTTTGTGTCATCGCTCGCCGCTTGAGTCACAACTGCCCCAGGGGCTGGGCTGCGGCTTGCCTCCTGTATTGCGCGCGCCTTATGCAACAGGGCTACTACAGACAAAGGGATAGTCCAGAAGATTCGTGACTGGACCAGCGGTGGAAACCTCGAGAAGCCGTGGACTCTGGATGGATCTAGAACCATTTATTGAGTCACCGGCCTGCTATATAAGAGTGACCCGTGAAGCAGTTGTTGTTGTGTTTTTACGAGCTAGTGTGAGCGATTATCGTGAGCGACAGAAGTGTGGTGACTTGCGAAACCCCTAGTGTAGCGGCGAAGTGAGGAACATACAGGGGACTGCCGTGTTCTGATTAAGTGTGCTTTCACTGAGTGTCAGATATTGTGGTGTCGAAATCCTGTGACATTGTTTCTCCCAGCTTGTGAACAGCGTACTTCAAGTGCTCGTAAGTAACTGTATTTGTTTTACCTGAGGAAGAGGGGCAGGTAGCTTCTGCCAAGGCCACCGGACTCATTAGGACGGATTAACTTCTGTGGTCTGTGACAAGTGAAAGGGGAAGTATTCTCGGCTTGAGGAAACTGGAGTAAGCAAATAATTGCTATTTGCTGTTGAGTAGTGTATATTTCTGGCCACAATAAAGTTAATTATTTCTTAAAGCAGTAATTGGTGTAGTGCTTCCTACCCACCGTAATCCAGTTAACAAAAGTGCCACTAGGGGTGGCACGTAACAGTATGCACCATCCGAAATCAGCAACAGAGCGCCTGACTCTACCTCGGTCTGAAGGCGGTAGAGGACTGATAGACATCATGAACCTTCATACAAAACAAGTGACAACTCTGCGTGCATTTTTCCACAACAAAGGAGAAACATCCCCTCTCCATCACACTGTATCTTCAGCTGATGATAATTACACACCACTCCATCTGTCATCTTTAGATCCACCAGTAAAAGAAATGAAAACTACTGAATACAAGATCGGGAATTGGAAACAGAAGGCGCTTCATGGGAAGTTTCCACATGAGTTGGACCAGCCTCACATCGACAAGTTAGCGTCGCACGCATGGCTGACCCACTCGGTCCTCTTTCCGGAAACAGAGGGATTTGTTGTAGCTATCCAAGACCAAGTTGTTGCTACTCGAAGCTATCGGAAATTTATCATAAAAGATCCAGCAACAGAGAGTGAGAAATGTCGCCGCTGTGGCAAAAGTAGTGAGACCATTCAACATGTCATATCAGGTTGTTCCCACCTTGCCAACACTGACTACAAACATCGACACGATCAAGTTGCCAACATTATCCACCAGAAACTGGCATTGAAGTACAAACTTCTTCAAAGCTCCGTCCCCTATTGGAAATACACACCGTCTGCAGTACTCGAAAATGCCACACACAAGCTTTATTGGGACAGAGGAGTTGTGACAGATGTCGCAGTCAGTAACAATCGGCCAGATATCATAGTCATCAATAAAGTACACAAAGAGGCATTACTGATAGATATCGCATGTCCCAACACTCGAAACATCCAAACAACAGTTGCTACTAAAATATCTAAGTACACAGAGCTGGCAATTGAGAGAAAGCAGATGTGGAAACTTGATTCGGTGACTTCCATCCCAATAATTGTATCGTGTACTGGTGTCATACCGAAAACTCTCCATAGTAGTCTATCAATATTGAATCTGCACCCACAGATATATATTGAACTTCAGAAGGCAGTTCTGTTAAACACATGCCATATTGTTAGGAAGTTCCTTGGTGACAATGCCCTGGCCGAATACTCAGCAAAGCTCGATGATCCAGATGGGAATTTAGCTCATCCTACAAATGAAGGAGACTCGTGAAGAATGCGGGCACGACATGGATGTGAAGTCTCTGAACAGTGTAATCGTAATTATTTCAGTACAGATGGTTCCTTGCTAAGGCCGAACCAGGCTGTAACAGAAAATGTAGCCGGTATTTGCCGTGATAATGTTGTCAAACAATAAACTATAATAATAATAATAATATCGTATGGCCTCGGGTGCAAGCTTTGTAATTTGACACCCAGAGGGTAGCTTGCATGTCGAATTTCGTTGTTCCTTTAATCACTATGAAAGTCAAGGAGGTTAGGTATCTAAGCTTCTTGAACACTATAGTGCTTTCTAGTAGAGAAAGGCGGAACTTTTGTGTTGGCGGAAAATCACGAGATTAATTTTGCCATTATGAACACGGCCTACTGAATTCAAATGGGCGCATTAACATGCCAACAACGTATGGCATGCGTGTCGCGATTTTTTTCGCCTGTTAAGACACACTTACCACGGCCAGGAGCGATACTGCAAGCTTGGGGTTGGTAGTCCGACACAATAACCACTCACGCACCGCGGCAAGCAATTTCTTAAATGTAACTTCCTTGCACCTTTTCTTATTATAATTTGCGCTGAGGAACAGTTATGAATGCATTTCTGTTAAGCGCTCTTATTTTCGATGTACTGTAAGTTACTTTTAATGTCGTTAGGTTTTAATCTTCTTATTAAATTATCATTACGTTCCTACTGATAATATAATTTTATTGCAACCAATGACCATACAAAAAGTATATTTTACAAAATTTACAGAATGGGCTGTCTTCTACATCGTGGGACAGAGGTTATGTTCTTAGTGTGCACTAAAGCAGGTGTTACATTGGCCAGCGTAGACCATAGATTGATTACACACGCACAATCTCTGAATGGTTCATGAAAGTCTTTCTTATTACAAATGCGATTATGAAACCAATGCATTGCGTGTATCGTGTAAATGTGGCGTAGCTCGAAGTTCGCTTCATGCCTTTTTTTGTTGATTATAGCCGGGATTTGGTATAATTCCGGGTTTATTTCTGCTGGTTTCTGGAGATGTTCCTCTAGGGATCTTGTAGAGGCTGGGGTTAATGCCAGGTTGTGGGTGGTCATTAGATCTTCAAATAAGATCTAGTAGGCCTACCTGTTAGCCGGTACGCAAGTCGGGCTAGCGCGAATTTGGATATGCAAAGAGCTCATTTTACATATCTCGCCCTGGCTCTATCTAGAGACTTCAGTTTTTTGTGGCTTAAGTGCGGCCATTTCATATCGATGGCATAGTTTGAATAGTGCCATTGTGGTTCTGAGGGAGAAGGTTTAAAGATTTCCTATCTCAATTAATTGTGGCCTTTACCGCGGCAACAGTGTTATCCTCTGTCTGGTGAAAGTCAATCCGCAGACCTGTAGGGTCACTCCTAAGTATTTGAAAGAGTTTACCTTTTCCAACGTTTGATTTCTGTAGGTGAAAATGTCTTTGTACGATTAACTCCAACTGATTACTGATAACCTGTAGTTAGCCTGTATTAGTGTGTGTTTCACTTGAAATTTGGGCTTAAACTGGCAAGGACACAGCCAATGAATTAAATTATATGTACAATCCGGAAATTGTTCTGGAGTAGAAATTAGAAACCACTTGATGAATCATTTGCATGATTGCTGGAATGAGAAGCTAACTTCCCTCGTCTGGCTTATTCTCACGTGGCTCAGTCACCACTTTCCAACCCTCGACGTTGGCAGAGCCTGGAATCGAACAGTTTTGGGACATTGGAGGTTGACTATTTAAATTCAGATAAATACAACAGATTTTATCCAATTATGTGGCATATTTTTAAGGTGAAACTATTTTCTATGACACATCATCTTAGCATATTTCATGAAAATATACACCTTTGTACAGACACCATGGTGGCGTTACTTCCCGTCCAGATGGTTTGAGATCGGATTGGATTCTGAGATGATCGGGGCCAATTAGGATGGAGCCGATAACCCAGATGTTAGGCCTCTTAAAATAACAATCATAATAATCATCATCATCAAATACGGATGACTAGAACATGTTTTTCCCTCGAGTTGAATAAAGTTAAAAGCCGTCACCGTGGTGTAGGGATAGGAGGCTTTCCTCTTACATAGGATGGCCCAGGTTCGTTGCTCTGCTCTGCCAAAGTTTTACATCTGACATGGGGGAATGGAGCAGGGTGCACTCAGCCTTGCCAGGGCAATTGAGTAGATGTTAGGTTCTAAAAGTAGCTCTCCGTTGCTTAAAATAGGATAATGCGGCTGATGGTGGCGTCGTTTTGGCCACAGTTCCCTCAAAATTGGTTGGCTAAGAGTTCGGTGGCTGTCTTCCTTGGATACGCACGGGTCTCTGGACGCAATCAAGGGGTTAGTTTTACCTAGCTACTTGCCTTTTTCCTTCTTGCTGCCGTCTTCCTGGACCGATCCAGCAGAATTGTTCGGAGGCATGTGTATGTTAATTTCAATTGTCTGTTAGATTGAGTCTAATCAGTCAGTAAAAGGAAGTGCGCTACATTTCAGTGGTTCATACTGAATTTTCAGTTCTTCCCTCAACGATGATATGGCCCTTATTATTCGTTCCCTAACTTTGATATCTTGCCTGTTTACCATCTCTTGATGGTTGGTTGGTTGGTTGGTTCCTCTGTTTAGGGGCTGCGACAACGTGGTCATGCAGCCCCCTGTACTTTGGGTGTGTGTAGAATCTGTCTGATAACCGGTGTTAATTGTGATGGCTGTATTAGTGTGTGTATCTGTTTTAATTCAAGTAAGGACTGCAGACATTCAATTTTTCCAAGTAGTTCCTACTTTTGCCGCCAAACGCCACCGTCAACGACCAACTAATTCAGAACTTTGTTACCAGATGCCACCGCAGTCGGCTCTTGACGACGATCGTAGGAACCTAACAACGTTAGTCGAATGTTTAACCTATATATAATTTAGCTTCTCACAAGTGTAGTTAGTGGAAGGTTCTTTAACATGCCATAAATCTCCTCTGAAGGAAGGCATACTGAGGGACTTTTAACGTTCTTAAAAAATCCGATGACTTCGGCCGGGTTTGAGCCCGCGATCTTCATCTCTTGATGAATGCAGTACATTTGATTTTTTGTCTGTTAGCACAGGCTAGAGTAAAATGTGGCTTTACACCGATGTCTTAGTCTCATTGAAGGCAGTGATTATATGGGAGCTACTGAGGTATGGATGGTGCTGAGTAATGGCCCCAAGGCACAGCCAGTGTCTGTGGATGTTGTGAGAGGTTCTGCTCATAGGGTTAGTACAGCTGTACTGACTCAGTGAGTAAAGCAATGGCAAACTACCTCATTGCTCACCTTGCCTAGTACGCCTCATATTGCTGCCTTGGTTTTGTGGGTTCCTACGACGTAACCTATGGTGGTGCTTTTTGAGGATCCAACCAGCCCCCAGGCTGAATACCTAAGAGATAGCTTTGTAATAGAATACCAGTGATAGAAATAGTGGTTCTGGGATATTTAGAGGAGCGAAAGTGATATGATCAGTGTACAATTCTATTCTACAATCAGCCTAATATGTCCTGTAGTAACAAGCTTCTGTGGTCAAAGCCCTGTTTAAACCAAATAAAATTCCTTTTGGGGACTTGGAACATCATGATCATCACCCTCGTGTACACCGGTGTGCGCTAATTTGTCTGATATCGTTCATGGCTACGACGAAGTGTCGGGGTCGCCGGCGTGTTCATTAGAACACTTTTGGAAATACACTGTCACTTATGTAACTTTAAAATATGAATTGAATGTGATTGGATTGATTTATTACCCCACTTCAATCCCAACGTTGCCCTAAAAAGGTTGATGTGCAATCGCTTTATCGTCTGCAATGATTTACCAGACCTTGGCATAGGCCTAAGTATTGAATCTTTGATCCCCATGAGAATTGAAAAGAACTTTTGCGACTGATTATATCAGTCCAGTTCTAAAACGTTCCTCAAGCTCATCAGTCACACAACTCGTTGCCTCTTGGATGAATGGCAGTCGTTGTCATCAGATGGCACTAAGTGGAGACCATGGGAAAGATTTGGCAATAGATAACCCTTCATTCCTTGGCTCATTCGCAAGTATGAGAAAGACATCCTGCATACCAAGTCATTCACAGATAGTTTGATGACGCAGGGCAGTACAGTACAATATAATGGCAATCACTTCAACAGAGGCACGAGTGTGCCACTAGAAGTAGGCTTTACCCACCCTATCCCCCTCTCCTAGGTTATTCGGGAATAAGATATGAACTAATCGAAAAAAAAAAAGATGTTCAGTAAAGAACATATAGCCTACTTTCTCCTAAATGTATGAGTATAGTTATAACTCGTTGTTATTATCAAAGAGTATAATAGAACTATTCTTTGTTGAAGGCCATAGAAACGATTTACCTCTACCAAACGCCACAATCTAGATAAAAACTGCTACCATCATTGAAGAAAGAAAGAAAGAAAGAAAGAAAGAAAGAAAGAAAGAAAGATAAGAAGTATCTCAAGAATGTTATGGATCTGGAGACATAATCGACCGGACTGGCTGCGTGGCTCGGCGGTAACGTTCTCGCTTGCTGGGCCCTAGGTTGCAGGTTCGTATCCTGGCGCAGTCAGCTGGCATTTGAGGGTGCACAAATGCGAGGGAGCCGTGTCAGTACATTTACTGGCACGTTAAAGATCCCCTTCGGGCCAAAATTCCGGCACCCCGGTGTCTCTAAAAGCAGCAGTAGTTAAAAGGGATGTAAAACCAATAACATTATTATTATTATTATTATTATTGTTTTAATGTGCTAAACGGTTCCAGGCTAGTGTTCAGAAGTAAAGGGGGAGTTTTAGTCGGTAGTCTGCTACTCAGCAGCAGGAGACCGACACTCTGTGCGTAAATGCATTTCTTCCCCCTCCCCCCCAAAAAAAAAAAAAATTATTATTATTATTATTATTATTATTATTATTATTATTATTATTATTACATATACGACCTGCCGTGGGCAACATCCAACTTTGAGTTGAGGCATGTCTTTACACGTCTGGTTGTGCAGGGCTTTCACAACCCTAATTGAAAAAAAAAAAGGAAGGAAGATTGTAGTTTTACGTGGCCGTGAATCTTGTGATTATGAGCCACGGGACCTCCCTTTTACGTGGAATCCGAACCACAGGACATGGCATTTCACTTCAAAAATCTCACATGCATTGACCGGGAATCGAAAACCCTAATTGAATTAACAAATCTTTCCATGACCCTACAGAGACGTGTGTATACAAACTATGTGGATATTTTCGATTGCTATTTGCTTGAAATAAAAGTAGTAATCAATACCTGAACTAACACCAATGGCTTGAACTCAGTTACTATGTGAAATCGTTTTGATCTTTACTTCAAATAACATTTTCAAGTAACGCAAAATAGACTGTTACAAACCCTTTAAAATAAAAAGTAAAAATGTATCGTAGTATCATCTTGTCATTCTTCAAATTCGATGCGCATAGAATGCCAATGGTATATTAATCAATGGAGCCCCACGTAGACTAGTCGTGACTTCTAGTGGTGAAATATCGAACAATATAATCCTAACAGAGCGAGTGCATTCTAGCGGCCAGAAGAAGAAACTTTTCAATAAAATCTGGAAGTTAATAAGTATGTCGGCGTGCAGTTACCTTTTTGGCAACTAGATGTCTCGAGTAAATCTGCTGGCGAATTATGTTTTAATTAAATATATATTTTACACCATAATATGCACAATATAACGCTTAATTTTAAAACATCTGAGTCATTACAAAACAATAAACATATAACATTTCAAGCAAAAAATCTAGCTCTGATCGGGTTTGAACCTTAGGCATTTGAGCGATAGGCTAACGCTCTACCACTGAGCTAATTGTGTCAACGAATATCGTTCTATATAAAATGACTTACATAGAACTTGTTAGCAAATAATGATTTATACTAAACGATTTCATCACTGGAGTATATTATTTATATATAAAGCATTTCATACAAAGTTTATTTATTTTGTATCAGTACGCTATATTGCATTCAATACTCAAATTAGTGAAATATAAGTCAGGCACAAGATATCCGCTGCCATCTTGTCTTATTACTGAATCAGCTGAGCTTTTTAAAATCACGTCTGCACTATAGTATTACAAAATAAACTTTTAATTTCGAACGTGCCTCTTCCTTTAGAACAGTTAAAACGATTCTCGGCTCGATAATCGGAACTGGTGGGTCCCATGATATGGATTATAAAGTTTGCATAATTCGCACGGCCGCCATCCTGAAATGGTATGGCGGACGACCTTGTAGTTTGGTCACAAGACGCATCCTATACGAAGGTATGTTGTTACCAAATTTGGTAGAGATCGGATGATTTGGTTAGTCGTTATTTGATTTTACGTTTTGAACGTTTGAGTGGCCGCCATTCAGTTTTAGTAAAGATGGCGGCGATATAAAACATGACACTGAGGTGTCCTTTGCTAGTGCTACCTTTGTACCAAATTTCGTTCAATTCGCATTCACCGTGTTCGAATTGATAGGGGGAGACAGACATTCAGAGTACACACACTCACACACACACAGACACACACACACACACACACACACACAGACTCACACACACACATGCACACACACACACACAGACTCACACACACACATACACACACACACACACAGACTCACACACACACATACACACACACAGACAGACACACTTTTTTCGCCCTGTGTTGATCTCATAAGTCTACTTTCATTTTTTGCAAAAATCGAAAGTAGGCTAATAACAGCAGAGATTACATATTGTTGATTCAAACCCGGCCGAGGTAGTCGGATTTTTAAGACTGTTATAAATCCCTCAGCATGCCTTCCTTCGGAGGGGAAGTAAAGCCGGCGGTCTCATGTCATAGATATATGGCATAATAATAATAATAATAATAATAATAATAATAATAATATCATATGGCCTCGGATGCCGGGTGCAAGCTTTGTAATTTGACACCCAGAGGGTAGCTTGCATGTCGAATTTCGTTGTTCCTTGAATCACTATGAAAGTCAAGGAGGTTAGATATCTAAGCTCCTTGAACACTATAGCGCTTTCTAGTAGGGAAATGAGGAACTTTGTGTTGGCGGAAACTCCCGAGTTTATTTTTGCCATTATGAACACGGCCTACTGAATTCACATGGGTTCTTTGACATGCCAACATCGTATGACATGCGTGTCGTATTTTTGACGCCTTAAAAACATAATACTTACCACGGCCAGGAGCGAACCTGCAATCTTGAGGTTAGTAGACCGACACGCTATCCACTCGCCCACCGTGGCAAGCTATTTATGGTATGATAAAAAACCTTCCACTAATTACACCTGTGTGAAACTAAATAATTGTAGGTTATCTTTGACTAATTCTCTTAGGTTCCAACGTTCGTCACCAGGAGCCAACTGCGGTGGCATCTAGTAACAAGGTTCAGAACTAGTTGGTCGTTGACGGTGGCGTTTGGTAGCAAAAGTTAGAACTACTGGAAAATCGAATGTATGCAGTCCTTACATGAATTAAAAACATATAACACACACTAATACAGCCATTACAATTAACACCGGTTATCAGACAGATTCTACATACACCCGAAGTACACGGGGCTACATGACCGCGTTGCCACAGCTCCTAAACTGAGGAACCAACCAACCATCTTAACACCGGTTATCAGACAGATTCTACATACTCCCGAAGTACACGGGGCTACATGAACGCGTTGCCACAGCCCCTAAACTGAGGAACCAACCAACCATCTTGTAGACTAATTATCAAATTTATTAAAAATCCTTAACGTTCCTACCAAAACTCAGAACAAACGTTTATTCCCAAATGAGTCAATAGAAAGGTTGTTGCTATTGTTGATTCTTTAGGGACCTTGCTACATCGTCGTCATGTAGCCCAGTGTACTTGGGTGTGTGTAGAATTTGTTTCATAACCTGTGTCACTTCCTCATTCCTAGCGTATTTCCCGCGATGATGCAGGGTCCGCTTGCTTGGTTGTTGTTCACCACTTCTCCCTGTCAAAGGCATCTTCTGGTTTGAGACCGCACCACTGAGGGTCGAAATCGAAATCTAGGAGTACAAAATTAATTATTTTCATAATTAAAAATCAAAATTTATTACTTCTACAACATTCTCATATAATTGCCGCTCAATATTCTGGGATATAAACGCATCTTAGTGTAAATCATTCACCACTGTTCGAGCAGTCTGAATTGGAGGGTGAATGTAAGTGGCTGTGGTTTGGTTGTTTTTGTGGTTAGTGTGATGCTTTAAGATGGAACATGCAGCTGAAGGTTTGATCTCTGTAACGTGTTTCAGTTATTAATGGGCATAATTGTTACATAATTTTAGCGATATTTGCATTATATAATATTTAACTATTATCTTTAAAATTATACTTTCACTTAGATTTTTAGTATGGCGCGTCACTTCTACGTCACTTTCTACTTAATGTTAAAATGTAGATAACGTCTTGTAGTTTACGCCTGTTATAAGATTGTTTGCATCTTTTTGCAACTTACTTAGTTATTTTACGTTTTAGAAGATGTCGCGCAACCAGTTCTCACACGTTTAAAACTGTTTGAAGCACTGGGTTCGACTTTGTGACTTTGTTAAAAGTAAATTAGTGGTAGAAAATTGTTCTGAAGAGATAACTGAATGCTCTATCCAACTCATAGTCATAGACAATTTCTTGCATGTGTAGACGTAGCTTAAAAAAGGTCTTAACTGATGTTTATTATGAAGTAAACAAATTATATACGTTGTTTTCACTCTAAATTCATGATAGCCTATAAACATAAAAATAATTTTCTCCCCTAGATTTCGATTTTGGCCCATTACAGTAGGTCTTCGCTGATTCTATCCATCCATCGTTTCTTTGGGCGCCCACGGGGTACATGCTCTCCTGAATCGTATCGGAGGGCCATGTTTATCACAGAACTGTTCTCATCACTTCTAGTGACATGCCCATACCAGCGAAGACATGCTTCCCTAATTTTGTCATTAATTTTTGCAACTCACATTTGCTTCCTTATATGTTCTGACATGGTCAAGTCTTGTAATAGCCATGGACCAACACAGCATTGTCATTTACATACCATGGAGGGCTTGTTCGTGTTTGGTTGAAGCTGGCCAACATTCTGTGCCGCACAGTGCCACTGTGTCACTGTGATGGCTATACTAATGTATGTACTTGTAATTGAGGTAGGGATTGGGAAGGAAGTGGACGTGGCCTTAACATAGGTACCATCCCAGCGTTTGCTTGGAGTAGAAGTGGGGGGAACCACGGAAAACCATTTCCAGGATGATTGAGGTAAGAATCGAACCCACCTCTTCTCAGTATTGCCTCACGAGGCTCAGTGTACCACGTTCCAGCCTTCAGACCAGAATTAAATTTATTGGCAGTGCACGGAATCAAACCCAGACTTCAGAGGCAACAGCCATGAATACGAGACACTACAGTACACCACGAGGTGCTCGAAGATTTCATCATGCAGTACAAGATCTTATTGGGATTTGTACGTTGCATGCATTGGTAGTATTGAAGCCGAGCGCGTTTACTGCCGTCATTTCCAGCTGTGCTATAACTATGATGGTCCCTTGATAATCAAGTACTTAGTGGGCCTATACATTTAATATAATTTATTAAAGTTTCCATGATAACCTTACGTTTTTGCATAAACAATATTTTTGGAACACACTAATCATTAAGTTATCTTCAACTAATAATACACTTTTAAAAGCGATATTATTTATGTGACTATTACTTTTAATTCCTAATGGAAATAAGTATTCAAATAATTGCTAAGAATTTTAATTAGACACAGTAGCTGAGGTATATTTTACAAGAACTGCCTCTTTTTCCTGGCGAACTTAAATTTGATTTATAACATATTAACCACTTTTAGTTATCGCCCTGAACATAAATTGACTGGGACATCTGGATGTACCACATTTTAAATTCTGCAGTCTGGTTGTAAGAAGAACATGTTCTTGTCACATTAAAGGACATTGATTCATTTCGGACACAATTCACTTCCCACTACCGAAACCAACTAAACGTAATGTCGCAACAGCTTGTATCTCAATCTACAAGCTCCATAAAGTTGTCAGGTGGTGGGTAGTAACTGAAATGTTCGGTAATTTAATGCTGCGGATTTACTTTTTACTTTTAATACCTTCTTCGCATTTTCTTCTTCGGTCGGGTTGAGGTGAACTTAAAACCCAAGATCGTAGGCTCGAGCCTTGTCCAGTCTGGTAGCATTTAAGCTGGCACTTTCTTAAGGTTCAGTTGTTGTTGTTGTTGTTGTTGTTTGAGTCTTCAGTCTTTTGACTGGTTTGATGCAGCTCTCCATGCCTGCCTGTCCTGAGCTAATCGTTTCATCTCGGTGCATAGTTACCACACCCTACACCCGAGGCAATCCGTTTAACACATTCTATCCTTGGTCTACCCCTACAGTTCTTGTCTTCGACCCTCCCTTTCATAACTAAGCTTGCTATTCCTGGGTGTCTTAATATGTGTCCTACCATCCTATCTCTTCTCTCCAGAAATATCTCTCCTCTCCCACTCTTCTTAATACCTCTTGATTTGTTACCCTATCTACCCATCTGATCTTCATCATTCTCCTGTAACACCACATTTCAAACGCTTCAATTCTCCTCTTTTCGGCTGCGCCAATAGTCCATGTTTCACTTCCATATAGCGCCACACTCCAGACAAAGGCTTTCAAAAATGACTTCCTAATACCTAAATCTATATTCGATGTTAACAGATTCCTTTCCTGTAGAAATGCTTTCCTTGCCTGAGCCAACCTACTTTCTATATCCTATTTGCTTCGTCCATCACTGGTTATTTTGCTTCCTAAGTAACAGAAGTCTCCTACTTCCTTTAGCTCTTCACCTGCCAATTTGATATCCCTAGAGGTCTCTGATTGATTTCGCCTGTATTCCATTATTTATGTGTTTTACATTTATTGATTTTCGTCATGAATTCTATCCTCAAGACAGTATCCACTGCATTCAAAAACTCATTCAGTTGAAAAATGCATTTTTTTCCTTTTCTGATGTTTTGAGTTTTCAGCATATTGAAATATCATAGGAAGTTTGTTCTAGTTTGGAGCAAAAATGTTAATCCGTTTCCGAAATCAGGGTCTTTGAAGTTTGTCAAATAACAACTAAATCTTTTATTCATGTACCTTTGCAAACATTACATTGGCAGCCATTTCTTACAACTTTTATTTTTGTTATAATAAACTATTCATTACCTTAAGTCAATATTCAGTACATTGAAACCGTACAGGTTTCGGTCATATTGTGACCATCTCCAGTGTGGTATAGGATAAGTAACTGTGCAGTAACATACAATTTAATAAAAGTGTTGTCATAATAGAGGATACTATAAATATTTTTGTTCCAAAAGCTCACAGAGTAAAACTTAAGAACCCAGATCTGTTACAAAAATGTTGTTAATAAAGCATAAAAAAGTCTTGATAAAACGGCGTTGAAGTGAAGAGATCTAAAAAGAAGAAATTACCGTAAACTGAGAAACATAACCATGAAAACAGAATAGAAAAATATATAAAAGAAAAATTATATCACTTACGTGTATGCGAAAATATGTTTTTGTTTCTCAGTTTAATTCCTTCTTTTTGTTGTTGTTTGAGTCTTCAGTCTTTTGACTGGTTTGATGTAGCTCTGCATGCCTCCCTGTCCTGCGCTAATCGTTTCATCTCTACATAGCTACCACACCCTACATTCGAGGCAATCTGTTTAATATATTCTAACCTTGGTCTACCCCTACAGTTCTTGTCCTCGACCCTTCCTTCCATAACTAAGCTTGCTATTCCTTAGTGTCTTCTTTTTAGATCTCTTCAATTCAACGCTGTTTTGTCAAGACTTTTTATGCCTTATTAACAATTTTTTTAACAAATCTGGTTTTTGAAATTTTATTTTATGAGCTTTTGGAACAAAAATCTTTATAGTTTCCTCTATTATGACAAAACTTTTATTAAGTTGTATGTTACTGCACAGTTACTTTTCCTATACCACGCTGAAGAAAGTTACAATGTGACGGAATCCGGTACGAAACCGCTACGGTTTCAATTTACGAAATATTGACTTAAGGTAACAAATAGTTCATTATAATTAATACGTCAATAAGAAATCAGGCTATCAGAGTCATTTTATGTCATTTTAATTTTATGCAAATGAGGTACATAATGTAAGATATTACTGCATCGATCTACTTGAAAATTTCACAATATATTCATAAGCATATGTGTATTATCTGACCTAGAATAATGGCTGCAGTATTTATGTAACTTGATGAAAAATGCATTGCTTCAAAACGTTTTAAACTTTTCAAAGAAAAAATTACAAATAAAAACGTTTGAGGCACTAGAATTGTGCTTCTAATTTGGTTTTCATGGCATGAAATCTTCTTGAATTGCATTAACCCTTTATAGGTTAGTGGTCTCTATATTAAGGACAATTTATATTGTCCAAGATGGTGATGGTTGAATCTTTCAGCGATATTTTCTTGTGGAAAACCAAATATTATTTCTTCACCTCCTTGATCCAAGCGGATCGAAAAATATATAATTTTAAATAAAAAACACTTGAAATAAAAAAATGACACTAATAATAATTTGAATTAAAATAAATATGGTTGTAAAAATATAAAAAAATGAGCTTATAAAATTTGAAATTATAATAATTTTATAAACTTACTTTTAAGATTATAAAAATAATTTGAAAATTCAAATTTTAAAAATACATGTATTGTATTGTATTGTATGTCTATCCCCTATTATTCCCGTTTTTCCAACGGGGTCGGGGATGAGATGCGATGGAAGTCTTTGTGGCGATGGTTTTTACGGCCGGATGCCCTTCCTGACGCCAACCTCATGAGAGGAGTTAATGAGAGATGAAATGAATGATGGTGAATGAAACTGGGCAAGGATGTGGAAGGAAGCAGCCGTGGCCAGTCAGAAGGTACCGTCCCAGCATTTGCCTGGTGTTGAAAATGGGAAACCACGGAAAACCATTTCAAGGACGGCCAACGGTGGGGCTCGAACCCACGCGTCTACCGAGTCAGCAGAGAGCTTGGTCCCATGACCTAATGCTGCGCTTTAGCCAGCGTAGCCACTACTGTCGGTTGATTTTTTTTAAATACATATAAACATTAAAATGTTAATGAAAAGAAAAATGAAAACTAATAATTAATTCTACGCGCCCATGTGAACTTTCGCAACGTGAATGTAGGTTTATGGGATAGTGTCGAAGACCTGGTTGGTTGAGGTTGAATGGATTGAATCCTTCTACGCCTCCTGGTTGGTGGTGTGACACCTGAAAGTAGCTCGACAGGATGCGGTGAATGGATTGGATTGTTTGGAGCTGTTTGATGGGTTGACGTAGAAGGGATGCTCTTGGTATGTTGAAGTCCCGATGTTGATGGATGTGCAGTTGTTGTCGGAGAAGATGTAACACTACCAGTCACCAATGCATTTGGCTTCGGGATTGGTTGTGATGACGGCACAGTTTTAGTACCAGTTATTTCACCATGGTTCTGCAGGTTGCGTTTATCTCTTGCAGTACGATAGTTTAGTGGCTTTTTCCTTGGCATATTTCACGCAGCATGTAGGTCACTGCAAGGGAAATGAATGAGTAAACGTATTGTACAGAAATCTGAGATTAGGTAGTAGTCTATTGTAGGTCTTACCTTGTTCACATATGTTCAGGCAAAAGTAAACATGCCAATGCAATGCAAGAAATGCAAAGCATAAATACAGTCTGGAAATGTTCACATAAGTTCAGGCAAAAGTAAACATGCCAATGTAATGCAAGAAAAGCAAAGCATAAATACAGTCTGGAAATACAGAAAGACATATAGGTTAGGTATCTTGCCAATGCCGCCACGCTGCCCTGCGTTCTAGCGGCAGGTTCGCCAAGCAGTATGCCGCGGTACAAAATAGTGTCAAGTCTTTGTTAAGCTATACTGGGTTGGCAGTGCTGTATGAGCAGTAGAGTAACTAACGGGATTTCATGTAAAGAGCCTCATTTTCTATACCGGTAGTGGAGAGCGTTACTCGCATCCAGTCGGCCGTGTCTCGCCAAGAGCTACTGTTGCCTGGAAACGACATGACTTGCCATTCCATCAAGAGTTTATTTTATGACTTTATAAGCCTTTTCTCGAGTGCAAAATGGTATTTATTTAATTGTAAGGCATTTAAGGAGTAAGTGAGTGTGTTTTGCGCACTCATTGGGTTATGCAGAACCTGTAGGTACCCCACATGTATAGGTTGGTGTTAATAGGACCTTATTTTCGGTACAAAACTGGATTGGGACCTTAGCAGAATAATATAGGGAGGGATTAAATTTTAATAAAAAAATAACAATAAAATATCTTCAATATTCTACCCTATAAAGAGTTAAGTCTCAACCCTTTAACTTCAATAGTTAGGTCATAAATGTACCGTTTGATTAATATTTTCAAAACATGTTGTAATGTTGGTATCACTGAATGATAATATCTTTTCAGTAAATTAACTATTTTATCTCATGAAGGTAAATGTTAATAAATTTCCATTACATTGATTCAGTAGATTGTGTGGCAGGAGCATGTTAAGACACTGAACTGTTTTGTAGAATTATTGAGTTAGCGCCACCTTAGTTAAGTTAAATGCAACAGCTTCGTGTCAGATTTACTGGCACGTTAAAGATACCCTCCTGGACAAAATTCTGATAATCTACAGTCTCCAAAGCTTCAATAAGTAGCCAAAAAGGGACATTAAACCTGAACATTTTCTTTCTACAAGCAACGGTGGCCGAGAGCGCTAACGCGCTAGCTCGTGCTCCACTACTGGCCTCGGGAGAGCGTGGGTTTGAATCCCACCTCAGCCACCCTGAAAATGGTTTTCGTGGTTTACCATTTTCACCACCAGGCAAATACCGGGACGGTTCCTTTCAACAGGTCCCCGGCCAGGATGTAAATGGGTATCACCCCAGCTATTACTAGCACTGCCAGTCCAGACACTGTACGATAGGCAGAAGTTATTCTGAGGGCAACTCTTCTGTGAACAGAGGTAATAATAATAATAATAATAATGGATATTCCAGTACCTTTGGGAGAATAGGTCAACGAATAGCTGGATTCAAGAGGTGAGGAAAGATTTAGAAAGAAATAATATAAGACAAGAAGACACTGTGGACAGAGAGATTTTTCGGAAGAAGTTGTTACGTATGGAAGAATTCCCGGGAAGAGTGGAAAGGAAACCTGGGATGAGGTGGTCTGAGTACAAAAACAAACAGCACAGGCTAAGAATGAAGAATAAATATTGGGAAGAACGGAAGAGAAAACAACGAAGAATGAAGAGATGCAATTGGCGGGTGATGCACAGCAGGCCTTATCAGAAAGTTTTTTTTTTTTGGGGGGGGGGGGATGCATTTACGCACAGAGTGTCGGGCTCCTGCTCCTGAGTAGCAGACTACTAAAACTCCCCCGTTACTTCTGAACACTAGCCTGGAACCGTTTATCACATTACTTCAGGCTAGAATCAATTTATATTTGCCCGTAGGGCACTCTTCCGTAATGAATCATCTTCAGTGGCGATCCAGATCAGTCTTCTTTGTTCGGAGGATATCATCAACAAAACTTGCTACAAGTTTCCAATGTTCTTCAATTTGTAGCATTACCGCAACAATATTGTCCGGAGATATCTCTACATCAATTTGATCTTGAAGAGACTGCCTACTTTGGACCCACCGTCCACAAGAGAAGAAGGTGTGATTAACATTATCTACCTCATTAACACAGTAGATACAATCTGGTGAATCCACTTTCCCCATCTTCTTAAGATAAGAACAGAAGTACCTATGGCCAGTCAAGAAAGAATAATAATAATAATAATAATAATAATAATAATAATAATAATAATATGGCCTCAGAGCCATTTAGGCTGCCTGCTCTCTAATCTGTATGTTCCTTTTTGCACTGCCATCTGGCAGACGAACCAGATATCAATTGGGTTGATTTTGTTTTCGTATTAACAATTGCAACGCAAGAGGTCTAATGCAAGACGATTTCTAACGACCCAGAGTACTGTGGTTTTTACTCGTTTATCTTAAAAATTGACTTAATCGACGTGGAATCCAACTCACGATCTTAGAATATGGAGGCGGAGACTCTACCACTTTTCCTTCGGGGAAGGTAATGATTCAATAAATGAATGAATGAATTAATCAATGAATGAAATGATGTCGTGAAATTGACTATCAGAAGAAGAGAGAGTATGAAAGGAATTGTAGTTGCGGTGGAATAATGCAATTATTCATGTCGGATTTTGAACGAACTGATGCTGTTGTAAGCTTTGAGAACCCTGGAAATGCTCATCTCACCATTCCACAGGGAAATAAAAACTTAACTGCACATAAAAATTTGCGCGTTAAAGAGAGAATATATATGGGAGGAAAAAGAGACAGCCTAAAATATGGTGAAATTAACGTTGGTCCATTCACTAATAAACTTGCCTTTCTGCCATCTAAAGCCATATTGACGTGAGGAAATAGGTTCCATATTTCAGGTTATGTGTGCCAAGCGGTGCTAACGCTGATGGATTGTCCACACTCATTGTTTCAAAGGCCACCGCCATAAATAGACATTAACGAGATGTAATGTCGGCATTTATCTAGTTCCCGTTGGAGACGGCTGCAGTTATTACCACGAGCCAAGTGCCCTGTATGTGAATGTGTGTGTATATATGACACTCAGGATATCATGGGTGACCAAAACTGAGTGCTCACGCTGTTCAACAGTTCACTGTAGCAGTGTTGTTCCCTGCATTACTTTCCCGTTGACCTCTCTTGATGGGCTTTTGTTCTCTTTGACCCTAACGGTGTTACATGTGGAAGACCTTTATTTCCTTACTTTTCATAGCCCTCAACCTCCCTTTTCACAATGCCGTCAATTGTCAAGGGGTCGTAACTTTTCCATTTTTGCCATCATCACAAAGGATTAACTTCAACGATCAGATACAGATCACTGAGTGGCTGATGATTATTGGTGAAGCTTCAACCATATATGGTGGATCAGTACTAAGGTAAATCCGGGAGTGTTGCCGCACTTTTTATAACTTCTGCTATGTTCTTACAGGACACCACGCGTATTCTTAAAGGATTGCGCATTTGCAATTAATTTATAGTACATTATGCAACGAGCCTATAATGGCTATAATTAAGACACGAGTATTTTTTATAAAACGAGCGTATGCGAGTTTTATAATTTCCATACGAGTGTCTTAATTACCATTATAGGCGAGTTGCATACGACTGTTTATGTTCGACGATAATTATAACTTTATTATATGTTTTTAACATAAATATTCATAAATATCTGTTGAGAGTCAGCTACTGGAATTTTGTGATCGCAGAGTGTTATACCTTCGTCTTTCAAGAGCTTTGAACGGCCGACGCATGCGCTCTGCCATATGCAGCCATATGTTTACATCAGCCGTCCCTCAGTAATATTGTCACCGCAGTCATTTGAAGACAATGCTCTGTGTAGAAATTAGTGTTAGTGATTTTAAGGTACTGTGCTATTTCTTGTCTCATATTCGCCAGTTTATTTACGCGAACATATGGACGGTGGGTATTCCATGTCGGTAATTTATTATAGTTCGATGTTGTGTTTATGTCCGACATGTTGGATTTTGAGCGCATGCGCGAAATTATCGTTTCCTAATTGGTCAATGAACGAGCTCTGATTGGCTGGAGAAACTGTATCGTAATGAAAAACGGTGTTATAATGACCATCATTATGATACAGTTTTCAAACACATAATAGTGAGGGTCGAACATAAAAAATATTAATTAACATTTAATTTATATTATTTTTCGTGTTTTTCGTATACGCATTATGTTTGTAATTATTTGAAGTCTTGTTAATAAATTTTGTGTTAAATTGGTCACAAAAGTAGTTTATCTATGGACATATATACATTAAGTGCCCAATCTTAAGTGCCCTTACCTTACTTTAAACATTGTTGCAAATTGGTTCGACTAAATTTGATAATATTTGCAATAGCTCACATAAGACTAAAGAATTAGCCCTTGAGAACTGGCGTGAAAAATTATAACATGATGACTGGTGCCGGGTCATTTTGACCCATAGTGTGTTACTCCCTTTTTGTCGTAGTCGTACGGATTTTAATGAAGTAATATTAAAACTGTCGCCTCCGTAGCGTAGCGGTCAGAATGGTTAGCTGCCGCCCCGGAGGTCCTGGGTTCGATTCCCGGCTCCACCACGAAATTTAAAAAGTGGTGTGAGGACTGGAACGGGGTCTACTCAGCCTCGGGTGGTCCAAATGAGTAGAGGGGGTTCCATTCCCACCTCAGCCATTCTTGCAGTGGTTTTCCGTGTTTTCCCCTTCGTCTTCGGGCAAATGCCGGGATGGTACCTTCTTCAAGGCCATGGCCGCCTCCTTCCCACTTCCTTGCCTATCCATCCTGACCATCCCTTACCTTCCCTCGTGAGGCCCCTGTTCGCTTTGCAGGTGAGGCCGACTGGGCGAGGTGCCAATCCCACCTCACCAGTTGTATCCCTTCCGATTCGATGTTCCCAGCTCTAGGACACTGCCCGTAGAGGCGGCAGTGGTGAGATCCCTCGCTGAGTCCGTGGGTTCCACCAACCTGGAGGGTAAACGACTAAAAAAAAAACTGGTTTATTTATATTTTCCAAATTTAACATGCAGAAAAATGACAATAATTTTCGTAACAGTATAGTTGGCCTTGATAGTGGCAGCAAAGCAGTCATCTCAGTTTTTTGGAACAAAGGAGCTGATGACCAAGGTGTTCCTAGACCCCAAACATGGATCAACAAGAACGTGAGCTATGTGATTTTGCTGCACCATTCTTTACGAATTTCTCCAACTAACGCAAGCCAAAAATTGTCACGCGAGGACTGGCGCCATGGGTAAATCAGACCCGATGGTAAATAATAGAGAAATAACTTGAGTGTTCAAAAAGCTATGGACATGGTTCTTTTGCAGGGTGACGTTCAAGGCTAGGAAGGAAGGTACAGAAAGCGATAGGAAATAACGACTGACCAAAACGAAAATATAAAGCATTATTTTAACCTCGGGTCAGAAATACCAATGCAGCAGTCCTCGCGGGTTAGTAATTGAAAAAAAAAACAAGAAGTTCCGTGACGAACTAAAGAGCCTACTTTTCTTAAAATTTAAGATTCATGCCAATGATTAATCTACTGTATATGGATCTATCTAAAATAATGACGAAATTAAGTAGGTATTCTTAATATCGAAATTTCTAATTAGTTCGAAATACTGTATACCTGGCATAATGTAGCCTAATAGAGAACTACAGTTGGCAGCCCTGGTGACTGAATATATTCTTAGTTCCATCTCTTAAGGTACAGAATACAAAACTTGGTTGAAGTCCAATGGATAGCATGGACGTTACATGCAGTTAAACATTGGATCTAACAGCGCGCGTAAAATCATGTTGGCAACTATGACATACATGTGTTGGTCAGAAATAATCTGAAATAATATGGTCTATTGTTGTGTCAATTTGGAATGAAATCCAATAGTTAGTGTAGGAGTTACATGCATTTTAATATTGGACCTATCAGAAGGCTTAGAATCATGTTGGTAGCACTGGCGTAGGCCTATATTAGTTACCCCAAATTAATCTAGAATGCCAGGTACTATACGTGTGCAAAGTTTAGAGCTATTGGCTTGCATACTTTCTGATATATTGTTATTAGGGTAATAAAAACAAGATGTTCAGTAAAGAACATATAGCCTACTTTCTCCTAAATGTATGAGTATAGTTATAACTCGTTGTTATTATCAAAGAGTATAATAGAACTATTCTTTGTTGAAGACCTTAGAAACGATTTACCTCTACCAAACGCCACGACCTAGATAAAAACTGCTACCATCATTGAAGAAAGAAAGAAAGAAAGATAAGAAGTATATCAAGAATGTTATGGATCTGGAGACATAATCGACCGGACTGGCGGCGTGGCTCAGCGGTAACGTTCTCGCTTGCTGGGCCCTAGGCTGCAGGTTCGTATCCTGGCGCAGTCAGCTGGCATTTGAGGGTGCACAAATGCGAGGGAGCCGTGTCAGTACATTTACTGGCACGTTAAAGATCCCCTTCGGGCCAAAATTCCGGCACCCCGGTGTCTCTAAAAGCAGCAGTAGTTAAAAGGGATGTAAAACCAATAACATTATTATTATTATTATTACGACCTGCCGTGGGCAACATCCAACTTTGAGTTGAGGCATGTCTTTACACGTCTGGTTGTGCATGGCTTTCACAACCCTATTTGAATTAACAAATCTTTCCATGACCCTACAGAGACGTGTGTATACAAACTATGTGGATATTTTCGATAATATAATCCTAACAGAGCGAATGCATTCTAGCGGCCAGAATAAGAAACTTTTCAATAAAATCTGGAAGTTACCTTTTTGGCAGCTAGATGTCTCGAGTAAATCTGCTGGCGAATTATGTTTTAATTAAATATATATTTTACACCATAATGTGGACAATATAACGCTTAATAACATTTTCAAGTAACGCAAAATAGGCTGTTACAAACCCTTTAAAATAAAAAGTTAAAATGTATCGTAGTATCAACTTGTCATTCTTCAAATTCGATGCGCATAGAATGATAATGGTATAGTAATCAATGGATCCCCACGTAGACTAGTCGGGACATCTAGTGGTGAAATATCGAACAATATAATCCTAACAGAGCGAGTGCATTCTAGCGGCCAGAAGAAGAAACTTTTCAATAAAATCTGGAAGTTACCTTTTTGGCAGCTAGATGTCTCGAGTAAATCTGCTGGCGAATTATGTTTTAATTAAATATATATTTTACACCATAATTTGCACAATATAACGCTTAATTTTAAAACATCTGAGTCATTACAAAACAATAAACATATAACATTTCAAGCAAAAAAACTAGCTCTGATCGGGTTTGAACCATAGGAATCTGAGCGACAGGCTATCGCTCTACCACTGAGCTAATTGTGTCAACGAATATCGTTCTATTTAAAATTACTTACATAGAACTTGTTAGCAAATAATGATTTATACTAAACGATTTCATCACTGGAGTATATTATTTATATATAAAGCATTTCATACAAAGTTTATTTATTTTTTATCAGTACGCTATATTGCATTCAATACTCAAATTAGTGAAATATAAGTCAGGCACAAGATATCCGCTGCCATCTTGTCTTATTAATGAATCAGCTGAGCTTTTTAAAATCACGTCTGCACTATAGTATTACAAAATAAACTTTTAATTTCGTACGTGCCTCTTCCTTTAGAACAGTTAAAACGATTCTCGGCTCGATAATCGGAACTGGTGGGTCCCATGATATGGATTATAAAGTTTGCATAATTCGCACGGCCGCCATCCTGAAATGGTATGGCGGACGACCTTGTAGTTTGGTCACAAGACGCATCCTATACGAAGGTATGTTGTTACCAAATTTGGTAGAGATTGGATGATTTGGTTAGTCGTTATTTGATTTTACGTTTTGAACGTTTGAGTGGCCGCCATTCAGTTTTAGTAAAGATGGCGGCGATATAAAACATGACACTGAGGTGTCCTTTGCTAGTGCTACCTTTGTACCAAATTTCGTTCAATTCGCAATCACCGTGTTCGAATTGATAGGGGGGGACAGACATTCAGAGTACACACACTCACACACACACACACAGACTCACACACACACATACACACACACAGACTCACACACACACATACACACACACAGACAGACACACTTTTTTCGCCCTGTGTTGATCTCATAAGTCTACTTTCATTTTTTGCAAAAATCGAAAGTAGGCTAATAGAGACAGTATTTATTAACAGTTGGCAGCCCTGGTTACTCTTAAGAATCGGCATAGTCATATATGTTATGGAACACATAGCACACACGAAATTTGGTTGAAATCCAAATGATAGTATAGAAGTTACGTATATTTAAAGTTGGACCTCTCAACAGGCTTAGAATCATGTTGGTAGCACTGACCTATATAAGTTTCTCCAAATTAATATAGAATGTCAGGTACTATACCTGTGCATAGTTTAAAGCTGTCGCCTTGCATACTTTCTGATATATGGGTATTTGGATTAAAAAAATTGAGAGCATTTATTAACAGTTGGCAGCCCTGGTGGCCCTTAAGAATATGTTCAGTCATATCTGTTTATGTACACATAGCACATACGAAATTTGGTTGAATTCCAATTGATAGTGTAGAAGTTATATGCATTTGAAATTTGGACTTATCAGCAGGCTTATATTCATTTTGGCAACACTGCCATGTATGGCCTCCTGGAAATTAATCTGCAATATTATTATCTATACGTGTGCCAATTTTGAAATAGCTCCCATTCATACCTTCCAAGATATCCTACATGGGGCTAAAAATTTCAATTGCGATTTTTCTGCAGTTGGTAGCACTGACATCAGTTTCATGGCCGTGAGATATTCCGGTATACATCTTTACTCCTACTGTGCCCTTTTAGCAAGAAATATGCCAATCACAGTATACCAGCGTAGCTCAATTCGGAATTTTCGGGACAGCGGTAAGTTCCCCCACTCTGTGACTCACATATTTTGGATTAATTAGAGGATACACTTGCAAAAATAACAACAAAATCAACTCCTATTTAAACACATTTAATTAATAAAATTAATGGCGCTACAAACACTTTAACAATTTAATTACTGACCCATAATCATCTACTTGTTCCAAATGAACAAGGAATCACAAATATAATAAAACAAATATTGTATTTAAAACATGTGGTTTCCACATAAACCAACAATTCCTACTTAGTCTTACTTCCATAAAGCATCACCGTAAGTTTTATATAACTCCGAGCTCTTTTGGCTCCATGCTTTACATAATAATGGTGTCCTTATTGTACACCTCAAACACTATCCTTTATATCTTCTTAATTCTCAAAAACAAATTTATAATTACATTTAAAATTTATGTTAATTATCTAACTCAATATTTTGGGCATGTCCACACATTCAGTTGTTATCATCTCTCTTTATTTTCACAAATATATTAAGGTAATCAGGAAATCAATTGTGTACTCCAGAGCATGAAGATACTTGACTCAGTCAAAAAACTATAGTTACTCCCGAAACTTAGTTGCCTTCAAATAACTCGTGGAATCCTACGTCCATACATCATTACAATAGGGATTATTATTTATCTCTTATATTTTATAAGACCATTATCATATAAGAAACTACGATCTGAACAGGCAAACGAAAATATCAATCTACAAGGACCTCGGTTCAACGCCCGGGTCGTTAACGACTTTAAACACTCCTGGTGTATTCATTTCTCTTTATAACATCTTACGAGACGGTTTCTGGCCACTCTCACTCTAAGAAAGCTAGACCCTTCAACTCGGGCGCGATTTATGACACGGAGGGTGACGGCGACTCCCTGTCTAACCCACGTTAATAGCTTATTTCCAAGGCTTTCAAAACAGACCTTCACATTATATTCAGTTGTGGGGAGAGACCGGGCTTTACTGTACCGTATTCATTCAAACAACTATTCTTTGGTTCATAGACCACTTTCGTAACCTTGGCATTTATTAATTATGAGAGGGTCCTCATTGATTGGGAAGATTAATACACTTTCGACGTCGAAGAATAAAGGGGCTTTTATCATAAGAAGATTCTGCGTTCGAATCTCTTCACGTGCCTCGGGAACCATTCCCTTACAGAGGACTTATACAAAATGCGATTTAAAGTCGGCCGTGGCCCATATGACATACGCTCAATAATACCATATATTAGCTCCCTTTCAAATACATACACAATGCCTCGTGATACTACGTCACAAATAGAGGACTTATACAATTATCAATTCACTGCAATCAACTACCCTCCATAAGTAATTTACCAAGTATTTAACCTCTACGCGTTCCTAGCGTGACATTTTAATATTATTGGCGCTCTTTTGCGCTATGCGTTATTTTAAGCCGAAATGTCTTCCCAAGAACTGATAAATCTCATTAGTAACAATTCATATTATTTTAATTCTCATATTAATCTTTCCGTTGCCGATAAATCGCTCCCTTTTTAAAATATTCCATTGAACATTATATCTTACACATACATTAAGGCTTTAACGCTCTTATGTTCACATCAATTTATTTGATCTTTATTTAATATTTCCATATTTAATTATTATTATTACCTTTATTCTTTACACAAGCTCAAAAGCTATTTCTTTCATATCTCAACTTTACTTTATTTAAATATCTTTCATGATAATTACTGATATTTCGCTTGCTCTTATGACATTCGTTAAATACATTAACATTTTATTCACTTATTTCCTCTACGGGATTTATTCTTTACATAATTATTGATAATTTCTCAAATTTCTATTATTGTTCAGACCGCGTTCTTGTTTATTCAGTATTTATTTATTAAAACACATCCCTTTTACTCAAAAACTCCGGTGGATTTGTACACAACCAATTTCTGACACCAAAATAGAATGAAATTCAGTACTCACATGTTATTAAGATCGTCCCATGATCTTTATTCTTGTGCGGTGCTTCATTTTGGGCCCACTTTGAACTTTTTACTCCATATTAAAAGAATTCATCTTATGGATAAACACTACTTGACATATATTTAAAACACTTAACATTGACGACATTTTTATACACTGATGTGTCCCTTTTGAACACATAATAAACACTAAAAAAAATTAATTTAACACACAATCTTGATAATTTTTACACTTCACAATTCTTGATCACTAGGCCGTATTTCTGAGCCTATCACACGTGACCTTCTTAATTTCCCGTTTCCAAGGGTGAAATTTATTCGATGTCGGCTTCCTATCCTGCAGAATATGAAAGTCTCGAAACATCTATTGTTCCCTGGAACCCAAATTCTTCTACTCCTATCCTGGATGACCGGCTATTTATCTAGCTTGAACGGCTCCTTTGTAGATCAGTTTATCGATCCTAGCGAAAGTCTATTCGGATCGAGGTCTCCTCAGTGACCTATAGATTTAGTTTATAGCAGCTAGTACTTCTCGATTATAGTACTTTTAGAATAGTTCGCCTGCTTTTTGGAGATAATGTTTATAGTCTCCGATCTTCTCTATTTGATCGGTTCTAACACCCCTACGTTTCTGATATACGTTCCGAACCTTATTCTGTTCTTCCCTTTGTGGGTTCTTTAATTTAAATACCAGTTTATCTTTCTGGTACGGTACTTCCGTACGTTATGATACATTCGTTCGTCTATTTAACGACCTATCGCCTTTAAGTCCGACGTTCGCGGCCTGCTCTGACTATATCTTACGAACTTTCACTATAACTTGTATACAGTCGGGCCTAAATCCTGTAACTAGGATTTTCCTACTCTTTCAATACGGCGATACTTTAAATTTTCTTCTTGACCACTCCTTATGGAGGCAAGCAAGTCTTTAATACTGCGACGCCTATGGCTATCGGATATTACTTCTGCGGTGTAACACAGTATTTCTCCCCTCAAGGAGTACTGGTAACTGTCTTCGATGTGACGCAGAGTTACGCCCCAAACGGCTGTCTGAATACTGATGTGCTGTGATGTAGTCTTACGCCCCTCACGGGCTGTCGGAACTGCGTGCGTAGTAACACCCTCACGGGTTGTCAGAATAACTGCATGTGCTGATGATCCAGCGTTACGTCCCCCTGGACGGACTTGTACTGCGTGATGCGTGATTATACCCCTCACGGGCTGTTCGAGACTGCATGATTGGCTTGGTGAGGCCCGAAGCTTTATGCTATTTTACTACAAAAAAATAAGACTCTAGCCTTTTCTGTGGTCAACTTCTAAAATAATGGTGCCACAAATATAAAAATTATACCTTCCGAAAGCTCGTCTTCTCAATGTCAAATACTCTCATTGCACCTAAGAATCGAACGTGCAATTCGGAGATATTAATTAATTTCTCGTCCTCAGATGTGTGGGTGTTGCATTTCTTTTGCTCTCTCCCCTCCACACATGCCTTGGTACTTCCCCAATGACGTCGTCTTGCGTTGGCAGTTTTTTCCTGCGCAATTATTAAATGGTTTCTCTTTACTGAAAAATCTCTCATTCAAAATGATTCACTGTACTGTACTTGTTTACTCATTATTATACTTGTAAATGGGTTAAATTTAATTATTCCTCTCCTGGCGCATAAGCGGTGTTGTCAATTTCCAGCAACGTCAGCTCGAATTCCTATTCAGGTCTCCTTGTCTAATCCTGGGAAATTTCCACTCGGTTATTAATACTCGTGACTCGCTCCCTTCAGAATGTCAAGAGGGATGATATCATCCTCTCGAACACCTGGTCCTAGTTAGTTGCACAACCTTATACTGGCCTCCTAGCTGGATCTTTCTTTAAGTTACATTAGAAACTATACGTTTCTTAGATTTCTTCCTCAAATGCATGGATTCGACCATCCATGGACCTGATGGCACATGGGTTCACTACCAAATTTTGTTTTGATCGGTGCAGCCGTTTAGGAGTTGATAGGGGGGACACACACACAGCCAGGCAGACAGACAGACATACAGAAGGACAGACAGACAGACAGACTCACACACATTTGCCCGATCTCATAAGTCTACTTTTTCCTCATCTTTGCAAAATGTGAAAAGTTGGCTGAAAATCGGCGAAAAAGAGAAACAAAGAAATTGTTGCATCAGCAGCGTCTCTCCCTGGAAATAGGGGTGGATGCCGATTTAGCACGTGAGAGATGACGCAATTAAAATAATTAATAACACAATCAAATTCAGCTAATTTCTTCAAATCAAATACAATTGAATAATAGAACATACTAAAAGACAATTATATTTTGACAACTGAAATTTACCATTTCAGTACAAACTACTTTTTTTTAATTTTGGTTGGTTGGTTGGTTCCTTAGTTTAGGGGCTGCGGTGATGACTGTATTAATGTGTGTTATCTGTTTTCAATTCAAGTGAGGACTGCAGGCATTTAATTTCAAGTAGTTCCTACTTTTGCCGCCAAACGCCACCGCCAACACTAATAGTTCAGAACTTAGCTACCAGACGCCATCGCAGTCGGCTCTTGGCAACGAACGTAGGGAACCTAATAGCGTTGTTTATATTCTTAACCTATACAATTTAGCTTCACACAGGTGTAATTAGTGGAAGGTTCTTTAACATGCCATAAATCTATGACATGGGACCGCCGGCTTTACTTCCCCTCCGAAGGAAGGCATACGGAGGGATTTTTAACTCTCTTAAAAAATTCGACGACTTCGGCCGAATTTGAACCCGCGATCTTGGGCATAGAAGCTCAGCATGGTACCAACTACGCCACCGAAGCCGCCTTTTTATTATTTTTTATTTCTTTGTTCACATTATAATCGAAAGTTTGATGCTTTTCAGTCGGTCAATACGATTGCACTTAAATGAGATGGGGAAAATGTACATGAGATCAATAAATACACTTGGATGACCTGTTTCGATCGTCCATTACACTTAGGCTACAACATTTTTATGTCTATAAGTATGGGTGAAAATATTTACAATATGTACACTTCTTTAGTTGCAGTATCAGTTGAGTTAGTTCAACTCGTCAGTATTTGTTAGTTATAGTCTATGCGATGCTTTGTTAAAATACTGAAAGTGGTGATTGACCTCCAAACTTGCTTGTTTAGAGTAGCCTAAGTGTAATGGATCTGATGATGATGGCTTAACGATCGAAACAGGTCGTCCATGTGTATTTATTAATCTCATGTTTTTTTTTTTCATGATTAGGGAATAACCCATCTCATTTTGGTATAATCGTGTTGACCGACCGAAAAGCATCAAACATTCGTTTACTAAGGCAACACTGAAATGGCTTCAAACACCATAATCACATTATAATGTTATATGTGTTTATACAGGCCACATTTAACACATAGTCTACGGACCCATTGTGCCTTTCTCCAGATTTCCGGAATCCATTCTTCGTTTTCAATTCCGTGCCTGAATTCCATTGCACCCTTTTGCCTTCCTGAATAGTATTTCCTTTGTTTTTAGCCATTTTACAAATTATGATAAATTTGCCTGTCCCACTGTGCTCTTTCGACTGTGGCCTTACTTTTGAACTGATTTTTTGAATTTTTATTTCTGAAAATAATATAATTGTATAGAGTAACAATGATGTTAACAATGAAATAAATTAGGTATTTTAAGTATCATTATTATTATTAATCGTATGGCAATTACACATCACTTTTTGGAACACAGAGAAAATATAACCATAATTTACAAATTTACAGACATATTATTTACATAGTTTAACACATTTGCTGTAGAAAACAAAAAGTCAAAGTGGTTTCCAGGATATAAGTTCTGAGGGCACTCTTCAACTATATGCTTGATGGTCTGACACTGGAAGCCACACGTGCACTCTGGAGAGGTGATATTTCCCCATTTGTATAGTAGATCACCACATCTCCCATGGTTGGTGCGTATCCTGTTCAGTGTACACCATGTCCTACGGGGCAGATCAAGTTCCCATGGATTGTTGTTACTATGGAGAAAACTATGTAGCTCTGGTGGAGTGTTTGTGTACCATTCTTGTGCCCAGGCTTCATGAAGATTGAAGTTATGGTCTGCCAGGTTGTTGGCTGTTCTGATTGCAGGGTGTCTGGAGCGGAGTCTATTGATTTGGATTGCAGGTATGTCCTCATGGATTGGCAGCTGTTGGTTGTTGCAGATTTTGTTAAATTCTCTCAGGAGGATATTCTTTCTTCTCAGCGTAGGAGGTGGAATACGGCTCAGGACAGGTAGCCAGAAAACTGGTGTGGACTTGATTGTACCAGTAATTATCCGCATAGTTTGGTTTAGTTGAACATCTACTAGCTTCGTGTGACTACTGTTTAGCCAAACAGGGCTGCAATATTCTGCTGCTGAGTATACAAGACCTAGGGCAGTTGATCGGAGGGTAGACGCAGTGGAACCCCATGTTGTACCACACAGTTTTTGTAGGATGTTATTTCTTGACCTCAATTTGGCTGCAGTGTTTGTTAGATGTTGTTTAAATGACAGTGTTCTGTCAAGTGTCACTCCAAGGTACTTTGGGTATTTGTTATGAATCACACGTTTTCCATCAAAATATATTTTAAGTATCATAAGATAATAATAGAATACTCGAGTAGAATACCGGTATCCTCTGAACAGTTTGAAAGTGTTCATATTGCTCTTAAAATATGACATCAATGAGGCATCTCTAACAGATTGCTGTACGGCAACTCTCCCAAATGTCAGGTACAGATCCGCACCCTTCTGCTGATGTACCTCTAGGGTCTAGGCCAATATGGCCATAAATACGCTTACTGTCTACTTCAGTAACGGCTAAGACTTATTCTATACTAAAACCGGCTGGTTTAAGCGTTTGAAAGCAACTTAATTTACATTTTATTTAGCGTATGGCTTTTAGTGCCGGGAGTGTCCGAGGACATGTTCGGCTCGACAGTTTGTAGCTGCTTCTAGGCGGACACCCAATGGGTGAGCTACACGTACCGTCGCGTGTGGAGTGTTGTCTGGGGAGGAACGTTTGAATGTAAGGACGCGGAGTTGGAAGGTAGCGGCTGTGGCCTATAGTTATGGACCAACCCCGACATTTGCCTGGAAGGAAGATGGGAAACCACACAGAGGACCATCTTCAAGGTTGCCTCCCAGATGTGAGCGACTGCCAGCAGCCATGCCGTAACGACCACGGCTAACTCACCCGGTAATGTACAATAAATCAACACGAGGAAATAAGCTACGGTACTTTGTCAGGACGAAACATGCAGTCGCCTCACGTTTTCAACTACAAAATGCATAACATGTGATCAACTTGCACTATTCCCTCCGACAGTGGATACCGAAATAGCTTACACACTGCCATCTAGCTGAAACAATAGGATCTGATGGCTATAGTGTATGCGGCGTCTGTACCGCAGCTGTATATGTACCCGATTTACCTTAGATTGTCTGCTTCAAGATGTCAAGATCGATGATTTGATTCCAGACCGAAGAACTGGAATTTTTCAAGGTCGGCAAAAAATCCACACTCAATATCAGTTCGTAAAATACCTTTCGCGTCACGTGTAGTAATCAAAAAACAAAGTTAATTAAATATCAGTCACTGGTTGGCCAATAGTGTTCCAATTTCAGTGCTGGTTGGTAGTGCAAGTGGAACGTTTTATTGATTGATTTGATTGTTTTTATTTTCACGGCTACCCTTAGAGCTTAAGAGCTCCTTTACAGTAGCGCCCTACATAAAATAAGATTAGGGCTTATAAAAATAAAACATTTCACTTACATTCACAATATAAATAATCATAGTCTAACAATTATAGTAACAAAAAGATAGTAACAATACAATAATAATAATAATAATAATAATAATAATACTAATGATAATGGAAAAATTATATACAAAAGTGAGAGTGCATACAGACTATCAGCCCGAAAAACAAACACCATATACTGTACAAGAAAAGCTATTATAGTAGACAGGTTGTCAGCTATTGTCCTTGTGTTATAATTGAACTTTAAAAAAGTATTTTAACATAATACAGTAATCAAATGTGAGAGGTATACTGCTCCAAGAAGCAGGATGAAAGATGTCTTTTGAAAGCTGCAGTGCTTGCAATGTTGACGAACTTATATAAATCGAAGGTGTTGAACGAGGCATGAGGCGGTGCAAACAAAAGATTTATTGAACTTCATTGTTCGGTGTATATGAATCTGGAGTGTTAATTTTGTGTATCTATTTTCTCGATTATGAACAGAATGCATTGGTGTAAAGGCATTGTAGAGATATAACGGGGTCTTGGTATGTGATATTTTATGTGTCAGAATGGCAACTGATAACTGCCTGCGCTCGTGGAGTTTCAGCCATTTCAGCTGCACGCAGTAAGGTGTGATATGTTCATCTCACCTTACATCCAGAATGTACCGAACACATGCATTCTGGACTCTTTGTAATTTGATGTTCTGTGTTTCTGGTAAATCGTTGTATACAGCAGAGCCATAATCAATGATTGGAAAAATGAGAGTTTGGACGAAGAGCTTACGTATGTTAGGTGGGGTGTAAGAAACAGTTATTTTCAGGAGATGCATAGTTGATACAACCTTCCTTACCACATTAGACGTATTCTCTGCCCACGACAGTGTTCTACCAAATATCACTCCGAGATTATTGACAGTGTTGCTATATTTAATATTATTATCTAGCATCTTGATGGGTGGTAGTGAATTAAACTTAATTAAATTAATTAATTTCATTAATTAATTAAATTTGTATATCCAATGGATATAAGTTGTGTTTTAGATATGTTCAAGTTAAGATTATGATTTAGGGCCCATTCACAAAGCCTGTCAATGTCTTCATGATGATCGTTAGAATTGGTCCAACTCAAATGATCTACAATACACCAAATATATGTGCCATCAGCATGCATATAAAACGCTAACATGTATGTTTCACAAAACTCACGCTCTTAAAACAGAGAGTTACAGGGTGCGGTTTGTGCCGAAATCTTCCAAATCATCTCAGAAGTGAAGGAAAAATCTTGCATTTCTTGAGACGTCAACGAAAATAATATTTATTTGCTTATTAAGCGGGTTCAAAACAAATAAACAAAGCGATAGCCCCTGTGAGAGCTGAGTCGCGTCAAGCCCACATAACATGAATCTGGGCGAGTGGTTTATAATTTGTCATTTGTTGCTCTTCAGTCGGTCAGCACGATTGTGCCCAATGAATTGGTGGGGCACAAGATATAAATAGCCTATGTAAACACACTCCTGGAAAAAATTACATGTAGGCCTATTGATTAGATTATCACAATTAATTCGGCAATTATAAGTTTACACATGCATGAGTTCTCGCACAGGTCCTCAAGTTATTATTCCTATTCTTCTTCTTCTTCTTAATAATAATAATAATAATAATAATAATAATAATAATAATAATAATGATAATAGTGAGATATAAAGTGTTAATTATTATTGTGGCACTACCTGCAGGTAAATATACTAGAAAATGGAAGTAGGCTACTTATCTACTTATCTATCTACTTATCTAAACGCACACTGCCACTGACAGCATTCTAGTTAAGTATACAAATTTGCTCAACGTATTCACTCTAATATAAATTAATATAAACAGTTTATAGATTCCCGTAAAAGGCACTTTAGTAAAAGTCATCCTTGAATTCTTGATAAAAGTGGAAGATAAATCATTGTAGAGATATTCCATGTTCCTACCGCCAGTCTAACGTCGCCATAAACACGCTTTTACAAGCCTGATGACCACTGCGAAAATGAAATTGCCGAATAATCTGTATAATGAAAACCACATAATTTTATGAGCCACGTGAATAATGAATACCTTAAGTTGGCTGTCCTGGGTGTGGCTTGTAGCCTGGAGCTCGTTAGGGCTACTTTAAAAATTCAACACACACATTCTATTTTAATGAAGACAGGGAAGGGGCTGGGTTCTCAACGAACGGTTTGATTTACGACATCAACACTTTATCCCTGGTGTTAAAACTTACCGTAATGCTCTTGTTTGGTGACCAACTCTTAATTATTAATACTTTTGCGGAAGTAGGTCCAAAAATAACTGCACTCTCTTAGTCTCAATGTAAAGGTAGACTATCTTATCAGTCGGCCCACAAGTACCCTATTAGGGCCCAATGAGAGTAGGTGGAAACGTAAATCTCTGCCTGAAAAGAAAACAAATAGTTCCGTGAAGAAGTAAGTAGCATATTTTGAAATAGAATGCAAATACATTTGCCATGATTGCAAAGTACGAGTGGGGGCAGATGACCTCGTAGTTCCGCCCCTTAAAACAACAATAACTAACTAACTAAAAAGAACGAGTATTAATTGGAGATCCGTTTTGATAGAGGATTTATAAGATGTTAAAGAATACACCAATGAATACATTGTAAACGTATCTAATTTAAGTATTAATGATGATGATCTCTGCAGGATGGACGCTACCATCTGCCCGCTGGACACGAAGAAACCTGGTCAACGGGGAAGATCCTCAACAGGCTGCGCACAGGAGTGAGGAGGTCAAAGACGAATTTGAAAATGTGGGGATTTGCCTGTAACTGGACTTTGTGTGAGTGTGGTGTGGAGCAGATTATGAGTCACCTCCCCGTTTGTAGGTTGTGCCCCATCACATGTTCTTAACGGAACCTGATGGACGGAACAACTGAAGCTTGCGAGTTGGCAAAATTCTGGTCTCAGTATTTGATTTGAGTTGAGTGCGTGTATAATATAATAGTACCAAATGTAATTGTAATATTGTTTTGTGATGTATGTTTTCTGACACGATTAAATCAATAAATAAATAATGATGATACATGTTTTGACCTACGATGAGGTTATCTTCCGTCAGTAATAACAATGCAATATAGTTTTAACAAGTAAAAAGATATAGTCTATAACATATACAATATTCGATTTGAATGAACTAATTTATACCACACCTCTTCATAATGATATAAGACATAGCCTACTATCAAAAAGAACAAATACCAAATTATTATACGAGGGTTGAATCATAAGTCATGGCAACTATTTCTTTTCTCACGAACAGGAGGCAACACGGAAAATCTATGATATGTACAAGCTGTACCCGGCATGCGTTGCAATGCCAATCAAAGAAAGTGTTGGCGTTGAAATTCTGTTTTTTGAAGTGCTTTTGGATACACAACATGTTTTTCAATTTCCGTTAACTGCCCCTATGCTATCGTAAAATGGATTTTCTAACTTAGAATCAATCGTGGGAGCGTGCACAACAACTTTCAAAAGTTTCATCGCAATCGGATGAATGGTATATGAACGTATACGGGATTTTGTTTGAACGATTCGTGCGCTGTCACTCATTTGTTGATTCTACTCGTACGCTACCTATTGAGAAATGAATTTGCTAAGTCGAAACCCTACCCTGGCGTGTACACAATAACTCATCAAGGTTTCATCACAATCGAAGAAGGTTATATGAACGCATAGGGGATTTTGTTGAAACGCTTCGCGCGTCGTCACCCATTTGTTGCATATACTCGTGCGCTACCAATTGTGAAATGGATTTATTAAGTCGAAACCCTTCCCTGGCGTCGTACACAATAACTCATCAATGTTTCATCGCAATCGGATGAATGGTATATGCACGTATACGGGGTTTTGTTTAAACGATTCGTGCGCTGTCACTCATCTGTTGAATCTACTCGTGCGCTACCTATTGAGAAATGTATTACTAAGTCGAAGCCCTTCCCTGGCGTGTACACAATAACTCATCAAGGTTTAATCGCAATCGAAGAAGGTTATATGAACCCAATAGGGGATTTTGTTGAAACGCTTCGCGCGTCGGCACCCATTTGTTCCATCTACTCTTGCGCTACTTATTGTGAAATGGATTTACTAAGTCGAAACCCTTCCCTGGCGTGTACACAATAACTGATCAATGTTTCATCGCAATCGGATGAATAGTATATGAAAGCATACCGGATTTTTTTTAAACGATTCGTGCCCCGTCACTCATTTGTTGAATCTACTCGTGCGCTACCTACTGTAAAATGTATTTACTAAGTTAGAAACCGTCACGTAAGTGTCCACAACATCTCACCCAAGTTTCAACGCTATCGGACTAATGGGATATTGTTTTAATCCCTTGGTTGGGGGGGTAGTTTGGGATAAAACACGTTGTGTCAC
Source organism: Meconema thalassinum (assembly GCA_946902985.2). Taxonomy (NCBI): domain Eukaryota; kingdom Metazoa; phylum Arthropoda; class Insecta; order Orthoptera; family Tettigoniidae; genus Meconema; species Meconema thalassinum. The sequence goes on along the minus strand of OX336388.2, from coordinate 2,061,159,274 downwards.
TGTGCTAATTTGGAAGGTTGTTCCTAAATGAGAGTAGCTCCCCGCAGTTGGGAGAACTTACTAGTGTAGTGTGCTGTTTAGTGTTTAGTCTCTAGGGGGTGTTCCTGCAAAGATGTAAGTATTTGTTATGGGATGGACCTCTAAATGCAGGCTACTGTATCGGCCTGCCAGCTGGGCGGAATGAATGATACAATAGACGTGCTAGGTCAGCGGCTCGACGCTAGGCAGTCGAGTCGCGTGCTGGGAGCACAATGGAGTCTGACAAAGCAATTACTGGCTACTACGGTCACGGACAATTGTGACGAAGGTCAGGCGGGGTATGAGGATGTGAAGTAGAGTGTAATTAGTAATGCAAGTGTAGCTTACTGACCATGTGTTTATTGGTCAGTAGATGTAAATTGGTAAGTCCCTCTTGGGGAATGTAGACAAGTATACAATTGGTGTGTACAAATTAGGGGTAGGTGTTCACAAAATAAAGGAGTCTGCGCACTACTGAATCTCACCTGATGATGAAACTGGAACAGACGTCGGCTAGGGCCGCTGGCGACGTACAGAGTAGAACAGATCCTGGCTCCAGTTAGGACTCCACTCTTATACTTTCCGGCGCTGCGTGGTCAGCATTACGTCACTGTAGCTGCCCTAGATAGTTGTTGGTGTAGATGTTTATGTATGTTTTGCAAGTAGTTGGCTAACCTCCCAGGCTGGGTGGCCGCCACTTGCTGTGTATAGATAATGTTCTGGTCTTATGGTATTGCCAGTTGGGGTGGTTTTGGTAAAAGATGGGGGGTGGCTCTCAGGGGGTACTGCCCCCCCCGGGCTGTAAAAGTCCCCCTCATCGATTAGTTCGCGTCCCCGCGAACTGGAAGTAGAGTGGGCGCGTCGATGTGATGTTTTCTTCTTGGTTTCCCCTCGTACCTCTTCTTCTTTGTCTTCCGTGTCGGTGTAGGTGTGTCGATGTTGTGTTGATGTGAGTTCAGCGTGTGCTCAGAGGGGTAGGTTTTGGGAATACGTGTTATACATAGTTTGAGTTGCTTATTTTTAAAAGTGGACATTTGAAATAAAGGTACAACAACAACAAAAAATATACGTGATCGTGACATTAAGTATATATATTGGTATTATTCAGGGAGGAAAAAACCCATGGCTGGACGGGTGTTTGTGCCGTCCGGCGCTGTGAGGAGGAAAAAATTGCTCCTTGCAGTGTATTGTGTAAAAGATGGAAGAAAATAGCAAAAATAGGTGCCCCAGGGTATAAGTTAAAGGAATATATCAGAATGATTTATTGTTGGGATGAAACGGGACACCTTTACAAATTTTATCGTTAGTAGAAAGAAAAATGAAAGAAACAAAAGCATAATCAGTGTGGTGTATGTGTGTACATTGGTGGTCATGATGATGATAACAGGTATGACCTGATAATAATAATAATAATCATTACATTTATAATATTCCTGATAATTTATAAGTAAACATAGTAAACATAGTAATAATAATGAACATAGAAAAAATAATGGTTGCCATGTTGGTACCCTATATGTAGGTATGTTGGCCAACCATGTGGAACCTTTTAATTGTATGACGTTGTCATGATATGGCGAGAAAATACAAAGTAATTTACAATTTACAATTATCCACTATCATATATATACCTCGTAGAGCTCTTTTACGTGGCCAGTTATTTTATACCTCTTACTCTTTGTGCGCACTTTACCATCATGCCTTGACTACCGCTCCCTATTCGGCCGTTCCTGGTGCGGTTTAGTGGCTAGTCCGCTATTCCTTCCTTGTACTTATTGTATAACCTCGTGGTTTTCCGTCGTGGGTCGGAATTCCACCTTAGGGTCGAAGGTTCGGCACTTACAACCTCCGTGCCGCCCTTCGATCCTGAAGTAACGCTTCATTTGCGTAAGCGGGATGTGTTTGCGTTCAGTGATGTTCATCATCCCACGTATGCTGTCCACCGCTGACCGCTGACGTTGTCACCTTTTAGGGTGCAACTAAAAGTATGCGAGGGTGTATGTGTTTATGATATAGGAGAGTGTGTACAAGTTGGTGTTGGAAATATATTTACAAAAGGCTTGTGTATAATCCTCGTCATCTGCAAAACCAAAAATGTGTCAATGGCCGTTTATCTGGAAACATGTACATTCCTTGCTTTCCTGAAAAATAGAATATGTTAATACATTAATACATGTAGCATGTCCATCGCTGCGCATATTATAAAAAATCACTTATGGCGCCACTTAAGTCTAACTTAATCTAGGTTAGCCTATGTTAGTCTATTTAGCCTAGTATTGTCGGGCTTACCCTGGCAACGGATTTAGGTCACCAGGTGCCAATCGTGCTATCTTAATGTAATTTATCCTAACGTATTGTCGGGCTTACCCTGGTAACGGATTTTTAGTCACCAGGTGCAGAGTGGTTTTACCTTTAAAAAAAATTGCCTTAAATTATATTAATTAGTACTAAATGTAAAAATAACCTGTATATACATGCCGAGTGGACCTTAACCTAATGCCGAAATGTGCCGTGGCTATTGTTTTGCGACAGCGCTTATTAAATTTGCTTAAATCTAAGCGGCCTTTGAAATGGCGCTGTAACTTATACACTAGAATTTTGATGGAGGCTCGTCAGTCCGATTTCTCTCGCGGGGGCCCTTGTAGAACATTGTTGAGACCGGAACCCAACAATGTCTCGTAGTCCCCTCCGTCTTAATCCTAATTGTCGACATTCTTATTAGTAATTAATAAATAGTAATTAATAAAGTCCCGGGCGGCTGCGCTGCTGAAGAGCAAACGCCTTGCCCGGCTATCCTGTTCATCGCTGCTGTGCTTGCCTATATCGGCATCATTCTCCATTTGTCATTTGTTGATATATTTATCATTGCTGGGTTTGCCCGCGAGAACCCCTCTTGGCAGCCCGTTGCATACCTATTTAATATCTCTGGCCACCCGCTGCGTGACTATTTAAGCTCTGGCGACCCGGTGTCGTCCATTTATGTGGGCACGGGCTCGAATGATCGCATTCATTCCATATATATTATTCATTATTTGTTTATTATCATTTGCTTGGTTGTCTTCACCCCGTCTCGCGGTACGAGGACTTGGCGGATCTAGGATTGATCCCGCTGAATCCTGAGATCCTTCTTCACTTCTGCAAGTAGAAGACTAGCTTCCCGCCATAGAAGCTCTACTTAATTTAGATACTTAACTAGAAGTCTAGTCCTAGTGTGGTCGTCTCTAGGTTTGTCTCCTGAGTCCAGTGTGGAGCTGGCTAATTCTCCCACTAGCCGTCAAAAAGTCTCCCCTGCAGGTCTTGGCTTCGATGACCGTGGCGCATAGTGGGTGTAACTTTTCTCCACCGAGGGGGTAGACTAGACGCGCCCTCGGTTTTGACGTTTGCCCGCGCCAAGCCATCGATGCTTCAACCTTACGTAGTTCCATCTTTTTGGTCTGGGTCATTTAGTTAACTGGGACAGGGCTCATCATCGCCTTCCCCAGCTCTGTTCTTGTGTGGCGCCTCTGCCTTTCTGTTTACACTCTCATCACCATTCAGTGTGACATCAGATTCCTTTTTTTTAATGAGTGTGATATGTAAAATAAGTGTGTGTGTAACATGTAATTTTGTAAAATTTTAGTGTTCTGGGGTTGTAGAATCTTCTAAATGCATGGACTACTTCAGGCCTGTTCGCCATGTTGGATTTCCAGCGGTAATGCCTTGGTAATTTTCTGGAGGCGTTAGTAGGTTTTTATGGCGTTGGGTCCCTTGTTATTAGGATCCGGGGGTGTTATTTGCTGAATGAGCTTAAAGCGCGGTAGGAGAGGGTTATGCATCGTTGGACTCCATGTTAATGGTGGCCGGGAGCCAGTGATGCTGCTAGGATGTTTTTACAGTGAGTGGATGGGGTAGGTTTTTCCCAAGTGTGCAAAAAAATTTTCAAAAGGTGCCATGCAGGTTCAATAATAATAAACCCTGGAGTTTGGGTGGGATATTCCATGCATGGGGATGGATATGAGGCGTATCCGCTCTCATTTGAGGATAAAGTATGGGTTGAGGTGTGATAATTCTATGTCCCTTGCATGCGGGATTATTTAGTAAGAAATACTTGTTAGTGTAAATGCGGCCTCACCTCTTTATACAGAGATGTGCATTACGCTTAATGTCGTTTCCGACTCACCCCTAATACTCGGGTGTAGGCATTTGTGACCAGGGTGTAGTATACCCGAATTTTTTGGGTAGACGCATGAAGTCTATCAACCCCGATGTATATTTTGGAATGTAGTATCTGTGTGTTTGTGTTGAATAGTGTTGTAATTGACAGGTTATATAGGGAGAGGGGTGCTAGGATAGTATCCCGTAGCTAGTATCTTGGCCATCCTGATGGCGCTATCCATCTCTGCTCCTGTCATTCTCACTTGGTCACTATTGGGTTTCTATCTGCTCTTTGGGATGGTTAAGTGCGGTGACGCTGTGACGTCACGGCCCAATCTTGTCTCTCATTTATAATGTTAAGGTAGCAAGTGATTGTGAGTGTAACTGGTCATGTCCTGATCGCCTATGATGGTTTTTTTTAGATAAAAAAAACAAGAAGAGAAGTAGTTATTGGGGGGGGGTTGTTCCCTCAGGGAATCTGTCTGTATTCGCCCCTGATTAGTGGGCGCGTGTGGGAAGGACGTGGCCGTAGCTGTGATTAGCGCAGCTGCGTGTGTGTGGTTGCGTTCCGCTACCGCACGCTGGCGCGTGGGCCGTTATCGGATAAGTCTTATCGTGTGTCGTGTGGCTAATTGTCAGGTGGCGCGTGTGGCTTGTTAACATCCTTGTAAACATGCTCCTGTGTTCCTAAGATGAATCCGGCCTATAGTATTTGTACTTCACTGGATGTTATACCTATTGTAACAGCGCTGAATCCTGTGTCAACTGTATGCTATTATTATTGTTTGTTTGTGGTCATGTCTGAATTTCATTGTCACTTCCATTATAACAAGAGTGTCTGCCGACGGCAGTGTTGCAATGCGCTGGAATTCGCAACTCAGTGTTTCGTTGTGCTTGTTTTTACGTCCTTGTATACGGGAAGTCTCTGATGTTACGTATGGCGGCTGACGGAACGTGACTTTCGCCAGTGTCCGTGTATTGACATTGTTGTGCATTCTGAGAGGGCCAATGTGTTAATCTGTCCTGTTTTTGCTACCGATGTTGTGTGGACATTTCTTCCCCAAGACCTTTGCCTTGTGTAATTATTTATAATTTGTGTTTAGGAAGTCTATTTCCTATGTTTGCGGTAATCGAAATTTTGCATGGTTTCTGGCCGTAGAAATGTGGTGTTACCTGTTTTATGTCTGTGAGGGTGGCGTCCCCCGTATCTAGGTTTCGGGCGCTATGGTTCAGAGAAAAGTATCTTGTGGTCCCCGTGGAGGCCTAGGATTTTCGGTACGCCCCCTATTGGGAATCCCGTGGTCGCTAATGTCCTAGTTAGCAGGGCTGGATAACTTAACATAATGGCCTTGAATAACGAATTGTTTGGCGTTACGGTATACATCGCGTAACGTATAACAGAAAGTTTGTTGTAACGTTATTCATACGAAGAACGAATAAACGGATACTGTATATATACCGTTATTTTAAATATTGTATTATCATACCGGATAGCATTTTAGTTATTGCAGGAGACACAAGTCGAATAACGTTATTGGCGTTGTAACACAATCAAATGTACCCCATTCACTCAGATGTTTTAAATAACGTTATTGACAAGACCGGATAGCATTGTGTTATGCTGCATGCCTCGCAGGTCGAATAACGTTATTCGTGCTGTAACACGTCGCGAACAACTACCACTCAATCTGAACATCAAATAACGTTATTCACAAGACCGGATAGCATTGTGTTATGCTGCATGCTTCGCAGGTCGAATAACGTTATTAACTTCGTGTTCTGTTGTATGGGTCCCGGGTTGAATAACGTTATTAGCCTCGTACTAGGATCCAAATTTCAATAACGGTATTCTCCTTCTAGAGTACGAATAGAAAGTTAACTATACATGAATTCGGATTCGTAGTGCTGCCAGGTGACAAACAAGTAGCTCCGTGACCGACTAAAAAGCCTACTTTTCCATAAAATTTAAGATTCAAGCCAACGATTAAGTAAATCTATATACGATGGGCCTATCGAGAATAATGACGAACTTAGGTTGGTAATAATAAACATTTCTATTTCGATTGAAATATGTCTGAAGTAATGTATTCCAATACAGCTCTACAGTTGGCAGCCTTGGTGACTCTGAATATATTCTTAGTTCCATATCTTAAGATACAGAATGCACATAAAAAATTTGGTTAAGTCCAATGGATAGTAAGACGTTGCATGCTGTGAAATATTGGATGTATCAGTGCGAGTAAAATCATATTGGCAACAACGTCAAGAATGCGTGCTCAGAATTAATCTGAATTATTACTATATTTTATAGTGCCAATTTTGGATCAAATCCATGTATCAGTATAGAAGCTACAGGCATTGAAAAATTGGCCCTATCATAGGCTTAGAATTATTTTGGCAGCACTGACGTACATTAGTTACTCCAAATTGATCTAAAATTTCAGCAAATATACATGCGCAAAATTTGGAGATGTTGGCTTGCATACTTTCTGATATATTGGTATTAGGATAAAGAGAATGTGCATTTCTTAAGAGTTGGCAGCCCTAATGGCTCTGAAGTATAAGCATAGTCATATCTGTTATAGTACACAAAGCACGTACGAAATTTGGTTAAAATCCAATTGATAGTATAGATGTTAGATGCACTTAAACATTGGACTTATCAGCAGGCTTAGAATCATCTTGGCAACACTGTCATATATGGGCTTCTTAAAAAGTATCTGGAATGTTATTATCCCTGTGTGTGCTAATTTTGGAAATGTTCACATGCATAACGTCTGAGATATCCAACGTAGAGCTTAAAAGTGAATTGTGATTTTTAGAAGTTGGTAGCTCTGAAATCATTTTCAATTATGGCCGTGAGATATTCAGATATATATATTTCCTTATACCAAATTTGGTTTCGATAACTGCAGCCTTTTAGGAGTTGATAGGGGGAGACACACAAAGAAAGACAGACAGACAGACATTTGCCTGGATCGATGCCATAAGTCTATCTGATCCTCATTTTTTTTTAGTGAAGAGTAAGCTAAAAATAGCACGTAGAATATACGATAGCTAATGTATAACATCCAACCTTAGGTGCTTCTATACTGTGCTGATCAGTACCCGCTGCTTATGGACATATCACATGTGTTTTACCGCAATCATTGGCCATCAGCGTACAGATGTTACAGATCGTAACGTTAAAGCTTGTATACAAGCACAATTCCGGTATAGGCTTGAATAACGTTATTCGTACCTGCATTACGAGTTCCTATTGGCTCAGCTGCAAGAAATCAAAGATGGAGGAAAGTTGTGGATGGAGAGTAATATTAGCAGTTCATTGGCATTATTAATGCAAATCAGTCATTTAGTTGCGTTACGTTGAATACAGGAAAAGGCACTGACTTATTAAACGCATTTCTGTCCGTATTTAAGGTTTAACTGAAATCATTCGATATTTAGCCATATGGATGAAGCTGTGAAGCTTCATAGTACGTGAAAAGTGTACGAGTGCCAAAAGCTTTAACTTGGTATCTAATGGGTCCTGGGTTCGAAACCCTGTATGGCCAGAATTTTTATTCTTTTTGAATTATTTCGTTGTGTCAATACTACTGTGTGATGTAACTTTTCAACTTCGATTTACTCGCATGATCTAGGGGGGCGATGTTAATAATGGATATTGGTAGGGAAAAATCATTCTATTTCATCATTCGTATTTGTACTTTCCCAATCAAAACCATGAATATTTGTACTATTCGTGAAACTAATATAATTTTCACAGCACTGTTTGTTCCACAGTAAAATAATAATAATAATATTAACAATAAAATCAATTAGTTCCGTGACGATCTAAAGAGCCTAATTTCTTTATATTTAAGATTCATACCAATGATTAATCTACATAGACCTATCTAGAATAATGACGAGATTAAGTTGGCAATACAAACTTTTCTATTTAGATTGGAATATATCTGAAGTAATGTATTCCAACACAGCTTTACAGTTGGCAGCCTTGGTGACTCTGAATATAATCTTAGTTCCATATCTTAAGGTACAGAATGCACATACACAATTTGGTTAAAGTTCAATGGATAGTATGGACGTTGCTTGCTGTGAAATATTGGATGTATCAGTGCGAGTAAAATCATATTGGTAACAACGTCAAGAATGCGTGCTCAGAAATAATCTGAATTACTCCTATATTTTATAGCGCCAATTTTGGATAAAATCCATTTATTATTATAAAAGTAATATGCATTTAAAAATTGGCCCTATCAACAGGCTTAGATTTATGTTGGCAGCACTGATGTGCATTAGTTATTCCAAAATAATCTAAAATTTCAGCAACTATACGTGCGCAAAATTTAGAGCTGTTGGCTTGCATACTTTCTGATATATTGGTATTAGGAAAAAGGGAGTGAGCATTTATTAACAGTTGGAAGCCCTAATGGCTCTCAAGTATAAGCATAGTCATATCTGTTGTAGTACACAAAGCACGTACAAAATTTGGTTAAAATCCAATTGATAGTATAGATGTTAGATGTACTTAAACATTGGACTTATCAGCAGGCTTACAATCATCTTGGCAACACTGTCATATATGGGCTTCTTAAAATGTATCTGGAATGTTATTAACCCTGTGTGTGCTTATTTTGGAAAAGTTCGCATGCATAACGTCTGAGATATCCAACGTAGAGCTTAAAAGTGAATTGTGATATTTAGCGGTTGGTAGCTCTGAAATCATTTTCAATTATGTCCTTGAGATATTCAGATTTAGATATTTCCTTATACCAAACTTGGTTTCGATAACTGCAGCCTTTTAGGAGATGATAGGGGGAGACTCACAAAGAGAGACAGACAGACAGACAGACATTTGCCTGGATCGATGCCATAAGTCTATCTCATCCTCATTTTTTTAGTGAAAAGTAAGCTAAAAATAGCACGTTGAATATACGATAGCTACTGTATAACATCCAACCTTAGGAGCTTCTATACTGTGCTGATCAGTACCCGCTGCTTATGGACATATCACATGTGTTGTACCGCAATCATTGGCCATCAGAGTACAAATGGTACAGATCGTAACGTTAAAGCATGTATACAAGCACAATTCCGGTATTGGCTTGAATAACGTTATTCGTGCCCGCATTAGTTGTTCCGATTGGCTCTGCTGCAAGAAATCAAAGATGGAGGAAACTTGTGGATTGAGAGTAATATTTGCAGTTCATTGGCATTATTAATGGAAATCAGTAATTTAGTTCCGTTACGTTGAATACAGGAAAAGGCACTGACTGATTAAACGCATTTCTGTCAGTATTTAAGATTAAACTGAAATCATTCGACATTTAGCCATATGGATGAAGCTGTGAACCTGCAGAGCACGTGAGAAGTGTACGAGTGCTAGAGCGCTAACTTGGTATCTAATGGCTCCTGGGTTCGAGACGGTCTATGGTCGAATTTTTTATTCTTTTTGAATTATTTTGTTGTGTCAACACTACTGTGTGATGCAACTTTTCAACTTCGATTTACTCGCATGATCTAGGGGGGCCATGTTAATAATGGATATTGGTAGGGAAAAATCATTCTATTTTATCATTCGAATTTGCACTTTCCCAATCAAAACCATGAATATTTGTACTATTCGTGAAACTAATATAATTTTCACAGCACTGTTTACTCCACAGTAATTTTTTTTTAGTCGTTTACCCTCCAGGTTGGTGGAACCCATGGACTCAGCGAGGGAACTCACCACTACCGCCTCTACGGGCAGTGTCCTAGAGCTGGGAACATTGAATCGGAAGGGATACAACTGGTGAGGTGGGATTGGCACCTCGCCCAGGCGGCCTCACCTGCAAAGCGAACAGGGGCCTCATGAGGGAAGGTAAGGGATGGTTAGGATGGATAGGCAAGGAAGAAGGAAGGAGGCGGCCGTGGCCTTGAAGAAGTTACCATCCCGGTATTTGCCCGAAGATGAAGTGGGAAACCACGAAAAACCACTTCGAGGATGGCTGAGGGGGAATCGAACCCCCTCTACTTATTTGGGCCACCCGAGGCTGAGTAGACCCCGTTCCAATCCTCGTACCACAAATTTCGCGGCAGAGCCGGGAATCGAACGCAGGACCTCCGGGGCGGCAGCTAACCATGCTGACCACTACGCTAAAATAATATTAATAATAATAATATTTTTCTTTTTTTCTTTTTCTTAGTCGTTTATCCTCCTGGTTGGTGGAACCCACGGACTCAGCGAGGGAGCTCACCACTACCGTCTCTACGGGCAGTGTCCCAGAGCTAGGAACATCTAATCGGAGTGCATACAACTGGTGAGGTGGGATTGGCACCTCGCCCAGGCGGCCTCGCCTGCAAAACGAACAGGAGGCCTCATGAGGGAAGGTAATGGATGGTTAGGATGGATAGGCAAGGAAGAGGGAAGGAGGCGGCCGTGGCCTTGAAGAAGGTACCATCCCGGCATTTGCACGATGACGAAGTGGGAAACCACGGAAAACCACTTTGAGGAAGGCTGAGGTGGGAATCTAACCCCCTCTACTCATTTGTAACACCCGAGGCTGAGTAGACCCCGTTCCAGTCCTCACACCACTTTTCAAATATCGTGACAGAGCCGGGAATCGAACCCAGGACCTCCGGGGCGGCAGCTAACCATGCTGTCCGCTACGCTACGGAGGCGACTTCAGGAACTATTCGTGCGCAAAATTTAGAACTGTTGGCTTGCACACTTATTGATATATTGGTATTAGGATAAAGAGAGTGAGCATTTATTAACAGTGGGCAGCCCTAATGGCTTTCAAGTATAAGCATAGTCATATCTGTTGTAGTACACAAAGCACGTACGAAATTTGGTTAAAATCCAATTGATAGTATAGATGTTAGATGTACTTAAACATTGGACTTATCAGCAGGCTTACAATCATCTTGGCAACACTGTCATATATGGGCTTCTTAAAATGTATCTGGAATGTTATTATCCCTGTGTGTGCTTATTTTGGAAAAGTTCGCATGCATAACGTCTGAGATATCCAACGTAGAGCTCAAAAGTGAATTGTGATTTTTAGCGGTTGGTAGCTCTGTAATCATTTTCAATTATGTCCTTGAGATATTCAGATTTAGATATTTCCTTATACCAAACTTGGTTTCGATAACTGCAGCCTTTTATGAGTTGATAGGGGGAGACACACAAAGAGAGACAGACAGACAGACATTTGCCTGGATCGAAGCCATAAGTCTATCTCATCCTCATTTTTTTAGTGAAAAGTAAGCTAAAAATAGCACGTAGAATATACGATAGCTACTGTATAACATCCAACCTTAGGTGCTTCTATACTGTGCTGATCAGTACCCGCTGCTTATGGACATATAACATGTGTTGTACCGCAATCATTGGCCATCAGCGTACAAATGGTACAGATCGTAACGTTAAAGCTTGTATACAAGCACAATTCCGGTATAGGCTTGAATAACGTTATTCGTGCCCGCATTAGTTGTTCCGATTGGCTCTGCTGCAAGAAATCAAAGATGGAGGAAACTTGTGGATTGAGAGTAATATATGCAGTTCATTGGCATTATTAATGGAAATCAGTAATTTAGTTCCGTTACGTTGAATGCAGGGAAAGGCACTGACTGATTAAACGCATTTCTGTCAGTATTTAAGATTAAACTGAAATCATTCGACATTTAGCCATATGGATGAAGCTGTGAACCTGCAGAGTACGTGAGAAGTGTACGAGTGCTAGAGCGCTTACTTGGTATCTAATGGCTCCTGGGTTCGAGACGGTCTATGGTCGGAATTTTTGATCTTTTTGAATTATTTTGTTGTGTCAACACTACTGTGTGATGCAACTTTTCAACTTCGATTTACTCGCATGATCTAGGGGGGGCATGTTAATAATGGATATTGGTAGGGAAAAATCATTCTATTTTATCATTCGAATTTGCACTTTCCCAATCAAAACCATGAATATTTGTACTATTCGTGAAACTAATATAATTTTCACAGCACGGTTTACTCCACAGTAATTTTTTTTTAGTCGTTTACCCTCCAGGTTGGTGGAACCCATGGACTCAGCGAGGGAACTCACCACTACCGCCTCTACGGGCAGTGTCCTAGAGCTGGGAACATTGAATCGGAAGGGATACAACTGGTGAGGTGGGATTGGCACCTCGCCCAGGTGGCCTCACCTGCAAAGCGAACAGGGGCCTCATGAGGGAAGGTAAGGGATGGTTAGGATGGATAGGCAAGGAAGAAGGAAGGAGGCGGCCGTGGCCTTGAAGAAGTTACCATCCCGGTATTTGCCCGAAGATGAAGTGGGAAACCACGAAAAACCACTTCGAGGATGGCTGAGGGGGAATCGAACCCCCTCTACTTATTTGGGCCACCCGAGGCTGAGTAGACCCCGTTCCAGTCCTCGTACCACAAATTTCGCGGCAGAGCCGGGAATCGAACGCAGGACCTCCGGGGCGGCAGCTAACCATGCTGACCCCTACGCTAAAATAATATTAATAATAATAATATTTTTCTTTTTTTCTTTTTCTTAGTCGTTTATCCTCCTGGTTGGTGGAACCCACGGACTCAGCGAGGGAACTCACCACTACCGTCTCTACGGGCAGTGTCCCAGAGCTAGGAACATCTATTCGGAGTGCATAAAACTGGTGAGGTGGGATTGGCACCTCGCCCAGGCGGCCTCACCTTCAAAACGAACAGGGGGCCTCATGAGGGAAGGTAATGGATGGTTAGGATGGATAGGCAAGGAAGAGGGAAGGAGGCGGCCGTGGCCTTGAAGAAGGTACCATCCCGGCATTTGCACGATGACGAAGTGGGAAACCACGGAAAACCACTTTGAGGATGGCTGAGGTGGGAATCTAACCCCCTCTACTCATTTTAACACCCGAGGCTGAATAGACCCCGTTCCAGTCCTCACACCACTTTTCAAATATCGTGACAGAGCCGGGAATCGAACCCAGGACCTCCGGGGCGGCAGCTAACCATGCTGTCCGCTACGCTACGGAGGCGACTTCAGGAACTATACGTGCGCAAAATTTAGAACTGTTGGCTTGCATACTTACTGATATATTGGTATTAGGATAAAGAGAGTGAGCATTTATTAACAGTTGGCAGCCCTAATGGCTTTCAAGTATAAGCATAGTCATATCTGTTGTAGTACACAAAGCACGTACAAAATTTGGTTAAAATCCAATTGATAGTATAGATGTTAGATGTACTTAAACATTGGACTTATCAGCAGGCTTACAATCATCTTGGCAACACTGTCATATATGGGCTTCTTAAAATGTATCTGGAATGTTATTAACCCTGTGTGTGCTTATTTTGGAAAAGTTCGCATGCATAACGTCTGAGATATCCAACGTAGAGCTTAAAAGTGAATTGTGATATTTAGCGGTTGGTAGCTCTGAAATCATTTTCAATTATGTCCTTGAGATATTCAGATTTAGATATTTCCTTATACCAAACTTGGTTTCGATAACTGCAGCCTTTTAGAAGATGATAGGGGGAGACTCACAAAGAGAGACAGACAGACATTTGCCTGGATCGATGCCATTAGTCTATCTCATCCTCATTTTTTTAGTGAAAAGTAAGCTAAAAATAGCACGTAGAATATACGATAGCTACTGTATAACATCCAACCTTAGGTGCTTCTATACTGTGCTGATCAGTACCCGCTGCTTATGGACATATCACATGTGTTGTACCGCAATCATTGGCCATCAGAGTACAAATGGTACAGATCGTAACGTTAAAGCATGTATACAAGCACAATTCCGGTATTGGCTTGAATAACGTTATTCGTGCTCGCATTAGTTGTTCCGATTGGCTCTGCTGCAAGAAATCAAAGATGGAGGAAACTTGTGGATTGAGAGTAATATTCGCAGTTCATTGGCATTATTAATGGAAATCAGTAATTTAGTTCCGTTACGTTGAATACAGGAAAAGGCATTGACTGATTAAACGCATTTCTGTCAGTATTTAAGACTAAACTGAAATCATTCGACATTTAGCTATATGGAAGAAGCTGTGAACTTGCAGAGTACGTGAGAAGTGTACGAGTGCTAGAGCGCTAACTTGGTATGTAAAGGCTCCTGGGTTCGAGACGGTCTATGGTCGGAATTTTTATTCTTTTTGATTTTTTTTGTTATGTCAACACAACTGTGTGATGCAACTTTTCAACTTCGATTTACTCGCATGATCTAGGGGGGCCATGTTAATAATGGATATTGGTAGGGAACAATCATTCTATTTTATCATTCGAATTTGCACTTTCCCAATCAAAACCATGAATATTTGTACTATTCGTGAAACTGATATAATTTTCACAGCACTGTTTACTCCACAGTAATTTTTTATTTTTTTAGTCGTTTACCCTCCAGGTTGGTGGAACCCATGGACTCAGCGAGGGAACTCACCACTACCGCCTCTATGGGCAGTGTCCTAGAGCTGGGAACATCGAATCGGAAGGGATCCAACTGGTGAGGTGGGATTGGCACCTTGGCCAGGCGGCCTCACCTGCAAAGCAAACAGGGCCTCATGAGGGAAGGTAAGGGATGGTTAGGATGGATAGGCAAGGAAGAAGGAAGGAGGCGACCGTGGCCTTGAAGAAGTTACCATCCCGGTATTTGCCCGAAGACGAAGTGGGAAACCACGAAAAACCACTTCGAGGATGGCTGAGGGGGAATCGAACCCCCTCTACTTATTTGGGCCACCCGAGGCTGAGTAGACCCCGTTCCAGTCCTCGTACAACAAATTTCGCGGCAGAGCCGGGAATCGAACGCAGGACCTCCGGGGCGGCAGCTAACCATGCTGACCACTACGCTAAAATAATATTAATAATAATAATAATATTTTTCTTTTTCTTAGTCATTTATCCTCCTGGTTGGTGGAACCCACGGACTCAGCGAGGGAACTCACCACTACCGTCTCTACGGGCAGTGTCCCAGAGCTGGGAACATCTAATCGGAGTGCATACAACTGGTGAGGTGGGATTGGCACCTCGCCCAGGCGGCCTCACCTGCAAAGCGAACAGGGGGCCTCATGAGGGAAGGTAATGGATGGTTAGGATGGATAGGCAAGGAAGAGGGAAGGAGGCGGCCGTGGCCTTGAAGAAGGTACCATCCCGGCATTTGCACGATGACGAAGTGGGAAACCACGGAAAACCACTTTGAGGATGGCTGAGGTGGGAATCTAACCCCCTCTACTCATTTGTAACACCCGAGGCTGAATAGACCCCGTTCCAGTCCTCACACCACTTTTCAAATATCGTGACAGAGCCGGGAATCGAACCCAGGACCTCCGGGGCGGCAGCTAACCATGCTGTCCGCTACGCTACGGAGGCGACTTCATGAACTATACGTGCGCAAAATTTAGAACTGTTGGCTTGCATACTTACTGATATATTGGTATTAGGATAAAGAGAGTGAGCATTTATTAACAGTTGGCAGCCCTAATGGCTTTCAAGTATAAGCATAGTCATATCTGTTGTAGTACACAAAGCACGTACAAAATTTGGTTAAAATCCAATTGATAGTATAGATGTTAGATGTACTTAAACATTGGACTTATCAGCAGGCTTACAATAATCTTGGCAACACTGTCATATAGGGCTTCTTAAAATGTATCTGGAATGTTATTAACCCTGTGTGTGCTTATTTTGGAAAAGTTCGCATGCATAACGTCTGAGATATCCAACGTAGAGCTTAAAAGTGAATTGTGATATTTAGCGGTTGGTAGCTCTGAAATCATTTTCAATTATGTCCTTGAGATATTCAGATTTAGATATTTCCTTATACCAAACTTGGTTTCGATAACTGCAGCCTTTTAGAAGATGATAGGGGGAGACTCACAAAGAGAGACAGACAGACATTTGCCTGGATCGATGCCATTAGTCTATCTCATCCTCATTTTTTTAGTGAAAAGTAAGCTAAAAATAGCACGTAGAATATACGATAGCTACTGTATAACATCCAACCTTAGGTGCTTCTATACTGTTCTGATCTGTACCCGCTGCTTATGGACATATCACATGTGTTGTACCGCAATCATTGGCCATCAGAGTACAAATGGTACAGATCGTAACGTTAAAGCATGTATACAAGCACAATTCCGGTATTGGCTTCAATAACGTTATTCGTGCTCGCATTAGTTGTTCCGATTGGCTCTGCTGCAAGAAATCAAAGATGGAGGAAACTTGTGGATTGAGAGTAATATTCGCAGTTCATTGGCATTATTAATGGAAATCAGTAATTTAGTTCCGTTACGTTGAATACAGGAAAAGGCACTGACTGATTAAACGCATTTCTGTCAGTATTTAAGACTAAACTGAAATCATTCGACATTTAGCTATATGGAAGAAGCTGTGAACCCGCAGAGTACGTGAGATGTGTACGAGTGCTAGAGTGCTAACTTGGTATGTAAAGGCTCCTGGGTTCGAGACGGTCTATTGTCGGAATTTTTATTCTTTTTGAATTTTTTTGTTGTGTCAACACTACTGTGTGATGCAACTTTTCAACTTCGATTTACTCGCATGATCTAGGGGGGACCATGTTAATAATGGATATTGGTAGGGAACAATCATTCTATTTTATCATTCGAATTTGCACTTTCCCAATCAAAACCATGAATATTTGTACTATTCGTGAAACTGATATAATTTTCACAGCACTGTTTACTCCACAGTAATTTTTTATTTTTTTAGTCGTTTACCCTCCAGGTTGGTGGAACCCATGGACTCAGCGAGGGAACTCACCACTACCGCCTCTACGGGCAGTGTCCTAGAGCTGGGAACATCGAATCGGAAGGGATCCAACTGGTGAGGTGGGATTGGCACCTTGGCCAGGCGGCCTCACCTGCAAAGCAAACAGGGCCTCATGAGGGAAGGTAAGGGATGGTTAGGATGGATAGGCAAGGAAGAAGGAAGGAGGCGACCGTGGCCTTGAAGAAGTTACCATCCCGGTATTTGCCCGAAGACGAAGTGGGAAACCACGAAAAACCACTTCGAGGATGGCTGAGGGGGAATCGAACCCCCTCTACTTATTTGGGCCACCCGAGGCTGAGTAGACCCCGTTCCAGTCCTCGTACCACAAATTTCGCGGCAGAGCCGGGAATCGAACGCAGGACCTCCGGGGCGGCAGCTAACCATGCTGACCACTACGCTAAAGTAATATTAATAATAATAATATTTTTAATATTGTCATTTAGACTTTCACGGCCCGTGTTATTATTCATAATGTTGAATTTTGGGCTTATGCCGTGTTTTATTATATTGCAATTCGACGCGTTTCGAAAGAAACCATGTCTTTCATCGTCAGGAATAATCTGGAATACGACAATGTTGCTAAGAGAAAGCAACGAAGAACATATAGAAGGTGCCCAAAGATGGACGCCATTATAGCCCCATGTTAGGGACAACGGAAAGCAGCAGTGAATTACTTTCTCAGGGTTCTGATAATAGGTAGCCAGGATTCACTGAGATTGTAGCCGGTGTCGCGGTTGAAATTATCTGGGTGTTTACGTATTTCAACCGCCTCCCTGATGATTCTGGGACGATATTGCTTTATACGGGCAAGAACATCCACCCCTTGGAACATGACATCATGGCCAGGTGTTAAAGCATGATCGGCAACAGCTGATTTATCAGGTTGAATGAGCCTGATACATCTATTATGTTCCTTAATGCGAGTGCATATTGTTCTCGAAGTCTGCCCGATGTAAACCTTGCCACAAGTACAGGGAACTCTGTAGATACCCGGTTGTTGCAATTTAGGCAAACTGTCCTTAGTTGGTCGCAGGAGTTGCCTAATCTTAACAGAAGTTCCAAATACAGTCCGTATGTTGTATCGACGTAGGATTTTAGCAATACGATCCGTTGTGTTATGTATGTACGGAAGGTAAGCAGTTCCTCTTACATCTCTTTTCTCAACTGACGTCCTATTATTATTTGTTGGTTTCAGAACCGTAGAAATCAAAGCCTTGCTATAACCGTTGCTCTCAAAGGTGGTTCGCAGGGTGTTAATTTCTTCTTATAAAGAAGACACTTCACAAATCCTCCTAGCCCTGGTAGTTAGAGTTGTAAGGATACCATGTTTCTGGGCAGGGTGATGGTGAGAACTTGCGTGGAGATATCTATTGGTGTGTGTTGGCTTACGAAAAACGCTGTGTCCTAAAGATCCATCCTCTTTCTTGGTGACGAGAACATCTAAAAAAGGTATTTTGCCGTCAGATTCCTTTTCCATGGTGAAACAAATAGAAGGGTGCTGGAGATTAAGGTGATCCAGGAAATGGCTAAGATTTTCCTCACCTTCCGTCCAAACAACGAACGTGTCATCCACATAACGCCACCAGATCTTCGGTTTGAAAGGAGCCGACGACAAAGCTTTCTCTTCAAAGTTCTCCATGAAGAAATTAGCCACAACAGGAGAGAGAGGACTACCCATGGCCACACCATCAGTCTGCTCATAAAAATTCCCATTCCATAGAAAGTAGGAGGAGGTCATGCAGTGATAAAAAAGTCTTGTGATGTCTTCAGGAAAAAGGCCATTAATGAGAGACATAACACCATCAATAGGTAGCTATAACACTTCAGCCGGGTGATATTCTAGTGAGTCTCGACGTGGTGTCTCTGTTTACGAGAGTACCTATTGATGGTGTTATGTCTCTCATTAATGGCCTTTTTCCTGAAGACATCACAAGACTTTTTTATCACTGCATGACCTCCTCCTACTTTCTATGGAATGGGAATTTTTATGAGCAGACTGATGGTGTGGCCATGGGTAGTCCTCTCTCTCCTGTTGTGGCTAATTTCTTCATGGAGAACTTTGAAGAGAAAGCTTTGTCGTCGGCTCCTTTCAAACCGAAGATCTGGTGGCGTTATGTGGATGACACGTTCGTTGTTTGGACGGAAGGTGAGGAAAATCTTAGCCATTTCCTGGATCACCTTAATCTCCAGCACCCTTCTATTTGTTTCACCATGGAAAAGGAATCTGACGGCAAAATACCTTTTTTAGATGTTCTCGTCACCAAGAAAGAGGATGGATCTTTAGGACACAGCGTTTTTCGTAAGCCAACACACACCAATAGATATCTCCACGCAAGTTCTCACCATCACCCTGCCCAGAAACATGGTATCCTTACAACTCTAACTACCAGGGCTAGGAGGATTTGTGAAGTGTCTTCTTTACAAGAAGAAATTAACACCCTGCGAACCACCTTTGAGAGCAACGGTTATAGCAAGGCTTTGATTTCTACGGTTCTGAAACCAACAAATAATAATAGGACGTCAGTTGAGAAAAGAGATGTAAGAGGAACTGCTTACCTTCCGTACATACATAACACAACGGATCGTATTGCTAAAATCCTACGTCGATACAACATACGGACTGTATTTGGAACTTCTGTTAAGATTAGGCAACTCCTGCGACCAACTAAGGACAGTTTGCCTAAATTGCAACAACCGGGTATCTACAGAGTTCCCTGTACTTGTGGCAAGGTTTACATCGGGCAGACTACGAGAACAATATGCACTCGCATTAAGGAACATAATAGATGTATCAGGCTCATTCAACCTGATAAATCAGCTGTTGCCGATCATGCTTTAACACCTGGCCATGATGTCATGTTCCAAGGGGTGGATGTTCTTGCCCGTATAAAGCAATATCGTCCCAGAATCATCAGGGAGGCGGTTGAAATACGTAAACACCCAGATAATTTCAACCGCGACACCGGCTACAATCTCAGTGAATCCTGGCTACCTATTATCAGAACCCTGAGAAAGTAATTCACTGCTGCTTTCCGTTGTCCCTAACATGGGGCTATAATGGCGTCCATCTTTGGGCACCTTCTATATGTTCTTCGTTGCTTTCTCTTAGCAACATTGTCGTATTCCAGATTATTCCTGACGATGAAAGACATGGTTTCTTTCGAAACGCGTCGAATTGCAATATAATAAAACACGGCATAAGCCCAAAATTCAACATTATGAATAATAATATTTTTCTTTTTCTTAGTCATTTATCCTCCTGGTTGGTGGAACCCACGGACTCAGCGAGGGAACTCACCACTACCGTCTCTACGGGCAGTGTCCCAGAGCTGGGAACATCTAATCGGAGTGCATACAACTGGTGAGGTGGGATTGGCACCTCGCCCAGGCGGCCTCACCTGCAAAGCGAACAGGGGGCCTCATGAGGGAAGGTAATGGATGGTTAGGATGGATAGGCAAGGAAGAGGGAAGGAGGCGGCCGTGGCCTTGAAGAAGGTACCATCCCGGCATTTGCACGATGACGAAGTGGGAAACCACGGAAAACCACTTTGAGGATGGCTGAGGTGGGAATCTAACCCCCTCTACTCATTTTAACACCCGAGGCTGAATAGACCCCGTTCCAGTCCTCACACCACTTTTCAAATATCGTGACAGAGCCGGGAATCGAACCCAGGACCTCCGGGCGACTTCAGGAACTATTCGTGCGCAAAATTTAGAACTGTTGGCTTGCACACTTACTGATATATTGGTATTAGGATAAAGAGAGTGAGCATTTATTAACAGTGGGCAGCCCTAATGGCTTTCAAGTATAAGCATAGTCAAATCTGTTGTAGTACACAAAGCACGTACGAAATTTGGTTAAAATCCAATTGATAGTATAGATGTGAGATGTACTTAAACATTGGACTTATCAGCAGGCTTAGAATCATCTTGGCAACACTGTCATATATGGGCTTCTTAAAATGTATCTGGAATGTTATTATCCCTGTGTGTGCTTATTTTGGAAAAGTTCGCATGCATAACGTCTGAGATATCCAACGTAGAGCTCAAAAGTGAATTGTGATTTTTAGCGGTTGGTAGCTCTGAAATCATTTTCAATTATGTCCTTGAGATATTCAGATTTAGATATTTCCTTATACCAAACTTGGTTTCGATAACTTCAGCCTTTTAGGAGTTGATAGGGGGAGACACACAAAGAGAGACAGACAGACAGACATTTGCCTGGATCGATGCCATAAGTCTATCTCATCCTCATTTTTTTAAAGTGAAAAGTAAGCTAAAAATAGCACGTAGAATATACGATAGCTACTGTATAACATCCAACCTTAGGTGCTTCTATACTGTGCTGATCAGTACCCGCTGCTTATGGACATATCATATATGTTGTACCGCAATCATTGGCCATCAGCGTACAAATGGTACAGATCGTAACGTTAAAGCTTGTATACAAGCACAATTCCGGTATAGGCTTGAATAACGTTATTCGTGCCCGCATTAGTTGTTCCGATTGGCTCTGCATCAAGAAATCAAAGATGGAGGAAACTTGTGGATTGAGAGTAATATATGCAGTTCATTGGCATTATTAATGGAAATCAGTAATTTAGTTCCGTTACGTTGAATACAGGAAAAGGCACTGACTGATTAAACGCATTTCTGTCAGTATTTAAGATTAAACTGAAATCATTCGACATTTAGCCATATGGATGAAGCTGTGAACCTGCAGAGTACGTGAGAAGTGTACGAGTGCTAGAACGCTAACTTGGTATCTAATGGGTCCTGGGTTCGAGACTGTCTATGGTCGGAATTTTTATTCTTTTTGAATTATTTTGTTGTGTCAACACTACTGTGTGATGCAACTTTTCAACTTCGATTTACTCGCATGATCTAGGGGGGCCATGTTAATAATGGATATTGGTAGGGAAAAATCATTCTATTTTATCATTCGAATTTGCACTTTCCCAATCAAAACCATGAATATTTGTACTATTCGTGAAACTAATATAATTTTCACAGCACTGTTTACTCCAGAGTAATTTTTTATTTTTTTAGTCGTTTACCCTCCAGGTTGGTGGAACCCATGGACTCAGCGAGGGAACTCACCACTACCGCCTCTACGGGCAGTGTCCTAGAGCTGGGAACATCGAATCGGAAGGGATACAACTGGTGAGGTGGGATTGGCACCTCGCCCAGGTGGCCTCACCTGCAAAGCGAACAGGGGCCTCATGAGGGAAGGTAAGGGATGGTTAGGATGGATTGGCAAGGAAGAAGGAAGGAGGCGGCCGTGGTAAAGAAGAAGGTGCCATCCTGGCATTTGCCCGAAGACGAAGTGGGAAACCACGAAAAACCACTTTGAGGATGGCTGAGGTGGGAATCGAACCCCTTCTACTCATTTGAAACACCCGAGGCTGAGTAGACCCCGTTTCAGTCCTTGCACCACTTTTCAAATATCGTGGCAGAGCCGGGAATCGAACCCAGGACCACCGGGGCTGCAGCTAACCATGCTACCGCTACGCTACGGAGGCGACTCCATGCCAATGATTAAACTATATAGACCTATCTGGAATAATGACGAAATTTAGTTGGTAATACTAACATTTTTAATTATATCGGAATATACCTGAAGTATTCTAATACAGCACTACAGTTGGCAGCCTAGGTGACTGAATATATCCTTAGTTCCATCTCCTAAGGTACAGCATGCACCTACAACATTTGGTTGAAATCCAATGGATAGTATGGACGTTGCATGTTGTGAAATATTGGATCTATCAGTGCGTATAAAATCATATTGGCAACAAGGTCATGCACGTGTGATCAGAATTAATCTGAAATAACACTATACTTTAAAGTACGAATTTTGGATAACATCCATTTGTTGGTAGAGACTTTACATGCATTTTCAGCAGGCATAGAATTATTTTGGCAGCACTGACGTATATTAGTTACTCGAAGTTTATCTGAAATTTTAGATACCATACGTGTGCAACATTCAGAGCTGTTGACTAGCATACTTTCTGATATATTGGTATTAGGATAAATAAAGAGATTGAGCATTCGTTAGCAGTTGGCAGCCCTGCCTGCTCGGAAGTATAAGCATAGTCGTATCTGTTATAGTACCCCAAAACACAAATAAAATTTGGTTAAAATCCAATTTATAGTATAGAAGTTAGCTACACTTAAACAATGGACTTATCCGCAGACTTAAAATCATGTTGGCAACACCGTCATATATGCGCTTCTTAAAATATATATTTGGAATGTTATTATCTCTATGTTCACTAATTTTGGAAGAGTTCGCATGCATAACGTCTGATAAATCCAACATAGAGCTCAAAAGAGATTTGTGATTTTTCTGCGCAATTACTAGCCCTCAGGTAATTTTCAAATATGCCCGTGAGATATTCAGATATAGAACTTTACTTATACCAAATTTGGTTTCAATAACTGCAGCCGTCTAGGAGGGACAGACAGACATTTGACTGGATCGATGTCATAATTCTACTTTTTCCTCATTTTTACAAAATGTGAAAAGCAGGCTAAAATCGTACGTAGATTATACGATGGCTACTGTAAAACATCCAACCTTAGGTGCTTCGATACTGTGCTGATCAGTACCCTCTGCTCATGGACATATCACATGTGTTGTACCGCACTCATTGGCCATCAGAGTACAAATGGTACAGATTGTAACGTTAAAGCTTGTATACAGGCACAATTCCGGTATAGGCTTGAATAACGTTATTCGCAGCAGCATTCCGTGTTCCGATTGGCTCAGCTGCAAGAAATCAAACATGGAGGAAAGTTGTGGATTGAGAGTAATATTTGCAGTTTATTGGCATTATTAATCCAAATCAGTCATTAAGATGCGTTACGTTGAATACATGAAGAGGCACTGACTGATTGAACGAATTCCTGTCAGTATTTACGATTTAACTGAAATAATTCGATATTTAGCTATACGCATGAAGTTACGTAACTATGAGCTAGGCTACGAAGTGAAAAGTGTACGAGTGCTATAGCTGAAACTTAGTGTCCAATGGATCTCTGGTTCGAGACGCCACAGGGCCCATTTATTTATTCTTTTTGAATTATTATGTTGCATTCACATTACTTTCCTTGTGAGTTTCCAACTACGATTTATTCGCATGATCTACGGAGATTATGTTTATAATGGGTATTGGCAGGGAAAATTATTCTATTCTATCATTCAAACTTGTACTTCCCCATTCAAAACCATGAATATTTGTACTATTCGTGAAAGTATAATAATATTTTCATACCACAATAATAGTCTATGTTTACTCCACAACATAAACAAATAGGCTACATTTGTTATGTCGGTAGGCCGGGTACTGCTGCGTGTCCCCCCGCACTGCACTCCGAGCCCATGGACTTTAGAAGCTCAGCCCGTTCAGTGCCGTTCTCATCTAATGCGGCCGCGTTCTGGCCCATAGCACTGGACTCACAAAGCACTGGACGGGGTGGGCCGATCATGTAGACTAACCTTCACTACGCGTGCACAACCAAATGCTCTCTTAACACTTCTATTCAGAATTTTTAGCAATACTGGTGTCACTGAGTTAATGGTAGGCCTATAGTTCAAACTGGCTAATCTCTATCTGAAATATATCGATAGTTGTTGTTGATTGGTTCAGGGGCTTTACGACATCATGGTCATGTAGCCCCGTGTATTTGTTTGTGTGTTCGTGTGTGTAATTTGTCTGATAACCTGTGTTATCGTCATGGCTCTATTATTGTGCGCTTTGTAATTCAGATGAGGATTGGAAGGAAGCGGCCGTGGCCTTATGTTAGGTACCATCCCGGCATTTGCCTGGAGTAGAAGTTAAATAACAAATCGGAAATTTAGTACTGTATCGAGTTAAACCGAGTTTTTACAAATATTACTGTCGTCAAACGAATTTAGATAACTATTTGAAGTTATTAGACATTGCACAAAACGAAGTTTTAACTTATACATTACGTCGTTCTAAATACTGGTTTTATCTTAAAGGTGTGTCACTATTAGTAAATTGTGCCTATGGTAAGAAGTATAATACTACTCTTAATAACAAGTAGTTCCGTGACGAACTAAAGAGCCTAATTTTTTTAAATTTTAAGTTTCATGCCAATCTATAGAGACCTATCTAAAATAATGACGACATCAAGTTTGTAATACCGTACTAACATTTCTAAGTATTGCATTTTGAAATACGGCTGAAACAGTGTATCCTAATAAAGTAACTTACTACAGTTCGCACCCCTGGTGACTCTGAAAATATTCATAGTTCCATCTCTTAAGGTATAGAAAGCACATACAAAATTTGGTTGAAGTCTAATGGATAATGGAAGTTACATGCTGTTTGATATTGGTTGATTAACGGCCACGTAAAACTAAAAGCTTAACTAAACACGTTAAACACCGAGTCCTTGCTTTATATCAGAAATGTGGCTAAAATTCGTCCATACATTTTTAGCCTACTTTTCACATTTTGCAATAATGAGGAAAAAGTAGACTTATGAGATAGATCCGGGCAAATGTGTGTCTGTCTGTCCTTCTGTCTGTAGGTCTGTCTGTCCATCTGTCTGTCTGCCTGGCTGTGTGTGTGTCCTCCCCTATCAACTGCTAAACGGCTGCAGCAATCGATTCAAATTTTGGTAGGAGCTAAGATATATATCTGAATAACTCAATGCTGTATTTGAAAATGATGTCAGTGCTACCAACTGCCGAAAAATCGGAATTGAAATTTGGGTTGAATTCCAATTGATAGTGTAGAAGTTATATGCATTTAAAAATTGGACCTATTAGCCAGCGTAGATTCATTTTGGCAACACTGCCATGCATGGCCTCCTGGAAATTAAAATCAAATATTATTATCTATATGTGTGCCAATTTTGGAATAGCTCCCATGCATACCTTCCAAACATTTGAGCTCAAATTCAATTGCGGCTTTTCAGCAGTTGGTAGTACTGACATGATTTTCAAATATGGGCTTGATATATTCAGGTATAGATCGTTACTCATACCAAATTGGGATTCGATTGCTGCAGCCGTTTAGGAGACACGTATAGACAGACAGACAGACAGACAGACAGACCGACAGACATTTGCCCGGATCGATCTCATAAGTCTAATTTTAGCTCATTTTTGCAAAACGTGAAAAGTAGGTTAACAAGGAGTTCCGTGACTATAATAATAATATCGTATGGCCTCGGTGCCGGGTGCAAGCTTTGTAATTTGACACCCAGAGGGTAGCTTGCATGTCGAATTTCGTTGTTCCTTGAATCACTATGAAAGTCTAGGAGGTTAGACATCTAAGCTCCTTGAACACTATAGCGCTTTCTAGTAGAGAAATGAGGAACTTTGTGTTGGCGGAAACTCCCGAGATTAATTTTGCCATTATGAACACGGCCTACTGAATTCAAATGGGTTCTTTGACATGCCAACATCGTATGACATGCGTGTCGTATTTTTGCCACCTTTCAAAAATCACTTACCACGGCCAGGAGCGAACCTGCAATCTTGGGTTTAGTAGATCCACTCACCCACCGTGTCAAGCTAGTTCCGAGACGAACTTTTTCTTAAAACTTAAAATTCATGCCAATGAGTAATCTATATGGATCTATCTAGAATAATGACGAAATTAAGTTGGTAATATAGAAATTTGAAATTAGTTCGAAATACTTTATTCCTGGCATAATGTAGCCTAAGAGAGCACTACAGTTAGCAGCCCTGGTGACTGCATATATTCTTAGTTCCATCTCTTAAGGTACAGAGTATAAAATTTGGTTGAAGTCAAATGGATAGCACAGACGTACATGCAGTTAAATATTGGATCTAACAGCGCGCGTAAAATCATGTTGGCAACAATTTCATGCATGTATTGGTCAGAAATAATCTGAAATAATACGATCTATTGTTCTGCTAAGTTTGAATGAAATCCATTAGTTAGTATATAAGTTACATGCATTTTAAAATTATACCTATCGGCAGGCTTAGAATCATGATGGCAGCACTGACGTAAATTAGTTACTCCAAGTTAATCTAGAATGCCAGGTACTATACGTGTGCAATGCTTAGAGCTATTGGCTTGCATACTTTCCGATATATTGATATTAGGGTAACAAAAATAGAGACATCATTTATTAACAGTTGCCAGCCCTGGTTGCTCTTAAGAATACGCATAGTCATATCTATTATGGTACACATAGCACATACGAAATTTGGTTGAAATCCAAATGATAGTATAGAAGTTACATGTATTTAAATTTGGACCTCTCAGCAGGCTTAGAGTAATGTTGGTAGCACTGCAAATACATATAGAATGTCAGGTACTATACATGTGCATAGTTTAAAGCTGTCGGCTTGCATACTTCCTGATATATTGGTATTTGAATAAAAGAAATTGAGAGCATTTACGTGGACTGTTTTTTAAGTAAGGGCTGTTTTTTTAAGCCGTAGTTAGTGCGCTCGCCGCAACAACTGGCATCCTTTGCGAACAAGCAGGCGTCAGTTGCAGCTGTGTAGCTAACCTGTACGCTGAACTGTGCATCTTTACAATGTTCAAGAATATTGATTCGCCCGCCGCGTGTGAGGTACGATCTGAGATACGTCTTTTGAGTGCAAGAAACATGTCGGGTGCAGACATTCATCGTCAGTTTTGTGAGGTGAATGGTGATAATGCAATGACGGATGGTAAAGTGCGAAAATGGGTGCGCGAGTTCAAAAGTGGCCGTGAAAATGTATATGACGATGGACGCTCAGGTCTGTGATCATAGATGACATGGTGATTGCAATTGTCACGAAACTTCACGAGGACCGAATATTCATGATTACCCCTCTATCAATGGATTTTCCTTAAGTGTGAATTCGTGGTTGTCAGAACAGGCGGCAAACTTTTATGCAGAGGGATTTGAAAACTTAGTTTTAAGGTATGACAAGTGCCTAAATAAACAAGGCAACTATGTAGGAAAATAGAGGAAGGTATGTAAAACCTAACAAGATGTTCAGTAAAAAACATATAGCCTACTTTCTCCTAAATGCATGGGTATTGTTATAACTCTTTGTCCTTTTCAAGGAGTATAATTGAATGTTGGTTGTAAGAGCTTGTTGAAATACAACGTACAATACGGACATTAAACATGAATATGTGGTGCCCTTCGCTAGTGCTAACTCTGTAAAAAAAACATTCAATTCGATTTCACCGTGTTTGAATTGATATGGGGAATCGATTTGCACACTTACATGGCCACTATCTGCAAACTATAAGGCTGATAACCTTATAGTTCAGTCAAAAGATGCTTCCCACAAAAAGGTATGTTGTTGCAAAATTTGGTAGAGATCAAATGATTAGGTTGGTCGTAATTTGATTTAAGCTTTTAACATTTGGCTCGCTGCCATTCCGTTTCCGTCAATATGGCGGCGATATAGCACATGGCAGTGAGGTGCCCTTTGCTAATGCTACCTCTGTACCAAATTTCGTTCAATTCGGTTTTACCGTGTTTGAATTGATAGGGGGAATCGATTTGCACACATGCATGGCCGCCATATGCCAACTATTGGACTGATGACCTTGTAGCTTGGTCAAAGAACGCTTCTCACATAAAGGTATATTGTTGCAAAATTTGGTAGAGATCAAATGATTAGGTTGGTCGTAATTTGATTTAAGTTTTTACTTTTGGGTGGCCACCATTACGTTTCCGTCAAGATGGCGGCGATTTAAAATATGATACAGAGGTGCTCTTTGCTTGTGCTACCTCTGTACCAAATTTCGTTTAATTCGGTTTCACCGTGTTTGAAAATTTAGGGGGAATCGAATTGCACACATACATGGCCGCCATCCGCAAATTATTGTGCTGATGGCCATGTAGTTTGCTCAAAAGGTTCTTCATACATAACGATATAATGTTGAAAAGTTCCCTAGGGATCGGATGATTAGGTTGGGCGTAATTATTTAAGCTTTTGACATTTGGGTGGCCGCCATTACGTTTTCGTCAAGATTAGGGAAACTAAAGAGCGTTGATGGAAAGGGGCGACTGTCAACCCGCGCCAACACCAGGAATGCCCCCACTTCTGCTAACGTCGCGTCTCTGGGTCGTCAAGCCAACTCAATTTTAGTCAGTGGCCATGTGGATGGAGAACCCAGAGACCTACTGCTGGACACAGGGGCCACAAGCGGCGATATAAAACATGACACTGAGATGACCTTTACTAGTGCTACCTCTGTACCAAATTTTGTTCAATTCGGTTTCACCGTATTTGAATTGATAGGGGGAATCGATTTGCACACATACATGGCTGCCGTCCGTAAAATATTGGGTTAATGATCATGTAGTTTGGTCAAAATAAGCGTCCTACATAAAGGTATGTTGTTGCAAAATTTGGTAGAGATCGGATGATTAGGTTAGTCGTAATTTGATTTAAGCTTTGTAAATTTGGGTGGCCGCTATTATGTATCCGTCAAGATGGCGGCGATATAAAACATGACACTGAGGTGCCCTTTGCTAGTTCTACCTCTGTGTCAAATTTCGTTGAAATCGGTTTCACCGTTTTCGAATTGATAGGGGGGAGGGGGACAGACATTCAGAGTACACACACACACTCACACACACTCACACACACACACCCACACAGACATATAATTTTTGGCCCTGTGTAGATCTCATAAGTCTACTTTCATTTTTTGCAAAAATCGAACGTAGGCTAAAAGTAAATCTCGTTTCAAAATAAAATGTTCGGTTAATTTTCCTAAAGAAACGGCCCTTACTTAAAAAATACAGTCAGGCTGAAAGACTAGACTTTATATCATTTCAAATGACGCATGCTACAAATGCTACACAAGGTTAGAAAGGCTAATGAGGGCTTCTCGCTTCGCTCGAAGCCCCAGGACTCTCTCAACAGTCTCCCTTGCCCATTAACTTAGGCTTCCCGCGCGGGCACCTCTTTAAGGGTCACCCTGTATTTGAATTGAATCTAACATACTGTACACCTCGTTAAGTGTCACGCTGTATTTTGCTCTGACATCCTGCACACCTCTTTAGGAGACACCCTGTATTCTTATCTGGCATCTTGTATATCTATTTAGAAGTCACCCTGTAGTCTTGTGTGACATCTTGTACTCCTCTTTAGGAGTCATCCTGTATTCTTGTCTGACATTTTGTACACCTTTTTAGGAGTCACCCTGTATTCTCGTCTGACATCTTGTGCACTTCTTTAGGAGTCACCCAGTATGCTTCCCTGCCATCTTGTACACCTCTTTATGAGTCACCCTGTATTCTTATCTGGCATCTTGTATATCTCTTTAGGAATCACCCTGTATTCTTATCTGGCATCTTGTACACCTCTTTAGGAGTCGCCCTGTATTCTTATATGACGTCTTGTATATCTCTTTAGGTGTCACCCTGTATTCTTGTGTGACATATTGTACACCTCTTTAGGAGTCACCCTGTATTCCTGTCTGACACCATGTGCACTTCTTTAGGAGTCACTCTTTATTCTTATCTGGGATCTTGTACACCTCTTTAGGAGTCATCCTGTATTCCTGTCTGACACCGTGTACACCTCTTTAGGAGTCACTCAGGATTCGTATCTGGCATCTTGTACACCTCCTTAGGAGTCACCCTGTATTCTCATCTGGCATCTTGTATATCTCTTTAGGAGCCACCCTGTATTCTTGTCTGACATCTTGTACACCTCGTTAAGGGTCACTCTGTATTCTTATACGATATCGTGTATATCTCTTTAGGAGTCACCCTGTATTCCTGTCTGACATCTTGCACTCCTCTTAAGGAGTCACCCTGTTTTCCTGTCTGACGTCACGTACTCGCCGTCTCCCAGGAGTAAAGTCAGACTCGGTGCATATGCACTGAACAACATGATGACTTCTTACACGCCGTAACCGTAACCGTAACGCATAACGTTAGACCCAAGTATAACGACGAAATCGACAAGATCATTTGAAAAGATAAAAACAGCCCTATTAAGAATACGCTCAGTCATATCTGTTTATGTACACATAGCACCTACTAAATTTGGTTGAATTCCAATTGACAGTGTGGAAGTTATATGCATAAAAAAATTGGATATATCAGCAGGCTTATAATCATTTTGGCAACACTGCCATGTATGACCTCCTGGAAATTAAAATAAAATAGTATTATCTATACGTGTACCAATTTTTAAATAGCTACTGTTCATACCTTCCATGATATCCAACATGGAGCTCAAATTTCAATTGCGATTTTCCAGCAGTATGTAGCACTGACATCATTTTCTAATACGGCACTGAGTTACTCAATTACAGATCTTTACTCCTATGAAATTTCGTTTCGATTGCTGCAGCCTTTTAGGACTTGATAGGGGGGGGGGGAGACACACACATAGACAGATAGACAGACAGACAGAAGGACAACCAGACCGACAGACAGAAGGACCGACAGACAGACACATATTTGCCCGGATCTATCTCATAAGTCTACTTTTTCCTCATTATTGCAAAATGTGAAACGTAGGCTAAAAATGTATGGACGAATTTTAGCCACATTTCTCATATAATGCAAGGACTCGGTGTTTAACGTGTTTAGATAAGCTTTTAGTTTTACGTGGCCGTTAATCAACCAATATCAAACAGCATGTAACTTCCATTATCCATTAGACTTCAACCAAATTTTGTATGTGCATTCTATACCTTAAGAGATGGAACTATGAATATTTTCAGAGTCACCAGGGGTGCGAACTGTAGTAAGTTACTTTATTAGGATACACTGTTTCAGCCGTATTTCAAAATGCAATACTTAGAAATGTAAGTACGGTATTACAAACTTGATGTCGTCATTATTTTAGATAGGTCTCTATAGATTGGCATGAATCTTAAATTTAAAGAAAAGTAGGCTCTTTAGTTCGTCACGGAACTACTTGTTATTGATAGTAGTATTATTGTTCTTACCATTGGCACAATTTACTAATAGTGACACACCTTTAAGTTAAAACCAGTATTTAGAACGACGTAATGTATAAGTTAAAACTTCGTTTTTTGCAATGTCTAATAACTTCAAATAGTTATCTAAATTCGTTTGACGACAGTAATATTCGTAAAAACTCGGTTAAACTCGATACAGTACTTAATTTCCGATTTGTTATTTAACTTCTACTCCAGGCAAATGCCGGGATGGTACCTAACATAAGGCCACGGCCGCTTCCTTCCAAACCTCATCTGAATTACAAAGCGCACACTAATAGAGCCATCACGATAACACAGGTTATCAGACAAATTACACACGAACACACACACAAATACACGGGGGTACATGACCATGATGTCGCAAAGCCCCTAAAAGAATCAACAACAACTATCGATGTATTTCAGATAGAGATTAGCCAGTTTGAACTATAGGTCTACCATTAACTCAGTGACACCAGTATTGCTAAAAATTCTGAATAGAAGTGTAAAGAGAGCTTTTGGTTGTGCACGCGGGGTGAAGGTTAGTCTGCCTGATCGGCCCACCCCGTACAGTGCTTTGTGAGTCCAGTGCTATGGGCCAGAACGCGGCCGCATTAGATGAGAACGGCACTGAACGGGCTGAGCTTCTAAAGTCCATGGGCTCGGAGTGCAGTGCGGGGGGACACGCAGCAGTATCCGGCCTACCGACATAACAAATGTAGCCTATTTGTTTATGTTGTGGAGTACACATAGACTATTATTGTGGTATGAAAATATTATTATACTTTCACGAATAGTACAAATATTCATGGTTTTGAATGGGGAAGTACAAGTTTGAATGATAGAATAGAATAATTTTCCCTACCAATATCCATTATTAACATCATCTCCGTAGATCATGCGAATAAATCGTAGTTGGAAACTCACAAGAAAAGTAGTGTTAATACAACAAAATAATTCAAAACGAATAAAAATGTTGGCCCTAGAGCGTCTCGAACCCGAGATCCATTAGATACCACGTTACAGCTATAGCACTCGTACACTTTTCACTTAGTAGCCTAGCTCATAGTTACGTAACTTCATGCGTATAGCTAAATGTCGAATTATTTCAGTTAAATCGTAAATACTGACAGCAATGCGTTCTATCAGTCAGTGCCCCTTCATGTATTCAACGTAACGCATCTTAATGACTGATTTGGATTAATAATGCCAATAAACTGCAAATATTACTCTCAATCCACATCTTTCCTCCATGCTTGATTTCTTGCACCTGAGCGAATCGGAACACGGAATGCTGCTGCGAATAACGTTATTCAAGCCTATACCGGAATTGTGCCTGTATACAAGCTTTAACGTTACAATCTGTACCATTTGTACTCTGATGGCCAATGAGTGCGGTACAACACATGTGATATGTCCATAAGCAGAGGGTACTGATCAGCACAGTATCGAAGGACCTAAGGTTGGATGTTTTACAGTAGCTATCGTATATTCTACGTACTATTTTAGCCTCATTTTCAATTTTGTAAAAATGTGGAAAAAATAGACGTATGACATCGATCCAGTCAAATGTCTGTCTGTCCCTCCTAGACGGCTGCAGTTATTGAAACCAAATTTGGTATAAGTAAAGACCTGTATTTGAATATCTCACGGGCATTATTGAAAATTATTTCAGTGCTAGTAACTGCTGAAAATTCACAATTCACTTTTGAGATCTATGTTGGATTTATCAGATGTTCTGCATGCGAACTCTTCCAAAATTAGTACACATAGAGATAATAACATTCCATATATATATATTTTAAGAAGCGCATGTATGACAGTGTTGCCAACATGATTTTAAGCCTGCGGATAAGTCCAATGTTTAAGTGTATCTAACTTCTATACTATCAATTGGATTTTAACCAAATTTCGTATGTGCTTTTGAGTACTATAACAGATATGAGTATGCCTATACTTGAGAGCCAGGAAGGCCGCCAACTATGCTAATGAATGGTCATTCTCTTTCTTTATCCTAATAGCAATATATCAGAATGTATGCTAGCCAACATCTCTGAATGTTACACACGTATGGTACCTAAAATTTCAGATTAATTTCGAGTAACTAATGTGCGTCAGTGCTGCCAACATAATTCTAAGCCTGCTGAAAATGCATGTAAAGTCTATACCAACAAATGGATGTAATCCTAAATTGGCACTTTAAAATATAGTATTATTTCAGATTAAGACGCCTCCGTAGCGTAGCGGTCAGCACGGTTAGCTGCCACCCCGGAGGTCCTGGGTTCGATTCCCGGCTCTGCCACGAAATTTGAAAAGTGGTATGAGGAATGGAACGGGGTCTACTCAGCCTCGGGTGTTCCAAATGAGTAGAGGGGGTTCGATTCACACCTCAGCCAGCCTCGAAGTGGTTTTCCGCGGTTTCCCACTTCGTCTTCAGGCTAATGCCGGGATGTTACCTTCTTCAAGGCCACGGCCACCTCCTTCCCTCTTCCTTGCCTATCCATCCTGACCATCCATTACCTTCCCTCATGAGGCCCCTGTTCGCTTTGCAGGTGAGGCCACCTGGGCGAGGTGCCAATCACACCTCACCAGTTGTATCCACTCCGATTAGATGTTCCCAGCTCTAGGACACTGCCCGCAGAGGCGGTAGTGGTGAGTTCCCTCGCTGAGTCCGTGGGTTCCACCAACCAGGAGGGTAAACGACTAAGAGAAGGGAAGAGAAGAGAAGATATTATTTCAGATTAATTCTGATCACACGTGCATGACCTTGTTGCCAATATGATTTTATACGCACTGATAGATCCAATATTTCACAACATGCAACGTCCATACTATCCATTGGATTTCAACCAAATGTTGTATGTGCATTCTGTACTTTAAAAGATAGAACTAAGGATATATTCACAGTCACATAGGTTGCCAACTGTAGTGCTGTATTAGAACACTTCAGGTATATTCCAATATAATTAGAAATGCTAGTATTAACAAATAAATTTCGTCATTATTCTAGATAGGTCTATATAGTTTAATCTTTGGCATGAATCTTAAATATAAAGAAAAGTATGCTCTTTAGATCGTCACAAAACTATTTCTCCTTATTGTTAATATTATTATTTATTGTGGAGTAAACATAGACTATTATTCTGGTATGAAAATATTATTATACTTTCACGAATAGTACAAATATTCATTGTTTTGTATGGGGAAGTACAAATTTGAATGATAGAATAGAATAATTTTCCCTACCAATATCTATTATTAACATTATCTCCGTAGATCATGCGAATAAATCGTCTTTGGAAACTCACAAGAAAAGTAGTGTGAATGCAACAAAATAATTCAAAAAGAATAAAAAAAATTGGCCTAGAGCGTCTCGAACCCGAGATCCATTGGACACTAAGTTACAGCAATAGCACTCGTACACTTTTCACTTACTAGCCTAGCTCATAGTTACGTAACTTCATGCGTATAGCTAAATGTCGAATTATTTCAGTTAAATCGTAAATACTGACAGGAATGCGTTCAATCAGTCAGTGCTTCTTTATGTATTCAACGCAACGCCTCTTAATGACTGATTTGGATTAATAATGCCAATAAACTGCAAATATTACTCTAAATCCACAACTTTCCTCCATGTTTGATTTCTTGCAGCTGAGCCAATCGGGACACGGAATGCTGCTGCGAATAACGTTATTCAAGCCTATACCGGAATTATGCCTGTATACAAGCTTTAACGTTACAATCTGTACCATTTGTACTCTGATGGCCAATGATTGCGGTACAACACATGTGATATGTCCATAAGCAGAGGGTACTGATCAGCACAGTATCGAAGCACCTAAGGTTGGATGTTTTACAGTAGCTATCGTATATTCTACGTACTATTTTAGCCTCATTTTCACATTTTGTAAAAATGTGGAAAAAATAGACGTATGACATCGATCCAGTCAAATGTCTGTCTGTCCCTCCTAGACGGCTGCAGTTATTGAAACCAAATTTGGTATAAGTAAAGACCTGTATTTGAATATCACACGGGCATTATTGAAAATTATTTCAGTGCTAGTAACTGCTGAAAATTCACAATTCACTTTTGAGATCTATGTTGGATTTATCAGATGTTATGCATGCGAACTCTTCCAAAATTAGTACACATAGAGATAATAACATTCCATATATATATATTTTAAGAAGCGCATGTATGACAGTGTTGCCAACATGATTTTAAGCCTGCGGTTAAGTCCAATGTTTAAGTGTATCTAACTTCTATACTATCAATTGGATTTTAACCAAATTTCGTATGTGCTTTTGAGTACTATAACAGATATGAGTATGCCTATACTTGAGAGCCAGGAAGGCCGCCAACTATGCTAATGAATGGTCATTCTCTTTCTTTATCCTAATAGCAATATATCAGAATGTATGCTAGCCAACATCTCTGAATGTTACACACGTATGGTACCTAAAATTTCAGATTAATTTCGAGTAACTAATGTGCGTCAGTGCTGCCAACATAATTCTAAGCCTGCTGAAAATGCATGTAAAGTCTATACCAACAAATGGATGTAATCCTAAATTGGCACATTAAAATATAGTATTATTTCAGATTAAGACGCCTCCGTAGCGTAGCGGTCAGCACGGTTAGCTGCCACCCCGGAGGTCCTGGGTTCGATTCCCGGCTCTGCCACGAAATTTGAAAAGTGGTATGAGGAATGGAACGGGGTCTATTCAGCCTCGGGTGTTCCAAATGAGTAGAGGGGGTTCGATTCGCACCTCAGCCAGCCTCGAAGTGGTTTTCCGCGGTTTCCCACTTCGTCTTCAGGCTAATGCCGGGATGTTACCTTCTTCAAGGCCACGGCCACCTCCTTCCCTCTTCCTTGCCTATCCATCCTGACCATCCATTACCTTCCCTCATGAGGCCCCTGTTCGCTTTGCAGGTGAGGCCACCTGGGCGAGGTGCCAATCACACCTCACCAGTTGTATCCACTCCGATTAGATGTTCCCAGCTCTAGGACACTGCCCGCAGAGGCGGTAGTGGTGAGTTCCCTCGCTGAGTCCGTGGGTTCCACCAACCAGGAGGGTAAACGACTAAGAGAAGGGAAGAGAAGAGAAGATATTATTTCAGATTAATTCTGATCACACGTGCATGACCTTGTTGCCAATATGATTTTATACGCACTGATAGATCCAATATTTCACAACATGCAACGTCCATACTATCCATTGGATTTCAACCAAATGTTGTATGTGCATTCTGTACTTTAGAAGATAGAACTAAGGATATATTCACAGTCACATAGGCTGCCAACTGTAGTGCTGTATTAGAACACTTCAGGTATATTCCAATATAATTAGAAATGCTAGTATTAACAAATAAATTTCGTCATTATTCTAGATAGGTCTATATAGTTTAATCTTTGGCATGAATCTTAAATATAAAGAAAAGTATGCTCTTTAGATCGTCACAAAACTATTTCTCCTTATTGTTAATATTATTATTTATTGTGGAGTAAACATAGACTATTATTCTGGTATGAAAATATTATTATACTTTCACGAATAGTACAAATATTCATTGTTTTGTATGGGGAAGAACAAATTTGAATGATAGAATAGAATAATTTTCCCTACCAATATCTATTATTAACATTATCTCCGTAGATCATGCGAATAAATCGTCTTTGGAAACTCACAAGAAAAGTAGTGTGAATGCAACAAAATAATTCAAAAAGAATAAAAAAATTGGCCTAGAGGGTCTCGAACCCGAGATCCATTGGACACTAAGTTACAGCAATAGCACTCGTACACTTTTCACTTACTAGCCTAGCTCATAGTTACGTAACTTCATGCGTATAGCTAAATGTCGAATTATTTCAGTTAAATCGTAAATACTGACAGGAATGCGTTCAATCAGTCAGTGCTTCTTTATGTATTCAACGCAACGCCTCTTAATGACTGATTTGGATTAATAATGCCAATAAACTGCAAATATTACTCTAAATCCACAACTTTCCTCCATGTTTGATTTCTTGCAGCTGAGCCAATCGGGACACGGAATGCTGCTGCGAATAACGTTATTCAAGCCTATACCGGAATTATGCCTGTATACAAGCTTTAACGTTACAATCTGTACCATTTGTACTCTGATGGCCAATGATTGCGGTACAACACATGTGATATGTCCATAAGCAGAGGGTACTGATCAGCACAGTATCGAAGCACCTAAGGTTGGATGTTTTACAGTAGCTATCGTATATTCTACGTACTATTTTAGCCTCATTTTCACATTTTGTAAAAATGTGGAAAAAATAGACGTATGACATCGATCCAGTCAAATGTCTGTCTGTCCCTCCTAGACGGCTGCAGTTATTGAAACCAAATTTGGTATAAGTAAAGACCTGTATTTGAATATCTCACGGGCATTATTGAAAATTATTTCAGTGCTAGTAACTGCTGAAAATTCACAATTCACTTTTGAGATCTATGTTGGATTTATCAGATGTTATGCATGCGAACTCTTCCAAAATTAGTACACATAGAGATAATAACATTCCATATATATATATTTTAAGAAGCGCATATATGACAGTGTTGCCAACATGATTTTAAGCCTGCGGATAAGTCCAATGTTTAAGTGTATCTAACTTCTATACTATCAATTGGATTTTAACCAAATTTCGTATCTGCTTTTGAGTACTATAACAGATATGAGTATGCCTATACTTGAGAGCCAGGAGGGCCGCCAACTGCTAATGAATGGTCATTCTCTTTCTTTATCCTAATAGCAATATATCAGAATGTATGCTAGCCAACATCTCTGAATGTTACACACGTATGGTACCTAAAATTTCAGATTAATTTCGAGTAACTAATGTGCGTCAGTGCTGCCAACATAATTCTAAGCCTGCTGAAAATGCATGTAAAGTCTATACCAACAAATGGATGTAATCCTAAATTGGCACATTAAAATATAGTATTATTTCAGATTAAGACGCCTCCGTAGCGTAGCGGTCAGCACGGTTAGCTGCCACCCCGGAGGTCCTGGGTTCGATTCCCGGCTCTGCCACGAAATTTGAAAAGTGGTATGAGGAATGGAACGGGGTCTATTCAGCCTCGGGTGTTCCAAATGAGTAGAGGGGGTTCGATTCGCACCTCAGCCAGCCTCGAAGTGGTTTTCCGCGGTTTCCCACTTCGTCTTCAGGCTAATGCCGGGATGTTACCTTCTTCAAGGCCACGGCCGCCTCCTTCCCTCTTCCTTGCCTATCCATCCTGACCATCCATTACCTTCCCTCATGAGGCCCCTGTTCGCTTTGCAGGTGAGGCCGCCTGGGCGAGGTGCCAATCACACCTCACCAGTTGTATCCACTCCGATTAGATGTTCCCAGCTCTAGGACACTGCCCGCAGAGGCGCTAGTGGTGAGTTCCCTCGCTGAGTCCGTGGGTTCCACCAACCTGGAGGGTAAACGACTAAGAGAAGGGAAGAGAAGAGAAGATATTATTTCAGAATAATTCTGATCACACGTGCATGACCTTGTTGCCAATATGATTTTATACGCACTGATAGATCCAATATTTCACAACATGCAACGTCCATACTATCCATTGGATTTCAACCAAATGTTGTATGTGCATTCTGTACCTTAGGAGATGGAACTAAGGATATATTCACAGTCACATAGGCTGCCAACTGTAGTGCTGTATTAGAACACTTCAGGTATATTCCAATATAATTAGAAATGCTAGTATTAACAAATAAATTTCGTCATTATTCTAGATAGGTCTATATAGTTTAATCTTTGGCATGAATCTTAAATATAAAGAAAAGTATGTTCTTTAGATCGTCACAAAACTATTTCTCCTTATTGTTAATATTATTATTTTTTGTGGAGTAAACATAGACTATTATTGTGGTATGAAAATATTATTATACTTTCACGAATAGTACAAATATTCATGGTTTTGTATGGGGAAGTACAAATTTGAATGATAGAATATAATAATTTTCCCTACCAATATCCATTATTAACATTATCTCCGTAGATCATGCGAATAAATCGTAGTTGGAAACTCACAAGAAAAGTAGTGTGAATGCAACAAAATAATTCAAAAAGAATAAAAAATTTGGCCCTAGAGTGTCTCGAACCCGAGATCCATTGGACACTGCGTAACAGCTATAGCACTCGTACACTTTTCACTTACTAGCCTAGCTCATAGTTACGTAACTTCATGCGTATAGCTAAATGTCGAATTATTTCAGTTAAATCGTAAATACTGACAGGAATGCGTTCAATCAGTCAGTGCTTCTTTATGTATTCAACGCAACGCCTCTTAATGACTGAATTGGATTAATAATGCCAATAAACTGCAAATATTACTCTAAATCCACAACTTTCCTCCATGTTTGATTTCTTGCAGCTGAGCCAATCAGGACACGGAATGCTGCTGCGAATAACGTTATTCGAGCCTATACCGGAATTGTGCCTGTATACAAGCTTTAACGTTACAATCTGTACCATTTGTACTCTGATGGCCAATGATTGCGGTACAACACATGTGATATGTCCATAAGCAGAGGGTACTGATCAGCACAGTATCGAAGCACCTAAGGTTGGATGTTTTACAGTAGCTACCGTATATTCTACGTACTATTTTAGCCTCCTTTTCACATTTTGTAAAAATGTGGAAAAAATAGACGTATGTCATCGATCCAGTCAAATGTCTGTCTGTCCCTCCTAGACGGCTGCAGTTATTGAAACCAAATTTGGTATAAGTAAAGACCTGTATTTGAATATCTCACGGGCATTATTGACAATTATTTCAGTGCTAGTAACTGCTGAAAATTCACAATTCACTTTTGAGATCTATGTTGGATTTATCAGACGTTATGCATGCGAACTCTTACAAAATTAGTACACATAGAGATAATAACATTCCATATATATATATATATATATATATATATATATATATATTTTAAGAAGCGCGTATATGACAGTGTTGCCAACATGATTTTAAGCCTGCGGATAAGTCCAATGTTTAAGTGTATCTAACTTCTATACTATCAATTGGATTTTAACCAATTTCGTATGTGCTTTTGTGTACTATAACAGATATGAGTATGCTTATTTGAGAGCCAGCAGGGCCGCCAACTGCTAATGAATGGTCATTCTCTTTCTTTATCCTAATAGCAATATATCAGAATGTATCTGAATGTTACACACGTATGCTACCTAAAATTTCAGATTAATTTCGAGTAACTAATGTGCGTCAGTGCTGCCAACATAATTCTAAGCCTGCTGAAAATGCATGTAACTTCTATACCAGCAACTGGATGTTATCCAAAATTGGCACTATAAAATATAGTATTATTTCAGATTAATTCGGAGCACACGTGCATGACCTTGTTGCCAATATGATTTTACATACACTGATAGATCCAATATTTCACAACATGCAACGTCCATACTATCCATTGGACTTCAAGGAAGGAAGGAAGGACGGAAGGAAGGAAGACAGCTTGTAGTTTAACGTGACCGTTAATCTGTAGATCATGAGCCACGGGACCTCCTTTTTACGTGGAATCCGAACCACAGGACATGGCATTTCACTTCGAAAATCTCACATGCATTGACCGGGAATCAAACCCGGACCGCCTTGGTGAGAGGCATACAGCTAGACCGCTGAGCCACCACGCCCTCCCTCCCCCCCCCCCCCCATTGGACTTCAACCGAATGTTATATGTGCATTATGTACCTTAAGAGATAGAACTAAGGATATATTCAGAGTCACCTAGGCTACCAACTGTAGTGCCGTATTAGAATATTTCAGGTATATTCCAATCTAATTAGAAATGTTAGTAGGCCTATTACCTACTAAATTTCGTAATGGGAAAAGGCACCTACTTTATTATTGCAATGTGCTAAAATATTTTACATAACCCTTCTTTGTATAATGTGACTAATCCCACACAACGTCGCTCTTTCTACATCACATTTAGTAACAATAAAGTTATGGCCCTCTGTTCGAGCTGTTTCCTTAATAACGTTCTTGACGGAATATACACAATTTCTTGTCATAAAGATTGGATTTGATTAATAACAAGATGTTCAGTTAAGAACATATAGCCTACTTTCTCCTAAATGCATGGGTATTGTTATAACTCTTTGTCCTTTTCAAGGAGTATGATTGAATGTTGGTTGTAGGAGCTTGTTGAAATACAACGTGCTATAGGGATATTAAACATGAATATGAGGAGCCCTTTGCTAGTGCTACCTCTGTACCAAATTTCGTTCAATTCGGTTTCACCGTGTTTGAATTGATAGGGGGAATCGATTGGCACACATACTTGGCCACCATCTGCAAATTATTGGGATGATGTTCTTGCAGTTTGGTCAGAATATGTTTCCCACATAAAGATATGGTGTTGCAAAATTAGGTAGAGACTAGATTATTAGGTTGGTCGTAATTACATTTTAGCTTTTAACATTTGGGTGGCCGCGATTACGTTTCCATCAAGATAGCGGTGATATAAAACATGACACTGAGGTGCCCTTTGCTAGTGCTACCTCTATACCAAATTTCGTTCCATTTGGTTTCAGCGTGTTTGAATTAATAGGGGGAATCGATTCTGACACAAAGATGGCCGCCATCCGCAAACTATTAGGCGAATGACCTATTAGATTGGTCAAAGGATGCTCCCTCCATAAAGGTATGTAGTTGCAAAATTTGGTAGAGATCGGATGATTAGTTTAACCGTAATTTGATTTAAGCTTTGAACATTCGTGTGGCCGCCATTACGTTTCAGTCAAGATGGCGGCGATATAAAACATGACAGTGAGGTGCCCTTTGCTAGTACTACCTCTGTACCAAATTTCGTTCCATTCGGTTCCACCGTGTTCGAATTAATAGGGAGAATCAATTTTGACATAAAGATGGCCTCCATCCGCAAACTATTAGGTGAATGACCTATTAGATTGGTCAAAGGATGCTCCCTCCATAAAGGTATGTAGTTGCAAAATTTGGTAGAGATCGGATGATTAGGTTAATCGTAATTTGATTTAAGCTTTGAACATTCGTGTGGCCGCCATTACGTTTCAGTCAAGATGGCGGCGATATAAAACATGACACTGAGGTGCCCTTTGCTAGTGCTACCTCTGTACCAAATTTCGTTCCATTCGGTTCCACCGTGTTCGAATTAATAGGGGGAATCAATTTTGACATAAAGATGGCCGCCATCCGCAAACTATCAGGTGAATGACCTATTAGATTGGTCAAAGGATGCTCCCTCCATAAAGGTATGTAGTTGCAAAATTTGGTAGAGATCGGATGATTAGGTTAATCGTAATTTGATTTAAGCTTTGAACATTTGTGTGGCCGCCATTACGTTTCCGTCAAGATGGCGGCGATATAAAACATGACACTGAGGTGCCTTTTGTTAGTACTACCTCTGTACTAAATTTCGTTCCATTCGGGTGCACCGTGTTCAAATTAATAGGGGGAATTGATTTTCACACAAAGATGGCCGCCATCCGCAAACTATTACGCTGATGACCTATTGGTTTGGTCAAAGGATGCTCCCCCCATAAAGGTATGCTGTTGCAAAATTTGGTAGAGATCGGATGATTAGGTTAATCGTAATTTGATTTAAGCTTTGAACATTTGTGTGGCCGCCATTACGTTTCCGTCAAGATGGCGGCGATATAAAACATGACACTGAGGTGCCTTTTGTTAGTACTACCTCTGTACCAAATTTCGTTCCATTCGGTTGCACCGTGTTCGAATTAATAGGGGGAATCGATTTTCACAGAAAGATGGCCGCCATCCGCAAACTATTACGCTGATGACCTATTGGTTTGGTCAAAGGATGCTCCCCCCATAAAGGTATGTCTTTGCAAAATTTGGTAGAGATCGGATGATTAGGTTAGTCGTAATTTGATTTAAGCTTTGAACATTTGTGTGGCCGCCATTACGTTTCCGTCAAGATGGCGGCGATATAAAACATGGCACTGAGGTGTCCTTTGCTAGTGCTACCTTTGTACCAAATTTCGTTCAATTCGCATGCACCGTGTTCGAATTGATAGGGGGGGGGACAGACATTGAGAGTACACACACTCACACACACACAGACACACAGACACACACACACACAGACTCACACACACACATACACACACACAGACAGACACACTTTTTTCGCCCTGTGTTGATCTCATAAGTCTACTTTCATTTTTTGCAAAAATCGAAAGTAGGCTAATCATTTTTTGCAAAAATCGAAAGTAGGCTAATAAACAAGAAATGGGAATAACATTAATTTGTAGAACGCAATTTTAGCTGTCTTTTTAACAACGTTATCGTCGGTAGCACTCACAATTTTGTTCCTTAAAGATTGGGTAAGACAAATAACGAAAACCGGCGAATAACGTTTTTATGAGGAACTTCCTTTACCCGCCTTTCGAATAACGTTATTGTCAGCAGTTCGTTCAATTTCGTTCTTCGACATCAGGTTGAACTAATAACGAAATGATGCCAATAACGTTATTCAGTTATTCACTATGTGAGCCACCCTCCCAATAACGTTATTGGTAGGGACCGGAATAATAGCGTTCTTCAATTCGGTTACTGAATATAACGTTATTGTGATAGTATATGATAAATACGGTATTCTTGTCGAAACGAAGTAATTCGTTCTGTAACGCATTTACCTAAATGCACTCATGGAGTTTTCCGGTACATTCCCTAATTACGTTACGTTATGGTTACGGTTAAGTTATCTAGCCCTGCTAGTTAGGCTGTTGTAGCGAGTACCTTGGAACGAATCTATGCTCCTGTAGGTATGTTAAAGAATCTCCCTGTGTTCATAATTGTGTGGCTCAACCACTTATGTACTTGTATGCGGCCCTATTGCAATGCATTTGCCACCTCTAGTGTATGTTTAAAGCGTGTACTCTGTGATAACATGCCATTTATATATGCATAATTTAAACAGTCTAATGCCTATTTTCACTCTTGGCTCCCTTCTATGGGGCACAGTGTCTGTATGGGACCCTATGGTTTTTTCTGTAGGGGATGGTGTATGAATGCTATGTGTGCGATGGTACTCGTGTAATTGTCTGTAAGTGATCATTCATCGGTCGACAATTCTTGTTTT
Organism: Meconema thalassinum; assembly: GCA_946902985.2. NCBI lineage: Eukaryota > Metazoa > Arthropoda > Insecta > Orthoptera > Tettigoniidae > Meconema > Meconema thalassinum. Next base: position 2,061,114,281 of record OX336388.2, on the reverse strand, counting down.
CCACGGTGTCCGCTTTTATTGGGCATTCGGACACGCGATCCCGTGTAATGCTCCGTGTTTCATGACTGCGTTGTCTGTTGGGATTTGTGCGTCCCTAGTGTGGCTTCTGATTGTGTTTTCGCGCCAAAATGCCATTGTTTAGCTTCTTTTTTGGCACGTTTGTATGGTGTTTCTGTGTGTTCGCCCACGCCTTGGTCTAAGGCCTCGGAACTACAATTTTCTGTATTTTATGTACCGTGGCACGTGTATTGTATGTTTGCGACACGCGTATGAAAATATGCTTTAGTGTGAGTATTTGGTGCCATTCGGGACGACCCTCGTACCCTAATTTTGGGAGTTATCGGGTTTTGAAAATGGCATGAATGACTGTGTATGTTACAGCCAGAGCTGGAGCGCTCGTAGGTTGTTTGCAGCTGGCGAAGGTTGCCTGTCCTATTACGTGTTATCGCTGACTGGGTGATAGTATTAAATTACAACTGTGTAGGAAGTACTTTGCTTGCTTGTCGGGCGGCCCGCTCGCCACATGTGCTAGGACAATGTGTGTAGGTTTTTTGACACGTCTTTCTAATGTCTGCATATACAGCGTGTCTTGGGTTCCCCGTAATGGAAAAGAACCTACCTCTGTCATATATTGTGTCCCCAAATTTTGTGTTGTTGTAAGCGTGGGGCGAATATATTCCTGTTAGTGGTAGTTAGATGTCTGTATGAACGTGTGTCTTTGGGCTTCTAGTCGCGTGTTTGGTGACTAGGTGTCGGAGATGGTTTTATTAATTTGTGCACATTAATCCCTGTTAGTGTGACTGTCCCTTATTGCTCTATCCTCCAATTGGATAGTTACCCGACCTTGCATTCCTGGTATCCAGAAGGTTGCGGGTTTGAGACCGTCTTTGTTCAGGGTAATTATTCCTGGTGCCTTTTAGGCCTGTATCTCCGGGACAGTTTTGCCAAGTGTATTGACTGTTTTGTATGGTATTTACGTTTAGTGTGTGACTTCCAAAAATAAATAATGGTGTTTTCCCCTTGAACTGTGAGTGTTACCCCATGGTGTTTATGCTTAGTTTGAGCGCTGTTATGGGGGACAAGAAAAATTCATGCTATAGGCAGTGTAATAAATAGCGTACACCTGTGGATCAAATATATACAGTTCAACTGGGATAATTCGCACTTCACGGGATTAGTGAAAAAAAATTGAGTTATCCAAAAATTCGAATTAAGAAAGTTCTTTGAAAAGAGTAGAGAAAATATATTGTATCACGCTTACATAATGCTTTACGTTTACCAAAGCAGATTAACAGACGACGGTACTTTATAAAGATTGTATCGTAAATAATTTCAAAAGTTACAAATGAAAGATAGAACCTGAGTGTACTATTCACCTATTTGACGACGTTAGTAAGGCAGTAATCTAGTTACGTCTCGGAGAAATCTACTATTTTTCAAAAATAGTTTGTGATTATTAACTGTTTCTTACGATTAAGTCTCTCAGCCATCACAAAAGAATCTAGCAAATTGTAGGAACGGAAAATAGTACAACTTAGTAATTTCTACTTGGAAAGACCCGCCCAAGCTCTGTGCTGTGGTTTGTTGCTTAGGCTGCATTCGGAACAGTTCTTTCAGGACCTGAGCCGCGTGGCCCAACTGATTGGCCTCCGAAATTCTCTGTACATTAAAAACATTACATGATCCAAAATATAATTTGAATTAACCACGATTATAAACCATAGATGGCCTATAAAATGCAAGGGGCCAAGAGAAAAATTCGAATTAAGAAAAATGTTGATTTATATAATTTTGAGTTAGCCACGTTTTACTGTATATACGTGTAAAATGTATAGTTTTGTGCCTGAATCTCTGTGTGTCTACCGTTTACAGGGGTGGATCCTGTCCTTTGTGTGTCAATTGTAGTGTTTCCTGCATGTAAAAGAACCTCCTCGTGTGTATGCTTGTGATGCAAGTGACATTAGTGTATGTTATATTCATGGTGAAAGTTGTTATCCACGTCCGAGCGTAATTGCTCGAGAAGGTGAAAACTTTCTCCCTGTCACTAAGGCGTAGGCCCCTGATATCCATTGGGGTGCTTCTTTACTATTTTCTGGAGGGGTTTGTAGCAAAGTAAGTCTGGGTCTACTTTCACCGTAGTGCCTGGATATTGGCCTGAGTGTGCTTGTGCCTGAGGGGCTGATTGCGCTCCGCGCTACCCTAGCAGTGTTTATAGGGGTGTTTGTCTCCCTGTCTGCCTGGCCTCGTGGGGTAGGTAATAAAACTTTTCGTATGCCCCGTGTATTGTGTGTTTGTGGCTGATCAGTGTGCACATGCGTGCGTTTTTCACCCTGAGGGGCTGAAGGCAACACTCTCTTATGCATTTGTACTGGGGGTGCACATGTCAGTGTCCGCCTCCATTCTGGCAAAATTGCCCTCTGAACTAGCGGTAAAGGCCGTGTAATTGCCTGTGATTGCCCTGGCAATGTGTTGGAGGGTAGTCTGACCGATTTCTGGCCTATGGCCACGGTAGACTCCTTTCCTCACGTCTGCCTATATGTGTAAGTTTGTGTGGGCTTATCGTGCTGTGGCACGGGCTCTATGTCCTCAGCCCATGACATAGTTACCTCCCGGTTTTTCCCTGTGTTACGGTGTGTGCCTGCCAGTCCTGGCGTCAACTCCCTCTCGTTCGTCCGTTCTGAGGTGGTTGGCGTAGGTTCTGCCCCTCGGTCTGGCAAAGTTGCCTCCCGAACTGGAGCTGAGGGCCGTGTGTTCATGTGAGCTTGGCCCTGTAGTGTGTTGGAGTCTAACCTGGCCGTCTTCTGAACTGTGGCCACTGCGAACTCCTTCCCCTGTGTCTCGCTAGTGTCTGAGATGGACATCCGTGCGAATTGCTGCGTTAGCGTATCTACGCTTATGTCCTCTCTAGGCTGGGCTGGTGGCCCTGCCATGAACTCAAAAATGGCCTTGTTAACCTGGAGCTCCCCGTATTCTTCCCAAATTTGGGCGTACTGCCTATTGAGGCATATGGCCTGTTCGCGAATAAGCTCCCTGTATTGTGCATATAAAATTGTGTAGTGCACCCTCATCCTCTCTAGGGTTGTGTTATCTATTGTAAGGCCATGTGTAATGACTAATCGGTTGTATATCCTGTTCCTTTGGACGTGGCTCCTATTGAGGTGTTCATGTATGTGCCTTAAGTGTTTGTGTGCGCATCTCAATCGCGCTGTCCTACCCTCTGACGGGGTGCATGGCTGTTTGCCCTGTATTGCCCCAATCTTTGTTTGGAGTGCCCGTATTTGTGCCTGTCGCCTTTGTATATGCCTCTGGCACCTTAGTAGTAATGCAAATAGTATTGGTGTACCCCTATTGCCTCTATGGCTTACAATCTCTGTTGCTTCTACATGTGGTGCCATTCTGAGTTGAGGGTGGGTATAAAATGAAATGTGTGATAGATCTTTGATTCTTTCCAGGTCTGGGGGTGGGTGGGTTGATTAAAATTTCCCTTGTGTTTCTAGAGTGAAGGGAGAAGAGAAAAAAAATAATAATGCTGTCTTCAAAAAAATGTTTACTCTCGCTTGGCTGTGTGCGGTACGGGTCGTTCTACCACGATGGCTCGTTGTTTGAGTCCTACTCATATTGTGCGTGGTAGTAGCGCCTCCACCAAATATGTTTTAATCCCTTGGTTGGGGGGTAGTTTGGGATAAAACACGTTGTGCCACTGTGCTAATTTGGAAGGTTGTTCCTAAATAAGAGTAGCTCCCCGCAGTTGGGAGAACTTACTATTGTAGTGTGCTGTTTAGTGTTTAGTCTCTAGGGGGTGTTCCTGCAAAGATGTAAGTATTTGTTAGGGGATGGACCTCTAAATGCAGGCAACTGTACCGGCCTGCCAGCTGGGCGGAATGAATGATACAATAGACGTGCTAGGTCAGCGGCTCGACGCTAGGCAGTCGAGTCGCGTGCTGGGAGCACATTGGAGTCTGACAAAGCAATTACTGGCTACTACGGTCACGGACTATTGTGACGAAGGTCAGACGGGGTATGAGGATGTGAAGTAGAGTGTAATTAGTAATGCAAGTGTAGCTTACTGACCATGTGTTTATTGGTCAGTAGATGTAAATTGGTAAGTCCCTCTTGGGGAATGTAGACAAGTATACAATTGGTGTGTACAAATTAGGGGTAGGTGTTCACAAAATAAAGGAGTCTGAGCGCTACTGAATCTCACCTGATGATGAAACTGGAACAGACGTCGGCTAGGGCCGCTGGCGACGCACAGAGTAGAACAGATCCTGGCTCCAGTTAGGACTCCACTCTTATACTTTCCGGCACTGCGTGGTCAGCATTACGTCACTGTAGATGCCCTAGATAGTTGTTGGTGTAGATGTTTATGTATGTTTTGCAAGTAGTTGGCTAACCTCCCAGGCTGGGTGGACGCCACTTGCTGTGTATAGATAATGTTCTGGTCTTATGGTATTGTCAGTTGGGGTGGTTTTGGTAAAATATGGAGGGTGGCTCTCAGGGGGTACTGCCCCCCCCCCCCCCCCGGGCTGTACAATATGAAGACATAGGGGAGTGTATTGAAACGCTCCGGGTGTCGTCGTTCATTTGTCGAATCTACTCGTGTGCTACCTACTATGAAATGTATTTACTAAGCCAGAAACTTTCCATGGAGTGTCCACCATATTTCACCCAAGTTTCACCGCTAACGACAGAATGGTATATGACCTTATACGGGACTTTGTTGAAACGCTTCGCGCGTCGTCCCTCATTTGTTGAATCTACTTGTGCGCTGCCTGTTGTATAGTGGACTTACTAAGCCAGAAACCTTCCTTGAAGTGTACACAACATCTCACCCAAGTTTCATAGCTATCGGACGAATGGTATATGAATGCATACGGGACATGGTTGAAACGCTTCGCGTGTCGTCGCTCATTTGTTGATTCTACTATTGCGCTACTTATTGTAATATGGATGTACTCAGCCAGAAACCTTCCCTGGAGTGTACACAACATCTTACCCAAGTTTCATCGCAATCGGATGAATGGTATGTGAACGTATACGGGTCGTTGTCGAAACGCTTTGAGCGTAGTCACTCATTTGTTGAATCTAAACGTGCGCTTCGTATTGTAAAATGGATTAACTAAGCCAGAAACCTTTCCTGGAGTGTACACAACAATTCACCAAACATTTATCACTGTCAGACGAATAGTATATGACCTTATACGGGACTTTGTTGAAACGCTTCGCGTGTCATCGCTCATTTTTTGAATCTACTGCTGCGCTACCTATTGTAAAATGGATGTACTAAGCCAGAAACCTTCCCTGGAGTGCACACATCTCAGCCTAGTTTCATCGCTATCGGACGAATGGTATATGAACGCATACGTGACTTTGTTGAAATGCTTCGCGCGTCGTAGCTCATTTGTTGAATCTACTCGTGCGCTGCCTATTGTAAAGTGGATTTACTAAGCCAGAAAATTTCCCTGAAGTGTACACAACATTTTACGCAAGTTTCATAGCTATCGGACGAATGGTATATGAATGCATACGGGACTTTGTTGAAACACTTTGCGTGTCGTCGCTCATTTGTTGAATCTACTCGTGCGCTATCTACTGTGAAATGTATTCACTAATTTTGAAACCTTCACGTAAGTGTATACAACATCTCACCCAAGTTTCATCGATATCGGACGAATGATATATGAACACATACGGGAATTGTTTGAAACGCTTCGCGCATCGTCACTCATTTGTTGAATCTACGCGTGCGCTACCTATTGTAAAATGGATTTACTAAGTCAGAAACCTTCCTTGGAGTGTACTCAACATCTCACCCAAGTTTCATCGCAATCGGATGAATGGTATATGAACGCATAGGAGACATACCCACAGACATACCCACAGACAAACTATCACGTTTCATTGATTTTTATATATATACAAGCTGTACCCGGCATGCGTTGCAATGCCAATCAAAGAAAGTGTTGGCGTTGAAATTCTGTTTCTTGAAGTGCTTTTGGATACACAACATGTTAACTGCCTCAAAGCTATCGTAAAATGGATTTTCTAACCATTCGTGGAAGCGTGCACAACAACTTTCAAAAGTTACATCGCTGTCACTCATTTGTTGAATCTACTCGTACGCTAACTGTTGTGAAATGGATTTACTAAGTCGAAACCCTTCCCTGGCGTGTACACAATAACTCATCAATGATTCATCGCAATCGGATGAATTGTATATGCACGTATACGGGGTTTTGTTTAAACGATTCGTGCGCTGTCACTCATTTGTTGTATCTACTCGTGCGCTACCTATTGAGAAATGTATTACTAAGTCGAAGCCCTTCCCTGGCGTGTACACAATAACTCATCAAGGTTTCATCGCAATCGAAGAATGTTATATGAACGCAATAGGGGATTTTGTTGAAACGCTTCGTGCGTCGTCACCCATTTGTTGCATCTACTCTTGCGCTACTTATTGTGAAATGGATTTACTAAGTCCCCGTCCCTGGCGGGTACACAATAACTGATCAATGTTTCATCGCAATCGGATGAATAGTATATGAACGCATACCTGATTTTGTTTAAACGATTCGCGCTCCGTCACTCATTTGTTGAATCTACTCGTGCGCTACCTGCTGTAAAATGTATTTACTAAGTTAGAAACCGTCACGTAAGTGTCCACAACATCTCACCCAAGTTTCATCGCTATCGCTTCGCGCGTCGTCCCTCATTTGTTGAATCAACTTGTGCGCTGCATATTGTATAGTGAATTTACTAAGCCAGAAATTTTCCATGACGTGTACACAACATCTCACCCAAGTTTCATAGCTGCGGACGAATGGTACATGAATGCATACGGGACTTGGTTGAAACGCTTCGCGTGTCGTCGCTCATTTGTTGATTCTACTCTTGCGCTACATATTGTAATATGGATGTACTCAGCCAGAAACCTTCCCTGGAGTGTACACAACATCTCACCCAAGTTTCATCGCAATCGGATGAATGTTATGTGAACGTATACGGGACGTTGTCGAAACGCTTCGCGCGTAGTCACTCATTTGTTGAATATAAACGTGCGCTTCGTATTGTAAAATGGATTTACTTAGCCAGAAACCTTTCCTGGAGTGTACACAACAAATCACCAAACATTTATCACTATCAGACGACTGGTATATGACTTTATACGGGACTTTGTTGAAACGCTTCGCGTGTCATCGATCATTTGTTGAATCTACTGGTGCGATACCTATTGTAAAATGTATGTACTAAGCCAGAAACCTTCCCTGTAGTGTACACAACATCTCACCCAAGTTTCATCGCTATCGGATGAATGGTATATGAAATTATATGGGACTTTGCTGAAACGCTTCGCGCGCCGTTGCTCATTTGTTGATTCTACTCGTGCTCTACCTATTTTTAAAGGGATTTACTAAGCTAGAAACCTTCCCTGGAGTGCACACAAAATCTCAGCCTAGTTTCATCGCTATCGGACGAATGGTATATGAACGCAAACGTGACTTTGTTGAAATGCTTCGCGCGTCGTAGCTCATTTGTTGAATCTACTCGTGCGCTGCCTATTGTAAAGTGGATGTACTAAGCCAGAAAATTTCCCTGCAGTGTACACAACATTTTACGCAAGTTTCATAGCTATCGGACGAATGGTATATGAATGCATACGGGACTTTGTTGAAACGCAATGCGTGTCGTCGCTCATTTGTTGAATCGACTTGTGCGCTATCTACTGTGAAATGTATTCACTAATTTTGAAACCTTCACGTAAGTGTACACAACATCTCACCCAAGTTTCATCGCTATCGGACGAATGGTATATGAACACATACGGGACTTGTTTGAAACGCTTCGCGCATCGTCACTCATTTGTTGAATCTATGCGTGCGCTACCTATTGTAAAATGGATTTACTAAGTCAGAAACCTTCCTTAGAGTGTACTCAACATCTCACCCAAGTTTCATTGCAATCGGTTGAGTGGTATATGAATGCATAGGAGACATACACACACACCCACAGACAAACTATCACGTAAGATTGATTTTTAGCCTACTTTTCACATTTTGCAAAAATGAGGAAAAAGTAGTCTTATGAGATCGGGCAAATGTGTGTCTGTCTGTCTGTCTGTCTGTCTGTCCTTCTGTCTGTCTGGCTGTGTGTGTGTCCCCCCCTATCAACTCCTAAACGGCTGCAGCAATCAAAACCAAATTTAGTATGAGTAAAGATGTGCACCGGAATATCTCACGTCCATATTTGAAAATGATGTCAGTGCTACCAACTGCTGAAAAAACGCACTAGAAATGTGAGCTCAATGTTGGATATCTTGCAAGGTATACATGGGAGCTATTCCAAAATTGGCACACATGTAGATAATACTATTTCAGTTTAATTTCCAGGAGGCCAACCATGACAGTGTTACCAAAATAATTTTAAGCCTCCTGATAGGTCCAATGTTTAAATGCATATAACTTTTACACTATCAATTGGATTTCAACCAAATTTTGTATGTAATATCTGTACATAAACGGATATGATTAGGCGTATTCTTACGAGCCACCAGGGCTGCCAACTGTTAATAATTGCTCTCTCTATTTTTTTTATCCAAATACCAATATATCAGAAAGTATGCAAGCCAACAGCTTTAAACTATGCACACGTATATTCTGACATTTTAGATTAATTTGGAGTAACTTATATACGTCAGTCCTACCAACATGATTATAAGCCTGCTCATAGTACCAATTTTTAAATACATGTAACTTCTATACTATCAGTTGGATTTCAACCAAATTTCGTATGTGCTATGTGTACCATAACAGATATGACTATAAGTATTGTTAAGAGCAATCAGGGCTGCCAACTGTTAATAAATGCTGTCTATATTTTTTTTAACCCTAATATCAATACATCAGAAAGTATGCAAGCCAACAGCTCTATACTTTGCACACGTATAGTACCTGACATTCTAGATTAATTTGGAGTAATTATTACAAGGCAGTGCTGCCAACATGATTCTATGCCTGCTGATATATCCAATTTTAAAATACATGTAACTTCTATACTAACAAATGGATTTCATCCATAATTGGCACAACAAGATATCATAATATTTCAGATTATTTCTGACCAGCACACGAATGGTATTGTTGGCAACATGCTTTTACGCGTACTGATAGATCCAGTGTCTAACTGCATGTAACGTCCATTGGACTTCAACCAAATTTTGTATTCTGTACCTAAAGAGATGGAACAAAGAATGTATTCAGTCACCAGGGCTGCCAACTGTAGTGCTCTATTAGGCTACATCATACCAGGTATATTTTGAACTAATTAGATATTTCGATATTACCAACTTAATTTCGTCATTATTCTAGATAGGTTCATATACTGTAGAATAATCATTGGCATGAAAAGTAGGCTGTATAGTTCTTCACGGAACTTCTTGTTATATATATAGATAGATTTGGAAATATAGGGCATGCACTTATGCATAGTGCCTGAAGATAAATTCTGACGTCAGTAGATGCTCGTAGATAAGTGACAGAACACAGTCCATTGGTAAATATTGTTTTATTATGGTATAGACAGCAAATAAACGAGACTACGTACAAAGGACAGGTCTCCACTGGTTACAGACCTTCGAAATAATCAGCCAAGGTCTACTGTGCGTGGGGCAGGCGCTGAATACGATTCTCTGCATGTGTATCGCTAACGTGTAACACCTCCCTCCGAAATGCTGTTACGATGTCTTCTATGTTAGCAAACCGCCGTCCAAGTAGTGGCTTCTTGACTTTGGGGAATAGATCACAGTCACATGGGCTCAGATCAGGCGAATATACGATCGTTGCTCCTGCTTGTTGACTTCCATTGTGCGACGCTCTCACTCACACACTGAACTTGGGGGCATGCTCAGACCCATACTGTTGTTTAATTACACTATCTAGTAGCATCCTACGCAAGTACATACTGTACGTTTCCAAATGCATATTGTAGATTTTACGTGTTGTTTCCTGTTCGCGAGAAAAAAGATAGTTGCCATGACTTATGACTCGACTCTCGTATGTTGACATAAGTTACAGTGAGAAAGAACACTGATCAAATCAATTATTGCTTCTCAACCTCATTATACGTTAATTGATAACAACTACGTATGTCCACGATACCTGGCAGTAACTTCAAAGGATTCAATACATAGAATATCCTACACTCCATTTACGCTTGCAGCTTCAGGTCACGCCACATAGTGCGTCAACTTCAAATTTTTTAACGTATATACACTATTTTTAGTCTATTTTCATTTATGAATAAAATAGGCTTATGAGATATCCTTTTGTCCGTGTGTCTGTGTGTGCGTGTGTGATTCGCGCTAGTGTGCGTGTGTCCCTAATAACTTCTAAACCGCTAGAGCGATTTCAATGCAACTCGGTAAGTTCATAGCACTATTCCGGACGACCCTGACCGTGCCCTTCAAATTTTGTTACGTCTCACCAATAATTATTTCCAGGAGTGTATTTATATATTTGTAACTTGTACCCCGCGCATTCATTGGGCACAATCGTATTTAACTGAATTTAGACGTCGGTATGATGATGTGTGAAGATTTGTCGTGCCATGTTTCACTGTGCTCGGAAGATTAAGTCGTGAAAAAATCCCCTATAAATATTTAAATTTTACGAGCCACCATGTTGGTTTTGCTCTCATCAAGTCTCCCGGCCGAAATTGTCAGATTTATAAGAGCGTTAAAAATTCCTCAGTATGCCTTCCTTCGGAGGGAAGTAAAGCCGGCGTTCCCATGTCATAGATTTATGGCTTAAAAATGGTCCTTCCACTAACTACACTTGTGGAAGCTAAAATTTGTAGGTTAATTTGATAACGCTATATTACTTCCAACGTTCGCCACCAGGTGCTGACTGCGATGGCATCTAGTATCTAAGTCCGCTGCTAGATGTCGTGGACAGTAGCATTTGGTAGCAAAAGTAGGAACTACTTGAAAAAATTAATCGTCTGCAATCCTTCTACCTGAATCACAGATAACACACACAAATACAGCCATCACAATTATCACCGGTTATTAGACAAATTCTACACACACCCAAAGTACAAGGGGCTACATGACTGCGTTGTCGAAGCCCCTAAACTAAGGAACCAACCAGCCAACCATTGAAAGTCACATAGATGAACTAATTTTTGTAGCATGTAACCATCAGCATCATGTTTTTCAGTCAAGCGACTGGTCTGCCCCTACAATGAGTCTTTTCCATGTTGTTCGGTCTTGTGCTGTCCTTTTGACCACTTCATAAGTTCGTAGGCCAGAGCTATATAAGGAAGATCTCATGAAAGTGTTCCGTGGCCTCCCGCGAGGGCGTTTTTCAGGTATTTTGCCTTCTAGTATGTCGATCTTCAGGCCACCATGTCGTAACCTGTGGCCAAGCCAGGTGGATCTCCTTCTATATATCTGGCGGATCATTTGCCGTTTTTCCTTTATTCGATCCAGCACCGTTATGTTGGTCATTTCCTCTACCCAGTTGATCTTTTCCATTCGGCGCCAACACCACATCTCAAACGCTTCCAGTCGTAATGTCACCACTATTCATTGTCCAGGTTTCACGGCAGTACATTGCAACTGGCCATATGTAGGTCTTAACCAGTTGTTTTCTAAGGCTGAGGGATATCGAGCGTTGACAAATTAGAGAATGCGTTTCACGGAATGCCTGCTTGGCCATGGCTATACGGCTCCTGATTTAAACTTCACATCGTAGGTCTTCGGTGAAGATCTGACCAAGGTATTTAAAACGACTGACCTGTTGTACTGGTTCTTTATTTATGGTAACATTTAGTTGGTGTTGATGCTTACTTATCACCAGAATCTTGGTCTTCTTAAAATTGATTTTCATTCCGTATTCTGTAACAGTAGCATTTAAACATTGCAAAATGTTTGTTAATGCATGCGGATTTACTGCAAGTAATGCCAGATCATCAGCAAATTTAATATTCTGGATAAATCTTCCACCAACTTTCACTCCCATATTAGAACCTTTAAAAGACCACTTTGTTATAGCTTCAGCGAAGGCATTGAACAGTCCAGGGGACAGCAAACAACCTTGTCGCACACCTTTGCGGATCTTAGCGGGTTCTGATACGTCATTTCCAAGCCTAACAACAGCAGTTTGATTTATATACAGATCAGATATTAATCTGATTAATCGATGGGGACATCCTATTTGATTCAGAAGAGGGAACAGCTTGTGCCAGCTGACTTTATCAAATGCTTTTTCGAAGTCCACAAAGCACACGTAAAGGTTTCTGTTTACGCATCATGTAATACTATTCAAAATTTCAGTTAGATTGCTATAATAGATTCGTAGATATTGAGAACCAGTCAAGTATTCGCATGACTGCCATGTTGGATTATTAGATGTATGCTTTGAAGTTATGTACTAGTACAGTATATGTATATTATTATTGCGTTGATGCCTTATACTAACTTTCACTTAGATCGCTTGTTTACGATAAAAGAAATGAAAACATAATTTTAAATTTTCGCAGAGCCACAATTTTGATATACTGGTTCTTTATTTATGGTTATATTTAGTTGGTGATTATGCTTACTTATCACCAGAATCTTGGTCTTCTTAAAATTGATTTTCATTCCGTATTCTGTAGAAGTAGCATTTAAACATTGCAACATGTTTGTTAATGTATGCGGATTTACTGCAAGTAATGCCAGATCATCAGCAAATTTAATATTCTGGATAAATCTTCCACCAACTTTCACTCCCATATTAGAACCTTTAAAAGATAACGTTGTTATAGCTTCAGCGAAGGCATTGAACAGTCCAGGGGACAGCAACCAACCTTGTCGCACACCATTGCGGATCTTAGCGAGTTCTGATACGTCATTTCCAAGCCTATCAACAGCAGTTTGATTTATATACAGATCAAATATTAATCTGATTAATAAAAACAATTGCAGTGAAGTACTTTCCAGTATATTAAGCCACGAATAAGGATTTATCATCCCACGTTTCACTGTGATCGGATGATTAAATCGCGAGAAACGTCAACGTAATTATTTGAATTCGCATTGCCACCAAATTGGTTTTGTGCTTATCAAGGTTTTTATGATACGTAGGCCTACAGTGGGTTAACGCATCATAATATCTTCTATCATCATGCAAATTTTCAGGATGATAGTACTAATAATTTCGGAGATATTAAACACTTGTGGAATATTTCGCAAGGCTGGTATGTTGGATTGGTGACACGGAAATTTTGAAAGACACGATCGATGTTGGACGAAGTAGTATTAAGTTCTTACCATGTTTCATTGAATTCAATCGAGTCGTTTCGATTTTATTAGGGACATACACACACTCACACTCACACATACATACACAGAAAGAGGATAATCCCATAAGTAAATATTCTACAAATGAAAATAGGCTAAATACACGTGTTTAATTACTATTCGCTGTTTGCACTGTATGGGGTGGGGGTTACAAGGGTGACGTTTCGTCCGCCAAGCAAACATCTTCAGTTCCATCATGAAGGCGAAGAAACTTTACGAAACCATACGTCGAATTTCAAAAAAGAAATTGCATATTTAGTGAGGGTAGTTTCAAACTGAAACCGATTCGGTGGATCTAATTTTTCGCTAATCCTTTTAAAGGGGGTGTGGGATTTGAAGCTCTAAATTACAGTCCTGGTCTGAATAAAATCCGTGCTTGCTGCCCGCGACTGAGCTGCCTCATGTTCACTTATCGGTGAGGGGGCAGGGGGTGATACTCTGGGCCCAACCCTGATTACGCCAATGTAAGAAACAGGCATGTGTCATATTGTATGGCCAATGGCTTCAGCTGTGTGCAGACCAGCAAACAAAGCATTTTTAAAGCGATAATTCGTTTGAACTGAGCAGAATAACCCATGACAAGAAAGAAGACCATCCAATCTTAAGGAAAATATTAGAAAAGTAGAACATTGTCAGATAAGGAGTATTGCACGTTAAGGGACGATACACGTAATAACAAAAAAAATCCTCTCGGCACGCCGGAAGGCGGAGGTAGATTTCACCGGGCAAACTAGGGGATAGGCTATAATAGGCAAAATATGCAGGTATTCGTAGGAGGATCAGACCTCATTTATTGCGAGAAAGTATTTTACAATTGGAGGTTATTTAACTTTTTCCGTCTTTCTATGCATTATTTAACATTTTATTGTTTTGGGGATGGTAACCTTCTTGTCATTTGGGGTTCATTTTTATACTTGTGATCACACTGTCCTTATGCAAGGTTTGGAACTGATGTGCAACTATCTAACGGTCTGTTACTTCTTCACGCAAAATTTTATCTCCCGCAGAGATGTTGGTTGGTTTCTCAGTTTAGGGGCTGCGACAACGTGGTCATATAACCCCGTGTACATTGGGTGTGTGTAGAATCTGTCTGATAAACGGTGTTAATTGTGATGACTGTATTAGTCTGTAATTCAGGTAAGGTCAGCAGACGGTCAATTTTAAGTAGTAGTACCTAATTTTGTACCAAATACTACCGTCAACGACACCTAGCTGTGAACGTGGCTGCTAGATGCCACCGCAACCAGCAACTTGCAACGAACGTTGTAACTTCCCCTCCGAAGGAAAGCGTGCTGAGGGATTTTTAGCGCTCTTAGAACATCCGGTGACTTTGGCCGGCCTTGAACCAGCGACCTTGGGCATAGAAGTTCAGCATGCTAACAGTTAGCCGCTTCCCTCATAGTCAGATGGAACAAGAAGTTCCGTGACGAACTAAAGAGCCTACCTTTCTTAAAATTTAGATTCATGCCAATGATTAATCTACAGTATATGAACCTATCTAGAATAATGACGAAATTAAGTTGGGAATATCGAAATGTCTTAATTAGTTCGAAATACTGTATACTAGGCATAATGTAGCCTAATAGAGCAATACAGTTGGCAGCCCTGGTGACGGAATATATTCTTAATTCCATCTCTTAAGGTACAGAATACAAAATGTGGTTGAAGTCCATAGGACGTTACATGGGAGATCTATTAGTACACGTAAAAGCATGTTGGCCACAATGTCATGCGAGTTCTGGTCAGAAATAATCTGAAATATTATGTATATATTTTTGTGCCAATTTTGGATGAAATCCATTTGTTGGAATATAAGGTACATGTATTTTAAAATTGGAGCTATCATCGGGCATAGAATCATGCTGGCAACACTGACTTATATTAATTACTCCAAATTAATCTAGAATGTCAGGTGCTATGCGTGTGCAAAGTATAGAGCTGTTGGCCTCCATACTTTCTGATCTATTGATATTAGGGTAACAAATATAGAGACCATTTATTAACAGTTGGCAGCCCTGATTGCTCTTAAGAATAGTTATAGTCATATCTCTTTATGTACACATATTACATACAAAATTTGGTTGAAATCCAATCGATAGTGTAGAAGTTATATGCATTTAAAATTGGACTTATCAGAAGGCTTAACATTATTTTGGCAACACTGTCATGTATGGCCTCCTGGAAATTAAACTGAAATAGTGTTATCTACATGTGTGCCATTTTTGGAATAGCTCCCATGTATACCTTCCAAGATATCCAACATGGAGCTCAAGTTTCTAGTGCGTTTTTTTAGCAGTTGGTTGCCCTGATATCTTTTTCAAATATGGGCCTGATATATTCCGGTATACATCTTTACTCATACTAAATTTGGTTTCGATTGCTGCAGCCGTTTAGGAGTTGATAGGGGGGGGGGGGCACACACACAGCCAGCCAAACAGGCAGACACACAGACACATTTTCCAGGATCGATCTCAAAAGTCTACTTTTTCCTCAGTTTTGCAAAGTGTGAAAAGTAGGCTAAAAATGAATGTGATCTCGGCAATGGTGTTTTCTTGGCAACCCCTGATAGCTCATCCCTCATTAATTTAGAAGCGTTGTCATGGTAACCTCTGATGGCACTTGGCATTTTCTTTAATTCCGAAATTAATTTTCTCATCCCTTGGCGTAATGGTGGGTCATATCAAAAATTCTTTCAGACAAACGATTTAGGTAAATATTAGGGGAATATTTTCCATTTTGTACGGTTTTGATATTGTGCCTATTAAGAGAGATATGATTAATGTTTCCCGAAAAACCCACTTTTTTCCACCCCTTTGGTCAATGGTTGGTGCTATCAAGAAACTTATTTGACATAAATTTTTGGCACTTATCCGACACATATTATGAACTTTGAATGGATTCGATATTTCACGTATTAAGAGAGTTATAACGAAATTTCTCTTTTTCGAAAAAAGCCCCCCTTTTTCACCCCCTTCGACCGATTTTGCCCATTAACGAACTCGACCTATATTTTAATGGGATACTTATTATGTAAAAAAATCAAACTGATTGGGGCAAAATTACGGCAGTTATCGTGTCCACAAGAAACTGATATATATACATATATACGCATATACATAAATTATATATAAACTTTTGAACTGACGGTGGTTTTGGGGTCTGAGGGATGTGAAACGCGAAGATATGTCGACATTTTCCGGAAGTCGAAACATGGTACCCATTGCAATAGTTAGCTTTCTAATGAAATCTACCTAACAGTCTGTTAAACTTTTTTAAATTTGTTATTTGCGTACAAATAAAAAATAAATTGACAATGATGATGGACAAACATGACATAACCATCTTGGCCATCCAAGAAACGAGATACCTAGATGAGGACATAATGGATATTGAGGGGTATAGGATTTATAAAGGAGAAAGGGCTGTGAAAATAGGTAAGAACATGCCTTTACTTGGCACGGCTTTTGTTGTTCGTAAGAAGGTTGTCAGTTCAATAGTGGAATTCCTTAGCCCTTCTGAGAGACTTTCTATTCTAACTCTCAGCTGCGGTAACAAAGGATACACGCTGATCAATGCTCATGCACCGATCAATGAGGACAACAGACGTAATCCTGAGAAAGTTGAACAGTTTTGGGACCTCCTTGAAGAACAGTTGGAGAAAATACCATCAATGAACATCAAGATCTTACTAGGTGACTTTAACGCTCAGCTGGGAACAGAACCGCAATTCAGATCAACAATCGGAGCCTATCCTGCTCACATGATGACGAACAGAAATGGTATAAGACTCGTCAATCTGTGTCGCACCTTCAATCTTCAGATAATGTCAACGTTCTACAAACACAAACCAAGCAAACAAAAGACTTGGCGATCACCGGGCAATGTGTGTGGAGAGAAACAGATCGATCATGTCGCAATCTCTAGGAGAGCGATTAAGGAAATAATGAATGTTAAAGTGCAGAGAGGTGCCCAGTTCGATTCAGACCATTACCTCTCTAAGATCAAAATAAATTTCATTCCTCTCAATAAGACCCAGAAACAAGGAAATAAGATTCGTAAATATGACCTTGAAAAGTTGAAAATCGATCAAAATGTATTAGAACAATACCACCAGCAACTGACTTTTGAATCTCATAAATGGATGGACATTGCCTCCAAGATCCAACAAGCAGCTAATACTACAATCCTGACAGCTAAGAAGAGACAGCATAGATGGTGGAATGAGGATTGTGATGAAGTGCTGACTCAAAGAACAAATGCCTGGAAAAAGTGGAACTCGACCCGAAGACCTGAAGATTTCGATGTGTTCCGTGAAGCTCGAAAAGAAGCAGCCAGAACTTTCCGAAGGGCCAAGCGATTATTATGAGAAGCAGCAGTTAGAAGAGATCGATCAGGATTTCCGGAAAAACAATACCAGAGATTTCTATCAAACCTTCAAGTCCAATTTGAAAGGGTATCAAGCCCCCAGCCTCTGTTTTAGAGATGAAAATGGGAAGCTGGGCCTGACCAACAAAGAAAACTGTACGATCATGTCTCGTTACTTTGAAAAATTGCTTAATTATGATGAATCGAAAGAACGATTCACTGTGTGCGATCCGATCCACAAACTACTCAACTCATCCCCACCGTGTAAAGAGGAGATCAAACAAATTATCAACAGTTTAAAGAATAATAAAGCAGCTGGTGAAGATTCAATAGTGGCGGAACTACTGAAGCTGGCGAATGATGAAACTCTAGATGTACTAATCAAACTTTTTGAAGAGATATGGAGAACTGGGATGTTACCAATTGAATGGCTGTCAGCACTAATCCATCCTCTACACAAAAAAGGTGATAAAAAGAATGTCAACAACTATAGAGGCATCTCATTAGTATCTGTTCCGTATAAGATTTTCTCCAAAGCAGTTCAGAACAGAATAGAAGCGCATCTTGACCAACAGATCGGGGAATACCAGGCTGGCTTCAGAAAGGGTCGTTCATGCCCGGAACAGATCATTAACCTGAAGAACATCATCAGGTACAAGAAGACAGGAGGATATAGTTACGTGGTCGTGTTTGTTGACTTTCAGAAAGCGTATGATTCCATCGACCGGGAGTCATTAATGAATATTTTGGAAGAGTTTGGAGTGGATGATACATCTAGAAATTTGATCAAACAAACTCTGACCAACACAGTGTCGAAAGTCAAATTTATGGGAGAGATATCAGAACCGTTTACAATTAGAACGGGCGTCAGACAGGGAGACGGACTATCTCCACTCCTCTTCAACTGTGTTTTGGAAAAAGTCATTCGAGAATGGAGGAAGATGTTAGACCAAGAAGAAAGAAATGAAGATCGGTTCAGACTTGGTCCTAAGCACAAAGGGATATACGTTGACTGTCTGGCCTTTGCGGATGACCTGGCCATTTTTGCTAACGACATAGATTCAGCAGTCAACAAGATCAATAGGCTGTCAGAAATTGCTGAAAAGATAGGACTCCAGATTTCTATTCAGAAGACAAAATATATGACAAACATCTGCGATGGACCTGAATGGATTATCACTAACATTGGAAAAATCAGTCGAGTCACAAATTTCCGTTATCTCGGTAAAGTCATCCAGCAGAATGGATTAGAAGAGGAAGCAATTAATGTCAGGATGAGGAAGTTAGACCAGGCATACCACATTACAAAACATATCTATAACAAAAAGTCTATGAGTATAGGGGCCAAGTTCCGACACTATACCACAGTTGTAAAACCTGAGGGATTATATGCGGCCGAAACATTAACCATGAACACTAAAGGTCAAGCCGACCAACTGGAAAAAAGAGAGCGTAGGATATTAAGAAAAATTCTTGGTAATAGATGGGTTGATGGACAGTGGCGAATGAGAGCAAATGAGGACTTGTACAAGAACATAGACCCTATCACAGCATCAATTAAGAAGAGAAGGCTACTATTTTACGGTCACCTCATGAGAATGACTGATGATCGATTAACCAAAAGAATATGGAGTTTCATCAAGTCTAAGGCAACAAGGTCGAGATGGTTTGAGGAATGCGAAAAAGATCTCAGACAAATTGGTATTCTAGACCGAGAAATTCGTGACAGGAACACATTTAGAAGATTGGTGAACAACTACCAAGGTTTTAAAATGCCATCAACTTCCGGAAGACGGAGAGGACCTTTGTCCGAGGAACATAAACAGGCACTCGTCGCTGGGGTCAGAAGATACTGGCAAGAAGTCAAAGCCGGAACAAGAGCAAGATCTAGACACTAAAGTGAAGTTGGTTGTTACCACGCAGTCCATAGAGGCTCAACTCGATGTATAAAAAAACAAAACTAAAAAAAACTATTGTTGCTTTATACAATATAGAACTAGCACCGATAGAGCGCACTGCTGTTGTACTGGGTAAGCGCAAGGCGCTCTTCATTTGTCTCCTGTGTTCTCACGCCGCTAATATCTACGAATTTAAGTTGTTGAAATTGTTATTTTCGTGACTATGCCGAGCTATTGCAGTGTTCCTCTTTGCAAAAATCAGGAAAGCCCGTTTTCGTTTCACAAATTTCCACAAAATAAAGAAATGAGGAAGAAATGGTTACGTGCTATTGGTAGGAAACATTTGGGTGATAAAAAGCTGACTGAATATAATTAAAGTGTTTTCCCATCATTTACAACCCGATGACTTCACGAAAACTCTGTTGGATAAGTGTGATTTACAAAGGGAAATAATTCCTCTTTTGTACCTATAAACTGATTAGGCATTTCGATAACAACCACTGAATTCATGCGTTTGTATTTGCAGGTGAGAGAGCAAGATTAAAACCCGGTGCTGTTCCGTCGCTTTTTCCGTGGACCACGAACACAACAAAAATAAGGAAGAGGCCATACACAAGAAAATTGCCGGATTATCACGATAAGCCAACAATATCGGAATCTGTAGAAATCATCTCCATTGAAGTACGGGAAGAAATCGTCAATATACACGAAGAAGTGAATGTAACATTTCTGACTCCCATTTTCAAAGACATCAATACTCGGACAAATACTTCAAGAATAAATGTCGCAACATTAACAGTCACAAACGTATTATGGCTGGTTTCTTGAAATCAGAATTAATCGTCAACTTCCATTTGCCCGACGGAGAATATGGTAGCGTCTGACTTCTACATTCTTGAGACAGAGTCAGATGAATGGAAACAGTTCGTGGCTTCTCCAACTTTTAACAAACTGTACCCCCAAGTCCTTTCCCAGGGGTACGGGAACGATTTTTATTGAGAAATTGACAAAATTACATAAGAACCAAACGTTGCGATGCATTTTCGACGTATACCGGTACAATACCGGTATCAACTTTCTTAGATTATGTTTACCTTAAAACATGACAGTTTCATGTAAGCTATCATCCTAAAAAAAAGACATGAATCGAAGTCTATAAGCAAGGGGAGCAAGTGAATATTTAAATCCCTATATATGATTTAAGTCTTATGGAGATATAGTTATCAATACAGGCCTACAATACTCTAATTGTGATCTTTAGGAGAAAACATGCTGACTCATACTCATTATTTGAATAATAAAGCGTGTTAGAACTTTGTAATTACCGCTGTATTAATTCTTCCTTCCTCCCGCTAGTTTTAGCGCCTCTGGTCCATAGTTCATTTTGCAGCTGTTTAACGCTTAAACGCCGAAAATCGTCCATAATATATTAGGAGATATACCTATAGAATTAATAAATATAGTCTTGGAGTAAAATTAGAAAGGATATAATTTACTTTAACTTAAAAAACTCAGTCATAATTTATACATTCCTCGCAGCTGACAGGGAGAAACATAAGACGATCGCCTTGCGCTTACCCATTACTACACGAGCGCTATCTGGCGCGAACTTTCTCCGGCTACATCCCTATTGTTCCACACAGAGATCGGCACGTGGAATAGTATTGCCTTTGTTGAATCCTTGCTTTTTACACAACCAAGATGCGGCATAAAAATGAAAATTAATGAAGCTACATAATTATATTGTTCATGCAAAGGATTCCTCTCTAGTCTCTTAAGCAATTATTTCTTCGAAAACTGTCAAGTTTGATAAACGTCACCACATGCCACTGTAGTAAGGTATAATGGAACACCCTCGTTCCAAGTAAATCACACCTCAAGTCAGCTAGGGTTAAGGAGAGTTATGTGAAATGCAGTGAAGTTCATTCTTCATGCGAAAGCGACAGGAGGGTAATAAAAATGTTGTATGTGCTCGGTAGATGCTCCTGGGAAGATAGTTCTACCACGTAGCCTTTTGAATTTTGAACGTGACATGGCTTAATGCAATCTATGTGAGAACTTACGCTTACATATCAGCGCGGAATACTAAAACGATCCAAGTACAGCAGTGTTGAACATTATTTTCACCCCACATGATGTATGTTCCGAGATGAAGATATTTCACTGCCTTGACTCTAAGATATATATCCAATACCATACAGGTACTGTAAGGAGCATAATTTTTCTTCCCTCAACCCCTCGTAAGAAAGAAAAAAAACTAAAACCTCCCCATTTTTCTTCAACTTCATCTTCAATTTCTTTCCTGTCACAAAAGTTTTATCGCCCACGGAAATTCTCGTATTTCTTTTCTTTCCTTGCTCCGTTCTTTATTTGGCTGCTGTCAGGATCACGCGGCTGTAGCGCCCCTGGCAGCGACAGGGACAACTGTTGACCTCACGCGCTTTGCCGCAAGGTTAATTGTAGCTGTCACGGCAAAGTATACACTACACTTCGTCCGGGAAATTTATTTAACAAGTTTTTCATCGTTTTGTACCGGCTTAAGGACGATACAATGAAGCAAACATGACAAAAGAATAATTTGCTGAAACAAAGGTAGTCGTTAATCTACAACAGGCCGGAAAATCCTTCTCCGCAACGAATTTCATAAACACGACACTCATACAACTGGCAACTCAATTAAGGTGACTATTAAAGCCTAACATTTGTAATTAAAAGTAAACAAGTGGTTTAAAGAGTATTGTTTCATAAACGTTGTAGAACAAGCAAGGTTTCACTTAATTTGATCCAATCGTGTCAATCTATAGAAAATGCATGCAGGTTCACTGATTATTTCGGCAACATTTTGTGATTGTTATCCGTTTCAAGCGAAATCATTTAGAGCTGTCGTTTCACAACCTTTTCTTGTCTGAAGTAGGCCAACCACTTCCCGTGTTTCTACTTTCAAAGTACCACAAATAAATAAATTTTAAAGACAATAAAGAAACCAAGATGAGAAAGACTGAATCTAGAAGGAAAATATTTATAACAATAAACGAATCTATGGACTAATAAATGGACTATGATTAATGACTACAGTAAACATTCGTTAACAATTTATACTTTTTATTATGTTTCCTTAAGTTAGTTATAATAATAATAATAATAATATTGATGATAATAATAATAATAACTTCACGCATGGATAAAATGGAAATGACAGACCAAATCACCAAGGACGTTTACACCAAAAAGTTAATATCCATGAACGCAAAACTCAGGCATTATTGCACTGTCAAACGACCAGAGGATATGTATGCAGCGAAATGCCTCACTATGAACAAGAAAGGCCTGGTAGAGAAATTGGAGATCAATGAAAGGTCTTGATGAAAATTCTTGGCCCAATTAAAGACAACGGTGACTATAGACGACGGCATAACCATGAGCTGCATATTCTTGTCGAAAAGATCTCTAATGTTATGAGGAAAATGAGAATTGTGTTTTAAGGTCATTTGCTTAGAATGAAACCCACAGGATTGAAGAACCAGATCTTTACCTATTTTGAAGATAAGAAGACCGAAGAGGTGGAAAGTGACCTACAAGAGATGGAGATTACCTGTGGAGATATTCAAGAACGCAACCCCTTCAGGAACAAACTAAGCAACCTCCAGGGTTATAAAGAAAAAACAAAGTTGAAGACGGGAAAGATGTGGACGGAAGAACGAAAAGAGCAACACCGGCAACGTATGAAGGAGCACTGGGCAAAGATCAAAGCCCAGAGAAGAAAGTTGGAATGACGTGGTCCTTAGTATGCCGACAGGATTAGAGAATAATAGTAATAATCCTGATGCAAACAAAGAGAGAATCTCTAAATTGCAAAGAGTCTACAGAATCACAAAGAACAGGTACCGTATAATAAGAAATCCATCTCCAGTAAAGCTAAATATACCTGGTATAATGTAGTCTACCCTAATAGAGCACTACAGTTGGCAGCCCTGGTGACTGAATATATTCTAAGTTCCATATCTTAAGGTACAGAATACAAAATGTGGTTGACGTCCAATGGACGTTACATGCAGTTAGACATTGGATCTATCAGCACGCGTAAAATAATGTTGGCAACACTGTCATGCGTATCTTCTTCTTCTTCTTCCTATCGTTGTCCCGCTGGTGCAGGGTCCGCTTTTTTTGTCATTGACCTCCATTTTGTCCGGTTTGGTGCGTCATGCGTATGCTGGTCAGAAATAATCTGAAATATTATGATAGGCCCATCTTGTTGTGCAAATTTTGGATGAAATCCATTTGTTAGTATAGAAGTTGCTTGTATTTTAAAATTGGACCTATCAGCAGGCATAGAATCCTGTTGGCAGCACTGATTTAAATTAATTACTCCGTAGAATGTCAGGTGGTATACGTATGCAAAGTATAGAGCTATTGGCTTGCATACTTTCTGATATATTGATATTAGGGTAAAAATATATTGACAGCATTTATTAACAGTTGGCAGCCCTGATTTCTCCTAAGAATACGTATAGTCATATATGTTATGTTACACATAGCACATACGATATTTGGTTGAAATCCGATTCATAGTGTAAAAGTTATATGCATTTAAAAATTGGACCTATCAGAAGGCTTAACATTATTTTGGCAACCCTGTTAAATATGGCCTCCTTGAAATTAAACTGAAATAGTATTATAGTTCATCTACTGTAAGTTTGCACTTTTTTGACAGTTCTCACGGGAACGAATATTCCTGCAGAACATATCAATCCGCCTCTACCACGTGCATTCCAGCCAATGAGTGAGCCATTTTTATGAGATATATAAGTTACTCCTTTGTGCCATTTTTTCTGACGTGATCAATGCTCGCCTTTGTGAAACCTTGGCTGTGAAGCTATTAATAGCCCTCTGATGTCTTAATACCATATATGGACATATCTGCATCTTGTCCCCTTATTGGCCAGTGATTTATATATTGGAAGGGGTCGTGACCAATCAAATTTTACCACGCAGTTAACTTTGTGTTGCGTCGCCATTTGCTTTGTTTCGAGGCATTTCTTTCTTGCAGCCAAGTAGGCTAGTCGTATTCCCATATTCTTGGGGAAGTGCCCGCGTTCAAGGTTAAACCATGGCGAGGTGTCTGTATGTCGTAATCAGTAATTGTTTTACTGTAGTTCAGTTTCATATTTCGGCAATTTAAAACTCTTATTCTGTGTTAGTTTTCTTTTGGTCGCGTGTACTTGCCCCCTCCCGATATTTTCCCTCCGCCCTTTGTGTGCGTGTAATTGCTGGTGAGTTTTTGTTTTGTATGGTAGTGTTATTTTCATTTATTTTGATAACGTAGTTTTTGTACTTTAAGGGTTGAAAGTTATGTATGTGGGCTGTCTTCGTTTTACTCTGGTGAACGTGACGGTGGGTTTGCCTACCTTGTAGGGGACACCTTTGAGTCTGGCCTGCCATCCAGAGTGTATCTTATCGTAGAACAACATAACGGGATTGGAGATTATTTTTCTTGCTTCCCGTAATGCTTTGTTCTTTATCTTAAAGTGTTCACAAAAGGAGGTCTCACCATTGCTATTTGCTGGTGACCTAACCTGTGATATTCTTGTGTCTGTGAATGCCCATATTTTGCGCACAAATCATGCCATATGAAAATTATTCACCAGGCCAATGTCCCTGGGAAAATAAATAGTTCTGCTGACTTTTCTTTTACCTTCAAAAAGAAGGAAATTAAATAAATATCTTGAACAAGAAATTCCGTATCTCCTTCAGACTCGATATTAAAAACAAACATGTCCGACCTGGAGACATCTCAGTACTCAACATTTAAGGTAACCACTATATATTTATCTGAAAAATGAACACGCGTTCAAATGGAAATAATACTTTCAGACGACTTTGCTCAATATTATCAATTATAATTATTATTATTTAATATAATTAACACGTTATTTTCTCATGCGGATGAACACAGTAAAGCATACATTACCAACCGCACGCCCATCCGACGAGCACGTGGTAGTTCAGTTTGATAATGCAACTTTTCAGTCTGACCGGCAGAATATTTTGCCAATATATTCACAATTACTGGGACAAGCGAAAATATAACCTGAAAAAACGTACATGTGAATAAAACATGTATAACTTATATTTGTTATGGACTACAGGTTATAAATTGAGTCTTTCGTTATGAAGGTTGGCAACCCTAGCTGTCAAAAAGTAAAAACTTACGGTAGATGAACTATATCTACATGTATGCCAATTTTGGAAGAGCTCCCATGCATAGCTTCTAAGATATCCAACATGGAGCTCAAATTTATAGTGTTTTTTTTCAGCAGTTGGTAGCATTGACATCATTTTCAAATATGGGTTTGAGATATTCCGGTATACATCTTTAATCACACTAAATTTTGTTTCGATTGCTGCAGCCGTTCAGGAGTTGGTAGGGGGGGGGGGGGACACATAGCCAGCCAGACAGACAGACAGAAGGACAGACAGACAGACACACATTTTTCCGGATCGATCTCATAAGACTACTTTTTCCTCATTTTTGCAAAATGTGAAAAGTAGGCTAAAAATCTTGAGGATCATGTGTGGCCCAGTGAGCAGTGAGGGAATCTGAGGAGCTTTATCAGAATTCGGAGAAAATCTCGGACACATTCAGGAAAAGCTACTAGATGGGCATATTCCCAGAATGAGTGATCGCAGGCTGACTTAAAAAATCTAAACCTTACTCCCTCAAAGAAAGCTAAGAACAACTGGCTTCTTGAAGTTGAAAAAGACCTTCAGGAAAAAGACATCCGAAGTGATATGGTAGTCGACAGGACTAAAATCAGGGAAGTACTGCAGTTGAGAATCATCAATTTTCAGACCACCCGAACATTACATCCAACAGAACCTACAGTGGATGGAGGAGCGCAGAAAGAGCCAAAGCGAGAAGATGAAGAGATTTTGGGAGGACAAGAAAGTAAGATCAGCTGGATAGGTTCAATCGCGTTCTTTCGACGGGCATTATTTTTCTTATTTCTTTCTTTCTTTCTTTCTTTCTTCCTCTCTATTTTTAGCCTACTTTTCACATTTTGCAAAAATGAGGAAAAAGTAGTCTTATGAGATCGATCCGGGAAAATGTCTGTCTGTCTGTCCTTCTGTGTGTCTGTCTGTCCCCCTATCAACTCCTAAACGGCTGCAGCAATCGAAACCAAATCTGGTATGAGTAA
Organism: Meconema thalassinum; assembly: GCA_946902985.2. NCBI lineage: Eukaryota > Metazoa > Arthropoda > Insecta > Orthoptera > Tettigoniidae > Meconema > Meconema thalassinum. The sequence continues at coordinate 2,061,087,483 of OX336388.2, read as the reverse complement.
AGATCTATGCCGGGACATCTCAACGTCATACTTGAAAATGATATCAGTGCTACTAACTGCTGAAAAATCATAATTGAAATTTCAGCTCCATGTTGGATATCATGAAATATATACATGGGAATTATTCCAAAATTGGCACATATATAGATAATAATACTTCAGTTTAATTTTCAGGAGACCATACATGACAGTGTTGCCAAAATGATTCTAAGCCTACTCATAAGTCCAATGTTTAAATGCATATAACTTCTACACTATCAATTGGATTTCGACCAAATTTCGTGTGTACTATGCGTAGATAGACAGATATGACTGAGCATAATCTTAAGAGCCACCAGGGCTGCCAACTATTAATAAATGCACTCTCTCTTATTTTTATCCAAATACCAATATATCAGAAAGGATGCAAGCCGACAGCTTTAAACTATGCACACGTATAGTACCTGACATTCTAGATTAATTTGGAGTAACTTATGGACCTCAGTGCTACCAACATGATTCTAAGCCTGCTGATAGAACCAATTTTTAAGTACATGTAACTTCTATACTATCAATTGGATTTCAACCAAATTTCGCATGTGATATGTGTACAATAACGTATATGACTATGCGTATTGTTAAGAGGAATCAAGGCTGCCAACTGTTAATAAATGCATTTATATTTTTTACCCTAATATCAATATAGGCTATCAGAAAGTATGCAAGCCAACAGCTCTAAACATGGCGCTCGTATAGTACCTGCCATTCTAGATTAATTTGGATCAACTAATGTACGTCAGTGCTACCAACATCATTCTAAGCCTGCTGATAGGTCCAATTTTAAAATACCAGTAACTACTATACTAACAAATGGATTTCATCCAAAATTGGCACAACAATAGATGATACTATTTCAAATTATTTCTGACCAACACATGCATGACATTGTTGCCAACATAATTTTACGCACGCTGTATTAAGTCCAATGTTTAACTGCATGTAAAGTCCATGCTATCCATTGGACTTAAACCAAATGTTGTATTCTGTACCTTAAGAGATGGAACTAAGAATATATTCAGTCACCAGGGCTGCCAACTGTAGTGCTCTATCAGGCTACATAATGCCAGGTATATTTCGAACTAATTAGAAATTTCTATATTACCAACTTTATTTCGTCATTATTCTAGGTAGCCTAGGTCCATATAGATTAATCATTGGCATGAATTTTACATTTTAAGATAAGTCGGCTCTTTAGTTCGTCACGGAACTTCTTGTTCTTCATCATGCCCGACTAAGGAGCGCGATTGAACTTATTTAGCTGATTGCATTGCCTTTCTCTTCGCCCAAAATCTCTTCATCTACTCACTGTGGCATCTTTTGCGATCTTCTGACCAGGTTTTGTTGGTGATAATGCTTGGATGGTCTGCAAAGCGGTGATTGTCGACTAATTCTCTGAACTTTTTTAAAAAATAGTATATTGGCTTTCTCGGCCAGTGAATTTAAACTCAGCAATTCTTCTAGGTTTGTGCCGTGTCTTGTGTGGGATTTCGCCTGGGACACCAAGCTGGCTCATCGCCGGGCTCTTGGTGTCCCCGCCCGGACCCCCACAGGAGTAACGAACTGCGCGCTACCTCCCTTTAAATAGAGTGCAACTGCACTACTTTACTGCGAGAACTAAAAGTTCAAGCAGCCTTAACCTCCCTATGAAGGCTTCCAAAAAGATGGAATATTGGCTTTCACGGCCAGTGAATTTAAACTCAGCAATTCTTCTAGGTTTGTGCCATTATTATATGCCAAACACCATTTCTATTTTAGTATTTATGATTCTGTTGTTGCAGAAGTTAATGTGCAATTTGATTGTTCCACTGAACAGCTATTTGGTGTGTTCTGTTCCGGTAATGTTGAATGTTTACCATTCGACACCACATTTCTCAGATTTGCTTGGTATTATTTCCTCAAACTGTGATGACCTCGTGGTTGACTGCCGACAAGAAGTTGCTGCCGGAATGTCAATCTATCATCTCTTATTAGCAATGTTTTTTTCCTTTGTCTACTCCAAAATGGCAATCAAAGTCAATGTACGTGACTTTTGAAAATTCAAATTCAATGATCTTAAAACGGATGCAAAACTACTCCCTTGTCAACATTTCTGCAAATTAACTGACATAGATGAGAAATTGTCTCAATTTATGGATTGTGTAAATAAACTCTATGATAAGCATGCACAGCCCATGGTACAATAAAAAGATCCTCTTAAAGAAACATGATAAATTACGTTAAAAATGTTCTGGGTTGGTCGGAGTAGTATTAAGGACTTACCAGGTTACATTGAAATCATTCCTACCACTCAGAATGTATAAGGGGGCACGCACAAATACGCACACACACACGAACAAAAGGTGGTCTTATGAACCAACCTTTCTTATAATGAAAATGGACTAGAAATAAAATTCCCACTAGTGAACCCATGTACCATTGGTTCAAGGGGTCGAATCCATGTATTTTGGTAAAAGGAAGGAAGGAAATATACAGTCTTCAGTGGAACATAGAAATATTTTATACAAGAGGGCGAGCATGACGTTGTGTAATAAACTGGATGCCAGGTGGCCAGGAAATGAGATCATGCATGACGCACAGATAAGGAGCCGGTCACAAATATAAATAGAACGAGTGGAATTTTCCGTCGAAGTGACGGCGAGCGTGTTTCGGAAATTGCCCTTACGTTGCAGGAAAATGGCAACCGCGCAGCTGTGCCAGGAGAAGAATGATTAGATTTAACCCATTTGCAAGAATAAAATTAACTAAAGAAATACTGCATTGTGAATCATTTCGGAATAGAGATTTTTGTGTGGAGAAAGATGTTATAATAAATGCCCAGGAAAGAAGTGCCGACGTGGCCAGACGTCATTGGGAGTTCCCCGAGACCCGAGGAGGGGGGGGGGGGGGAATTAAAAATCAACTGTATCACCCACATATCTGAAGACCAAATTTTATTTAATATCTCAGAACTGCACGATCGATTTTCATGTGCAAAGAAGTCAGTTTAAGTTTAGAAAACGAGCTGTCCAGAGATATAATTTTTAATAGTGTGCGACCATTACTTCAAAAGTTGGTTCCGAAAAAGACGTAGAATTTATCTTTTTGTCGCCGATTTGTATAAAAGCCCTGGCAGGGCCAGGCTAATCATGCAGTACTTACTAGACCTCGAGAGGTCGTGATACTCTGTATCAACAACCAACGTGCACCCGTAAGGAGTGGCCGAGAAGTATCATTATAGTACCGCCGTGTGGAGACTTAGGAAAATCCTAATACAGGATTTAGTTCCACCAGTATCAATCATACAGTGAAAAGTTCAGTATTACAGTCAAAGTAAGCTGCGAACTTAAAGAACAGGCGATAGGTCTTCAAATAACAGTTCATTTAAACGACCAAGAGTATCGTAACGTTTTGAAGTACCATAATAGCGAAACAAACATTCTATCAAAGTTAAAGAACCCGATCAGGGTCGGACAAAATAAGGTCCGCATAGTATTCTGGAAAGATAGGAATTAAAGGACAGAATAATCAGGAGGGAGAATTGAATTCAAGACGTTGTTTCAAGGAAACAAACGAACTATAAAAAGCACTAAGTTACGAGGAGCATTAGATGCTAGAAATAATAGGTCACCGATAGAGTATTTGGGAGACCGTGGACAAGACAGACTTTCGCTAGACAACTAATAGGGTCTAGAAAGAAGCAAGTTCGAGCTAATAATAATAATAGCCGATCATCAGGAAACCGGATTTGAAGAAGTACCATTCCAGGGAGGGGTAGAGTGTTCGAGTCTTTCATATTCTGGTCAGATAGGAAGCCGACATCTACTAGTTTCACCCTTGGAGACGGAGAATCAAGAAATCACGTGTGCAAGGCCTAATCAAAGCCTCAGTGATTAGAATCAGTGTAGTGTAAATATATAAAATTTGTGTTAGATAGTAATTTTTCAGTGATTTTATTGTGTATAATAGAAAAATACAGAAGTGTATTTTAAAATGCTACCAGTGTTTAAAGTATATAAGTTATATGTGTGTCAAGATATGTCAGTGTATGAAATGAATTTGAGCAAGATGGCTTAATCACAAATAGTGGGAAAAATGAAGCATCGTTGGAAAGTACGGTTGGGGGACCGTCCGAGCATGTAAGTAACCTTTTTCATTATGTTATGTGTTCCGAAATGTTTGTGTACAATCCACCTGAGAATAAGAAGTAGGGATGTTTTTGAATAACAAATAACAGAATAAGAGCGCGATCTGAACAACTAAAAATTGAGAAATTATAAAATGATTAAGTGAAATGAATAAATCCCTTAGAGGAAATGTATGAAATAAAATATCAGTGTATTTGATAAATGTTATGAAAGCAAGCGGAATAATAATAATAATAATAAAAAGTATATAAATGAAGATTTAGTTGAATTATATGAAAGTAGTAGCTTTTTGAGCTCTTGTAAAAGTATAAAGACATGGTGTGAATACATGTTCTTAAAGTATAGCGATTATTGTCACGGGAGAGGATTAATATAAAAATTGAGATGTAGATCAAATGTTGATTTTGAATTTATCAGTTCGTCGGAAGACGCTAGGCCTTAAAGTAATGTATAGAGCAATGTAGTGCATTAAAGTAAATTGTCACGCTAAGAAGGCGTTGAATCTAAATATACTTGGTAAATTAATTGTGAGGGACAGTTGATTGCGGTAATTGAGCTATGATAAGTCCTCCATCTAGTGATGTAGATCACGAGGCCATGTGTGTTATGTTGTATTATAATAGGGAGCAAATTTATTGTATTATGAGCGCAGGTTATAAGGCCGAGGCCGCCCTATTTCGCATTTATATAAGTCCTCCAGTATGGGATTGGTTCCCGAGGCAGTTGACAGTCGAACCCAGACTCGTCTAGTTGTTGAAGCCCCTAAATATTGTTGTTGTATTGAAGTATTCTTACCCATGAATGATGACACTTCATAATTCATAAATGCCAAGGTTACGAGAGTGGTCATTGAACCTAAATAATGTTGTTAAAATAAATGAAAGAAACGCCAGGTCTGTTCAGAGAACTGAGTATAAGAAATAGCTGTTTTAAAGCATGAGTGTAGCCGTCCCGTGTGGGCGAGACTTAGGGTCTCCCTCCTGGGCAATAAATCGAGCTGAGTGTTACGGTCCGACCCCTCGCTATTGAAAGCATGGTAGGTCGAGGGACCGTCTTGTTTGAAGTAATAATACACCATGAGTGTTTAGAGTTTGTTAATGACCCGGGATTCGAACCGAGGTTCTTGTAGATGAATGTTACCGCTTGCAAGTTCAGATCGTTTGCTTTCTTATGAGATGATGGTCTTTAAAGACAAATAATAATGAATATAAATCCCTAATATAATTGTATATTGATATAGGATTTCACGAGTTCAGTGAAGACAATTAGATTTCGGGAGTGATCATAATTTTTGACTTTGTTCAAGTAGTCTTCTATAACTCGGGAGCACACAAGTATTTTTCCCAAGCACTGTAGTGAATTTGTTAACTTGAGAGAGGTGGTAACATGAGAACATTGTGGAATGCCCAAAATTTTAAGTAAAGGAGTAACATTGACGTTAAATAAGATTATATATTGCTTTGATTATAAGAAACTCATAAAAATAGATATTGAGATGTGTAAAGAATAACACAGTTTATATTGGAAAGTATCGAGCCATTGGAGCTCATGATTGTAGTGAACTTTAAAAGGGATACTTTATGGAAGTGAAAAGAATTATAAGTTTGTTGGTTTGAAGGAAACCATGTATTTTAATATAACATTTGTTGGATTTTATGTATTCCTTGTTCACTTTGAACAAGTTAGAAGGATTGGTCAGTAGTTTATGTGTTTAATTTGTTTGTAGTGCCATATATTTGGTAAATTAAATGTTTTATAATAGGAGTTGATTTTGTTTATTTTTTTGGAAGTGTATCCTCTATTTAATCCAAAATATGTAAGTCACAGAGTGGGAGAACATACCATAACCCCGAAAATCCCGATTTGAGCATTGCTGGCATACTGTGATTTGCATATTTCTTGCTAAAAGGGCACACTAGTTATAGTGACCTTATACCGATAAATATCCCATCCACCGTTAGTGAGGCTCTTAGTCCATTGAGATGTATGTGAATATCCAAGTACTTCAGCATTTTAATTTTTAACTCCTTATTGGTCTGAATTGAAAATGGGGTTCTTTTTGTGCGTCATCTGTGAGCAACTGACAACGCCACATCATTCCAAAAATAGCCGCAACAGTGCCTAAAACTTGAGAATGTATTCCGGTTGGAGCATGGCCGCATTGGTATAAGTGGCTAAATACACAAAAGGAGATCCGGGATCGACTCCCGATTGCGGTATTGACGCTCCATGTCCAAGGGCCTTTATATGTTTCAGGTTGTTGCGGTTGTTACAATTTAGGAGTTTGGGCATCATGGTCATTTAGCCTCGTGCACTTGGGTGAGCGTAGAATTTGTGTAGTAGCCTATAGTTGCAAGCTTTTATACACAGTCAACAGTCATCAGTGGACCCACAGACATTGAGGTCTCATAGCCCCAAAGAAAGCATCATAACCGTTAGCGAGTGATAGCCGATCACCATCATAAGTCTGATTTATGTTTCTTTATTGTGATCATATCCATTTTAACTGTTTAATATGCCTTTTTATTTATTATCATCCTTGTTTTAACTCATTTTACCCAAATAAAGCATAAATGTTGGGGCCCACTGTCTGTTTTATACAAAAAATTTCCATTTAGGGCCGATAACCTAGATATTTGGCCCCTTAAAACAAGAATTATCATCATCAGAGTGTGTCTGATAATGTGGTGTCTCTTGTAGTGTGTGTATTTGTAATTCATGTGAGGATTGAGAAGAAGGCGGCCGTGGCCTTAAGTTAGGAACCATCCCAGTATTCGCCTGGAGTAGAAGTGGGAAACCACGGAAAACCATTTCCAGGATGGCTGAGGTAGGAATCGAACCAATCGTCTCTCAATTTCACCCTTCGAGGCTGAGTGTAGCTCATTCCAGTCCTTAGAACATAATTAAATGTTTTGGCAGAGGCAAGAATCAAACCCGGACCTCAGAAGAGACAGCCAAAAGTGCTAGCCACTTGTTATTAACACCATCTTGGTCATCAATTCTGGTTGGTTGGTTCTTAAGTTTAGGGGCTGCGACAACGCGGTCATGTAGCCCCGTGTACTTTGGGTGTGTGTAGAATCTGTTTGATAACCGGTGTTAATTGTGATGACTGTAATAGTGTGTGTTATCTGTTTTTTAATTTGAGTACTTCAACATAGAATTTTTCAAATAGTTCCTACTTTTGCCGCCAAGCGCCACCGTCAACGACTACTAGGCCAAGTTCAGAACTTAGCTACTAGATGCCACATCAGTCGGCTCTTGGCAACGAACGTAGTAACCTAAGAGCGTTGTTTACATTCTTAACCTATCCAATTTAGCTTCACACAGGTGCAATTAGTGGAAGGTTCTTTAACATGCCATAAATCTATGACATGGGACCGCCGGCTTTACTTCCCCTCCGAAGGAAGGCATACTGAGGGATTTTTAACGCTCTTAAAAAATCCGACGGCTTCGGCCGGGTTTGAACCCGCTATCTTGGGCATAGAAGCTCAGCATGCTACCGACTACGCCACCGAAGCCGCTGGTCATCAATTCTATATAGTTAAGTGTGTGTGAGTGTGAATACTGGCCGATAAACGGTGTTAATGTAGCGTATGTATGTGTCTTAATCTAGGTGTGAAAAGCAGTCTCGTAAATTGAAATAATACCCCAGCATTTGTAACGAGAGCTCATGGAAAATAAAACGGACTCAATGCAGTCGTGCCATACTGTACACACAGGTGCTTTGTTCTGTTTAATGATGTAATCTTATATGGACTTGTGACACGTTTGAAGAAAGGATGAGGTAGTTTAGTTCTCATCTGACTGGTCCAGGACGGACTAAAATGTGAGAAAAGAAATAAAACCAGAGTGAGTGTTGACTGTAATTGATTTTGTGCCCACTGGAGCGTTTGATGGTGGTTATTATGTAACACCATACAAGCCAATTCACCTCGCAGTGAGTTCATACGTAAAAAAAACAGTTGAAGGTTACTTTCACGAAACGTTCACGTCTCATGCATTGGTCAGAGCTGAGAATTAAAACAACATTTCCCGTTTCTATGACCAACAGAACGAGCTCGATTTCAGTGTTTCCCAAACTTTTTTTGTGTGTGTACCACTTTAATAGATAAGAATCTCTCGCGTACCACCTATTGGTTGGGATATATAGTAACTATAACCCCACCACCCCTACGTAGCAAACCAAAAGATGGATTGTAAATTGTGTTTGTTAGAGTCAGACTGTTCGAGTTAAAGTTCAAATAATGAAAAGTGAGTCCAGTTGTTTTATTAAAACATTCAGAAATGACACTGTACAAATAATATTAATAAAAGAACTCTTAATAATTAAACATAAAAACCAAAGTTCAACTAACAACTTCAATGTGAAGGGTGAGCTTGAAGATTAGCAGCCAACTTAGGAATGTCTGGTTCAAGATTCCTGAGTCTCGAACGAAGATCGTCTTCCACTCTAAGGAGCATATTCCGGTATTTATTCTTGAGATAAAGCGATTTTTGAAAAAGTTTGCATTAGATCTGAATCAAAATTTAATTCATAAAACTGCTCCTTATATTTGGCCTTAAAACCCTCCGGCAACATATCAATTTTATGAGTTAATCAAATTTCGGTATCACTTATTACCCATTGACAGCAATTAGGAAATCCAGAAGAGAGGTAATGTTTTGGATATGAGTCTACTTCCTTCATACATAGCTTCGAGGAAATTGGAACAGCCCTTTCCGAGTAATTCGTAGGCGGCCGTAATGATTGCATTAGTTTCTTTTATTATTAGTTGGCAGCACTGAATCCCTCCTTGTGGACTGAAATCATACAAAATATGGTACTTGTTGGCTACTACCATTCATTTACAACTGGCTTCTGAGTTCTACTGTAGTTAATTCACTTATTGGAAAACGAAGAACAGCAATACCACGGAAAATATGCAGCTAGCAAATAAATTTGGGGATAGTCCACACCTAGACCATGAGTTTGTGATGATGATGTGTAAATTTAACGATTGCTAAATACGAACACAACCAATCAAAACATATTAATGGGTCTTAAATAAATACGAAAGCACGGGCGTCCCCCATCATTTCATAGATTCTACGAAAGTTTCATGACGGTTGTCGTGAGTAGGAATTGAATGTTGGTCAGGAAAGGAATTCTAGCTACGTCATTCCTGTGGCAGGTAGTTCGTTGCACCCACTCAGGACTGACAACAGGCGATCACTTGTCAGTCAGCTGATTGACAAGTTAACATACCGTACATACTCGGCTCGGTGGCAGACAGTCAATATTTTAAAAATGTATTTCCGGAAGGGTTGCGCGCTCAACTTCGTTCAGTTTTAGGTAAGGGGAACACTTTACTCTTATGATAATGCCTAGAGAATTAAAGGCCATATAAATGTGAATAGTGATTGGTTGTTGTTTCATTCAGATGTTTGGGCATCAGCAGAGTGTACTTTGGAGTGCGTAGACATTATTTGATGACATGTGTTCTTATGGTGTCTGTAGTGTATGTAGATGATGATGATGATGATTATAATTGTTGTTTTAAGGGGCCAAAGATCTAGGTTATCGGCCCCTAATGGTTTGTGATTGTTTACCATCAAACATTATGATAGATAACAAGCTAATCACAGAGGTGAATAGTTTCTGTTTGTTGGGATCAACCATTAGTAGTAGTGGCTCAAGCAGTCAAGAGATTCGCCGAAGACTTGCCCTAGGAAGACCAGCTTTTAAAGGCCTGGATAATATCTTCAAGTGTTCCGATGTTTCTTTGCCTACTTAAATTAGAATGGTTAAGGCACTTTCCCATAGCTACATATGGTTGCGAAAGCCGGACCATAAGGAAACGAGATAGGAAGTATATTGATGCTTTTGAGCTCTGGTGTTGGAGAAGGATACTGCGTATTCCTTGGACAGCAAAGAAGACTAATGTATGGGTGATTCAAAAAATCAAACCAGATCTGTCTCTTGAAGTATTAATAACACGATTACAGCTGTCATATTTTGGACACATTATGAGGCGTTCTGATTCGTTGGAAAAGACAATATGCTTGGAAAGGTGGAAGGGTCTTGGAGACGAGGGCGGCCAGCATTGATATGGATCGACTCCATCAAATCCACCATGAATATGTCACTGAAGGATCTGAAGTATATGGCTGAAGACCGAATCATATGGAGGCAGTCCATCCATGCAGTCGCTAGGAGTCGACGCCGACTTGATGGCACCTGATCATCATCATCACCAATGGTTTGGGTGTTAGTGATAATGATGTTGTAACATAAAATATAACTAAAACTAACTAAACACTTACATAATAGAAGAGGAAATGGAAAACAAAAGGAGAATAAGGTAAATAAACGACTGCATAAAAGGAAATTCATTCATTCATTCTTTAATTTATTTGCAATGGAGCGAGTGTCCCCCGGTGGCAAATTGGATATACATAACAAATAAATAATTATACATAACAATTCAATAACAATTATACAACAATTAAACTGGAGTATTTACACAAATAGTCAGACTTTTCTTAAACACACCTATATGTTTGGGAAAAGGCTCTAAGACTGCGGCAGGTAGAGAGTTCCAGTTATCAATGGCACGGTTTACAAAAGAATATTTTCCATAATTTGTTCGCTGTGGTCGGCCCTTAACTTTGAAAGGATGATCGCTCCTACCCATGTAAGTGGGCTTTCCCAATCGTTTGCTAAGCTCACCCATGCTGGTTGATTTGTATACGTGTTGTACATAGCGCAGAGTCTAGATTTCAACCTCCTAGCCTCCAGTGATTCCCACCCAAGTTTCTTTAACATACGGCTCACACTGCTCCTGGGATTAAAGTCACTGAGCACAAATCTAGCGGCCTTTCTTTGTACAATTTCCAACTCATTGATGAGCCCTACTTGATATGGATCCCAAACCGCCGAGGCATATTCCAGAATTGGTCTTACAAGTGACAAATAGCCTAATTCTTTAGCAGAGGTACTACTTCCTTTTAATACCCTCATTACAAAGTGCAGGGTATTGTAAGCTTTAGAAACTACACATCCTACATGACTACTCCATTTCATATCATTCCTTACGTGAACGCCCAAATATTTGCAAGAATCTTCTTCTACAAGTATTTCCGATTAGTATGATAAAATTGGTCCAGCTAGATCAAACATAAAATGCCAGCGTTTCGCCCCGGTGTGCCGTTGGGCTCGTCAGTTGGTACAGACACACCTCACCAATACGCATGGCTAGCACATACTGAGAAGGCCATCACAAGACACAAAATACAAGTAGTATTGACGTCACGAGTGATGCCAATGTGCTAAGGAAGTCAAGCTCCCTTTCATAAAACAAAAACCTTACCTTGGCCATCCAAATAGGTACCTATCATAATGAAATCTAGTACTATAATGATTCTCATTATAGTACAGTTTTCTGACATATATTATTTACATTTCGGCATCGTCGAACATAAAGTCTACAAAAGAACCAATAACACCAATACCTACGAAAGGCAGCATTTGGCACACTTGCCTTTACTCGCCATTTAGGGAGGAATGTATGATAGTATGGCTGTCTTTCAATCTGTGCTGTCGTAAGCAGTGTCTATTTTAAAAATATCTTGCTATTATACGGTACCTTAAAAATAAAATACATGTATTAGATTTTGAAGAAATAGTTTGACATTATATATATTTATTTTTTATGATTTTCAAATGTTCACCTCTTTTAGAGGTTCAGAGTTTGTGAGAAAGTGTTATTGAACTACTCTAAAATTCCAGATTCCAAAGTTAAATGGTTCCTTGTTTCAAAAAAATCAAATTTTCAGGAACGCTGGTTAAATTTTGTAGGTGTAAAAATTATCTCTTACATGTTCTTTTAAAAGTCCACGGACGATGCAATCCCAATTCTCGCCTCAATTACAAATTGACACACTAATACAATCAACACAATTACACAGGTTATTAAATGTTTTTGAAGTTCTGAAAATTTGTTAAGTATTCGCCAACCAATACAAAACTAAACCATCCCTCCCTATATTATTCTGCTAAAGTCCCATTCCAGTTTTGTACCGAAAATAAGGTTCTATTAACACCAACCTACACATATGGGGTATCCACAGGTTCAGCATAACCCAGTTCGTAAGCGAAACGCAATCACTTACTCATTAAATGCATCACAATTACCTTAAAGCATGTATATTTACAATGCAATAATGAAAGAATGCAACACGGTAACCATGGTAACAGAATCTCACAGGTCCATCTATTTCTATAAGACGAAATGCAATTCCAATTATTACAATACTGTGAAAGTTTCCAGACGGCTATAAGGTTATTACTGAACCAAATTAAGCTGTACAATTCATCAATACATCCAGTAACTTATAATGCGCTTACGGGGGTCAAGGGGCACTCTAGAATTTTTTCACGCAATTTTCACGTGAGAGTGTAGTACGAAAGGTCTTTTTCACCCGACTATAAAGGGTCTCCGTAAACCACATTTAAAGTCCCTTAAATTAACAGTGTCTGTGATATTCCCAGAAAACTAACTTCGCTCTGATATACTGAACCCTTTATCCTCTGATGGATAAATGATTCGATGTTTTATTTCTACAATTAATTAATATTTCCACCAGCGTCATGAAATAGCCAGACGAAGATGAGGAAACTTCAAGCATTTGTTGGAGACAGCGGGGACATACCTGCAGCAGTTTGACAATAGGCTAAATACTTAAGGATTGTGGAAAGAAAGGGCATAGCAATGATTCAGTAGGACAGGTGGTGGCTACCTCAAAATAGAAGGGACGCGTGGTGAGACACGCTTATGGCATGTTCATTGTACAATTCGCGCCTAGAAAAAAATATAATGCAGTAACGTGAGTGGCTGATGGTACTACTGGACACTCCTACGAGGCCGAGGTCTGATAAAAACCGCGAACATATTGAAAAAGTGGAACCAATGGGAGATGAATGCTTACGAACGCGCCAAGTCTAGCCTGGGCACGCGAGAGCTAGCATTAACGCGGGAGATCGGCTAGACAACATCTCTACGATCGATTCTAGAATTAATGGGCATATTCTTGACCTGCGCAATTTTACGAGTTCAGTGATATTTGTTTCATTCCTGTACCACTATTATTTTGAGAAATTTTTATATAATTCCCCCCCCCCCCCCCCCCCATCGATACCTAGGACCAGTTCATTTATAAGTGGCGTGAAGAGCCAAGAATCATGATTACATTTTGTGCGTCTGAGGACGTAGGTTATATTACATTGTGTGTGTCGGGAGACACACTTTATTATTATATTTTGCGCGTCTGAGGACGTAGGCACTTGCACTTTGCGTGTCATGAGGACACAGATTTTTATTAATACTAATGTGTGTTAAATTCAGTGTGATAGATAGTCACAGTACTATTTTGTAGGGACAGTATCCTCGACAATTCGCCAACAGACTGTTCTGGGGAAAGAAGTACCTAAAACGGTGAATTTAGTAGTCAGATATCGAGTGTGTAATAATCTATAACTTTTTGCATCAGCACGAGAGATGACATCGCTTGTCCTGGAAGAAGTTTGGAACTGTCAACACTCCATCGAGATGTTTGAGACGAGCTAAGCAGCATTAAGTAGGGAGATGGCAGCAGATGTTCGCTGACGGTGACTGGCCGAGGATGAGTACTGAATAATATTCTTATTATCTGACAAGTTAACTTATGGTATATGGGACATATTTTGTTTGTAAATATCTTGCTTGTGTTGATTAACGTAGTGTATTTAGTTTTGGTCTGACACACCTTTTGCATGGAAACAGCTCGCACAAGTTTTCTTAGTCGTAATTTCTTGTTTTTTTTAAACTAACGTGGCTATGTGGACAACCATGTTTGCATTTGTTTACGCAATGCGTTTAAGAAACGTCTCTCGGAGATATGTTGTGTTTCAGAAATAGGACTGAATTAATATAATCATACAGTAGATTTGAGGGTAAATTAATCTTTGTAATGTTTATTACTGATCAGATTCAGTGAGTTTATTGCCGTTGGAGCAATGTGAGTTGTGGCGAAGAGCAGTCAGCTCTATCGTAGGTTTTAATTTTCTTAAATAGATTGTGAGCTTCTGATTCAACCGACCTGTGTGAAAAGTGTTATGTCATTCCCAGCAGTGTGTGTGTGTGTATTTTATTGGTCGTTACAAGCGGGAATTTCAGCGAAGACTGATTTCTGTCAGCTTGGTGCCGAGTCCATATGGTTACCTTGCGAGGACATATGTGGCTATATCGATTAATGTCTTACCATATGTTTATGAGGTTGAGATTTGTTGCTGTTGATTCTACGAGATAACGAGACAGATGGTCAACTTATTTTTACACACTGGAGTTGGACGATGACAAAAGAGTTGTGGTAGGGGGAAGCTGTTTTCACAAGGCGGGCTGAAAAGATTGCATCGAGGTCATTAGTGGAGTGCTTGTTGGCTCCGTAAAATTACTTGAAATACAGAATACGAACTGATCAATGGTAAAAATTGTTTAAATAAATGGGAGTTGCCTACGAATCACTATAATCTCCGAAGCGTTAGCTTAACGTGCATTTTTGTTCATATAAGGTAATCTCAGCCGGTGAGGCTTTTGTTGTTGTTGGTTTCATTCCATGTTTATGTTCCGTATTAGTGACCCGTGCAGTCACGTGCGATGCTGTCTTTCCCTTGTTTGTGTATTGAGCAATTGGCCGTGTTGGCAGCTCATTTGTCAGATGCGTCATCGCACTGAAGGAGGGTCTCGAGGGAGATTCCTGTAAATATTAGATTTTAGATTGTGTGTCAGCATTAATTTTTAAGGGTTTTTATTAGTGTTGTGTCCCATATCCGTAAACGTTGATTTACGAGATGATTGTTCGTAAGCATCGTGGCTGTTACCCGATGTAAACGAACAGTCATCCAAGTACTCATCCCTCGTAGTTAGTCATTACGCGTACATAAAATCCCAATGCAAGTTAGTGGAACTTGGATCCACATTTTTATGAGGGAGAGATCCGTCTGACTCCTCATCGTTGATAGATATTTCTGTCATGGGAAGATTCAGGGAGGAATTTTATTATTGTTGTTGTTTATATTCATTTCATTTTTGCACAAATAGTCATTAAATTATGTTATTATTTTACGTCTTGTCACTTCTTTTCTTAATTATAGTTTTAATCCTATGACCCTTGCCTCAGTAGAGCATGTTGTTTGGCGAACGTAAACATCACACTATGAACTGAGCGCGACCCCTTGATTTTGATTCTTGCATATAAACACTGCAATACTAAAGGGTTCAATACCTATGAAGGAATGACAAACTCCTATCAACTGCAAGACTAGGATATTCGCGGGTGAAGCCGTGACGGGTAATGCTAGTATCTATTCATACATTAAGTTTACATGTTTCAACGTAGCAATGAGGTGTTCTTCAACCAACATCAAGAAGTTGAAATCAAATAGTTCTAAATGGATTCTCTTCATAATGCTGAGCTTCTATGCCCAAGATCGCGGGCTCAAACCCGGTCGAAGTCGTCGGATTTTTTTAGGAGTGTTAAAAATCCCTCAGTATGACTTCTTTCGGAGGGGAAGAAAAGCCATCGCGGCGGTCCCATGCCATAGATTTATGGCATGAACAAGAACCTTCCACTAACTACACTAATTGTGGAAGCTAAAATCTGTAGGTTAGTTTGATAACTCTATATTAGTTCCAACGTTCGCCACCAGATGAGGACAGCGATGACATTTAGTAGCCACGTCCACAGCTAGGTGTCTTGGACGGTAGCATTTGGTAGCAAAAGTAGGAACTACTTAAAAAAATTAATCGTCTGCAGTCCTTCTACCTGAATCACAGATAACATACACTAATACAGCCATCGCAATTAACACCGGCTATCAGACAAATTCTACACAAACACAAAGTACACGGGGCTACATGACCCTAAAGTAAGGATCCAGCCAACCAACCAACCATTCTCTTCATAAATCATACCGTATGTCATTTTGATCAGTCATTTAATGATCTACTTTTCAAATTGTCATATTTTTCTCATTTCTGTCGGGAACGGTCCCTTTATATTAATTCAAGTTAATTTTCGTTACCAACACACTCCACAATCCATAGAATTCCTCTTGAGACTCGGTGGTTTAGAATGTCAGATACCCTTCTCTATCCGCTAGTTCTCTGCATGTGGTGTGAGGAATATTATGTTCCTATATTATTCTGTTTTAAATTCCCAGTGGTGTACGATATGTCTACGCCATTGAGATATTCTTAGCAGGTATTTATATTGAATGTACTTCAGAGAGCTATAACTCCATAGTATCATAAAGACTGCCCTCATGCGATGGAAGCGCTCTCATAATCCGATCCAATTATACGGTGACACTAATGGCCATAAATTGTAAATGGCTTATTATTCTTGATAGCTAGGCTGCGGGCTACATTACAGGATCGGGGTCGTCGAGCATGCGTGCGAAAATATTCTAAATATTACCCACTACTGATGGCTTTCTACAGGGTGGAAAGTATCTACTGCATAAAATGACTACTTGATTATACTGTACTGTACTGTATGTTGGTGAGATTTTAATAATAGGCTACTTACTTTGAAACTTTGTTTCGATGTGCAAGTATTATTAATCTATTGTTAGTCATGCGCTTGGATTAGCAAAACAAACAATTCAGTTCAGAAATAAGCTTGTAGCTATCAAATTATTATTTCTTGACAAATGACTAAGTATGAGCTAACATTTAAAGGATTTTCAGTTTTATGAGGAACATGGTGTACTGTATCTCTTCAGACGTTTTTATTAAAACAATGTTATATATTAATTTTCCTTGCGGCACGCATGTCATACGATGTTGGCATGTCAAAGAACCCATTTGAATTCAGTAGGCCGTGTTCATAACGGCAAAATTAATCTCGGGAGTTTCCGGCAACAAAAAGTTCCTCATTTCTCTACTAGAAAGCGATATAGTGTTCAAGGAGTTTAGATATCTAACCTCCTTGACTTTCATAGTGATTCAAGGAACAACGAAATTCGACGTGAAAGGTACCCTTTGGGTGTCAAATTACAAAGCTTGAACCCGGCACCCGAGGTCATACGATATTATTATTATTATTATTTTCCAGATAAAGAAATTAATTCTGAATCAGTCTGTTAACGAATCATTTTCATATCAGTATATTTCTTGGAGTAAATATATTCCTTAAAAATCGTTTTGTATATTTCATCAGCATTTGAACCAAAAACGTCGGAAATAAATCAAAACAAATAAAATAGGAAGTGAAGTGTTCCTGCCACATTATTGCTCACAATTATTAATGCTATTGGATTATAAATATTTTTATGTTCGACCCTGACTATTATATGTCTGAAAATTGTATCATAATGATGGTCATTATAACACTATTTTTCATTATGAAACAGTTTCTCCCACCAATCACAGCTCAAGAAACAGTTGTTTGACCAATTAGATAAGGATACCTTCGCGCATGCGCTCAAAATCCAATATCTATATAAATTACCGAAAATGCACCGTCCATATGTTCGCGTAAATAAACAGGTGAATATGAGACAAGAAATAGCACTGTACCTTAATATCCCCAATTCCAATTTCTACACAGCGCGTGACATTTCGGTGACATTTTTACTGAATACTGCACATATGGCATTGAAGCACACAGAGCGCATGCGTCGGTCGGTCAGAGAGCTTGGAAATCAGAGGTATCCTACCCGGCGCAGCACCCGATCACAAAATTCTAGTGACAATCTCAACAGATATTTATGAATATTTATGTTAAAACATTTAATAATGTTATAATTATCGTCGAACTTAAACAGTCGTATGCAACTCGCCTATAATGGTAATTAAGACACTCGTAGGGAAATTATAAAACTCGCATACGCTCGTTTTATAAACATACTCGTGTCTTAATAATTGCCATTATAGGCTCGTTGCATAATGTACTAATATATTGCATATACAGTAATTGCCTAGTTATTAAACATTTTCCTTTTTTTGGATAGCGTGACGTGTACAGTATGTATATTTCGCGAATTAAAGTATTTTATGACTAAGGAGGAGAAAGTATGATCATTTTTCACAAAACAGAGGGGCAGAAAAGTCCCCTTCAGCTCAATATAATTGCATAAAATATTACATAGTGTAGCTCAAAATATAGAAATTCGACTCTCATCATTGACTACAATAATATTTATGAACAAGTAGTTCTGTGAAGAACTATACAGCCTATTTTCATATAATCCACTTATATTTACTACCACTATCAACATACAACATTTCAGTTTGATAGCTGTAATAGATTCGTAGATATTGAGTACCGACTAAATATTTCGGATGGTCGCCATGTTGGATTTTATATATGTCGGTCCTAGAGTTATGTAATGTTACATGAAGATTAATGTGTACGTGTAGCATTCAAACTTCAATCGCATGATTAGGACACAAGAAGTAACATGGAGATTTTAAAATTTCGCACAGCCGCCATCTTGTGGTTATGGAAACAATTGAAATAAATTAGATGACAGTAGATTAACATTCGTAAAAGGATTTACTGTGCCAAGTTTCACTGCACTCGGATGGTTAAATTGCGAGAAACGTCTATGTGAATATTTATACTTCGCTTCGCCGCCATGTTGGATTTGTGATCACCAGCTTATTTAAAGTCCTATAGGTCAACTTAAGTTCATAGCCCCTATGAACATTAAAAAAAATCAGTTTGATTGCTATAATAGATTCGTAGATATTCAGAGTCGTCTGAATATTTCGGATGGTCGCCATGTTGGATTGTTAAATGTATAGGCCATAGAGCCATGTACCATTGAAGGAAAATTATTGCGTAGGTTCATTAATCAAACTTTCACTTCGATCACTTGAATACGACACAAAAAATATAAACTTAATTTTAAAATTCGCACAGCCGCCATCTTGAGGTTATGTAAACAATTGAACTAAATTAGATACCCGTGCATTACAATGTGTATAAACATTTCCTGTACCATATTTCATTGCGTTTGGAGCATTAAATCGCCAGAAAGGTCTATTTAAAATTTTCAAATTCGCTTAGCCGCCATGTTCGTTTTGTAGTTAACCGTTTTTTGAAAGTCTTGTAGGTGAACTTCCAGTAGTGCCCTTTATCTCCGTATAAAATTTCAGGGTGATACAGCGAATTGTTTCATAGATATAGAATGCCGGTGAAATAATTCGCTCATCCGCCATCTTGTGGTTATATAAACAATTGAACCAAGTTAGATGTCGGTGCATTATAATGTGTATAAACATATACTGTACCAAGTTTTATTGCGTTTGGTTGGTCAAATTGCGAGAAACGTCTATTTAAAGTCGCAAATTCGCGTGGCCGCCATGTTGGATTTGTAGTTACCAGTTTTTCAAAAGTCACATAGGTGAACTTCTAGTAGTTTCCTTTATCACTGTAATAAATTCCAGGGTGATATTGGTAATAGTTTCTGAGATATTGAATTCTGGTAAAATATTTCGCACAGCCGCCATGTTGGATTGGTGAGACGTAACAAAATTTGAAGGGCACGGTCGAGGTCGCCCGAAATAGTACTTTAATTTTACAGAGTTTCATTTAAATCGCTCCAGCCGTTTAAAAGTTATTAGGGGGACACACACACACACACCTCACACACACACACACGGACAAAAGGTGATCTCATAAGTCTATTATTTCAAAATTGAAAATAGGCTAAAAATCATGTCACTATCATAATTACAGTTACAAGCTGTTAATAAAACTGGAGGTTTATTTTAATTCTAATAATTTGGCCACGGGTGTAATTTTGTATTAGTAAAATACTGTAAATAATGCCAATTATCCTCATAAAACCGCTCTCCTGCTGGACGAGAACCACTAGTAAAGGTGTGATTTGGAACATTGCCCTCTATGTGGCGCGTCATTGACGGCGGGCGTCGCTTGGGCAGTTGTGGTGTTGTCGTTTCCCGCTGCCTCGGCAGTGTGTTGGAGGTTCAGCAGGCTGTTCGCATTGAGGTTGTCACTATCAAAACGAAAAAACAAGGAAGACGATGCTGACAACTTCATTCTAGCTTTATTGGTGCGAAGAAGAAAAACGAAAGCCAACTAATATGTCTACAAAAATCGAAAGAAAAATGGTTCCTTTGAGTGATTTACTGATTGTTAGTAAAATATACGAAAATATGTTTATACAATACAAGAGACTCAATTCTCCGATTCCCGATAGTTTTGAGGTTGCTTGCTGAGGATTTTACGCTATTTATCAGCGCGCATCAGAAACGTTTCATAGTACTGCGGTTAGTGATAGTCATTTTATCATTATTGTTTTAGATCCCTTATTTGGGGGTGGATCTAAAAGGGAGAGTTGTTGTACTAATTTATAAAGTGGTGCCTAAAAGGGTAGCTTCCCTTGCCAGGGTAAGCTGACCAGTGTAGAGTGTTGTGGTGTGCTAGGAACTAGGGGGCGTTCCCATAAATAATGCGGTAGTGTTTAAGGGGATGGGACCCACTGCAAAGGGTCGCTGTGCTAGTCGCTCAGCTGACTGCTTATTATGTAATTGAATCTGCTTGTATCAGCCGAGTGGCACGCGCCGCTTGTTGGCAGCCGAGCCGGCCAGGGAAACGCAAAGGTACCTGAGTCAGCGCTAATGGCTTACCGTCTGTCACGTCTTTACGTGACGGGAATAAGGAAGGGCGTTGGGATGTAAAGAGGCGTATAACAGTAATGCTAGTGTAGGGTGTGGACCAAGTGTTTTATTGGTCTGTGATTCTTTGTGTGAGTCCCTTGTAGGGAATGAAATTATGTTTATAATGTGATACAAGTTGTGGGTGGCAGGTTACATAAATAGGAACTCTGAACACGATTGACTGACTCACCTCGGTTGACACCAGCGTAGCCTCCGGCTGTCTCGATGAAGCACTGACAATGGAGAGATCCTTTGACCTCATTAGGACGCCTTCTTATACCTTTTGACGTCCTGCTGTCAGCATTGTGTTGGCATGCTGCCCCAGTTAGTACTATGTCGCTGAGTGTAATGATTACGTAAGGCTTGAGCTGCTTTATGGAGTAGCAAGCTGTCCTTACAGTATTAATGGATGTTGCCCCGGCTTTCCAAGGGTTGCCAGTTTAGGGGATTTGGCCAGATGTTGGGGGGATGGTCTCCAAGGGGTGCATACCCCTGGGATGCTGTACAAGAGTCTTCCTTCATTTGTTCGCGTCCTCGCGAACGGGAACGGAACTGGAGGTTGGGGCGTTGACGTAGTGGTCCTTGAAATCCCCTCGTATCTCCTGGTGGCGTCGTATCGAAGTGTGGGTGTGAGGTGAGCCCGTGTTCAGAGGGGAGGGTTATGGGATTTACATATATATGTATACATTGACATTGTGAAAAAAACAAACAAAAAAAAATTGACATTTGCGAAAGATTTGATTAACCTTGGGAAAAAATTGACATTTTGAGAAAAATTGAACATTAAAATAAATTCGATATGTAAAAAAAATTGCCCTTGCATTTGCTGGCATATTGCTAGTTTAAAAAAGAAACATGGTTTCTGACGGTGATGTGTTACATAGCTGTGCAGGGAGGAAAAACCCAGGGCCGAACGGATGATTGCGTCGTCCGCCCCATCTTAGGGAAAAATGCTCCCTGCAATAAGAAAGGTAGAAGAAAATAGAAAAATGGGTGTTCCAGGGTATAATTTAAGGGAAATATTCAAAAGTATTTATTTGTGTGGGAAAAACGGAACACCCTGACAAATGGGGAAGTTAGAAGAAGGAAAAATGAAAGAAAACAAATCATACACATGATGGACATTGGCATCTTGGTGAACAAACAAAAATATATATAGTGTATAATTGTATAAAGTTTATCCTGAAAAATTATAAATTACAATGACCTTATGTCTAGTGGAAAAATTGCATAAAGTTTATCCTGAAGAATTATAATTTACAATGACCTTATATCTACTTAATCGCGCTAATCCCTTATAATTATAGTTTTTGTGAGGTACCTCGCGTGCACGCTACCCGTCTGTACGTACTCTTGCCGTCTCACGGCTGATTCTGTACGGCCACTTCTTGGTACGGTATAGTGGTCGTACCGCTTGCATGTATGCTTAATACCTAACCTGTGAAGCATCCTCTGTGGGTGAATGCTTTCACACTTGACAATGAGAGTCACTGCCACAAATCGGTTGCGCCCTCATTGTCGTAATGTGCGTCGCATTCTGACGCTTTATGTGTTTATATTTTAGTTGATCTGCCAGTAAGCCTGGTACCCCACAGGCACCAGTCCTGCTGTGCAGATTTATTTTAGAGTGTGTAGCTGAAAAAGAAAAATGTGGTGAGTGTTTGCGAGTGTGTCGGGATTAGTGCAAGTTGAAAAATAAAAAAAAATAGTACACATCATGGCATGCTGTAAATAATATGCCACTGCTATATGGCAGTGAAATTCCCGTCACCAGTTTCCTGTATCTGGTGACGATGCCTGTGAAAAAATGGCGAGGTTTAGAAAAAAACATATTAGTACTGGTTGAAGCTCTTCTTTCACTGAAAAAAAAAATATGATTAATGTTACTTAGCTGCAAGGCCGGGCTTACCCTATGCGGTGCCGTAATGCCGTAAATAATATATAGTTGGTCTTACCCCGGTAGCGGAATTGTGGTTACCGGGTGCCGATATATTCCACTTTGATTATGCCTATTTTAACCTAGTTTATCCTAAGTATTGTCGGGCTTACCTCGGTAACGGATTTATAGTCACCGAGTGCCGATCGGCGTTACTTAATACTATCTAACTTAATTATGGTCTAATAATAAAAAAAACTATTACTAAGCCGAGATGGTTGCCTTAATCTATTGCCGAAATGTGCTGCGCCATACCTGGCAACAGCGGTGAACAAATTTGCTTAATCCTAGGTTGCGTGTCAAATGCAACCGTCTTACAACTAAATTTGGCCTAGGACGATCGCCTGGGGCAATTAAATCCCCAGGTCACCACCCGCACGAGCCCCAGAAACACCGGTTGTCTCCAGGGTCGCTAGATTCCGTCCCCTTAACTCTAGGTGTCGACGTCTATTACTAGGACTAATCTATTCGCAGGCGCTTACGGTGCCACTAAGCTAACCGTTTCGCCCGCTGTAACTTCCGTGTTCATGACCGTTTGCTGTTCCGATTTAACGTAGGTGAGCCGCCCACTTGGCTCCTGTGAGGGGCGCGCAATGCCCCTCTCTTAATGCCCTCTGGTTGCCCGTTGCGTCGCCATTTATGTGGGCATTGGACAGTGTGGTCCAATGGCATAATATTATCTTCGCCTTAATCGGCCGTCGCAATCTGCTTTTCGCAGTGATATTTGCCTCTATGGGCCGCCGTAGTATGCATTTTCGCATTGATATATAAATTTGCCTCTATGGGCCGCCGTAGTATGCTTTTTCGCATTGATATATGAATTTGCCTCTATGGGCCGCCGTAGTATGTATTTCGCAGTTATCTGCCACTCCAACGCATAGGAGTTTTGCTTCCCGCTATGGAAGCCGTGCCTACTTAAATTTAAACTTAACTAGAAGTCTAGTCATAATGGGGTCGTCTCTAGGGATAGTTCCCGAGGCCGGCGCGGAGTGAGCTATTTCTCCCGCCATTCTCAGAAAGTCTCCCTGCAGGTCTTGGCTTCGACGACCGTGGCACAAAGTGGGTGTAGCATCCTTTCCTCCCAGGGGCGGTTTACGCGCACCTAGGATTCCAGAGCTTGCCCGACCAGGCCGCGAATGCTTTGACCTTACGTGGTTCGTCTATTTGGTCAGGTCAGTGATTTGGTGAGCCAACTGGGGTAAGGGTCCACATCGCCTTCCCCAGCTCTGCTCCAATGTGGTCCCTCCTGACCTTCGGCTTACACCGTTGTCAACCATCAGTTCGTATCAGATTCCTTTGTAAGAGAAAAAAAAATGTGTCGTAACCTGTGTGAATGGTTCAATCCCCGTGTAAAATGTAAAATATTTCCAGTGTAGCGGGGTTGTAGATCTTCTAAATACATAGGCTACTTCTGGCCTACCATCGCTATGTCAGCTTCCCAGCAATAATGCTTTCTTTACCTTAATGGAGGTGTTAGTAGGGTCTGTAAGGTCAGGTACCCCGTTATTAGGATTTGGGGGTAATTATTTGTTGAGTGGGCTTAAAGTATGGTAGGAAGGGTTTGCGCACCTTTGGGTTCCACGTTAGTGGTGGCCTAGAACCGGTGGTGGCACTGGGATGCTTCTATAGTGAGTGGAGTGGGGAGGTAATTCCCGGGATTGCAAAAATACGAAAATTCATGCAGGTTTGATATTAAAATCCCTGGTAATTGGATGGGATACTCATGCATGTGTCTGGATATGAAGTTTCTGCCTTCATGTACGGATAGGTGTAGGATGGGGCATAATACCATATGTTCCTTTCATGCGGGAGTGTTTAAGTACTTAAAGAATGGTTAGTATATATCTATGGCCTCCTCTCCCATTTGGAGAGGCGCATTATGCTTCTTTAATGTTTGCTGACACACCCCTAATACTCAGGTGTTAGCATCGTGACGCAAGGCGTAGCATGCCCGCTTTTTAGACGCATGAAGTCCATCAACCCCTGTGTGTATTTTGTAATGTAGTGTAGCTGTTTTTGGTCGTGTAGATGTGGTTGCGTTGTTTATGTTGGGCGTGAGAAGGTTATGGGAAGGGAGTAAGGTGGTACGCTGGTAGCCTGTTCTCCTGTCGTCCTCCCTTGGTCCATGTTGGCTTTCTATCCGCGCCTTGGGATAGTAGAGCTGCATGACCTAATCTGGTCGGCCATTTGCAGTGTAGATGTGGCCAGTGGTCGTAGTACGATAGGCCATGTCCTAGTCGCCTGGAATGATGTATTTCGGGAATAGAATCGCGAAAAGAAGTTATTAAGGGGAGGTCCTGTTTCCTCAAAGTCCCTATGTTCGCTCCTAATTGGTGAGTGCGAGTGCGTGTGTGTGCCTATGTACCGCTACACCACGCGGCCGGTTGGTCTGTTATAAGGCTAAGTCCTACTGTGTATGTTGTGTATGGGCGGGAAGCGCCCGTGGCCTTTCAACGTCTTTGCGAACGTGCCCTTATAGGCCCAAGATAAGTTCCGCTGTGTCACGTCTTGTCCATTGCCAAATGATTTTGCAGTGTGGAGAAAAAAAAATGTATGGCGTTATAATTGTTATGTGTGTGTAATTTCACGGTCACGGGCGATACGCAATAGTGTCTCGTCACCGCAGTATTGCAGTGTGAATAGTCTGCAGTCAGCAATTGGTATGTGCAATACCAGACTGGGAAGTTACTGTTTGTCATCCGCTGGTATGTGCCTTTTTTGCACGAATGCAAGTGTGGTCATTGTTTTAGATTCCTAGCGGCCTAATGTAGCAATTCGCCCTAGTTAGGTAATGACGTCGTGTGGCCATTGTTCCTTAAGACCTGTGTCTTGCGAAATTTTCCTACCTGTGTTTGTGAAACGGATTCCTCTATGCCTGGTGTAATTCGAAATTTTATGTCTGGTTTTTGGTGGGAGGAAATGTAGTATTCCCTGTTCATGCACCTGTATGGGCCAATTTCAGTATGATTGGACGCCTGAATAGCTGTTCTCCTTGTGTCTAAATTTTTACTGGAACTCGGACCCGTGACCTTATGTCATTCTCTGTGTTTTATGTTTGCGTTGTGTGACAGGGCTTGGGGCTTTCCCAGTGTGGTTTTTGCTTGTGTTCCGTGTACCAAAAATACCATTGGATAGTTAGTTTTTGGTACGCGTGTGGTGTGTGGTCATGGGTTCGAATCCGGTTGTCTGTAAAGACTTAGTGTGATCATTTCCGTGCCGCATATAATATGGCATGTTCCCGTGGATGTGCAATGCGCATATGAAAGCATGCATACCTGTGTAGAGTTTGTACGTTTTTGATTTCCCCTTGTAGTGTAAGTTTGGAAGATATAGGGTCTCGAAATCAGGCGTGAATGATGCCGTGCGCTCTGCTCTGAGAGCTGTTGTCTGTAAGCGTGCAGTTTATCACTGAGGCCTGCGTTAGTGCTGAGTATGGCGGTATCGGATTGCAATGTCCTGCGCGCACGCTCGCTACTTGTCTTGATAATGCTGTGTGTCCGGCACATGTGTTTTTAATCGCTTACTCTCTGTGACTGTAATGAGTGCTTTTCGCATTGTGACAGAAAAGAGGGGAATTTGTGGTTTAACGTGACCGTATCTGGAGATCATGAGCCCCGGGATTTCCGTTTTACTTGGAATCCAAACCATAGGCCATGGCATTTTCACTTCGGAAATCCCATATGCGTTGTACGCGAGTGTGTCTGGTCCGCTAGTCGCGTG
Source organism: Meconema thalassinum (assembly GCA_946902985.2). Lineage (NCBI taxonomy): Eukaryota > Metazoa > Arthropoda > Insecta > Orthoptera > Tettigoniidae > Meconema > Meconema thalassinum. The sequence goes on along the minus strand of OX336388.2, from coordinate 2,061,060,955 downwards.
TTTGGTGACCAGATGCCAGAGGCGATTGTATTGGTTTTCGTTTATGACCCGCTGTTAGTGGGACTGTCCCAATTTGTCTTAGCTTTCCCATTATTCTATCCTAGAACTGGATATTTACTCAACCTTATACTCCTGGTATTCAGAAGGTTGCGGGTTTGGAGACCGCCTTTTACCCAGAGTAATTGTTTCCGGCACCATGAAGGTTGTGTCTCCGGGACAGTTCTGGTGAGTGTTAGGATCGTATCCCGGTTCGGTCAGTGGGCTATTTCTTGGCCCTCTTTTCACGCCTGCCCGTGGGATTACTTCCTTTCCTTTTGGCAGTATTTCCGCCTTTACGTGTACCTATGTATTAAATATGTATATTTGTTTAACTTGGCCACCTTTCTTTCATCGGGCCCAATGCCTGCGTCATAATAGAAAAAAAAATGAGCTATGCCCCGCTCTGGATTAAGAGAGCACTTTGAAAGAAAATAATAGCAGGTGGCGATAGTCTCTAAAAATTATGTCGTGAACACTATAAAAAATGTTAAAAAAATGTGCTTGGGACCTGAGTGTAATATTTACCATTTTGGTAACGTGAGTACTACCGTAAACTGGTTACGTCTCAGGGGAATCTACCGACACTGTCTAGTACACATTAGGAAGGCCATTGCAAGACGTAATTGACACACTTGTATCCACGTCAGGAGCAAAGCCAGTGCACTATGGGAGTCAAACCTGCCCTTCAAAGTAATTGTAACTCACCACAATGACAGTGTCTCGTCCCGGTGTGCAATTGGGCTTTTCAGTTGGCTAAAGCACACCTCACCAAATTTTTGAAGTTAGTTTGCGATTCTTAATTCCTGCCCCACTTACGGCTTTCGCCCGCAACAGGAGAATCTATCAAACTGTGGAACCCTAACATAGAACGTTTAGTCATTTCTACTTAGAAAGACTCACTTAAGCTTTATGCTGTGATTTTATGCTTAAGTTGTGTTCAAAATATCTCTTTTTCGGCCTGAAGCCTGCTTGGCTTCCACTTGGCTTAGCATATTAGAGACTTCACGTTATGGCGTTAATCACTTCGCCCAATAACCATTGATGGCCTGAGAGAAAAATGCCATGGTTCCGAAAAAAAAACAGGAAGGATTTAGAATTGTTCCTTCTAATTTGGCTATATTGCACTGTATATACATAAAATAGGAAAGAAAAATATGTGATTTTATGTTTATTATTATTTACTTGTTGGACCATTTCCTCATCGCCCCCGTGTGAAAGAACTTATGTGGTCTATAATGTTGGTGTTAGCGATGTTAGTTTATTTCTGTGGCCCTGGTGGAAGTCGTTATCCTCTTTCGAGCTTCAGTGCTCAGAAAGGTGAAGGGTTTTGCCCTGTTATTAGATTATAGGCCTTTGGAATCCACTGGGGTGTTCCTTTGCTACCTTCCGGCGGAATTTCTAGCAAAGTAAGCTTTGGCCTACTTCCACCGTAGCGCGTGTCTATAGGTTTAAATGCACCTGTATTCGAGGGCCTAATTGCGCTTGACGCTGCCCTAGTAGATTTTACGGGAGTGTGGATATATTTGACTGCGTGGTTTTGTGGGGTAGGTGAGAACACCTTTCCTAATCCCCGTGTACTGTGTGGTAATGCCTGGTCAAAATGTTCGTGCGTATATCGTGCATCCCGAGGGACTAATACCGGTGTTCGCCTTCATTCTGGCAAATTTGCCCTTTGAACTGGCGGTAAAGGTCGCTTAATGGCTTGTGTCTGGCCTAGCAATGTGGTGGCGTGTAGTCTGACCGCTTTTCGGCCTGTGGCCACGGCCGACTCCTGCCAATGTGTTAGCCTATCTGTGTACGTGTATGTAGGCTTTATGTACTGTAGGGCGGGCCCTATGTCGTCAGCCCTTGACGTGGTTATGTCCCTTTGTTTCCCTGTCATATCATGTGTGTTTAATGGCCCTGGCTTCAACTCCCTCTCATCCCTCTGTTCCGAGGGGATTGTTCTAGGCTCTGCCCCTCGGTTTGGCAAAATTGCCTTCCGATCCGGAGCTGAAGGACGTGTGTTTGTGTTAGGTTTATTTTGTAGTAAGTTGGAGCCTAACCTGGCCGTCTTCTTGACTGTGGCCACGGCGAACTCCTTCCATTCTGTGGCAGTACGTGGCGAGAGGGACATCCTCGCAAATTGTCGAGTCAGCGTATCCACGCTTATGTCCTCTCTCGGGTGGGCTGATGGCCTTACCAACTGTATGTGGTTCTGTACGTGTACCGGGTGTGAGTCTCGGTATGAGTCCACGTCTGCACTTGCACTCGTGGTCCTGGCGCTGAATTAGCCATTGCATGCCTATTCAGGTCCGTGTGCCTAGTGTACCTATATGCCCTATCGTGATGTTGTAGCGTGGATGTCCAAATGTCATGTTCGTTTTGCCGACGATTGCGGGTTTCATCCCTTACCGGAGCATGTGCTCCTTCTGTCGGTCTAGTTGGGTCTCTATAATCCCGGTAATGTGTTTGTCTGTAGGTTCTCGCTCGCTCTTCCCTCCTGTGTCTTCCCTTGTCCCCCCCGGTTGTTTGTTTGTCTATTGTTTGCCGTGGTGTCGGGGTGGGTAATCCCGTTGTTCTCTGTATTGGTGTGGGAGGGACATGTCCCCGGCTTCGCCAATGCGCTGTTTTGTCAGGCTTCCGGGCCGGTTCCGGGAATTAGTGGCATGTGTGTGTGTTTCCCCGCATTGTATTGGAGGGTGGTCTATTTGTCTTTCGCCCTGTGGCCATGGTAGCCTCCCGCCCTTGTGTTGCGGTACGTGCTGAGAGAGACGTTTTCGCAAATTGCTGCGCTAATGCGTCTACAGAGATGTCGTTTGAGTGGTTCTTGAGTTTTTCCTCTGAACGCTCCCAATGGATGTTCCTCAGCATGGCCTTTCGTGCGGGCGCATACATCGTCCTATATGTGTTGAGAAAAGGGAAAAAAAAGACTTTGACTGGGGTTGTTTTACTAAGACTTTCTCCTGTGTAGCTAGTTTGGAGCACACAAAAAAAAATGGTGCTTTATGTCTGGGGGAAAAATTTTCTCACTATTTGCTTGGCTTTTTGCGGTACGGAAGGGGTCGTTTTACCTACGAGGGCTCGTTGGTTGAGTCCCTTTTCTCTATGCGTAGGCTGGCGCCTCCACCAGTGTTTTAGATCCCTTATTTGGGGGTGGATCTAAAAGGGAGAGTTGTTGTACTAATTTATAAAGTGGTGCCTAAAAGGGTAGCTTCCCTTGCCAGGGTAAGCTGACCAGTGTAGAGTGTTGTGGTGTGCTAGGAACTAGGGGGCGTTCCCATAAATAATGCGGTAGTGTTTAAGGGGATGGGACCCACTGCAAAGGGTCGCTGTGCTAGTCGCTCAGCTGACTGCTTATTATGTAATTGAATCTGCTTGTATCAGCCGAGTGGCACGCGCCGCTTGTTGGCAGCCGAGCCGGCCAGGGAAACGCAAAGGTACCTGAGTCAGCGCTAATGGCTTACCGTCTGTCACGTCTTTACGTGACGGGAATAAGGAAGGGCGTTGGGATGTAAAGAGGCGTATAACAGTAATGCTAGTGTAGGGTGTGGACCAAGTGTTTTATTGGTCTGTGATTCTTTGTGTGAGTCCCTTGTAGGGAATGAAATTATGTTTATAATGTGATACAAGTTGTGGGTGGCAGGTTACATAAATAGGAACTCTGAACACGATTGACTGACTCACCTCGGTTGACACCAGCGTAGCCTCCGGCTGTCTCGATGAAGCACTGACAATGGAGAGATCCTTTGACCTCATTAGGACGCCTTCTTATACCTTTTGACGTCCTGCTGTCAGCATTGTGTTGGCATGCTGCCCCAGTTAGTACTATGTCGCTGAGTGTAATGATTACGTAAGGCTTGAGCTGCTTTATGGAGTAGCAAGCTGTCCTTACAGTATTAATGGATGTTGCCCCGGCTTTCCAAGGGTTGCCAGTTTAGGGGATTTGGCCAGATGTTGGGGGGATGGTCTCCAAGGGGTGCATACCCCTGGGATGCTGTACATTATGTCGGTTCACATTTTCATGGTCTGCTTCACTGCGTGTTTATAAACTGCCAATTTTGAATCATGTAAACCTGAATATATTTTCCTACAAACTCGGGAATTTTAGTGATCTGACAGCAAAGAAGGCGTTACTGTCATGGCATGTGCGCGGCGCGCCAGAGCTGCCAGAACGCTGATGGTGCGGTTTGGATGTCCTGCTACAAATGTTTAGGCAGCGGCGACGGAGTTCGAAATGTGTCCCGTCTAAATATATGGAGCTTCCACTGCCATGGCAGCTTGCAGCTTGCAGCGTTGGCAGCGGCAGCGCGCTTTATGGTGGCGAGATTTCAATTCGCATCTTAAAGGATTGAGGATCAATCGCGTGTTGAAATCATTGCTGAGCGGTGAGACGCGTTGGGTGTCGCGACTTAATAGTTTTCTAGTTAGCGGTGCATTATACTTCATTCTTTAGACTTAAAAATGTTAGAACTCAGCAATTGTTCTAGGTTTGTGCCGTGTCGTCTGTGGGGTTTCGCCTAGGACACCAAGCTGGCTCATCAACGGGCTCTCGGTGTCCCCGCCCCGGACCCCCACAGGAGTAGAGAACTGCGTGCTACCTCCCTTTTTACGAAGCGAACCTGCGCCTCTTCACTACGAGAACTAAACGCTCAAGCAGCCATAACCTCCGTAAGAAGGCCTCCAAAAAGGATGGTAGAATTAATTAATTCACTGGCTGTGAAATCCAATATACTGTACTATCTTTTTTAGGAGACCTTCATAGGGAGGTTATGACTTCATGAGGTTTTAGTTCTCGCAGGTGCGCTTCATAAAAAGGGAGATAGCGCGCGGTTTGCTACTCCTGTGGGGGTCCGGGCGGGGACATCAAGAGCCCGCTGATGAGCCAGCTTGGTGTCCTAGGCGAAACCCCACACGAGACACGGCATAAATCTAGAAAAAATGCTGAGTTTTAATTCACTGGCTGTGAAAGCCAATATACCATCTTAAAAATGTTACTTTTATTTGTGGGAGGGGGAAAGGCCCTCTGGTCCCCCCTGAATATTAACCAGAACTTGAACCCGATTTCCTTTGGTTGGTTGGGAGGCAAGCAACAACACCGTTGCTCCCACAGTGTATGGTATGGAGAGTTTAGAAACGTGTTACATTATCAACGTAGAATGCTAGGGCTACTGCTAATCGTTCAATAATTCATGAAGGGTAGACTCCCTCTTGGAAGGCCTCATCCCCTCAATTCAATATGTGCCACATTCTTGTTGCAGAGGCTCAAGAACAAAACCGAGTTCAATGGGAATCTTATAACCAAGCGTTAATATGCATCACTTCTGAGATTCATTTCGTTCTCAACTGTAAAGAGCTACTGATAACACCAAAAGTGCAGGGTTTGGGTTTAGAGGCCTACCAGGTTGTGCTTGATTTGATAACAACCTCAATTCATCTCGTGGCGTAGTGACTGTCATCTTTGGCTGTCAACGAGATCTGCAATTTCTTGAATAGAAATGAGATTTGAGGTATGATTGATAAATTGAAAGGTGTTCTTGAAAATCAAGACAAAGGAAAGAATATTTGGGCTGAGAAAAGGAGGCAGAACCACAGCGAAAGAGTGAAGACGTTCTGTGAGGAGAAGAAACCTGCAAACCAATTGCTTCCCGTGGTCCACAGGAGGTGTAAATCGAAGATAGAACAATATTAATAATAGTAATAGTGTTATTGAAAACAATGAATGCAAGTTGTATTGGGACCAAAATATTCTGACTGATCAATCGGTATCACACAGCAGACCTCATTTGGGTAGCTATTTCGACTTTCCAGCTTGGAGGTGGCTGTTTCAATGTCACTATGCTTTGGTTCACTGAAGCTCGTATACTCTGTGAGCTGCCAGAATGGTATTGACATTTGTCCGGAAATTCCATGTCAGTCATCACCCCTCTGCCTCTTGACCAATACATGTTCACATAGTTGATGTCATAATACCCTGCGTTGCAATATCACAGCCCACGTGCGACAGTGCCTGTTTAGCTATGTCACTGGCTTGTACAGTGTGATCGCTTGTTATTCTATCTGTTTGGCAACCTTGTTCCCTGACCACATGGCGAGGTGAGAACTGTCAATCCCACTCTGGCAGCTCACAGAGTATACTGTATGTTGTGATGTACAAGAAATGTGTTATAATATATGTACTTATAGATAATAATATACCATCATATTAGCATGTGAATGCCACAGATTCTATGATGACTTTTCCCCTTAAGTTTCCTGGGATTCAGCCGGCAGGTACCAGAGAATAGCACAGTGAGCCAGTCATGTCCTTGATTGAAGCATGAACACTGTCACTTGTGAAACTATGGAGAAAGCTCAGCTCATATTATTATTATTATTATTATTATTATTATTATTATTATTATTATTATCTGTGAATCAAACTGGCCAGTAGCCAAGTCCATCTATCAGCCATCGCTCAGTCTAATCATCTCACAGACTCATATATTATGGAGCATAACACTCGATAATGACCAAGGATCTGCGTTTCAATCTCATGGCTGACATTAACGACCAAACCCCGTGGTCAATAAATAAGTTTAAGTAGGCTTGTAATCATTCTGATGATTATGCAGCTGATGATACGAGCTCGCTACCTTGTTTTGTATGACTGGCACGGTTCAAGATGGATGTGGAGGAAAGATAATGATTATGATAGGCTTGAGAAATAATTATAATAATGATAGAGTGCGTAGCTAGCCTAGTGTGATAGGTATTGTTATCTTAATATGAGGCCAGGAACATTGCACTAAATAAGGCTATGGTTCCTTCCGAGGAAGATTCTTTAATTTACTAGTCAAACAATTAAGTCTATCCGGTTCAATGTCAATCAACTGAAGGCAGACGTTTAAGGATATAAAACGAAATGAACTGATGAAGGAACGTTTTTGTTCCAGGATTTTATTAATAAACTAGCTGTACCCGGCATGCGTTGCAATGCAAATCAAAGAAAGCGTTGGCCTTGTAAATTTGTTTGTTGAAGTGTTTTTGGATACACAATATTTCTAAACTAGTGTAAAATGGATTTACTAATTCAGAAACATTCGTGGGAGCGTACACAACAGCTCACCAAAGTTACATCGCAATCGGATGAATGGTAGGCTATATGAAAGCATGCGGGACTTTGTTGAAACGATTCCCGCGCCGTCACCCATTTGCTGATTCTACTCGTGAGCTACCAATTGTCATATGGATTTAATAAGTTAGAAACATTTGCAGGAGTGTACACAACAACTCACCAAAGTGTCATGGCAATCGTATGAATGGTTTATGAAAGCAAACGGGACTTTGTTGAAACGATTCACGCACCGTCACCCATTTGTTGAAACTACTCGTGCGCTACCTATTGTAAAATGGATTTACTAAGTCAGAAACCTTCAATGGAGTGTACACAACAATTCAGCCAAGTTTCATCGCAATCGGATGAATAGTACATGAACGCATAAAGGACTGACAGACAAACTATCACGTAACATTCATCTACTGTATTAGTTGGTTGGTTGGTGCTTAAGTTTAGGGGTTGCGACAACGCGGTCATGTAGCCCCGTGTACTTTGGGTGTGTGTAGAATCTGTCTGATAACCGGTGTTAATTGTGATGGCTTATTAGTTTGTGTATCTGTTTATTAATTCAAGTAAGGACTGCAACTTTGAATTTTTCAAATCGTTCCTACTTTTGCCGCCAAACGCCACCGTCAACGACTACTAGGCCTAGTTCAGAACTTAGCTACTAGACGCCACCGCAGTCGGTTCTTGGCAACGAACGTAGAAACCTAAGAGCGTTGTTTACATTCTTAACCTATCCAATTTACCTTCACACAGGTGCAATTAGTGGAAGGTTCTTTAACATGCCATAAATCTATGACATGGGACCGCCGGCTTTACTTCCCCTCCGAAGGAAGGCATGCTTAGGGATTTCAACGCTCTTAAAAAATCCGACGGCTTCGGCCGGGTTTGAACCCGCTATCTTGGGCATAGAAGCTCAGCATGCTACCGACTAGGCCACCGAAGCCGCCTTCATGTATTAGGCCTATATAAAACAAAGTGTCCTGACTGACTCATCATCACCCAGCCAAGGCTATTGAAGTAATGTGCCCGTTTAGACCGGAGTCCGCACGACCACATATGCATTTTACCAAGAATCAGTCAGCACGAGAGTCAAAATATCCCGGGGCGCCATATGGGTTAAAGCTAATCGCAAAAACGACATCAAATGAAAAAAATGCTTTACTGATTTTTGGCTCAATGCAACAATAAGGATAGAAGGAGATTCAACTGGGCATAACACATCATGTAAAATTATCTCATTTTATTCTGAATTTAAAATTGACTGCAAAATAAGATGCTCAAAGCGGCATCATTCACGTGTGGCGACCCACATTACTATTTACACAATGTACAGAAATTTTCCAACACATTGGACAATTATCTTTGGAAACACAAGTCTGATTATCAGTCCTGTAGACTGTGTTCCAAAATTATATCCATTATTTATGATTAAATCCAGTTCAAATTTAATTGTCTCTACTGGAAATACTGTAGTTCACTGGTTGAATTTTTACATAATATTAACACTCGTAGAATAATTGTTCATAGAATTTTTAACTTTCACTTATTTTTCCAGTTTCAAAAAAATATTGTCAAAAAATATTATTATTTCTGAATCAACACAAATTATGTACACATATTAATAACAACATCTGAAAAGTATTTGACCATTGAGCATAGCATCGAAGAACTGTGCGGAGCACAACAAAATTAATTGTTCTTCTGACATTAAACGTTTCGAGAAGTGACTCGATTATAAACTTCAAGTTCCTAACAAAATATATGATTTCTGAATCATCAACTTGATCAATAAATTGTTGGACCATTCAACTATTCGATTCTCCACTTGTAATAATTATTGAGAAAAATATTTATATTTGTGGCCATTTTAGTAACTTTCACAACTTGCAATTCTTCGACAGAATGCGGAAATAAGAATTGTAGCTTCATAATAAATTCATTTAGTTCATGGCACTAGGATTGAAAACATCCTTCAAATTATTCGTGGTTATAGAATTATTTTTAATTGGCAGTGGCCCATTCTATTATTTGTGTAAGAACACAACATTCCAACAACAACGGCAAAGGTCTTCCTCTGAAGAAGAATAAAATACTATCATGACAAATCCGGGTTCAAGCAAAATCAAAGTCTTAATGGAATCCGTAAACAAGGTTGAAATAAGAACTGATGGTTTCTAAGAAATAACCTTTGGGTCATTCATACGACGCAATGTGTAGTTCCAATACTCCTTCTTTAACACTGAGTCATCGAACCTGCTATTTGATTGATGCTCAAATAAAAACCTCCTCATTCCTGCGACTTAAACATGCGCACCTGGGAATGGCATTTCAACTACTCCACACACATAAATTTTCTTCCCAAAATTTATACAATAAATCAAGCCTCTGCTTGTTATCAACACTGGAAGATTAATAAACTGACAAGTTTATTTTATTTTACCATTCAGTTCAACCCGTGAAGTTACCACACTTATGATAATCTTTATTTCACTTTCGAATGTGTATTTACGTCATGATTTTATATAAATACAAAAATATCCTAATTGATACAAATATCATTTGCTTCCCGTTTCATGCCTCTCCGTGTTATCTGAAAAATATACTTCGCTCATTGCAAATATTAACTGTTCAACCAGAACTGTAATGTTGGTTGAATGCGGGCTTGCGCTAACCACTCTCCTTCGGAAAATCACCTATTCCAAACTAGAAATGATTAAACTACTTCATAGGCTCTCTCTCAATAAATGTGATTATTAGAAAATATAAGATCCAAGAATTATTTAGAAAAGTTATGAAAATCATTATTATTATTATTATTAGTGGATTATTATTATTATTATTAGTTATATTATTTTAAATGTGTTTAATTATTATTTCATTATGTGAGAATCCACATGTTCGATTCTTCGAATATGGATAAAATATCCATCTCTCAACAAAAATAATTATTAACTTTTACAGTTACATCGGCTGATTACCGTGATTATCCAAAAAGTATGAAACATTCAAATAAATGCTCGTTCTGCTCGGTCATCGATCCTAAACTGTTCTGAGTGCTGAAAATACTCAGAATAATTCTAATATGTCTTGCGTAAATCATTGCAAGATTTAAATACGAAGAAAAACAAATGTGTTGGTCATCTGCAGAAAAATGAGTTTGTTCCAATTAGCTAGGCATAGTATAAAGTCAAAAGTGGCTTACATTTCTCGTTGGTCTTGAAGCGTAGTGAACCTGGTCTGTACCAGATTTATCCAGATACATGCCCTATCGGACACGCACGTCTAATCCTTGTATCGGCCGCCATTATATACCCACAATCTGTCTAACACGACATAGTGGAGATATTTCTTGAAGTTTGAAGTAACTGCTGATCCATTTTAATGTTGACTTCTGTTAAAGCCATAGCATTTCGCTTAAATGGGGTCAGATCTAAGTGATCTATTCTCAAATATGTCAGTTGTAACATAACTCACGGTAATCTTTTCAGTACAAGAAAACACTGACAGTCTAAACCAATAAACGGCTGTTCTGAAGATCGTTCCCTGGGCATGGCTTATCACCATCTATCATGCGCGAAGCAACATATAGTTTCCCTTTGTCGGCTAATGAACAACACCGTGATAGACTGGCCTTCAATATACTGAAAGATCGGAGTGGTTATCAAGTTACAATTTATGAAACTGACTAAATTGGACTAAAATATCCAAGTATTAAATTATTAATTCTGGACTGTGACAAAGTACTTTCTAGACAAAGTCTAGCATATGTCCATATAGAAATAAAATATTTCACCAGTGTCCGTAGAAAAATAACAATCACCTTAGTGATTCTCTCTGCCGGAAACTTACTAAGTTCCACATGTATCGCAGCACTTTTGTGACTATCACAATTTAAAGATATCTTCTGCGTAGATCCGGCAACCATGTGCCTTGGCTCAACGTGGCAGCACCTAGTCATGCAAGAGCTTGGTTCGAACTGAGCTGATGTTGCTTGGGCCGGCCGGCTTTTATTCAAAACGGTCAGGTCCACGCTGCATCACGCTGAAATATGGAAATCCTCATATCTCCGGTATCCCTGGTCCGATTTACTTGATACTAAGTGCATTCTCTTTCATTTGGCCGTGCCAGTAATCTGATCCAAGTCTCAAGTCTCTACTCCATGGCTAACTATTTAATCAACAAATAGTCTCGACCTCTGCTACTACTCGCTACGTCACTTGACAATCTCTTGGCTGCATAAAGTTTCCATTCCCTTCTGGAAGTAATGGAGCGCGATATTCAAATATCTCAACTTTCAAAAGCGGCTGTAGCCTTTCCCTTGATATCTAGGTGTCTGAATCTTGGAATACCCATTCCTAGAGTTGGGCACAGTAAGAAACATGAATTATTGGGGATATGTTCGTTGTATGTCGAAAACTTCCACTAAGGAAGGGTTTTTGGATATTCAGGTCGTTTCCCGCTGTCTCGGCAGTGCGTTAGAGGTTCAGTAAGCTGTTCACATTGAGGTTGTCACTACCAAAACGAAAAATCAAGGAAGACGATGCTGACAACTTAATCCTAGATTTATTGCTGCGAAAAAGAAAAACGAAAGCCAAATAATTTGTCTACAAAAATCGAAAGAAAATGGTCGCTTTAAATGATATATTAAAAGACACCTAGTAAAAGATTCAAAAATATGTGTATACAAAAATCAAATACAGGAGACTCAATTCACCCATTCCCAATAGTTTTGAGGTTGGTTGCTGAGTATTTTATGCTATTTATCAGCGCGCATCAGAAACGTTTCATAGCACTGCGTTTAGAGACAATCATTTTGTCCAAGTACTGTCACATTTTCAGGAATAGTAATATTAGACGACCAATGATACACAACAGATGCAATCAAAAATTTCTTTGATGTATTTGAAAACCAAATTATTATTTATTATTCAAAATGTATAATGATTAATAAGTCATAGCATTCATGATTAAGACGATGCTAAGTGTACTCTTTAGAACTACAATTTATTTATTTAATCGTATAGTGAATTATATACAAAATTTACACTATACAATATTATCCACATTCTGCAACCAAGTTATGGCATTTGGAGTGACATGAAAGAGTTCAGCAGGGTTCCCAGGGAACGAGAACAGAGGGCAGCGTCGGAGCAAATGATCCATTGTCTGCTCCTCTTGTTCACAGTAGCATTATATGTATAGTTCACCTAATATTGTTGCTCGTTTAGCACCACCCAGAGGTCACGTGTAGGGTTAAGTTATAGGTTACACCTAAGGACGTGAGCAACATCAACAATATTTGCGGGCGAAACCACGACGGGTAATGCTAGTAGCCATATAAACCGGCCATTGTATTTCAAAGACAACAGGAATTCGACATTCACCGAGAACATTTCTATATAGATAACGATGATGATGATGATGATGGTAAGGATCATAATAATAACAATAATAATGGACATATAACCCGAATAAAATCAACACGGCTATCCAACAGAATTTTTGCCAAAGGGGGCCTGGTTCAGTGGAGTAGAGAAAGATCTGTTGGAGATTGGGATAACACGTGAAGATATCCAGGAGCGTGGCCCACTTAGGGAAAAGCTTCAAAAACTTCGGAGTTTTCAACTTAAGCCGAAGCTAAAAACCGGGAAGGCGTGGACAGAGTGAAAGGTGCAACATCGATTGCGAATGAAAGAGTACTGGGCCAACATTAAAATGCAGAAGAAACAGTTGACATGACGTGGTCCTTAGTTGGCCGTTACGATGGAAGACGGTGGGTGAATGGTTGGAACCCAATCTCTCCGAAGGAACAGCATTATCAACTCGAGTAAATAAGCTAGAACTGTCATACCGACTGATTAAGAACATCTACAATAAGAAGTGTCTCTCCCGTAACACCAAAATGGAGCACTAGCAAACGGACATCCGCCCTGAAGCTGTATGTGCCTCTGAATGCTCATATTAATCAGGAAAGGACTCACGGACAAACTAGAAATCCAAGAGTGGAAGATAGAGAGGAAGATATTGGGACCAATCAAGAAAGGGAGTAAATACATAAGAAGACCCAAACAGGAGCTCTATACTTACTCTGAAAGAATTACAGTCGTGGCCAGGAAGAGATGTCTAGCATTTTATGGACACGTCTCCAGGATGCATCCAACCAGGCTGACCAACCAGCTACGCACTTACTGGCAAAGAAGGAAGACCAAGCCACCATGGCTGACAGAAGTGCACAAAGATCTGCTGGAACTGGAAGTTACGGAAAAAGACATAAAAGATCGAACGGCTCTCAGGAGTAAATTAAAGCAAATGAAGTTCCAGGAAAAAAAACAAGGAAGAAGACCGGTGCCCTCAGGGCAAAGGAGAGAAAAGAACAGCACAGCCAGAGGATGCGTGACTACTGGGCAAACATCAAGACACACTCCAAGCAAAATAGTTGAATATCGTGGTCCGTAGTTGGCCTATACGGAACAAGAAGAAGAACAGTGGCTAGAGGGTGGGCTAGATGATATTATTGTAGTTTTATAATAAACAATGATACGGTATATATTTGGCACAGGCTGTTGCCAATATTGCTATTAACATCATTCCACAGAACACAACATTTCAAACAAACTTTAATAATAGTTGATGCATTAAGAACTGTACTCACATACATGTAAACATATTCTCCTCTCCTGTGCTCGGATGAAGCAAATTTATGTTCCAGCTTGGTTTATGAGATCCTACTGTAATGATCTTAAGGGGTATAGAAGGAAATGGACTTCCTAATAAGAATTCCACTTTATTAATTATCTTGTCACACACAATCAGCATGTTAAAATAATTACGTACAGTACCACTAAAGTTAAAAACACACTAATTTATAGAAATTAATTTCAATCACAAAACTCACTAACACACTTGTACTGTACTTAGAACACCAGACAACTGAAAATGAAGAAATATATGTTTGTGTAAAATCTTCAATTCTGCAAGCTGTGAACAATGGCTGACGGGCTGCTTAAGGGCGCGGGTTGGGTCTATCTCCCCTAATCCGGTTTGACCTTCAAATAGACACAGAAGCAGGAAGTGAAATGGAGAGATCTTCTATTTCGCTCCAAAGCAACGTTATAGGCCAATTCTCTAGACCTGTGAGGAGAAAAGAAGATCCTTTCATAGCACATGCAACTCGCGTGCAAGACAATGCTATGTCCACGGTTTTCTCGCCCAGCCCTTCAAACCATATACTTTTCATGGAATGTTCTACAGAGTGGCCCTGGCTATGGCAGTACACCGTACGAGACTGCCAGGAACTTCTTAAGGGATACGTAATCTGTACTGAATGCTTTCTAGAGATTCAAGAAGGGAGAAACACTTAAAAATAGAATATCTGTAATTTAAAGCAACTGTTAATACATTCAATAAACAAATATTGTACCGCCCATGAATAATATAATATTAATATCCTGCAGCGTTGTATAGGGCACCACGATAACGAGAGGTAAAGTCAGGTGACTCATATCCTGACCTTGACAGCTACCATCCTGTAAATCGTATTTCCTTGGATTTTTCCACCAGACAAATTGCAGGATTACTCCATATTTCATGTCTCGGGATTCGTTTCCCAGTCCTAGACTCAATTATTACAGTTATACACCCACCAACACACAGGTTACCAGACACACCACTCTACATGGGACCTATGACAAAGATGTCCCCAGACACTAAAATGGCTAAAGAACAATGCCATTGATTCTGTCTGAGTATTTTCTAAGTAAACCTTGCTGGTTCTGAGAACAGTTGGCCATACACGTTGTGTAGAGGGAGAATTAAGTACGCCTGTACCACCCGACAGAAAATATGCTCTAAAATAAAACAAAGGAAGCTAATGGCTAAACCTATCAGCAATACAGCAAAAGAAACTTGTAGACCATGTAGGCCAAATGTTCTAATAGCAGGTACTTCTTCTATCAGCGAGTAAAATCACTTCCTTGTCGTTCCGTCGCATCGTACTGGAATACCCTCAATTCATACATCCGTTCCCAGTATTCCCGATTGATCAACCAGATATTTAAGAAACCTAAACTTTTTCTCATAGGGTGATCCCTTTCGCAAAACCGTACCCTATCAGAACTGTATGAATATAATCACTTAAAATGTGTACCTCATTAAACAATACGCGTGTCATTGAAGGGAACTTGTGGTGAACGTGATTGCCTGCTACAATGCTAAAGTTTCGGTAACGTGCGACTTCTGTTAACATTTCCCACATGTTTACTCTTGAAAACTTCAATTTTGGAACAATCCGTTGAAACCTATCCGAATCAACATTGAATGCGTAGGGAATTCGAGTAATAATTTGCAGACGAGATTCATCCAGTTGCTCAAAAGTGTATATCTGAATCTCTCGACCCGGTTCAGCAATCAAACCGAACATCTCCCTGATATGCACTTAACAATATGACGCTCGAGGTTAACAGCCAAACTGCCAACAGAGACCGTTGTAAATGAGACTCAAACAAATGCATTCTAGCCCATGATGTACCCAAGAAGATGCACACGATATCTTTGAATATTGTTGTTAATGGATATTGACGGAATCTGACAGATGTAAAGCATACAACGTGCCATGCCATGGAACATGAAATGAATGTAGGCCTAGATACCAGCGCTAGCCATACTTTCCAAGTCAAGCATCGAAATAGGACAGAGAATGGGGAATGATACCTTGCTTTAGGTACAATTATCACAAACTACATTCTATCTACAGGTTGTAAGAGGTTCAAGGCACGGATATTAGTTGGATTTGCATGAATTTTTACTAGAGCTAGATCAGTTCTTCTCAAAACTACATCATAATACGATTTCCATTGGGTACTGATATAGGTTGCAGGATACATATTTTTGTTTTCCAGGTTATTAATTCTGTAAGTAAAGTTCATTTTATCGGACATAACCAGCAGAAGCTGAAAATCTCCATCAAATAGTCTTGCCTTTTTTCTTCTTTCGAGTTGAGTCACTGAATTGCTGCCCAAGTTGACAGAGAGCTCGTAACCACTGAGATCCATTAACCTCTCTTCCACCAGCTGAGTTGAGATTACAAAATCTTGATAACTGTTGACTTCCAAGTGACCACCACCCGAAGCAAATGGGTTGTATGTGATGAATCTCCTTTTATTTCGGGTGTGAAGCATACTCAAAGGTTCGTCCACCAATATAATCTTCAGTGTCTCACATTTCTGCCATGTATGCTTAAGAAGCAAGAAATAGTCGGCTTTGGATTCAGAAGTACTTGATAGCAACCACATGATAAGGATTCTTGATTCGGGATGAAATGTCAGTTTGTTATTTTTTTCAGTACGTACGAATTCAAGCCTCGCCGAGTCTATGTAGCGTAGATACAAATATAATATTCAGTGACTAACATTTCTGCCATGTATGCTTAAGAAGCAAGAAATAGACAGCTTTTGATTCAGAAGTACTTGATCGCAACCACATGATAAGGATTCTCGATTCGGGATGAAATGCCAGTTCGATATCTTTTTCAGTACGTGCGAATTCAAGCTCCGCCGAGTCTATGTAGCGTACTGCTTTCTTTACACTCTCAACTATCAGCAAGTGGGCCTGGCCGGATTGCTCCCTTGTAGAGGTCGGGTGGTCGCACACTCGAATTGCAACTCCTCTAATTTGCTGAAGATCTGTCATGAGTTTATCAACGTAATTCTTCGTTTTTTTGATTGTGTTTATGTCTTGCTACTGAACCCAACGGTGTTAGGCTGACTGGTGTCGAACGTAGATCTCTGAGGTAGATGTATTCAGACTAGAGATACTAGCAAGGAACGAACACAATATCCTTTGAGGGAGTTTAAGCCATAAAAACCCCTAGAGAAAATACACATTAAATCACTGTTGTGATATGAACAAATTCTGACATTATTTGTTAATATAATGCAGGAAATAGTAGCAGAATACTGCAGTATTGGGCTGTAGGATGCATAGAATTCTGGACTTGGCGCAGAAAGTTTGAGCGCTTGACGGTTTGTAAATGGCTCTAGAATTTAGGCGTGGTTTCGTGGAGCCATATCAGTCACTGTGACCTACTTATGCCGTCTGGAGCAGGTCAGGACGGTAATATATGGGCAAGTTATTCCCCGTTACAGAATGAAAGGTCCAAGGGGATGAGAAGATACCAGTGTAATTTAATGATTACTCGTGATTGGAGTAACTCAGAGACATGAGGATTGCACCCATGTGAATGTATAGCCGGGAGGCTAATTATCAAACCGTTAAACATTGAAATCGAGGCAGATTTAATGTAACGCGCATTGACACAGTAAAGCTGAGGCTAGCGACAGGATCTGACCATGTCTTCGGGGATGAACCGATGACGCCGCGTGGGGAAGCGCTGGCAAAGGCAATTAATATTAATTAATTGGCCGATCGATCCTCGAGCACACAGACAGATATGTGATCAGCGAGGAAAAATGAACCATGAAAACGTTATTTCAAGACCAGAAACATACGGAGAGAGGAAATGACGCTGCAAGGAAATTTTCGACCTACTTTTTGTCTCCAAACGGATATAAGGTCGGCCGAGAGGACAGTCGGAGTCAGTGTAACCGTACTTGAGTGCAGAGAACACGTCACCTGAGTTCAGAGTGGAGCGCGCGGACTTTAACAGTTTGAGTGCAGCAACATAATAATCATGCATTAAGGCATTAATTAAGAACGATTAATGTAGTCAGTTGAACCGCAGTCTAGTGCGAAGCGCACGTTACCGGGGTCCAGGAAGGGACGCTCGGACTTCAGTATGAAGAGCCATGCAGTAAGGCCTTTATTAATAACAATTATTAAGGACAGTCGTGCCATACGTTTATAGTCGGCATTACGAGGGTCTACTATCGAGCACGCAGAAAATGTACCGTGTGATATACAAGGTAGGACAATTGAAAGTGGTAATTGCACAAGTACAATGTACAATGGATGAGCGCAGTACATAAGCTATTGGTTAGACATATAATAGGATGTCGTATTGCGCAGATATAAACTTTGTTATGCAAGTGATGAAATTTCTCAGGGATACCACTGTAATTAATGCTCAGGACGATGTGCAAGCATATTTATGCGATATCAGGAAATTTATCTAAGGATAGAGATTGATAGACAGATTGGGGGACCGCTAGGAATCCTTAGGCAGAGAATCGAGACTTTTGGACGAGATGCGGGAGAGCAGCGGATAATAGATCTTCAACGCCTGCATTTTTGATATTCTGCAAGGAAGGGTCAACCATTAAGAAATGTACATAGTGATCGTGTGATTTTAGTGATGATCATTTAAATATATGTAAAATAAATAGTGTAACAAGTGATATAACGTGTTGTGTGAAGAAGGAAGCAACAGCTTCGACATGGGGAAGCAATGTGCAGAGTGTTTTGTAAGGCAAAAATTATGTAAAATGTGTGTGGAAAGTGTAAGAATGCCTTGCTAATTTGCAAATTATGGCGGGCATTACTGGAAGAAATGCGTGGTCGGAGCCACCAGATTAACCAATGTGATTACCCAAAAACCGTGATTTTGTAGTAATTATAGTCCACTGTATGTTGAGTGATTTCAAAATTTATAGAATATGCAAATAAGAGTAAATTTTAGGAGGTAGAACCTCGAGATATTAATGTTGGGTTGATTTTAGTGAAGTTGAGATGTCTTTGTACATCATTGAGTGGATAAATCGTTACCACTAATGTAAAAATGGCAATTGAGTTATATAGAAAGTTAACGTAACGAACACGGATGTTCGGTTATTGAATACGGTTACGTTGTGTCGGTTATGGTAATGTATGTCAGTAATAATAATAATAATAATAATAATAATAATAATAATAATAATAATAA
Source organism: Meconema thalassinum (assembly GCA_946902985.2). Taxonomy (NCBI): domain Eukaryota; kingdom Metazoa; phylum Arthropoda; class Insecta; order Orthoptera; family Tettigoniidae; genus Meconema; species Meconema thalassinum. The sequence goes on along the minus strand of OX336388.2, from coordinate 2,061,041,957 downwards.
GGAGAATAAATAAATACACATCAGGGAAAAATGGTTGTAAGCAAAATATATATGCTAATTGGAATATTTGTGTATCCGAGCGGTAGTATTATACGTGTTGGGCTAAGTAAAGGAATTTAATATCAGAGTATATTATGATAATGGAAATAAATATGCAAGAATCTAGGAACTGGAAGGGTTTAATAGAGAATTGAATTCGCAGCTTGATGAATAAGCCTGTGAGAGTAATTGATAGATTTTATCTTACTAATTAAAGGACGGGATCATATCACGATGGTCAGGGGAGCCAGGTAATCTACTCGACGTGTGAACTCTCGTATAGCCTAGTGCATACAGAGATATTATTGCCAGAGGGTATTTGGTGAAAAAGGAAACCCTAGCTCTGTGGATTGCTATGAAATGTTCCGGGTTCGAATCCAGTGGTGTATGGGAGGATAACACTGGACACCTCAGCATGGCACCTGATATCGACCGAGAACTAGCTATTGAATAATTCAGCTCCTGATAGTGAATTTTTGACGGCAGGATGTGCCTGACCGTGTCATTTAATAAGATGCCGGCTAGCCCAATTCGACAGGTGTATGATGAATCTCATTCCTTCTTATAATGTAAATGGACCTGTTTAGGCCAGCTATTAATATCCTAAGGTTAGGAATAAATGCTTAAACAATTCCATAACCTATCTTGCATACAGTTTAGTTAAATCATATGGGATGTACCAGTGAGACTGCACTATTGTATTTAAGGCCACATGCTACTGCTTGGAGATAAAGAAAGAGGGAATATAGTGAAGGACGGAGCAAGTGTTTTGTTACCGCCCGACTCAGACCCATTGTATACAGGAAGAGCCGAGGGAGAGATTTTAAACGACCCTTGCAGGGTGACATTTAGAGTGGAAAGACTTTGAAACCCTGTTTGTAATAAAAGAATCATTGTTGTATTGTATAATGAATGTGTGTGGTTTGAAACACATTGATAATTAAGGATCATTCTGATAACTTAATACTTGGCAAACGTATGAGTTGTTGCAAGTTGCATTTTTATACTGACATTGTCACCTCTTTCCAAAGGTGGACACTAGATGCCATAGGCTATGCCCACGCAAGGGTAGCATAATATACCATCCGACACAGCGGTAACGGAATCTTTGAAATTGAACTCATGACGGCATACAGTGGAACTGCAGAAAAGGAACTGCAGAAAGGGGTATAATTACAAGTAACAGGAGAGTTGCAAGTAAACATGATGTGCAACCCGTAAATTGCTTAATGCATGGTAAAGCATATTGGTGGGAAGAGAGATACAGAACACAATTGTACGCATAATGTAAATTAGGATGTGTTGAGAGTAAACAATTAAGATTGTGAAATTAAAGTGGTCACAATAGGTGACGTGAGATTATAAGTACAGTTTTATGTGTGATTTACCAGTGCATCAGCGCACTTGAGAATGAATTTTATGTTAATCTCATGGTAAATGAATGAATAATCATTTGGATTTACGAGGATAAAGTGCGAATATTAGTGGATTGAAGGAATAATTTTGCATTGTTTTGTGTTATATTGTTGGGATTGTGTTTTTGTTTGTGTGAAGCCATGATTTAGAGCTCAATTAAAGTCTTTAGAATAGAGTTGGGCTTTATTATTGTAGAGTTGATACCTTTTAGTCTCAGATCAAAAATATGCAACTGCTCAGTGGGTGAACGGTACACGCCTGAGGACTGATGCTGGCTGGAGGCAGAAGCATGTTTTCCATGGAAATTACTCACATGGGTACACTACTAAGATTATATTTAGGGATGTAGCCTCATTGAGTAACCAGCCAGTCCAAATATGGGAATCAGCAAAAACTAAGAAAATTGTAAGACAATATATGGCACTTCCTAAGATATCGGTGATCTACCTTGGTGACACTTCAACTGAATTAGAACTGCACTGACAGTATTACACGTGTTCAGAGAATGTAATTTGTTAATGAACCAGAGAAACTGGTGTGAATATGCACTATTAATGATAACACGTGTACAAATATTCAGAATCTTCCTTACTAAGGATGGAAAGACCACAGCAAGGTCTGAGCTAAAGTGAATCACACAAATGGCCTAACTTCCATGTAAGCGGTGTATTGAATACGTAGTTGACACTTTAGGCAATCGTTGGAAATAACGCAGCTGTTCAGAAGTGTAATTCACTTAGATGGAGTTCGATAGCGTGTCGACAAAGCTACGATGTTGTTAGCATATCGTTCATTATGAAGAGTTTATAATCCGCCTGGTACATTAGTTGAATTTTACGTAATCACCTATTTCCATTAAATTTAATGGGGTTTATTTCGAATAATATAACAGTCCAGAACTAAGGTTCACACTAAACCCGTTCAGTTCCCTTATTAAGTAGCTCTTACGTAATCACCCATTTCCATTTCCTCTAATGAGGTTCATATTTAAATTATAATAGTCCTGACCCAACGTTTCCTCGGGTTACAAACAGTGTTATTCAGACATTAAATGTTTATTGCATATTTCCAAAGAAGGTGGGAACCATTAGTTCCTAGAGAATGTGACTCGCATGCAGAGGGAACTAAATTGAAATAATTGATTTTGTTGTTACTGATTCGTTTAGGGGTTTCAAAATCGTAGATGTTTCAGATCCGTGTGCTTAAGAGTGAGTATCTATCCGAAATTCGTATGTTAATCCATGTTTTTGTGGTGTCTATAGGCTATAAATGTGCGTATTTGTAATTGAGGCGAGGACTGGGAAGGAGACGGCCGTGGCCTTAAGTCAGAAACCATGCCGGAAATCGCCTGGGTGTAGAAATGGGATACCGAGGAAATCTACTTAGGAATCAAACCCGTTTCTTTTCAATTTTTTGGAGTGTACCCCTTTCCAGCTCTGAGACCAGAATTAAGTTTCTTGGTAGAGGTAGAAATCGAACCCGGGATGACAGCCAAAAAAGCTAAGCGCCACAATTAATTTCTCCACTTGAAGTTACTGTCCACCAACATTTGACCAATCTTTTTGCAAGCCTGATGGTAGACCACAGATTGAAAATAAATATACGCATTAATAAATATACATCCTGAGCATTACTCGTAAACAATCAGACAATAGACAATGTTAGTTTGTATATTGGCACCTGCGCCTCTTTACTGAGAGAACTAAAAGCTCAAGCAGCCATAACCTCCCAATAAAGGCTTCCAAAAAGACGGTATATTGGCTTTCATGGCCAGTGAATTAAAACTCAGCAATTTTTCTCGGTTTGTGCCGTGTCTTGTGTGGGGTTTCGCCTAGGACACCAAGCTGGAACATCAGCGGGCTCTTGGTATCCCCACCCGGACCCCCACAGGAGTAGCGAATTACGCGCTACCTCTCTTTTTATGAAGCGCACCTGTGACTCTTTACTGCGAGAACTAAAAGGGACACCAAGAGCCCGCTGATGAGCCACCTTGGTGTCCTAGGCGAAACTCCACACAAGACACGGCACAAACTTTGGAAAATTGCTGAGTTTTAATTCACTGGCCGTGAAAGCCAATATACCATATTTTTGGAAGCCTACATAGGAAGGCTATGGCTGCTTGAGCCTTTAGTTTTCTCAGTAAACAGGCGCAGGTGCGCTTCATAAAAAGGGAGGTAGCGCGCAGTTCGCTACCCCTGTGGGGGTCTGGGCGGCGACACCAAGGGCCCGCTGATAAGCCAGCTTGGTGTCCTAGGTGAAACCCCACACAAGACACGGCACAAAGCTAGAAAATTTGCTGCGTTACAATGTTAGTTAATTAACACTAGGAAGTGGGGGCAATGGGGCCCTGTTTAATAGTGTTAATGTATTTTTTCCAGGAGTGAATTTAAATATTATGTATACTTTGTGCCCCACCCATTCATTGGGCAAGGTCGTGTTGACCGACTGAGGAGCTGCGAATGACAGTGTTGCTTGGAACATAAAAAACCAATACCAATTCTCTTTTTGCATTTCCAGATATTAACATGCCCTTTATATTTTGGAGGCGATCTTTCGAATAGAACAACAAGATGTTTAGTAAAGAACATATAGCCAACTTTCTCCTCAATGCATGGGTATAGGTATAACTCTTTGTCCTTTTCAAGGAGTATAATTGGATGAGTCGCCTCCGTAGCGTAGCGGTCAGCATGATTAACTGCCGCTCCGGAGGTCCTGGGTTCGATTCCCGGCTCTGCCACGAAATTTGAAAAGTGCTACGAGGACTAGAACGGGGTCTAGTTAGACTCGGGTGGCCCAAATGAGTAGAGAGGGTTCGATTTCCACCTCAGTCATTCTCGATTTTTTTCCCGTGGTTTCCCACTTCGTCTTCGCGCAAATGCCAGGATGGTTCCTACTGTAAGGCCATGGCAGCCTCCTTCCCTCTTCCTTGCCTATCCATCCTAACCTTCCCCTACATTCCTTCATGAAGCCCATGTCCGCTTTGCAGGTGAAGCCGTCTGGGCGAGGTGCTTATCACACCTCCCCAGTTGTATCCTCTCCGACTAGATGTTCCAAGCTCTAGGACACTGCCTGGAATGTAGTCCAGTCAAATTAGACCAAAAATGATGGTTTTGCTGCATTAAATCATGTAGTTCCAATTTTTTCTGGAATGTGTAGAGGGAGGTCCCCTGAACAACGCCTAATAAAGTCCCGTCGAATTCAGGTGCTGCGGGGGGGGGGGGGGGCAGAGGGGGGCTCGAAGACCCCCCTTTTTGGTTTTTGGCGCATAACTTTCAAACGGTGCATCTTACAGAAATTTTTATACTTTCCTAACTGAAAGGTAATTAAATGCCCTACAAAATAGTATATTCATTTTCACACCTGTGGGTTACCTTCTTCAAGATATGAGCTAGTAAACATGGAAAATTTGCAGAAAAATATGTAGCGCCTGACGTTTCTAGTCAAACTTGCCCTTCCAATTCGTTTGCCTTCCATTTTACAGGAAAGTTGTAAGGAAGGAAGTTGTAGAGCACGAAGTTGCCTTCAAAAATATATATACTTATGCTAATTTATCTTTATATCTTTAAACGTTATAGCGTTTTGACGTATCGGGGTCGGTTTCGAGATTTTGCTAGTAAACTGCTCATTATTTACTTATGTTTTCAACGGCTTTAACTCTCTGTAACTCGTTATTTATTGATTATGTAAACATAAATGGTATTTATTACCCATATAAATAATGATATATACCTAGAATGTATATGAACGCAGTGGCGTATATATGATTGTTTTGGAGGAGCCCAATATTTCGGAATACAATTTCGTTTTTTTTTTGGAATGAAAACATGATCAAAATCTAATACTGTAGTTTGCAGTCCAGCCCATCGGAGTATACCGGTATATATATATATTCTGAAGAGTTCGTTATTTTTCGTTGTATATATTCTTCAGAAATAAGTTATAAATGCCTCTTTTATAGTTAACGCCACTGTTACCCTCTTATAATAAAAATAAATTTACTTGTTGGACAAAGAGAAACTTGAATATGTCATTCAATTGTTTAAAATGTTCATAAATTACTGACCAAATTGGGGGGGGGGGGGGGGGTGTTGGTTATAAACTGTATATGTTTGAAATGCGTACATTTTTCTGTGAGACTGTACCTAGCCCGTTTAGTACGTGTTAGTGCGTAAAATGGGTCACCTGGTACGTCCCCAATTACCGGTGTCCACTGTAAATATATGTCTGGAACCTATACACCAAGGTACAAGAAGGCCACAGTTTAAAAAAGTGACCACCTAGGAATGAGACATAGAGAGGATAAATTAGAATTGTTACTCAATAACATGAGCAAAGTAAATTTCGATATAATAATTTGTGGGGATGTAAATGTGGATTTCTTAAAACTTGATAGAAATTGTGAATTATTAACACAGTAACTAATTTCCTATGGACTGAAACCTACAGTAAATACACCAACAAGAATAACAAAATTTAGTAAAACCACTCCTGATCAAATTTTTATGAATACAGATAAATATCACCATTCAATAGAAGTCTATTGTCCGGGTTTTAGTGACCACCATGGACAAATACTGAGTTTTGAAGTATCAGAAGTAATCAATAATAATGATAATGGAGTAAAATCAAAGTGCAGGTCATTCACTGAATCAAATGTTACATATTTCAATGACTTATTAAATAAGGAAACATGGTCAGAAATTTATGAACTAGAAAATGTAAATGATAAATTTAATGCATTTAACAGTACCCTAAAATACTATTTTGAAATAGCATTCCCCTTTAAACGAAGAACTGTTCAAAATAACAAAACTAGCAATTGGATAACAACAGGGATTATAAATTCATGTCAAAGAAAGAAATTTCTACACAAATTATATAAACAATACCACACAACACCTGAATTCAATTTATACTACAAAAAATACACTAGCATATTAAATAAGGTAATAAGACTAGCAAAGAAAATGCATAATGATAATTTTATTTCCCAATCATCGAATAAAAACAGGGCTATGTGGTCCGCGATAAAGAAAGAAACTGGAAAATCTGCTAAAATACAAAGGAACATTACACTGACCAGAAATAATAAAGTGATTAATAATCCAGAGGAAATAGCAAACACTTTTAATGACTATTTTCTGGAAATTCCACAAAAATTAATAAATAAATCACAGGTAAATACACTAAATTCTAATAATAAAATAAATATATGCAGTGATTCTTTATTTATAAATCATGTCACAAGTGAAGAGGTAAGAATAGTTATAAAAGAGCTAAAAAATAAATTCTGTGCTGGCATTGATGGCATCCCTGATGCAATTTTAAAGAAATGTGCAGAAAATATAATAAATCCACTTACGCACTTAATAAAAAGTTCAATTCTCTCAGGAACTTACCCGGATATTTTGAAGTTATCAAAAGTAATTCCAGTGCACAAAAACGGTTCAAAAGATGAATTATATAACTATCGTCCTATTACCTTACCAACTGGTATTGCAAAAATTGTGGAAAAAATTATGTATAAGAGACTGATAAGTTTCATAGAAAAAAATAAAATATTATCGAACTCACAACATGGATTTAGAACGGAAAAATCTACACAGACAGCAATTTACGAATGTAGTAATAGTATACTGAAATTAATTGACAATAAGGAACATGTAACTGGCCTATTCTTGGATTTATCGAAAGCATTTGATGTTGTTGACCATAAAATCCTCCTTACCAAACTAAATCAATATGGTGTTAGAGGTCTAGCTAATAAATGGATGGAGTCTTACTTAACAAGGCGTAAACAAATAGTAAGCTTGAGACACAAGGATGATGGAACCAAATTACTTAATGAAACATTGTCCAGTGAGGGAATTATTGAATTTGGAGTACCCCAGGGATCGGTTTAGGGCCCACTACTCTTTCTTCTATATATCAATGATATAACACAGAACGTTCATTCACATAAGGAAATTTTGTTTGCGGACGATACAACACTCGTAATAAAAGGTGAAACTAAACAGGTCATACAGCAGTCTGCTGACTCCGTTACAGGAGAGTTAACCAAATGGTCACAAGATAATCGCCTCATAATAAACTATAAAAAGACAGTATGTCTAAATTTCCACACTATACAGAATAGGAATCCTGCGATGCCCAATATAACATTAAATGGTCATCGAATAGAAAATAAATCAGAAACAAAGTTTTTAGGACTATGGATACAACAAGACTTGAAATGGAATAAACATATACAATATCTGAATACTAAACTGAACTCGATGTGCTTTGCGTTACGTATTTTGAAAACCTGCACTAGCATGCACACATTAAGAAATACTTATTTTGCTTATTTCCATTCATACTTAAGATATGGGATCATATTTTGGGGTATGTCGTCAGATGTACTAAGCACGTTTAGGATACAAAAGAGGGCGATTAGAATTATGGCAAATGTAAACTCTAGAGGATCATGTAGACCTCTGTTTAAAGATTTAAACATTCTCCCACTGCCCTGCATATATATCTTTGAAAGTATTATGTTTTATAAAAAGAATTTAATGAATAAAGATGTTTTTCTTAAAACAAACAATGATGTTCATAGGCATAACACAAGACAAAATCAAAACATTCATATTTCACACACACACACACAAGCATATATCAAAATGGAACTTTTCACACTGGAGTTAAATTATACAATAAACTACCCCAGTATATAAAACTGGCCCCAAAAATAAAAACCTTTGATAGAATGTTGAAAGCTTATCTGCAGTGCCAATGTGTTTACTCAGTAGTTGAATATTTTAGCGTATAGGAGTGATGGAATCTATAACTATATTTTACTTTTTAATTTAATTTTAATACCTAGCTGTATGTTGTTGTATTTATAGAATTAAGTTTTCATATTATGATAATAGAGTGAGGAGTAAATAGTTGTGCAATAAGATTGTATCTATTAAGATTTGCTATTATAATAATTTATAAATAGTTATAATCTTAGTAATATATACCTGTTAGTTCTTTTATTTTATAAATGTAAATTCTGACGTGTCCTATATCAAAAATGTATTGAATGCATGTATTTGATCAAATGGAATTAATAAAAATCTATCTATCTATCTATCTAAGTAACAACCCAAACATAATTCTAATACAATCGGTTTTTTTTTACTAGCAAACATTTCATACTCCTCACCGTCCAACTCTTCTGACTCTAATTGAATGGGAGCACTGTTGGTGCAAGCGCCGTAGCAATTGCCACAGACAGGTGAGCAGTGGATGCCGGCTTTCCGGCATCCACATCTCATACCGCAGCCTGTGGCACAACGGCAAAATATAGAATTGAGCACGCTGTCAAGTGCAGTAGCGGCCTTGGTCTTAATAGGAATCAGATATCCCCCATCTCCCCTTGTCCAACCCCAACGATCAGGTTCGAGAAGACAGACTGTACTCCACCCAACAACTTCAGACCTTGCCAATTCTGCCAGTACATTCTATTTATCCATGGCTTCACTGGATGCGATACCACTTCTGCCATTTTAGGGAGAAGTAAAGCAGCCATAATCAAATGTTTCGAGCGGTATCCTAACGAAACCAAAAGCATCGCTGAAGTTTTTATGACTCCACATCCTCGCCGGGAGATATCGCTGAAGCTGGGGAACAAATGTTCCTACTGATGGTATCAGGCACCACTCCACGAGCATGACTTCAATCATCACAGGTACATTTCATTTTGTATTGCATGTACTAACTTCGTTGCTGTTTGATAAATACATATTCTATTGTATTATGTTCTATTCACAGGTACATGTGCTTTGTCAAATCGTCAGCCAAGATGAAAGCAAACTTGTCTTCATTGCCACCTACAAAAGATGCTGCTCTATATCACTCGTGCAGAGTGTTTCTACAGATTCAGCAGTGGTTTGGAAATGAAACATTCGAACCTGAACGTTGGGGTTGGACAAGGGGAGATGGGGGATATCTGACTCCTATTAAGACCAAGGCCGCTATTGCACCTGACAGCGTGCTCAATTCTGTATTTTGCCGTTGTGCCACAGGCTGCGGTATGAGATGTGGATGCCGGAAAGCCGGCATCCACTGCTCACCTGTCTGTGGCAATTGCCACGGCGCTTGCACCAACAGTGCTCCCATTCAATTAGAGTCAGAAGAGTTGGACGGTGAGGAGTATGAAATGTTTGCTAGTTAAAAAAAAACACGATTGTATTAGAATTATGTGTGGGTTGTTACTTATTCCTCTCTATGTCTCATTCCTAGGTGGTCACTTTTTTTAAACTGTGGCCTTCTTGTACCTTGGTGTATAGGTTCCAGACATACATTTACAGTGGACACCGGTAATTGGGGACGTACCAGGTGACCCATTTTACGCACTAACACGTACTAAACGGGCTAGGTACAGTCTCACAGAAAAATGTACGCATTTCAAACATATACAGTTTATAACCAACACCCCCCCCCCCCCAATTTGGTCAGTAATTTATGAACATTTTAAACAATTGAATGACATATTCAAGTTTCTCTTTGTCCAACAAGTAAATTTATTTTTATTATAAGAGGGTAACAGTGGCGTTAACTATAAAAGAGGCATTTATAACTTATTTCTAAAGAATATATACAACGAAAAATAACGAACTCTTCAGAATATATATATATACCGGTATACTCCGATGGGCTGGACTGCAAACTACAGTATTAGATCTTGATCATGTTTTCATTCCAAAAAAAAAAACGAAATTGTATTCCGAAATATTGGGCTCCCCCAAAACAATCATATATACGCCACTGCGTTCATATATATTTATACATTCTAGGTATATATCATTATTTATATGAGTAATAAATACCATTTATGTTTACATAATCAATAAATAACGAGTTACAGAGAGTTAAAGCCGTTGAAAACATAAGTAAATAATGAGCAGTTTACTAGCAAAATCTCGAAACCGACCCCGATACGTCAAAACGCTATAACGTTTAAAGATATAAAGATAAATTAGCATAAGTATATATATTTTTGAAGGCAACTTCGTGCTCTACAACTTCCTTCCTCACAACTTTCCTGTAAAATGGAAGGCAAACGAATTGGAAGGGCAAGTTTGACGAGAAACGTCAGGCGCTACATATTTTTCTGCAAATTTTCCATGTTTACCAGCTCATATCTTGAAGAAGGTAACCCACAGGTGTGAAAATGAATATACTATTTTGTAGGGCATTCAATTACCTTTCAGTTAGGAAAGTATAAACATTTCTGTAAGATGCACCGTTTGAAAGTTATGCGCCAAAACCAAAAAGGGGGGTCTTCGAGCCCCCCTCTGCCCCCCCGCAGCACCTGAATTCGACGGGACTTTATTAGGCGTTGTTCAGGGGACCTCCGTCTACACATTCCAGAAAAAATTGGAACTACATGATTTAATGCAGCAAAAAATCCTAATTTGACTGGACTAATGGCGGTAGGAGTGAGCCTCCCCGCTGAGTCCGTTGGAGCCACCACCCTGGAGGGTAAAATCGATTTTTAAATAGTACATTATGCAACGAGCCTATAATGACTATAATTAAGACACGAGTATGTTTATAAAACGAGCTTTAGCGAGTTTTATAATTTTCATACGAGTGTCTTAATTACCATTATAGGCGAGTTGCATACGACTGTTTATGTTCGACGATAATTATAACTTTATTACATGTTTTAACATAAATATTCACAAATATCTGTTCAGTAACTAGAATTTTGTGATCGGGTGGTGCGCTAGGTAGCATATCTCCATGTCCCAAGCTCTCTGGCCGACCGACGCATGCGCTCTGTGTGCTTGCAATGCCATATGCAGGCCATATGTTTACATCTGCCGCCCCTCAGTAATATTGTCACCGGAGTCTTTTCAAGGAAATGCGCTGTGTAGAAATTAATGTTGGTGATTCTAAGGTACAGTGCTATTTCTTGTCTCATATTCGCCAGTTTATTTACGCGAACATATGGACGGTGCGCATTCCATGTCGGTAATTTATTATAGTTCGATGTTGTTTTTATGTCCAACATGTTGGATTTTGAGCGCATGCGCGAAGGTATCGTTACCTAATTGGTCAATGAACGAGCTCTGATTGGCTGGAGAAACTGTATCATAATGGAAAACAGTGTTATAATGACCATCATTATGATACAGTTTTCTGACACATAATAGTGAGGGTCGAACATAAAAATAATAATAATTGGATATTGGTTGTAGTTGCTGTTTGAAATATAACGTTCCATACGGATATTATACGTTGATTGATTGAATCCTCACCTGAATTATAAATACACACACTAATACAGTCATCACAATAACACAGAATTCAACACTCATCCAAGTACACGGGGCTAAATGACCATGATGTCCATGCATCTCAAACGAAACTACAACAACAACAGCTTCCTGCACATATCCTTCCTCATATAAAAGCACACACACTAGTAAGCCTACAGACATCACAGTGACACAGGTTATCAGACAACTTTTACTCACACCCAAGTACAAGGGGCTACAAGACCATCATGCCGCAAAACCCCTAAAGAATCAACAACAAACCAAGAACAACAATAGACTCTACCGCGGATCAAGGGCAACGAATTTTAATCGCTGTAATTATGTGTTGTAATATGTGGTGTTTTAAGTATCCAGTATATGTCATATTTTCGAATTCAAATACACACCATATTTGCTTAACATTATAACGTGTGAGTAGTTATAAATCAATAAATACAACAGCAACAAAAGAAGTAAGAAATATTGAACCTGCTGGAATTCGATCCACGAACATCCAGAATATGATCCCAGGTCGTTAGTATTATGCCACACATACCGTACACTAATACTTGGTTAACAACTGGATTTGTATAATTCTTGGATATTTTGTCTTGCAATAAACGATTTCATTAGCGTTTTCTTCCGTTTCTATAAATCATTTGATACTAAATATGTATTATTTTCTTCAGTTCATTCCTAAAAGGATATAGACTGAAATATATGGATTTGCGAGCAAACAATAACGGCTATTTTGACCCAACGGGACGGCACGGACAAGCACGATATGGCACGGTCAGCCTGAACTGTTAGTCACTACTGCGATTGCATATTCTATTTTAAAATGCTAATATCCTGCCGGTCGCCTCCTTGAGGACAGTTTAAACTTCCCTACATACGATGAGCGTATTTGGTAAGACCAGGCCTTGTTGAATCGGAAGTTACGGTTGAGATATAATACTTGCATGATTCATACTTCCGCCATCTTGAAACTATTTGGCTGATGACCTTGTAGCTTTGTCAAAAGACGCTTCCCTCATTAAGGTATATTGTTGAAAAATTTGATAGAGATCGGATGCTCAGGTTAGTCGTAATTTGATTTAAGCTCAGAACATTTGGGTGGGCGCCATTTCTTTTTGCTATGATGGCGCAATATACAAATGACACTGAGTTGTCCCTTGCTAGTGCTATCTCTGTATCAAAGGTGGTTCGATTTGGTTTCGTTGTGTTTGAATTGATAGGGGCGAACAATTTGCATACATACGAGCCGCCATCTTCAAACTATTGGGATGATGACCTTGTAGTTTGGTCAAAAGACGCTTCCCACACGAAAATATGTTGTTGAAAAACTTGGTAGGGATCAGATGATTAGGTTAGTCGTATTTTGATTCAAGCTTTGAACATTGGGTGGCCGCCATTACATTTCCGTCGAGATGGCGGCGATATAAAGCATGATACTTAGATGCCCTTTGCTAGTGATAACTCTGTACCAAATTTTGTTCAATTCGGTTTGAATTGAAAGAGGGCGACAGACATACCAAATCACACACACATACACACACACTCACACACACACAAACATACACACAATTTGTTGGCCCTGTGTAGATCTCATAAGTATTTTGTCATTCTTTGCAAAAATCGAAATTAGGCTAACAACTAATCTCCTTCGCTAATATGTCTGAAATGAGGCGACTGGCAGAAACAATGTTAACACAGGTTGTTGTTGCGCTCTTGGAGTGATCACCAATCAACAGCGACTACAATAATAACCAGACGACAAACGCCGTATAAATTCGCAAATTCATGATCAAAACATCGAGACGCCAATTCTCAAAACGTCCATTTTGGAAATTGGTTGTTATTCTTCCAAGACAATGAAATATGCTACATGTGTTTACTTTATGATTCCATACGAATCAAACGATACAAATTATAATTATGAAACTTACAAGTAGTATTTACCTCCCATGTTGTGCTGCTGCTCTGCCACTTAAAAAAAGGAAAAATACATTTCACTGACAACTATGGGGGAGAAAGGAAAAACCAGTTTCGTCCAGTTAACAGCCCGGTTTCAGTCGACCACAACTGGTGCTAGAGTGAACACGAAACTGCTCGAAGCTCCAGCCAGGAAGACAACCAGATAAGTAGCAGCCTGTATTATTACAGTATAACCATAGTTGATTTTTTACAACCATATAGTCACCCCAAACAGACAAACTCCGGATTTCTATCACCATTTTAGCATTTCACCTAACATTAGATATACTACATTTAGCATACACTGACAGTTGAATTACCAATACTGCAACTAAATAATTGTACATATTTTAAATGTTTTTCACCTGCATTCTCAAACATAGATATTACAGCCTAAGTGTAATGGATCTGATGATGATCACTTGACGATCGAAACTGGTCATCCTAGTGTATTTATTAATCTCATGTAATTTATTTCAGGATTAGGACATAACTCAGCTCTTTTTGGGTACATTCGTGTTGACCGACTGAAAAGCACCAAACTTTTGTTTACTTAGGCAACACTGAAAAAATGGCTTCAAACCCTACAATGGTTGTATCTTATAATGTGCTTAGTTAGTTTTGTAATGCAAATACACAACTATTGTACTACAAATTCTAGAGCTGAGTACCGTTATGTATAATTAGTCGGTATCCAGTACAGCGCCCGTTTCAACTGCTCACTACTCTCCATAGACTGGCTAGTGTAAGCCTCGGATAGCATCCTCGCTTAGTTGTTGTGGCGCTATCTACCTCATGAACTGTACTATTACTGGTATGCCTAAAGGATACTCACGTAATCTGTTGTTGGTTCGTAGAAATTTCTTAACTTGTGTGTTGAAGCCTGCAGACCGACTGAAAATCATTATATTACGAAGAACGAAATACCAAACGATGTCGACGTTTAACACTTAAGTAGAAGTAGTCAATCGTTAGAAAATCTTGATGCTTCTCGAAGACGAAAAACATATGAGTTGTTTAATATGATACGATGTTCAAATCTTGTGAGAACAAATAACTTTTGCAATTTTAGCTTAATTCCATGTATGAACAAATAGACATTTGATATCACCTTTTGACCGTGTATGTGTATGTGTATGTGTGTGTGTCCTCCCCTAATGAAATCTAAACAGCTGGAGCAATTACCATGAAACTCGGTAAGATCATAGTACTATTTTGGTCAACCCCGACCGTGCTCTTCAACTGTATTACGTCTCATCAATCCAACATGGCGGCTGTGCGAAATACATCACCAGCATTCTATATCTCTGAATCTGTTGCTGATATCACCCTGAAACTTTATACGGTGATAAAGGGCACAACTATAAGTTCAACTATGTGACTTTCAAAAACCTGTTAACTAGAAAACGTACATGGCGGCCAAGCAAAGTTGAAACATTCAAATAGACTTTCCTCGCGATTTAACCATCTGAACACAGTGAAACTTGTACAGCAAATATTTATACACATTGCCTTGATTTCATGTGCCCTAATCATGCGATCGAAGTCAACGTTTGAATAATGAACCAACGCAATAATCCTCATCTAATAATACATAAATCTAAGGCCTACATATATTAAGATCCAACATGGCGACCATTCGAAATATTTTGACGTTTCTCAATATCTATTAATCTATGGCAGCAATCAAACTGAAATTTTGTATGTTGTTAGAGGTTGCAAACGTAAGTTTATATATGGGACTTTCAACAACCTGGTGAGCACTAATCCAACATGGCGGTGACGTGAAATTCAAATATTTAAATGGACGTTTCTCGCGATTTAACCATCCTAGCGCAGTGAAACATGATACGGTATATGCTTATACAAATTTTAATCCCCTGGAATATAATTTATTTCAATTGTTTTTACAACCACCAGGTGGTGGCTACGCGAAATTTTAAAATTTCGTTTTTATGTCTCATGTCCTAATCATACGATTGAAGTTTGAATAATACACCTAAACAATAATCTTCATGTAATAGTAGATAACTCTAAGGCCTATATATATGAAAACCAACATGGCAAACATCCGAAATATTTAGACGGTTCTCACTATCTACGAATCTATTACAGCAATCAAACTGAAATATTGTATGTTGATAGAGCCAATTTACATAAGTAGGATATATGAAAATAGGCTGTATAGTTCTTCAGGGAACTACGGTACTTTTTGTCATTCAGTTCTTCGTGGTTACCTCATTTCTTTTACTGTCTGCCTTTCACAGCTCTACTTCAGATGGTGTTAGTATCGCTTAAGCGTACCAAGAATAGTGCAGTTCACGGAATAACGAGGTAGATAGTGCCACAACAACTAAGCGAGGAAGTTTTCCGGGGCTTACACCAACAAGTCCAAGGAGAGTAGTGAGTGGAAACGGTCGCTGTACAGGGTATCTCAAATACCAGAGAAATTAAACGTCCTTGATACTTATATTAAGCCTTTTTTTTTCATTATGTCCAATTATGAAACATAATACGTTATGAAAGTTTCAAGGGGTGTTCTTATCCTTAGAATGCTTCAAATTGTTCGCTCTCTACGTTTTTAAACTGAACACCAGTCCACTGAACCTTACTCGAGAGTGACACGGTGTTCTCTCTTCGTAGGGCAGGCAAGAGGAGAACTTGGGCAGTCAACCAGCTACAGAGTGCTTGGCCCCTGAATGTTGATGCGAACGAACATCACAGTCACAGCTTTACCTAAAGCAAGCGTATGACATTTGGCCCGGCACGTTATGACGCTGCCTGTCTTCTCAGTTGTTGTTGCTGTTCTCTTTCTTCATCTTGTTTGAGTTTTCAGTGTATTGTCAGGTTTAATGCAGCTGTCCATACCTCCCTGTCATGAGCTAATAGTTTCATTTGTACATAGCTAACTCACCGTACATCCGAGGCTGTCTGTTTAACATATTCTAACCTAGGTCAACCGCTGAAGTTCTAGTACTCAACCCTTCCTTCCGTGACTAAGTTTGCTATTCATGGGTATCTTAGTATGTGCTGTATCATACCAAGCTGACTCTTCTCTTCATTAGCAGTCGCCTGAAACATCTCTCCTCGCCCTAGTGTCTTAACACTACTTCATTTGCTACTCTTCACAGTTCTCCTGTAACACCACATTTCAAACACCGCTATATCTCCTCTATTCTGCTGCACCAATAGTCCAAATTTCACTTCCAGACAAAGGCTTTCAAAAATGACTTTCTAATACCTAAATCTATATTTGATATCAACAGATTCCTATTCTGTAGAAATGCTTTCCTTGCCTGAGCCAACCTACTTTTCATATCCTCTATGCTTCGTCCATCACTGGTTATTTTCCTTCCTAAGTAGCAGAAGTCTCCTACTTCCTTTAGCTCTTCACCTGCCAATTTGACGTCAGTAGAAGTTTCTGATTTCTTTCGGCTGCATTTCAATATTTTTGATTTACATTTATTGATTTTCATCGTGAATTCTTTACTCAAGACGGAGTCCATGCCATTTAAAAACTCACTCTGGTGTGTTGGCTAAGATTGCATTGCCATCAGGAAATCTCAGAGTTGAAATTAGTTCTCCTTGAACCTTTAATGTTTACTCGTATTTCCTTCATTGCTTGTTGAATGTACAGAATGAAAAGTATGGGTGAAAAAGTGGCAGCCTAACGTTACGCCTTTCTTCTCCGATCTCTTACGATTGTCGACTGCTACCGACCCTACCGCTGTCACGTGTCGCCAACAATCACACACCTACACGTAAAATGTTACACGCCGGTACTCTGTGACTTGCGTTTGTACTTATTAACTTATTATCACTGTGCTCTGCGAGTTTTGAACACGCTGTGTTAGTCTACCGATAAGTATGGAACATTCATAATATTAGGCTACCCTACTCTGAGAATTAATCGCGATCCGCTACTGATTGCCATGTGAGTGCTTGCAATCGGAAACGATCAAAAATGAAGAGAGTGAGGTTATGAGCCAGACATTAGCTTGATGTCTGTATTACAACCTGTCAGAAAGTAAATATTTGAAGACCCAAAGATAGTTCCTTGGTTTCCTTTCCCCCCAGCTTCACTGCAGACACGGAGGTAAAATATTACGTATGTGAAGACAAGAGTTAAAGTCTCATTTTCCACGGCACTTGGGGGCCACTCAATTTCTCACCTGTAAAAATGAGGCCATGAAGGTCTAAATCAAGTGGTCCAGCGAGTGGTGTAGCTGTCATATTTGTCTTCATGACTAGGAAGGTAAAGACGTAACCCCTAGTTAACTATCGTGGAGTCCTGCTTGGGCCAGACCGTTAGAACCATCCATCGCGCTGCAGGAGACTGGCACATAACTCATCGCCCAGCTTCTCTGCACACGGCGCGGCGTCTATACCGTCGCGACGGGGGGGCCACTTCCCATGATGCCCTGTCGCCGCGAACAATGGCGCAGCGGGGGGCACAATGACACCGTGCCACGTCGCTATCACTCACATGAAACCTCCTGAGAGAGATGGGTTAGATCACAGCTTGCCGCTTTGGTAATACGAAAATAATTTAGCGGGGATAAAACATGGCTAGTTGAAGGCAACACCGACAGGGGCGCAGCGGGTGTCACAGTAAGCAAGTACTAAAGTACACCGCATGACAGCGCGCCTATAGATCACGGGAAAGAAGCCACTTATTATGACTTATGCCTGGGGCAATATTCCTTTGTGCAGATATTAACGATTGCAGACAAGCGGAGCTCGTTAGCTCAAAGACCTCGGAGACCTACCGCTAAGCGCGGACTACACCCTCAATTGTGCCCAGCAAATTTATTGCTAGACCTCACAATCTAGCTAATTGTGTTCCCATGACTCTTTAGCAGGGGGAAAATATGAGATGAACATCAATTGACTGTTTCATTACACTGGTGGATGTAATTACAAGCCTCTGTAGCCGAAAGCACTAAGGCACACTTTGTCAAGGGGATTGCTTTGTTCCACTGCTCAAAGGTTCGAGGTTCGAATCCAGACTGTCAAAGCGGCCATCTTAATTGAAGCTATCCCCCAGTTTCTTGTAATTTACTAATTCCTAGCAAATGCAGTGTATCAGCCTTCAGTGTGTTGACTGGTTTGATGCAGCCCTCGATATCTCCTTGTCTTGAGCTAATCTTCTCATCCTCACATCCAAGGCAAACTGTTTAACATATTCTAACCTTGGTCTACCCCTACAGTTCTTATCCTCAACCCTTCCTTCCATAACTAAGTTTGCTATTCGTGGGTGTCATAGTATGTGTACCGGTACTACCAACCTATCTCTTCTCTTCATTAGCAGTCGCGCATCTCTCCTCACCTACTCGTCTTATTACCTCTTCATTTGTTACTCTATCTACCCATCTACCCTGTAACACCACATTTCAAGTGGAAAGACAAGGATAATACTGTTGTGTAAACTTTCTCGAGCAATTGCATAGATAATATAGCGTTGGGACTATTAGATCCAGTGACACTTTAAAAACCGACGTTTCAAGACAACTGCTTGTCCCTTTAGGAAGGTTTGTCAAGAAAGGTGATGGTTATCCCTTGAGTATATCATGGCTGCCCTCCAGGGGCGGATCTAGGGGAGGGCGAGGAGGGCGACCGCCCAGGGCTCCGCGGTCCTGGGGGTTCAGCGCCATGGATTTTTTTAAAATTTTAAATAAGTAATTAAACTTTTCAAACTTTTCAAACTAATTTATAATTCATTTTTTCTTCAGTGAAGCTATGACCTCCCATGTCCGTTTAGCAAGTTTAGATTTCAGTGAAATAATAGAAGACTTCAGCCAAGGAAAAAAGTGGCAAAGTAATATTTTAATATTTCATAGTTTACATAATCTTCTTCAAGGGGACTTATAGGTTTCTTTCATATTATTAGAAAATGTACTGTAGTGTATTCAAAATATTGTAACTATTCCTTATTTTATTATTATTACAAAACTACTTTCCATTTGATTTGATATTTTTAGCCTATTTTCTTTTATGAAAAAAAAAAGTCTTATGAGATCACCTTTTGTCCGTGTGTCTATCTGTGTGCGTGATGGTGTGTGCCCCCCCCCCCCCTAATACCTTCTAAACGGCTGGAGTGATTTCAATGAAACTCGGTAAGTTCATAGCACTATTCCGGACGACACCGACCGTGCCCTTCAAATTTTGTTACCTCTCACTAATCCAACATGGCGGCTGTGCAAAATATTTCACCAGCATTCAATATCTCCGAAACTATTACCGATATTACATTAGAATATTTTACGGTGATAAAGGGAACTACTAGAAGTTCTCCTATGTGACTATTGAAAACCTGGTAACTCCAAAACCAACATGGCAGCCAAGCGAAGTTGCGACTTTTAAATAGACGTTTCTCGCGATTTAACCAACCAAACGCAATAAAACTTGGTACAGTATATATTTATATAAATTGTAATGCACCGACATCTAACTTGGTTCAATTGTTCACATAACCTCAAGATGGCGGCAGTGCGAATTATTTCACCGGCATTCTGTATCTCTGAAAATATTATCGATATCACCCTGAAATTTTGTACGGTGATAAAGGGCACTACTGGAAGTTCATCTATAAGACTTTCAAAAACCGGTTAACTACAAAACTAATATGGCGGCCAAGCGAAGTTGAAATTTTTAAATATACCTTTCTCACGATTTAATGATCCAAAGGCAATGAAATTTGGTACAGGAAATGTTTATACACATTGAAATGCACTGGTATTTAATTTAGTTCAATTGTTTACATATTCTCAAGATGGCGGCAGTGCGAATTTTAAAATGAAGTTTTTATTTCTTGTGTCGTAATCATGCGGTCTAAGTGAAAGTTTGAATAACGAACCCACGCAATAAATTTCTTTTAATGGTATTGTACCCGATAATCCGGAAAGGATCCTGTTGGAATATCCATTGCCCCCGCTGGATTGCCTATTTCTAACTGCTCCGGCAAATACTACATTAGAAATCGCTTCCAACATGGTCTTTAGGGATTTACAGACAGCAGTTACCAGAATATTGTGGATCAACAACCAACTACACGGGGCACTCACCTTTACTTACCACGGGGACTGGGACTTCAGCTTCGCCTACACTACATCCACAATACTCTGCTCCTTATATTTAAAATGAATCACACTCCAACAACAATGGAAAACAATCTGAACAAATGTATTAACAAAAGGTAAACTAATCTACTATAATCAAATAACAATAAACGAATTTAACAATAGGCATTAAAATTAAATACACGCATTCATTCACACCTCCTTTCAACTCAACATCTTACTATAATGCTGTATTAAAAATTATGAGTATAAATTTTTGGCTTGGTTTTAAGCCCACACTGCGTAAAAATAGAAACGTTTAATGAAGCCTCTTAATGGTATTCCGGACACATGTTTTCATTCACAAGCCTGCGTTGTAGAACGCACGTGCAGTAACTACGATTCATCAATGAAATATCGGCACCACGCCGATCTCGAAACTGGTTTATACAATAAAAAAAGGCCTCTCGGCACGCCGGAAGGCGGAGGTAGATTTCACCGGACAAACTTGGGGATAGGTGAAAATAGGCAGAATATGCAGGTTTTCGTAGAAGGATCAGACCACATTTATTGCGTGAAAGTATTTTATAGTTGGAGATTAATTAACTTTGTTTTTCTTCATTTTATGCATATTTTAAACATTCTATTGTCTTATGATGACGGTAACCTTCTTGTCATTTGGAGTCCATTTTTATACTTGTGGTCACACTGTCCTTATGCAAGGTTTCGACACTGATGTGTAACTATGTAACGGTCTGTTACTTCTTCACGCAAAATTATATCTCCCGCAGAGATGTTGGTTGGTTCCTCAGTTTAGGGGCTGCGACAACGTGGTCATGTAACCCCGTGTACATTGGGTGAGTGTAGAATCTGTCTGATAAACGGTGTGAAATGTGATAGCTGTATTAGTCTGTAATTCAGGTAAGGAATGCAGACGCTCAATTTCAAGCAGTAGTTCCTAATGTTGCTACCAGATACTACCGTCAACGACACCTAGCTGTGAACTTGGCTACTAGATGCCACCGCAATCATCAACTCGCAACGAACGTTGGAACTTCCCCTCCAAAGGAAAGCATACCGAGGGATTTTTAGCGCTCTTAGAAAATCCGACGACTTTGGCCGGCTTTGAACCCGCGACCTTGGCCATAGAAGTTCAGCATGCTACCAGTTACGTCACCGAAGCCGCATCACACATAGTCAGATGGAAATCTGAATCTGATCTGGCGCAAGTGCGTTGTCATGGCAACGTCTGATGGCTCATCCCTCATCAATTTAGTAGTGTTGCCATGGCAACCACTGATAGCTCTTGGCATTTTCTTACAATTCCGAAATAATTTTTCTCATCCCTTGGCGTAATGGTGGCTCATATCAAAAATTCATTCAGACAAAAGTTTTAGGTAATTATTAGGGGAATATTGTCCATTTTGTACGGTTTTGATATTGTGCCTATTAACAGAGATATGGTTAATGTTTCCCAAAAAAAAAACAACACTTTTTCCCACCCCTTTGGTCAATGGTTGGTGCTATCAAATAACGTTTCAAACATAAATTTTTGAGCTTTATCCGACACATAGTATGAACTTTGAACGGATTCGATATTTCACATATTAAGAGAGTTTTAGCAATATTTCATTTTTTCTACAAAAAGTCCCCCATTTTCATCCTCTTCGACCGATTTAGCCCAGCAACGAACTCGACCGAGATTTTATGGGTATACATATTCGGTAAAAAATTCAAAGTGATTGGTGCAAAATTACGGCAGTTATCGTGTCCACAAGAAACTGATATACATATATATATATATATACACATATATATTGTGCCCAATCGGTCACGGCAGACTGGCATCGAACTCAGGTCTTATCAGAGAAGACCAGGCCCATGATTATGCCTAGAGTCGAACCATTGATCTCTGAGGGGGAACAGCTACAGGGAACCCGAAGATCAATGAGATGTATAATGATATATAATAATATAGCATGATTTCACGGCCAGATTGTGAATATCATAGCTGTTTAAGGGAATAATTGTCAGAAATTGCAGTCATATGTACGTTTTCAAAGTATATAAACGTGAAAGCAGGCCAGCTTGACATTTTACTAATTGCAGCCAGCGAATGGGAGGAGATTAATGGCACCGGAGGGACTTTTTCCGTCTGGTCCGCGGAGACAGCTTGAAATAAATGACTCGGGTAATCACCGCTGGACAACGCTTGAGACTGTAGTGGGGATGATTGCCCACGGAAATTAATTGATTGGAGCCAATTGGAGCATTGAAATGGAGTGAAATGTACACCCAGGTGAATATATTCTGGGAGAGATAATTTAGGAGAGGTCTTACACTTAAATTAAAGCCTATATCTCTAAATAAGCCTATTAACACCGAACTTACGCTCGAGAGGAGTAATTTGGTGACCAGCCAGAGGGGAATCATCATGGTGGCGTCATGACGCGATGGAATAAGGCAATTAATTGTAATTAATTGGCCGAAGCGATCGCTTGCACGCAAGTGATTATGGGACCTCCACATCTAGATAAACAAGGTGTATACGTCATTTTGAATGGAAATACATTATTTCAAAAAGGGAGTCGCTCTCGTGTGTCCTGTGGACTACATTTTACGAGAAACCTTTATATAGGGGAAGCAGCACAGACCAAGCCAGTTCGTCTTGAGTTCATCTTCAGTTGCTCTGCAGTCTACACGTAACTAAACGCAGCCAATAGTGCGCGAAATGTTAGAGTATATTTGAAGAACAATGGAAGCGTATCATACATCTTCTAAATATAAATCATGAATCGCATAAGATTTAATCTCCAGAAGATATTTATCCATTATTATACGCAAGTGTAATTTGCTACAGCGTAGCAACAATTTAGGATGGTTTTGGACACTGAATACCAGGAGGTATTGTCATACTTATAAATGACGCAGTATCTTCAGGATCATTGCAGTTATCGGAGCCGAGAGGCATCATAAGTAATCATGACGGTGAAATAAACAGTATTGAAGGGAACGAGAATCGAACGCACGTACACGCAGATAGACTTTCACGGAGACCAGCGGTTGTCATAGTCATCGCATCTCTGGGGTCAGGCGTTAGGAGGAGTCCGATTAAGGATTAACCTGTGAAATAGTGAAAAAGTGTATATAAATTTTGTTATAGTGATTTCAAAAGTGTTTATGTGTATTGTGAATTAAAATGTGTCGTGTTAAAGTGAGAAAAGCCACTGATAAAAGTATGATTATCGTGTGTGAAAAATGTGATACCATGTGGTATGTGAAATATAACATGATGGCTTAAATCAAGCGTCATGGCAGGCCCGGAGCTGGCATGCTGGAATAATCCAGCGAGAATGAAAAGTGAGTACAAATTTACAATGTTATTCTAACTAAATAGTTCACCATACAACGAAACATCACTTTAAGAATAAAATGTAACATTCACTTATTGTACGAGCTTTCACCACTCGTATTTGGAAGAATATGGCTTGGAAGGTGATTTGTTTATGGCCATTCAGGCGAAAATTGTGATGAATGAAACGGTAACGTTAAATGATAATAATAATAATAATAATAATAATAATAATAATAATAATCTGGGGTCGGTAACAGTAAAGTAAAGTAATAGGCAATTCTGGCCTAAATAACGTTCAAAGTGTGTCATGTCTAATATAAAGATACTGTATTTGGTAAACAGTAGGAAAGTAACGTGAAATATAGCGAGATACGAGAGCTTTTCTGTGTCAAGTGAAGTGTTGAATGAATATTTGATATGGTCAATTCTTAGGATTGTATTTGAGAACCATTAAAGTAATGTAAGCCAGTAAATTCATATTTTGTTTTTACGAGCTATTTAAAGCTTTGGTTTAAGTGTAATTACAGAGAGGACGCGGGTGCCTTAATAATTGAGTCATCTATGAGAAGTATTGTTTGAGCCGCATTGAGCGAGCAATGTAACGTAGAATCCAGTAATTTACGTCAATAATAGTGCGGGGACCATTCTAGCATAGCTTGCACGTTAGGTGAAAAGTTGGCTAATCTACGAGATAGTATCGCCGTAGTGCATACCTTTATTATTCGCAGCGAATTGGACAGAGCCTGTCTGTATCCATCGCTTGCAGGAATAATTGCCACGAGGGAAACTCTTCGAGACCCCGTGAGCACATGTATTGGTTGATCTGCCCTGAGAGGTAAGAATCAAAGTTCGTCGTTTAGGAAACGCAGATTTCCTTATATTATTGAGACAGCTGCTGGTGAGCAATCTTGTATTCTCATTATGATGCGCGTCCAAAGCCACTAGTATTCACCACAGAACGGCAAGGCTATCACAAGACCCATCCCCAGCCATGAATGTTAATTAAGGAGCCGAGTTGAGCCCAATACACTATGAATATAGGTGTTAAATAATTAGAATGACTCAATTACTTGAGACAATACTCTGGGTAACTCCACTGTACTGCAATTGTAAACAAGGATGACCTTGCTAGCAGATGAGAGGGGTGTGGAAGTAGTCCACTGAGGCAGCGGCCATCTTGCGGGGCCAGCTGGAACTAATTTTATTGCCTTCTAGGGAGAGGGGAGGTCGGTCGGCCGGATCCCTTTAAATTAGAGTCATAGTGGGACACTGAAGAATCTCGATATTTCGATATGTAATTAAGATATGATTGTTATGATGATGCCAATTGAATTATATGATGTGTTTCAACACACATACCTTGTCGGATCATTGAAATCGGATAATATTTGGCCCCGTTATTCTCTGAGGAGGAACACTGAACCAAATAAATTGTAGGCATCGTTTTAAAGTGCATTTTTGCCCGGGTCACACTAATTTATGCAGACGGGTATGTGATTTCTAAGAACATGACACGTTTGTAACGATAATAATTTCGACCAGACCCAGAAAATCGCTGTATGGCGAAACTATAAACATTTCTATCCATGTGTATTTTGGAAGGGAAAACGTACCACTTTTTAAGCGTTTCATATTGATGGGAAGGAGGAAGATGATTCACACGACACAACAACATTTGTTAATTAAGGCATAAAATAATGAATTTATGTTAATCAAAGTAAATGCCCGTAAGAAACGGATTAATATTTTATTATTAGAGAATTAATGTCATTTTAAGTGATATGTGACTTTTGTGTTGTGATACTCCAGTTTTGTAAGATTGTGTCACGTAAAGAACACTCTGGAGACTCGTAGAGGTCTGAAAGTATCAATGATAGGATGCTAGAAATAGATTTGAGTGCAGTGTAGCACTAATTAAGAAGAGACTCACAAAATAACCCTGATTTTAATTGTGGGAATTAAATGTAAATTATCCTTTGTTTGTATTTTGTTGTATAGCCATGATTTTATATCAGTAAATGTTTTATTTAGGAATATGTTGTTTCTTTCATGTAGAGTAGTTACCTGGTAGACTCAAATCCTGAGCATGTGGTCGTATGGTGGGCAGGAACGTCCCATACCTCGACAGACCGTGAGTTAGCTGGGATACGAACACATGTTCCACATGATGACAATTGGGTACATGGGGGAGATGTCACTGTACTAGTATTGAGTCACAGGTACAAATAAAAGTCGGCCAAGATATTAATGCTAGAAGCAAGTACAGCAGAGAAATTAGGATATATTAGGAAAAGGCCGGGTCCCATTCGTTAATAAGCCTTCACGTCAAAATAAATGTTGATAATCCTCCATAAGACATGTTTAAATGTAAATTTAACTTGTCACCCCTTTACACTATTACTCTTTTAATTATCATGTCAAACCCCTGACTACTATCTAAACTTTATCATGTCGCCCAAATGTGTGGGGAAAAGCATGAATACCCCTTTTGTTTATCATGGCCCAGGCAACGTGGGACGGTATCAATTCATTATGGACCCGCCTGCATCAGTGCAATATGAGCGATCTTGGCATTGCGCAACCTGGCCACGGCTTACCTTATGTTTATCATGTCGACACCCTGGAACAATACCCTTTTCATTATCATGGCGCCCAGAGACGTGGAAGGCTTATGGGTTCAGAAAATCCCATAATAATAGCATGGTTTTCATGGGGAAAACCATAATAGTGTTTTTCCTCAAACTCTGTTTGAGCGATTGTGAGTCTTCCTAGATGATACTCAGACGTTAGACACTGTTGTCAGACGGGTACGAGGGTCTATACCCATTCGATAGGTGGTTTCGGCACTTTGTAATATGTTGTTGTTGTGGTCGCGACATCGGAATCCTTTTCTTTCCCATAGAACGCGCCAGCATGTTCAGCTGCGGCCTACCTAAATCTCAAATTAAGAAATACAGGTTGGCTGGAACTGAGGAGGTACTCAGGTGTATCGCTGAGTTAAGAGAACATTTTGATGGTACTAATGCTAAGAGTAAGGAAGAGGCTAAAGCATTTAAAGATGAAATAGCGGGTAGATTGGAAGCCAATCAAACTGTAATGAGCCAGATGTTAACTACAGTAAATATTGAGTTAGAGAATAATCAAGCTGAAATGAACACTAGATTAGAAGCTAATCAGTTAGAGGTCAATAAAAATGGAGGACGTTAAAGAGTCCATTAAGCAAGAAGTAACTAAGAATATTGTTAGCGTGGTCTCAGAGATGCAAGCTAATAACGATAAACGCTTTGAGTCAATAGAGCTAAAACTAGCGAATAATCTGCAAGCGTGCAGAGAATCACAGCGTGAGATTAATGATAGCTTAAGCAGTATGTCCATGGAGCTTAAAGACATTCAAAGTCAAAATGAAGCGAATACTAAGCGTCAGCTAGAGCAATTTAATACGTTCACTCAGACCGTGGATCAAAGGCTCGAAGACAGCGACGTAAAATGGAATACGCGGATGGCAGGCTACGCAAAGGCGGTAGACGAAGCCTTAAGGAAGCAGGATCAGAATATCCTTGACCAATGCAAGGAAATCCATGAAATAAAAACTTCTGATCAAGAGAATAAGGAAATAATGTCAAATATGAAAAGGCAGGTCGGGAAGGTGCAAAAAGAGTTAGAACAAACTCAGAGCGACCTAGCAGTTATTCATAAAAGGCAGGATGAGGACCAGGGAGAAATCACGAAAATAAGGACTGAAATCTCTCATATGCAGGGTCACATAAAAAAAGAAGTTACAGGCTTACGAGAAGAATTAGAACTTCGAGAAGGCTTGAAGACTGAAGCCAGCGATAAAACTCTTGCCGAGGTAAGTCAAAGTCTAGCGGGGGAAATTACCCACCTGAAAGAAAACCTTAGAGATGACAAGGAAAAGGTATTTTCTATGGTAGAGAAAAACCGGGATCGCCTAGAGAAAATAGAACGAGAGGTATTAGCTCGTTTAGAAAGGGCAGAAAATAGGCACAGCCAAATAGAAACTAGAATGATCGCACAGGAGGAATCCATGTTGCGAAATCCTAGGTCTAGCGAAGGAAGTATAGATGAGAATAGGAGAAATAAATGGGCAGATATAGAGATATATCCCACTCCAATGAATGCGGCCATGCCAAGTGACAGCCCGTATACCACGCCTGGTATGCCAATTGCTATGTCAACACCGCATGAAAATGCTGTTCAAAATCAAATAGTCACTTTTGTGAGGGCTAGTGACGAGAAACCGAAGAAATATTCTGGGAGTAATTCTAACATGACACCCAAGTACTGGCTTAAAGAGGTTTCCGAGTACTTGAATGACGCGAAGGTACCGCCAGAGCGAAGGTTGAGAGCGATTGAAAAACTGACTGAAGGCGAGTGTGCCTTATGGTTTAGGAGTTTTCGGTACACGTTCGACACCGTTGACGAATTTCGCCAGGCATTTTTAAGCAGGTACTGGAACGCAAGTATACAACAGAACCTCAGATTGGATTTGTATTCCAGGCGTTATAGTACTAATAATCCGACGAAGTATGCAGAGTTCTTTGTGGCTCAATTGTGCCGTTTCCGCGAACTTGATGAAGGAATTAGAGAGTCAGATTTGTGTATAACGATAGCCAAGCATCTACCGTATGAAGTACAACGTCTATTAATCTCAGCAAACGCCAAAACTGCGATCGATATGGAGGAGGTGCTGAGACAACTCGATCTCACCACAGCGCAGCACACAAGGCAAAGTCGGAACGTGGAACAAGTCAACATGACGACTACACCGACTGAATCGACTAAGGTGCAGACAAAAAGTAAGTCTACGAGCACCGAAACGGATAAATCAGACTGGCAACGTGAAGGATGGGGAAACCAGAATTGGAGGCCAGCATATCGTGGAGGATCGAACCGTGGAAACCGAGGAAGGAAAACCTGGAATCAGCGCGGCACAAGAGACCAGCAGGCTGATAACAGAAGGAATTACGGCCGAAAAGGGAACAACCAAGGTTGGAGATCCCAAGAACAGAGTCGCGGGTTCGATGAAGAAGCGGAAGAACGCTATCACGCATCTTTAAGATACATGGAAGAGCGTGGTGACGACCATAGACAATCGCAAGTCCATTGGGATGAAGCGATTAAGAATAGGTCACCCGACATCTATAAAAATGATGGTGGTGCCAAAAGTCTGGAACTTCAGCAGTATGAAGACAGATAGAAGAACTCCACAAAGAATGGAGCAATGAAAAAAAAACACCAAAATTAAATGACCAAAGAGGGATAAATGCAGGATGGAATACAGTGAATGTGGTTAACTGGATTGCCAATCCTGAGGAACTTATTGAAGACCTAGATGAAGGGACGGTCAATGTGAGAAGGGAATTACCCATTATTATTGTCAACATCGCAGGCATGAAGATAAGAAGTCTCATAGATACAGGCTCAACGGTATGTTTGATAACCCAGGCATTATATAATGAACTCCAAAGTAAAATCCACGTATTAAAAATACCTATTTCAAACGTGAAAATAAAAGGTGTCATACCAGATAAAGTTATGATATGCAGATACCAAGTATTTTTAGAGATGCAGATAGGGAACTCTACATTCTCACAGAGCTTCCTACTTGTGAATAAGCTGCCTATTAACATTATTGTCGGCATGGATTTCATAAGAGAATATAAAGTTATAATAGATCTCTCGCAAGACATTGTCATGTTTCGCGCAAGTGAGGGAAAGGAAGATTTAGAGCTCTCTTTATAGCACAATGAAACGAGACCAGAAGAGTACGTATGGCATACATACGGAGATATGACTGGGAATGCAGTATTGACAACAGAAGACATCGAGGAAGAGTTGGCAACACTGGCCGCAGACATTGAAAAGGACCTCGAACCAAAATTTGAACAATGCCTGGAAGAAAAGATAGAGGAAGCTAAAATTGGTCCAGAGCATAAGCAAATGCTAAGGGAACTGCTATTTGAATATAAAGGAGTCTTCGATTCGAGACCTGGCCGGATCAAGAATTTCCAGTATGCATTCCAAGTCAGTGACTGGACACCATTCAGACAGAAGCCGTATCCTGTAGCCGAGAAACATTATTTAAAGGTCAAGGAAGCAATACAGGAAATGCTAGAGGCAGGCGTCATTGTGAAAACGGCCACACCTTATGTCAGCCCACTGGTAGTTGTACCTAAACAGGACGGAAGTGTAAGGATATGCCTGGACCTACAAAATTTGAATTCCAAGGTCATACCAGAATTTGACCAAGTGCCGCCCATTAAGGAGGTCCTCAGGAAGTTCAAAGGAAAGACTGTTTTCTCAAATCTTGACCTGACGGCAAGTTTTCACCATCTTGCTCTGGAGGAGAAAAGAAGTTAATAACTGGGTTTTTATTCGACCAGCATACATATTCTTACGTGCGTCTCCCATTTGGACTGAAAACCGCAGGTTCAGCGTTGATACGAGCGCTTGATCGGAACCTGTCTGAAGAAGTAAAAGCAACAACCATATGCTATGTAGATGATATACTACTGACATCTGAAACAGTCGAAGAACACGTCAGAGATCTACGCATACTGTTGTATGACCTAAGTCAGGCTAACTTTAAGGTCAATATAAAGAAATCTAACTTTGGTCAGAGAGAAGTTAAATTCCTAGACCACGTAATAGATGCACAAGGAGTGAGGCCTAATCCGGGAAAATTGGAAGTCATTAAACATTTCCCGAGACCAACGAAGGTAAAGAACGTCAGGCAATATCTAGGCGTTATTGGATACTTTTCAAGTCATTGCCCGAAGTATACCGAGACCGTAGCACCACTCCAAGACTTACTGAAGAAAGGAGGAAGTTGGCGCTGGACGGAAAAATGCGAGGAAACCTTCGTGAAATCTAAACAGATGCTTTTAGATTATGTAAAATTGGGATATCCAGACTACACTCAGAAATTTATTATCCAGACATACAGCAATTTCAAGTGGAAATCGAGTATTGCCCGGGGAAGGACAATATTATACCTGACTTGCTAAGCAGATATCCGACAGCTGAGGAAGAGGAAGCTCTAGCTATCGAGATAGAAGATAGAGACCAGAAGACCTTAGATGATCTAAGGAACATCACCGTTTTTCAACGTGAAGATCCCTGGATACGGTTGATGATTAATTACTTCGAGGGAAAGCTCGTCAGAGGAACCCCGATGTATGTTGAAGCCGAAGCACTATCAGCGGAGTATCTATGGTTTAACCAGATGCTACATAAATGGAGCGACTCAGACCACACTCGACCCAGGATTGTTGTACCACCAGCATTGCAAAGAAGGCTAGTATGGATAGCACACAGAGCTTTTGGTCACCCTGGCGTAGACAAGACTGTTGCCCTGCTTAAAGAAGCATTTATTTGGCCAAAACTTAGAGATACAGTCAGGAATACAATCAGGACATGTGATATTTGCCAACGAGTAAAGCCTAACTCGTACTTAATGAGGCAAAAACCTATACCACTCTTACCAAAGAAGCCATGTCAGCTTCCGGCATTGGACAATTTTGGGCAGCTTCCTAGAGCTAGAAGAGGAAATAGACACATCCTAGTTGCACTAGACGTGTTTTCTAAAATGGTAGTCCTCTGTCCAATTCAGAAAACCAGTACAAAACAGGTACTTAAGAGGCTGAAGGAAAGAATCATTCCTATATTAGGGCAGCCAGAGAACATATTATCTGATCATGGGAGCTGTTTTACCAGCGTAGAATTTCGCAGGGAATTGGAAAATCTGGGTATAAGACAGATGTTGTCCATAGTTCGACATCCAGAGTCGAATTCCGCTGAAAGAGTGATGAGGGAACTGCGAAAGTACATGAAGATATACTGCTCTACGGAGAACTGGAAATGGATCGATGTACTAGAGATTATCGAATACTGTATCAACAATACCGTGCATGAAGCGACAGGAGAAGTGCCAGTGAGCCTACATCTTGATAGAAGACCAGAGAGGCCATGGAATAACGTCATTCGGACGCCTGTAGGTGCACAACCTGGACGTGAGTTGAGGATCCAGAAAACATTCGAGTATCTCAAGAAACAAGCAGACAGACGGCAGCGGAGAAATAGGAGGAAACGCTACCATAGAGGAAATAGACACATCCTAGTTGCACTAGACGTGTTTTCTAAAATACAAATACAAGAAATTTCAGCTTAGCTATCACGGAACCTACCTGATTATTAGGGACTTGCAAAATAATGCATACCGAATCAGAGATGAAGCAACAGGTAGAGAAGTTGTTGTAAATGCAGCTAATTTAAAGCTGTATAGTCCGGCAGAGGATTATGAAACAAGAGAGGAGCAAGCCATGTACACCCAAATGGACGGGGAGTCATTATGTATGCACGCAAAGACTCTTGAGAAAAGCTAGCAGACCCAGGAAGAAACGGAGCGAGGCGACCGGCTCGCAGACCCAAGGGACACGAGGGGTGAGTGCAGCTGTCGGCTGAAAGAATTTTACGACCAGTTGAGGGAGGCCTCTGCAGAAATAGAGGAGATGAATGAACAACTGAGAAAGCAGAACAAGAGTATACGAGACGGCAGACAGAGTGGAATGGGGGAACGAGACATCCCATTGCCGACACCACTGACCGCTTAAAGTAAATACAGCATGAGTCAATGCCATCTGAAGGTGCGAAAAATTCACTTGTGAAATGAATTTTCCGAGCTTAGCGAGGGAAAAATGTGCCCAATCGGTCACGGCAGACTGGCATCGAACTCAGGTCTTATCAGAGAAGACCAGGCCCATGATTATGCCTACAGTCGAACCATTGATCTCTGAGGGGGAACAGCTACAGGGAACCCGAAGAGCAATGAGATGTATAATGATATATAATAATATAGCATGATTTCACGGCCAGATTGTGAATATCATAGCTGTTTAAGGGAATAATTGTCAGAAATTGCAGTCATATGTACGTTTTCAAAGTATAGAAACGTGAAAGCAGGCCAGCTTGACATTTTACTAATTGCAGCCAGCGAATGGGAGGAGATTCATGGCACCGGAGGGACTTTTTACGTCTGGTCCGCGGAGACAGCTCAAAATTAATGACTCGGGTATTCACCGCTGGACAACGCTTGAGACTGTAGTGGGGATGATTGCCCACGGAAATTAATTGATTGCAGCCAATTGGAGCATTGAAATGGAGTGAAATGTACACCCAGGTGAATATATTCTGGGAGAGATAATTTAGGAGAGGTCTTACACTTAAATTAAAGCCTATATCTCTAAATAAGCCTATTAACACCGAACTTACGCTCGAGAGGAGTAATTTGGTGACCAGCCAGAGGGGAATCATCATGGTGGCGTCATGACGCGATGGAATAAGGCAATTAATTGTAATTAATTGGCCGAAGCGATCGCTTGCACGCAAGTGATTATGGGACCTCCACATCTAGATAAACAAGGTGTATACGTCATTTTGAATGGAAATACATTATTTCAAAAAGGGAGTCGCTCTCGTGTGTCCTGTGGACTACATTTTACGAGAAACCTTTATATAGGGGAAGCAGCACAGACCATGCCAGTTCGTCTTGAGTTCATCTTCAGTTGCTCTGCAGTCTACACGTAACTAAACGCAGCCAATAGTGCGCGAAATGTTAGAGTATATTTGAAGAACAATGGAAGCGTATCATACATCTTCTAAATATAAATCATGAATCGCATAAGATTTAATCTCCAGAAGATATTTATCCATTATTATACGCAAGTGTAATTTGCTACAGCATAGCAACAATTTAGGATGGTTTTGGACACTGAATACCAGGAGGTATTGTCATACTTATAAATGACGCAGTATCGTCAGGATCATTGCAGTTATCGGAGCCGAGAGGCATCATAAGTAATCATGACGGTGAAATAAACAGTATTGAAGGGAACGAGAATCGAACGCACGTACACGCAGATAGACTTTCACGGAGACCAGCGGTTGCCATAGTCATCGCATCTCTGGGGTCAGGCGTTAGGAGGAGTCCGATTAAGGATTAACCTGTGAAATAGTGAAAAAGTGTATATAAATTTTGTTATAGTGATTTCAAAAGTGTTTATGTGTATTGTGAATTAAAATGTGTCGTGTTAAAGTGAGAAAAGCCACTGATAAAAGTATGATTATCGTGTGTGAAAAATGTGATACCATGTGGTATGTGAAATATAACATGATGGCTTAAATCAAGCGTCATGGCAGGCCCGGAGCTGGCATGCTGGAATAATCCAGCGAGAATGAAAAGTGAGTACAAATTTACAATGTTATTCTAACTAAATAGTTCACCATACAACGAAACATCACTTTAAGAATAAAATGTAACATTCACTTATTGTACGAGCTTTCACCACTCGTATTTGGAAGAATATGGCTTGGAAGGTGATTTGTTTATGGCCATTCAGGCGAAAATTGTGATGAATGTAACGGTAACGTTAAATGATAATAATAATAATAATAATAATAATCTGGGGTCGGTAACAGTAAAGTAAAGTAATAGGCAATTCTGGCCTAAATAACGTTCAAAGTGTGTCATGTCTAATATAAAGATACTGTATTTGGTAAACAGTAGGAAAGTAACTTGAAATATAGCGAAATACGAGAGCTTTTCAGTGTCAAGTGAAGTGTTGAATGAATATTTGATATGGTCAATTCTTAGGATTGTATTTGAGAACCATTAAAGTAATGTTAGCCAGTAAATTCATATTTTGTTTTAGGAGCTATTTAAAGCTTTGGCTTAAGTGTAATTGCAGAGAGGACGCGGGTGCCTTAATAATTGAGTCATCTATGAGAAGTATTGTTTGAGCCGCATTGAGCGAGCAATGTAACGTAGAATCCAGTGATTTACGTCAATAATAGTGCGGGGACCATTCTAGCATAGCTTGCACGTTAGGTGAAAAGTTGGCTAATCTACGAGATAGTATCGCCGTAGTGCATACTTTTATTATTCGCAGCGAATTGGACAGAGCCTGTCTGTATCCATCTCTTGCAGGAATAATTGCCACGAGGGAAGCTCTTCGAGACCCCGTGAGCACATGTATTGGTTGATCTGCCCTGAGAGGTAAGAATCAAAGTTCGTCGTTTAGGAAACGCAGATTTCCTTATATTATTGAGACAGCTGCTGGTGAGCAATCTTGTATTCTCATTATGATGCGCGTCCAAAGCCACTAGTATTCACCACAGAACGGCAAGGCTATCGCAGGACCCATCCCCAGCCATGAATGTTAATTAAGGAGCCGAGTTGAGCCCAATACACTATGAATATAGGTTTTAAATAATTAGAATGACTCAATTACTTGAGACAATACTCTGGGTCACTCCATTGTACTGCAATTGTAAACAAGGATGACCTTGCTAGCAGATGAGAGGGGTGTGGAAGTAGTCCACTGAGACAGCGGCCATCTTGCGGGGCCAGCTGGAACTAATTTTATTGCCTGCTAGGGAGAGGGGAGGTCGGTCGGCCGGATCCCTTTAAATTAGAGTCATAGTGGGACACTGAAAAATCTCGATATTTCGATATGTAATTAAGATATGATTGTTATGATGATGCCAATTGAATTATATGATGTGTTTCAACACACATACCTTCTCGGATCATTGAAATCGGATAATATTTGGCCAGTTATTCTCTGAGGAGGAACACTGAACCAAATAAACTGTAGGCATCGTTTTAAAGTGCATTTTTGCCCAGGTCACACTAATTTATGCAGACGGGTATGTGATTTCTAAGAACATGACACGTTTGTAACGATAATAATTTCGACCAGACCCAGAAAATCGTTGTATGGTGAAACTATAAACATTTCTATCCATGTGTATTTTGGAAGGGAAAACGTACCACTTTTTAAGCGTTTCATATTGATGGGAAGGAGGAAGATGATTCACACGACACAACAACATTTGTTAATTAAGGCATAAAATAATGAATTTATGTTAATGAAAGTAAATGCCCGTAAGAAACGGATTAATATTTTATTATTAGAGAATTAATGTCATTTTAAGTGATATGTGACTTTTGTGTTGTGATACTCCAGTTTTGTAAAATAGTGTCACATAAAGAACACTATGGAGACTCGTAGAGGTCTGAAAGTATCAATGATAGGATGCTAGAAATAGATTTGAGTGCAGTGTAGCACTAATTAAGAAGAGACTCACAAAATAACCCTGATTTTAATTGTGGGAATTAAATGTAAATTATCCTTTGTTTGTATTTTGTTGTATAGCCATGATTTTAAATCAGTAAATGTTTTATTTAGGAATATGTTGTTTCTTTCATGTAGAGTAGTTACCTGGTAGACTCAAATCCTGAGCATGTGGTCGTATGGTGGGCAGGAACGTCCCATACCTCGACAGACCGTGAGTTAGCTGGGATACGAACACGTGTTCCACATGTTGACAATTGGGTACAATATATATATATACATATATATATAAACTTTTGAACTGACGGTGGTTTTCGGGTCTGGGGGATGTGAAACGCGAAGATATGTCGAAATTTTCCGGAAATCGAAACATGGTACCCATTGCAATAGTTAACTTTCTAATGAAATCTACCTAAAATACTACCATCAACGACACCTAGCTGTGAACATGGCTACTAGATGCCACCGGAACCATCAACTCGCAACGAACGTTGGAACTTCCCCTCCGAAGGAAAGCAAACTCAGGGTTTTTTAGCGCTCTTAGTAAATCCGACGACTTTAGCCGGGTTTGAACCCGCGACCTTTGGGCATAGAAGTTCAGCATGCTACCAGTTACGATACCGAAGTCGCTTCCCACAGACAGATGGAAATCTGAATGTTATCTCCTGCAGTGGCGTTGTCATAGCAACTGCTGATGGCTCATCCCTTATCAATTAAAAGTAAAGTTGTCATGGCAACCTCTCTTGGCACTTGGCATTTTCTTATAATTTAAATCATTTTGCTCACCCCGTGGCGTAATGGTGGTTCATATCAAAAATTCTTTCAGACAAAAGTTTTAGGTAATTATTGGAGGAATATTGTCCAGTTTGTGCGGTTTTGATATTGTGCCTATTAACAGAGATATGATTAATGTTTCCCGAAAAACCCACTATGTTCCCACCCCTTTGGTCAATGGTTGGTGCTATCAAAAAACGTTTCAAACATAAATTGTAGGGTCTTGTCCGACACATAGTATGAACTTTGAATGGATTCAATATTTCAGATATTAAGAGAGTTATAGCGATATTTCACATTTTCGAAAAAAGCCTCCCATTTTCACCCCCTTTGACTGATTTTGCCCATTAGCAAACTCGACCGAGATTTTATAGGTATACATATTCGGAAAAAAATTAAAAGTGATTGGTGCAAAATTACGGCAGTTATCGTGTCCACAAGAAACTGATATACATATATATATATATATAATTATACACATACATAAATTATATATAAACTTTTGAACTGACGGTGGTTTTGGGGTCTGGGGGATGTGAAACGCGAAGATATGTCGAAATTTTCCGGAAGTCGAAACATGGGACCCATTGCAATAGTTAGCTTTCTAATGAAATCTACCTAAAACAAGGCGGTGGGTCTACACCTGCTATATTATGTCATCGCTCTCCAATGCTAACGGTGAATCATTCTCGCTAGCCCACAGAGGCTGCTTGTGTGTGCATTTATAAAACACGTAAAAATTAACATTTATATCTTACAAAAGTTCACATAACTACTTCGTTTCTTACACAATCATCCTCATTTTTTATCCACTCTTTCAATCGCACTCCGTAATTGTTCTAGACCATTTCGGTTCCACAGATGCTCTTAACAATGAACAATCATTCATTGCCAAAACATCCGCTCATAAAACACACACTGTTCAAAAACAATTGATTAATAAATCCTATTAAATTATTTCCACAAAAACTATTTACACGTAATATGTTTACAATAATATCCATTATCTAGTGTTGCTAACGTGACACTTTCGAGATTCTAACTTCTCGGTTACAATATAATTCTTAACTAAATATATACACTGGTTTTTCACATAACCATCCTTCTCTAACGTTCTGTAGTTTTAATATACTGCTTACTGTGCCCAATTAGACACGGCTGACTGGCATCGAACACGGGTCTTATCAAAGATGACCAGGCCCATGATTCTGCCCAGAATTGAATCATTGATCTCTGAGGGGGAACGTCAACAGTGAACCCGATGAACAATGAGTTATATCTGCATATAATCATAATAGCAGGATTTCACGGCTAGAACGGGAATATCATAGCTTTTCAGGTGGATCATTGCAGAAAAATACAAGCCCATGTACGTTTTAGAAGCCAGAATGCAAGAAAGCGAACCAGCTTGACAGTTGACAAATCGTGGTTAGCGAAGGGGCGTAACTAGGTGACGCCAAGGAACTAATTTTCGTCTGCACTGAAGGAGCGGCCAAAGATTAATGGCTCTGGGAACTACAGTCTCACAACGCGAAACCAGAGAGTGGGGGTAGTCGCCCACAGAAATTAATTGATTACAGCCAATTGGAGCAATGAATTGAAGTGAAACTTGCACCCAGATGCATGTATTCTAGGAAAGATAATTTAGGAGTGTTCTCACGCCTAAATTAAAGCCTGCATCTATAAACGAGCCTATGCACAGACCTCATCCGCTTCGGAGGAAGGATTTGTAGATGAGCCGAGGGGGAATTACCGGAGTAGCGTCATGACGCCATGGAAGAAGGCAATTAATTATAATTAAATGGCTGAAGCGATCGCTTGCACGCGAGTGATTTTGGGACCTCCACACTTAGACAAACGAGGATCATATTTCACTTTGTCTGTAAATGTATTATATCAAGAAGGGAGTCGGTCCTGGACGTCCAGTGGACTATGTTTCACAAGGGAGCTTTATATAGGAGAAGCTCGGCAGGAAAGTCAGTTCGTCTTCAGTTCGTCTTGACTCAACACGTGAACTAACACGCTGCCAGATCACGCAAGGAAGAGCGCGGAATTTATAAAGTATTAACGCTCAAATGTATTAGCGGTGAACAATGGAAAGCGCATCATGCAGCTTCATAACAGTAATTATGCATCGTATAAGATTTAGTCTACAACAGACGTTTAAGCATCAACATACGCGAGTATAGATTCAGTACAGCGTAGAGATAATTTACGATGTTTATAGACGATGAACATAACCACGAGTTGTTGTCATAGGTAAAATGACATATTATTGTAATGATCACTAGAGTTACGGGAGCCTGGAAGGCGTCACAAGTAGTCGTGACATAGGATTGAACAGATTTGCAGTAGAGGAGATATAAACTGTAGGTGGCGGGAATCGAACACTCACACACACGCAAGATAGACTTTCATGGATACCAGCGGTTGTCAGGAGTTAGCTGCATATCATCTCTGAGGTCAGGCGATAGGGGGAATCCAATCCCGGATCCATCTGTGAGAAATAGTGCGAGAATTGTTTATGAAGTTATATTACAGTGATTTTTAAAAGTGTTTATGTGTATATGGTAAAATAATATGTATTGTGTCAAAGTGAAAAAGCCAGTGATGAAAAATATGATTACCATGTGTAAAGTATATACAATGTGTCGTGTGAATAATATCATGATGGCTTAAGACAAGCATCATGGCAGGTGCGTGGCTGGCGTGCTGGACCAACCCAGCAAAAATGAGAGTGAGTACAAATTTAATATGTTGATATGATTAAATAGCTCACCATACAACGAAGCATCACTCTAAGATTAAGAATTAACAGTCATTTATGTACGAGTTCACACCCCTCGTATTTTGGTAAAATATGGCTTGGAGGGTGATTTGTTTACGACCATTTAGGCGTAAGGCATTGATGAAAGTAACGGTAACGTTAAATAATAATAATAATAATAATAATAATAATAATCTTGGGTCGGTAACAATAATGAATAAATGGGCATGTCAGGCCTATAGTACGTGCAAAGTGTGTCATGTCTAGCGTAAGAATACTGTGTTATTTAAACAGTAAGAAAGAAACGTGAATATCGAGATAAAGAGAGTATTTCAGTGTCATTGAATTGTTGAATGAATGTTTATTATGGTTTATTCTACAGGGTTGTATTGGAGAGCCATTAAGATAGATAATATAAGCCAGTAAATTTATACTTGTTTTGGAGCTACGTAGAGCTTTGGCTTATGAGTAATTGCAGAGAGGACCTGAGTGCTTTATGAATTGAGTCATCTATAAGAAATATTGTTTGAGCCGCGTTCAAGCGAGCATGTAACGTAGAATCAAGAGATTTACGTCAATAATTTGAGGGGATCATCCGAAATTAGCTTGCACGTTAGGCGAATCTAGTCGGCTAATCTTCGAAATCTACGAGATAGTATCGCCTTAGAGCATACTTGTGTTATTCGCAACAGAGTTGGGACAGAGTCTGTCTGTATCCACTGTTCGCAGAATTTTTGCCACCAGGGATAACTGTTAGAGACCCTGTGAGAGCCCATATATTTTTGATCTTCCCTTAGAGGTAAGAATAGTGGTTCTTCGTATAGGAAACGTCGATTTCCTCTTGTTATATGCTGCTGCACCAGTGAGAGAACTATGATACTCACTTGAGATGCGCGCCAAAGCCACTAATGTCGACCACAGAACGGCAAAGCTATTTCGTGATCCATCCCTTGCAATGAATATTAATTAGGAGCCGAGATGAGCCCATTATACTCTAAATGTAGGTATTATATAATTAGATTAACTCAATTACTAAGGACACGACCCACTCAGGGTACCTCCAGCATAACTGCACCAGTAAAGGAACTTGAGCCAGACGGGGAGCAGGTAGTCATCTAAACCGGCGGCCATCTTTCCGAGGCCAGCTGTGACTAATTTATTGTTCGTATGGAATGGAAGTCTATAGACCTGATCCTTTTATTTTAAAAGTGTAGTGGGACACTGAAGAATCTTGATATTTCAAAAAGTAATTAAGATATGCTTGATGTGATGATATCAATTGAATTAAATGCATTATTTCCACACACATACCATGTTGGAATGCTGCGATCGGATAATATTTGGCCCAGTTATTCTCTGAGGAGGAATACTGCACCAAATAAATAAAGGCATCTTTGTAAGGTGTATTTGCCCAGTTCACACTAATGTATTCATACGGGTAGCGTAATTTGAATGACATGATACGTTTGTAACGATAATGTTTTGACCAGACCCAGAAAGTCGTTGTATGGTGAAGCTATAAAACATCTCTCTCCATGTGTATTTTGGAAGGGAAAGTGTACCACTTCAGCGTTTCAAATTGATGGGAAAAGGAATACGATTCGCACGACACAACACTTATTAATCAAGGCATAAGCTAATGAATTAATGTTATTTAAAGTAAATGTCCCGTGTAAAAACGGATAAATGTCTAATAATTGCAGATTTAATGTCATTTAAGTATAATTTGTGTTTATTGTGTTGTGATATTCCAGTTTGTGTTAAATTGTGCCACGTGAAGAACACTATGGACACTCGCGAATGTCAGAGAGTATCAATAATAGGATGTTTTGGATAGACTTGAGTGCGGTGAAGCAATAATTTTGAGGAGAAGAGACTCACAGATAATTTTGATTTTTGTTGTGGGAAATAAATGTAAAGTTTTCTTTGTGTGTTTATGTTGTATTGCCATGATTTACTATCATTAAATGTTATACTTAGGAATATGTTGTTTCTTTCAAGTAGAGTAGTCACCTGACGGACTCAAATCCTGAATATGTGATCGTATAGTGGGTTGAACGCCCCATACCTCGAAAGACCAAGAGTTAGCTGGGATACGAACACATGTTCCATATGATGACGATTGGGTACATTACACATCGTCTTATATAGGTTTCATTACAATATAGGTATAATATAGTCGACTAATTAAGGTAAACTGTACGTAATTACATAGATTCGGGTTTAATAAAATGTAATAATGGTATTATAGACGTGAGTAGACAATCTTCCTCAAGTTGTATTTCCGCTGAAACCCTCCTGTTAACACAGCTAAATCGTTAATTCACTAGAACTGGACTACTTGTATACAACGGCTCTTATCATGGTACATGCCTTTTTATCAAAGAACAACAATACTTTGACTTCCTTAAAATGCAGAATTCCCTCGCACGAGCACTCCATAGCTCTACAAAACCTCTTATAACAGTATATATGGCATAAACAATTATCATCTA
Source organism: Meconema thalassinum (assembly GCA_946902985.2). Lineage (NCBI taxonomy): Eukaryota > Metazoa > Arthropoda > Insecta > Orthoptera > Tettigoniidae > Meconema > Meconema thalassinum. Next base: position 2,060,999,626 of record OX336388.2, on the reverse strand, counting down.
CTATGTGGCGCTCTATGGAAGTGAAACTTGGACTATTGGTGCAGCAGAAAAGATGAGAATTGAAGCATTTGAAATGTGGTGTTACAGGAGAATGATGAGGATCAGATGGGTAGATAGGGTTACAAACGAAGAGGTATTAAGGCGAGTGGGAGAGGAGAGATGTTTCTGGCGACTGCTAATGAAGAGAAGAGATAGGTTGGTAGGACACATACTAAGACACCCAGGAATAGCAAGCTTAGTTATGGAAGGAAGGGTCGAGGACAAGAACTGTAGGGGTAGACCAAGGTTAGAATATGTTAAACAGATTGCCTCGGATGTAGGGTGTGGTCGCTATGTAGAGATGAAACGATTAGCTCAGGACAGGGAGGCATGGAGAGCTGCATCAAACCAGTCAAAAGACTGAAGACTCAAACAACAACATGTTAAACAATAACCAAAAAGGATTAATTGTTATTAACATATCTTATGTAGGAACTTCTCTCAAATACTGGCATGACCCTCAGTATCATTGCACATGACTACTGGACTACAATTATACATGCGTAAGTTCTTCAAACGAAACTTCCAATTGTAATGAACGATATTCGACAGTCGTGATTAACTGTGATTAACTGTTAACTCGTCTGTCGCAAATACATGTAATTAAAATAATACTCCTGTTTCATCTCACTTGTCAAGCTACAAATTGTTTATCGTTGTAATATCATGTCGACAAAATGACTTGATGTTACACAAATAGGATGAAATAACACACATGTTATTTATGGTGTCAGATAGAATTCAATCCTGACCGGGATAAACTAGCTTTGAATTCCTAGCCAAAGATTTGAATAATCTTCTATCAAAAGGTATTTCCTCTAACATATTAAATGAACAAAGCTCTTAGCTTTACACATACTAAATAAGGTTTGTCTACGACGTAATGTTTTTCCACTCTACACAAAGAATGTTCATATGAATTAAGACTTCGGTCTTATCAAACGACTAGTATTTCTTAGATCGTCGACAGTTTATGTACAATAATGATATAACAATATCATTCGATGTTTCTTCTTTTCTTGAAGTAATATGTTGTTACATTAAAGTGCTCAAATTTAATTTAATAAGAATTTAATTTGAAGCTATGACACAATGTCAGATTACTTGGTTTAAATGAAATTATTAAAATTCGAGAGTCGAAACGACTAGTCTCCTATGAGGCAATATAATTCCCCAAACAAAATTTTAATGTCAGTTCCACAACTGATCCGTAGAATAAAATTGAAAAAAAGATGAAATGCAATCATCTTCTAAATAATCTTGCAGCATAAAAATCTCAACACACATCTGAAGTGTAAAATACATAAAAGCACTGAAATACATGAAATGTGAAAATATATAAAATATGGAATAAAATCGCCGAAAATATGGAATAAGATCGCTGGCTGAGAATGTTACTAATCAAGCTCTACATAACAATTAAGATACACTAATACCTTATTTGGACGAAAACTTGAAGATCAATGTAAGTATTGCCACAATACTGTAGATGTTTCCTCAGTACAAGACACTGAGATGGTTCTGCATTCGAACCTCGGATCTGCGACCTCACAGATAAGAAAGGTCTCTCTCTGGAATTCACTGACCTTCGCTTGGGCTCGAACGACATCCTTCTGGCAAATTCTTCTGTGTTGCTGGGCTACCCCTAGCATCTTGACAAATCTTTTCTGTAAAGTCTTCATTCTCCGTCGTAAATATGGATCAGCTTCATCATTGGAATATAATTATGGAAATGTTCATATAAATGGTGAATGAAATATCTCCATTGCTAATTGATGTTATATTAGTGTTCGTAGACTGACGACAATGCACAAGATGGACCGTACAATACGTCTGTATTCAAGAATACGTTGTCTAACGAAGCTCCATCGTTGTATCTTCACTCCTGCTATTGAATATGTCTCTGGCGCAAGACTGTTTAGTTCATCATATCAACAATATTAATTATGCTGAATGATAATGTTTGAAGAATAATTATAGTCATACTGTTAATGTTTATGTGTTGCGCCAATACTAAAAGTTCTCCGCCACTGTTCACTTGAACTTTGCAATTTATAATGATATTCAGCTCTGTTTCCGACACATTTGGAAATCTAACTTGACAGGTTGATATTGTTGAATTAAAAAACAGATACACACACTAATACAGTCATCACAATTAACACCGGTTATCAGACAGATTCTACACACACCGCGTTGTCGCAGCCCCTAAACTAAGGAACCAACCAACCAATTGTCGAAACGGTGAATATTTAAGCGCTCGACTTTTCACAATATATAGTAGGCGACCTGTTCTTAATATATATTCGCTTATTTAATATAATCAATACAATGTTCTTCGCAACTTCACATAGAATGGAAGTGCGGTGATCTCTACCGTTCCACCTAGCTATCCTCGCGTCTCCACAAGTCGACAGTCGTCGCACTCGGACTAAGCTTTGGGATCTCCGTTAACACAGTAAAATCACTTCCTCACTCTTCAAAGTCTGCTGGAATAAGAACCTCGATCCTTGGATCTCCCCCTCCAAGTCGAATTTTTGGCGGCCATATCAATGTCCCACCATAATTTTAGTGCGTAGATTACCAATGCTTATTATTGCGTAGATTAACCGATCTGTGGTTTTTAAAGTATCAGTCATAATTTCTCTTAATATTCTCTTCATTACCAAATAAGAAAATCTTCTTCTAAGGGCCTAAATGCTTAATTGCATAATTTTGTGTAATTAAAGTTGATCCCGTCTTCAATAAGACCTCATTGGCTCTGGGCTGGGATCCAATAGCATAATTTATAACAATATTTATAATATTAATTATAATATAATATTAATCTCCGAACTCGCTGTTGCTATGCTAAGAATAGCCTTCTAGAAGCATCCATTGTGCAACATATCACGTGATCGTGCTCTCCCACAGTCTCCAGCTTGTAACACGACACTCTTGTGACACGCTTCCAGAAATTATATTTGCTGGTTAAATTTTATCATGGGGACGGAAAATAATCTCATTTTGTCCCTAAATAATTCAATTTACGGGGGCAGTACATGACTCTAAGGCCTATACAGTACATATAACAATCCAACATGGCGACCATCCAAAGTATTTAGATGGATATCAATATCTACGGATCTATTACAGCAAACAAACTGAATTTTTTAATGTTCATAGAGGCTACGATCATAAGTTCGCCTACTATATAGGACTTTCAATAACCTAGTGATTACAAATCCAGCATGGCGGCGACGCGAAGTATAAATATTCACATGGTCGTTTCTCGCAATTTAACCATCCGAGTGCAGTGACATTTGGTACAGTAAATCCTTATACAAATGTTAATCCAGTGGCATCTAATTTATTTCAATTGTTTCCATAACCACAAGATGGCAGCTGTGCGAAATTTTAAAATCTCGTTTTTACTTCTTGTGTCCTAATCATGCGATTGAAGTTTGAATGCTACACGTACAAAATAATCCTCATGTAACAGTACATAACTCTAAGACCTACATATATAAAAATCCAACATGGCGACCATCCGCAATATTTAGTCGGTTTTCCATATCTACCAATCTATTACAGCAATCAAACTGACATTTTGTATGTAGATAGTGGCAATGAACATAAGTAGGATATATGAAAATAGGCTGTATAGTTCTTCACGGAACTACTTGTTTTATTTCCTATTGTGTGGGCCCCGCAAGGCCTGGATCCGCCACTGCTGCCCTCTATAGTTGCATTACCAACTTCTTGATCTCAGGAGGTCAAGGAGTAACTATTTGTTTTCGACATGGCTTCCTATCTTATAACACTTATCTATGAAGGCTACATGGCATTGTTTACACATTCTTTCTTTCTTTCTTTCTTTCTTTCTTTCTTTCTTTCTATCTTGACAAACATTGATAAAGGGACAAGTAGTTGTCTTGAAACGTCAGTTTTTAAACTGTCACTCGACCTAGTAGCCCCTAAGCTATATTATGTGCAATGATATTAAATAAAATAACCAAGATCAACTTCGTACAGTCCATGGAGGCCCTTGGATTAGTGAAAAGTAGAAGGCAGCACCCTTGGTGAAATCGGCACGAGTTTGGATAGTAACTGTTGTAGGCTCCGTATTTGGCCGCCTTTGCTTCCAGAAATTATAGTTTTCTCAATTTACTCTCATTAACGACCGGCTCGCTTTCTAAAACCTAGCTGATCGTCCATGTTTACATTCCATGTCTGCGGGGAACTCGAGACACAGCATTGTCAACACTCTCCACCTTGGCCACTGAAAGCAAGCAGCGAGACTGGAACACTGGAGACATGAAAAGCGAAACGGTTCCATGCCACGAGTTCCATTCCCATGAGTTCCGAAAACAAATTTCTTAGGAAAAACGTCCCATGAGTTCCGAACGCGTATTCACGCCTGAGTAAATAAGCTAATGAGTCCCACTAGTTCCGAATAATTCTGGAAAACCCAGCTGTCAGTTCTGAGGTTTGACCGGCTAATAAAGATACGACACAAGCTAGAAGAGTTAATGGCCTTATCACCAGGTATGTAATTTGTGCTTGTGTCTTTTAGTGGAGCAAATAAACATGGAGTTCACTACTAGCATTAAAGGAAACCAAATTTTGATATTTCATGGTTACCGTTTTTATACGAAACGCGACAACAAATCAAGTGAAGTGTGGATTTGTGCTGCAAAACCATGTGCCGGAAGAGCGACATGGTGATACTATTTTAGGAACTTTATAAATATAACTCAAAACTGATTATTTTGACAAGGCACATGCTGATATAGATACTGACAAGGCGAAAGCTGCTTATGGGAGCTACCGGTCCATGGCGTCCGCCTCCCTCTGTTAGAGGAGCCAATTCATTAAAGAGGCACGTACTCCCTGCTGGCACTAACAATGGACCATATTTGTTTCAGTAATATACAAATTAATACAATTTTGCTGTAGAAAATCTAAGCTGGGACTCGCCCAGGTAGTGTTTGGAACTGATGGGACTCGCTCAGGTAGTTTAATTGGCAGATAGCTAATCCGCTAAAGAATTTGGAACTGGTGGGAATCGGAACTCATGGGACGACACGAAGCGAAATACCAGCCAGAACCGGACTTTGGACTCCTCGTGGAAAAAAAGAGCAAGTCAAGAACCATCTGCTATTGGTCAGATGTGAGCAATGTTAATATAAACACCTAGTGACAGGTAGGTAATGAAATGAAAAAAAATCCCTCTCGGCACGCCGGAAGGCGGAGGTAGATTTCACCGTGCGAACTAGGGGATAGGCGAAAATAGGGAAAGTAGAAGGATCACACGTCATTTTATACACCTCATAGCGCGAAAGTATTTTAAAATCGGAGCTTAATAAACTTTGTATTTCGTCTTTTTTATGCATATTTTAGCCTACTTTCGATGTTTGCCAAAAATGAAAGTAGACTTATGAGATCAACACAGGGCTAAAAAAGTGTGTCTGTCTGTGTGTGTGTATGTGTGTGTGTGTCTGTGTGTGTGTGTGTATGTGTGTGTGTGAGTGTGTGTACTCTGAATGTCTGTCCCCCCCTATCAATTCGAACACGGTGAAAGCGAATTGAACGAAATTTGGTACAAAGGTAGCACTAGCAAAGGACACCTCAGTGTCATGTTTTATATCGCCGCCATCTTGACGGAAACGTAATGGCGGCCACACAAATGTTCAAAGCTTAAATCAAATTACGACTAACCTAATCATCCGATCTCTACCAAATTTTGCAACAACATACCTTTATGGGGGGAGCATCCTTTGACCAAACTAATAGGTCATCAGCGTAATAGTTAGCGGATGGCGGCCATCTTTGTGTGAAAATCGATTCCCCCTATTAATTCGAACACGGTGCAACCGAATGGAACGAAATTTGGTACAGAGGAAGTAATAACAAAAGGCTCCTCAGTGTCACGTTTTATATCGCCGCCATCTTGACGGAAACGTAATGGCGGCCAGACAAATGTTCAAAGCTTAAATCAAATTACGATTAACCTAATCATCCGATCTCTACCAAATTTTTCAACAACATACCCTTATAGAGGAAGCATCCTTTGACCAAATGAATAGGTCATTAGCCTAATAGTTTGCGGATGGCGGCCATCTTTGTGTGAAAATCAATTCCCCCTATTAATTCAAACACGGTGAAACCGAATTGAACGAAATTTGGTACAGAGGTAGCACTAGCAAAGGACACCTCAGAGTCATGTTTTATATCGCCGCCATATTGACAGAAACGTAATGGCGGCCACACAAATGTTCAAAGCTTAAGTTAAATTACGACTAACATAACCATCCGATCTCTACCAAACTTTGCAACAACATACCTTTATGGAGGGAGCATCCTTTGACCAATCTAATAGGTTATTAGCCTAATAGTTTGCGGATGGCGGTCATCTTTATGTCAAAATTGATTCCCCCGATTAATTCGAACACGGTGGAACCGAATGGAACGAAATTTGGTACAGAGGTAGCACTAGCAAATGGCACCTCAGTGTCATGTTTTATATCGCCGCCATCTTGACTGAAACGTAATGGCGGCCACACGAATGTTCAAAGCTTAAATCAAATTACGATTAACCTAATCATCCGATCTCTACCACATTTTGCAACTACATACCTTTATGGAGGGAGCATCCTTTGACCAATCTAATAGGTTATCAGCGTAATAGTTTGCGGATGGCGGCCATCTTTCTGTGAAAATCGATTCCCCCTATTAATTCGAACACGGTGCAACCGAATGGAACGAATTTTGGTACAAAGGTAGCACTAGCAAAGGACACCTCAGTGTCATGTTTTATATCGCCGCCATCTTGACGGAAACGTAATGGCGGCCACACAAATGTTCAAAGCTTAAATCAAATTACGACTAACCTAATCATCCGATCTCTACCAAATTTTGCAACAACATACCTTTATGGGGGGAGCATCCTTTGACCAAACTAATAGGTCATCAGCGTAATAGTTTGCGGATGGCGGCCATCTTTGTGTGAAAATCGATTCCCCCTATTAATTCGAACACGGTGCAACCGAATGGAACGAAATTTGGTACAGAGGAAGTAATAACAAAATGCTCCTCAGTGTCACGTTTTATATCGCCGCCATCTTGACGGAAACGTAATGGCGGCCACACAAATGTTCAAAGCTTAAATCAAGTTACGATTAACCTAATCATCCGATCTCTACCAAATTTTTCAACAACATACCCTTATAGAGGAAGCATCCTTTGACCAAATGAATAGGTCATTAGCCTAATAGTTTGCGGATGGCGGCCATCTTTGTGTGAAAATCAATTCCCCCTATTAATTCAAACACGGTGAAACCGAATGGAACGAAATTTGGTACAGAGGTAGCACTAGCAAAGGGCACCTCAGAGTCATGTTTTATATCGCCGCCATATTGACAGAAACGTAATGGCGGCCACACAAATGTTCAAAGCTTAAGTTAAATTACGACTAACATAACCATCCGATCTCTACCAAACTTTGCAACAACATACCTTTATGGAGGGAGCATCCTTTGACCAATCTAATAGGTTATTAGCCTAATAGTTTGCGGATGGCGGCCATCTTTATGTGAAAATTGATTCCCCCGATTAATTCGAACACGGTGGAACCGAATGGAACGAAATTTGGTACAGAGGTAGCACTAGCAAATGGCACCTCAGTATCATGTTTTATATCGCCGCCATCTTGACTGAAACGTAATGGCGGCCACACGAATGTTCAAAGCTTAAATCAAATTACGATTAACCTAATCATCCGATCTCTACCAAATTTTGCAACTACATACCATTATGGAGGGAGCATCCTTTGACCAATCTAATAGGTTATCAGCGTAATAGTTTGCGGATGGCGGCCATCTTTCTGTGAAAATCGATTCCCCCTATTAATTCGAACACGGTGCAACCGAATGGAACGAAATTTGGTACAGAGGTAGCACTAGCAAATGGCACCTCAGTATCATGTTTTATATCGCCGCCATCTTGACGGAAACGTAATGGCGGCCACACAAATGTTCAAAGCTTAAATCAAATTACGATTAACCTAATCATCCGATCTCTACCAAATTTTGCAACAACATACCCTTATAGAGGAAGCATCGTTTGACCAAATGAATAGGTCATTAGCCTAATAGTTTGCGGATGGCGGCCATATTTGTGTGAAAATTGATTCCCCCTATTAATTCAAACACGGTGAAACCGAATGGAACTAAATTTGGTACAGAGTTAGCACTAGCAAAGGGCATCTCAGTGTCATGTTTTATATCGCCGCCATATTGACAGAAACGTAATGGCGGCCACACAAATGTTCAAAGCTTAAGTTAAATTACGACTAACATAGCCATCCGATCTCTACCAAACTTTGTAACAAAATACCTTTATGGAGGGAGCATCCTTTGACCAATCTAATAGGTTATTAGCCTAATAGTTTACGGATGGCGGCCATCTTTATGTCAAAATTGATTCCCCCTATTAATTCGAACACGGTGGAACCGAATGGAATGAAATTTGGTACAGAGGTAGCACTAGCAAAGGGCACCTCAGTGTCATGTTTTATATCGCTGCCGTCTTGACTGAAACTTATTGGCGGCCACACGAATGTTCAAAGCTTAAATCAAATTACGATTAACCTAATCATCCGATCTCTACCAAATTTTGCAACTACATACCTTTATGGAGGGAGCATCCTTTGACCAATCAAATAGGTCATTAGCCTAATAGTTTGCGGATGGCGGCCATCTTTATGTCAAAATTGATTCCCCCTATTAATTCAAACACGGTGGAACCGAATGAACGAAATTTGGTACAGCGGTAGCACTAGCAAAGGGCACCTCAGTGTCATGTTTTATATCACCGCTATCTTGACGGAAACGTAATCGCGGCCACCCAAATGTTAAAAGCTAAAATGTAATTACGACCAACCTAATAATCTAGTCTCTACCAAATTTTGCAACACCATATCTTTATGTGGGAAACATATTTTGACCAAACTGCAAGCACATCAGCCCAATAGTTTGCAGATGGTGGCCAAGTATGTGTGCAAATCGATTCCCCCTATCAATTCAAACACGGTGAAACCGAATTGAACGAAATTTGGTACAGAGGTAGCACTAGCAAAGGGAACCTCATATTCATGTTTAATATCCCTATAGCTCGTTGTATTTCAACAAGCTACTACAACCAACATTCAATCATACTCCTTGAAAAGGACAAAGAGTTATAACAATACCCATGCATTTAGGAGAAAGTAGGCTATATGTTCTTTACTGAACATCTTGTTTTTAACATTTTATTGTCTTACTAGCTGTTATCCGGCGTTCTTCGGGATTACAATTGAATATTAAGAGATAGTACCTTTGCTCGAATTGTAGTAGTGTGCAACCTGGAGAAAGGGTGTTGTTATAATGAGCAATATTATTGCCACTCAAAGACCTTAAGCGTGATTTTTATCTGATCAAAGATTGTGTAAAAGTTGTTAAATAGGAAGGTACGACGGCTTTATACTGCTTGTAGCTTATAGATTAAGCCTGAAATTTCGCTAATATAACTAAATATTTAAAGAGCCTACTTTAATCATTGTATGCATTATTAACCTAACTAACACATATTAAGGGCCAATGAATGTCTTTTTCTAAATTGTATTATCTTTGCGTGTTTTGTCGAAGAACAACGTATCAAGAGGATAATGGTAGTCTAAAAATAAACGCTTAGAATCCCAGCTTCATAAATACATATGCATTTGATTGTGGAAATAACGAATACCAGAAATAAGAAATACATACTAAATATCTTGTATGATTCTATAAGTCCACCTGCACATAAATAAGAACTACTGATACGAGTGCAGAGACAACTTGTGCCTACGAGACAATCTAAACTTCTTCAAAACACCATATCACACGGATGAACATATCTGGAGGTGAAACCATACACCAAAAGGACCCAGGTTCTATGTGATGACGAAATTTTACGAGAAAAATTATATGATTAGTAACAAATCATATCTGAAGCAATATTTACCAAAACTCTCCTTCCTCAGGTGAAATCAATATTGAAACACGCATACACGAAAATAAAGTATAGGTATAGGCCTCGGCCGAGTTCGAACGTGCGATCTTGGGCATAGGAGTTCAGCATACCACCGAAGCTGCTTTCCACAGAGACAGATGGAAGACTGAATGTGATCTCGTGCAGTGGCGTTGACATTGCAACCTTTGATGGCTCATCCCTGATCAATTTAGTAGCGTTGTCATGGCAACATCTGTTGGCTGTTGGCATTTCCTGATAATTCCGAAATCATTTCTCTCATCCCTTGGCGTAATGGTGGGTCATATCAAAAATTCTACCAGACAAAAGTTTTAGGTCATTATTAGATTAATATTGTCCATTTATTACGGTTTTGATATTGTGCCTATTAAGAGATATATGATTAATGTTTCCCGAAAACCCCATCCCTTTGGTCAATGGTTGGTGCTATCAAAAAAACTTTTCAAACATATTTTTTTGTCACCTATCCGACACTTTGAATGGATTCGATATTTCACTTATTAAGAGAGTTATAGCATTATTTCACTTTTTGAAACAATCCCCACATTTTCACCCCGTTTGACAGATTTTTCCCATTAACGAACTCGACCGAGATTTTATAGGGATACATATTATGCAAAAAATTCAAAGTGATTGGTTCAAAATTTCGGTTTTTATCCTGTCCATGCGAAAGTGATATACATACATATTATATACATATATGCATACATAAATTATATATACACTTTTGAACTGACGGTGGTTTTGGTGTCTGGGGGATGTGAAACACGAAGATATGTCGACATTTTCCGGAAGTTGAAACATGGTACCCATTGCAATAGTTAGCTTTCTAATGAAATCTACCTAAAACATTCTAAACTTCAAACAAAGAATATAAATCACCAAATCACATCATACAAATATGAAACTTCGATGAAAATCAATATTAACAAGAAGTTCCGTGAAGAACTATACAGCCTACTTTTCATGCCAATGATTATTCTACAGTATATGAACCTATCTAGAATAATGACGAAATTAAGTTGGTAATATCGAAATATCTAATTAGTTCAAACTATACCTGGTATAATGTAGCCTAATAGAGCACTAAAGTTGGCAGCCCTGGTGACTGAATATATTCTTAGTTCCATCTCTTAAGGTACAGAATACAACATTTGGTTGAAGTCCAATGGACGTTTCAAGCAGTTAGACACTGAATCTATCAGCACGCGTAAAAGCATGTTGCCAACAATGTCATGCGTGTGCTGGTCAGAAATAATCTGAAATATTATGATATCTTGTTGTGCCAATATTGGATGAAATCCATTTGTTAGTATAGAAGTTACATGTATTTTAAAATTGGACATATCAGCAGGCATGGAATCATGTTGGCAGCACTGCCTTGTATTAATTACTCCAAATTAATCTAGAATATCAGATGCTATACGTGTGCAAAGTATAGAGCTGTTCGCTTGCATACTTTCTGATATATTGATATTAGGGTAAAAAATATAGACAGCATTTATTAACAGTTGGCAGCCCTGATTGCTCCTAACAATACCTATAGTCATACCTGTTATGGTACACATAGCACATACGAAACTTGGTTGAAATCCAACTGATAGTATAGAAGTTACATGTATTTAAAAATTGGTACTATCAGCAGGCTTATAATCATGTTGGTAGAACTGACGTATATAAGTTACTCCAAATTAATCTAAAATGTCAGAATATTCGTGTGCATAGTTTAAAGCTATTGGCTTGCATACTTTCGGATATATTGGTATTTGGATAAAAAAAATAGAGAGAGCAATTATTAACAGTTGGCAGCCCTGGTGGCACATAAGAATACGCTCAGTCATATCTGTTTATGTACAGATGTTACATACAAAATTTGGTTGAAATCCAATTGATAGTGTAGAAGTTATATGCATTTAAACATTGGACCTATCAGAAGGCTTAAAATTATTTTGGCAACACTGTCATGGTTGGCCACCTGGAAATTAAACTGAAATAGTCTTATCTACATGTGTGCCAATTTTGGAATAGCTCCCATGCATACCTTGCGAGATATCCAACATGGAGCTCAAATTTCTAGTGCGTTTTTTCAGCAGTTGGTAGCACTGACATCATTTTCAAATATGGACGTGAGATATTCCGGTGCACATCTTTACTCATACTAAATTTGGTTTTGATTGCTGCAGCCGTTTAGGAGTTGATAGGGGGGACACACACACAGCCAGACAGACAGACAGAAGGACAGACAGACAGACAGACAGACAGACAGACACACATTTTCCCGGATCGATCTCATAAGTCTACTTTTTCCTCATTTTTGCAAAATGTGAAAAGTAGGCTAAAAATGGTCGGATATTCTCTAATGTAGGGGCAGATGAACTCATAGTTCTGCCCCTTAAAACAACAACAACAACTAACTAACTAACTAACTAACTAACTAACTAACTAACTGTTCTGTAATGTAAACAAATTATAATAATATGGGATACATGAATGTTGGTCTTGATTCTACCTTGAGGAGCGTAAAGGTGTCTAGAAGTGGTTTTCCCTCGCTGAACTTAATAAACAGGGTGCTCCTGGGGTACCTCTGTTAATGACTGCTATGCTGGATCATCCTGGATTGCCATATGTAGTCTTCATCTCCTGGATCCGGATTCGAACTCTATACATCATCGTGGTGTTATATCGGCATTCGTTCTGAATCAGAATCTTCACGAGTTGGGTCCACCCTTACTCTGGAATCGAACTGGGTCCACCCTAGCACGCGCGTACGTGGAATTCTTCTCTCTTCTTTTCCGTGTAGAATTAACTTCGTAATTGTATCCATATTTAGTAATGGTGCTTTATGACTTGCGTAGACTATTGATATGCAAGAGAGAAAGGTGTTGCTCCTCCGCGTCGTTATTTGTCATGTCATTCCAGATATCCACGATGTCATCCATGTATTATGTTCCCATTAACATTTTAGCACTGCATTGCACACTCTTCAATAACGATTGTAAATGTCCCACCCACTTCTATTGGTTAACCATAGTGATAAGAAAATGTGACTGCGAAAAGCTTCTATCACCTCGAATATATCTGGATACAAGTTCACGTAGCTAGTGTGCTTTCTTCAAAATACTCGTATTTTTTAATATATTTGACAGCTTTTCTGATGATCTAAGTTGCTTTAATAACTCTCTTAATGTTATTTTTACGTAGATTTCATTAGAAAGCTAACTATTGCAATGGGTACCATGTTTCGACTTCCGGAAAATTTCGACATATCTTCGCGTTTCACATCCCCCAGACCCCAAAACCACCGTCAGTTCAAAAGTTAATATATAACTAGTTGAAACCCGTCAAAAATGACGGTCAATAGAAAAATATTTACTGAAGAATTTTCTTATATAGGCCTACTGTATATTCTTTGTACGATTATTTTATGTCTCAATTGAAACTATAAGGGCGTCAAAAGATTGCACTCTCAACATTGCAAAATACTGCTGGCCATGACTGAAAAATTGATGAGGCAAATTGAGACCTATACGTTCCTGAGTTTCCCCTTGAGCTTCATTGATTGTGACAGAGTATGCCAAATAAATTGGAAAATATTGCCTCTTAAAACAAAATGATAGTGTTTTATCGGATGGTGTTAAATCAAGTCGAAGGATTAGACCTCTCTGCCTAATTTTAACTGCACTTATTATTTCCAAATCCAAGCAATATGGTTGCATTTAGGAGCCCTTGGGAAACATTCAGATTTCTAAGCAGCATAACGGGTCAAGCGTTTGGAATATGTGGAGGCAAGTCATTTAGTTCCAAGGAATTCAAGAACTCTGAGGAGTCTAATACAACTGGCCGCAAACCGTCGCATATAATTTTGGAATATAACGAAGAAATGCGATGATGTGCACCTCCATACATTTTAAAACGATGTGGACCGTATGCGTGTGGCACAGTAACATTGGCACTAAATGAAACGAAGGACATAGCATTGTACTGCCGATTAGTCTCTCTGAAATGCCTTGAGTTATCATCTCCAGTGAAAAATAATTGTTGCAGCCTGTCAAATATTTTATATTTAGCCAGTTTAATTTTACCATTACAACAGCAAAGGTCAAAGTAACCAAGAGTAGATTTCTCTCAAGAGAAATACAGTGCAGAACAATGTTTACATTTGTTCGTCAAGGACCCTACACTGTAACGGTATAGTATCTGGAATTGTATCTGAAATGCCGTATTTATATTGGATTTTAAAAGTGGCTTCGTATTTTTCTCCGATTTCCCACTCTTTTGCGGCTAATGTTCTATTTCGTAAAATGGGTTTATTTATAGCAGCATTTCTCCCCGAATTAACGTCATATTAAATAACACTATAGTGGCCTGCATCAACGCAGCTGCCAAATATTAAATAGCAAATAATAACTTACTTCCATTGCCAAAATCAACTCCGTGGTTAGACTCATTGTTATGTACTCTAAAAAATAATCAATAAACAATAATATTCACTTATACAATTAAGTTCACAGACTTCCATTCTCAAGTAGGTTGCTGATGAGAATGCGATGAGACTGATCGCCAATAATAAAATCCTTGCAATTTTTGCAATTTGCTTGCAAACGCAACCCAGGATGACGAACTTCATTTTGAAATAAACAGAATGAAACTGCTCTAAATAATGAATTTCCATCACCTGTTGAAGGTACAAAACTTTGCATTTCCATGACAGTAAATTACGCAAGGGAGCATAGAATCACTTCGCCACTACTGGAATGAGCATAGACTCACTTCGCCAGCCACCGTAATGGAGGGAGTTTTAGAATTATATGTTCAGTGTTTGTCAAAGATCGTATTAACACAGGGAAGCCCACTCTTAAGGCTACATTCTGAGCTATCACCCCAGATTCCAGGTTCGATCCCTGCTCTGGCAAGAAATTTATTTCTGGTCTGAGGGCTGGAACGGGGTGCACTCTTGAGGCAAACCTAAGTAGAGCAAAATTTGATTCCCTTCTCAACAATCTTAGATGTGGTGTTCCGTGGTTTCCCACTTCCACTCCAGGCAAATACCGGAATAGTTCCTAACTTAAAGCCTCGGTCGTCAACTCCCCATTCCCCATATTAATTACAAATGCACACATCAATACGGCCATTACATTAACACAGGTGATCAGAGAAAAGTTTACACTCACACACCAAAGTAGACGGGGCTGAGTGACCACGATGTCGGAGTCCATCAAATGAATTATGTTCGACAATTTTCTCTCAGGGCAAAAGCGGTTGTGCCCATTTTTATTTAATAATATAAAAGTATCTGGCAACGTAAATCGTGTAGAATCCCTTACTGTACGGGAATAATAAAAGTAAAATATGTTACGACAATGAATTACCAATAGCCAGAAAGAATAATTGGGAAATAAAAATACATGTCTGAGGTGAGACTCCTTCGACTATGCAAAATTCATTCCTGGGTCCGCAATGTTACCCCTGAGCCACCCAGTCAACAGACTTCTAAACCAATATTAAGTTACTTAAACAACAAACGAACTCAAACGCCTGTTGAAGTTCTTCAATCCCCTCTTTTTAATTCTCAAAAACAAAGATCACACTACCATACGGTGAATCCTTTATCCGCCATTTCTCTAGAAATGTAATTCTGGTCTGAGGGCTGGAACGGGGCGCACCCTTGAGGCAAAACTAAGAAGGGCAAGGTTCGATTCCCATCTCAACAATCTGGGATTTGGTTTTCCGTGGTTTGCCACTTCCACTGCAAGTGTAATTCTGGTCTGAGGGCTGGAACGGGGCGCACTCTTGAGGCAAAACTAAGTAGGGCAAGGTTCGATTCCCATCTCAACAATCTGGGATGTGGTTTTCCGTGGTTTGCCACTTCCACTGCAGGTAAATACCGGGATAGTTCCTAACTTAAAGCCTCGGTCGCCAATTTCCCATTCCCCACTTGAATTACAAATGCACACATCAGTACAGCCATCACAATAACACAGGTTATCAGAGAAAATTTGAGACACACACACACACCAAAGTAGACGGGGCTGAGTGACCACGATGTCTGAGTCCAACAAATGAATTATGTTCATCAATTGTCTCTCATGGCGAAAGCTATTGTGGCCATTTTTATTTAATAATTTAAAAGTATATGGGAACGTAAATCGTGAAAAATTCCTTACTTTATGGGAATAATAAAAATAAAATATGTTAAGACAATGTATTACCAATAGGCAGAAAGAATACTTGAGAAATAAAAATATGTGTCGGAGGTGGGATTCGAACTGCTTCCATTGCGCGATGCATAAATTAGGAGTTTTCAACACTGCCGTCTGAGCTACCGAACCACTTGTGAAACAGTGTAATATTGAGTTACTTAAACAACATTCACTCTCAACAGTTCGTATAAATTCTTCTACATTTCCGTTTTTTTTATAATAGTGTATTCTATTCCTGTTTATATCGTGGAAACTTCATAATCAATATTTCCCTCCTATATTATAATTCTTATAAATAACTATTACTTTAAAACGCGGTGGACATCCGCCATGTCTGTCATTAACCAAGATGATTCTGCGCATGCGCTGGAGCCAATAATTTTGCAGTTTTGTTTATAAATTTAAAAATATGTGGTAAAATATTTGTTTATTTTAAAGACACTCTGCAAATCTACAGGCCTACAGCTTTCGACTGATTGCTCTACGAAGTGAATCTGTTCTACCGTTCCCTCAATCTCGCGATAACGAAAATCAGCTTAGTGTTTTAAATATATAGATTTATGTATATATGTATCTATCTATCTATCTATATCTATCTATATATATATCAGTTTCCTGTGGACACGATAACTGCCGTAATTTTGCACCAATCACTTTGAATTTTTTACATAATATGTATCCCTATAAAATCTCGGTCGAGTTCGTTAATGGGCAAAATCGGTCAAAGGGGGTGAAAATGGGAGGCTTTTTTCGAAAAAGTGAAATATCGCTATAACTCTCTTAATATCTGAAATATTGAATCCGTTCAACGTTTTTACTATGTGTCGCATAAAGCCCAAAAATTTATGTTTGAAAAGTTTTTTGATAGCACCAACCATTGACCAAAGGGGTGGGAACAAAGTGGGTTTTTCGGGAAACATTAATCATATCTCTGTTAATAAGCACAATATCAAAACCGTACAAAATGGACAATATTCCTCCAATAATTAGCTAAAACTTTTGTCTGAAAGAATTTTTGATATGACCCACCATTACGCCACGGGGTGAGCAAAATGATTTAAATTATAAGAAAATGCCAAATGCCAAGAGAGGTTGCCATGACAACTTAACTTTTAATTGATAAGGGATGAGCCATCCGCAGTTGATATGCCAACGCCACTGCACGAGATAACATTCAGTTTTCCATCTGTCTGTGGGAAGCGACTTCGGTATCGGAACTGGTAGCATGCTGAACTTCTATGCCCAAGGTCGCGGGTTCAAACCCGGCTGAAGTCGTCGGATTTACAAAGAGCGCTAAAAAATCCTGAGTTTGCTTTCCTTCGGAGGAGAAGTTCCAACCTTCGTTGCGAATTGATGGTTCCGGTGGCATCTAGTAGCCAAGTTCACAGATAGGTGTCGTTGATGGTAGTATTTTAGGTAGATTTCATTAGAAAGCTAACTATTGCAATGGGTACCATGTTTCTATTTCCGGAAAATTTCGACATATCTTCGCGTTTCACATCCCACAGACCCCAAAACCACCGTCAGTTCAAAAGTTTATATATAATTTATATATATATATGTATATCAGTTTCTTGTGGACACGATAACTGCCGTAATTGTGCACCAATCACTTTGAATTTTTTACCGAATATGTGTACCCATAAAATCTCGGTCGAGTTCGTTAATGGGCAAAATCGGTCGAAGAAGATGAAAATGGGGGACATTTTTCGAAAAAATGAAATATTGCTATAACTCTCTTAATATGTGAAATATCGAATCCGTTCAAAGTTCATACTATGTGCCGGATAAAGCTCAAAAATTTATGTTTGAAGAGTTTTTTATAGCACCAACCATTGACCAAAGGGGTGGGAAAAAGTGGGTTTTTCGGGAAACATTAATCATATCTCTCTTAATAGGCACAATATCAAAACCGTACAAAATGGACAATATTCCCCTAATAATTACCTAAAACTTTTGTCTGAAAGAATTTTTGATATGACCCACCATTACGCCAAGGGATGAGAAAAATGATTTCGGAATTATAAGAAAATGCCAAGAGCTATCAGTGGTTGCCATGGCAACACTACTAAATTGATGAGGGATGAGCCATCAGACGTTGCCTTGACAACGCACTTGCGCGAGGTCAGATTCAGATTTCCATCTGACTAAGTGTGAAGCGGCTTCGGTGACGTAACTGGTAGCATGCCCAAGGTCGCGGGTTCAAAGCCGGCCAAAATCATCGGGTTTTCTAAGAGCGCTAAAAATCCCTCAGTATGCTTTCCTTTGGAGGGGAGGTTCCAACGTTCGTTGCGAGTTGCTGATTACGGTGGCATCTAGTAGCCAAGTTCACAGCTAGGTGTCGTTGACGGTAGTATCTGGTAGCAACATTAGGAACTACTGCTTGAAATTGAGCGTCTGCATTCCTTACCTGAATTACAGACTAATACAGCCATCACAATTCACACCGTTTAACAGACAGATTCTACACTCACCCAAAGTACACGGGGTTACATGACCGCGTTGTCGCAGCCCCTAAACTGAGGAACCAACCAACATCTCTGCGGGAGATATAATTTTGCATGAAGAAGTAACAGACCGTTACATAGTTACACATCAGTGTCGAAACCTTGCATAAGGACAGTGTGGCCACAAGTATAAAAATGGACTCAAAATGACAAGAAGGTTACCGTCATCATAAGACAATGAAGTGTTTAAAATATGCATAAAATGACGAAAAACAAAGTTGATTAATCTCCAATTATAAAATACTTTCACGCAATAAATGAGGTCTGATCCTTCTACAAAAACCTGCATATTCTGCCTATTTTCGCCTATCCCCAAGTTTGTCCGGAGAAATCTACCTCCGCCTTCCGGCGTGCCGAGAGGACTTTTTTACTTTTAATTGATAAGGGATGAGCCATCAGCAGTTGCTATGACAACGCCACTGCACGAGATAACTTTCAGTTTTCCATCTGTCTGTGGGAAGCGACTTCGGTATCGGAACTGGTAGCATGCTGAACTTCTATGCCCAAGGTCGCAGGTTCAAACCCGGCTGAAGTCGTCGGATTTACTAAGAGCGCTAAAAAAACCTGAGTTTGCTTTCCTTCGGAGGGGAAGATCCAACGTTCGTTGCGAGTTGATGGTTCCGGTGGCATCTAGTAGCCAAGTTCACAGCTAGGTGTCGTTGATGGTAGTATTTTTAATTATGTAGCCATTTTTGGGTAGATTTCATCAGAAAGCTAACTATTGCAATTTAGGTAGATTTCGTCAGAAAGCTAACCATTGCAATGGGTGCCATGTTTCGACTTCCAGAAAATTTCGACATATCTTCGCGTTTCACATCCCCCAGATCCCCAAACCACCGTCAGTTCAAAAGTTTATATATATATGCATATATATGAGTTTCTTGTGGACAGGATAACTGCCGTAATTTTGCACCAATCACTTTGAATGTTTTGCATAATATGTATCCCCTTAAAATCACGGACGAGTTCGTTCATGGGCAAAATCGGCAGAAAGGGGAGGGGGGGGCTTTTTTTTTTGAAAAAGTTAAATATCGCTATAACTCTCTTAATACGTGAAATATCGAATCCATTCAAAGTTCATAATATGTGTCGGATAAGTGCCAGAAATTTATGTTTGAAAAGTTTTTGATAGCACCAAACATTGACCAAAGGGGTTGAAAAAGTGGGTTTTTCGGGAAACATTAATCATATCTCTCTTAACAGGCACAATATCAAAACCGTATAAAATGGAAAATATTCCCCTAATAATTACCTAAAACTTTGTCCGAAAGAATTTTTGATCTGACCTACCATTACGCCAAGGGACGAGAAAAATGATTTCGGAATTAAGAAAATGCCAAGTGCCATCAGAGGTTACCATGACAACGCCTCTTAATTGATGAGGGATGAGCTATCAGAGGTTGCCAAGACAACGCCATCGCACGAGATCACATTCATTTTTTCCATCTGACTCTGTGGGAAGCGGCTAACTGGTAGCATGCTGAACTTATAAGCCCAAGGTCGCTGGTTCAAAGCCGGCCAAAGTCGTCGGATTTTCTAAGAGCGCTAAAAATCCCTCAGCATGCTTTCCTTTGGAGGGAAAGTTCCAACGTTCGTTGCAAGTTGCTGGTTGCTGTGGCATCTAGTAGCCAAGTTCACAGCTAGGTGTCGTTGACGTTAGTATATGGTACAAAATTAGGAACTACTACTTAAAATTGACCGTCTGCAGACCTTACCTGAATTACAGACTAATACAGTCATCACAATTAACACCGTTTATCAGATTCTACACACACCCAGTGTACATGGGGTTACATGACCACGTTGTCGCAGCCCCTAAACTGAGGAACCAACAAAGATCTCTGCGGGTGATAAAATTTTGCGTGAAGAAGTAACCGACTGTCAGGTAGTTACACATCAGTTCCAAACCTTGTATAAGGACAGTGTGATCACAAGTATAAAAATGAACCCCAAATGACAAGAAGGTTACCATCACCATAAGACAATAAAATGATAAAAATATGCATACAAAAACGAAAAAAAAGTTAACTAACCTCCAAATGTAAAATACTTTCTTGAAATCAATGAGGTCTGATCCTCCTACGAAAACCTGCATATTTTGCCTATTATAGCCTATCCCCTAGTTTGCCTGGTGAAATCTACCTCCGCCTTCCGGCGTGCCGAGAGGATTTTTTTTTTTTTTTTTACGAGGGAAATGGAAAAATCTTGCATAAGACTTTGAGGAGGGTCCGCACTCCTCAATTGTGTGGGATTCTTACCCACTAAAAAAACACACCCTATCCTCTTGACAGAACCCATCCCGGGACCACTTTCGTTTTACCTTAGGATGTAGCCATTTTCTTTGCTTCACAAACACCTTCTTACTTCTCAATTCTTACTCAGTCCGCGGATAGCAGACTTAATCGACTATATCGTGCAAGTCCCCATCCGACTTCTTCTGACGAAGGCCCACCTCGACGAAGAAAGCGACCGTATCCCAGCTGAGCTCGTTCCTCAGCATAATTCCAACTATATTGTCCGGCGTTATTGGACCAACCTCAGCTTCAAGTTATTGTTTTTCCGCTGCCCAAGGAGCGCAGACGAAGAACGTATGATATACGTCATAACGTTCGTTCTCGCAGTAAATACATACTGCACTCCTTACTTTGGACATACGATGAAGGTAACACCGAAAGTAGCCATGACCTGTCAACATCTGAGTCAGAAAGTAATTAGTTTCCCCATGTTTTCTATTTGTCCACTCAACCAGACTCGGTATAAGCCGAGCTGTCCATCTTCCTCGTCATTCCACCTCTGCTGCCAAAGCTCCATCTTGCGTGCCACGGCTTCCTTCCGGGATTGAGCCTTGCCCAGTTCTACTCGTCGGAAGTATACGTCTTTGCGTTCTTGCGTGAGTATGTCAATTGGCGCAATATCTGAGAAAGCCAGAACTGCAGGTTCCGAAACTGCACGGTAAGCACACGCCACCCTCAGAGCTCCTCTCCTCTGAATTGCAGCTAGGCGTTTCCTATACTTCTCTATCCTCAGCGAAACAGACCAAAACTCCGCTCCATACAGGAGAATAGACTGCGCTGTGGACAACAGTAGTCGACGCTTGCTTTCTCTAGGACCATGCACATTAGCCATGAGTCTACTAATGGCAGCTATCACTACTTCCGCTTTGTCTGCTGCCTTCCGTATATGAGACCAATATGTCAGTTTCGTGTCAAGAGTAATTCCTAAGTACTTTGCAGTGGCTCCAATTCGAACGACCACCTCTTCAACTTTCATGGGAATTATAGTGTCCATTCTTCTCCTAGTTAACATTACTATTTCAGTCTTCGCCATAGCTAAAGTCAGACCATGAGCGTTCATCCAACCACTCACCCGTCGCATTACCTGATTACCTGAGCCAGAACCGCATCTCGGGCTACAATCACCGCTGCAATATCATCAGCGAAGCCAACAAGGAATGTATCTTCGGGCATCTCCATGCGAAGTAAGCCGTCGTAATGAGTAAAACTAATTATGGTAATTGCTTTATCCTCGTATTTCATTGGCTGCCTTCGGTCACGTGTCACACTTCCTCGGCACGTGCGTTTTTTTTTTCTTTTTTGTCGTTCGATGCCCCCTTCGCTCGGCAAGTTTATGTCGTCTTGTCAACAACAAAGCCAGCTAATATTATGATTGACTGGAAGCTTGTTGCTACCGTTGCAGTAAAAACTGGTTTGTGTTACAATTCCAGCCTCGAACTTCTAATACTATGGGCTTCATATCAATACATTCAAATGACGAAATCTTTCAACTAGCAAATTGGAGTACAAATCCCACTCAACTTCAATTGCAAAAGTGAAGAATTATGCTTTTGTAATCCAGTCCTTTTCTTAAACTGTGCTGGAATTTGCTTCATCATTCTACCTCCTTGTATTATCTTTTAAGATTATTAGCGTTCATATTGCCAATCAGCTGTTCGTTTTCTACACTTACGATCTTATAACAATTGTAGCTACTTTAAATGGGCAGTAATTAATTTTGAAAAATCTTGGATATACGTGTTTCATTACATTAGCCTTAGTTGGTCTCTTAACTACACTAAATCTCCTACATTCAAAGGTTCATCATAGCGTCTACCTTCTGTTCGCTGACTTTTTTTCTCCGTTGCTGCAATTATGCTTTCATGAGCTACCTCTATCCTTCTTTCCTTCGATGGCAGTACGTCCTTAGGAATTCCCCTAAATACATCACTCCAAGGTCTCTCTGGCTTTAGATCTCGATTTAGCGTAGCCGGAATATCTGCTGTGCGTTTGTGTACCGTAGAATTCAAACAATCCTCGATTAGAGGCATAATTCTAATCCAATCTCGGCGGTTTTCTGAACAATGCAGCCTTGAAAATTTGCTAATCTCTTGAATACAACTCCCAGGTTGCTTTCCGGATTTCTAACAGTGCTAAAAATATGTTTGATGTAGAGCCTCTCCATAGCATTCTTAAATTCATCCGAAGTAAATTGCGTTCCATGGTCGGTCAATATACTCCCAGGTTTTCCTGTTCTCTGAATTATGTTCTTCTCAATGTGCTTAATAACCTGCTTGGAATTAGCCTTCTGCATAGGGTTCAATATCACGTACTTGGAAAAAACATCGATCGTCACTAACAAGTAGTCAGTACCTCGATAGCCTTTCGGAGACGGACCAAAAATGTCTACGGCATAGATTTCACATGGCCTTTCCGGTATAATAGATCCAGATTTCTCTTTTAACAATGATGAAGGGTGCGTTCTGCATATACGTATTTACATACTGTTTCTCCGCATAACAAATATATTTGATCTCTCCTCCGGGTTTCCATAAAATCTGGATCCTCGTTATCCATTCTCCCTTTCAAAAATCTGAATATTTGCCTCGTAGGTGTATGTCTCTACTGTAACACTGCAATGTTTTTCAGTCGGTCGACAGTAGCTTGATCTGGCATTACCAGATGAACCATGTTAACTTGAATACTTTCCACAGGGTTACGTGAAAGAGCGTCCGTTAACAGATTGTCTTTACCAGGTATGTGAATAATCGTGGCATTAAATTGCAGTAAGAACGACCATCGGATTAATCTGTCACTTGAAAAATGTGTTTTCAGCATAAATTGAAGTGCCTTATGGTCAGTTACAATAATCATCTGATGTCCAATAAGTAGTTACTTCCATTGGTGGAGCGCTGATATGAATGCTAACGCTTCCAGATCCGTCGTGAAATACTTCATTTCATGGGCCTTCAATTTCCTTCTGCTAAAAGCTATGTAGTGCTTGTGACCTTCCTGATCTACTTGGTAGAGAACAGCGCTAATGCCTATTTTAGACGCGTCCGTTTCTACGTAGAATATCCTTTCAGAGTCGGGGTATTCTAGCTTAATGTTAATCCTAAGCATTTCCTTTGCCTTCTGGAAAGCTTTGTCTGCTTCTTCGTTCCATTTCCACCTGTCATTCTTCTTGAGAAGTTAATAGAGAGTTGCCATAGTTTCAGAATAGCGTGCTTTCTTCAAAATACTCGTATATGCACTTCCCATAATATTTTACTGATATCGTTTCAAATTACGCAATTGAGTTTGACGTAATTACTTAATGTTTCTCGCTGCTAAATACTCTTCTGCGATGCTCTGGATGTAATTGTTAATTTTACTGGTAATTATTTTGCTGCTAGACAATACGTCCGTCTCCTCTCAAAGCTTCGATGAAAAGAACCACGAGTCAACTCTCGTCCTCCCCACTCCAATAGAAATGATAGCGTCCCTTGTACGGTATTAAAAAAACTCGTCTGAGAAGGAGATATGTCGTGGTTTCTCCACATCAGCCCCCAGCTAGTGCACAGTCAAACGTTGTCACCTCCATTGGACCACACGCCACACTCAAACTGATTGAAGGCAGAGTAGATATATTCCGGTGCTGGACTGAAGTGTTTAACAAGATCCTGTGGCATGAAGCGCAGCTGTGAATTGTGCCTGGCTTCCTGTTATCGAGGAAGCTTTTGTTGAGATTTTTATGTATTGTAATTTATTTTGTTCGTCTCTGGTGACGTTTGAAGACAAAACTCGCCCTATTTGCAAAATACGAGCCGCTCGATCCCTCATCCGTTGTTCTTGAGCATTTCCCAATCTTGCCAGGTGTTTTATTTTCACTCTAAGGATTCTCATCCGTCGTTGTTGGTATTGCCATAATCTATCGATGAACACTTTACGTTTCCCTACATTGTGGAGACGCTCATGAATTATCTTTACTTGGGCAATGTGTTGAGCTCTTTTTCGAGGTGTTTGCAGACGATTTTGTTGGCATGACGTGTCGCGCTCGCGGTGAATAGCGCGATTTGTCGGTGCAAGGAGACGCTTTCGTTGGCATGAAGTTTGCGCTTACGATGAACAGCGCATATTTTCTGGGAACGTAGACGGTTTCGTTGGCATGAAGTTTCGCACTCACGATGAATTGCCCGTTTCTTCGAAGAAAGTAGACGCTTTCGTTGGCATGACGTGTTGCGTTGACGGTAAATGGCGCGTTTCGTCAGTGTCCTAATGTATTTCTGCTGGTTTTCATTGAGCTGCTGATCGGGAGTACCACATCTTGACCACGTTCTTGTTCATCCGCGGGTGCCACATTGTGAATGTGTTTGTTTAGGGGCCGATAACCTAGATGTTAGGCCCCTTAAAACATCAATTATCATCATCATGAATGTGTTTGTCTGCTGTTGCCAATATCTTTGAACCTGTTTCCAAGACACTAACATTTTGTGGATTTTCAATATCCTTATGAGTTGTATGTAACAAAGTCGTCTATTTCCGGCATATTTTGCATTGATGCAGGAACTGGTGGTGTACCGCTCCTTTTTAGTTTTAACGCACTATAGTGTTGGGATTGTAGATCCAACAGCAAGTGCATCTCACGGGATGACGAACACGGCGCGAATCGCAATGAGCTACTTGGCGAACTTGTGTAAATGTTTATGGGCTTTCTCAAAATGTAGCTCATCAACATAACTTCCAATATTTCGGCAAAGTTTTGGTTAGTTAAAACATTTAAGTGCGACGTATAGGTGCCTAGGCCCAATGGTAAGTTGTTGATGAATTCATCGTTAATCTGCATGTGATGAGCTACAATGGCCCTCAGACCGGGCGCAAGACACTCCTGTCCGCACAACAACAAATAAATCGCATAGTAGAAACAATTTCCATCTCCAGTTGTTTGAATGGACATGAAAAAATCAGCCAGGTATGGAGGCAGTAGTACATTTGTCGCTATTGTTCCATCAGAATTCCTCAGGCCTATGTCCTGCCTTATAAATTTTAGAAAATATCTTATTTACTAATGTCTTGACATGTGTTTAAAAGTTGTCTGCCCTCGATGATAGCTTCCTGGAGAGAAATCATCTGGGATGACATGGACGGCACTATCACAGATGGCACAATAGTTGAGGGCGTTGCAGGTGGGGGTGCCGGAATTGTTGTTAAAGACACTGGTGCTTTGTGGGGAATGCAAATTAAAGCTTTGTGGTGGCTGTAGATTGTTTCGATGACTCCAGAGACGTGTTGATAATTTGACCAGATACAATCTATAGCTGTGCGTGCATTGGTTGTTGATGTTCCCTTGCGTATGAGACTGTTGAATCCTAACTTTTCCAAACTTCTGTAGAAGTAATGGATGGGTTCAGCATTCAGATTCAGATTGAAATCCCCTAAAATGATCACTTTTGAAGATTCAGAACGTGCAGAATTCACGGCCGTTTGAAAGATGTCCTGCACTTTGGCGAATGGTGTGGAGGGAGGCTTGTACCCTGTGCAGACAGCCACTCCACCGCAGTCAAGCACAGCCAAGCAGCAGGTTTTATGTTCCGTTTCGCTGGCATGCGTGTACACCACTCTAGCAACAGCGCCTTGTTTCACATAGACTAAAATGCCATAAGCATGTCGAAGACGCCTAGCATCCAAACGAAGTAAGATCGTGTAGCCATCAATGTCCATGTCGTCATCCAATAAGGTCCATGTCTCAGTCGCAATGAAAATAGTGGGTTGGTTTAATTTCATGAAATTCTTGAAATCGGTAAAGTGGCCTTTGTTTCTCAGGCTTTCAACATTGTGGTAAACAATTGTCAAATCGGTGGGAAGCATTGATGGAAGTAGGCAAGACATGGCTATTGGTTTGTTGACGAGCCGTTCCATGTGAGCCGTTACCTTGTCGTTTTCTCTAGGTGGTGCTGGAGCTGTAAAGCGGCCGGTCAGGTAGAGTCCGCTTAATTTCGTGCACCTGCTGAGAGCGACATACATCTCGTTACGCCTGAGACCTTTAGTGAGTTGTACAGCAACTTGGTCATATGTGCCTCCTTGACTTTTGTAAATAGTCATGGCTTCCGCGGGAACTAGTGGGAACTGCTTTCTGAGTATGGAATATGGACTTCTGCATGGTTTGATTGTTTTCACTGTTCTTTCTACAGCCGTCCATTCTGCTTGAAAGCTGTGGGGTATTTCTCGCCGTCTTTTCCTTCCGACTTCACCGGGAAACTGTAGCCAAAGCTTTGTTACCGACGAGTCGGATCTCAACTCAATGTCTTTTAAAATGCCAACTGAACCATTCACCAGACCGTCATCTACATCTACATTTACTGTTACCATATACTTTATATTGAGACTAAGCTGAAGGACAAACGGCAAACCCTGGCAGTCTTTGGTCGCAGAGCATCTCGCTGCATTCAGAAGACGTTTAGTGACTTTGTCATTAGGTTGGCCAGTTAACTTATCTACTGCTTCCACAGTTACCGTGTTGGTATCCTGATTTATTTTTTGGTTGTTGAACGCTTCCACCTCCGCGTTACTTCTGAAAAGTCGAATTGCATGATGAGGTATTTGACTTGGGCCTAAAACTCGGCTTTCGAAGAGTTTCACTTGGGCTTCATCCAGTGTCCCCTGAGCCAAATTGTTCAATGCGAGGGCGAATTGTGCATCATCTTTTTGACGCATTATTTCAGTGAGTGTGAAGCTGGTGAATAACTCCCACAAAAGATTTCCCATTATCGTGCCATACGAGCTGGAGAGATAAGATTGAATTATGTATCTATCACCCACAGGAGCCAATTGATTGAAGTCACCGAAAACCACCAACGAAATTCCTGCAAAGGGCTGCGATGATTTAAAAATTTCCTTTAGTCGACGATCCACTTGATGGATCATTCTGGATCCCACCATGCTGATCTCATCTATGATGATAAGCTTGACATTTCTCATTTTGGAGTACAGAGTATTTTGGGTTGCACTGCTCAGTGGCACGAGATCTGCGGCGCATTGGCTGAGGGGTAAAACAAAGGCTGCATGCAGAGTTGTCCCCTTGATGCCAAATGCTGCCTTCCCCGTGGGCGCGCACAATAGCACTTTCAGAGTATATAATTCTGTTACTCTGTTCAACCATCGAAGTACGGTCTGTTGTAATGCATTTATGAGTCGCGATTTGCCAACTCCAGCTCCTCCAAGCACACAATGATACAGAGGTAGTTTTTCTTCTTTGAACTGGTGTAGGACGTGAACAAGGAATTTACGCTGCCTGTTTCAGAATATTCATTTTCAGAAACCATGTAGGGAATCGGGAGTACCACATCGTCACCACGTGCTTGTCCATGCACTGGTACCACATTGTCAATGTCTTTGTCCGGCAGAGCCAATATTTGGGAATTGGCTTGCAAGACTCTCAAATTTGGTGGACTATTAGTCTCCTCGTCATCACTGTCCGAACAGTTCAAATTATTTTCCATGTTTTCTGCATTTTCCAAAAGATTCAGTATCTTCTCATTGAAAACATATTTGGCTCGGTTTCTTTTTATTTGAACGAGTTCTCTTCTGTATATATTGGCAGCGCATTTTATTATTACTTGCTCATTTCTCCTCGGCCAAAACAACATGACATTTTCTCGGACATATTCTTCGTCATTTTCACTATAATTGACAAACCTTAATATTTTTGCTCTTGCTCTCTTTTGCAAATAGTGGGACTTGTCTCTCATTTGAAAATACGAGCCATCTATTGAGCATTCACTGCTGGTATCCTCAGAATTCATATCCTGTTCAATGCACCCACTACTGTCTTTTGCCTTTTTTGAAGAATTATAGCAGGCTGCAAAATCCGCTAAGCAATTGCTTTCAAGAGCTGTTGGCCGCTGGACATAATGATCCATAATGTTCTTTGTAAAGATGTCAGTTGAATCCTGTGGCAACTTTTCCAACTCGCTTTTCCTCTTGACCACTGCGACCCTCTTTTCAGGTGGGTTGGTGTTGACAAATACAGATTGGCGCGAACAGGATGATAATGGTAAAGCTAAGATGTAGTAAACTGCTTCCTGAGCACTGAACTCACTTCTATTGAGGAAAGTATTGGCTAACATCCTAAGCTGTTCCTTCATGTTGCAGTTACCCAGGCGAATTTCAGCTGCTGCCTCTCTCAGCAGTTTTGACATCCCACTATTGGATTTGTTGAGGTAATTTAGGACGTAGGTGGCACAGGAATACATATCAGTTATGAATTGGATGTCCATGTTGGCTTCATGAAGTAAGAGGAGATCAGGGTTATAAAAATTAATCATGCACTCATGAGGCGAACGCTTGAGTAGAACAGTTGTGTGTTTTAATCCACTTTGTATTATGGATATGTATTCATTGTACGTCAGTCCAAAATCTGAGATAAGTTCTTCCGTTGTCTTAAGTACTTGATTTTTTTGCAGCTCAAAAAGTTTTTCCTGGATGTCGTTCCTTACATTTCTCATTTTCTTCTGCTCCTCTCTGTTCACATTGTCCTCTGATAGTGGGGACAAAATGACCGTCTTCAAGACTGGGAAAAAAGGGATATCAATTCGGCACTTTTTGGCTCCTTTCTTTACCCCCTTTTTGCAGGTGAACGTATGCTTGTGCGTTTGGAGATGTAAAATTTCGGATGAAATCAAACTCGAGCACGTGACGAACCTATTAATAAACTGGATGACGTTTTCGTTTGGATCGTCCTCGACATACACCGGCGCATCTTTCAGCCATAGCAAACAGTGCAAATGAGGGCTACCACGTTGTTGAAACTCCGTCCGGATGTAATAATCAATAACTTTATACTCTTTGAAGACACTGGAGTCTTGCATTAGAACATTGAAGAGTCTCCTCATTCGGTATTCAAAGTAGCGTGCCACCGTAACTGGATCATTTTTAACGAGACGCACCTTTTCTTGATAACTCATTGACGAGACCATGTCTTCTGTTATGTTAACGTTGTCCAACACCTTTTTTAAAATAATCATTAACTCTGGCCATCGAGTTTCAGCTGGTGACAACGTTAAAAAGATTGTTGGAGGACCCAACTGCCTCATCATAGCAAACAGTTCCTTCTTCTTTAGCTCCCAATAGGCAGGAGCGCCACGGTCTGGGGCGAACACGCGGAATCCACTGTCGTGTATTTCAAGGTCCTTCATCGTGTCTTCGTTCAAAATATGCTTCACACATAAGTCATTCTTCCTTGTTTTCTTTTTACATAGACAAAATGAAATACTTGACGAAATTTTTGATGTTCTTAATTTCAGTGCTGAGAAGAAGAGCTTAGTAACGTAGGCGCAGCGACGATCGTCACGCATTATTTCTGACTTGACCCAGTTTTGGTAGGTCATGTCTTTAGGTTGTTCAATAAGCTCACCCCCATAAATTTTTATGAAACCTTGGGCCTCCACATATTCAGCAAATAGTGATTCCGGTTTGCGCCCTTCACCAGGTGCAAATACTATAGCATCTGTCAGCATGGTTTCGTCGTCAGCAATGTTAATTGGCTCTTCTTCTTGATCTTCATCATCATCATGGTCATCGTAATCTTCATCTTTCTGTTTAATGTGATTGTCATTGAAAGCCGACGCTGGATCAAATGTGGTCACGTTACCCATATGCTGCATGTCAATAGTTATGTTGAAATACTTGTAAAGTGGTGAATTTTGAAGGAGTAGGGCAGCATTTTTTATCACTTGTGGCCGAACGTTTTCGAATGACATGTTAGACTTGAAATTTTTTTCGTTTGAAGCAAATGGGAACAACTTTTGTCTCACTAATGGCTCGAGGTAAAATATTTACTGATTTGGGGACTTCAATTGGCACATTCACTGCTCGGCCCTTGACCAGATACTGTTGATCGCTCACTGCTGCCCTTATGGACATGAATGGTATTCGAGGGCATATAAACCTTTCTTCTAGTTCTGTCAATACCTTGATTTCTTTTGGTATATCTGGAAAACAGAGGGCTTTCCTTCCCAGGGAATAAGTTGGCATCTTGCCGCTGCGAATGCTCCTATAGCAGCTAGTGCACAGACACACGTTGTCACCCTCCACTCGACCACACGCTGCACTCAAACTGATTGAAGGCAGAGTTGATATATTCCTGTGCTTGACTGAAGTTTTGAACCAAATCCTGTGGCATGAAGCGCAGCTGTGAGTTGGTCCTTGCTTCTTGTCATCGAGGAATCTTTTGTACAGAGTTTTCCTGTATTCTAATTTATTTTGTTATTCTCTGGTGACCTTTGAAGACAAAACTCGCGCTAGGTGCAAAATACGAGCCGCAGGATCCCTCAACCGTCGTGCTTGAGCATTTCTCAACCTTGCCAGGTGTTTTTTTTTTTTTTTCACCGTAAGGATTTGCATCCGTCGTTGTTGGTATTGCCGTAATCTTTCGAGGAACTCTTCACGTTTCCCTACAATGCGAAGACGCTCATGAATTCTTTTAACTTGGGCAATATGCTGAGCTCGTTTTCGAGGTGATTGGAGACGCTTTTGTTGGCACGACACGTTCCGTTCACGGTGAATATCGCGTTTTTTTTTTTTTTTTTTTTGCGAAAGGAGGCGCTTTCGTTGGCATGAAATTTCACGCTCACGATGAATAGCACGTTTTGTCGGTGAGAGGAGACGCTTCCGTTGGCATGACATGTTACGCTTACGGTGAATAGTGCGCTTCATTGGTGAAAGGAGACGCTTTCGATGGCAAGACGTATCGCGATCACGATAATTATCACGTTTTGTTGGTGAAAGGAGACGCTTTCGATGACAAGACGTATCGCGATCACGATGAATAGCACGTTTCGTCGGTGACAGGAGACGCTTCCGTTGGGATGTAGTTTCACGCTCACGGTGAATAGCGCGTTTCGTCCGTGTCCTAAGGTATTTCTGCTGGTTTTCCTTTAGTTGCTGAAGACGAGCCTCCCGAGCCTCCAGCTCACTGCTAGAGCTGGTATTACCTTTATCTATATCGTCATGTTTTCTCGCCAAGTATTGACTCACCCGTTTGGAGTTTTTACGCTGTTGGTAACTTTTCTTCTTAAGTACAGGCATATTCGAATTCTTTTACTTTGGCAGTGATGTCTTGTGACCTGCAAAAATTAATTTCTACTTTTTAAACACTATAATGTTTAATGACATTGTAACGGTAAGGTGGCCCTGAGCTAATGACAACTGGGCGAGCTTTAGGGAGGGATGGTCTCTCTTGAAGACTTGTAAACGTACTGTAATTTTTCTGACCTTGTAATTTCTGCAATTTATGTTCCTGGATTGTATTCACTCCTGTTATATTATTGCTACTATTACTACTATTTACTCTCAGCAGCAACAGCTCGTGCGTAAATACCACGAGTACGGCAATGATCCATAAGCATGCGTTGACAGCAAACGGTTGAAATTAATATTAATAGAATACATTTTATATGGCTAGTTTTGGCGATCAGACAGTGGTCATGTTTTCATTAGGGCCTTCTGGCGTATATGTGAGTATTTTCTTTTCAACTAATAACAAATGGGGATAACATAAAATTATTATACTGAATTTGCATGCAAACGATTTCTTGTGCTTAAATACTGTAATCTATTATTGATGAGAAAAATATTTCCAATTCACAAAATTTCCCATTATTGTTGTAGCCTATACCTAGAAAAGTTCCATATGTTTACCATACGGGAATCTCCACCTTCTTATAATTGCGAAAACATTTTGCTCATCCCTTGGCATAAGATGGTATATTGGTTTTCTCGGCCAGTGGATTAAAACTCAGCAATTCTTTTAGGTTAGTGCCGTGTCTTGTGTGGGGTTCCAGCAAGGACAACAAGCTGGCTCATCAGCGGGCTCTTGGTGTCCCCGCCCGGACCCAATAGGAGTAGCGAACTGCGCGCTACCCCCCTTTTTACGAAGCGCACCTGCGCCTCTTAGACAAAATGTGTAGGTTATTTTTAAAGGATTTCGTTATTGTGCCTATTAAGGGTGGTATTTTTTCTCTCAAAATTCTATTTTTCCACCCGTTTGGTCAATGGTAGGTGCTATCAAAAACTTAACTAATATTAGTTTTTGGCCCCTATTTGAAGAATAGTAGTAACAGTGATTGGATTCGATTTTCCACATACTACGAAAGTTATAGCGATAATTCGCTTTTTCGGAAAAGGCTCCCTTCCCACGTTTCTAACCCCTTGGTTCGATTTTGCCCATTAACGATCTCTAATCAGATTTTGTCTGGTTATATTTTATGCATAGATTTGAAAGTGTGGTGCAAAATGCCAATAGAAGTACAGTACTAAAAATGACAATGACATTTTAGAGATTGTTGTGTCACATTGTCGCCGAGAAACCTTAAGCCTTGTTCCCATGGCCTGTGATTTGGCGATAGAACTCACAGACTTGTAGTCTGTTGTGGCCTGTGGTTCTATGTCGTAATCCGACCTCACGCCATTCCCATGGGGAGAAAAGGCCCGTGGCTTGGCGAATCTCGAGTGGCCACAAGTCTAGAAGAGTCACCAAAGCTAGTTCTTGTAACGAGCACTAAACGCTGATGCTACCTTGGATTGGCTTCCAATCATCGTGTATTTTGTTTCTATCTTTGTGATCAGCATTTTGCGGGTTCCAGATAGAAGGTTCTCCCTCGTACAGATCTAAAAACTCCATGATCACTAAATTGGACCACTCCATAATTATCTGTAAATATCTGTAATCAAACACTGAAAACAAGGAATTCTTCTCGGATATATGGGAATCGGGTATTATACCACACAAGATGAAACACTCTAAAATTATTGCAATACTTAAACCATGGAAAACAAGTGACCATACAAAAAACTATAGACCAATTGCACTGCTTAATGTACTCTACTTAGGGTGCGGGGGTGTGGTGAGAGGAGGGGGGGAGGGGGGTGGCAGATGACCTCGTGGTTCCGCCCCTTATAACAACAATAACTAACTATAACTAACGTACTCTACAGACTTCAGGAAAGGCTTCTGTTATTACAAAATTAGTCCAAAGATCCTCCAGAAGCTCCCAGCCGGATTCTGCCCTGCTCGAAGCTGTACCGACCAAGTTCTTTCTCTCACAACCTATATAGAAGCAGGATATCAGCTGAAAATGTAGGCGTTCATGACCTTGTTGGATCTAAGTTCAGCCATGACACAGTCTGGAGATATGGATTGTTTTATAAATTGATTTAAGTCGTTCAATGTCGGAAAACCATCTCCCTCATAGACAGTATGTTATCTTAGAACTTAAAAGATTCATTCTGTTTACGTATTGATAAACTAGTATAAACAGGTTAAAAGTTCCGCCTGATCAATACTTTTATTAATTAAGATCACTGTGTGGTCATTAATGGGGCATGTTTCGAGGCCTAATTAATAGGTTTGGCCCCTTCATTTTAGTTTCGATGTAGGATGTTTCTGGTTGGTCCTCAATTTGTTAGCCCATGACGTAGCCGTGCTCTTTAAATCATGCACGACCACACGTGCAGCTGCAACAAATCCGGAGATCGTAGGTTCGAATCCCGGTGCTGACAGCGGCTATCCTGAGTGTGGTATTTCCCAGGGTTCTTCCACACTCCCTTCAGGGAAATGCCGTGATACTACCTTATTTCAAGATAATGATCGGAGTAAATTTATGCCAAAGAAAATGTGAAACCACCAACACTTATTGCAGCTGATAACCTCAATGCTCTTCTCCAGTACAATCGCACTTCTAGAGGCCTAATATGTAGTTAACAGATGTGGCCTACAGTTATGCATGATGATAACTGTTTTAAGGGAACTAACAAATGTATTCACTAATTCCCCCCGTGACTGTAATTTTTAACAACAGCAAGAAGTGACAATTTCGTCATTCATGTATAAACTGTGGAGGTGGGCACGCGGTTTCGTACCTAGGTTGTAGGCAATTCAAGAAAGACTTCAAAACTCAGCAGTTGAAAAACAAGCAACAACTACAACAACAACGCCACAAATACATTCCCTCACTGCTCTCCCTTTCATTAACACCTCCCCCAAGCAATCCCAGCTCTCTTACTCAAATTCTACAAGTAATTCAAAACCTAGCCACTCTTACAACACAATAAACTACATAATGAAGAACAGCAGATCGCGGACAAATCTGCACGTTAATCCCAACTAAACTCATTTCTCAGCTCCACTTAAACCAACCTACAACCTAATACCTACTCCCCTTACTGTTTTACAACTACTAAGCGAACTATTCGCCCCCGGAACTGACAAATCCTTAAATGGGAGCAAATTGAAATAGGAATAGCCTAGCCCGATCACTCCTACTGCAATACCACCGCTGAATATATTTAACAATACACTACCTTCAAAATTACGGCAAAGTGGCCTGTCTGCCAGGGAAGTATAGGTTATATCGGCTTGCCTGGGATGATGGGACACTAAACCGAAAATTATAACTAAGAAATTACGCTTTAATTAACTAAATACAACTCATTTTACAATTACTATAAACACAGAACATTTACTTCCATTATTAATACATGCATAATAAAACTACCAGCAACCAATCACAGAGCCCCATTCGCCCTGCCAACCAATCACAGCGCATCTACACCTACAATCACATTTAACTTCAAACTCCTGCTACAAACAACTTAAAAACCAATTCCAGTCCTCCCAGAGAAATTGAGGCATATTTCCACTATTTCTACGTATTACTTAAATAACGCCAACCTACTACAGGTCTTTACCTTATAGCATACTTCCAAAACCAACCCACTATCGGTCATTCTTTCTTCACCTTCTTTTCAAAATTATTATAACAACTAATGTAATGATCGTGTGGCCTCCTGAGAGGCCGAGTGCAGGTCTTTCTAGTTGACGCCCGTGGGCGACCTGCGCGTCGTAATGAGGATGAAGTGATGATGAAGACGGCACATACACCCAGTCCCCGAGCCACGGGAATTAACCTCAGGAGATGGCCTGGCCGGGAATCGAACCCAGGACACGTCGGCCCAAACGTCGCTAACCATTTAGACACGGAGCAGGATATTATAACAACTTAAAATACTTTTAATATTGATGCCAATAAACTTATTAAATACTGAATCTGCTGCTGCTGCTGCTGCTACAAAAAAGAACTTAACACCTAGGCCTATAGTCGCTGGGCGGTTCATTCGACTCATATGCCCAGATACTGTAGGGCTAGCCATGGCTGAGCCAAATACTAAAGCTTTCAAGCAAGTCTAGATATACTTCAAATATTCAACTACTTAAAAACTCAACTTTAAAAAATACAAATACTACAATTGAAAAATGTTCTCCCCTCAATATCAAACGAGGAGATAAAATTTAATAACCACCAATATTTAATTATATTATTTAAATTCACTTTATTTATAAAGCTATCTATTAAAGAGTGAAAGGAGCACCATTAGGAGCACCAGTCCCTGTCACCATCCAATGGGCGCTTGGTCGCGCTTCGCGCTCCCAGCGCCGGCTAGCGCACTACGCGCGCTAGGGAATGATACTGCCCTAGAACTTGACTTGACACCAGAACACTGGTGGGGGTGGCGTGATGCAGCCCGCTTTGCCAGCCAACAATAGACTTATATATTCTTATTGTTGTACACCTCAATTCCCAGCATCTCTGAACCCCTACTGTACCACCAAAAGACTTCAGACACGATTGGTTCTATGACCTTAAATCCTGATTTTTTGGTCCGGCACATTTTATGGTTATTTTTAAGGGATTTCGATATTGTGCCTAATAATGGTGGTATTTTTTTCTCTCAAAATTCCATTTCTTTCAACCCCTTTGGTCAATGGTAGGTGCTATCAAAAAACTTAACTAATATCAGTTGTTGGCCCCTATTCGAAGAATAGTAAGAACTTTGAATGGATACGATTTTCCACATACTAAGAAAGTTATAGCGATAATTCTCGCTTTCAAAAAAGTCCCCCTTCCCCCATTTCTAGCCCCTTGTTTTGATTTTTCCCATTAACGAACTCAAACGAGATTTTGACTGGTTATATTTCATGTACAGATTTGGAAGTTATCGTACATTAGGTATATTATACTAGCTGAAGTACCCTGCGTTGCTCGGGTTTCATTTTTCCTGCTGCATGTAAGTAATCTAGATTTTAGATTTTTTAGTTTTGATGTGGAATGTTTCTGGTTGGTCCTCAGTCTCATAGCTCACGACGTAGCCGTGCTCTTAAAATCGTGCACGACTACACGGGCAGCTGCATATTGTGATGGAGTGCACCAGGAGAGCCTATGTTGGAGAATTCCGTGACTTTCTGAACGCTACACCAGAGGCTTTTTTACATTGCGAGGGTTATAGGATATGATATATATCGAAAACGGTTAGTTCTAAGGCCTTAACACGTGGTTATCGGGTCAATACTTCCAACACAGCTGGTTCAAGGGTCTTAAAACGTAGTTTTTGAGTCTAGTTAGTTATTTGAGTTTGAAGGGGTACAACAGCGAGGTCATCTGTCATAGTCTAGATTCGCCCTTATACGACAAATTCGATATTTTTTCTACGTGCCAAAGGGCCTTCATCTAGGAAATAAGACAGGACTGTCCTAATTTCAAGTAAACTCATGTGATTCGGTTCGGTGAAATTTAGTAGATTTCTGCTAAAGAGCCTAAATGGAGAGGGCTGTCCGAATTTCAAGTAGTCTAGACCAGGGCCATCCAGTCATTGTACTCCGGGAGCGCGGCCGCGCTCGGGGAGCACTGGGCAGTGAGACTGGCGATCCTTCCCCTACCACCACTACACTGTGGTAGCGCGGAGACGGACTATGTTCGGACCTCGCTAAATAGATACGTACGTACAGTCGTGCGGCCGACGGCTCTTGTGGGATTGTTAACATATTAATAGGGCTGTTTTGCCATAACAAATATACCGTATATCGAATGGTACTCCGATGTATGGAATGTGCAGGAAACGAACACAAGTGTTCAGTAAAGAATATTGTGATTTATATCCAAGCTGAAATATGAACATATTAGAGAGGATAATTCAACAACAAATGGTGTTCTTTTTAACACATTACATCTCTGTTGCACACTAAACATTTGGCATCCCTTTATAAGCTGTACAGAAAAATGAAATTTCCCATTCTGCTTTAAAGACTGCTGCTTCACCACTCTTTTTTGTTGTTGTTGATGTGGAACATTTTCCACTCGGTTGCTGGATATTTTTGTGGGAGTGATTTTGAAAAATGGGACGGAAGTAGATCGGACGGAAGTGTGTAAGACGCACTGCCAGTTGGATCGCATCCCGCAGCCAGAAGGGATGTGATCCAGCTGGCAGTGGTACCTTGTGGAATGTTTATCATATACGGATTACTTTGTAACAGCAGAGTATCAAGAAGGCAGTGCGAGAGTAGAAATATCAAGTAGGCAGTGAAGAAAAAAAGCCACTCTCTGTTAACGTAACTTAGTTTCTGGCAGGAGGGTGATGTAACAGCAGAGTGTCAAGACGGCAGTGCGAGAGTAGAAATATCAAGTAGGCAGTGAAGAAAAAAAGAGAGTTTTGGAATTGTTATGTATTATGAGAGTGTAAAAAATAAAGAGATTTTGTGTGTGTTGATGAATGTCAAGGATAATAAAAACGGTAACAACTTCAAGGTAGGATAACATGTCTGATGTTACACATCATATGCGACTACTGTAAGGCTCGTATCTTTTTTTGTATGCTGTTCAGTCATGACCACTGCAAAACTGATTTACTTACACGCTGTCAACAAAGCACATTGGACTCGACTAACGACTGTTGGATCGGCTGCACAGTTGAGCGTGCTCAACCAGCCTAGCTCCTCCCACCACTTCTGAAACTACCTTCCACCAAAGCGCTCGGAGCACTGGCTGAGAGCGCGGCCGGAGCGCTAGCGCTCGGGGAGCGCTGTCTGGATGGCCCTGGTCTAGACTGTGTCACCCGCAGGGTTTAAAAAGACGAGTACATAAAACAAGTTACAACGAGTAACAAGCAAACTTAGTGTCACGTTTTGCCACTTCGCACTGTAGGATAATGTTCGGAGTGCGTGAAAGAGAATTTGAAACCACTGTAAGATGTTACTGTCCCTAAGTTGGGCGACCATTTGTAAGATGTTTTTGGCAAGCTCAAAGCCACCTTACGTTACTTATATACAGCTATTACCAATAACTGATCACTTACCAGTTTAATATAGTTCACACAGTTGTTCGTCGAGTGCCAGGTTCCAATTTGCAGTTGAGAACCAAATTGATAGTGATAATAATAATAATAATAATAATAATAATAATAATAATAATAATAATTGACCTGATAGAGCACTCAGAGACTTCCTTCAACCAGGTCGTAGTGTGACTCTGGCACCAACCCGGTAATAAATGTTTCAGGAGGAAAGGTTGCCTTAGCCTATACGTATTTCTAACTACAAGGTAGAAAACGCTAAGCATGAAATAAAAGGAATGAATTTAATATAAAACAAAACCAAAAAATAAAATGTAGTTAATAGAAGTTACAGAATTAAAGTTAAAATGTGGTCCAAGTGAAGTATGGAGGTCGATATAAAGTTAAGTTATCTCCAAAGCTTGAAGTTAAGTTCCAAAAATAATAATACACAGAGACTAGACTGTTTGCTCACCGGTGTATATTCTGGTCCTCCCCCATGGTCTGGTACCTTGACGTGGTGGGGAGGCTTGTGTGTTTCAGTGATCCCGAGAGCAATGCCGGCGGGAGCTTCGGCTCCTGGCAGGGTCACCCATGCCGGTGAGGTCGAGGGTGAGAGACCAGACTAAATGACAGACTACACCATGATGGTGGGCAGCAGCGTCATCAGTAGATTATTTCCAGGTGGAGCTGTAATTCAGTGGTACGGTTGGAAAACTGCGAGGGCTCGTTTTCAGTCCTTAAGGTGGCAGCCCTACCAGAAAACTAGGAAGCTGTGGGCTAATAACTCGCACTCTCCGAAATTGTTTATTAAAGAAACTGAAAAGAATGAAAACCGGACGGATCTCATGTTGACAACTTTCGGCACGAAAAGTAAGACACGAATAGGTTTCTGGAATGTGAGGACTCTGGGTGAGAGTAGTAGGCTGAGGCAGGTGACCAGAGAATTGATCTCGTATAAACTTGATATACTTGGGCTCAGTGAGATAAGATGGCCAGATTTTGGTGAGATAAAAACTTATGAAGGACTTACCCTCATATACTCTGGGAGGAGCGAGGAGAATGCGGAACGCAGAGATGGAGTTGGTCTTTTGCTTACTGAACATGCAAAGAAAAGCCTTATAAGTTGGCAACCCATTTCCGAGCGAATATTATCAGCTCGATTTAAGACTCGCATTCGCAATGTTACGATTATACAATGCTATGCACCCACGGAACCATCAGAAGAAGAACTTAAAGAAGCATTCTACTCCCTTCTACATGAGACAGTAAAGAAAAGCAGTAAGAGAGATGTGATTATAATAATGGGAGACCTTAATGCTAAGGTAGGAGAGAACAACGAGGGACTAGAACATGTGATGGGTGTACATGGCCTTGGGGATAGGAATGGAAATGGGGAAAAGTTCACAAACTTCTGTGCTAGCCATGACCTTGTTATTGGAGGTACTTTGTTTCCTCATAAGAGGTGTCATAAGATCACGTGGATTTCCCCTGATCATGACACTGAGAACCAAATTGACCACATCGCAGTGAGTAGGAGATTTAGAAGATCGCTCACCGATGTTCGGAATAAGAGAGGAGCTGATGCTAGCAGTGATCACCACCTTATGCTGGCTGAGTTCAAGATGAAGATCATGGTGGCAAAGAAGAGGTTTGAAAAACAGAGCAAGAGATTTGATGTGAGAAAGTTGAAGGAGGAGAAGGTCAGAGATGAATTTAAATTGGAGCTAAGAAATCGTTTTCAGGTACTCCAATCTGATACAGCAGAAACTGATATTGAATCTTCCTGGAGTAATGTAAAGAACATCATCCTTGATACAAGTGAAATAGTCCTGGGAAAGAGCAATCCTCTCAAGAAGGATTGGATGTCAGAACAAACTTGGGAGGCAATAAGTCATAGGAAAATGATTAAGGAGAGGTTGAATATGTGTAAGACTCGACATCAGAAAGCAAAAGTGCAAGCAGAATACACGGTCGTTGACAAAGAAGTCAAAAAGAGTGTGAAAAGAGATAAGAGTTATTGGATCGATGAGATGGCGAAGAAGGCAGAAGATGCTGCATCAAAAGGTGACAGCAAAGAAATGTACCGCATCACAAAAATGCTGTCCAAGAAAAGTTTCCGAAAGAACCGGCCCATAAAAGACAAACAGGGAAATTTACTCACAACTCAAGAAGAACAACAAGAACGGTGGAGGGAATACTTCACCGAAATGTTTAATGTTGATCGAGGGATTAATGAACACCACGAAGAGAGGAATGATGAACCTGATAATTCTGATCCAAATATTCTTTTGCACAGTCCAACTTGTGCTGAAATCAAAGAAGCCTTGCTACAACTGAAGAATGGAAAAGCCCCCGGTGTCGACAACATTTCGCCAGATGTCCTCAAGATAGACATGGACACCACAGCTAATATCCTGAAGCCATTGATGGAAAAGATCTGGTTTGAAGAGAAGCTGCCTGCGGAATGGAAGAAAGGTGTGACTGTTAAAATCCCAAAGAAGGGTGACTTGACGAATTGTAACAACTGGAGAGGTATTACCTTACTATCCGTACCAAGCAAAGTATTTCTCAGGATAATCTTGAATCGCGTTAAGAAGTCTATCGAGTCGAAGTTGAGGAAAGAACAAGCTGGATTTAAGGAACACCGTAGTTGTGTGGACTTAATTAACACTTTACGGATTATTGTGGAGCAGAGTAACGAATGACAAGCAGCACTGTACATCACATTTATAGATTTTGAGAAGGCCTTTGATTCCATTAATAGGAAGGTCATGTGGGAGACCTTAAAGGAATATGGTATACCAAGTAAAATAGTTAACATTATACGAGAGATGTATTCTGGTTATGAATGTCAAGTCCTGCATGAGGGTCAGCTATCCCAGCCATTGGCCATCCAGACTGGAGTACGACAAGGATGTATACTTTCTCCCACTTTGTTCCTGATTGTTCTTGATAATACTCTTAGGAAGGTGGGGAGAGGAAGGAAGAGAGGGATACAGTGGGGACTTCGAGACAGGTTGGAGGATCTTGATTTTTCTGATGACATCTGTATGCTAGCACAGCGCTTTAGAGACATAGAGGGAAAACTGGCAAACTTAGAACTTGAAGCTGCTAAGGTTGGACTTAAGATAAACCCAAAGAAGACAAAGGAGCTGAGAGTGAACTCCACAGTACAGGCTGGTCTCACTGTGGGAGGTGTAGATGTAGAACAGGTGGATACATTTGTTTACTTGGGAAGCGTGGTAACGAGAAGTGGAGGGGCTGAGGAGGATGTCAAGAGCAGAATAAGAAAGGCAAATGGGGCTTTTGTGCAGCTCTATCCAGTATGGAGAAACCGTAACATATCCAGGAAGACGAAAATCAGACTTTTTAATACCAATGTGAAAGCTGTCCTATTGTATGCATGTGAAACATGGAAAGTTACCAATCCTATCAGCCACCAACTTCAAGTATTCATCAATCGTTGTCTGCGTCGAATTCTGGGTATACGATGGCCAGATATAATCCCAAACGAAGAGCTGTGGCAAAGGGCTAACCAACAACCTATAGAAGTCCAAATTAAACGGAGGAAATGGGGCTGGATTGGGCATACTCTGCGGAAACAGAATGATGCAGTAGAAAGGAGAGCTCTGGACTGGAATCCTCAAGGGGCTCGGAGACGGGGAAGACCAAGGAACACCTGTAAACGCACCATTGAAGAGGAGGCCAGAAAAGCGGGAAAGACTTGGATGGAAGTGAAGAACTTGGCAACACACAGAGCCCGATGGAAATCATTCTTGAATGCCCTATGCTCCGCACGGAGCGAAAGGAAATAAGTCAAAAGTCAAAGTATATTCTGGTAGACTATGACGCCTCAATATCTTGGCTCGAAATTTGCTTTCACCAGGATAGAAGTAGAACCGACGATCGCTGATGAATTCATATGCTATTAAGACTGTGCAAGGACAAGATTTGTCAGTCACTCATTTGCAAGTAATGGCTACAATAACATCCGCATTCTTGCTCTGACTGATTATTTGTGTGTGATACCCAATCAGTTTGCCTTTACCCAGAATGTTCATCAAACATAAATCTACTATTTGCAAATGGCTACAATCACATCCCCGTTGTTTTTAGTAGGGTCTTGTTAGGTCGTTGTCATGGAGATTTGTCAACAACCAAGGCCACTATATAAAATGTTTAGCCCAGGCAATAAGGCAGCCATTTGTAATAACAGATAACCTCTCATACGGTCCACTGCCTTCTCATAATTTTTAATATTCCATGGATTATTATTTCCTTTGACTGTAGCAATGTACGCCTTCCACACCACGCCAGGAGTGCGATCTATTGGATCAGCCATCTCGCACGTCTTCTTTAGTTCTGCGTAATGTTCTCTCCATTGTGACATACTGAGTTAATATCTCTACATTCATTCCGTTCAAGGCATCTTTCACGCTGTCTGATCCGTCTTACGGCGATAGTCTCCCTCTCCCTACATGACGAAACATATTACAACCTACATACTACAGATGTCCACGAAATTAACATAGAAAATAAGAAATATTATTCATGCATGAATCGGATCTGATTCGTGTCAAAAAATTGAAATTCGTGAATAACATCTGGTCATAATGGGACCATTACACCACCAACACCTATTGCAGCTGATAACCTCAATGCTCTTTTCCAACACTATCGCACTTATAGAGGAGTAATAATTAGTTAACAGATTACACACCAGAACACAGGTAGGGGCGACGTGTTGCAGCCCGCTTTGCTAGCCAACAATATACAAATATTCTTAAGTTTTACACCTGAATTCTCAGCATTTCTGGACCCCTACTGCAACACTGAAAAACTTCCGACACGATTTGTTCTAGGGCAGCATGAACTGTAAAATCGTATCACTGACCCCCAAACTACTCATCATTTATGGACATTGTATTACTTTCTATGGCTACCCTCTTGTGTATGTATAGGTATGTTTTAATTTTTACCTTTGCATGGTAGCTATTAGAGAAATGGAAAAATAGAAAACTTCGCAATGGGTGAGTGAGGAATGCACCCTTCGCAGTGTAAAAGATTAATTTTATTTGGGAAACACCTCTTGAAGGTGGTTGTTATTTGTTGCTCATCTCATTT
Organism: Meconema thalassinum; assembly: GCA_946902985.2. Taxonomy (NCBI): domain Eukaryota; kingdom Metazoa; phylum Arthropoda; class Insecta; order Orthoptera; family Tettigoniidae; genus Meconema; species Meconema thalassinum. The sequence continues at coordinate 2,060,955,295 of OX336388.2, read as the reverse complement.
CATGGCTCTACTTCCTACTCCACTGCGTACTGACTGGATCGGAGTACGATGTCTGTAGGCTACTGTAGGCTTCAGTCTGTGTTGTCGAGTTGAAGTGGTACTTTGCTATGCCTGCATTGACGCAGGGGGACGCAATTTTGAACAGTTGTAAATGTAGCAACTTGTGAAACGTATGCAGGTAAAATGTATTAAATGAGTAGCATTTTGCTTATAAATTGTGATTCGATCGTTTCCGTACTCTGGTTCCTTATCTCACATTCAACATCCCTAAAAGTTTGAAACCATCATCACGGGTACATCCTGTATATATATAAACTTTTGATCTGACGGGGGTTTTGGGGTCTGGAGGATAAGAAACGTGAAGATATGCCGAAATTTCCCGGAAGTCTCAATATGATACCCATTGCAATAGCTTGCCACGGTGGGTGAGTGGATAGCGTGTCGGTCTACTAACCCCAAAATTGCAGGTTCGCCCCTGACAGTGGTAAGTGATTTTTGAAAGGCGGCAAAAATACGATACGCATGTCATACGATGTTGGCATGTCAAAGAACCCATGGCCACCTGGAAATTAAACTGACATAGTATTATCTACATGTGTGCCAATTTTAGAATAGCTCCCATGTATACCTTTCAAGATATCCAACATGGAGCTCAAATTTCTAGTGCGTTTTTTTAGCAGTTGGTAGCACTGGCATCTTTTTCAAATATGGGCCTGAGATATTCCGGTATACATCCTTACTCATACTAAATTTGGTTTCGATTGCTGCAGCCGTTTAGGAGTTGATAGGGGGGGGGGGGGGAGGGGGGACACACACACAGCCAGACAGACAGAAGGACAGATAGACAGACAGAAGGACAGACACATTTTCCCGGATATATCTTATAAGTCTACTTTTCCCTCATTTTTAGCCTATTTTCAATTTTGAAAAAATTAGGCTTATGAGATCACCTTTTGTCCGTGTGTGTGTGCGTGTGCGTGTGTGTGTGTGTGTATGTATGTGTGTGTGTGTGTGTGTGTGTGTGTGTGTGTGTGTGAGGTGTGTGTGTGTGTCCCCTAATAAAATCTAAACGGCAGGAGCGATTTCAATGAAACTCGGTAAGTTCATAGCACTATTCCCGGCGACCTCGACCGTGCCCTTCAAATTTTGTTACGTCTCACCAATCCAATATGGCGGCTGTGCGAAATATTTCACTAGCATTCAATATCTCCGAAACTATTACCGATATCGCCCTGAAATTGTGTACGGTGATAAAAGGTACTGCTAGAAGTTCACCTATGAGACTTTCAAAAACCTGGTAACTACAAAACCAACATGGCGGCCAAGTGAAGTTGAAACATTTAAATAGACGTTTCTCGCGATTTAACTATCCAAACGTAATGAAACTTAGTACAGCAAATGTTTGTATACATTGTAATGCACTGAAGTCTAATTTAGTTCAATTGTTTACATAACCTCAAAATGGCGGCTGTGCGAAATATTTCACTGACATTCTATATCTCCGAAACTATTACAGATATCACCCTGAAATTTTGTACGGTGATAAAGGGTACTAATACAAGTTTACCTATGTATATTTCATAAACCTGTAAAGTACAAAACGAACATGGCGACCAAGCGAATTTGAAATATTTTAATAGACTTTTCTCGTGATTTAACTCTCTGAGCGCAGTGAAATGCGGTACAGTAAATGATTTTGCAGATTGTAATGCACTGCCATCTAATTTAATTCAACTGTTTACATAACCTCAAGATGGCGGCTGTGCGAAATTTTAAAATTAAGTTTTTATTTCTTGTGTCGTAATCATGCGATCGAAGTGAAAGTTAGAATAATGAACCTACGCAATAATTGTCCTTGAATGGTACATAATTCAATGGCCTATACATATAATAATCCTAAATGGGGAGCTTCCGAAATATTTAGATGGTTCTCAATATCTATGAATCTTTTACAGCAACCAAACTGATTTTTTTAAATGTTCATAGAGACTATGAACATATGTTCACCTATAGGACTTTCAGTAACCTGGTGAGCACAAATCCAACATGGCGGCGACGCGAAGTATAAATATTTAAATGAACGTTTCTCGCGAATTAACTATCCGAGTGCCGTGAAACGTTGCACGTTAAATGCTTAAACAAATGTTGATCCACTGGCATCTAATTTATTTCAATTGTTTGCATAATCACAAGATGGCTGGTGTGCGTACTTTTAGAATCTCGTTTTTACTTCTTGTGTTCTAATCATGCGATTGCAGTTTGAATACCACACGTACACAATAATCTTAATGTAATAGTACAAAAATAAATATCCAACCTGGCGACCATCTGAAATATGTAGACGGTTCTCAATATCTACGAATCTGTTACAGCAATTAAACTGAAATTTTGTATGTTGATAGAGGCAATTAACATAAGCAGGATATATGAAAATAGGCTGTATAGTTCTTCACGGAACTACTTGTTGAAAAGTGTGAAAAGTAGGCTAAAAATGAATGTGATCTAGTCAATGGCGTTGTCTTGGCAACCTCTGATAGATCATCCCTTATCAATTTAAAAGCGTTGTTATGGTAACCTCTGATGGCACTTGGCATTTTTTTTAGCCTATTTTCAATTTTGAAAAAATAGGCTTATGAGATCACCTTTTGTCCGTGTGTGTGTGCGTGTGTGTGTGTGATTCGTGTGTGTGTGTGTGTCCCTAATAAAATCTAAACGGCTGGAGCGATTTCAATGAAACTCGGAAAGTTCATAGCACTATTCCCGGCGACCTCGACCGTGCCCTTCAAATTTTGTTACGACTCACCAATCCAACATGGCGGCTGTGCGAAATATTTCACCAGCATTCAATATCTCCGAAACTATTACCGATATTACCCTGACATTTTCTATGGTGATAGAGGGAACTACTATAAGTTCACCTGTGTGACTTTTGAAAACCTGGTAACTACAAAACCAACATGGCGGCCAAGCGAATTTGCGACTTTTAAATAGACGTTTCTCGCGATTTGACCAACCAAACGCAATGAAACTTGGTACAGTATATGTTTATATACATTGTAATGCACCGACATCTAACTTCGTTCAATTGTTTACATAATCACAAGATGGCGGATGTGCGAAATATTTCACCGGCATTCTATATCTCTGAAACTATTAGCGGTAAAACCCTGAAATTTTGTACGGAGGTAAAGGACACTACTGGAAGTCCATCTATAAGACTTTCAAAAACCGGTTAACTACAAAACGAACATGGCGGCCAAGCGAATTTGAAAATTTTAAATAGACCTTTCTCGCGATTTAATGTTCCAAGCGCACTGAAACCTGGCACAGGAAATATTTATACACATTGTAATCCACTGGTATCTAATTTAGTTCAATTGCTTACATAACCTCAAGATGGCGGCAGTGCGAATTTTAATATTAAGATTTTATTCATTGTGATGTAGTCATGCGATCGAAGTGAAAGTTTGAATAATGAACCTACGCAATACTTTTCCTTTAATGGTACATGACTCTATGGCCTATACATTTAACAATCCAACATGGCGACCAACCGAAATATTTAGACGATACTGAATATCTACAAATCTATTTTAGCAATCAAACTGCATTTTTAATGTTCATAGGGGCTATGAACTTAAGTTCACCTATAGGACTTTAAATAACCTGGTGATCACAAATCCAACATGGCGGTGACGCGAATTATAAATATTCACATGGACGTTTCTCGCAATTTAACCATCCGCGTGCAGTGAAACTTGGTACAGTAAATCCTTATACGAAAGTTAATCCACTGGCATCTAATTTATTTCAATTATTTCCATAACCTCAAGATGGCAGCTGTGAAAAATTTTTAAATCTCCTTGTTTTTTCTTGTGTCAAACTATGCGATTGAAGTTTGAATATTACACGTTCACAATAATCTGCATGTAACAGTACATAACTCTAGGACCTACATATATAAAATCCAACATGGGGACCATCCGAAATATTTAGTCGGTTCTCAATATCTACGAATCTATTACAGCAATCAAACTGAAATTGTGTATGTTGATAGTGGCAATTAACATAAGTAGGATATATGAAAATAGGCTGTATAGTTCTTCACGGAACTACTTGTTAAAATTCCGAAATCATTTTTCTCATCCCTTGGCGTAATGGTGGGTCATATCAAAAATTCTTTCAGACAAAAGTTTTAGGTAATTATTAGGGGCATATTTTCCATTTTGTACGGTTTTGATATTGTGCCTATTAAGAGAGATATGATTAATGTTTCCCGAAAAACCCACTTTTTTCCACCCCTTTGGTCAATGGTTGGTGCTATCAAAAAACTTATTTGGCATAAATTTTTGGCACTTATCCGACACATATTATGAACTTTGAATGGATTCGATATTTCACGTATTAAGAGAGTTATAGCGAAATTTCACTTTTTCGAAAAAAGCCCCCCATTTTCACCTCCTTCGACCGATTTTGCCCATTAACGAACTCGACCGAGATTTTAATGGGATACTTATTATGTAAAAAATTCAAACTGATTGGGGAAAAATTACGGCAGTTATCGTGTCCACAAGAAACTGATATATATATATATATATACATATATACGCATATACATAAATTATATATAAACTTTTGAACTGACGGTGGTTTCGGGGTCTGGGGGATGTGAAACGCGCAGATATGTCGAAATTTTCCGGAAGTCGAAACATGGTACCCATTGCAATAGTTAGCTTTCTAATGAAATCTACCTAAATGTTACTCTCCCCCCTGCAAGAAATCCTGCGAGCACCCATGCCCCAGACCCAAAAACCACATTCAGTTCAGATGTTTATATAGAATTTATATATGTATCTACGATCATCGGCTTATCACTTTCATATGGACACCATAACTACCGTCATTTCAATCGAATGACTTTCAAATAGATACGTAAAATATAACATGTCATAATCTCGGTCGAGTTCGTTAATGGGCAAAACCGGATCAAGGAGGTGTAAATGGGGTGTATTTCTCGCAAAAAGTGAAATATTGCTAGAACCCTCTTGGTATCTGAACATTAGAATCCATTAAAAGTTCGGACTATTCTTTGGATAAGAGCCAAAACATATCCCAGTGAAGGTTTTTTTTATAACACCGACCATTGAGCAAAGGAGCAAAGGAGGAAAAAAATGGATTTTTGAGAGAAAAAATGTCATACCTCACTTAACAGGCACAATATGAAAACCATTTGAAATGGTCAATAGTCCTCTAAAATGTACCTGAAAGTTTTGTCTGAACGAATTTTTGATATGACCTATCTTTACGCCAAGAGCAAAATGTTTTCGTATGCTAAACATGTAGATTAATGTAGGTATACAACAATGGACACATTTATTGAATTCGAAGTATTTTTCTTTGCTCGGTGAAATCTACCTCCACTTCCGGCGTGCCAAGAGTTTTTTTTTTTTTAATTATCTTTGTAATGGTCATCAATGTTTATATAAGTTTTTTATAAGCCAACATCTGGAGGGATTTCTACCAGACAGATGCCATGACGACCTCACAGTGGAGGAATTCTATGTATGAACTTCGCCATTTCATGACACGTTTCGCTATTCATGGTTATCATTTCAAGCTGTGCAGCAAGAAGGTATACCATGACCCAGACGAGAACTGTAGGTGTGAATTGTGTGGAAAGTCGTGTGAAAGATATCACGCAAAAGTTTGTAGTAAGAGAACAGTGACATTAACAGAATTCTGTACATGACTTCATTGTGCGCAATTTTAATTATTATTGTATTTGAACATTGGTTGCAATAACTATCATTAATATAAGTTTTATAGAAATGCAAATTCAATTTTAATTAATTATTAATTATTTTGTTTTAATTACAGGTACATACTTAATATTTTGTAATGTTTAAAACATTCAACATTCTAGGGATATGCCACATAGGTCTACATTACGAAAATAAGTAAATGGAACAAATTTTTTAAATTATAATTTGAAAAAGGATTTCTGTTTATTAAACAAGTTGGCCCTAGTTGTTCAAGTTGTAAGTCACGGGCACGGAACCAGAAATATTACAGAGAATCACTCTATTTTATATCAACCTAAGTTAAGTATAGCTAATTGCACCTTTCTGTATTTCTCACTAAAATTATATAACATTCTCCCAATTAAATAAACAGAATTTAAAGGAAATCATGCAAACCTGAGATGCATATGAAAGTATTTCTCAGAGAAAACAAAATTAAAAAATATTAAAGTGAGCCTACGAGTTTATACAAACGCAAAATCAATTCTCCTTCTTATTCATTATTTTTTAGTAAATAAAGTATTTACATAGAAAGTGTTATTTGACTAAGCCATTATACAATTTTAAGAAGTAGTAATCTAATATATAAAAGTGAAAGTCTGTATGTATGTATGTATGTATGTATGTATGTATATATGTTGGTTCCGTATACAAATCTACACCGTTCCACCAATCTCAACCATATCTTGCATACACATAGTTTAGGACCCAGAAGGAACCGCTGGCTACATGAATTTTCGATAGTCTTTCTCATTCTTCTGATTTTGGCCCTTTTTCACTCAAAAACAGGCTAATCAAATCATAAAATATACTCATGAAGGAATGGCAAGGCAGATAGTTTCCATGGCAACATAGCTCAAGTCGAGACACGGCCGACTTGATGCCAATTGCGCTCAGCACTACCGGTATAGAAAATGAGGATCTTTACTTGAAATCCCGTTAGTTACACAACTGCTCACACAGCACTGTCATCCGAGTTTAGCATAACAAAGACTTGACACTATCTTCTTTCTACTATATTTTTTTCAAATACCACTCACTCACTCACTCACTCACTCATTCATTTATTCATCACGAAATCTCAGAAACCACCGAACGGATTGGAATGAAATCTGGTATGCAGCTTCCTCAAGGGCCGCAAATGCCCATTAAGGGAGAAATTTTGGCTATTCAGGTTCTAAAGGGGTGTTAAGGGGGTAGACCTGCATTTAATTGAATAGCAATATCTCCCGATTGGTTTCATGGGGAAATGTGATACTCGGCATATAAACTCATCATTAAAAATAAGAAGACATGTGTCTGAGGGTTTTTCGATGTGGTGTATATTATGAGGTGAAAGGGGTGAAAAGTGGGGATTAAAAGATTCTTAACGGAGCGTGTGTCTCTTAAACGACATAGGCGAGGAGTTTGAAACACAGCGAAAAGAAATCAACATAAAATAGAAGTAAATATGTGTTTGACATTTTTTTCATAAATCCAATTTAAGGGGCCCTTGTGCAGAGATGAAATTCTGGGGGGGGGGGGAACAGGAAAGAAAGTGTCCTAACTGATTGACTGACTGGCTCACTCATCAAACTCAGGGGGAAAAACTGCTTTAAAGTAAGTAAATAGCTGTTCGACAGTTTTTTTTTTCATAAATCAAATTTAAGGGGTTCGTGGGGAGGGGTGAAATTCTGAAAAAAGAAAATTGAAAGAAAATGTCCAGACTCACTCACTTACTCACTCACACATCATCGCCTAGCCAAAATTATTGAAGTTAGAAACATGACAGTTTGGGGATATGTTCATTGTATGTCAAAACCGTCTACTAAAGGAGGATTTTCGGATATTCAGGTTCTAAAGGGGTCTTAAGGGGGTTAAACCAGCATTTCATTGAATAACTATATCTCCCGATTGGTTTCATTGGGGGATGTGATACACGGCATATAAACTTATCATTAAAAAGTAACAAGACACGTGTCTGAGGGTTTTTCGATGTGTTTATGAGGTTAAAGGGGTGAAAAGTGGGGATTGAAAGATTCCTAACGGAGCGTGTATCTCTTAAACGACATAGGCGAGGAGTTTGAAACTCAGCGGAAAAAAAATCATCATAAAAATAAGTAAATATGTGTTTGGCCGCTTTTCCATAAATCCAATTTAAGGGGCCCATGGGGAGGGGTGAAATTTGGGGAGAGGGACAGGAAAGAAAGTGTCCTAACTGATTGACTGACTGACTCACTCATCAAACTCACGGGAAAGAACTGCTTTAAAGTAAGTAAATAGCTTTTCGACAGTTTGTTTTTCAATCAAATTGAAGGGGTTCATCGGGAGGGGTGAAATTCTGAAGAAAAAAAAATTGAAAGGAAATGTCCTGACTCATTCACTCACTCATCATCGCCCAGCCAAAAATATTGAAGTTGGAAACATGACATTTCGGGGATATGTTCGTTGTATGTCAAAACCGTACACTAAGGGAGGTTTTTCGGATATTCGGGTTCTAAAGGGATCTTAAGGGGGTTAAACCTGCATTTCATTGAATATCAATATCTCACGAGTGGTTTCATTTGTGGATGTGATACTCGGCATATAAACTAATCATTAAAAATACGCAGACATGTGTCTAAGCGTTTTTCGATGTGGTGTATTATTATGAGGTGAAAGGGCTGAAAAGTGGGGGTTGAAGGATTCCTAATGGAGCGTGTAGGCCTATCTCTTAAACGACATAGGCGAGAAATTTGAAACTCAGCGAAAAAAAATCAGCTTAAAAAGTAAGTAAATCGGTTTTCGACTGTTTTTTCATAAATTAATTTAAGGGGCCAATGGGGTGGGGTGAAATTCTGGGGAAAAAAGGAGAGAAAGTGTCCTAACCGACTGACTCAGGGGAAAAAGACAGCTTAAGAAATAAGTTAATAGGTGTTCAAGCGTTTTTTAATCAATCCAATTTAAGGGGCCCATGGGGAGGGGTGAAATTCTGCTAAAATAAATGAAAGAAAATGTCCTGTCTGACTCACTCACTCATCACGCCCAGCGAAAACTATTAAAGTTGGAAACATGAAATTTTGGGAAGATGTTCGCTGTATGTCGAAAACGTTAACTAAGGAATGATTTTTGTTTATTCGGGTTTTAGAGACGTGTCAAGGGGGTAAACGTGCATTTTATTGAATAACGATATCTCATGAGTTGTTTGTTTGGGGATGTGATATTCGGTATATAAACTAATCATTAAAAATAATCAGACATATGTCTAAGGGTTTATCGATGTGGTGTATATTATGAGGTGAAAGGGGTGAAAATTGGGGGTTGAGGGATTCTTGACGGAGCGTGTATCTCTGAAACGACATAGGCGTGAAGTTTGAAATTCGGTGGAAAAAAAACCAGCTTAAAATACAGGTAAATAGGTGTTCGAACGTTTTTTCATAAATCCAATTTAAGGGGCCCTTGGAGAGGGGTGAAATTCTGGGGGAAAAAAAACAGGAAAGAAAGTGCCCTAACTGATTGACTCACTTACTCACTCATCAAACTCAGGGGGAAAACAGCTTTAAATAAGTAAATAGGTGTTTGACCGTTTGTTTCATAAATCCAATTTTAGGGGTTCATGGGGACGGGTGCAATTATCAAAAATAAATGAAAGAAAATGTCCTGACTGACTCACTCACTCATCATCGCCCAGTCAAAATTATTGAAGTTAGAAACATGAAATTTTGGGGATATGTTCGTTGTATGTCGAAAACGTCCACTAAGGAAAGAGTTTTGGATATTCAGGTTCTAAATAGGTGTTAAGGGGGTAAACGTGATTTCCATTGAATAACAATATCTCACGAGTGGGTTCATGTGGGGATGTGATACTTGGCACATATACTAATCATTAAAAATAAGCTGACACATGTCTAATGGTTTTTCGATGTAGTGTATATTATGAGGTGAAAGGGATGAAAAGTGGGGGTTGAAAGATTCCTAACTGAGCGTGTATCTCTTAAACGACATAGGGAGGAGTCTGAAACTCGGAGGAAATCTATCAGCTTAAAAATAAATAAACAAATGAATAAATAAATAAAATAAATAGGTGTTCGACCATGTTTTCATAAATGCAATTTAAGGGGCATATGGGGAGGGGTGAACTTCTGGAAGGAAAATGTCCACTAAGGAAGGATTTTTGGATGTTTGCTCTCATCGACCAACCAAAACTATTAAAGTTAGAAGAATGATATTTTGGGGATATGTTGTGTGTCGTAAACGTCTACTAAGGAGGGATTTTTGGGTATTCAGGTTCTAAAGTGGTGTTAACGGGGTTAAACCTGCATTTCATTGAAAAACAATATGATACGACTATGACGCGAGCGATGCGAGGCTAAAATTGAGATGGTGTGTGTCTGTGTATTACTCAATCTCGCAAGTACCACTGGTCCGATTTACGTGAATTTTACATGGAAGTAGCTGATTTACCTGGTTAACATATAGGTTACTTTTGATTTCAATACTTTGCACTATTTAAAATGGCGACCATTTTAGTTACGTCACTACACCCTTTGGTTTCAAACTTTCATATTTCCATTTCAAATAAAAAGAGAACGCTATGAAATAGCAAACTTTTGATGGCATATGCGAGGTTTAAAATTACATTTTCTATCCGATAGGTATCTGCAACTGTTAGCGAGTAAAACCTTAATTTGTGCTATAAAACACGGTCAACGCCGAGCGGTGTAGTTGGACAAAATGTTCCATCCTTAATCTCCCTCTGCGCAGCACCTTGCCTATCCCCTGTTTTAACTGTCACCTTCACATTTTAATTTATTTATGACGAGTAGCGAAGCACGGGTACTTCAGCTAGTCTATGATAATAATGCAAGCCACACAGAAGGTTGTATTATGTGATTTCTCTTCCTACTCTGTATAAATTTGATTTCCTATTTCGACCTGTCTTTATCATATTGTAACGTGTTTTTCGAGGGGATTTTATGCCACTGACATAAGTCAGTAGGAAGCCATTCTATATTTATTTACGCGGCAAATTGTTCAGCCAAGAGAAGTTTTCATGTTAATTTATTATTATTATTAACGTATTATTATTAAGGTATTTTTTGGAGCATTTTTATAAAATTATAAGCATACAGATAGGTTTTCTATGTCATAGAAAACACTATCAAGCAAATTATTACGAACAACATTATCATAGAAAATTATATGATTACGGAATTTTACGGAGTTTTGTCAGTTAGGGTATTTTGAGAGAGATGCCTCACTGGGAATTCGGCTACAGGCTTATTCTTGTCAAGAAGCATGACGCAAGCCTGGGTTGCTGCTTCAAGAAAAGGCGAAATAGTCTGGAACGGTAATCGGCATCATCCTCGCGCCGAGTGTAATGACCCTGAGGAGGGGGGTAGCGCGTGGTGGCTCAGCCAATCAGAGGAGAGCGGGCGAGATGAAGCCGGGTCCAGAGAGGGGAGGCGACGAGTGCATATATGGTTTGCGCGCCGTGGAGGCTAGGCGACTATCTTTGTAAAACTTAACCAGTGTGGTTGTACGTGTGATTGGCTCCGATGTTCGGACCATAAAGTTATCATATCTACATGTATCTCATCAACTAACGAAGAAGATGACGACGTCCAGGAGGCTGTGGGAAGCTCTCTTCAACATCCAGTACGAGGGAAATGCTTCGGCAATTTCCAGTGGTAAGCGCGAATGACTCAGAACTACGTAATCTCTCGTCTTTTTTTATTTTCAGTATTTCAGTAACTTCATAGCTTGGGAATAAGAGTTAAATCAGTAATTTATCCGACTCCGTTTTCACGTAATTTTCTAGCGGTAATATTCAAATCGCAACGCTCCAATTTAAATTCAGAATATATTATTATTATTATTAATTTTGGCATACTTGTTTTATATAATAAATTCATTTCTTTTAACAATGCAATCTTTGCTTTCAGTAGGTAGCATTAGATATAGACCAATTCCTTCTCCTGATACAATTGTTTGTTGGGTTAATGATCAAATCATACCACGATCTGAGTGAATAGATTCTTGAAGGTGTTCTACCAGAGCTAGGTGTTGTTAAATATAAATTTAGATTTCAACATAGCGTTGAGGTCTTGGCGCCCATTAAAACAACATATCTTAGGCAGAGTAAATATTTCAAAGTGCAAGGCAGGGCCAGTAGAAGCATTACATTTGTCACGCAAAAGTGAGGGCTAAAGAAACCGTTACACTTGTACGCTCAACGTGGAGCAAGGAAAACCGTTACACTTGTCATCCCAACGTGGAGAAACCGTTTCAATATTTGCAATAATATAATTAAATAATTGTAAATTTACAGGTTAAACCAATGAGTGGGAATTGTAAGGAAATTCATAAAATGTGTACAGTCTTTCTGAATTTTGAATGTGTATAATTGTAACGATTTAATTAATAAAATAATAATAATTATAATAATAATAATAATAATAATAATAATAATAATAATAATAATAATAATAATGTGGTAGAAAATCCGATTTTTGGGAATCAAGCCTCAGTAGGTGACAATATCAGTGTCCTCGTGTCAGCATTTGGAAAATGATTTTACAAGACTCCCATTAACTCGAATGGTTGTGCAACGGGGGCCAAAGCTGTGAGACGCTGGTACATCTATAGGAATGGTAGTCTTTGCTACACTGTGTGTTTTTAGTTGTTATTGATTCACTTACGGACTTTGCGACATCGTGGTCATCGTACTTATGAATTATTTGTTTCTTAACCAGAGTTATTGTGGAGTCTGTCGGAATGTGTGTACTTGTAATTCCGACTAGCATTGCGCAGGATACGGCCGTGGCCTTAACTTAGCAACTATCCCAGCAATTGCCTGGAATATACGCGAGAAACCACGGTAAACCATTTCTAAAATGGCTCTTCTCAGTTCTGCCACATGAGTCGGAGTTTTCCCCGTTCCAGCCCTCAAACCATAATTAAGTATCAAGTCAGAACCGGAAATCGAATCCTAACCTCCGCGTTGACAGCCAAGAATGTTTATCAGTGTACCAAGAGGAGGTCTATGTTAATGGTACTTCCTTAGTCATCAATAATATTGTCGTAACAATTCAAGTCATGGAACAAAAGACTAGTCTATATTACACAGAAATATCGTCAGTATTTCTGTTCCATTGTATAGAGCTCTTACCTCCTAGCCGTGGTATGATCTCATAAAATAATAAAGGCCAAGTCATATTGAGTGGAAGGAGACGTCCCCAGCTGGCGGCCATGTGTCACAGTAGTTAACCCCATTGACCAGTGTGATACAGACGTTACATGCGTAATGAACTCTCCACTGGCAGGGATCGATCTGCTGACCCTGAAACCTCATGCAATATGCCCATTTGTCACTGTCACTCTCTAGACCGGAGCGGCGGCATTGCTTCTCAAAAGATCAAATTTATTTACACAACCTCGGCATTGAGCAATAAATCTGGATATAACACATACATCAGGAACTAAATAATAATTCCTGTACTTTATGGCAGAATTTCAGTTGGCTATATGTTCCTACATTCATCTGAATTATTTACTTCTGTAGCTAAGTAAGTTATTCCTCCTTCATGTTGAGAACTAGTTAGCTGCGCATTCGGAGACCACATGTTCGAATCTCGCTGCGAATAGAAAGCATCTTGAGCGAGTGTATCCCGCACTCACTTCTGGAGTATGTTGGAATGGTAACATAAGTTAAACACTCTCACTCCTGTCTTAGAAAAAAAAAAGCGCAGTTACCCACAATTTTACAGACCCGACAAAACAACAGGACTGGCCGTCTTCTATGGTCTCGAGGTATGTATTGAGATTCCATTTCCAAAGATCCTGGGTTTGAATCCCAGTTCTGCCGAGATATTTAATTCTGGTCAGATGGTTTTATCGAGGTACCCTCAACCTCGTGAGGTAGAACTGAGAAGAGGCTGGATCAATTCCTACCTTGGTCATCCTAGAAGACCTTTTCCGTGGCTTCACACTTCTACTCCAGATAAATGCCGAGATGGTACCTATATCAAGGGAAGATGTACGTGAAATGTTTCCGAAAAATGATTCTTCTTTTGCTGTAAATATATAACGAACTTTTAAGATTGTAATCCCAAAGTTTCATTGCACTGCCATTACCACAATTTAGGCAAGGCAACTAAGTGAAGATAAAATACGTGGATTTCTAAAAAAAACTAAGACAATTAATCAAAATCTGTTGAAGAATGTTCTCTATTTTTCTCCATATAGTCACTGTAAAAGGTTCATGCTCTAGCCAATGTCAGCTTTCTTTAGCGAATCCTCGAAGAATGGGATTTGAATCTCCACTAATTGGTTCGTAGAGATCCTTATTTTGATGTACACTTTGAGCCCAATTCTAATGTAAACAGATTTGTAACTTTGTGTCCTGTCAGTAAATTTGTGTCAGATGTGAAGACAGCACATTGACTAAGTAATATACAGTACGTCATTGGCAGTGAACGAGAAGGTGAAGGTTATTGAAGCGAATGAAAAGGAAAAGTAGTAAGTGCGTCAAATTATGTCACGATTCAGATTTGGAAAAACTCAAGTTTATGAAACGTTAAAACATAGGAGACTTTACTAAGCAGTGGATGGAGGGCAATGGACAATTGAAGAGATAATTTAAGGTAGCAGGCAATGAAGAAATCAATTATTTAGTATGGGAATGGTTCGTCAGTACCCTTTTGAGAAACCTTCTAGTTAGTGGACCTATGATGCCGAATGAGGCTCTTGTAGTTGCTAAATCACTTGTCAACACTGCCTTTAAAGTATCAACTGGATGGCTGGACAGTTTCAAACCAAGACACAATGTTGTATGGAATCATAGTGCAAGCCTATGCGAGAGTAGTAAATATATATTGAACCCTTATCATTGTGTCCAATAATAATGTTTCATATTAATAAAAACGATGGAAATACTAAATACATGATATGCTGGATATTTGAGTAATATTGATGTAGCAAGAAATCTGGACTTGGTAAGACATGCTACGTGCTGGCTGGAAATGACCAATAGTTTCACAACCAATGCTATTCTGGGATTTCTGAGAAAATCAGATATGACGCTGTGGCGTACGTGACCATAAAAGGGCAAAATGCTGCGTACAAGGCAAGGAGTGAGAGAGAGGAGAATAGTCGTGACGTCAATATAAGGGCGGGATTTGTAAGGTCAGAACTCCGAAGCCAACTTATCTGACCAATAAGAAAACATGACGCCAGAACATAGCGTCAGTGTGTTTTGCGCGGCAATCGGATATAAAAAGATCTAGCGATCGGTTTGCTTGTTCGACGGCAGATTCGCGACCTGTGAGAAAATACAAGAATTTTGAGAGGTCACACATAATTATAGGCCCATTACTTAAAATATTGAGGAGCTGTTTTTCTCCCACCATTGAAACTTTAGGCTTTCTGTATATATACAAATGTCTGAGATGAACCGGGACACTCCTAATTATTCTTCGACAGTCATTTTAAGACGTCCTTAAGACGATATGGTTTTAAAATTATAGTTGTGTGTCGGCAACGAAGTTGGAAATTTTCATAAATTGTGAGATGGCAATTAGCCATAGAATAGGGAAAGTCGACGATTCTGCATAGGACGATCTGAGGAAATAAAATACTTAGAACGCAGATAGAACAGTTTAAAAACTTTGATTTAATTGTGTTTTAACAGCAGCAAAATGTCGACCATGGAGAGAAGACAGCAAGCTTCATCCTCCATTACCATCAGTGTTATGGGCTAACGGCCTAATGATGGGAATTGACGAGGCGGGAGGCCTCTGGAAAGCAGTTTAAGTGATGAGTATTAAAAAATTGATTTATTGATTTTGGACGAGGGGAATCGCGAGAGATGTGTGGAACTTTGTATAGATTTTATTTGTGTGGTTTAATTTAAATTTCAGGGTTTGATTTCTTAACTGACATGCGTGTAGTAAATTTTGGCATTGCGTGACAATTATGTTGTACAGTAAATTTTGTAATATAAATGTTTTCCTTATGTATACGTAATTCTTAGCGAAACGGCCGCATCGATTAACGTATCTATAAAAAGTGTAGCCATGAATGAGAACCTAGGAACGACAATGATAAATGGACTGATTTAATGATATGTTAAACTAATTACTACGTGGGGGGAATATTTGCATTTTGTTGCTTTGATAACTCGGGCTAGGACTGATCCTGTTATTAATTCTTTATTGTCATTTGGACATGTTGTGTGTCATTATCTGAGAGGTGTGCTGATTAATGCTACGACGAGATCTTCGAGAAATGTGCCACGTATTTTTGGGTGTAAGTGATGATGATGAGGAGAGGTAAAGCCTGTCCATGACTGCGATATCATTCCGGCAAACTAGTTATCTGTGGGGATAAGTTTGACCTGGGAATGTATTCTTAAAAATCCCTGAGAGGATGTTTTGAGATAATGTGTTATTTATTTGTACGCGTTTAACAGGTGGCGATTAGCAAAGGTGCTGTACGCTGGCTATGGGCCAGAATCTATATTTAGCATGGCACTAATTACTACTTGGGGGAAGAAATCAGCCACTCTCTCGGTGATGCGATAACAGGCCCGGTTGTCTCCAGCTCGTTATGACACGTTATGTTTGCTTTAAAGCCTAATGAGTTAAGGTTATTTTATTTGGTTTAATTTGGGAAGTTGCCATGTTGTCGATCCAAGTTTCTTTTATCATTACTACGACTTATTTGTTCATTGTTTTAAAACGCCAAACTTTCCGGCGTGAAAATTAAAGTTATATTTTGTTGTTGTTGGCTCTTATTTTCAAGGCCATTGTATTCATATAAATATAATTTGGCAACCGGCCAAACTTGTTCATGTCATGTTATGCTATCCTAGTGTTTAAGGTATAAGACGGTAATTCCGCAGCCCTTATTTTAAATAATACACACGTGTATTTGGTTGTGGTAATCTAAGGTTAGAGCATGTCAGTAGTGTATATAATTATGTAATTGTTGTTCCCACATTTCCGTAATTCGTCCTTCGCAGTACGGAGTCCGTTCCCGAACCAACTGTTTTGGTCGGAAACGAGCGCCCGTCAAAATGCTCATTACTTGAACTAGTCTTAAAACCCGTGTCGCTCATAAATATTAAATTTTTGTACTATTTTATTTGTTTGTTATATTTGGATCTTGTGATCCGTTTTCTTTTGTTACTTTGACTTAAGTGACATTTCAGTCACAATGCTTGTTGACAGCTGTCATACCGTGTCGTCATGGTACGTCAGGCTGGTCAGTGTTAGATCTGTTCACGCGAGTGAACAATAAAAGGGTGGTTATAGTTTTCCTTTTTTATGTTTGATTCAGTTAATAAATTTCATTTGTTAGTAGATCCTGTTGTTTTTCTTGGCTTTATAATAATAATAAGTTAACCTTATGAATCCTGGAAGTTATGTTGATAGCAAAACCTCTAAATCACATTCACAAGAATCCATTACGACCCCGAAATTTTGAATCTTGTCTACATGCTATTTTCCAAAGGGTTTATAAAAGTTACTTTGGCTTCCGAACGTGTGGCATTTGTGTTTTAGAGTAAAAAAATAGATCACCGGCATGTGATAAGTTTATTAACGTAAGTTAGGCGAAGATAGTACCGCCAAATGTTTGAAAATATAAAGTCATGGAGTTTGCAATAAAGTAAATGTGGAACAAGTTAAGTGTTTGAACTTTGATTAAAATTAGAACAAACTGTTCCAGGCGCCCAATAAAATTAAATTAGCTTTGTGTAGAAAAGCCAAACTCAAAGAATTATTTGACAGGAAGGTTAGACCTTAAAAACTAATTAATACTCTATTAATTGGTTAAAATTTGTAAGTAAAGTAAGGTCAGGAAGATTATAACTGAATCAAAGGGTTAAAATTAAATGGAATAATAAGTAAATTATACTCAGTGATGCTATAGTTTGTGGGAGTAATTTAAAGTAAATGAACTGAGTATGTAAAGGGTTAATGTGTGTATATTTAATATGTGTGAGCGCACGTATCCAGGGCTCCGCCCTTATGTCATTTCCCTATGTCTCAAATATATTATTGTTGTGATGGCAACTCTGGGAGAAATCCGCGAAGTGATTGAATTAGCATCCGCTCGTACGCGAGAACAACTTAGTGAGATGAGAAAGGACATAACCAATGAAATACAGACACAGTTAGCGGCAAATAGTGAAGAAACGCAGACACAGTTGGCGGCAAATAATGTAGAAATGCAGACACAGTTAGCGGCAAATAGTGAAGAAACGCAGACACAGTTGGCGGCAAATAATGTAGAAATGCAGAAACAGTTAGCGGCGAATAGTGTAGAAATGCAGACACAGTTAGCGGAAAATAGTGTAGAAATGCAGACACAGTTAAACACAAAACTATCTGAAGTTAACGAGAATATAAATCAGAAAATCGCTACACAAAACATTCTGGTTAGGGAGCAATTACATAGGCAGTCTGAGAAAAACAATGAAATATTAAACGCACAAGACGAAAGGAACACTCAAAATCTAGCTGCGCTAACGGTAGAAATCAAAGAGCACACAAAAGAACAGCTAATCCAATTAGCAAAGGACGTTAGCACTAACAATACCAAACAATTAGGAATAATAAAAGGTATCGAAGATTCGTTTAAAAAGGAAATAAAAGGAATGGATGAGACTGTTATGGCAAAACTAGCACAAATCGAGCAAGCGTGTTTGACCAGCTCATCTGAGATTAAAGAAGCACACACAAACTTAGAAAAAAGGTTTGAGAATATCGAACGAGGGACACAGGGTATGCAAGATCAGATAATTACAGTAGATAACAATATCACGGGCTTAGTGACGGAACTCAACAAATTAGAAATACAATCAATTAAGAAATGGAAAAAGTTAGAAATTGACCAGGAAGAAATTAAACAAACATTAGAACAGAACAACATTTCTCTGGGAGAAAGGATAGATAAACTTGAAGATAATCAGGAGGCTAATCAACAGGAAGTCGAAAAACGCTTTGTTAAATTGAAGGATACTATTAGGAAAGATTGGACCAAGATGAGCGCTGATTCAAAAGATGAACGGCTCGCAGTAAGCAAGAAGCTAGGGGAAAATAACGCGAAAATACAGGCGTTAGAAGAAAATATGAAGTTAAGATTTCAAATTCAAGAGGACCGCATGATAAAATCGGAGTTGCAGTCACTTGGACATAATACGATGTTTGCGACACTAATGGAAAAGGGGAAAGGGGAGAATGCGGAAAGAGAGCACACAATAGACAGCCACGAGCTTGGGCAAAGTCCAAGAACGGTAGACACGCAAGCATTCCAGAATTATGAGGGTCGTAGCTCGACACCTCAAAACACACAACTTCCCACGCAAGTTATACAAGTCATCCGTGGAAACGAATTTAAACCGAATAAGTTTTTACCAGAGAGCGGAGGGACACCTAAAGCTTTCTTAAGGGAACTGACAGAATATTTTTCGGACCAAAATGTTAGCTCAACGCGACAATTAAGAATGGTTGAAAAATTTTTGGCGGGCTCAGCACTTACCTGGTATCTTGGATTTAAGAACACATTTAAATCAATGGAAGGTTTCCACAAGGCCTTCCTGAGCAAATACTGGAGTGGGTCGTATCAACAAAGCTTGCGAATGGACTTATACTCGCGCAAATACCATTCCACGCATCAGACGAAATATGCAGATTTTTTCGCCATGCAACTTGTCAAATTGCAGGATCTTGATAATCCCCCAAGCGAAATGGAGCTAATAACTACTATAGGAAAGCAGATGCCTATTAGCGTTCAGCAATTCTTGGTGGCGGCAAATATTACGACCGTGGTCCAGGCAGAAGAGGTATTAAGGAAGATAGATGAAACCACTAATTACATCAACCCGAGAGAGAAGAGACAGATAGAGTTAGTTAATGCAGTCGAAGTAGTCAAGACACCGAACAAAAACACGAGGTCGCAAGCTACAAACACTGGGGATAACCAAAGACGGCAGAGCACCGAAGAATATGAGCCGAGATCTCAACCGAGATACGAAAATAGGGACAGAAACCATAACAATCAGGAAGGAACTAACCGCTACCGGAACACAAACAATCAGCAGTGGCGAGATAATAGGAGATACCAAACGTCATACAATAGGAATAATAATAATAACGCACCTTACAATCGGGGATGGCGTGGAGGACACTATAATCAACAATATAGGCCCAGAGACAATAGGCGTTTCAACCAGCAACATAACGCACAAGATAACCAGCGGTTTAACGAGCAATCGGATCCAAGGGATGATCAGAGAAATTGGAACGAGAGACACGCTGAGTCACAACAGTACCTAGAAGAACTACATAACATACAGGGAAACAATAAGAAATGGGAACGAGCGATGGAACACAGAGCAAATCCGGACACCCACACTAACGGGGCGGAAGGTATGCTAATGCAGCAGGAAAGACAGGACGGGTGGCACCAAGACCAGGGCGAGGGTCAAGGCGCGAAAAAAAAAAGTTTAATTGAAGGGAAAGGAGACAGCCTCAGAAGCAAATGGTGTGATGATCGTGATGGTTGGGTGACAGCGCACATTACAGAGTGGATTGCGATGCCTGAAGATTGCTTGGAAGAAATCGTGAGGCCACAAAACGAACAATTAAAGCAATTACCAATAATATATGCTAGGATTGATGGATTGAAGGTCAAATGCTTAGTCGATACAGGAAGTCAGGTCAGCCTGGTATCTGAGGCCTTGATCAAAGAAATAGGACGGAATCATAAAGTTCCAATGATACCGGTCCCGCAAATTAAAGTACGGGGTATAATTCCTGAACGATCGGTTACTTGTAAGCAGCAGGCATATCTCGAATTAGAAATTCTGGAACACACCTTCGCTCAAACTTTCATAGTTATGACGAAAATGAACTTCAATATCATTCTAGGGGCAAACTTCATCTGCGAATATCAGGCCGTCATAGATCTACACAAAAACACCATAAGCTTCAAAAACATCGAAGGGATGACGAACATAGGACTGCATATGGACGAGATAACATCTGGCAAGGAGGCGCATACTTGGATGTTACAGGCAATTAGTGAAGAAGGGGCTGAGATCACGCAGCAGGCTATTTTAAACAAGACGGACAAGGAAATAATTGAGGCATATAGCAAGGACACCACTACAGCTGTAATTGAACTTAATGAAGAGGAAGAAACGCGAGATATCTGGGCATTGTTGGCTGAAGAGGACGACAGCAATAATGAGTTTGAAGAGCTACTACAGGAGCGGCTTAAGGAAGTCAAACTAGGGGTTATGGAAAAGAAGCAACTTGAAGATATTTTAAGAAAACACCAACAGGTTTTTGATACAGTACCGGGCAAGATTCTCAACTTTAAATATTCCATGCAGGTAGATGATTGGTCACCATTCAGAAGTAGGTTGTATCCGATTCCGGAAAAACATCATTCACAAGTTAAAGAAATTATTGACGGAATGTTACATGCAGGCGTAATAAAAAAGATGCCCACACCTTTTTTAAATGCAATTTTGGCCGTTATCAAACCAAACGGATCTATACGGCTATGTCTCGACGCAAGAATGCTCAACCTTCGATTGTTGCCGGAATACGATAAGGCACCCATAATTAGAGACGTCCTCAAGGGATTTAAAGGAAAGAGCATCTATTCAAGTGTGGACTTAACGAGCTCCTTTCACCATATCGAATTGGACGAGAAGTCGCAATTGTTAACAGGCTTCTTGTTCGACAATCAGACGTACACATTTGGAAGAATGCCGTTCGGCGTGAAAACAGCTGGCTGTGCCCTAATTCGAGCATTAGACCGAAACCTTACTGAGGAGGTTAAGGAGATGACGACTAGGTACATAGATGATATTTTATTGGCTTCCGACAACATCAATGAACACATGGAAAACTTAGATAAACTGTTAGAAAATTTACGCACCACAAATTTCAAAATAAACCTAAAGAAATCCCACTTCTTTAGGGATGAAATTTTATATCTAGGCCACATTATCGATCAGGACGGCGTCAGACCAAACCCTGCCAAAATTGATGCAATCAAACATTTCCCCACTCCTACAAGAATAAAACATGTCCGTGCCTTCCTTGGTGTAACGGGGTTTTTCAAAGAAAACTGTCCCGGGTACACGGAAACTGTAGCCCCTATGCAAGAACTACTAAAGAAAAATAATAAATGGTCTTGGAATGACGAATGCAACCAATCTTTCCAAGCTACTAAATTATTGTTACAAAATTGTATCAAACTGGGATACCCAGATTTCGGCCTAAAGTTTGTAATTCAGGCAGACGCTTCGATTATTGGGGTCGGAGCAATGTTGTATCAGGAAGATCCAAGCAACCTACAGAAAAGATCTTATCTTGCCTTTGTAAGCCGTAAGTTACGGAAACACGAACGGAATTACACTGTTACAGAGTTGGAGCTCCTAGCTATTCTTCACGCCCTCCAAAAATGGAGAAAACTAGTATTTGGGTATCAAATTATTATCAGGACAGATCATAAGGCCCTCACGTTTCTTTTTAAAACTAACATGGTTAGTGAACGTATCACCAGATGGTCGATCTACATTCAACAGTTCGATATAGAAATTGAACACTGCCCTGGAAAACTAAACATCATACCAGACGCTCTCAGCAGAAACCCGGAAGAAGACGTGGAAGAAGAGGCCTTGGTTCAACACATAGAACTGACACCTAAGGATCACGAGTTCTTGAATGAATTAAAGGAATTAAAGAAAGAGCAAGAAGGTGAGCCCTGGATGCGGCAAATGATCATGTATTTTAAGGGAGAACTTCAGCCTGGATCTGCAGCTCATCGTGAGGCCCGGAGCAAAGAAGGAAAATATCAATATGTGAACAATCTGTTACACAAATTCATTAATGAGGAGCATACCAAAATGCGCATCTTGTTACCTGCTTCATTACAACGTGGTTTGACCTGGCATGTCCATGAAAGCCTAGGCCATATCGGAATAGACAAGGCAGAATCGACCATAGCTGAAACTTTCACATGGCCACGCATGCGAACTACCATATGCGAAGTGGTTAAGACTTGTGACGCTTGCCAACGCACTAAGCCTAACAACTATTTAATGAAGCAATACCCGAAACCAATATTACCCCAGAAACCATTGGAAATAGTGGCGATCGACACATTTGGTCCAATTCCGAAGGGAAGGAGAGGGTGCAGGCATCTACTTGTGTGTCTGGACGTATTTTCCAAATTCGTGGTTCTATGCCCTATCCAGAAAACCACCACTAAACAGATTCTAAGTAGAATAATACACAAGGTGATACCGACTCTTGGTAAGCCTGAGTTTATATTATCGGATCATGGCGCATATTTCACTAGTGCCCAGTTTAAGAAAGGAATGGCAGATTTGAATATAAAACACGTTCTCTCATCAATAAGACATCCCCAAGGAAATTCTAGCGAACGCGTAATCCGTGATATTTCTAAGTTCTTCCGGGTATTTATTCCCAAGGAACATTACAAATGGGTAGACCGAGTGAGTGACATTGAGATATGTATGAATTCCACTCGTCATGAATCTACAGGGCAAATTCCCATGGTTTTACACCACAACCAGTTTCCAGTGAGATCTTGGAACACTATAGTAACATGTCCTAACGACCCAGTACCAACACACGATCTACGGATCCAGAACACCATTGTGCATATGAGAAGGCAGGCGGACCGTAGATTAAGAAGAGTACGCGGAAAGAAGTTTCATCGGGAGTTGATCGAAGGGGAATTGGTCTTGATTAAGAAGCCACCGATATCTGATCCAGCGAACAAGATACTAAACAAATTTTGTGAAAGGTATGTGGGACCGTTCAGCATCGTGAGGAATTTAGGTAACAACGCCTACAGAGTCCGAGAGGTGAGCACAGGAAACATGGCAGTATATAATATCTCAAATTTAAAATTGTATCATCAGAGAGAGCCATACGAACCGAGAAATAATGTTACTGCAGCAAATTAAACATTCGCGTGATAACATACAACAAAAGATACGGGGGTACTCGAGTGGTGATAGCGCCCAAGACAGCTCTGACGTGTTTACAAGTTCAGGCGGAAGTCGTTAATGAATATGTTGATGTTTTGAAAGAGTGAGAGGGGAGACGAGTAGCAAGGAAAGAGGCCGGAGGGCATAAGTATACAGGAATTTCCTAATGAGTTTGGAACGAGACGGCTACTGAAACAGACAGAGGCGGACAGTCATTATATTTGAGGGTGACCAGCAACTTCAAATTTGAGCCAGAAAAGTAGGGGATGTGAAATTCGACTTCATTTGAGTTCGAATTTCATCAACTAGGGGTCAGATGAACCCTTATCATTGTGTCCAATAATAATGTTTCATATTAATAAAAACGATGGAAATACTAAATACATGATATGCTGGATATTTGAGTAATATTGATGTAGCAAGAAATCTGGACTTGGTAAGACATGCTACGTGCTGGCTGGAAATGACCAATAGTTTCACAACCAATGCTATTCTGGGATTTCTGAGAAAATCAGATATGACGCTGTGGCGTACGTGACCATAAAAGGGCAAAATGCTGCGTACAAGGCAAGGAGTGAGAGAGAGGAGAATAGTCGTGACGTCAATATAAGGGCGGGATTTGTAAGGTCAGAACTCCGAAGCCAACTTATCTGACCAATAAGAAAACATGACGCCAGAACATAGCGTCAGTGTGTTTTGCGCGGCAATCGGATATAAAAAGATCTAGCGATCGGTTTGCTTGTTCGACGGCAGATTCGCGACCTGTGAGAAAATACAAGAATTTTGAGAGGTCACACATAATTATAGGCCCATTACTTAAAATATTGAGGAGCTGTTTTTCTCCCACCATTGAAACTTTAGGCTTTCTGTATATATACAAATGTCTGAGATGAACCGGGACACTCCTAATTATTCTTCGACAGTCATTTTAAGACGTCCTTAAGACGATATGGTTTTAAAATTATAGTTGTGTGTCGGCAACGAAGTTGGAAATTTTCATAAATTGTGAGATGGCAATTAGCCATAGAATAGGGAAAGTCGACGATTCTGCATAGGACGATCTGAGGAAATAAAATACTTAGAACGCAGATAGAACAGTTTAAAAACTTTGATTTAATTGTGTTTTAACAGCAGCAAAATGTCGACCATGGAGAGAAGACAGCAAGCTTCATCCTCCATTACCATCAGTGTTATGGGCTAACGGCCTAATGATGGGAATTGACGAGGCGGGAGGCCTCTGGAAAGCAGTTTAAGTGATGAGTATTAAAAAATTGATTTATTGATTTTGGACGAGGGGAATCGCGAGAGATGTGTGGAACTTTGTATAGATTTTATTTGTGTGGTTTAATTTAAATTTCAGGGTTTGATTTCTTAACTGACATGCGTGTAGTAAATTTTGGCATTGCGTGACAATTATGTTGTACAGTAAATTTTGTAATATAAATGTTTTCCTTATGTATACGTAATTCTTAGCGAAACGGCCGCATCGATTAACGTATCTATAAAAAGTGTAGCCATGAATGAGAACCTAGGAACGACAATGATAAATGGACTGATTTAATGATATGTTAAACTAATTACTACGTGGGGGGAATATTTGCATTTTGTTGCTTTGATAACTCGGGCTAGGACTGATCCTGTTATTAATTCTTTATTGTCATTTGGACATGTTGTGTGTCATTATCTGAGAGGTGTGCTGATTAATGCTACGACGAGATCTTCGAGAAATGTGCCACGTATTTTTGGGTGTAAGTGATGATGATGAGGAGAGGTAAAGCCTGTCCATGACTGCGATATCATTCCGGCAAACTAGTTATCTGTGGGGATAAGTTTGACCTGGGAATGTATTCTTAAAAATCCCTGAGAGGATGTTTTGAGATAATGTGTTATTTATTTGTACGCGTTTAACAGGTGGCGATTAGCAAAGGTGCTGTACGCTGGCTATGGGCCAGAATCTATATTTAGCATGGCACTAATTACTACTTGGGGGAAGAAATCAGCCACTCTCTCGGTGATGCGATAACAGGCCCGGTTGTCTCCAGCTCGTTATGACACGTTATGTTTGCTTTAAAGCCTAATGAGTTAAGGTTATTTTATTTGGTTTAATTTGGGAAGTTGCCATGTTGTCGATCCAAGTTTCTTTTATCATTACTACGACTTATTTGTTCATTGTTTTAAAACGCCAAACTTTCCGGCGTGAAAATTAAAGTTATATTTTGTTGTTGTTGGCTCTTATTTTCAAGGCCATTGTATTCATATAAATATAATTTGGCAACCGGCCAAACTTGTTCATGTCATGTTATGCTATCCTAGTGTTTAAGGTATAAGACGGTAATTCCGCAGCCCTTATTTTAAATAATACACACGTGTATTTGGTTGTGGTAATCTAAGGTTAGAGCATGTCAGTAGTGTATATAATTATGTAATTGTTGTTCCCACATTTCCGTAATTCGTCCTTCGCAGTACGGAGTCCGTTCCCGAACCAACTGTTTTGGTCGGAAACGAGCGCCCGTCAAAATGCTCATTACTTGAACTAGTCTTAAAACCCGTGTCGCTCATAAATATTAAATTTTTGTACTATTTTATTTGTTTGTTATATTTGGATCTTGTGATCCGTTTTCTTTTGTTACTTTGACTTAAGTGACATTTCAGTCACAATGCTTGTTGACAGCTGTCATACCGTGTCGTCATGGTACGTCAGGCTGGTCAGTGTTAGATCTGTTCACGCGAGTGAACAATAAAAGGGTGGTTATAGTTTTCCTTTTTTATGTTTGATTCAGTTAATAAATTTCATTTGTTAGTAGATCCTGTTGTTTTTCTTGGCTTTATAATAATAATAAGTTAACCTTATGAATCCTGGAAGTTATGTTGATAGCAAAACCTCTAAATCACATTCACAAGAATCCATTACGACCCCGAAATTTTGAATCTTGTCTACATGCTATTTTCCAAAGGGTTTAATATATATATCAAGATATTGTGTTACTGAGATATTGTATCACCTAAACTAGACTAATTGATCAGGGGTAAGTAATTTGTGTATCATTTTGCATAATTTTGTTCAATCCGGAAATTTGTCTTATTCGAAGAAGAAACTCCGACCCTTGCGATTCCGTATTGAGCAAATTTTACTGTAATAATGTTATTAGGTTAATATTACGTCCCTTTTAACTAATGTGGCTTTTAGCGTCACTGGGGTGCCGGAATATTTTCCCGAAGTGGATCTTTAACATGCCAGTAAATCTAATAACACGGCTCCCTCATATTTGCGCACCCTCAAATGCCAACTGACTCCGCCGAAATTCGATCCTGCAACCTTGGGAACAGCAAGCGAGAACGTTACCACTGAAACACGCAGCCAGTCGGATTGACTATTGTCTAGAGCAGATATCCGCAGAGAGTGATAAAGGGAGCGCCGGCGCAGATTGAAATATTTATATTTCAATTTCTGCAACAATTATTGCTATCCTCATATCCAAGAACCTATCACAGACAGGAAGCTCCCACGACCAATGAACACTAATAAACTCGTACTTTTGCTGTCTTATTTCACAAGTATTGACCAGAAGATGCTGAGAAAGGAAAAGGTGTAGAGTAACATTTCCCGCACAGCAACCTTCCATCCGCTACACACAGCGTTATCTCCTTACCTAATACTTAACAACCACTAAGCCGCTTGACAATGTGACCGCCACTTCTTTACAAGAATATGGAGAGAATATTTAAACTGCAGAAACGAGTGATACGATACTTATTTGGGTTGAAATCGAGAGAATCATGCAGAGTTGCATTTAAGAAGCATAATATTTTAACAATATTTTCATTGTATATTTTCAAAGTTATCTTGCTTGTAAGGGAAAATCAACATAAATTTGTCACAATCAACAATGTCCACAATCATGAAACCAGAGGGCAGAATGACTATTTTCAAAAGAGGGTAAATAAACAATATGCAGAAAAGGGTCCTTTCAAAAAAGGAGCTGTATACCACAATAAGCTTCCAAACCACTTAAAATCTTTGACTGGAACTGGGTTCAGAAAGTCTCTCAAGATATACCTAGCCCAGAAAGTGTTGTATTCTTTAAGTGAATTTTAAAGAAACATGTAACTGTTTAATTATGTAAAAAAAAAAGTTGTAAATATGTAAATTTATCTGTGAGTATGTTGTGTGACGTATCCAATTCTGTATGATGCAGGTTCTGGAAATAAAGAGTTTTGTATTGTATTGTATTGTATTGTATAGATTCTTCTATTTCTGCCATGGACGACTCGAAGACAGCCAGGCCTTTGCAGTCAGTTCAAAGAAAATGAGTGAACAGGTGAATTCTAGTGCATGTTCAGTGGAAGTGGTTAGCCCGATTTACAATACACTGATGCAAGTAACGCTATTTTTCATGGATAAGTGGCACCCCGGTGACTCTAAAAGCCACAGTAGTTAAATGGGACGTAATTATTAATAACTTTATTACAGTAAATTATAAGCTTCGGTGGCGTAGTTGGTAGCATGCTGAACTGATGTGCCCAGGATAGCGGGTTCAAAACCAGACGAAGTCGTCGGATTTTTAAGAGCGTTGAAATCCTTCAGTATGCCTTCCTTCGAAGGGGAAGTAAAGCCGGCGGTTCCATGTCATAGATTTATGCCATGTAAATGATCCCTCCACTAACTAAACTTGTCTGAAGCTAAATTTCTAGGTTACATTTCGTTGAAACGTTCTATCATAGTTCCAACGTTCACCACTAGATGTCAGTGACATCTGGTAGAGAAAGTTGGAACTACTTGAAATTGAATAATAATAATTTTATTAATGCAGCCAATGGCCATGTACTTTTCTTTTCAGGACGAGTCAAGGAAGGGATATTGGAAGGAAATCGGCCGTGGACCTATTTAAAGGAACCGTCCCGGCATTTGCCCGGTGGTGGAAATGGGAAACCACGAAAACCATTTTCAGGACGGCCGATGTGGGAATCGAACCCACGCTCTCCCGAACGGAACGTGTAGCTCACCCCATGGGTGTCCACTTGAAGTGGCTACAGCCTCCGGCAAGCTCAACATGTCCACGGACACTCTCGGCACTGAAAGCCATAGCCTACGCTTAATAAATAATAATATTGTTAAAAGGAGACCCCATGAAAGTAATAGTGCTTGCCCTCCTTCGGAAAGAAGAATAGGTGGAGAGGGGGAAGGGGGCGCTAGTTATTTCACGTTTCAGACACGGATAATAAAGTGTACACAATTAAAAGTTATGCACCATTGTTTAAGACTGAGATACTGTAATGCCTTCCCTTCGCTGGGACAATTGTCTCCTTCAGGGGCTCACATCTAGTGGGACGTGGGTTGGTTACCACGGGACCCCAGCGGTGTACGGCATTGGTTCCACTTACTTGTGCCGGGCTCCAATCTGTCTTTTTTTCCTGTCGTTCGCTCTTGGTCAACACTTGCTCTCTTCCGACCCCGACGGTATTTGGGTATCCGAGGCCTCGGGAGTATTTTCCTTTCCCGCCTTAATTGGCCCTTCTCTCATCTTTCCTGATCCCTCATTCTTGTTTTTCTTTTAGGTATCTCCTGCCTTCTACTCAAGGCCCTCATAGAGGCAGGGTGTATAACCCCACCACTTAAGGTGCACCATGGATAGTGCTACACCCGCAAGGGCTCACGGCTGGTGAGTTCGGGAGTTGGCGACACCGAGGGATTCCTGAGCTGTGTCCGATTTTCCAGTTTTTCTTTGCCTTTGGGATGGACCTTTTCCCCTTTCCCTTCCCTATCTGCCTTTCCTGGCTCTGCTTCTTTCTAAGCCTCTCGGTCCTCGCTCTTCGAAGGTTGAGGTCATTTATTTCCCCTTTCTCTTATTTCCCTTACTCCTCTATTGGATTCCTTCTTCTTCTTCTACTGTAGTGTGTAAGCTACAGTTAGTTTTAGTTGCAAGTTTGTTATTAGATTGACTTATAGGTTCATATTCATTTTTCAAAATCACCCAAACCATCAGGGGCCGATAACGTGGATGTTAGGCCCCTGAAGAGAGCAATTATTATCATCATCATCTCTCTATGACACGGAACCCAACAGAGTCAGCATTGCCTGCATGATATATTAACATAGCAAAATTAAGGGAAAAAATATGTTTGCTTTCTAGTGGAATTGAGTAAATTTCCAGTCGTGTATGTATTAAAAATAAATAAAAAGTCTCAATTGAATTAAAAACCGCTTACTTTGTCGATTTACTGCGTGGGTAAGCAAGATTACTTCTGCCCGGCTGAGTAATGGGAACGACTTACTTGATTTACACCCTGAAAACAGGGAGCTTTATTGTTTTTTTCAAGGAGCCTGCATTGCAGTTTAATCCACTAATACAATATGGATTTATAAACATTTGGACAATCTTGATTAAAAAGTCAGATTGTAAAGGGAAAAAGTACCAGTACATTATTGATAAATACTAGCACTTGATGTATAAGCATATGTGAATGTGCGCGTATGTACACATGTGCGTTGTATTTCACTGTCATCTTAATTTCCATACGTAATAGACCACATGCATATGGGAGAGTATGTTAATAGTACATTATGCAACGAGCCTATAGTGGCAATAATTAAGACACAAGTACTGTATGTTTATAAAACGAGCGTATGCGAGTTTTATAATTTCCATACGAGTGTCTTAATTACCATTATAGGCGAGTTGCATACAACTGTTTATGTTCGACGATAATTATTATAACTATTTTATGTTCGAACATAAATATTCATAAATATCTGTCGAGATTTCGCCAGTTTTATGTACTGAACACAGCTCATGAGACGCAGGGAATGCCTTGTATTTGACCATGGCCTCCTCGATTACTCTACTATGACACTAGGCCAGGCAGTGTGATTTACATTAGAAGGCCGTGGAACTCAGCCCATCTAATTATCTAATTGGTCAAACAACAGTTTATTGAGCTCTGATTGGTGGGAGAAACTGTTTCATAATGAAACATAGTGTTATAATGAGCCTCATTATAGTGCAGTTTTCTGACAGATAATAGTCAGGTTCGAACATAAATAATTAAATGGGGGAGAAATGAAATGAGTCATCCAGCTGCAAAACTCGTTTAATCCACTTGTGAATAAGGATCATGTCGTAAAGTTATTTATTTAATTAGTTTTTTATTTTATTTTACTGTATTTTATTTTATTTTGCTCTATTTTGTTTTGTTTAATTTCGTGTATTTTATTTTAATTTGATTTTGTTTTATTCTATTAATTTTCGTTTTATTTTGTGGATTAAATTGTTTTTTTTGTTTTGTTTTATTTTGTTTTTATTTTGATTTGTTTTGTTCTGTTTTAATTTCTTTTTTTTTGTTTATTTTGTTTTATTTTGATTTTCCAGAAAACAAACATAAAACCAAGAATAAAAAACACAAAGCAAAAAGAAAAATTCAAAAACCAAAGGCAAAAGCAGAAAACAAAAAACAAGAAACACAAAGCAAAAAGCAAAATTCTAAAAAAGCAAAAGCAGAAAACAAACATAAAACCAAAACCAAGAAAGGAAACCAAAAAGTGAAATTCAAAAGCAAAACCACAAAGCAAACCCAAAAACAAAAAATTAAAACACAAAGCAAAAATAAAAAAGTAGAAAATAACAAACACAAAAGATACGCGAGGCAAAGTCCAGAGAAACGTTTCTCATGAAAATGATTCTTATTCACAAGTGGATTAAACGAGTTTTGCAACTGGACGACTCAAATATTCTCAGTAATGAGATGCTTGCCACGGTGGGTGAGTGGTTATAGTGTCGGACTACCAACCCCAAGATTGCAGGTTCACTCCTGGCCATGGTAAGTGATTTTTGAAAGGCGACAAAAATCACTACATGCATGTCATACGTTGTTGGCATGTTAAAGAACCCATTTGAATTCAGTAGGCCGTGTTCAATGGCAAAATGAATCTCGGGATTTTCCGCCAACACAAAGTTCCTCCATTCTCTACTTAAAAGCGCTGTAGTGTCAAGGAGTTTAGATATATCTAACCTTCTTGACTTTCATAGCGTTCAAAGGAACGACGAAATTCGACATGCAAGCTACCATATGGGTGTCAATTAACAAAGCTTGCACCAGGCACCCGAGGCCATACGATATTATTAGTAATGAGATCAGTCACTCATCCCATCATCTTGCAATCGTGAGTGCTAATCAATGTCAGAAACATCATCACATCAAAATGTGATGATGGTACTATTGTGCTTTCCGGCAGAGTCAGTCGTTTTGAAACGCACCCCCCAACGTCGCTCCACGTCGCGTCGATTTATGGGGCAGAAGGGGGCAGCCTAGAAGCTGGCCGTTCGCTTTGAAGTCAGGTGACGGGGATAAATAGCGTGCAACATCCACACATTAATCTCATTTTATCGGTCCTGCACAAGCCTTTGATGAACGAGCGACGCTTCTGTTACTCGTTCATGAATAATAAACAAATGGTGCTCGCTACCATGAGTACCAACCATAGCGAGCTAAAATCCACGAGTCAAGACGAATATTTACCCAACGGCTTGACCATACAGACACACATATAGCCATCATGATCGTATATAACGCTCTTTCTCTCCTGCCTCATAACTCATGCTTCAGCGTGATTTGTTGGGGCTTATATTTCATTTTCTTCCATAATATTCAAGTGACAAAAAATATTACCTTTTATAATTTCTGATAATTCATTGTTTGATGCGGATAAAGTATTAGGGATACTTGTATTCCTTTAAAAGCGCCGGCAATAATCCCTGACAGAGAGGGCCCGACACGTTCCGCTGGCTTCATGGAGAATCAATGACCGTGAGGGGTGGGAGTGAAGAGCAGTTCTACCACTCTTACGAGCCCATCTATTATATAGGCAGGGTTCAAAGTGTCTCTTACACTAAATATTAAAGATATCGTCACTATAATTCAGGATTGGGGAGTAGCACGTTACTTGTAACCGGATTACTTGTATCCATTTCCTGTAACCATTTTGTAACCATATTACTAGTAACCATCACTCGTTACTCATTATTACTTTTACGTTCAAAACCAATAAGTTCTTAAATAGGCCTATTTAATTGTCAATAACTCAAGCAGTTAGTCTTGGACTTGATCTTGCAAACCAGTAATAGACGTACAGTACACTATGGCATAGTTCTTTGAGATGAAATCATCAGTAGTTGTTGTTAGTTTGTTTTAGGGGCTTGAGAAATCTTGATTATCAGCCTCATGCACTTTGGTGTGTGTTTAATTGTACGATAACCTGTGTTCCTGTGGTGACTGTAGTAGTGTGTGTAGGCCTAAGTGTAATTATTAGTGTTGGGGACGGGAGAGGTGCCACGGGACTTGAAATAAGGTACTATCTCGGCATTTGCCTGGAGAGAATATACAGAACAGGGGTAAACCACACTCAGGATTGCTGCTGTCAGTGCAAGGCCTCGAACCTCCAACCATCACCGTAGCTATGCCACGAGGTGGTAGTAGACACCTTTGCTATTAGATGTTACTTCATTTATGGGTCTGGGACATTTTGGTCATCAGTCCCCCGTAGGTACCCTACAAAAGTGTGTATTGATTTGCATTGGAGGCTTGAGATGGAGTTTCATACAAATCGTACAATTCTTCCCTTAAAGCAACGACCCCTTGTTAGCAGTATTGGACTAGACAGGAATTCCAGATGACACGGCGCGCGGTAATCCAGCTCTTCCCTTCCGTCTTGCAATCTCATTCACCCTGAATGTATGTAGATGTTGTTGTTGCTTATTTTATTGTCTGCGCCATCATGGCCATATAACCCCGTGTAGCCTATTTGGGTGTGTGTTGTATTTGTGTCATAACCTTTGTTATTGTGATGGCTGTAAATTTGTCAATTGGGGATAGGATTGAGAAGGAGGCGGCCGTCGCCTTATGTTAGCAACCATCACAGCATTTGCCTGGAGTAGAAGTTGGGAGACCACGGAAAACCACATTCAGGATGGCTGAGGTGGGAATCGAACCCTCCTCTTCTCAGATTTGTCTCATGAGGCTGAGTGTACTCCGTTCCAGCCCACACACCAGAATTACAATTTCTTAATAGAGCTGGGAATCAAACCCGGACTTCTGGGGCTAGCTGCTACACCACGAGGCGTCCAAGTACATAGAGCTGGGATCTGAGCAGTGCATGGGGAATGGTTTTGTTGTTGTTGTTGATGTTGTTGAATCTTTAGGAGCTGTGTAATAACCCGTGTACTTTGGTGTGTGTGTGTAAGTTGTCTGATAACCTGTACCACTGCCATGTCTGTACTAGTGTGGGTATTTTGTAATTGACCATTAGTTAGGCACCATTCCAGCATTTTCCTGAAGTAAGAGTGGGGAGACCTGGGAAATCCACTTCCAGGATGGTTGAGGTAAGAATCGAATCCACCTCTTATCAGTTTCACCTCACGAGGCTGTGTGTACCCCGCTCCAACCCTCAGACCAGAATTAAATTTCATGGTAGAGCCGGAATTCGAACCCGACCCAGAGAGGTGGCAGCCAAGAATAATGGTTTTGTTCCTGGGTGCCTAATCAAACTCCTCACCCTGTATACGATGCACATTGATTGGGATATAAAGCTTTTCCGCTATACCTGAGTTTTAAGCATATTTAAAATAGTAAGAAAATTGAACATTTAAATTAAAAACCTCTGCTCATTCTGGCGTCAGACTCTCCAGTTATCGTGAGAGCGGTACTTAAAACACTCGATGTGGTACATGGGAAGTTTAACCTGACGTGATAATGATTGGGTATTTGTCTATCTTGCACTTCACTACGAATTGTGGGCTTAATGCAAATCACGTAATAACTGGGCGAGATTAGGGCTGCAGGTAGGAGTTATTGCTGCTGTCACAAAGGCGCTAATTAGGTCAGTGTTATTAAGTCACAGAGTAACACGCAAGCTGCACTGCAAGTCACGCATTTCGCTCATAAATAGCGGTGTCACGGAACACTGTCAAACACCATTCAAATGATTGCCATTTAGCGACTGTTTTCTTTGTACCATAACAGTTTTTAGCCTATTTTCGATTTTTGCAAAAAAGGAAGTAGACTTATGAGATCTTCACAAGGCCAAAAATTGTGTGCCTGTCTGTGTGTCTGTGTGTGTGTCTGTGTGTCTGTGTTTGAGTGTGTGTACTATGAATGTCTGTCCCTCCCCCCCCCCTATCAATTCGAACACGGTGAAACCGAATTGAACGAAATTTGGTACAGAGGTAGCACTAGCAAAGGGCACCTTAGTGACATGTTTTATATCGCCGCCATCTTGACGGAAACAGAATGGCGGCCACCCAAATGTTAAATGCTTAAATCAAATTACGACCAACCTAATCATTTGATCTCAACCAAATTTTGCTACAGCATACCTTTTTGTGGGAAGCATCTTTTGACTGACCTACAAGGTCATCAACCCAATAGTTTGCAGATAGTGGCCATGTATGTGTGCAAATCGATTCACCATATCAATCCAAACACGGTGAAACCGAATTGAATGAAATGTTGTACAGAGGTAGCACTAGCAAAGGACACCTCATATTCAAGTTTAATATCCGTATAGCACGTTGTATTTCAACAAGCTACTACAACCAACATTCGATTTTACTCCTTGAAAAGGACAAAGAGTCATAACAATACCCATGCATTTAGGAGAAAGTCGGCCATATGTTCTTTACTGAACATCTTGTTTAAAATGTCTCAAAGGATAGGTATTTTTAGCAAAGTATTTTATGGTTTGATTTTAAAGGCTGTTAACAGATTGAACGAAATCATCTTCATTTTCTGCAAAGATGATTTCGTCAATCACGAAGAACAGACGAAAGGGCGCGTCAAATATTTTCACTCGAGAAGGCGCACTCGGTCATTGCCACGATGCATCATCATCATCATCATTTATTGTACTCTACACTCAGCCTGCCTCTCATGGTCCTACCTCGGCCATTGCTCCTCCAGTTACACTTCTCCTGTCGTCTACTGTTTTCCCATCTAATCTTACATCTATTTCTACCCTTTCTTCTTCTCGCCGTACCCGGTCCGCTCTTCAGGGCAAATTACCCACTTGTCGATCTCCCAAATTCACATCCAATGCACCTCCGTTAGCATTACTGTCCTCTACTTCCACTGTCCCGTCTTCTCATGTGGCTTCAACTTGTACCTGCCCTCCTCCCCATGATAGCACTCCCGCCTCTCATGGCCTTGGGTCTGTGGATCGACTCCCCCATGGCCCCACCTGGTTTGCCGCCGCCTGTTGTTGACCCTAGTCAGGAGCCTCGTCAATTAACAGCCTTTCAGCGAACCTGGCTGGCAGTTTTAAGTAATGTGGCTACCTGGGATGCCTTTGAGACGGCCTGTGGTGATATCATTGAGGAGGTCCGCTTAACTTGTGATTCTCTTCGGGGGGAAAATCGGCGAGGTCATCAGGAAAAGGCGCGTGCTCGTGAGAACAGTGAGCCTCTGCGTCGCCGTAGAGGTGCGCCACAATTCAATGCTGAGGACGCTGCCCGGTTACAAAAACTTTATCGAGCAAATAGGAAGAAGGCTATTCACCAGATCCTTAACCAGCAGTCTTCGTTTTGTCTGGCCTCTACCGCTGACTTTGAAGCCCATTTCAATGGAGTTCATGCACCCAGGAACATGGGTTCTGATCATCTTCCTGAGGCATTCATCATTTACCACCTCGTGAAGCAGCCCCCTCCCTCACGGAAGACGTTTGGCCGAGGGAAGTGTTAGACCGTTTTGTGAAGGCGGCCAATACAGCACCTGGTCCTGATGGACTAACGTATACGAAGTGGCGACAGGTTGACCGTGACGGATCCCTTCTGGCCTCTATCTTCACCGCTTGCCTTTTTTTCCAGGGTTCCATCTGCCTGGAAAGAGAGTAGGACTGTCCTCTTCAAGAAAGGTGATCGTGAAGATCTCGCTAACTGGCGCCCTATTGCCTTATCCAACACCACAGCCAAACTTTAATGTGTCATTCTTGCCTTCCGTCTTCGGACACTGGCTACCAGTGAAGCGAGCATCTCACCTCTACATTCATGCCAACTGAGGGTTGTTTGGAACACAACTTTGTGCTGCAGGTGATCCTTGATGACGTCCGCTGCTCCAGTCGGGAAGTGGCAGTTGTCTGGCTTGACTTAGCCAATGCTTTTGACTCGGTCCCTCATACTAGCATCTTCCAGGCCTTATCGGATCTAGAGAGTAGCGAATATCTGCTAAACGTCATCATGGACCATTATTCCGGTAGCTCCACTAGAGTGAGAGCGACTGCAGGTGACACACAACCCATTGCTTTTAATGCTGGTGTCCGTCAGGGATGTCCACTTCCACCTTTCAATCTTGTGATGGAGTACCTTTTGCGTACGGTGTCTTCCTCGGTTGAAAACGATGGTTATGTTTTGCGAGGCCAATCCATCAACATGCCTATGCGGATGACATTACCCTCATTGCACGTTCCAAAGAGGCTATGAACTCCATACTTCGACGCCTTGAGAGTGCTGCCGGCTGGTTAGGCCTCAACTTTAAATTCAGCATATGTGCCTCTCTGCACATCCAGAGGAAACGGGCCATTAACACAGAGTTTGTCATCCAGGGTGGTACTATGGTTATCCTTCAGGAGGGGAATGCCTACCGTCATCTTGGTGTCCCCACTGGTTTGAAGGCTGACCAGACTCCCGACTCCACTATTTCCTGTCTCAAAGTTGAGGCTGATGCCATTTTCGACAGCCTCTTGGTCCCCTGGCAGAAATTGGATGCTGTGAGAACCTTCATCATGCCACAGCTCGAGTTTGCCTTGCGATCAAAAAGACTCATCTGCGAACTCTCGATCGCACGATTAAAGCAGGTGCCAATGCTGGTATGTCGCTCCATCAGCGTACTAGCCGAGAGGTGGTTTTTCTTCCACCTCAGCAAGGTGGCGCGGGTATTTCCCCTCTTGTTGATATTGCTGACCTTGCTGTGGTCAATCATGCATTCCGGCTTCTCACCTCGCCGGATGCCACTGTTGCGGATCTTGCTGGGGGTGGCCTTACAGCTGCGACGCGTCGTAAGATTAGTCGGGTGGTCAGTAAGCTGAATCTCGGCCAATATCTTTCCGGGTCCATGGACGCCTAATTTGCCATCCCCATGTTGGGACCTTCTGTTCGTATGCCCACTCGGCTACTCGGCGTCTCCAATTGCGGGTCAGCGCTGGGGACGGGCTGCCACTTTACACAGCTGGGAATTCCATCTATCCAATCTAGCAGCTAATGACATAATCGCGGATGACCATTCCAGACACAGAATGTCTGCACTGCTTCGTGCCTGCTTAGTTAGTTAACAATTATTGGAATCGCCTCTGCCGGAAACGTGACCAGGGGAAAGTCTTGCGAGTATCGTCCACCAATTCTGCCTCAAATCACTTTCTACCATCTGGGAGGTATACGAGATTCACAGACTGGCACTTCAACCATCGCGCATGCCCTGGTGTCCTCCCCATGAACGGCTGTCGGCGTTTCGATAGCGGCATTATCAACCACCGCTTCGATGATGCTTACGAAACTACGGCCCATGTTATAAAACACTAGCAGTAGTGCCCGGCTTCGCCCGGTGGATTTATTTGTTTTATGGATGATAATGAATACTACTACAGAACTGGCACATGATACTTAAACTAACAAAAAAAACTTTTTGTGGTGACGGTGGTGGTGGTTGTAGTGGGGGGTGATAAGTAGTACAGTATAATGGACGTAACATTCAGGTCATTTTCCCGTAATGATAATAATGAATAGGGAAACGGCTATTTTGTAACTACAGCACTGACACATGTAATTTACAAACAAACAAATTTAAAAAAAAATGATTAGAAAGAGTAGTCGTGTTTAGTCGCAGGAAAATAATCAGAACACTTCGGCTGTCCCGAGCTCCTGAGGTAGCAATAGTATCATTTATCGCCACATAGCGCTCAACGATAAGGTAAATTTAAAAGCACCAACGCTTATTGCAGCTGGTAACCTCAGTGTACTGCACCAACTCCATTGCGCTTATACAGAGGCATAATATTTTCATGATGATAACTGTTTTAAGGGGCCTAAGAGATCTTAATTACTCCCCGTGACTGCAATTTATAAACAGCGCAAGATGCAACTATTTTCGCAATTCTGCACCAGAACACTGGTAGGGGCGACGTGATGCAGCCCGAACTGCCCGTCAACAATAGACTTAATACTCTTACAGTTACACTACTACGGACATGAATGTTTCTATTTTGTCTGTTATTCTAAATGTAGAGAATGGAGAGCGTTGTCCAAAATATCAAGTGGACAGTGTTACCATCAGGGTTTCAAAGTGTATGTAAAATTTGGTGCAATTATGAGAAACGATGAAGATTTGTGATAAAAGGCCTAAATGCAGGGCATGGAGTGGTCTGTCCAAAATTTAAAGTGGACAGTGTCACCCGCAGGTTTTCCAAAGGGTAAGTATACAAAATGTGGTTCAGATCGGTACAACGGTGTAGATTTGTGCCAAAGGACTTAAATGGTGGGATTGGAGTGGTCAGTAGGAAATTTCAAGCATCAGTGTAACTCCAAAGGGCCAAAATGCAGGGAATGGAGTGGTCTGTCCGAAGTTTCAAGCAGACAGTGTTACTCTCAGGGTTCCAAAGGGTAAGTTTACATATTTTGGTTCAGATTGGTGAAAAGGTGTAGATTTGTGCCAAAGGGCCTAAATGCAGGGAATGGAGTGGTGTGTCATAATTTTCATGTAGGCAGTGTTACTCGCAGGGTTCCAAAGGGCAAGTATACACATTTTGGTTCAGATCGGTGAAACGGTGTAGATTTATGCCAAAGGGCCTAAATGCAGGGAATGGAGTAGTCTGTCCGAAATTGCATGCAGACTGTGTTATTCGCAGGGCTCCAAAGGGTAAGTATAAACATTTTGGTTCAGATCGATTAAACGGTGTAGATTTGTGCCAAAGGGCCTAAATGCAGGGAATGGAGTGGTCTGTCCGAAATTTTATGTAAACAGTGTTACTCGCAGGGTTCCAAAGGGTAAGTATACAAATTTTGGTTCAGATCGGTGAAACGGTGTACGTATCACTAACCATAACGCCAGCGCATGCGGATAGAGCAGTTTGGGAGCTCTTGTTCTACCGACTTACTGAAAAAACATCAATCTTTAAGGTTACCTGAGAGGTGTAGCCTAATACTACAGAGCCTAAACTATTCCTCTTGATTCTGGCTATCATATAAAACAAGAATTTTTCGAATCGGACTGGTATTTCCAGAGATTAGCGCGTTTAAAGACACAAACACACAAACTCTTCAGCTTTATTATATTAGTATAGAAGTATAGATTGCAGGCCGCATCTTGTTACCATGCAGAGACGGCACGTTGGAATACTTCAGCGTCTGGTCTGTGCCGTTCCATCTGTGGCAAGGCAGAAGGGGTCTAACCAGCCGATCCCTTTCTCCGATCTCATCGCAGCCGATATCGTCATCCCTGAGGAGATCGCTGCCTTACGACCTGACCTGGTGGTGGTTGATGCAGTAGCAAAGAGTGTAGTCATCGTTGATGTGACTATACCTTTTGAGGATGGTGATCACTCCTTGCAGAGACCTCGTGCTGCCAAGGTGGCCAAGTACGAGCCCTCTGCTCAACTTCTCAGCGATAATATTAATAATATCGTATGGCCTCGGATGCCGGGTGCAAGCTTTGTTATTTGACACCCAAAGGGTTGCTTGCATGTCGAATTTCGATGTTCCTTGGAGCACTATGAAAGTCAAGGAGGTTAGATATCTAAGCTCCTTGAACACTATAGCGCTTTCTAGTAGAGAAATGAGGAACTTTGTGTTGGCAGATACTCCCGAGATTAATTCCGCCATTATGAACACGGCCTACTGAATTCAAATGGGTTCTTTGACATGCCAACATCGCATGACATAGTGTCGTAATTTTCGCCGCCTTTCAAAAATCACTTACCGACACGTTGACCACTCACCGACCGTCAGGGATGCTGACTACCGTGTCAGCTTGGATGCCTTCGTCGTGGGATCTCTTGGCACGTGGGACCGTACCAACGCCGGACCTCTTCGAGCTCTTAGGATTTCACCGCGATACGCACACATGATGGCTATTTTGTGTGTATCTGCTGCCATCCGGTTGCCCAGGTATTTGTATGTCGAGCACGTCACTGGTCATCGCCAGTATTTTAAGGAAGCCGCAACATCTGGCTCCCGATCGCCGCGGTTGCCCTCCGAGCCCAGTTGAGCCTCATTCATCTACTTGGGGCAACACCACCTATATACAGGCCTTTGCACTGAATTGAAAATAAGCAAGATGGCGGATACCGAAGGCAGAAGTTTGTAATCATACCTTTGTTGTTGTTTTTGTGCGATTTATTCAGTTTTTTGCTGCAAAATATGGTTTACAAGTGTTGTGTGCCGAAGTGCAGGGGGAATTATGATCATGAGAATAAAGTTCGAGTGTTTAAGTTCCCCGAAGAAGAGAATTTGAAGAAACTTTGGATATCAGCTATTAAACGAGAAAACTTCGTACCAACGAAACATTCTGTGGTAAGTAGACTACCAATACGGTACACGTTTCTTAATTATCTAAGCAGTGTTAGCCTACCGTACCACATAAATAGCCGATACACCGGTAAGCTTAATAATGTAAAGAATCACCTAGGCTGCTATAAATAATTCTAAGAACTATTTCATTGCCTTGCAAGCAACACGTAGGTGACCAAGCCTAGTCATTTTAAGGTTAGAGTTGGAGCAATACTTTGCATTTAGGCTAAGTTTCAAATAATAATAATGAACGGTGTTTCCTCATTAAATAATTAATAAACGAATCTCCCAACATGCGAGACAAGTTTGTTGTGCATGGACGAATTAAACATGTGATCAAATACCGTACTGAAAATGTTTTAGTGTGATAATTATAGATTTATTTTTAATGCATGCATATTGAGAATCGGTGTTCAAAGCTAATGATTTATATAATTGAGTCTGGCCTCACTGGAAAGTCATTTAATATGCACCACAAATTGCTCAGATTCCTGAGTAAGTAGGTACCTAACCCCTTTATTGCTCCCAGCGGAGATGTTTTAATAGGAAATTCCCCAGTGAAGGTAACTGTTTAAAAGCAAGATATAAAATATAAGTAGACCTGTAGCTCAATAGTTTGTTCTAAAACTAATCTTCTGATACCGGTACCGTACCATATAGTACTCGAGACGAAAGAGTAGGCCTAGAAAAAATGCTAGCCTATGGTACTCCATGATTTACAGTACCGGTACCGTATTTATACCTTGGTTGGCAATTGATATTTTTAAATATAGGCTAAGTTACTCTATACATGCCAGAAATCACTACTATTTCCCTAAATATACCCAGGTGTGTAGGCTACTTCGATGATAAGCTGTATTCTTTGCATATTCATAACAATTTCTGGTCCAATATACAACTTTTTATGGAATTATCTGCTGAATTTTAAGAAATTTGGTCAGTTATCATGAACCATATCACTAAGATATTTCTCAATACATTGAGTAATAATAAATACATTCCTAGATCACTTGGAAAGTGCAGCAGTTATCTCACTAGGACCCAAAGAGCCCACTGTGACGATGTAGCTCAGAATGTAAGATTAATTATCGGTAGGCCTATACACTTTACTTCAATGAATGTTACTCAGTATGATTCTTTTGCAAATTGCAGGTTTGTGAACTGCATTTTAATGCTCAAGACATTCGACAGAATACTGTATTCAATTGTGAAGATGGCCAAGAGATTACACTCCCATTAAAAGTGCCAAGACTTAAACCTGGTGCTGTTCCATCTCGTCTACCAAATTGCCCAGAGTATTTAAGTACCCCAAAGTCCTACAGAGACAGCCCTCAGGAGAAGAGAGCTAGGAGAGAAAATAGGAACCTGCAGACTGCAATTGAAGAAAGTGAGGCAGAGTTTAATCTGCAAAATGAGGCATTGTCATTTTCCAGCTTCGAGGAACTGAATGATAAAATAGGACTTCTCAATACACCAGAGTCATGGAGTGTAATTTCTAAGGACAACAACATTTTAATTCTTTTCATCACCTTCTGTCCTATGCCTAAGGTTATTTGTAGTGTAGTGATTGCAGCATCATTACAGTTAGAAGTGTACTACAAGGAAGTTAAGTTAGACAGGATAGGTGATTTCCTGTTCCCAAATATTGTAATGAACATTTCTGACATTAGAAACATCCTTGAACGTTTGGATACACTCAATTTTAATGGGGACGAGAAAAAAAATAGTTCCTCTGAAATCTTGGCGTTAGCTTCGAACATTTTGGAATCTGTAAGCTTATCAAACCCAGACTTAGTAGAACATATTGAATTTGTTACAGAGCAAATTAGACTTTGGTCTGGGCAAAAGAGAGTTTATAGCCCTTCCTTTCTGATTTTGTGTTCAATGCTACAATCAATCTCGCCCCACAGCTATGCGTACTTGAGACATTTAAATGTAATAGTGTTGCCCCATCCATGCACGATCAGGAGGCTATGTTCTACATTCAGGTTAGATCCTCGAGTGGAGCAGCACGAGGAGAATTTTTTGAACTATATAAAGAACAAATTTTCTGGCAATGAATGTGATAAATTTGTTGTACTCATGATGGATGAAGTGTATGATGGATGAAGTGTATGTGAAACCAATGATGGATTACAAAGGTGGTAATATTGTTGGAAAAGCTTTCAACAGCGAGAAACTGGCAACAAGTGCCTATTGCTTCATGATATCTAGTCTACTGTCAGATGTTAAGGAAATGGTACATGTACTGCCAGTGAAATCCATGTCTGGGGAACAGTTGCACTGTATACTGAAGAAAATTATTATTGGCTTGGAAGAAATAGGATTTCATGTGGTTTGTGTAGTAAGTGACAACAGTTCTGTAAATAGGAAATGTATGCAGCAGTTTTCACCGCAGAAAGAACTGAAGTGTGTTTACCCTCATCCTGTCGATGAAACAAGGCCTCTTTTCTTTGTATTTGACTCTGTCCACTTGCTTAAGTGTGTCAGAAACAACTGGTTGAACCAAAAAGATGAAGGTATGTGCATGAACTATCCTGATTTTGACCCAGTTAGCAATGATGTACACAAAGCCTCATTTTGCTCTGTGAAGAAATTGCAAAATATAGAGCATGATAAGTTGGTGAAGTATGGCTACGGTCTCTCTGTAAAGGCCTTATGCCCTACTTCACTTGAACGGCAAAATGTAAAACTTGTTCTTCAGGTTTTTAATGAAAATGTCATTGAAGGGTTGAAAGTTATGGGGGAAAAGGGTGACTTATTGCATTATAAACAAACTGCCTGGTATATTGAACTAATGTTAAATTGGTGGAATATAGTAAATGTAAGAACTCCCGGTAAAGGAGCAAGACTCAACAATATCCTCATGTGCCCAGTGTCATCAGATTCTATTGAAATTGTTAATTATTTACATAAATTCTTGCAGTGGCTAAATAAGTGGAAAAAACTAAATGTAAAAGGGTCATTGTCCTCTGAGACAATGGCTGCCATGATACTGACAACAGAAGGCTTGTTAAAGTTGAAAGATTATTGCTTGTCAACTCTAAATTTCTCTTATGTTCTGTTTGGGAAGTTTCAGACTGATGTATTAGAGGGAAGGTTTGGCAAATACAGGCAGTTGGCAGGTGGCCAGTACAATATTTCAATAAGGCAGGTGTATGAAGTAGAACACAAGCTAAGGATTCAATCATCCATGTCCCTAAAGATCAAATCCAACTTATTTGGTGAAATTAAAATAAATGAATTGTGTGAACCTACCTCAGAGGCTCCTGAGTTTCCCACTGATGAGCAAAAATTCATTGACC
The DNA here is from genome assembly GCA_946902985.2 of Meconema thalassinum. Lineage (NCBI taxonomy): Eukaryota > Metazoa > Arthropoda > Insecta > Orthoptera > Tettigoniidae > Meconema > Meconema thalassinum. The sequence goes on along the minus strand of OX336388.2, from coordinate 2,060,910,648 downwards.
GTATATATATAGATGACAGAGATTTTGATGGTTGTAAGGATGATATCCCTATTCTAGTGTACTTGGCAGGGTATTGTTGTTATAGTGTGACTAAACGATTACAATGTAGTCATTGCAAGGAAATTCTTTGTACCAGTGAATTTATTGACCTTGATGATGAGGCATACCATTTGATCAGGGATAAGGACAGAGGTAGGCTCTTAGTCCCAGAAATGTATGTTGTAAATGTTGTTGTTCACAATTACTTAATAGTTTTAAAGTTGTGTGGTGACCTAGAATCTGATTTTCTTAAAGTTGAGAACCACAGGGAGCTTGTGAGTAACATTACAATGCAATTTGTTCGTTCCATGGAACTTTTGTGGGAGCCTGATATTTGCATGAAAGGACACACTGTAGAAAATGTTTGTAAGAAAGTGGTATGGGTATCCACCAACATCCTACTGAACAATTATTGTAAGAAAAGAAATTCTTTACCAAAGTCGACATTCTCAAAGAAATCTACAATTTTCTATAAGCGTTGAGACATTCCTTCGAGGATAAATACAATAGAGTGCACATTGCCACACTGCGCCTGTACTGTGACGTGAGAGCAACACCTGGTCATGCCCTACACGTGTACTAAAATGGTTCGAATCAGTGACCCATGCATCGTATCCTCCCCTTGTTAGTAATGAATAGAACTCACTTTAAATAGCCCAATTCTATCATCACGTGTAGTATTTCAGTGTTCCAAACCACCGCAGTTCCCTGCAGTCAGCTGATCGAGATGTTGCTGTCAACAATGTGATGTCATCAGCCATCTATTGGATTTAAGATCGAAAAGACATTCAAATAAAATGCAACGACCTCGTAATTCTGCCCCTTAAAACAACAATAACTACCGTACCTAAAATTCAATCTTCTCCTGTGATATTTGTAAATATTTTCTAGAATAATACCTATTTCATCCAGAGTTTTTCAGTTGTCATGTTTGAACTGAGGAGTGAAGAATTCATGCCTGCCTAGTAGCCTAATTATAAAATATGTTATATTATATTTAATGACAAAAGGTGCATCCTGTCACTGTTATAATTACAAATCACATTTTTACAAAAGTTAGCCTAATTTTATAATATGCATTGTCAACAAGAATCAGTACCCCACTTCAGTCCCTCTGTTGTGTTCAAAATCATTTTCAATATTCCTCTACTCCAGTATTTTAAATGCGATCATTGCAGTTGGCCTTTAAATGAATCCAATATAGCACATTGTGGTTCCCCAGCTACCGTATCTGTCTTCCAAGGTACTTTGTTTTTCACTTTTTGTTACTGTGCCTGAAATTAACAATCGCCCAATAAAACTGGAGCGCCTGTTTTTCCAAAATCACCGTACCAAAAATAGATAGATACTCCAGCTACATAACTGTGATCCACCCGCTAGGCTTTTAGAATATTTCTATATGCCACATTGTTTCTGGTAGTAATACAAAACCCAACTTGAAAATGGCTTTTGAATACCAGCCATTTATGTGTCAAATCTGATTTTATGGCAGATGTACATTTTGATCTCTCTGTTAATAGTCAGCCCAAAGGCTGGTTGGATCCTCAACAAGCACCACTGTAAGTTATGCTAATAGAAACCCACAAAGCAGCACTACGATGAGACATACTAGGCAAGGTTCCTCTGTACAACTTGAGTACAGTTAGTGTCAGTACTGATGTACTGACTCAGTACATGGCACCAGCCATACCTTGGTAGCTTCCACATAATCGCAATCATGAATGAAATGAGACATTAGTGAAAAGCCACATTTTGCTCCAGCCTGTGCGACAGACACAAAAACACTACAATCATCAAGAGATGGCACAAGTAAATATTTGGATCATGTTTGTCAAATTTCAGGTTGTCATACTTATTTCCGATGAGAAGATGCAACTGTTTAATTATGTACTCTTATTAGATTCAGCTACTCCTCTATTCACACCATAAATATATCCATTCAGCAAGTATGTCAACAGACAATCTTGACAGCTTATGAAATTTGAAATCAATTTTATTGTTTTTTAGTCTAATAAGTGAATTTATTTTCAGTCGGTCTTCATGTTAAGGGACACTGGGACTGAGTTTTCATATTTCTGTAATTATCAATGGATATTGTTCTAATTTTACACACATCACTCAAATACTAATATACACTATACTACTGATTTACACTTTTCGATCTCTAACCGTTTAGGAGATATGATTATTTTTATATAGAAATTATGCAAATTTTGAAAACGGTCCTTGCGTTAAACAGATAGAGGTAGCTCATTTATCATGACTTTCCCATATAGATATTTAGTATGAAAGCAATCCTTGTGATTGGTTTTGAGTTCATATGAATATGTGTTGAGATATAAATTAACTCATTTCACAATTTTTTTTATTCCATTAATTGCCTATTATTTAAAATTAGAATATTTTTAATGACAAACCTAAGAATACTACAGTAAAACTAATCACTGAACTTATGGATGCATTAATATAGAATATGAATACAAATTTGCAATATTATAGCAGCAAATCTAATGCGCAAGGACCAGATGTTGTATCAAAAAATGGGAAGCCGCGATAAATGGACTTTTATAAAAACATGCATATTTTTTGGTTATCAGCTTTCAATTTTAGGTAATTATCAATGAATATTGTTATAATGTTACACACAGCACTCTAATAGTAATATACACTAGACTTCTGATTTACACTTTTCTATCTCTAACCGTTTAGGAGATACGATTATTTGAATATGAAAATATGCAAATTTTGAAAATGATCCTTGCGTTAAACGGATAGAGGTAGGTCATTTATCATGACTTTCCCATATAGATATTTAGTATGGAAGCAATCCTAGTGATTGGTTTTAAGTTCATATGAATATTTGTTGAGATATAAATTAACATACAGTATTTCACAATTTATTTATCCCATTAATTGAAAATTAAAATATTTTTAATGGCAAAACTATGAATACTACAGTAAAACTAATCACTGTGCTTATGGATGCATTAATATAGAATATGTATAAAAATTTGCTACATTATAGCCACAAGTCTGATGCATATGGGGTGAATTTTGTTCCAAAAAATGGGAAGCTCAGATAAATGCACTTTTATAAACCCATGCATATTTTTTTAGTTATCAGCTTGCCTTGTCAGCTAAAACTGCCCAGCACCATATGTTAACACCCTCTTTCTTGCTTTTCTGAGCTCCTTATTAGGAAAATAAGTACAGAAATACTCGCCTCAATGAAAGTCCATGAATAGGAGGCGTTCAAATACCACGCACTAGACATTTCAAGAATTCGCTGGGCCTTTAAATATGGCGGAATTAGGAAAAGACTTTCACTAAATTGTCCGCTGGAGTCAGGGGCATAATTATACCAAAGAATAAAAAAATCAATATTTTTGCAATTTCTGACAATAACTCAGTCCCAGTGTCCCTCTGTACCCAATTAAATTGGGCGAGGAGTAAAACTTTTCAATTCACACTTGCGTACAGGACCTCTAAAAATACTTGGATTAATTAAGCACTTAAGTGTATAATTAATCCAAATAATTTTTCCACATTGACAGAAAGTTGTGAGTCGATAGTCCTACGTTTTACTCCCCGACCAATTTAATTGGGCCAATTAACATGTGGAGCAACTAAAATGCAATTAATTCATTAGATTATGAATGCAACATTGAAAAATGACTTCGAAAAGTTCAAGTTGTATGGACACCATTTTTGTGGCACCAAATATTAGAATGTTATCCTGAAAGTCTTGAAATAGCCTATTATGAACAGTCTCTCCTCCTCTCACCCTGTCTGTCGCATTTCTCCGCCCTTTGTAGCCTTACAGCCTCAATATATTCGAAAGCCATCCACTGTGTTAAAGTTTCATTGTCTCTATAACTTATACAGGATTGTCGGCCTCTCCCCCCATGTGTCCAATGACATTTCAAATATCTTCAAGCTCAAATGAGTGCCTTTTGTTATGGTTTAGAAAGTCATACCTCACATATAAAAATATTTGGTTTAGTAATGTAGTCATTGTGCTTCAACAGCTATTGGATCAAAATTTAATGCTTTTCAGTCGGTCAACATGATTGTATCCAATTGTAATGGGTGTTTCTCTACTCTTGAAAAAAATTTACATGAGAGTAATAAATGCACTTAGATGACTAGTTTTGACATGGATTAATAGCCTGAGTGAAAAGGATCTGATGTGACATTGTGTGTTTATGTGAATAGCCTACTATATATTTTAAACTAGCAGAGACATTGCTGTGTTAAGGGTATTTTATGCTCAACTTTGCATCCACTCACAGTGTATGTAAATATTTAGGATGCTCTGGATATGAAAATGAAAATAATAAAATATACACCTCATATTTGTAGGTGACAGGTATGATGTGCAATAAATTACTAGAAAAAAGCCAATCAAATTAAGAAACTGTTGCTTTGGTAAGAGCATAAAATAATTGTAAATTCGGTTGTACCCTAATCTTAACTTATTGGCTAAGTTATAAACAATATTAAGATTGAAATTAGATTAACTCGTGGTGTAGTGGCTAGCATTCTTGGCTGCCGCCCCGGATGTCCAAATTCGATTCCCGGCTCCCCAAAGAAATTTTAATTCTAGTCTGAGGGCTGTAACGGGGTACACTCAGACTTGTGAGGCAAAACTGTGAATTCCACAGTACGGTACATTTGAGAAATAAATTATCAACTTGTAAAAAAAACAAAAAAAAAACAGTTTACCTTTCTGCTTAGTAAATTGACAAATATTTAGATATTTGCTATTCATACTCCATAGATCATAATGGAAAATTCATTAAGTATAAAATTTTATTTGTGTGTTGTGTTGTATTTTACTTTTTTTGTATTGCCAGTAATTGTAGGCTATATAAACTTTGAATCTTATCTAAAATAATTACACAACGTTATATGCTCTAAGTTATTGGTTGATATTTCTGGGATTTTGCGGTGACAATCCCCTGAAAATACTCACAATTTTCCAGGATAGCCAGCCCCCCCCCCCCCGAAATAAAATTGTATATACGCCCCTGACTGTGGCTGATGGCATTATCATAATAGTAAATCTATAATTTAAATGATGAAATGTGTACCCGGAAGTTTTCGTGAAGAAGACACAGTTACATGTCAAGTCTAGATATCTAGCTAAAAACCTGATCTTATGCAAATATTGAACATAACTGTATCAAATGCGTATATTTTACTGCTGTTAATTTAGCGCTATGTTTTGTGGCCAGTGAACTGTTGACATAAAATTGATCCAGAAACAGTAAAATAGTGTATGTTTCATTATTTCCTACGGTACGGTACCTAGTTTCCCGTGAGGTTTCATTTTCAGGTGAAGGATGAGAAGAAGCTTATTCAGTAGGCCTAGTATATTTGTTTGTTACGTAAGTAAAGGTAAGAAGGATGAAGTCATCATAATAGCCTAAAAATGCTGCCGACTACTATGTATCAGTTGGAAGGAACCCGTCATATGGGCCATGGCCTGCGGCGAGCTCCAGCAGCTCTGCCTACAGTGCCCGCCATCTTGTTTGAATGCAAAGGCCTGTTATCTAGGTGGTGTTGCTTGGGGTAGGGTGGACCCACTCTCGTCTCCAAAAGAATGGTATTTTGGCTTTCATGGCCCGAGAATTAAAACTCAGCAATTTCTCTAGATTTATGCCGTGTCTTGTGTGGGGTTTCGCCTCGGAACACCATGCTGGCTCATCAGCGGGCTCTTGGTTTCCGCACCCGGACCCCCACAGGATTAGCGAACTGTGCACTATATCCCTTCTTCTGAAGCGCACGTGTGCCTCTTAACTTATTGGAAGCCATTATAAGGATGTGAAAGGCTGCTTGAGATATTTCTTTAGCTCTCGCAATTAAGAGGCGCACTTGCGCTTCATAAGAAGAGAGGTAGTGCACAGTTCTCTACTCCCTTGGGGTCCGGGCACGGACACCAAGAGCTCACTGATGAGCCAGCTTGGTGTTCCTCGGCAAAACCCCACACAAAACACGGCATAAATCTAGAGAAATTCCTGAGTTTTAATTTTTCATATTAATCAAGGTTTGTAACAGATCTGATTTTTTATTAGTATTTTAAATAATTTAGACAGAAGACATTTTACAAATATTATTGAATCTCACGTGAGCCTCCGTGGCTTCGGCGGCAGCACGCCGGCCTCTCACCGCTGGGTACGGGGTTCAAATCCCGGTCACTCCATGTGAGATTTGTGCTGGACAAAGCGGTGGCAGACAGGTTTTTCTCCGGGTACTCCGGTTTTCCCTGTCTCAAATTTCATTCCAGCAACACTCTCCGCTATCAATTCATTTCATCTGTCATTCATTTAATCATTGCCCCAGGGGAGTGCGACAGGCTTCGGCAGCCGGCACAGTTCATATCCTCGCCGCTAGATGGGGGCTTCATTCATTCCATTCCCTGACCCGGTCGGTCGACTGGAAGCAGGCTGTGGATTTTCATTTCATTGAATCTCACCTCTTTTATAAATTTAATTTTTATTTGTTGAACTATTTCTCTAGACAACTGTTAGAAAATTGTTATTTTACGTCTATGATATTATTTCACGAACTTGCAATTTCATACTTGTTACTATTTATAAATATTCACTATACATTGTTGATGAAGGGCATAATGAGACCGAAACCGGTACTTTAGAGCATTAATATATATATATATATATATATATATATATATTTTGCCTGAAGGTATATTTTCGTTGTCTCTCACAATTACATTTTTCGGTATTGAACACAGGATTTGGTAGGGAAATCATGAAACGGGACCTCAATTTTTCCTTGAATCTAAACCATAGAACATGATACTTCACTTCGAAAGGCTCACATGTATTGACCGGGAACGAATGTTTGATGCTTTTCAGTCGGTCAACATGATTCTACCCAAATGATATGTGTTATTCCCTAATCCTGAAAAGTAATTACAAAATTACAAAATTGTGTAGCCTAACAGTAATGGATCTGATGATGATCGCTTGACGATCGAAACTCTTCATCCTAGCGTATTTATTGATCTCATGTATTCTTTTTTCAGGATTAGGGAATAACCCATCTCATTTGGGTACAATTTACTAAAGCAACACTGAAAATGGCTTCAAACACCATAATGTTTTGGCCGGGATTGGAACTCGGTCCACCTTCTCGACCTTTGGATCGGAGTATTATTTTATACCCTAAATCCAAAGAAGGTGGCACAAAATACTTGGTGCAAGTGATGACTTACTTGGTGATTTTACTCTTTACCACTTTATATACGAAATGGTATGGTATCGGACAGCTCTGTATCGAGCTACTGTTACATTTAAAAAGGCCATTAACTACACTGAATCTATGACAGGCTTAAATGTCAGATTCAACAGAAAGGGATTGTCAAATTACTCATCGACAGCACAAAGAAAAAGATAGATGGGAGTAAGTATGGGCACAAGTTGAGAAAAATAGCGGTCGATCAAGAGGATATATGATGTTCATTCATTCCTAATCTGCGAGGAACACTGAGCGAAGAAGATAAATAGGATCTCTGCTCATATTCAATGTGCTCTTTATTGATTTTGTGTCCAAGTATCTGTCTTGATTGATGCTCTTCGCGAGACGGAAGCCTTCCATTCTCTTCTACAGCGCCAGTAATAAAGAACACAAATGTACTGAAAATGGAGCTCAGAGAGCGAACGATATTTCAAACGAGATGACTCAAAATGTTTGTTCCAAGAGAAATAAAATGCGGTTGTCTTAAGGTTATCGTCTTACCGTTCGCTATAGGACTTGCGACCTCAACCCTTTATAGGGCAAAAGACTGGGGCTATAAAATATTTGTTTCTTTTTGTACATTTGTAATTGGAGGTGATAGATGAGTAGGAATATGCAACAATTTTATGGGTGTGGATTCTATTTTAGGAAATATGGGGTGGGAAATTATTATCCCACTGCCCACACCCGACAGTATGTTTTCTTAAATGAGCAATGGGGTAATAATCTCCTACCACCAAATTATGATTATACTGTGTTTATCACTCAATAATGAGGTTTATTTAACAGGATATAATATATTAAAACACCCATCACGCTCTATAATTTTTTTAAAAATGTAACTCCCACGCAAAACAAGGTCAGTGACCTATATCATCTTTGCCGAAAACTGCACAAAAAACATAAAAGTGATTTTGGAATGTTAAAAGTTAGTATATTCGAATATAATTCAATAATTTCATAATAGTATTCACTAAAATCCCAGAAAATTAATTTTTAAAATCTTCTATTCTATGGCAAACATCTTGAACAGGATATTTATTTCCATTCTAGCTGAAATATATTTACTCAAGTGACCAAAATCATTATTAACATTGTATTTCAGTTATATACCAACGTTTAAAAATCTCTTATCTTCAATAAAAACACCTTCTTCTGTAAAACAATGCATTTATTTCACTCAACACAACCGAACTGGCGAGCACGTGCACTGTGGAGACCACTGGGATATATGCTTCCCACCTTTGGTGTCTGATGACAGTATACATCAAATTAATGGGTTGTCATTATTTCTCCGCATCTAGCTTGTGAATGCATGTAGAACTGCTTGAAATGAAAGGGGTGGGAAAATTCTCTCTCTAACACCGTTCTATAAATACACGGTGGGAAGATAGTATCCCAAGGACTTATAAAGGGTTTACACCACACGGTGCATAAAATCACAGGCACCACATCTACAGTACTAATTGAAGTGATAGAAGATATTTTCAGTTTTGTCTAATTCTATAGAAGGCTTTCCAGTCGGTCAACACAAATTGTGCCCAATTAGGACGTTAGGCGGGAAAACACGTATTTATATAGTAACTGTACTACTTATCGGGGTGGTGGTTGTTAAACACAAAAAGGAAATCTTTATTTTATAAACATATATTTTCATAGTAACTCCTTTTTCTCTCAACAAACAGATACTCTTTCTTCTTTTACTTCCATCTACCAAGGAAGATACTATCAGACCTCCCACTATCCATTTGTTAGTATAGAAGTTACATGTGATTAAAAATTGAAACTATTAGAAAGTTTAGAATCATGTTGGCAGCACTGAGGTATATTAGTTACTCCAAATAAATCTAGTATTTCAGGTACTATACGTGTGCAAGGTTTAGAGATGATGACTTGCATACTTTCTGATATATTGATATTAGGATTAAACAAATAGAGAGAGCATTTATTAACAGTTGTCAGCCCTGCTTGTTCTTACGAATACGCATAGTCATAACTGTTATGGCACACAAAGCACATACGAAATTTGGTTGATATCCATTTGTTAGTATAGAAGTTATATGCATTTAAAATCTGGACCTATCAGCAGGCTTATAATTGTGTTGTCAACACTGATGTATATACTGTAAGTTACTCCAAACTAAAGTAGAATGCCAGTTAGTATACGTGTGCCAAGTTTAGAGCTGTTGGTTTGTATACTTTTTGATATATTGATATTAGGGTTGAAATATAGAGAGCATTTACTAACAGTTGGCAGCCCTGGAGGCTTATTAGAATAGGCACAGTCATATCTGCTGTAGTACACATAGTACATACGAAATCTCGTTGGAATCCACTCGCTACTATAGAAGTTACATGCATTTTGAAATTGGACTTATCGGCAGGCTTAGAATCATGTTGGCAATACTGGCATGTATGGTCTTCTGAAAATTAATTTGGTGTACTATTGTCTATATGTGTGCCAATTTTGGAATAGTTCGCATGCGTAACTTCTGAGATATCCAGCATAGAGCTCAAATTACAATTGCGAATTTTTAGCAGTTGGTAGCAGTGACGTCAATTTAAAATATGTCCGTGAGATATTCAGGTATAGATCTTTACTCTTACCAAATTTGGTTTCGATAGCTGCAGTCGTTTAGGAGTTGATAGGGGGACACACGCACACACAGCCAGACAGACAGAAGGACAGACAGACAGACAGGCAGACAGACAGACACACATTTTCCTGGATCGATCTCATAAGTCTACTTTTACTCATTTTTGCAAAATGAGAAAAGTAGGCTAAAAATACTATATATCTAGATATGGAACTTCATGGAGCAAGGTCCCCCATCTCACTGCTGGACCATTACAAATAATCCTTTAGCTCAGGCGCTAGAGTCCTTGCAATGGCCCACCAGCAAGAGGTGGCCATGCTACAAACCTTAACCTATGAAAATGAATAGTGACAATATACCCTAACATGAAATAAATATTACATAAGATATTTACCGCAATTTAACACGCGTTTATGTTCTCGCGAGCACCAGGTTGAGAACGCCTGTTCTACACACACACACACACACACACACAATTACCCGGGGCTACATGACCACGATGACGCAAAGCCTTTAAGAGAATTAACAACAACAACAAGAAACACGTGTCTCCTCAATCCTGATGGCACCATAGTCAAAGTTAGGTTTTGAAAAACCTGTGTTCTACATACACCGATAAATATTTGATCAAATTATTAAACTCGCTTATTTTAATTAAATCTTCCTTCACCCAGAAGAGCATTAAAAACTTCAACTTTACGTGAAGAAATGCCATTGTTTTTCCCCATTATCTGGAGCTGAAAAGTATTCAGTCAGTTTTCACTACTGTTCAGGAGGCAGATAAAACGTAATTGACAGAACAGAACTTGACAAACACACTCTATTAGTCAAATATGTTGTGAAGCAACTATTCAGGTTATATTTGTATTAGCGGAATATAAATTTTAATTTAATAAACCTATTTTTCAAATAAATTTTGGAAAAGTGAATTAATGCCTTTTAGCTCTGTGGTCAGTTTAGTGCAGCATAAAGCCATCCAGAATGAATATTTCACAATATATTTTAAAATGGATTTGTAACATAAAACCATCTAAACCCTGTACTAATGAAATTTACAATAGCACTGTAACACGCGGGAATCTTGCAGTGCGGCCAACATTAAGTACGGAATATGGCGTTGAAAGACAACAAGTCATTGACTTAATGCCTTTCTCCTCTGATCGCACTACATGTAGCAGTGATTTCTGGCTTATATAGAACGCTGACTTAATTCTTTCTTATGCCGTTCAAAGGCCCTTGTGTCAATACTTCAAAATACTAAATGTCAAAAAAAACGACCATTTTTAGCCTATTTTCAATTTTGAAAAAATAGGCTTTTGAGATCACCTTTTGTCCGTGTGTGTGTGTGTGTGTGTGTGTGTGAGGTGTGTGTGTGCCCCCCACCCCCTAATAAATTCTAAACGGCAGGAGCGATTTCAATGAAACTCGGTAAGTTCATAGCACTATTCCGGGCAACCCCGACCGTGCCTTTCAAATTTTGTTACGTCTCGCCAATCCAACATGGCGGCTGTGCGAAATATTTCACCAGCATTCAATATCTCCGAAACTATTCCCGATATCACCCTGGAATTTATTACGGTGATAAAGGGAACTACTGGAAGTTAACCTATGTGACTTTTGAAAACTGGTAACTACAAAACCAACATGGCGGCCACGCGAATTTGCGACTTTAAAATAGACGTTTCTCGCGATGTAACCAACCAAACGCAATAAAACTTGGTACAGTATACGTATACACATTGTAATGCACCGACATCTAACTTCGTTCAATTGTTTACATAACCACAAGATGGCGGATGACCTTCACTGGCATTCTATATCTCTGAAACTATTAGCGGTATCACCCTGAAATTTTGTACGGAGATAAAGGGCACTACTGGAAGTTCATCTAAAAGGCTTTCAAAACCGGTTAACTACAAAACGAACATGGTGGCCAAGCGAATTAGAAAATTTTAAATAGACCTATCTCGCGATTTAATATTCCAAACGCAATGAAATCTGGTACAGGAAATGTTTATACACATTGTAATGCACTGGTATCTAATTTAGTTCAATTGTTTACATAACCTCAAGATGGCGGCTGTGCGAAATTTTAAAATTAAGTTTTTATTTCTTGTGTCGTATTCATGAGATCGATGTGAAAGTTTGAATAATGAACCTACGCAATAATTTTCCTTTAATGGTACATAACTCTATGGCCTAAACATTTAACAATCCAACTTGGCGACCATCCGAAATATTTAGACGGCTCTGAATATCTACGAATCTATTATAGCAATCAAACTGATTTTTTTGATGTTCATAGGGGCTATGAACATAAGTTCACCTATAGAACATTAAATAACCTGGTGATCACAAATCCAACATGGTGGCGACGCGAAGTATATATATTCACATGGACGTTTCTCGCAATTTAACCATCCGAGTGCAGTGAAACTTGGTACAGTAAATCCCTATACGAATGTTAATCCACTGGCATCTAATTTATTTCAATTTTTTCCATAACCACAAGATGGCAGCTGTGCGAAATTTTAAAATATCCTTGTTACTTCTTGTGTCCTAATCATGCGATTGAAGTTTGAATGCTACACGTACACAATAATCTGCATGTAACAGTACATAACTCTAGGACCTACATATATAAAATCCAACATGGCCACCATCCGATATATTTAGTCGGTTCTCAATATCTACGAATCTATTACAGCAATCAAACTGAAATTTTGTATGTTGATAGTGGCAATTAACATAAGTAGGATATATGAAAATAGGCTGTATAGTTCTTCACGGAACTACTTGTTACTTAATGCTTTTCATCTTCGACAGATTCAATTGTGCATGTTGATAATGATGGAAGGAATTAACGATTTAATTAACTTTTAGGCCTTTTGTGTAAGGAAAGGATTGGGGAAAGAAGGGAAGAGGAAGACCAAGGAATATTTATCTAGATTCTGTGATGGACAAACTTAATTTCCAGGAATATGCTGATTTGAAACGTTCAGGAGAGGAGAGAGAAATGTGGTTGCGGCGACAAGGCCTTGCCTTTAAGATATGGTGGTATTGAGCATTAACATATCGAAATTAACTGTGAGAAATAGCTGCACATAGGGGCAGATGACCTCACTGTTCCTCCCCTTCATACAACAATAACTACCTAACTAGAGACATTTCCCTAGCAACCCCCTATTGACCCTTGAGAACTGGAGTGATAAAACATAACACGAGGACGTGCGCCGGGTCATTTCGACCCATGGTGTCTCACACCCTTTTTGTCGTAGGCGTGCGTATTTTAATTAAGTAATTTTACACCTGGTGTCTTGATATGAACTATTCCCAATATAAAATGAGGTTTATTTATATTTCTCAAATTTAATCAGCAGAAAAATGCTTGCCACGGTGGATGAGTGGTTATAGTGTCGGACTACCAACCCCAAGATTGCAGGTTCGCCCCTGGTCGTGGTAAGTGATTTTTGAAGGCGACAGAAATCACGACACTCATGTCATACGTTGTTGGCATGTTAAAGAACCCATTTGAATTCAGTAGGCCGTGTTCAATGGCAAAATTAATCTCGGGATTTTCCACCAACACAAAGTTCCTCCATTCTCTACTTGAAAGCACTGTAGTGTCAAGGAGTTTAGATATCTAACCTCCTTGACTTTCATAGCGTTCAAAGGAACGACGAAATTCGACATGCAAGCTACCCTCTGGGTGTCAATTAACAAAGCTTGCACCAGGCACCCGAGGCCATACGATATTATTATTAGCAGAAAAATGACAGTAATTTTGTAACAGTCTACTCGTATTTTGCCTTGAGAGTGGTGGCAATGCAGTCATCTACATTTTTTTAAAGGAGCTGATTACCAAGGTTTCCCTAGACCCTAAACATGGATGAACAAGAACGTATGCTATGCGATTGTGCTGCAGCAAAATAGGCGGATTTTCTCCCTTATTTTCTACAGATTTTCCCGACTAACGTAAGCCGAAAATTGTCACTCGAGGACTGGCGCCATGGGTAAATCTGACCCGACCGTACATAATACAGGGTGAACAAAAAATGCCGCACTTGGAGGTCAGCATGCGATTCCTCATCCAATTGCAAGACAAAAGCTTCTATAGCAAAATCGGATCGGGAGCTGTTTGAAAACACAAGTATTAAAATGAGAAGCTGGCAACACTGTCACATCCTGCAGTGCATCGGAATGTACAGAGAAAGCTCCAGCAGAGCACCGAGTTCCTGCGACCTGTTTTTGGCCACGCTGCATGCAGTTACAGCGTTGCCAGAGCCTCGTTTCTTAACACGCATTTCTGTTAAACTTATTGTTGGGGCTAGGTTTTGCAACATAAACTTTTGTCGTGAATTTCGACGGGGAACAGAATGCCGACCTCCAAGTGCGGCATTTTTTGTTCACCCTGTATAGAAATAACTTGAGAGTTCAAAAAGCTATGGACATGTTTCTTTTACAGGGTGAAGTTCAAGACTAGGAAGGAAGGTACTGTAAACGACAGGAATAAAGGTTGACCAAAACGAAAATATACAGCATTATTAAGCCTTTGGTCAAAAATACCCATGCACCAGCCCCGCGGGTTAACAATATATTGCACCAACAATGACCATAACCTCAAATTTTCATTGTTGTCTTAAGCTGTTACTTTCGGTCACAGAGCAGCGAGTAACTTTCCCTTCAAAACAAAACAGCTGAAGGTCAAAGCAGAGTTGCCAACTTCTTGGATGAATCGAGTGCGAACTGTTATTGCGCATTATACCAACAGTCTGACAAGAAAATTCCCTTTAATTAACAGCCATGTTGAAATATATTTGAGTGCAATTTTTTTTCTTCCGAATTCGGCCGCCTGTGGACCGCATGGAACCAAAGGCTTTCTGGTTAATCTCCTCTTCTCTTCCCAAAACCTCTTCATTCGTTCACTTCTGATCTTTCGCTCCTCCTCGGATATTACCAGTTTGGCTCTAATTTTAGGTGTTTTCACCTCGAACATCTTGATGTTGTCAATTCGGTTTCTAAACTCTTTTCTGTTGTGGATCACATCCACTGTGAGTCCACTTTCCTTGGCGTCTCTTTTAACCTCTTCTACCCACTTAGTTGTAGCCTTCAGCTCTGTAATATAGAATATCCTCTTAGTCAGTCGGTTCTCGTCCATTCTCACCAAATGTCCGTAGAATTTCAACCTTCGCTTCCGCATTGTGACAGTAATTTTTTCAGTGTGTTTATAGAGGTCGTCATTCTTTCTGTTCTTCCTTGTCCCATCAGCAGTTTTCTGTGGTCCTAAAATTTTCCGCAAAATTTTCCTCTCCTTTTTTCCAGTTCCTGAAGATTCCCTTTTTTATTCAGTGCCAAGCACTCCGAGGCGTACATGCTTTACTATTGTGCTATAGTGTCTGAGTTTTGCCTTGTAGGATATTGCTCGTTTGTTGTATCTGTTCTGGGGCCAAATCCAATTGTCTAGCTCTTGCCCTATTTGCTTCTTTATCCAGCCCATTGGGTTCTATCCATTCACCTACATATTTAAACTTCTCAGTTTTTTTGACAGTCCCATGTTTCACACGTATGTGTCTCTCTCCAAGGTATCTGTATTCCATGTATTCTGTCTTTTCATAGGAGACTTTAAGACCTGTTTTCTCAGCGTTTTCGTGCAGAGTATCCAGCATTTTTTGGGCATCATCTCGGCTTTGGGCTAAGAGGGCAAGATCATCAGCAAAAGCCAAACATTTAATTTCCAGGTTCTGTCCTTTCCTTCCCAGATGTATCCCCCTTACTCCTTTCATGTCCAAAGCTTCCTCCCAGGTTCTCATGATTTTCTCCAGAACAATGTTGAAGAGGATAGGTGATAAGCCATCTCCTTGTCTGACCCCTATTTTTATTTCAAAAGGATCAGAGATTTCTCCGAAGAACTTCACTTTTGAGATGGTATCCGTTAGAGTTTGTTTGATTATTTCTCTCGTCGTCCTGTCAATTCCGAACTCCTCTAGGGTGTTAAATAAAGTCTGCCTGTCAATTGAGTCGTACGCCTTCTTGAAGTCAACGATTATTACTACAGTGTTCTGGCTTCTCAAAGCTCTTGATCTGAGGATGCTCTTGAGGTTGAATATTTGTTCTGCGCACGATCTCCCCTTTCTAAAGCCAGCTTGGTATTCACCTATGAGGTGGTCTGCTTGTTTCTCAACTCTGTTCAGCAGTACTTTGGAGAGTATCTTGTATGCGACTGGAAGTAGAGAGATTCCTCTGTAGTTGTCGATGTTCGCCCGATGACCTTTCTTGTGAAGTGGGTGTATAAGGGCACATTTCCAGTCTTTCGGGATCATTTCAGTTTTCCAGATTTCTTCTATGATGTGTATTTTTCTGCTGCCATTTCTCCTCCGAACTTCCACATTTCTGCAGCGATGCCATCTTCACCTGGTGCTTTGTTGTTTTTAAGCTCGTTTATTATGCGCGTTACCTCATCTAAACTTGGTGGGTTGGAATCCGTGTTCTCATAGGATGGATTCTGAGTATTCAATCTTTCCACAGGTTCTTCACAGTTCAGCAGCACTTTGAAATAGTCGGCCAAATGTTGACAGTTTTCCTTGTCGTTCGTCGCTATACTACCATCTTTCCGTTTGAAGCACAGACTTTGTGACTGATATCCCTGTAGTTCCTCTTTGAAGGTTCTGTAAAACTCTCGCGTGTTGTTTTTTCGAAAATCATCTTCTAACTTTTTCACCCTACTTCTGTCGTAGTTCCTCTTCTCTGATCTTATGATCCTAGCAGTTCTCTTCCTTACTTCCCTGAAATCTTCCCACCTCTCCTCGGTCTTGTTGGAGTGCCATCTCTTCCAGGCTTGTAGCCTTTTGTCAAGAGCTTCGTCACACTTTTCATTCCACCCCCTATGTTTTCGTTTCCGCGCTGGATTTCCCAAACCTTCAGCTGCTTTGGTCATTGCTTCTCTGATCTCTTCCCAGCTGTTCATGTTCAGCTTTGATAGGTTTTCGCAGTATTTTTCCTTGTTCTGTTTCAGAGTCTCTGTATTAATTCTGGGCTTCCTGTTGGTTCTCGGTTTGGGCTTGTTTGGCTGGAATTTTACTTTAATCTCCGAGAGGTAGTGATACGAGTCAATGTTTAGGCTTTTCCTTACTTTAACATTCAGGATTTCTTTTCGGTTCTTTGTCGTTATTGCGACATGGTCGATCTGGAACTCTCCCAGCATCGTGTTAGGAGATACCCAGGTTTTCTTCTTGCTCGGGAGTGGCTTGAAGTATGTGGACATGAGTTTCAGGTTGAAATGTCTTCAAAACCCGATTTCTGTTCGTTATTTTATGTGCTGGATGGTCCCCCACAAATTTTCTATATCTTCTCTCTTTGCTTATCTGGGCACTGAAATCGCCAACCAAAACTTTTACGTGATGTTGTGGAATTTTGGAGGTTGTGACTTCGAGAGTTTGCCAAAAGTTATCCACCTTCCCAGGATTTTTCTTGTTATCTTCATTAATAGGGGCGTGTACGTTGATAATTGTATATGCTTTATTTCCAGATCTAAAGGAGAGAAGAGAGATTCTCTCGGATGGTGAGGTGAAGTTGATGATGGACTCAGTGATGTTCCTCTTAACTACGAAGGCAGTACCTAACATCGTTACATTTTTATTTTATTTTTATCGCAGGTCTTCCGTTGTTGATTCTGTAACCCTCAGATTCCATGGGATTTTCGTCTAGGTATCTTGTCTCTTGTAGTGCCAGTATGCAGATGTCTTTCTCCTTCAAAACGTTGATCAGCTGTTTTAGTTTGCCAACTTTCAGGAGCGAGTTGATGTTCAGCGTTCCCAGCAGATGTTTTTGCTTGGTTCATATCTTCTGTGATGAGGTTCTGGGAAGCTCTGACTCTTCCCTGCATGACGTTCCAGGCTCTCCAGAATCCAAAGGCCTGGTTGCACCGCTTTTGGCGGTTGCCGTTGCCGGCTGCCCCCTGGAGTAGTCTTTCCTGAAGGTGTTTCCATCATCCCCTATGTTGAAGTTAGTTGGGAGGGCAGGTGTTGCCGGTTCCTCCAGAATTAAAACTGAGGTTGTAAGCCCCAGAGTTTTGATGTTGGTTCTTCCGCCCTCCAAACCGTTGGGAGTCTTCGTCTTCCGCCTTGGAGACCGTTGACCGTTTACTTTTTTTTGTCTCAGTTGATCCGCAGATGCTTATTTTGACATGCCTTATTCGCACCTGTCCTGCATATCTACGGGACGTCCCCTATCAGCCATTGGGACGCGCCGTGTCGGGGTTGAGGCTCCCTACCCCAGTGTCTCGCGCAGGGTTGTGTTTAGCCCATACTGAGTTCAGAGCTAAACCCCCACGCAAGCTGACCGGGTAATAGTGCCATATGCTGTCCAGTACAGAAGCCTCACATTGTCGGTCTTAAAGATGGCTGACAAAATAGGCCAGTGTGACCTAGGCAACGCCAAGAATATTAAGTAGAGTGCATATCTTGTTCATAGTTTCTATGGTAGTGATGGCAAAAGAAACAAAATGGGTGAAAGTGAGGGCAAATATTTTAGCCACAGATAACGAGTGACTCTCTAGATAGTGTTTTCTATGGAACTTATTGTAGCAGTTAACAAGATGGCTGACACTTACTGCATCAAATTAATAATAAATAAGATCCTAAAACACTATCAAAAGAGAGTAGATTCTCTGGACAACACTGCCACAAACTCAGCACCCAAAACAAAGCCACAAATATTCACTGGAAGCCACAAAAGAAACGCAGGTCTTCAGTATTGGCGGACATAAGCCGCAGCACCATTACACACGATCTCACCCTCTGGTGGTTGCACGAATTTATTTATTTATTTAATAATTTACTCATTTATTTATTTATTTATTTATTTATTTATTTATTTATTTATTTATTTATTTAATTAACGTATGGCCTTTAGTTCCGGGAGTGTCTGAGGACATGTTCGGCTTGCCAGAGCTTTAGCTGCTTCAAGCGGACACCCATGGGGTGAGCTACAAGTTTCGTTCAATTTCAAGTAGTTCCAACTTCCGCTACCAGATGTCACTTACACTTAGCTGTGAACGTTGGAACTGTGATAGAGCGTTTCTACGAATTCTAGCCTAGAAATTTAGCTTCAGACAAGTTTTGTTAGTGGAAGAATCCTTTACATGTCATGAATCTACTGTATGACATGGAACCGCCGGCATTACTTCCCCTCCGAAGGAAGGCATACTGAAGGATTTTAACGCTCTTAAATAATCCGATGACTTCGGCCAGGTTTGAACCCGCGATCTTGGGCACAACAGTTTAGCATGCTACTAACTAAGGCACCGAAGCCGCTTGAGTCTAATAATTTGAACAGAACTGTAATTAGGTTTTGTTTCTGCTGTTTAAAATTGACTCTATTGATGATAAATCCCAGTTATATGATGGATTGTGTTAACCTGGCGTAACGCATAGACTAACCGCACAATGCGACTCTCTCTGGCAACAGCGCGCAAATCACGATTAAATTAACACTAAAGAAACCACATTGGTTGTGACATAACAATGGTACTGAAGAGTGATTGATCATTTCCGAATTACATATTTTATCTTTTCAGAAAAATATAACATCACCACAGTACAATCAATTTTTTTTAAACATGATTGTGGGTTTTAGAGAGTTAGTGAAAAAAAAACGTTGTAAAAATCATGTGTCAGCTGACGTGGTAATTTTAAGCTTCAATGAATGTGTATAGGTGATTATCGTCAGGGTAAAGGAAGCATATATCACATTCGTTATCAATCTTGTTTTGTTCGGGATATCAAATATGCATCGATGAATAATAATAAATGTTTCCTGGCGGCGGACAAAGGCGCGTGCATGCTCTGCTGGGTATTGTCTGCTCGCATGGACGTACAAAGCGCCCGCGAGGCGAGGCTGCAGACTCCCAGGTGACGAACCGACTACAAGGCATGTGCCCATCAAATATACTTAGTGAGCTAGAAAACAGTTAGTACACTCGAGTGGAGGGGTGGGCAAATGGAAGTGTTCATTAACAAGGTTTAAACAATTGGATAATTCACGTACCGCTAGCTTCAGGAGGGGACATTTTCAAGAGAATTAGGCTCACTGATCTAATATTCATCAGTCTTTTAGGGCTAGGACATTTATGAAAATAAATATTCCTTCCCTTTGCTTACAACCATAACCACAAGATGGCAGTTGTACGAAATTTTAAAATCTCGTTTTTACTTCTTGTATCCTAATCATGCGATTGAAGTTTGAATACTACACGTACAAAATAATCTTCATCTAACAGTACATAACTCTAAGACCTACATATACAAAAATCCAACATGGCGTCCATCCGCTAAATTCAGTCGGTTCTAAATATCTACGAATCTATTACAGCAATCAAACTGAAATTTTGTATGTTGATATTTGGCAATTAACATAAGTAGGATATAATGTAAATAGGTGTTAGTTCTTCACGGAACTACAGTTCTTGTCCATTTTATGTTAAATCTCTACATAGTATAAAACAAAGTCCCCGATTCTTGGATGTTACGGGTAAACTTGAGAACCACTAGATGGATTTTAATGCGGGTTTCACCATTCTGTAAAGGATATCTCGAGGATGATTTCTGTAGAAAATAATTTATTTATGAACAAAGGAAGCCGAGCAGTAAAGATTTCAGTGGAAAAGTAAAATAAACTGGTGTCCGAGCGCTTTGTAAGCTTACGCTGGGCAAGCCGTTAAAAATATCTAAATACTATGAGTGTAAGAATTGTTCAGCATGAAAAGCTCTACAAAAAAAGTCCGGGAGAGCATAAGTCTATCTTCAATACATCGCCCACTATAGGTGTTTTTACGTTTTAATTTTTATTTCAACCATGTCCATTCAACTACTGAGGTGACAGTTTATGAGCTAGCTAAGGGCGAGTCTATCAACCCTGTTACAGCCTAGCTAGCGGCCGAACCTATTGCCCCCAGATACAGCCAGCAGCAAACCGTTGAGTCGTGTTGAGTTAAGACTTCTGAGAAGGGTGCTTGTGTTTGGAGTTTCCCTGGAGGTGCAACTCGTGTTTTCTTCATTTCACCTGTGAAACACAGTCAAGTTAAGATTGGACGGAAGGGGGATTTGAGTTTTCATTCACCTTGCCATTCCCTGCAAGTGCAACTCTCATTTTGCCTGTGAACTTTTCGTTCCGCAAAATTCACAGTCAATTTAAGATTGGACGGAAGGGGGATTATATTGTATTAAATTATACTGATTGGAGTATAATCTTTACTTAGTAAAAAACAAAGTCCCCAATTCTTGGATGTCACGGGTAATCTGGAGAACCAATGAATGCATTTTTATGCGGTTTCCACCATTCCGTAAAGGAGATCTCGAAGAACATTTCTGATGAAAATAATTTACTTATGACCAAAGGAAGTCAAGCACTAACGATTTCAGTGAAAAGGTCGAAAAAAAAACTGCCGTCCGTGCGCATTTTAAGCTTACGCTGGGCAAATCGTTAAAAATATCTATATACTATGAGTGTAAGAATTGTTCATCATGAAAAGTTCTAATAAATGCCCTGAAGAGCATATCTCTTGTAACCTGTTCTTAAGGGGGCCTTTTACGCCACTGACACAAGTCAGATGGTCGCCATATATGTGAAATCAACGCGGCAGATATTGGGTCAAGTTTGTAAATTGTTAATTTTATTATTATTATTGTTAATTTTTTTAATTTTCGGAGCTTCAAAAATTTTGGAATCAATAGATAGATTTTCTATATTATAGAAAATACGATCTATTTAATATTTTAAAATTACGCGACGTGAATATATGAGAAAAAGGAAGGCTAGGTTTTATATTCATTTGGGGTTTTGAGAGGGCTTGGTACATCTTGGATTCTACGGTCTAAATATAGACGCGCTACTCAATAACAAGTTGCTCAAGGGACTTTAGGGAACAGTTCTCACTGTGAAAACGTGAATTAGTGGAACGGAAATCTCGCCCGGGAAAACCAACTAGAAGAACGAAGAGGAGGGAGACTTGGACGGCTTGGCCAATCACGAGAAGAGGCGGGGCTCGTCGAATCGGAGAAGAACACGGAAGAGGAGCGCTGATTGGCGGACTCAGTCTCACGTCTTCATCTGAAAAAAAAACGGAAGTTGTTGGAACAGTTGTCGCGGGATATAAGTACCCGGGCAAGCAACGAGAAAGGTGTTCATATACTATCACGATGTGTTAAGTTCATATCGGTATTACGGCGACGTGTAGGGTGCAGTCAGTTACGGGAATCTCTCCGTGTGTTCATTCGTCTTCGGACATTATAATTTCGTTCCATGGTGAACAAAAAGTACTTTTCGCTGAGATATTCAATGGCAACTATTAGTCATGAATACGACGTTTTCTGTAGTGACG
The DNA here is from genome assembly GCA_946902985.2 of Meconema thalassinum. Classification (NCBI taxonomy): domain Eukaryota; kingdom Metazoa; phylum Arthropoda; class Insecta; order Orthoptera; family Tettigoniidae; genus Meconema; species Meconema thalassinum. The sequence continues at coordinate 2,060,888,373 of OX336388.2, read as the reverse complement.
CTGCAGGCAACGTAAGCGCGGCTAACGGATTCTGATCCACCGCTCCAAGCACATTTAGAACGTTCGCATTATTCGTCTTTTCGCCGCTAAACAAGAAGATGTCTTGCCACGAGGTTCTTCAAAACGCTTTCATCATGGGGGACGAAGAACTCTGTATGTTTGCTGGTGAGCCAACTGTCGCCTCATATTCAAGCTCTCAATTTTCTTGCTCTTAATAATTTTATTTAAATTCAGTAAATTCATAGGTTTGCATTTTAAGTAAATTTCATACTCCCACTTCTCATACGTTCATGTGGTATTTTAATTATTTTCTAAAGCTCTCTTTCGTATTTCTCATGATTACCGCAATGCCAATTTTGGTTATTAAATTCTTTTATTCAGATGAAGCCTTTCTTTCCAGTAGGTAGAACTATATTTAAGCCAAGCCTTCCTTCCACACAAATGATTCTAGGGTTGAAGATGGAATCTTGCCACGGCCTGATTTTAGGAGTTCTCGAGTGTTTCTTAATAGCTAGTTATTTCCTTATGCGTTTTTAGGGTACAGCTTTATGTTGTGTCCTAATGGTGCCCAACTAAATTATCTAATAAACTCTGTAAGCATCTTTGCAAAACATATAACGTGGCCATTCAGTGTAGGCCATATTTCATATTATGTTACAAGAGATTAAACTTGTGTTGGTTCAAGCAAACTCCCAAAGGAGAACACGTTACACTTGTCCCCCAACCGTGAGGTCAATAGTGGAAAGCGTTACACTAGTCGCTACCAACGTGGGACGAAAACCGTAGATCATTTGTGGAAGGAGAAGGGTCATGTATATTTCTGTGCCTGTATTTTGGGGATCTTTTGTGTATGAGTGTATCAGCATGGGTGATGAAGCAGAAATGAAATTGCGTAGTGGTCATCAGTTGGGAAGTGAGGGAGAGCAGAATCAGTCTGGTATAGGCCTAGAAATGAAAATAGTGTAGGGATGTCGGAGGTAAATCCCGGTAACGTAGTAGTGCAGAAAAACAATGAAATAAGCCTAGAAAGCTTACTTCTACAGTTAAAGCAACAGAGTAAGGAGAGTACTAATGATTTAAATGAAAAAGTGGAACAAACCAATGCAAAATTAGAACAAAAGAGTAGGGAAAGTAAGGAGAGTACAGAAGCTTTATACAAAAAAGGAACAAAACAGTAGGGAAAGTAAGGAGAGTACGGAAGTTTTAAACAAAAAATTAGAACAAAACAGTAGGGAAAGTAAGGAGAGTACAGAAGCTTTAAACAAAAAATTAAAACTAAACAGTCTGGAATTGAGTGAAAAATTTGAACAAATTAGGGGTGAAATTAAAGGAGTGATGGATGTGAAGGCTAAAGAAATTATAGCGGATGTAGATATGAAATTCGGAAAAGTGCAGGATGAGCTGAAGAATAGAATTAGTACTCAAGCAGAGAGTTTTAAGGAATTATTTCAACTGGAAACTAAGCTTGTTAGAAAACAATTGGGGGGAGAAATTGATAAAATTCAAGTAGCAACTAGAGAAGTTAAAGAACTGTTGGGGGGAAGGATTGAGAAAGTTCAAACAGAGATACTTTCAGAGGTAGAGGATTTAAGGCAACAGAATAAAGAGAGCATAAATAAGATTCAGGAAAAGCAGGACAAATTAAACGATAAAGTCGAGGCATCAGAAGGAAGTATTAGACTTACTGTGAATAGCATTGAGAGAAAGGCTGTAGAGAAAATTGCAGAACTGGAAAATAAATTAAAAGCTAGGATGAGGCAGGAAAGTAGCCAAAATAGAGAGGTCTACGCTGGCAGTACACACCATGAAATAGAACTAGGCAAATTCAGTAATCGGCAGGGTTGTCCAATGGAGTTTATGAATGCTATCGATAATAGGTTTAAGGAAAGGTTAGAGGATGGGCAGATTGAATGGTGTCAGGTGATCGACATTCTAGAACAAACATTTGTGGGGGAAACAAAAAGCTGGTTTGCGGTATACAGGGACAATTTCGCAGACATTGCAGATTTTAGAGCTAAGTTTTGCGACAAATTCTGGAACGAAGTGATAAAATCACAGCATCGTGAGGGGGTAGTTTGTAGGAAGTATAACCCAAGAGGCAATCACAGCATGACCGAGTACTTTTAGGGCAGGCACTTACCGGTAAGTACTTGGATGGGTTAAAAGAGGAAAGTGATGTGGTGAGACTGTTATTAAGGCTTTTCCCATATAGAATAAAGGAGGCAGCTTGTATCCAGAATGTAAAGACCATTTCTCAAGTGTAGAATTTTCTCAGTACATTCGATGCATTAGGAAGAGGTGGATATGAGGAAAATGTTGTTAGAAACCAGGGAAACCAAAATCATAGGCCTAATGATCAAAGGAGCCAGGAGGTACAAGGGAACAGTGGCGAGAGACAAAATTTCCAGAATTGGGGAAATACTAATAATACTAATAACCAAAATCAAAATAGAGGTAGGCCTAATGGTTATGGCGAACAGTATCAGGGTAGAAATAACTATCAACAGGCGATGAACAACGACCAACGGGGTAGGAATTGCGGTAATAATGGGAATTATAACCACAACAGGGGACAGGGAAGAGAACAGCATGGTGGTGGTAACAATCAGCATAATCCTGTGAACAATACACAGAGCAACCAGACCAGCACAGCAGCGAGTACAACCCCTCAGAACCAGAGTAGTAATTTAAACGAGAACCAGACTGCGATGCGAGGTCAGTTTATCAGTCTGTAAGATGCACTGTGCTCACCCTCATACAGGATACCTATGACCTAAATGTTAAAGATGAATTATTACGTGAACTGAATGATGAAGGAATTATTCAGGAAGTGTCTAGCAAAAACCCCATTATTAATATTAACGTGTCCGAGGCGCGATCCGATGTTTTAATTGACAGTGGTTGCATGAAGTGTTGCATAAGTAGTGCTTTTTATGATAAAATGAGAGGAACTGGTGTAAATTTTGAAGAGATGCCAATTAAAAGTACGTTCATTATCACAGCTGTAGTGAAGAGATCTAAAGTCATTTCTAAGCAAGTTTTAGTAAGACATCAACATTAATAATCACATAGAAAAGCAAATCTGTCTTGTTATACCAAATTTAGTGTTCAGTGTTATTCTAGGCTCGGATTGGTTAAGTAGAGTGTCTGATAATATATGTTATGATGTAGGAAGTGTAAAATTTAATTGGAATAATTCTAACGTGGAAATAGCATTCAACGATCAAAGTCAGAGAAGTAGTATTTTGGGAGTAATTTGTTCTTTAAATGAGATATCGCCAGCCGTAGAGCGGGATTCTCAAAGTTTTGTTGGCAGCCTAATCACGAATGGATGTCTAAAGGACTCGTTGCGTGATGCTGCATTTCAGGGGAATATAGATGATGAACAGTGTGTTCTGTTGTATGATGTGTTGATGAATAATAGTAGAGTTTTTGAAGATCGTATAGGTATGGCAAATTGCTATACGCACTCGTTGAATGTTATTGACGGATCAGTATTTACGGGCCACAGGTATCCTGTGCCTTTCGCTTATCAGAGTGCAGTTGAAGCACAAATTAACCAGATACTTGAATATGGCATTATAGAGCACTCAAACTGTCCATATGTTAATCCTTTAATTACAGTACCTAAGGCAGATGGTACCGTCCGTATTTGTTTAGACGCACGCTTAGTTAACTCTAGAATTAGTTCAGATCAGCTGAAGTCTATGTCTATGGAGGAATTGATGCAAACATTTGAGGGTAAGAAGTATTTCACATGCGTGGATTAAGTTCCGGTTTCTGGCAAGTGCCCCTATGTATGAAGATAGACCTTTCACAGCTTTTAGTCATAAATATAATCTCTACCAGTTTTGTAGGACACCTTATGGTTTAAAGAGTAGTTCAGCAGCTTTGATTAGAGCAATAAATATTGCATTAGGAGATGACACGGGGGATTTTGTAACCATTTACATTGATGACATGGTAATAAGTTCAAGGAGTTTTGGAGAGCATTTACCCCATTTAGATATAGTATTCCAGAAATTAGATAAAGCAGGCTTTACGTTAAAACTGTCACCTTTTTGTCAGTCTGAGGTGACATTTTTAGGGCACAGAGTGTCTAGTAGGGGGGGGGGGGGTAACGCCAGAGGAAAGTAGAGTGAATAAGATAACGCAGAGGTACCACAGAATGCCATGCAATTAAAGTCTTATCTTGGAATTTGCAACTTCTTTCGCAGATTCGTTCTTAAATATTCTGGGTTAGTAGAACCATTCAGGATTTGCTTAAAAATGGAAATCGATGGAGGTGGGAGCCTAAGCATGATGAGGCATTTCAAGCGTTTAAGAAAGGTTTTGAGAAGGCAGTAGTGTTAAAATATCCCCTGAAAGACAGAGAATATGTAGTAATGACAGATGCCTCACACATAGGTATCGCAGGGGTGTTGTGTCAGAAAGACGAGGAGGATAACCTACGTATTGTATCTTTAGCCTCACGAGGACTATCTGCAGCAGAGAAAAGGTACACCATTACCGAACTAGAGCTTCCTGGAATTGTTTTCAGCTTAGGAAAATTTAGAATGTATTTAGTAGGGGGGAAATTTGAAATTCACACAGATCACCATGCGTCGTTGTACATGAGAACATGTAAACTCAGTTCTAACTGTGTAAGTAGGTGGATCCTGGCACTGCAGGAATACGAATTCACTGTAATGAATATCAAAGGCAAAGACAATATACTTGCAGATATGCTATCAAGGGACACTAATTTAAGTAGGAATAATCCGCTGTTGAAAGCAGAGGAAGGTATTTTATTGTGTGCGTGTGTGGACAGTGTTAATAGGGCATCCTTACAGATACTTAAGAATATGTTAGTTGAACAGAGAGATGACGTGACTTTAAGGGAGCCACTTGCGAAATTAGAAGCAGGTGACGCAGAATCTGTCAAAGTAGGCAGGTTTACATACAAAATGCACGACGGCCTCCTTGCACGGAGATGTAGGAAGGATCGCTGGGCAATATGTGTTCCTACTATTTTACGTGAGGAACTAATTTGGTTCATACATAGGGAACTGGGACACTTTGGCTCCACCAAAGTTCTTCTATCTCTATGAGGGCCCCTTTGTAGTTACTAAACGTATCGGAAAAACTGCATATGTGTTGGAGAATCTTGAGGGTAAGCGGTTGTACGGGACGTATAACATTTATAGTCTACGAAAGTATGTGTCATAAAGTGAGTGTGTTTAGCTGGCGAGCCTATCAAATAAGTAAGTGTGGTATGTGGTGCGTGGGAGATCTGGTCATCCAGGAAGGCATATCAGAGGTCACAAAGGGGGGTAGAATATAAGTAATTGAGAATTTTAAGGTACAGGGAAATATGACGGGATTGTCGGATGCTGTTGAGCACTAAAATGTCTCGATACAACAAGACCAGAATTTGGTAGCGCTGGTGTATTCCCATTTGTCTCCAAGAGATGGGTGAGCGCTTGTATAGGGTATGTTTGCTTATGGCGTCCACGAGACAAAAATGGGCCACCAGATGGCGAGACAGTCCTTCATGAAACTCACACATAACAGCACACGTGACTTCTGCTTACGACCTAGCCATGCGAGATCGGGGAGTGTGGTGTTTAGCCACAGTGTGTACGAGGTAAGTGACCTCGATGTTCAAGATATATAAGCGTTATTGGAGTGTGGTGTAATCTAGATCAGGTTCGCGAGGGGGTGACTAGTCTGGATTGGGCACGGCTGACAGGGAGTGATTCTGGGAGGTATTTTAGCATATGAAAGGCACAGAAATGTATGGTGTTTTATATAGTGCTAGATTCCTTCTTGTTTTATTTCAGAAACTTATGTAATTAATCCGCTCTAAGAGAGATTGTGTATGAGGGTCACGAGGTGTATCCACGATAGTGATCGTGTGATATAGTGATAAAGTGATAAATGCCAGACGGCAGTGACAACCACCTTAATTAAAGTAGATCAGTGGATTACACAGAACACATGATGCGTGTGAAATAAGTGTGTTATAAATGTACATAGTGTTCTATCCCGATGTTGGGGGAGGGATGAACAGGTGTGTGTGAATGTATAATTGTGGGGGTGGTTTCCGAAAAGGGGTAGTTTCCCGTAATTGGGGAGACTACCAGTGTAATGTGATGGTGAGAGGATGTGAGCTAATGGGATGCGTTCATACGGGGTGCGTCTACTCGTTAAGGGATGAATGTTTAAGAAAGAGCTATTACTTAACTTACCAATTGATTGTGAGCGAGCGAAGGCGAGCTCGCATTCACAGTCGGCAACTTGGCCGCTGTTGTCTGCTACGCGAGTACAATGAGTTATTGGCACGGCAATTCCTGCCGTTCACGGTCAGGGGCAATCAGGACTATGGTCAGGTTGGGTGTAGGGATGTAAAACTAGGTGAAATGAGTAGCAGATGTATGTGTTTACTGACAAGTATTTATTGGTCAGTGGCGACAATGTGATGTCCTTATTTCAGTAGATAAGTGTAGAACAATGTGTACAATTACAAATGTGGGTTTGGTGATGTGTTACAAAGTTATTAGGATATCTGAACACACTCTTATGCTCACCTGGTGGTGCGGTGATGTAGTCGGAGATGGAGCCGGAGAGAGACAGGGCCGTCGGCCGCGAATGGATAATGAGCCTTCCTGGATTTAGCTTCTAAGGTCTCCCGCCCACTGACTTGGCGTTTCGTCACGTCGGTGCTCCAGATTCCGTTGGTAGTGTTGTTGTTTGTGTATGATGTAAGCTTTGGCTAACAGCTACCTCGCTGCGCCCGCTTGTGTTTAAGGAAATGTATGTGGCTTATGGCATAGCCCTTTAAGGGTGGTTTTATGGGCGAAAGATGAAGGGGTATGACAGGTCCTAGGGGTACTGCCCCCGGGCTGTACAATAGGGAAATGCACGTATGACTGTCTATCTTTCCCACACATAGCTTGTTGAAGGAGGTGGAAATATCCGCAGAAACATTACATAACAACACTGGACCAATTGCTAAGGGCAATTTAATTGAAACGGACTTCAATGCATAACGCATGGAGAAAATAATGAGTAAATATGTATATATTGATCCCTTTTTACTCTGAGAGTATAAGTGATTCTATGTTTTATTTCTGCAATATTTAATATTTCTACCAGTATCATGAAAACCAGACAGAAATGGTGAAACTATAAGCATTGGTTGGAGACAGTAAGAATATACCTGGGTACAGAGAGTCGAAGCTTAATCGCTAGTGGAATTTGTGAAAGGAACCCAGCATACCGATGAATCAGAACGCAGGTGCTGGCTGGCTTAGAATAGGAAGACGAGAGATGACACATGCGTTTGGTATTTTTAGCCTATTTTCAATTTTGAAAAAATAGGCTTATGAGATCACCTTTTGTCCGTGTGTGTGTGCGTGTGTGTGTGTGTGTGTGTGTGTGTGTGTGCGTGTGTGTGTGATTCGTGTGTGTGTCCCCCCCTAATAAAATCGAAACGGCTGGAGCGATTTCAATGAAACTCGGTAAGTTCATAGCACTATTCCCGGCGACCTCGACCGTGCCCTTCAAATTTTGTTACGTCTCTCCAATCCAACATGGCGGCTGTGCGAAATATTTCACTAGCATTCAATATCTCCGAAACTATTACCGATATCGCCCTGAAATTGTGTGCGGTGATAAAGGGCACTACTAGAAGTTCACCTATGAGACTTTCAAAAACCTGGTGACTACAAAACCAACATGGCGGCCAAGCGAAGTTGAGACATTTAAATAGACTTTTCTCGCGATTTAACTATCTAAATGTAATGAAACTTGGTACAGCAAATGTTTATACACATTGTAATGCACTGGAGCCTAATTTAGTTCAATTGTTTACATAACCTCAAAATGGCGGCTGTGCAAAATATTTCACTGACATTCTATATCTCCGAAACTATTACAGATATCACCCTGCAATTTTGTACGGTGATAAAGGGTACTGATGCAAGTTTACCTATGTATATTTCATAAACCTGTAAAGTACGAAACGAACATGGCGACCAAGTGAATTTAAAATATTTTAATAGACTTTTCTCGTGATTTAACTCTCTGAGCGCAGTGAAATGTGGTACAGTAATTGATTTTTCAGATTGTAATGCACTGCCATCTAATTTAATTCAATTGCTTACATAACCTCAAGATGGCGGCTGTGCGAAATTTTAAAATTAAGTTTTAATTTCTTGTGTCGTAATCATGCGATCGAAGTGAAAGTTTGAATAATGAACCTAGGCAATAATTTTCCTTGAATGGTACATAACTCTATGGCCTATACACATAACACTCCTAAATGGTGAGCTCCCGAAATATTTAGACGGTTCTCAATATCTATGAATTTTTTACAGCAACCAAACTGAATTTTTTTATGTTCATAGAGACTATGAACATATGTTCACCTGTAGGACTTTCAGGAACCTGGTGAGCACAAATCCAACATGTCGGCGACGCGAATTATAAATATTTAAATGGACGTTACTCGCGAATTAACTATCCGAGTGCCGTGAAACGTTGCACGTTAAATGCTTATACAAATGTTGATCCACTGGCATCTAATTTATTTCAATGGTTTGCATTATCACAAGATGGCTGCTGTGCGTAATTTTAAAATCTCGTTTTTACTTCTTGTTGTCTAATCATGCGATTGAAGTTTGAATACCACACGTACACAATAATCTTATTGTAATAGTACAAAAATAAAAATCCAACCTGGCGACCATCTGAAATATTTAGACGGTTCTCAATATCTACGAATATGTTACAGCAATTAAACTGAAATTTTGTATGTTGATTGTGGCAGTTAACATAAGTAGGATATATGAAAATAGGCTGTATAGTTCTTCACGGAACTACTTGTTCTTGTTCTGTTTCGCGCCTAGCCAAAAGAAATGCAATAATATGAGAGGCTGATTGATCAACTAGACACTCCTACAGGGCGGGGTGCTGTAAGAAAAATCACGAGGTCTACGTGAGTGCCAGCCAATAGGAGAAGAATGCTACTTTAACGCGGGACACCTGGCGTCACGCTCAAGAGCTCGGATTACGGCGGGAAAATGGACACAGATTATCCCTACGATCGATTCTCGAATAAATTAGTATGACTTTTACCTGCGCATTTCTACGAGTTTAATGATGTTTATTTCAAGCCTGTAAGACAAATATTATGGAAACAATTTTTACCTTTCCCTCTCCATAGGCTCTCAGTGAACGATTCATATATAAGTGGCGTGAGAAGCCACGAAGACTGACTTTTATTTGTGCGTCTGAGGACGTAACGTTGATTTTTATTTGTGCGTCTGAGGACGTAACGTTGACTTTTATTAGTGTGTCGGAAGACACAGGCTGACTTTATTTTGTGTGTCATGAGGACACAGATTTTATTTAGCAAAATGTATTATAAATTCAGGGTTTGATAGCTAGTCACTGTACTATTTTGTAGGGCCAGTATCTTCGACAATTCGCCAATAGACTGTTTTTGGAGAACTGAGTACCCAAATAAGGTGAATTTAGTAGACAGAAATCGAGTGTGTATTAATTTGACAAACATATTTGTATCAGCACGAGAGATGGCAGCGTCGATCATGGAAGCTGTGTGCAATCATCATCACTTCTTTGAAATGTTTGCTATGAGCTAAAAGCATTTAAGTAGGGAGATGGCTGCCGATGTCCGATGATGCTGGGTTTGCTGAAGGCTGAGTACAAAAACAATATTTTATTATTGACAAGTCAATTTATGGTACATGGGACCAATTTGTGTAAATATTTGTTTGTGTGTTATTAACGTAGTGTTTATTTTTATTTGTCTGACACACTGTAGTTGCTTGGAAAACAGCTAGCACTAATTTGTAGATATTTTTATATTTTTTATAGTTGTAACGTACGTAACCATGTGCACTGCCGAGTACGCATATATTAACGAAACGCCGCTAAGTAACGTTGATCGGAGTTTGTAGTGCGACACAAGTAGAACTGAATTAACATAATATAAAATAGACTGGGGGTGATTTTGATCTTTGTTTAGAGTTTACGATTGATCAGATTCATTGTTGTCAATTGCCATTGTAGCAATAAAGTTTTGTTGCGAGTAGCAATCAGCTAACTCGAGGTTTTAAGCTTGAATATAAAGTTTTGAGCGTCTTGTACGCGAACGTAGGAAAATCTGGATCAAACCGACCTCCTAGATGTGATTTGTTAGTCAGTCCAAGATATAGTGTCATGTGTGTTTTATACTGGTATTGTCTGCGGGAAATTCAGCATGGCGTCTGATTTCTGTCTTGCCGCAATAAGCCAGATTCATTCATTTTTGCGACCTCACGAGGCGTATATATGGATATGATGTTCTTGCCATTTATGAGTAAATGGGTGAGATTTGTTGCTGTTGAATCTACGAGGTTAACGGGGCCAATGGGTCAAATCGTAATTTTTTGACACGCTTGGGAACTGACAGGTGATAGTAAACGTGGAGTGGTGTGAGTAACCGCATCATGAGGCGGGTTGATCAGATAAGACGGCCGATGGTCATTTGCAGGCGGCAGAGCTTGCTGGTCTGTTCATTTTTAACATTTTGTATTCAGAAAGGAAATGATCAATTGTAAATAACATTTATGAGTAAATGGGGTGTTCCTACATCGTACTATAATCTCCAAAGCGTTAGCTTGTCGTGCATTTTTAGCCTACTTTTCACATTTTGCAAAAATGAGGAAAAAGTAGCCTTATGAGATCGGGCAAATGTGTGTCTGTCTGTCTGTCTGTCTGTCTGTCCTTCTGTCTGTCTGTCTGTCTGGCTGTGTGTGTCCCCCCCTATCAACTCCTAAACGGCTGCAGCAATCGAAACAAAATTTGGTAGGAGTAAAGATCTATACCTGAATATCTCACGGCCATATTTGAAAATGATGTCAGTGCTACCAACTGCTAAAAAATCGCAATTGAAATTTGAGCTCCATGTTGGATATCCTGGAAAGTATGAATGGGAGCTATTTCAAAATTGGCACACGTACAGATCATAATATTTCAGTTTAATTTCCAGGAGGCCAAACATGGCAGTGTTGCCAAAATGATTATAAGCCTCCTGATAGGTCCAATTTTTAAATGCATATAACTTCTTCACTATCAAGTGGAATTCAACCAAATTTCGTATGTCGTATGTGTACATAACCAGATATGACTGAGCGTATTCTTAAGACCTACCAGGGCTGCCAACTGTTAATAAATGCTCCTAATTTATTTTATCCAAATACCAATATATCAGAAAGTATGCAAGCCGACAGCTTTAAACTATGCACACGTATAGTACCTGACATTCTATATTAATTTGGAGTAACTTATATACGTCAGTGCCACCAACATGATTCTAAGCCTGCTGACAGGTCCAACTTTAAATACATGTAACTTCCATACTATCATTTGGATTTCAACCAAATTTCGTATGTGCTATGTGTACCATAACAGATATGACTATGCGTATTCTAAGGAGCAACCAGGACTGCCAACTGTTAATATGTGCTCTCCCTATTTTTGTTACCCTAATATCAATATATCAGAAAGTATGCAAGCCTATAGCTCTAAACTTTGCACACGTATAGTACCTGGCATTCTAGACGAATTTGGAGTAACTAATATATGTCAGTGCTGCCAACATGATTTTAAGCCTGCTGATAGGTCCAATTTTAAAATGCATGTAACTTCTATACTAACTAATGGATTTCATTCAAAATTGGCACAACAATAGATCATATTATTTCAGATTATTTCTGACCAATACATGCATGACATTGTTGCCAACATGATTTTACGCGCGCTGTTAGATCCAATGTTTAACTGCATGTAACGTCCATGCTATCCAGTGGACTTGAACCAAATTTTGTATTTAGTACCGTAAGAGACGGAACTAAGAATATATTCAGTCATCAGGGCTGCCAACTGTAGTGCTCTATTAGGATACATTATGCCAGGTATACAGTATTTCGAACTAATTGGAAATTTCGATATTAGCAACTTATTTTCGTCATTATTCTAGATAGGTTCATATTCTGTGGAATAATCATTGGCATGAAAAGTAGGCTGTATAATTCTTCACGGAACTTCTTGTTATTCATGTAAGTTCGTCTCAGCCGGCGAGGCTTTTGAGTGTTGGTTTTTATTTGATGTTTATGTTTCGTATCAGTGACCCGTGCAGTCACGTGCGATGCTGTCTTTTCCTTGTTTGTTGTGTTGAGCAGTTGGCCTGGCAGGCAGCTCATTTGTCAGATGCGTCATCGCACTGAGGGGGAGAATCTGGGAGATTCTTGTAAATATTAGACATTTATTTTTGTGTGTGTCAGAATTAATTTAGTTGTTTTTCTTAGAGTGTAGTGTCCTATACCCATAAATGTTGACTTGCGAGATGGAGGTTCGTGAGAACCGTGGCTGTTACCCGCTGTAAACGAACACTCATCCAAATATTCATTCCTTTAGTTAGTCAGAACGCACACATACAATTTCTGGTACGAGCCGGTGGATCAGGTATCCACAGTTTTCATTATGAGGAGTGGGTCTGAGTAACCCCTCATTTTATTATGTTATTTTTGTTATGTCAGGGAGGAGTTTGTTGTGTTATATATTCTTTTTTATGCTTAAATTCAGTCATTAAATTTGTTTACTTTACATCTTCTTCATTCTTACATAGTTGAGTGTTTTTTTATCATATGTCCCTTCATCCAGTAGAGCTGCTGTTTTGGCGAACATATTATAGCACCCGATGAACTGAGCACGACCCCGAAGAACAGATTCTTGCAGATAAACACGGCGATACAGAAGGGCTCATAGGATACAAACTGGCGCGGCCAACGATGGGGCTGTTTTACGGTGTTGTAGTGGCAAAATTGCACATGTTGGTGTAAGCGCAGTATTGGATACAAACTGGCACGCCCCGTGGTGCATTTTTGTTGCTAGTTCGCTGCTAGAACACGTTAGATGGCGTATTTGAGTAAAACTGACATGCCACAAGTGGAGGCAGAGATGACAGTGTTTAAATCACCGGAAAGTGATGTTTTTATGTAAAGTAAATGAGGCGAAGAGGATACCGCCAACTGTGTGAATTATAAATTATAATCGGGGGTTTGCAATGTAAAATACGGGTCACGTTTTTGTCTATTGAATTAAGTATTAAAGTAAAGTACGTGATACCAGGCGCCCAATGATTAACGTTAAAACTAGATTTGTTGTGAAAAGTCAAACTCCATGTATGTAATAGGAAGGCCTGTGGCTTTGAAAGACAATTAATATTTGGTTAATGTGTCTGTTGTTAAAATCAGATCGATGACGATTTATTCACTGAAGATGTGTATGGGTTAAATTAAATTGAATAAAATTTGAACTACTCGATAATGCAAGGTACTAGTGGGATTAAATGTAAAAATGAATGAACTGAGTAGGGTAAAGTGAATTAAATGTGTATTAAGAATGTATGTGTGTGTCAAAGGACATTGCTTCAAGCTATTTCCCTAATTTCTCATATAAATTGTATAAGATGTCAACGGTAGAGCAAATACAGGCGATTATTGAATGTGCCGCGAAGAGGACACAGGAGTTAATAGACACTAAATTGTCAGAACAAAGTGAATCGTTCCGGACGCAAATAAACAATAGTATGTCAGAACAAAGTGAGAAGTTAGACAGTAAAATATCTGAGCAAAGCGAGAAATTAAACAATAGTATGTCAGAACAAAGTAATTCGTTTCGAACACAATTAAACGACATTATGTTAGAACAAAGTGAAAAGTTAGACACTTAAATGTCAGAACAGAATGAGTCATTTCGGACACAATTAAACAACAGTATGGTAGAACAAAATGAATATAGTGCAGAGCAAGCGAAGTTATTACAACGTGAAATCAATGACTCTATCAATTCTCAATTACAAGCACAGAATGTTAAAAACGCGAACCAATTAGCTTCGTTAACTGCGGAAATGAAAGAACACACAAATAAACAAATGGTATTACTGGCCCTAGACGTTAGTAAAAACAACGAGAAACAATTAGATCAAATTAAGAAAATGGAAGACATTTTTAATCAAAAGCTTATCATTCTTGATGAAACGGTTTTAGGAAAATTAGCGCAAATAGAACTGGCATGTACTATGAATACGAGCGAGGTCAGGATAGCTCAGGATAAGATGGAAGGCGATTCAGTGAAATGGAGAAAAGCGGCAAGGTTATTCATAAACAATTATCAGCGGTAGATGAAAATATATCCGGCATAATTAAAGACATGGATCGACTGGAAATAAAATCAGCGGAGCAATGGAAAAACCTAGAAGCGGATCAAGATCAGTTAAAGAGTACTATTGATGAAAATAATGTGTGGTTGGAAGATAGGCTGAACCAGATAGAAAGCAATCAGGAAGACACTAAATGTCAGATTGAGGAGAAAATAGGCATAATTAAAGAGGAAATCAGGAAAGATTGGCGAAAAATGAGTAGTGATTCCAAGGAAGAGAGATTAACCATCATTAAGATAGTAGGCGAAAATCACACTCGTATTCAAGCATTAGAACAAGAAATTAAGAGTAAATTAAAAGAACAGACAGACAGGATCATTAAAGCTGAACTAAGATCGATGGGACAAACCACATTATTTAACACGGGAGTAACCAAAGATAAGGAGAATGACTCAGTTAGCCCGAAGGCAACGAGTACAGCAGGAAGTCAAGCTCAAACAGAGAGCCCATTAACTACGAACACGGACGGGTTTCGCAATAATGTCGAAGGAAGTTCAACTCCACACGAAGGTCGGCAGCACACGCAGCTTATTCAAGTAATTCGCTCGAACGAATATAAACCTCAAAAGTACACAGAAAATTCAGGGGTGACACCTAAAGCCTTTATTAAAGAAGTCGAGGACTTTTATAATGGCACTGGCGTACCCGAAGCACGTAGATTAAGAATGTTGGAGAGATTTCTTTCAGGAAATATTCTTACATGGTTTTTGAGCTTTAAATACACTTTTGGAACTATGGAGAATTTTAAGCATGCGTTTCTTCGCAAATATTGGTCCCCGGCATTGCAACAGAGTTTATGGATGGAGCTCTACTCTAGGAAGTACCAAACTACCCAGCAGACGAAGTACTCAGATTTCTTTAATAGGCAGATGCTTAAATTTCGAGATCTTGACCTCCCTCTAAATGAGGCGGATCTGTTGATGACAATAGCACGGCAATTACCGGTAAATATACAGCAGGTATTAGTTGCGGCAAATATAAATTCGGCTTTACATGCTGAACAAGTATTACGCCAAATAGATGAGACTACATCTCATAGTCATCACAGAGGAGGAAGACAACTGGAGTTAGTCAAAACAACCGAGGTTATAAAACCTACACAAGCAAATACTAGATCACAGGGTACAAATACGAGTACGTCAACACCTAGGCGAAATCAGGAAGAGATAGAAAATAGACCGTATCAGCGAAATGAAAATAATTACAACAATAGGTCATATCAAGGCAACAATAGATACCAACAGAGGGGATTCCAACAATGGCGCAACAGTCGAAGAAATGAGGGGCCTTATGGAAGATACGGCGATACAATGGAAATCAAAGAAGCAGAGATAGGAGAGACCAAAATCCAGGAGAGTCGCAAAATTACCGTAACGACTGGAATGATAGGCATGCTCAATCGCAAAGTTATCTGGAGGAGTTACACGTTAACGAAGGTGGAGAGCAAGGACGGTGGGAAAAAGCCATTGACAACATGAAAAATCCGGATACACAGACCGAGGAAGCTGGAAGTCTACTGAGACAAGAGGAACGTCTTGGGCGTGCGCGACAAAAGGATGATGGAAGTCGCAGTGGAGCTAAATAAAATTAAATGTTGATAAAGGAGACTGCCTCAGAATGCAACAGCCGGAATGTGAAGAGGAATGGATAGTAGCTCACATCCAGGAGAGGATTGCTTTGCCAGAAGATTGCCTGGAGGAGACAGTGAAACCACGGAACGATGAAATTAAACAATTACCCGTTATTTATGCAAGAATTGGTGGAATTAAAATAAGATGTTTATTGGACACAGGGTCGCAGATCAGTCTTGTATCGGAGGCTTTGGTTCGAGAGTTGGGACGGAGTCAGAATATTCCTGTGATTCCCGTACCACAACTCAAAGTGAGGGGCGTTATTCCTGAATGCACCGTACCTTATAAACGTCAGGCATACTTAGAGCTGGACATATTAGAACACACTTTTGGACACACGTTTATTATCATGGCAAAGATGAATTTCAACATTATTCTTGGTGCAAATTTTATTTGTGACTATCAAGCTGTGATAGATTTGCACAAGAACACTGTCACTTTCAAAGAGTTTGATCAATTGAAGAACGTGAGATTGCATATGGATGAAATCACTACCGGAAGGAACGTGAATTCATGGGCATTGGAAGCAATACTGGAAGACACGGAAGAGGAGGTACGAAAGGCGGAAGATGACATCATAGAAGGAGCTGTTGTGGAACTTGATGAGGAGAGTGAATCTCAAGAGATATGGTCACTATTAACAGAAGGAGATGACCGCGATGCACAATTTGAAGAGCTACTACAGGAGCGGCTCAAAGACATTCAACTTGAGGGTGAACACAGAAAACAATTGGAAGAAATTTTAAGGAAGCACAAAGCAGTATTCGATACAGTACCAGGAAAAATAGTAAATTTTAAATATTCAATGCAAATCGAGGATTGGTCACCATTCAGAAGTAAACTGTATCCCATTCCCTAAAAATATCGAGGCCAAGTAAAAATTATTATAGATGAGATGTTACAAGCTGGAGTGATAAGGAAGACGCCGACACCATATTTAAATGCGATTTTGGCAGTCACAAAACCAAATGGATCTATTAGACTTTGTTTAGATGCCAGAAATCTCAACATGAGACTTATTTTTCCTGAGTATGACAGAGCGCCAATCATCAGAGACGTATTAAAAGGCTTTAAGAACAAGAGTATTTATACATCCGTCGATCTGATTGGATCGCTTCACCATATCGAATTGGAAGAGAAGTCTCAGCTTCTCACTGGCTTCATATTCGATAATCGAACATATTGCTCTGTCGGCATGCATTTTGGAGTCAAAAGAGTGGGCTGCGCATTAATTCGAACCCTGGATCGAAATCTAACCGAGGAGGTTAAGGAAATTAGGGTGCGCTACATTGATGACATTCTGCTGGCATCCGACAACATTGAAATTCACATGCAAAACTAGATAAATTATTAGGCAACCTTAGAACTTCAAATTTCAAAATAAACATGAAGAAATCGCATTTCTTCAAGAGCGAGATATTGTATTTGCGTCACATCATTGACAAGGAGGGAGTGAAGCCAAACCCGGCTAAGATCGAGGCGATAAAGAATTTCCCTACACCTACGAGAGTCAAGCACATTCGAGCTTTCTTAGGCGTAACGGGATTCTTTAAAGAGAACTGTCCAGGTTATACCGAGACTGTAGTACCAATGCATGAAATGCTCAAAAAGAGTAATAAATGGTTATGGAATGCTGACTGTGAGAAGTCATTCCAAGCAACCAAACTACTGCTGGAAAACTGCATTAAATTAGTATATCCAGATTTCAAACACAAATTTATAATCCAAGCGGATGCTTCACTAATTGGTATAGGTGCAATGCACTACCAAGAGGATCCAGCTAACCTGCAACAACGATCATATTTGGCATTTGTAAGCCGTAGATTGCGTAAGCACGAGCGCAATTATACTGCAACGGAATTGGAATTGTTAGCAATATTTCATGCGCTCCAACAATTGAATAAGATAGTGTATGGGTACCCCATTGTTATCAGGACAGATCATAAGGCATTAACATTCTTGTTTAAGACGTCGATGGCTAGCGAACGTGTGACACATTGGTCTATCTATATTCAGCAGTATAATATTGAAATTGAACATTGCCCAGGTAAGATGAATGTAATCCCGGATGCACTCAGCAGGAACCCAGAGCCTGACAATGAAGAAACAGCGATGTTACAACACCTAGAGTTAACACCGAAGTACCATGAATTCTTGGAGGAGTTACGTGAGATCCAACGAGAGCAAGAAGCAGAACCATGGATGATGCAAATGATTCAATATTTTAGGAGACAGCTACCTACAGGAACATCTGCTTTTCGAGAAGTGAAAGCCCAAGAAGGAAGATATGTTTACCTCAACAATTTGCTGCACAAATGGATAGATAATGACGACACCAAACTACGTATATTAGTACCTGCATCTTTACAGCGAGGGCTGACCTGGCATACTCATGAAAGTTATGGACACGTGGGAATAGACAAATGCGAGTCGACCATAGGAGAGACATTTACATGGCCACGTATGACGACAACAATATGTGACGTTATTACGACTTGTGATCCTTGTCAGAGGACAAAGCCAAATAACCATTTAATGAGGCAGTATCCTAAACCACTGTTACCTCAGAAACCATATGAGCTAGTGGCGATCGATTGTTTCGGTCCGATGACATTCTGCTGGCATCCGACAACATTGAAATTCACATGCAAAACTAGATAAATTATTAGGCAACCTTAGAATTTCAAATTTCAAAATAAACCTGAAGAAATCGCATTTTTTCAAGAGCGAGATATTGCATTTGCGTCACTTCATTGACAAGGAGGGAGTGAAGCCAAACCCGGCTAAGATCGAGGCGATAAAGAATTTCCCTACACCTACGAGAGTCAAGCACATTCGAGCTTTCTTAGGCGTTACGGGATTCTTTAAAGAGAACTGTCCAGGTTATACCGAGAGTGTAGTACCAATGCATGAAATGGGTGCTCAAAAAAGTAATAAATGGTTATGGAATGCTGACTGTGAGAAGTCATTCCAAGCAACCAAACTACTGCCGGAAAACTGAATTAAATTAGGATATCCAGATTTCAAACACAAATTTATAATCCAAGCGGATGCTTCACTAATTGGTATAGGTGCAATGCTCTACCAAGAGGATCCAGCTAACCTGCAACAACGATCATATTTGGCATTTGTAAGCCGTAGATTGCGTAAGCACGAGCGCAATTATACTGTAATGGAATTGGAATTGTTAGCAATACTTCATGCGCTCCAACAATGGAAAAAGATAGTGTATGGGTACCCCATTGTTATCAGGACAGATCATAAGGCATTAACATTCTTGTTTAAGACGTCGATGGCTAGTGAACGTGTGACACATTGGTCCATCTATATTCAGCAGTTTAATATTGAAATTAAACATTGCCCAGGGAAGATGAATGTAATCCCGGATGCACTCAGCAGGAACCCAGAGCCTGACAATGAAGAAACAGCGATGGTACAACACCTAGAGTTAACACCGAAGAACCGTGAATTCTTGGAGGAGTTACGTGAGATCCAACGAGAGCAAGAAGCAGAACCATGGATGATGCAAATGATTCAATATTTTAGGAGACATCTACCTACAGGAACACCTGCTTTTCGAGAAGCGAGAGCCAAAGAAGGAAGTTATGTTTACCTAAACAATTTGCTGCACAAATGGATAGATAATGACGACACCAAACTACGTATATTAGTACCTGCATCTTTACAGCGAGGGCTGACCTGGCATACTCATGAAAGTTACGGACACGTGGTAATAGACAAATGCGAGTCGACCATAGGAGAGACATTTACATGGCCACGTATGAGGACAACAATATGTGACGTTATTACGACTTGTGATCCTTGTCAGAGGACAAAGCCAAATAACTATTTAATGAGGCAGTATCCTAAACCACTGTTACCTCAGAAACCATGTGAGCTAGTGGCGATCGATTGTTTCGGTCCGATCCCGAAAGGAAGGTTAGGATGCCGCCATTTATTAGTTTGTTTGGATGTATTCTCCAAATTTGTTGTACTGTGTCCCATTCAGAAAACAACGTCTAAGCATGTTTTCAGCCGCGAGTCATTCCAACCCTTGGAAAACCAGAATTTAGTTAATCGGACCATGGTAGCTATTTTACGAGCGCCGAATTCAAGAAAGGTATGGAGGACATGGGTGTAAAACACATCTTAAGTAGTATCCGCAACTCTCAAGGAAATCCTAGCGAGCGCGCAATCAAATGCGTAACATTTTACTTGAGAATATTCATTCCCAATGAACATCACAATGGGTAGACAGAATTAGGGATATAGAAACATGCATGAATTCTACAAGGCATGAGTCGACAGGACAGATTCCTATGGTTTTACAAAAGAACGAATATCCGGAGAGATCGTGGAAAAATATCATAAACTGCCCACAAGATCCTATGATAGCACATGACTTAAGAATAGAGAGAACGAGAGTACATATGAGAAAACAGGTAGATCGCAGGTTGCGGCGAGTAAGAAACAAGAGGTTTCACCGGGAACTTGAATTAAATTAGCTTGTTTTGGTACGTCGCCCGGCAACATCTGATCCAGAGAAGAAGATCTTCAGTAAATTTCGTGAAAAGTCTGTGGGACCCTATTCTATAGTGAGAAATATGGGGAAAAATGCGTAAAGAGTAAAGGAACTAAGTACAGATACAATGTCTGTCTACAATAGCGCCAACTTAAAACTTTATAGAACAAGCGAACCTTGGGAGCGCCGAAATAATGATACAGTTTGAGTATATGGACGTCCTATGACATCCAAGTGTACGGGGGTCACTTGTTTACGTAAGAAGAAGGCGGAAGTGCGATCCGTGTTGACAAACTTTAAGGAGCAGAGCAGCAGTGATGACACACAGCGAGCGAGAGAGAGGGATATATAAGACAAGCGAAGAAATTGCCTCAGGCATCCGCCCAGCAAGCACTCAGGCTGAAATGTTGTAATACAAGCAGGAAGTAAAACGAGTATGAATGGCACTCAAGACAGGAGCGACTAGGCAAGGCAGTAGAAAGGGGTTGAGTTTCTGAAATGAACAAATTGGCGTAGGGAAGTTGTATAAAAAATCGACTCTATGCTATGTTCGATTTTTTGAAAGTGGAGGAGTCG
Source organism: Meconema thalassinum (assembly GCA_946902985.2). Lineage (NCBI taxonomy): Eukaryota > Metazoa > Arthropoda > Insecta > Orthoptera > Tettigoniidae > Meconema > Meconema thalassinum. The sequence continues at coordinate 2,060,867,372 of OX336388.2, read as the reverse complement.
TGAACCCTTTATACTCTGATAGTATAAATGATTCTCTGTTTTATTTCTGCAATATTTAATATTTCTACCAGTATCATGAAAACCAGACAGAAATGGTGAAACTATAAGCATTGGTTGGAAACAGTAAGAATATACATGGGTGCAGGGAGACAAAGCTTAATCGCTAGTGGAATTTGTGGAAGGAACCCAGCATACCGATGAATCAGAACGCAGGTGCTGGCTGGCTTAGAATAGGAAGATGCGAGATGACACATGCGTTTGATATTTTTCTTGTTCTGTTTCGCGCCTAGCGAAAAGAAAAGCAATAATATGAGAGGCTGATTGATCAACTAGACACACCTACAGGGCGAGGTGCTGTAAGAAAAATCACGAGGTCTACGTGAGTGCCAACCAATTGGAGAAGAATGCTACTTTAACGCGGGACACCTGGCGTCACGCTCAAGAGCTCGGATTACGGCGGGAAAATGGACACAGATTATCCCTACGATCGATTCTCGAATAAATTAGTATGACTTTTACCTGCGCATTTCTACGAGTTTAATGATGTTTATTACAAGCCTGTAAGACAATTATTATGGAAACAATTTTTACCTTTCCCTCTCCATAGGCTCTCAGTGAACGATTCATATACAAGTGGCGTGAGAAGCCACGAAGACTGACTTTTATTTGTGCGTCTGAGGACGTAACGTTGATTTTTATTTGTGCGTCTGAGGACGTAACGTTGACTTTTATTAGTGTGTCGGAAGACACAGGCTGACATTATTTTGTGTGTCATGAGGACACAGATTTTATTTAGCAAAATGTATTATAAATTCAGGGTTTGATAGCTAGTCACTGTACTATTTTGTAGGGCCAGTATCTTCGACAATTCGCCAATAGACTGTTTTTGGAGAACTGAGTACCCAAATAAGGTGAATTTAGTAGACAGAAATCGAGTGTGTATTAATTTGACAAACATATTTGTATCAGCACGAGAGATGGCAGCGTCGATCATGGAAGCTGTGTGCAATCATCATCACTTCGTTGAAATGTTTGCGATGAGCTGAAAGCATTTAAGTAGGGAGATGGCTGCCGATGTCCGATGATGCTGAGTTTGCTGAAGGATGAGTACAAAAATAATATTTTATTATTGACAAGTCAATTTATGGTATATGGGACCGATTTGTGTAAATATTTGTTTGTGTGTTATTTACGTAGTGTTTATTTTTATTTGTCTGACACACTGTAGTTGCTTGGAAAACAGCTAGCACTAATTTGTAGATATTTTTTAGCCTACTTTTCACATTTTGCAAAAATGGGGAAAAAGTAGACTTATGAGTTCGATCCAGGAAAATGTGTGTCTGTCTGTCTGTCTGTCTGTCTGTCCATCTGTCTGTCTGGCTGTGTGTGTGTCCCCCCCTACCAACTCCTAAACGGCTGCAGCAATCCAAACCAAATTTAGTATGAGTAAAGATGTATACCGGAATATCTCACGTCCATATTTGAAAATGATGTCAGTGCTACCAACTGCTGAAAAAACGCACTAGAAATTTGAGCTCCATGTTGGATATCTTGGAAGGTATGGATAGGAGCTCTTCCAAAATTGGCACACATGTAGATAATAATATTTCATTTTAATTTCCATGAGGCCAAATATGACAGTGTTGCCAAAATAATTTTAAGCCTTCTGATTGGTCCAATTTTTAAATGCATATAACTTCTAAACTATCAATTGAATTTCAACCAAAGTTTGTATGTAATATGTGCACATAAACAGATATGACTGAGCGTATTCTTAAGAGCCACCAGGGCTACCAACTGTTAATAATTGCTCTTTATATATTTTTTTCCAAATACCAATATATCAGAAAGTATGCAAGCCGACAGCTTTTAAACTATGCACACGTATAGTTCCTGACATTTTAGATTAATTTGGAGTAATTTATATACTTCAGTTCTACCAACATGATTCTGAGCCTGCTGATAGGACCAATTTTTAAATACATGTAACTTCTATACTATCAGTTGGATTTCAACCAAATTTTGTATGTGCTATGTGTAACGTAACATATATGACTATAAGTATTCTTAAGAGTAATCAGGGCTGCCAACTGTTAATAAATGTTGTCTATATATTTTTTACCCTAATATCAATTTATCAGAAAGTATGCAAGCCAACAGCTCTATATTTTGCACATGTATAGCACCTGACACTCTGGATTAATTTGGAGTAATTAATATAAGTCAGTGCTGCCAACATGATTCTATGCTTGCTGATAGGTCTTATTTTAAATTACATGTAATTTCTATACTAACAAATGGATTTCATCCAAAATTGGCACAACAAGATATCATAACATTTCCGATTATTTCTAACCAGCACACGCATTGTTGCCAAAATGCTTTTACGCGTCTAACTGCATGGAACGTCCATTGGACTTCACCCAAATTTTGTATTCTGTACCTTAACAGATGGAACTAAGAATATATTCAGTCACCAGGGCTGCCAACTGTAGTGCTCTATTAGGCTACATTATACCAGGAATATTTCGAACTAATTAGACATTTCGATATTACCAACTTAATTTCGTCATTATTCTAGATAGGTTCATATACTGCAGAATAATCATTGGCATGCAAAGTAGGCTCTTTAGTTCGTCACGGAACTTCTTGTTTTTATATTTTTATAGTTGTAACGTACGTAAATATGTGCACTGCCGAGTACGCATATGTTAACGTAACGCCGCTATGTAACGTTGATCGGAGTTTGTAGTGCGACACAAGTAGAACTGAATTAACATTATATAAAATAAACTGGGGGTGATTTTCGTCTTTGTGTAGAGTTTACAATTGATCAGATTCATTGTTGTCAATTGCCATTGTTGCAATATAGTTTTGTTGCGAGTAGCAATCAGCTAACTCGAGGTTTTAAGCTTGAAAATAATGTTTGGAGCGTCTTGTACGCGAACGTAGGAAAATCTGGATCAAACCGACCTCCTAGATGTGATTTGTTAGTCAGTCCAAGATATAGTGTCATGTGTGTTTTATACTGGAATTGTCTGAGGGAAATTCAGCATGGCGTCTGATTTCTGTCTTGCCGCAATAAGCCAGATTCATTCATTTTTGCGACCTCACGAGGCGTATATATGGATATGATGTTCTTGCCATTTATGAGTAAATGGGTGAGATTTGTTGCTGTTGAATCTACGAGGTTAACGAGGGCAATGGGTCAAATCGTTATTTTTAGACACGCTTGGGAACTGTCTGGTGATCGTAAATGTGGAGTGGTGTGAGTAACCGCATCTTGAGGCGGGTTGATCAGATAAGACGGCCGATGGTCATTAGCAGGGGGCAGAGCTTGCTGGCCTGTTCATTTTTAACATTTTGTATTCAGAAAGGAAATGATCAATTGTAAATAACATTTATGAGTAAATGGGGTGTTGTCTACATCGTACTATAATCTCCAAAGCGTTGGCTTGTCGTGCATTTTTATTCATGTAAGTTCGTCTCAGCCGGCGAGGCTTTTGAGTGTTGGTTTTTATTTCATGTTTATGTTTCGTATCAGTGACCCGTGCAGTCACGTGCGATGCTGTCTTTTTCTTGTTTGTTGTGTTGAGCAGTTGGCCTGGCAGGCAGCTCATTTGTCAGATGCGTCATCGCACTGAGGGGGAGAATCTGGGAGATTCTTGTAAATATTAGACATTTATTTTTTGTGTGTGTCAGAATTAATTTAGTTGTTTTTCTTAGAGTGTAGTGTCCTATACCCATAAATGTTGACTTGCGAGATGGAGGTTCGTGAGCACCGTGGCTGTTACCCGCTGTAAACGAACACTCATCCAAATACTCATTCCTTTAGTTAGTCAGAACGCACACATACAATTTCTGGTACGAGCCGGTGGATCAGGTATCCACAGTTTTCATTATGAGGAGTGGGTCTGAGTAACCCCTCATTTTATTATGTTATTTTTGTTATGTCAGGGAGGAGATTGTTGTGTTATATTTTCTTTGTTTATGCTTAAATTCAGTCATTAAATTTTTTTACTTTACATCTTCTTCATTCTTACTTAGTTGAGTGTTTTTTTTATCATATGACCCTTCATCCAGTAGAGCTGCTCTTTTGGCGCATATATTATAGCACCCGATGAACTGAGCACGACCCCGAAGAACAGATTCTTGCAGATAAACACGGCGATACTGAAGGGCTCAATATATATATACTAGCTGAAGTACCCGTTCTTCGAACGGCTTTTAGTAGTCTACTTGCTGGCCTAAATCATTAATAAATATAATCACACATTCCTAATGTAGTTATGTTATTTCCATGTTACCAACTACATGTGTAGACTAAATGCATTTTCACTCACCAAATTAGTAATCAGAGGTAGGAACGTGAAAATCCTTAGCCTGCTTTCAGTCGACCGACCGGGTCAGGGAATGGAATGAATGAAATCCCCATCTAACAGCGAGGATATGAACTGTGCCGGCTGCCAAAGCCTGTCGCACTCCCCTGGGGCAATGATTAAATGAATGACGCTTGAAATGAAATGATAGTGGAGATTGTTTCTGGAATGAAAATGTGACAGGGAAAACCGGAGTACCTGGAGAAAAGCCTGTTTCATCCGCTTTGTAGGTGAGAAAGTGCGTTTAAGTATTGGAAATAAATATCAGCTTATATGTAGTAAAAGTTAAATAACCTGTCTTAAATATTGAACACCTATCGTTTAACGTCTTCATACTATATTTAAACATATAATCATTATGCTAAAAATACATCAAACTTGATAGCAATTATCATATCCGCAATAAGTAATATCGCGGAAAGTACGTACCATGTCATGATAAAGAGTAGCAGTACGGAACACACTTCAATCATCCCAAGTAATAATAACTAAAACTAATTAATCACAGAAATTTTTTCTAAGTTTATGCCGTGTCTTGTGCGAGATTACGCCTAGTAACTCCGAGATGGTTCATCAGCCGGCCTTGTGGTCTATTTGCGGACTACCAATGGAGTAGCAAACTGTGCGATACCTCAATTCTTATTTAGAACACTTTACTGCGAGTGCTAAAGTATAAAACAGACTTTCACCTCCTATAAAGGCTTCCAAAATGATTGTATATTCAATTTCAGGGCCAAGCAATTCAAACTCAGCAAGTTTTCTAGGTTTACGCCGTCCTTGGTGCATTTTTTTTTATTGGCCGCGAAAGTCAAAATACATACTTTATTGAAATAATGTTGCCCACTTCTGCAGTAAGATTAATATGAACACTAAATAAACTAATGTGACAGTAGATAGCCTTCGATACATTCGTCTACGAATTTGGGTTTCTGATCATGGTAAGAAACGACAAAAAGCAGATTAATATTGGCAACTGAAATATTCATTTAAGGAAGAACAAATCGATAAAAGTATGAAAGCATACCGTGCAAAGTAGAAAGCCCTATAACATTGTGAACAGCGTAAAGATCCAAATACTCACATACAATAACCGGCAAAAGAGTATAAAATTAGACTAAAATCACTTCTAGTTTCGGACCCAGCAAACTATCTCTATAAATAAAACAGTTCATGTAGAGACCAACATAGACTAACATCTCTCGGCGTTGACCGTGTTTTATAAGACATATTTAGGTTTAATTCGCTAACCGTCGGAGATACACGAAAATTGATAAGGACCTTCCGGATAGAAAATTAAATTCTATTTCTTAGCGTTCTCTTTTATTTAAAATGGAAGTTTGAAAATAGTCGCCATTTTTAAATAGTGCAAAACATCGAAATCAAAATTAGCCTATATGTAAGCTTGGTAAATCAGCTACTTCCATGCAAAATTTCATTTAAATCGAACCAGTGGTTCTTGTGTTATTGAGTAACACACATACAGACAGACAACAGACAGAAAGACACCCACCATCTCATTTTTAGCCTATTTTCAATTTTGAAAAAATAGGCTTATGAGATCACCTTTTGTCCGTGTGTGTGTGCGTGTGTGTGTGTGTGTGTGTGTGTGTGTGTGTGTGTGTGTGTGTGTGTGTGATTCGTGTGTGTGTGTCCCCCTAATAAAATCTAAACGGCAGGAGCAATTTCAATGAAACTCGGAAAGTTCATAGCACTATTCCCGGCGACCTCGACCGTGCCCTTCAAATTTTGTTACGACTCACCAATCCAACATGGCGGCTGTGCGAAATATTTCACCAGCATTCAATATCTCCGAAACTATTACAGATATTACCCTGACATTTTATATGGTGATAGAGGGAACTGCTATAAGTTCACTTATGTGACTTTTGAAAACCTGGTAACTACAAAACCAACATGGAGGCCAAGCGAATTTGCGACTTTTAAATAGACGTTTCTCGTGATTTGACCAACCAAACGCAATGAAACTTGGTACAGCATATGGTTATATACATTGTAATGCACCGACATCTAACTTCGTTCAATTGTTTACATAATCACAAGATGGCGGATGTGCGAAATATTTCACCGGCATTCTATATCTCTGAAACTATTAGCGGTATCTCCCTAAAATTTTGTACGGAGATAAAGGGCACTACTGGAAGTCCATCTATAAGACTTTCAAAAACCGGTTAAATACAAAACGAACATGGCGGCCAAGCGAATTTGAAAATTTTAAATAGACCTTTCTCGCGATTTAATGTTCCAAGCGCACTGAAACCTGGTACAGGAAATATTTATACACATTGTAATCCACTGGTATCTAATTTAGTTCAATTGTTTACATAACCTCAAGATGGCGGCAGTGCGAATTTTAAAATTACGTTTTTATTTCTTGTGATGTAGTCATGCGATCGAAGTGAAAGTTTGAATAATGAACCTACGCAATAATTTTCCTTTAATGGTACATGACTCTATGGCCTATACATTTAACAATCCAACATGGCGACCATTCGAAATATTTAGACGATACTGAATATCTACGAATCTATTTTAGCAATCAAACTACATTTTTTAATGTTCATAGGGGCTATGAACTGAAGTTTACCTATAGGACTTTAAATAACCTGGTGATCACAAATCCAACATGGCGGTGACGCGAATTATAAATATTCACATGGACGTTTCTCGCAATTTAACCATCCGAGTGCAGTGAAACTTGGTACAGTAAATCCTTATACGAATGTTAATCCACTGGCATCTAATTTATTTCAATTGTTTCCATAACCTCAAGATGGCAGCTGTGAAAAAATTTAAAATCTCCTTGTTTTTTCTTGTGTCCTAATTTTGCGATTGAAGTTTGAATACTACACGTTCACAATAATCTACATGTAACAGTACATAACTCTAGGACCTACATATATAAAATCCAACATGGCGACCATCCGAAATATTTAGTCGGTTCTTAATATCTACGAATCTATTACAGCAATCAAACAGAAATTGTGTATGTTGATAGTGGCAATTAACATAAGTAGGATATATGAAAATAGGCTGTATAGTTCTTCACGGAACTACTTGTTTTATAATTTCGAAATCATTTTTCTCATCCCTTGGCGTAATGGTGGGTCATATCAAAAATTCTTTCAGACAAAAGTTTTAGGTAATTATTAGGGGAATATTGTCCATTTTGTACGGTTTCGATATTGTGCCTATTAAGAGAGAGATGATTAATGTTTCCCGAAAAACCCACTTTTTCCCACCCCTTTGCTCAATGGTTAGTGCTATATAAAAACTCTTCAAACATAAATTTTTGGGCTTTATCCGACACATAGTATGAACTTTGAACGGATTCGATATTTCACATATTAAGAGAGTTATAGCAATATTTCACTTTTTTGAAAAAAGCCCCCCATTTTCACCCCCTTCGACTGTTTTAGCCCAGTAACGAACTCGACCGAGATTTTATAGGTATACATATTCGGAAAAAAAATCAAAGTGATTAGTGCAACATTACGGCAGTTATCGTGTTCACAAGAAACTGATATACATATATACATATATATACAGTATATATATACATACATAAATTATATATAAACTTTTGAACTGACGGCGGTTTTGGGGTCTCGGGGATGTGAAACGCGAAGATATGTCGAAATTTTCCGGAAGTCGAAACATGGTACCCATTGCAATAGTTAGCTTTCTAATGAAATCTACCTAAAAGCGCACGGACGTCGGGTATATTTTTCGACATTTTCACTGAAATCGTTACTGCTTGGCTTCCTTTGATCATAAAAAATATAATTTCTACAGAAACCTTCCTCGAGATATCCTTTACAGAATGGTGAAAACCGCATCAAAATCCATCCAGGGGTTCTCGAGATTACCCGCGACATCCAAAAATCGGGGACTTAGTAGAGATAATCACATGTAATTTATTTCAGGTTATTTTTTTTCCACATATTCCAGTAATTAGAATGATTAAGTGTTGACCGACTGAAAATTACAATATCAATTGTTAAACAGGCAACACTGCGAAATAGCTTCAACGCTTTCTATACGCAGGTATTCCCTCGTAATGCCGGAAGTTACCGCAACAGCGCCTTTCCATCTGAGACTTGAAAATGTCGCGCAGTCGGAATGCGGCCGCAAGAGTTGAATGGACTAAAACGCACCTGCCCAGATAGCAGGATATTCGGGTTTGAATCCCGTTTGCAGTCACATTTTCAAATTTTATTCAACAGATATATATGACCGCTCCAAAAAGAGCGATATCCTAAAGCCATGCCAATACCCTGTCTAGTGTTAGTGACTGACAGTTATGGTGTTTCAAGCCATTTTTAGCCTATTTTCAATTTTGAAAAAATAGGCTTATGAGATCACCTTTTGTCCGTGTGTGTGTGCGTGTGTGTGTGTGTGTGTGTGTGTGTGTGTGTGTGATTCGTGTGTGTGTGTCCCCCTAATAAAATCTAAACGGATGGAGCGATTTTAATGAAACTCGGAAAGTTCATAGCATTATTTCCGGCGACCTCGACCGTTCCCTTCAAATTTTGTTACGACTCACCAATCCAACATGGCGGCTGTGCGAAATATTTAACCAGCATTCAATATCTCCGAAACTATTACAGATATTACCCTGACATTTTCTATGGTGATAGACGGAACTACTATAAGTTCACTTATGTGACTTTTGAAAATCTGGTAACTACAAAACCAACATGGCGGCCAAGCAAAGTTGCGACATTTAAATAGACGTTTCTCGCGATTTGACCAACCAAACGCAATGAAACTTGGTACAGTATATGTTTATATACATTGTAATGCACCGACATCTAACTTCGTTCAATTGTTTACATAATCACAAGATGGCGGATGTGCGAAATATTTCACCGGCATTCTATATCTCTGAAACTATTAGCGGTAAAACCCTGAAATTTTGTACGGAGATAAAGGGCACTACTGGAAGTCCATCTATAAGACTTTCAAAAACCGGTTAACTACAAAACGAACATGGCGGCCAAGCGAATTTGAAAATTTTAAAAAGACCTTTCTCGCGATGTAATGTTCCAAGCGCACTGAAACCTGGCACAGGAAATATTTATACACATTGTAATCCACTGGTATCTAATTTAGTTCAATTGTTTACATAACCTCAAGATGGCGGTAGTGCGAATTTTAAAATTAAGATTTTATTTATTGTGATGTAGTCATGCGATCGAAGTGAAAGTTTGAATAATGAACCTACGCAATAATTTTCCTTTAATGGTACATGACTCTATGGCCTATACATTTAACAATCCAACATGGCGACCATCCGAAATATTTAGAAGATACTGAATATCTACGAATCTATTTTAGCAATCAAACTGCATTTTTAATGTTCATAGGGGCTATGAACTTAAGTTCACCTATAGGACTTTAAATAACCTGGTGATCACAAATCCAACATGGCGGTGACGCGAATTATAAATATTCACATGGACGTTTCTCGCAATTTAACCATCCGCGTGCAGTGAAACTTGGTACAGTAAATCCTTATACGAATGTTAATCCACGGACATCTAATTTATTTCAATTGTTTCCATAACCTCAAGATGGCAGCTGTGCAAAATTTTAAAATCTCCTTGTTTTTTCTTGTGTCCTAATTATGCGATTGAAGTTTGAATACTACACGTTCACAATAATCTGCATGTAACAGTGCATAACTCTAGGACCAACATATATAAAATCCAACATGGCGACCATCCGAAATATTTAGTCGGTTCTCAATATCTACGAATCTATTACAGCAATCAAACTGAAATTGTGTATGTTGATAGTGGCAATTAACATAAGTAGGATATATGAAAATAGGCTGTATAGTTCTTCACGGAACTACTTGTTATATATTACAATGATATGTGTAGTGTGATATAAGGGTTATAATTTGCACTTTGGGATGGGGATTTTCTGAACGTGTCTGGGATAATCACGTAATTTGTCGCAGTTACGATAAATTACATGATATTCCGAGGCGAATGTAACCTGTTTTAAGGGGGGTTTTACGCCACTGACACAAGTCAGATGGTCGCCATATATGTGAAATCAACGCGGCAGATATAGGGTCAAGTTTGTAAATTGTTAATTTTATTATTATTATTGTTAATTTTTTTAAAATTTCGGAGCTTCAAATATTTTGGAATCAATAGATAGATTTTTATATTATAGAAAATACGATCTATTTAATATTTTAAAATTACGCGACGTGAGTATACGAGAATACGGAAGGCTAGGTTTTTTATTCATTTAGGGTTTTGAGAGGGTTTGGTACATCTTGGATTCTACGGTCTAAATATAGAAACGCTACTCAATAACAAGTTGCGCAAGGAACTTTAGGGAACAGTTCTCACTGTGAAAACGTGAATTAGTGGAACGGAAATCTCGCCCGGGAAAACCAACTTGAAGAACGAAGAGGAGGGAGACTTGGAGGGCTTGGCCAATCACGAGAAGAGGCGGGGCTCGTCGAATCGGAGAAGAACATGGAATAGGAGCGCTGATTGGCGGTCGCAGTCTCACGTCTTCATCTGAAAAAAAAACGGAAGTTGTTGGAACAGTTGTCGCGGGATATAAGTACCCGGGCAAGCAACGAGAAAGGTGTTCATATACTATCACGATGTGTTAAGTTCATATCGGTATTACGGCGACGTGTAGGGTGCAGTCAGTTACGGGAATCTCTCCGTGTGTTCATTCGTCTTCGGACAATATAATTTCGTTCCATGGTAAACATTAAGTACTTTTCGCTGAGATATTCAATGGCAACTATTAGTCATGAATACGACGTTTTCTGTAGTGACGCTGCAGGCAACGTAGGCGCGGCTAACGGATTCTGATCCACCGCTCCAGCACATTTCGAACGTTCGCATTATTCGTCGCTTCGCCGCTAAACAAGAAGAAGATGTCTTGCCATGAGGTTCTTCAAAACGCTTTCATCATGGGGGACGAAGAACTCTGTATGTTTGCTGGTGAGCCAACTGTCGCCTCATATTCAAGCTCTCAATTTTCTTGCTCTTAATAATTTTATTTAAATTCAGTAAATTCATAGGTTTGCATTTTAAGTAAATTTCATACTTCCAATTCTCATACATTCATGTGGTATTTTAATTATTTTCTAAAGCTCTCTTTCGTATTTCTCATGATTACCGCAATGCCAATTTTGGTTATTAAATTATTTTATTCAGATGAAGCCTTTCTTTCCAGTAGCTAGAAATATATTTAAGCCAAGCCTTTCTTCCACACAAATGATTCTAGTGTTGAAGGTGGAATCTTGCCACGGCCTGATTTTAGGAGTTCTCGAGTGTTTCTTAATAGCTAGTTATTTCATTATACATTTTTAGGGTACAGCTTTATGTTGTATCCCAATGGCGCCCAACTAAATTATCTAATAAACTCTGTAAGCATCTTTGCAAAACATATAACGTTTTCATTCATTGTAGGCCATATTCCATTTTATGTTACAAGAGAGTAACTTGTGTTGGTTCAAGCAAACTCCCAAAGGAGAACACGTTACACTTGTCCCCCAACCGTGAGGTCAATAGTGGAAAGCATTACACTCTATCTTCAATACATCGCCTACTATAAGTGTTTTTGCGTTTTCATTTCTTCCAACAATCTCCATTCAGTTACTGAGGCGACAGTTTACGAGCTAGCTAGGGGCGAGTCTATCACCCCAGGTACAGCTTAGCTAGAGGATGAACTTATTGCCTCAGATACAGCCAGCAGCAAACTGTCGAGTCGTGTTGATTTAAAAACTTTAGAGAAGAGTGGTTGTGTTTGGAGTTTCCCTGGAAGTGCAACTCGACTTTTCTGCACTTCGCCTGTGAAAAATTCACAGTCAAGTTTAGATTGGACGGAAGAGGGATTTGTGTTTCATGCACCTCGCCATTCTTAAATTACGTCTGACAAGGATGTGTTGCACATGCATCTCCATGATAATATAGTTTATAGTCCAGTCATTGATTTTAACCCATCATGCCGAGACGTAAAACGGATATTGGTCGTCGTTCATTGACATTGGAAAAAAAGCGCTTATCACGTAATGCATTCATAACTGTTCCCGGGTGAAGCCGGGTCGGGGGTGATAGTGATAATATAATGAATAGACCAGTCAGTGATTTTAACCCATCATGTCGAGTCGTAAAACCGATAATGGTCGTTGTTCATTGACATTTAAAAAAAAAAAAAAAAGCGCTTTTCACGTAGGCCTAATGCATTCATAACTGTTGCCGGGCGAAGCTGGGTCGGGTTGCTAGTATCTTATGTAATACTCGTCATGTAAGGACATAAAATACTTGTATTCCCACCTAATGTAATTGGGTACAATTTGTGTTGACTGACTGGAAAGCTTTCTTTAATGTAATATGGGCATGCTTAATTAATTAATTAATTAATTAATTATTGTACCATACTTTAATTTGCATGAATATAAAGAATACAACACTGCAATAACACAAAACACGTATGACTCACATGATGCGAGTGAGCTGCTTGGCATAGTCGCCCAGCGACAGCGAAGGCTCGTGAGGACACACTCATCTACTCGGGCAGCATGTTCTGTATAGGGTCCCGAAGTTTTCAGCACACAATGCACATAACAACCGAGGAGTAAAACTACCGCACGGTCAATACTGTTCAGTTGAGGGGGTTGCAGGCTATATGTGGGGAGAGTCACCCATTTAGGGGTAATAATAATAATAATATCGTATGGCCTCGAGTGCCGAGTGGGAGCTTTGTTATTTGACGCTCAGAGGGCAGCTTGCATGTCGAATTTTGACCTTCCTTGGAACGCTATGAAAGTCAAGGATGTTAGATATATTTTTAGTAGCGAAAGGAGGAACCTTTTTTGTGTTGGCGGAAAATCCCAAGATTAATTTTGCCATTATGAACACGGCCTACTGAATTCAAATGGGTTCTTTAACATGCCAACAATGTATGACATGCATGCCGTGGTTTTTGTCCCCTTTCAAAAAATCACTTACCACGGCCAGGAGCGAACCAGCAAGCTTGGGGTAGGAAATCCGACATGATAAACACTCACCAGCTAACCCATTCAGTGGTGATGAAGATAGTAGGACTGTTGATGAAGCAATGTAGGACCCGTGTAAAGCGGTTTCAGGTCGATCGAATCGGATGGATGATCTGGAGAATGTTGAAAGACGTATCCTCAGAAAAATTCATGGACCGAAATTGATCCCAGATGGATCCTACTGACAGAAAGCAAATTCCGAACTGTATCAACGGTTGGAAACGGCCAATAACCAGCATGCGACGAAGGCGGGCACCTTCTAGGAATGTACAACAACTGACTTACCAAGTGGATCTTCTCCTTGATTAACAGTTACAAGACTCAATGAAGTCCTAAAAGACTTGTATTCCGCGAGGATTTTTGACCTTGATGTCCAACAACGTTCCAAATTTGCTGATAAGGTTAACTCTTGGTCCCCACCACCAAGGTGCCTACTGTCGACCAAAGTATTATGTGCACTCGAGTTTGAAGGTAGTTTGAGAAGTAACCAATAGACCTACATAAAATCCAATGACATCATCATTTTCGTCGTTCTATTTTACGTTAGTTCATGTAGGTTTGGAAATTTTAATTTATATTTTAATATTTTTTATCTCAGTTGGAACACAAAAAGTGCACGTTTTTAAGCGTGTTTCAACCATGCGTCACATTTAAGAATTATTATCTCAAAAACTCGTCATCAGATCGAATCCAAATTTTAACACAATATGCATTAGAATGTTGTATAGCTGGTTTATTAATTTCAAAATTGTGTGTGTCCAAGAAACAAAGTTGTTATCATTTTTGTAAGGTAACTCTTTCTCGGCTCGGGGTGGTTTGAAATGGTGCCTACACGCATCATGGCGCGTCTCGCTCGGAAGTGAAGGGCTCAATCTCAACAACGCTGTACAGGTTTTCCCGGAGCGGCTAGTTGGTGAACCATGTGTTATTTCCTCGTACAAATACAAACCGATATAAAATAATTAAATTAATTTACGTATTTCACAGCCATACAGCATAACATTTTGATGTATAACGATTACAACGCAACCAAGAACTACGTTTTCCAACCACCCCGAGCCGAGAAAAAGTTACCTTATAACAATGATAACAACTTTGTTTCTTGGACACACAAAATTGTGAAATTAATATACCTGTTATACAATATTCCAATGTATATTGTGTCAAAATTTGGATTCGATCTGATGACGGGCTTTTGAGATAATAATTCTTAAATGAGATGCATGGTTGAAACACGCTTAAAAACGTGCACTTTTTGTGTTCCAACTGCGATAAAAAATATTAAAATATAAATTAAAAAATCCAAACCTACATGAACTAACGTAAAATAGAACGACAAAAATGTTGATGGTATTGGATTTTATGTAGGTCTATTGGTTACTTCACAAACAACCTTCAAACTCGAGTACACATAATATTTTGGTCGACAGTGTATGTCTACCCCTTATTATTCCCGTTTTCCAACGGGGTCGGGGATGAGATGCGATGGAAGTCTTTGTGGCGATGGTTTTTACGGCCGGTTGCCCTTCCTGACGCCAACCTCATGAGAGGAGTTAATGAGAGATGAAATGAATGATGGTGAATGAAACTGGGCAAGGATGGGGAAGGAAGAGGCCGTGGCCTGTCAGAAGGTACCGTCCCAGCATTTGCCTGGTGTTGAAAATGGGGAAACCCCGGAAAACCATTTCAAGGACGGCCGACGGTGGGGCTCGAACCCACGCGTCTACCGAGTCAGCAGAGAGCTTGGCCCCATGACCTAATGCTGCGCTTTAGCGAGCGCAGCCACTACTGTCGACCGCGATGAGGAGCTCCAATAAGTCTGGAGTTCAGTGTTCGAATCCCGCGTTGACAGCGACTGTCCCGAGTATGACTTTTCCCGATTTTTCCACACTCCCTCCAGACAAATGCCTGATAAGTAAGTTACTTTAATAACTCAGGGAACCTACCCCATTCCCGACCCCCTTAATTACATTTACACACACTACCACAGTCACCACTTTTGATCGACAGTATGTGTAAGAAACCCGTCTCACAGGAGAGAAAGGAAAAGCTATCAGCCGGGCTCAAGAGATATTGGGAACGGAAAAGAGCATCGAAGAAGCACTCCTTAGTGGACTTAAATCAATAATAATAACCATGTAACAAAACAGCGTAGGAGACAATATTATGGAGCTTTGAGAGGTAAAAGAATAACAAAAATACCTTCTTTTACAACAAAACAGGGAATATTATACTGAGGTAAAGTGACTAAATATCGTCCCCCTAAGCAAACTCTTCAATTCTGAACATTTTGCTTGAGTTAGAAATAATTAAAAAACTGATTTAAGCAACTCATCACTAAACCTAATAGTATTGCTGGTTTGAAAATGAAAATCCACAGCCTGCTTCCAGTCGAGCGACTGGGTCTGGGAATGGAATGAATGATCCCCCCATTTAGCGACGAGGATATTGAACTGTGCCGGCTGCCGAAGCCTGTCGCACTCCCCTGGGGCAATGATTAAATAAATGACAGCTGAAATGAAATGATAGTGGAGAGTGCTGTTGGAATTAAATTGTGACAGGGAAAACCCGAGTACCCGGTGAAAACCCTGTCTGCCTCCGCTTTGCCCCTGTACAAATCTCACATGGAGTGACCGGGATATGAACCACGGACCCAGCGGTAAGAGGCCGGCATGCTGCCGCCTAAGCCACGGAGGCTGTTATTGCTGCTGCGGTACTGCTAAATAAATATTTACTATCCAATAACAATAAATAATCAAACGAACGCAAATTTTGATTTTTCAAAAAAGTTATCGTAATTCTGCCAGCCCCCCCCCCCCCCTATCAAGTTATTATTGTATCGAAAATTATTGTAACAGTCTTAAGATCCTTTATAATACATGTATTGAGGTATATATATTATGTTGATGAACATTTTCTTTTTTTACACAGAAGTTACCTAACCAGACAAAAAGCACGGAAAAACTTCGAGGGTGACTGAGGTGGGAATATAACACACCTCTTCTCAATTTGGCCTCACGTTGCTGAATGTACCCTGTTCCAGCTCTAAGTCAAGAATTACATTTGAGAAACGCAAAGGGGATGAATTTAGGTCTCCAGTTATAAAAGTGACAGTCAGTCTGAAATACTAGACTTTGTATCATTTTAAATGTTACAAATGCTGAAATATGCTAGAAAGGATGAAGGCTTCTCGCTCCGCTCGAAGCCAAAGACTCATGACATGTTAGAAAATTATCTGCATAATACTTATCTTGCTTATCTTGATTCAAATTACTCGCGAACGGCAAGTGCAAACCAAGGGCAAAGCAAGGTCAAGCGCGCGGGATGCCGTCACGCTCACCAGAGCGCGCGGGGACGTGCCCCTTCCATCCAGTCTAAAAACACTTATAGTGCGCGATGTATTGAAGATAGAGATATGCTCTCGCGGACTTTTTAGTAGAACTTATCATGCTGACCAATTCTTACGCTCATAGTATATTGATATTTTTAGCGGTTTGCCCAGCGTAAGCTTAAGAAGCGCACGGACGCCAAGTTCGTTTTCGACTTTTTCACTGAAATCGTTACTGCTTGGCTTCCTTTGATCATACATAAATTATTTTCTACAGAATCTTTCCCCGAGATATCCTTTACAGAATGGTGAAAACCGCATCAAAATCCATCCAGTGTTCTCGAGATTACTCGTGACATCCAAGAATCGGGGATTTTTGTCTTATACTAACGAAGTAGAGATTGTCGAGGAACACATGCACCAAACAGTACTAATACGTCACATACCTCAGTGCATCTGGGTACATTTCGTCCCGTCACCGTAACGTAACGCCAGACCCCAGCGTAACGACGAAGTCGACAAGATCATTTTAAATGACAACAATTTGTGACGGCTCCTGATCAAATAACTCCAGCCACACGGCTGTATTCAAGTAGTAAGCATTATTGAAGTACGTAGTAATGTATAATTGCCAATCAATGAATGATCAAAATCTTACCATGTGGCGTCATTATAACGATTTAATGTTGATTCGACACTCTTGCAACCTTTCACAATAACTACATTTGAAAAATAACATCATAAACGATCTGATCAAGGCAGGTGTGTCACTGCCAGTAGTCATCTGAATGGTTCAGAAGAGTTTCTTGCTCCTCTCTAAAGATAGTAGCTATGTACATAGAAATTAAAGTGGGGGACGAATTAAGGCGAGGAGACGGATTTTGGTCTCTTTACTATACTATTACTAATTGTAGCTACTGGCGGTAAGGGTCTATACAAATTCTAAGTAATCGTTTAATAAAAGAATTGAATTTGCTTTTGCACTTGTAATTATCATATTGTTAGCTAGTGTTGGTCTTTTTAGACTTGTTGTTTATCTACTGTTTTTGTATGATGTATTATATATTTTATTGTTATACTTTGTCAATTAGGCAATCCATACTGGTGGAAATTGATCAAGTACGTGAACCAACATGACAAGACGTTGCAGTTCTTTTATATCCTCCTCTGCATTGACAACGTTTAGGACGTTATTTGAGAGTGTATCGTGTAATTTAATGAGCCCACTTTTTAAAAATTTAGTAAATATTATCATTTGTTGCTGTTGTTTAAGATTTATTTCTGATGGTACAGATTGATGACTCATCCCGAACATAGCTTGGCGACCACCTTGTAGAGTCTCATTGACAGCAGCGCAACTGGTTTCACAGGCCCCCTTTGAGGTGCCCCCTGGGGGTCTCGCTGTGTAGTTCAGCTCAAGCATCAAGTCCAACCACAAATTAACTCTTTCACTGGTTACAATGACGTGGCATAATGAGCTTTCTCATTAGAGTAGAAGGGGTGGTGTCACAGCAGGGGCTGGTGTTGTGATGCAGCTGCCAGCGCTCGCTAACAAGTAACGGGCTGTTTATGGGCCATAATACCCTTTACTTTATGATTCACGCAAAGATGTATTAGACAGTAATACGATACTACTCGTTCAAAGCAATTTCTTTACAAGTCACAAATATGACAGTGTAAATAATACTGTATAGCTTTTTCCTCCTCCACTTTTAAGTGCACATTAAACTTTATAGTAAGTTTTGAAGTTTTTTTTTCTTTTTTCAGTTTTGCCTGGCGGAGTAGCATACTATTGTATTTAAGTTCGACGATGTCGAAATGTAAATATTATACGTCAGGAAACTGTATCATACTGATGGTCATTATAGTACTGTTTTTCATTATGAGACAGTTTCTCCAGCCAATCAGAGCTCATTTATTGACCAAATAGGTAAGAATACCTTCGCGCATGTGCTCAAAATCCAACATGTCGGACATGAATTTCATGATTTGAAAGTTCAAATTGGATATCGGATCAACCATTGTAGTTACAATCCCAAACACAAAGACAAAATCATCACGAACCTTTACGGTAACAAGAAAATACTATGACATATGCAAGAAATTTATGAATCTACGTCCAGAAGTTAGCAAAACAGCATCCTTCTACATAAATTACCGACATGGAAAGTGCACCGTCCCATATGTTCGCGTAAATTAACTGGCGAATATGAGACAAGTAATAGCACTGTACCTTAATATCCCCAACTCCAATTTCTACACTGCGCATTGCTTTCAAATGACTTCAGTGACAATATTAGTAAATGCTAGTTCTGATCGACACTAGACGTCATGCAGGCTGTAAACAATAGCATTGCCAAGCAAAGTAAATGGTCTCTGCTTTCGAAATTCTTTGACCCACGCATGCACTCTGTTCAGTCAGCAAACCACCCAGCGTACCCTGTTCACTAACTGAAGTTACTGAATCCCACAGATATTTACGAATATTTATGTTAAAACATGTAATAAAGTTATAATTATCGTCGAACATAAACAGTCGTATGCAACTCGCCTATATTGGTAATTAAGACACTCGTATGGAAATTATAAAACTCGCCATTAGCCTATAAGCTCGTTGCATAATGCACTATTGTACGTTGTTATGCAGTCGGTTACATTTTTTTTTAGAAAGGGTATGTATGTTTCTTAATTTAAAAACATTTGTGTGAACGCTTATTTGAGTACAATTACATGAATTCTCAACTATTATATTTTACTAGCAGTAGTGCCCGGCTTCGCCCGGTGGATTTATTTGTTATATGGATGATAATGAGTACTACTACAGAACTGGAGCGCTCAAGGATAAGGATCGGAAAGCACCAACGCTTATTGCAGCTGATAACCTCAGTATACTGCACCAATACCATCGCCCTTATACAGAGGCATACTATTGTCTTGATGATAACTGTTTTAAGGGGCCTAAGAAATCTTTTTGCATTAATTACTCCCCGTGACTGCAATTTAAAAAGCAGGTCGCAATTCTGCACTAGAACACTGGTAGGGCCGACGTGATGCAGCCCACATTACCATGCAACAATAGACTTATGTATTATTGAAGCTGTTCGGGAGCGCTTGTTCTTCCAACCTATTGAACAAAAATCAATCCTAAGGTTACCTGAGAGGTGTAGCCTAATGCTACATAGCCTAAACTATTCCTCTTGAATCACGCTATCATATACAAAAAGAATTTTTCGAATCCGACTGGTAGTTCCAGAGATTAGCGCGTTTAAACACACAAACAAACAAACAAACAAACAAACACACTCTTCGGTTTTATTATATTAGTGTAGATTTTAATTCATAATGGTACAGAATTTTGACTGATAATAGTTAGTTATTGTTGCTTTTAGGGGCAGGACAGTGAGGTCATCAGCCCCTTGACTGATAACGGTTGTGTTCTTTATAATTAGTCACGACTACGGATGAGTGTGGTACAGCTAGTCTATAGTCAAAGGGGGAAACGATTGAGAGAGTGGAGGATTTCATCTTCTTGGGAGCCAAAATTTGTTACAGTAGAGATTACGGCCCTGAAATTAAGAGACGAATTTTGCTTGGACGAAGTGCCATGATGACTATGTGCCTAATCTGAAAAAAGCAGAGATTTCAGTTTGGCAACCAAATACAGATTATTCAATGTGATTATATTCCCACTGTTCATGTATGGATGTGAAAACGGGACGCTGAAACAGGGAGACAGAAGGAAGATCGATGCTTTTGACTTCAGGTGTTGGCATAGAGTCATACGAATACCATGGAGTGCAAAAGTCACCAATAAGGCAGTATTAGAGCGCATCAAGACCCGTATGTCATTAGTCGGCAAGATTATGAAGTTGCGGTTGGCATACATTGACCACGTTATGCGAGCAGATGCATTGGAAAAAGCAATCATGCTAGGAATGATCAGCGATACAAGAAGACCAGGTCGTCAGAGGACACGTTGGTTCGTTAGACACCGATAAAACAGATTCCAACCTCATCCTGGAACAACTAACGGATGCAGTGTGGCACAGGACAACTTGGAGAGATGATCCATAGAATCACCGAAGGTCGGATTCGACTTAACGGATAACATCATCCTAACACTCTATTGAGTTACCTAATGCAAGGGGCAGATGGCCTCCTAAATCTGCCCCTTTAAACATCAATAACTAACTGCCCCTTAAAACAACAATAACTAACTAACTACTTATTACAGAAGCGGAGAAGATATCAGAGGGGATCTGAAATGAATGTAATGTTGAGGGATTTATAATAATACGATACTTGTTATCAATAATGATTGTATGACCATCTTACACAATATGCCCTGTATATGAAGTGTAGAGTAAGAACCAAACTTCAAAGAGAGTGACGGTTTTTCTTACGAATTGCATGCCGATGAATGCTAATTTTCGCAGTTCGGAAAGTGATCATGAAGTTTGATTTCTTCAACGGAGAATAATAATAATAATAATAATAATAACAATATCGTATGGCCTCGGGTGCCGGGTGCAAGCTTTGTAATTTGCACCCAGAGGGTAGCTTGCATGTCGAATTTCGTAGTTCCTTGAATCACTATGAAAGTCAAGGAGGTTAGATATCTAAGCTCCTTGAACACTATAGCGCTTTCTAGTAGAGAAATGAGGAACTTTGTTTTGGCGGAAACTCCCGAGATTATTTTCGCCATTATGAACACGGCCTACTGAATTCAAATGGGTTCTTTGACATGCCAACATCGTATGACATGCGTGTCGTATTTTTGCCACCTTTCAAAAAAATCACTTACCACGGCCAGGAGCGAACCTGCAATCTTGGGGTTAGAAGACCGACACGTTAACCTCTCACCCACCGTGGCAAATTGTAATATTATATCCAGTAAAGGTCAATAAAAGATCAAAAAGTCGAATATGTGTATGTTGTATGTCTACCACTCATTATTCCCGTTTTCAACTGGGTTGGGATTGAGATGCGATGGAAGTCTTTTTGGCGGTTGGTTTTTACGGCAGGATGCCCTTCCTGACACCAACCTCATGAGAGGAGTTAATGGGAGATTGAATTAAACTGAACAAGGAGATGGAAAGAAGTGGCCGGGGCCTGTCAGAAGGTAGCGTCGCAGCATTTGCCTGGGCTTGAAAATGGGAAACCACGGAAAACCTTTTCAAGTTCGGCCGACGGTAGGGTTCGAACCCACGTCTACCGAGTCCGCAGATAGCTATGCCCCATAGACTAGCGCTGGGCGTTAATGAGCATAGCTACCACTGCCGGTGATCTAAAAGTAGAATTTAAAACAAATAATACGGAGTTCGAGGAAGCTGCCATAAAAATGAATTGGATGGACAATATATTTGGCCGTACTTCAGATATCTCTGGGAGGAAATCCAAAACCATGTCTGATAACTACACACGTGTAGTGTCTCTTAAGTGAACCACATTTAATCCTCATATAATTTGGTGAGATAGGTAATTTTAATCTTGCCAAACGACGTGCAGTAACTCTATATAAGGAGACGTATGGAAGAACAAAGACTTAGGTTTTGGAGTACATATGGAGTTCCTGGAATCAAATCCCGCAGCTGACCATATGGATTATTCCGTGTTTTCCTTCCACACTGCAGATAAATGCATAACTGTTTAATCCAAGTCCCGGAACACTTACCTACCTGCTGACAAGCTCACTGTCCCTCCACTTAAAACAACAACACGTACCCCAACAATTTTGGTGGGTTACAATGAAGCGTTTTTGTAAATGACTGACCAACATTTAACTGTATATTCAGGAGTCAGAAACACGCAGAAATGATATTGCTATATGTACCACGTTGTTGCGCTGATACGCTTAATCACGATTTTGTTTGGATCGATACAACGAAAGAAAACAATTTTGCGTGGATAAGGATGTATCCTGTTGACATCACAGTCAAACAAGAAACAATGCATTTTGTTTCAACTTCCATTCTTAAAGTAGCTTTTAAACGCAATAGGGTCAGTAAAATTTGACTCTAAAAGTTGGGGAGAGCCCGACACACTATGGCTCCTTTCTCTTTTGTGTTTACTAGGTTCTCCCAAATATCAGGATGCCATAGGAACAAGTTTGTAAAAAAAGCAATGACATTTTGGTGGTTGGTTGGTTCCTCAGTTTAGGGGCTGCGACAACGCGGTCATGTAGCCTCGTGCACTTTGGGTGTGTGTAGAATGTATCTGATAACCGGTGATGCCTGTATTAGTGTGTGCATATATTTTTTAATTCAAGTAAGGACTGCAACTTTGAATTTTTCAAATAGTTCCTACTTTTGCCGCCAAACGCCACCATCAACGTCTACTAGGCCTAGTTAAGAACTTAGCTACTAGACGCCACTGCAGGCGGCTCTTGGCAACGAATGTAGGATCCTAAGAGCGTTGTTTTCATTCTTAACCTATACAATTTAGCTTCACACAGGTGTAATTAGTGGAAGGCTCTTTAACATGCCATAAATCTATGACATGGGACCGCCGGCTTTACATCCCTTCCGAAGGAAGGCATACTGAGGGATTTTTAACGCTCTTAAAAATCCGACGGCTATCTTGGGCATAGAAGCTCAGCATGCTACCGACTACGCCACCGAACCGCTGCAATGTAATCTATATATATAAAGTTCAATGTTTGTCTGTCTGTCTGTCTGTCTGTCTGTCTGTCTGTCTGTTATGTATACAAATCCACACCGTTTCACCGATCTGAACCAAAATTTGTATACTTACCCTTCGGAACCCTGCGGGTAACCCTGTCCAAATGAAATTTCCGACAGACCACCCCATTCCCTGCATTTAGGCCCTTTGGCCCAAATCTACACCGTTTCACCGATCTCAACCAAAATTTGTATACTTACCCTATGTAACCCTGTGAATAACACTGTCCACTTAAAATTTCGGCCAGACCACCCTATTTCCTGCATTTAGGCCCTTTGGCAAACATCTACACCGTTTGACCGATCCGAACCAACATTTGTATACTTACCCTTTGCAACCCTGCGGGTAACTCTGTCCACTTGAAATTTCGGACATACCACCCCATTCTCTGCATTTAGGCCCTTTGTCCCAAATCTACACCGTTTCACCGATCAGAACCAAAATTTGTATACTTACCCTTTGGTACCCTGCGAGTAACACTGTTTGCTTGAAATTGCGGACAGACCACTCCATTCCCTGCATTTAGGCCCCTTGGCTAAAATCTACACCGTTTCACCGATCTGAACCAAAATGTGTATACTTACCCTTTGTAACTCTGTGAATATCACTGTCGACCTAAAATTTCGGACAGACCACCCCATTTCCTGCATTTAGGCCCTTTGGCAAAAATCTATATCGTTTCACCGATCCGGACCAAAATTTGTATACTTACCCTTTCGAACCCTGCGGGTAACCCTGTCCACTTGAAATTGCGGACAGATCATCCCATTTCCTGCATTTAGGCCCTTTGGCACAAATCTACGCCGTTTCATCGTTCAGAACCAAAATTTGTATACTTACCCTTTGGTACCCTGCGAGTAACATTGTCTGCTTGAAATTGCGGACAGACCACTCCATTCCCGGAAAGAGGACAGGGTCCGTCCCAAAGGCAATGGAAAAAATGGGTAAAACCGGACCCACTCAGGAAACCCTCAGGGTTGCCATCTCCCGAACTCAACAGCCATGAGCCCTTGAGGATGTAGCACTATCCAGGGTGCACCAGAAGTGGTGGGGCTATACACACCCTGCCTCCTTGAGGGTCTTGAGCAGAAGACATGAGATATTAAGAAAAGAAAAAGAAGGCTGACACCTCGAAGAATGAGGCTATCAGGAATGATTAGACAAGGGCCAATTAAGGCGGGAAAGTGAAAGAGCCGCTAGGCCTCGGATACCCTGATACCATCGGGGTCGAAAGAGAACAAGAGTTTGACTAAGGGAGGCTGACAGGAAAGAGAACTGAAAGGAGCCCGGCACCAGTAAGTAGAAGCAATGCCGGACGCAGTTGGGGTCCCGTGGTCGCAAACCCACGTCCCACAAGTTGAGAGACCCTGGTGGGTGGAGGGGGGAGGAGGGGGCCAGGTGTGAGAATAGCTTGCTGATTCATCGCGAGTTTACATGAGAGAAATGTCCAGACCCCGCCGTGTTACCTGGTATTGCTGACTATGCTGATGTTCATACAGGGTCTTTGCTCAAACCACTGTAGTGTTACGAAAGAATGAGTGATTCACCGGTCAATGTGAATAGGACCGGGAACCCCCCCGAACGTCTGTCATCATATATCGTCATCATCTGCGATTCGTGCAGCTTGGACCCGGGCAGTACTCGATAAGCTCTTTCACTACACGCATCGAGTATAGGCCTAAGCCAGAAAATAACGTTCAGACTTTGGAAGACATCGAAGGTAGAAATCTAAATTGCCTATATCAGATTTAAAATTACACCATGTTCGTTTAGTAGTCATTTTTCATTACCTTATTATTATCATAAGGGCAAATGACCTAGATGTTACGCCCATTATACCACTAATCACCACACACAATAAGTCTTCATCGCCTGTGAATTTTGAAATATTTCTTTCTATCACGGTAGTTTGTAAGTGTGTCGTGTCAATTCAACAGTAGTTTTCATTATCATCCTCATCAAAAGGGCAAATGGCCTAAATGTTACGTCCATTATACTACTAAGTAACACCACAGTCTTCATGGCCTGTGATTTTAAAATGTGTATTTCCATTAGTTTGTAAGTTTGATATACCCGTTCAGTAGTAGTCGTCTTCATTATCATCCTCATCAAAAGGGCAAATGACCTAGATGTTACGTCCATTATACTACTAAACAACACCAGAGTCTACCTAGCCTGTGATTTTAAAAATATGTATTTGCATTAATTTGTAAGGTTGATATACCCGTTCAGTAGTAGTCGTCTTCATTATCATCCTCATCAAAAGGGCAAATGACCTAGATGTTACGTCCATTATACAGTACTACTAAGCAACACCACAGTCTTCATTGCCTGTGATTTATAAAATGTGTATTTCCATTAGTTTGTAAGTTTAATATACCCGTTCAGTAGTAGTAGTCTTCATTGTCATCCTCATCAAAAGGGAAAATGACCTAGATGTTACGCCCATTATACTACTAGGCAACACCACAGTCTTACTCGCCGGTAATTTAAAAATATGTATTTCTATTAGAGTGTAAGTTTATTACACCCGTTCAATAGCAGTCGTCGTCAGTATCATCTTCATCAATGACGTTGAGTGTTAAGGAGACTGAAATATTATCATCATTCCACCGGGCGAAGCCGGGTACTACTGCTAGTTTTATATAAGTATACAACGGTACATAACATTATAGGTCCTATGTATTTAAAAGGTATTATTATTTCTTTTTACATAGTTATGCCCATATGTGCAGAGCCATTGATGTCTTGACCATATTTTCATTTAAAAATCATTCAAAAAACAGCCTTCTGAGATCACCTGTGTGTGTGTCCGCTTGTTGCCCGCCCCCCATCCCCGCAAAAATCTAAACAGCTGCAGCAATTTCAAGGAACTCGGTAAGGTCATAGTACAATTTCATCCGACCCCGACCATACCCTTCAAATTTTATTACGTCGCACGAATCCAACATGGCGGCAGTGCGAAATATTTGATCGGCATTCTATATCTTCGAAATATATTACTGATATCACCCTAAAATTTTGTACGGTGATAAAGGGCACTACTAGAAGTTCAGCTAGTCTATGTGACTTTCAAAAACCTGTTAACTACAAAACGAACATGGCGGCCAAGCGAAGTTGAAACATTTTAACAGACTTTTCTCGCGATTTAGCCATCCGAACGTAGTGAAACTCGGTACAGCAAATGTTTATTTACATTGTAATGCACTGACAAATAATTTAGTTCAATTGTTTACATAACATCAAGATGGCGGTTGTGCGAAATTTGAAATTTAAATTTCTTTTTCTTGTGTCCTAATCATGTGATCAAAGTCAATGTTTGAATATGAACCTAAGCAATAATCGTTATCTAATAGTACATAACTCTATGTCCTACATATATAAAATTCCAACATGACGACCATCCAAAATATTTTGACGGTTCTCAATATCTACGAATCTGTAACAGCAATCAAACTGGAATTTTGTATGTTCCTAGAGGCATTAAACATAAGTAGAATATATGAAAATAGGCTGTATAATTCTTCACGGAACTACTTGCTTTTCTGGTGATTTTTTCTTCTGCTCCCAAAATCTCTTCATCTGAGCACCGAAAATCTTCCTCCGTTCTATCGTCCATGATTCTTGGTCCTGGTAGTAATTTTCTTAGAGAAATTATGGTTATTGAGCAATGATCTGACCTGGAGTCGATCTTATAAAATTTCCTCCTTAATGCCAATTTCATGAATGATCAATCTTGATCATTCTTTTGGTGGGCTTGCTATAATATTATTCATTTTAAGAATGTGACCGTAGAACTTCAACAGCCTTTTCCTGAAGGTGTCAGTGATCTTTTCAGCACGCTGATAGAGCTCCTGAGACATCCGTTTCATCCAGATTCCTCCTGAGCAGACTGGAGCGAAATTTTCCTCAATATTTTGCTTTCTTGTCCCATGGACATTTCTACACGCTGATGATGTGATGCTTGCGGCATACTCCAGGAAGGATCTTGAAACCCAAGTACAGACATGGCATGATCGTCTGCAAGAATTTGGTCTTCGTTTGAACATCCACAAGACTGAATACCTCGAAACGATTCCATCCCCTGGAACTATAGGTATCAATGGAGCTCCTCTTACCAAGGTAAATACATTCCGATACCTAGGCTCACGATTGAATGGCGACAGCTCTGTGAATGAAGATGTGCGAGCACGAATCAATGCTACTTGGATGCGATTCAGAGATGTCACCGGTGTTCTTTGTGATGAGAAGATTCCTATCCGCCTAAAATCAAAGATATACCGCACAATGGTGAGACCAGTTGCATTATATGGTACTGAGTGTTGGCCGGCACCTAGAAGTGCTGAGCACTCACTTCATGTCATGGAAATGCGGATGCTGCGAAGATCTTTAGACATTTCTCTGCTCGACCATATCCCCAACACAACGATTCGACATACAGCTGGCGTGGCTCCAATCAATGAGAAAATGCAGGAATGGAGACTCCGTTGGTACGGGCACGTTGTCCGTGCACCACAAAGTTCAGTCGTCGGCTCGGCCTACCATCTAACGGTCGACGGCCAGAGACAGCGTGGGAGACCAAAATTGCGGTGGCTGGACATTATTAACGCAGATTTACGATCAAGAAACTGGAAATCACGCGAAGCATTGGATCGCAAGAAATGGCGTGCATTGATCCAAAAAGCGGACCCCGTTCCTACGGGATGACGCTAAGAAAAAGAAGAAGAATGAGGATCTTCCTCGAATGATCAAGGTTTCTGAGGCATACGAGTATAGTGCTTCAGGTTGGATTACTGTGGTATAATGTCTTAATTTTGCGTTCTTCGATATTGATCTTTTGTTGTATATGTTCCAGTTGAATCTTCTGTAAATAACGAAAGAGGACCTGTACCAGCGGTTTGGAATGCCACCCACTGGCTCATTATTAGGACACAAGAGGTTACAGTGGTTTGGCAACATCCTTCGAGCTGATGGATCTCTTCCTTACCGAGTCATTCATTCCCTACCTGATGGAAAACGTACAAGGACGCAATGGAAGGATCGAATTTTGACAACCCTTAAGCAAGCGGTCGAAAATGACGTTAGAGACCGGCAGAGATGGGCTCTCATCTGCAGGAGATATAGTCGCCTCACTTTCCTGGTTAACGTGCGGCTCGCATTTGAAATCTAGCTGGACGGATATGTTTACATTCCATGACTCCTGGGGCCAAGGCTTTACAAGCGTGAGGCACAGCGGTGTCAAATTTCCACCGTAGCCACAGAGGGCAAGCAGCGAGACTGGACAGAACTATGTGCAGATGTGCAACATTGGACACTGATACCTGTCGGTGACACCAGCTCGACACCAGGGCGGGACTTAAGAGTCCACGTGGAGTGATGGAGGGAGCATTCTATTGGTCAACAACCGCCAGCTATTGGTCAGTAGCGAACAATGGGTTTGTCGGTGCGTGCTACTGCCGTACGTTTGATTCGCCGCTCGTTAACGAGGAAAATGAGGGAACTTTATCTCCAGTATTGTGACTGACTTCTTCTTTCCCCTTTTAATTTAATTGTAATTCTGTGTATACTGTGTCCTTTTATTGTTCTTAATCTATTTCTCTTTTCTTTTGTCTTCTGCTGTAGGCCTTAAATGCCCGTCAATGCAGTAAATGATGATTCTGATTATGTTTAGGTAGCCAACGTGCCACTCGAAGACTAATACCCAGCTGTCTGTATTCCAAAATTTCACCTTTTATTTGTCTGGGAACAACCGAGAATAGTTATTATTTGTATATCTTAAGGTCATCGTCACGTGTGTTTGCTCAAGATGAACCTACAACAGCTGAGTCTCTCTCTCTCTCTCAACAGTAGCTTCTCCGAGAACCGTGTAATAGGCTATCTAAGAATTTGTGACCACTAAGTCTTTAACGACACTAGATTGCTTCCTGTGGATCTCAAGGATAGAGTGTATCGAACTCAGCCTCAAACAATTGAAGATTTGAAGACCAACATCATCACTAAAATTATTGGTAAAGACGAGGAAATTGCACGAGACAAGAAACTGCGGGTACCGCGGTAGCTACAGGAAGATAGAGGTAATAACCAACATCTTCGGTGATAGTAAGTGAATCTCCCAGCAGAGGTTCTATATATTTAAAGCGTAGTTGCATTTTCCTATCTGCTACCAGTTAATAATGGTGTTATTCTCAAAAACCACACGATTTATATACAGTAACTCACCCTGTAGAATATTTATATTGTTGCTGTACACTGCCTACTGTTAGCAAAGAAAATCGAGCAGAAACAGCGGGTTACAAGTGTGTCATAACTCCTTTTGTATTCCTGTTGTTGTGGAATGGAACTGAGTGAAAATCTAATGTATTGGATTTACGTTTCATTAAAAGTCTGATTTTTGTAGCTAAATTTAGCAGAAATATTTAAACCAAATCATAAAACCACTATCAGTGAATGTTCATAATGTTTCCCAATTTTCAATAACTGATTAATACTCTCAAACATTTAACCATATTTGAGATGGTTGGGACATGTCAAACGGACGAGTGAAGTAAGGCTTCCAAGACGAGCACTGGAACGACGGATGACAGGGAAGAGAGGACGAGGAAGACCAAGAATGCGTTGGATGGACTCGGTGGAGAATAGTATTAGAAAACGGAACCTGATTGGAACACTGTGTCGGAAGAGGAATGGTGGAACGACAGAACAAAGAGGAGAGGAACCATATTTGCCCCCACCCAGTGTCAACTGGAAAAGGGGAAATGAAGATGATGATGCTGATGAGAAGTTAGTGTAGGTGCAGCCCGCTTGCATGTTACTCATGAGACACCGGGATCGATTTCCGTCCCATCCAGGATTTCATGATCTGACGTGAGGGCTGGAATACGATTCAATCAACCTCGTGAGCTCGTGAGGACAATTGAGTAGCTGATTGGTTTGAGAAGTAGCGCTCAATGACATAAACCCAAGAAAATGCGACTAGGGTGTCATCAGGCTTGCCACACGTCCTTCGGTAATCCACAAGGTATGAGTGGAGTGGCAGTTGTCCAGTGACGTAACTACGGGGGGTGGGTGATTAGGGGGTCAATCCCCCACCAAAGTAAATAATTTAAAAGAATCCTAATTTAATGAAATATTTATTAAAAAAGCCAATTTTTGGATTGATGACAAGCGATTGGATTATGTACGTTTATATTTACTAATTTGAGAATATTTATCTTTGATTGATTAATTGTGGTCGCTTTATGGGGCGGAACAGCGAGGTCATCATTAGTTTTTCATTGTGTAAAATATTTAGTGTTAGTCCTACCTACACTGTTCATTTCCGAGGTTTTGCACATTAGTTAGTTAGTTAGTTATTGTTGTTTTAAGGGGCGGAACTACGAGGTCATCTGCCCCTCCTAACACATATTAAAGTATACAAATTTGGAATGGAATTTAAAATTTAGAGGTGGTCACCTAAATTTGAAAAGACCGAAAATTAATAAAACAATAAAATTATAAAACTAATAATTATAAAAATATAAAAAAAAATACGGAAAACATAAATTTATCACTCAAAAGCGAACAAGTCGTTGAGTCAATGCACACTAGAAAATTAAGATTGCTGGCCCTAACCAACTCTCACTTATAAAGCGAATGACGAGATCAGCAGCCACCGCGTTATCGGCTAATATAAGTTTGAGTGTCATCTGCAAACCAAGGTAGTCAGCAAGATCCACACAGTCGGTTTTGCACATTGAGAGGAGCAAATAAAACATATCAAATGATATCGAGATCAAACATGAAAACGTCTAGATTTGCTTTTATTGTCTTATTTTGCCCTCAGTACAAAGCAAAAACAAACACATGACCTAAGCAGAAAGGAAAATTCAAAAACAAAAGCAGAAGCAGAAGAAAAACCAAAAACACAAAGCAAAAAGCAAAATTTAAAAACAAAACAAAAATCAGAAAACAAACCAACAACCAAAAATTTAAAAAACCGTAGCAAAAAGCAAAATTTAAAATCAAAAGAAAAAACAGAAAACAAAACACAAAACCAAAAACAGAAAAGACAAAGCAAAAAGCATAATTGAAAAATAGAAGCAAGATCAGATAATAAACACAAAAATTAAATTAAAGAAAAAACAAAAGCAAAAAGAAAAATTCAAAAACAAAATCTATAACAAACACAATAAACAGAAAAAGTGTTGAAAACAACAAACACAAAACCAAATAGGCCTACGCAATTAGTTCGGATTTGACTCTGCTCATCCCCCTCCAGAAGCAAATCCTATTACGCCACTGCAGTTGTCATTGGCTCCATTTGGTGCCCTGGTCGCTTTCGTAGGGTTAGTTCAGGAGAAAATTGAAGTTACCCAGTAAATCGGAAACGGCTTACGTTTATTCCTCTTAATGGGATTGGTGATTCATTTAAAACGTTACGCGACGCTTGTGGACAGAGCAGGAAAATATGACTTTTAGTGATGTCCTTCAACTTAGACAAAGCTGTTGGGAAGAACGACAGCAAGAGATACCGTTTAACTTCCAAGCCACTTCAAAAAAAGAAAAAAAGGTTTTTGAAACTCATTCTTGATTGGTTTCACTCGAAAATCTCATTTCAAAATGAGAGTTAATTCCTCCTTGCTGCCGTGTCACATCTTAACGACAGGCGCGCTCAACGTTCCTCACTTGTCACTTTTAAAACACGTGACCACCATGCTGATGGCATGCCATACACGGCGCTAACTTCATTGAAGCCAGGATCGCGAGTTGTGCCAATTAATTCCATGATGACGGTTGCTGTAAATGAATTTCGATCAACGTCAAATTCTTGACGAACATTTCACGAACAGAGAAGGTCGGTGAGCGAGAGACAATGAAATTCGTGTAGGCATAACAGACGTCATGACTAATGAAATGAATGTGGCTCTCAAGAGATTCCACATTGATTTAAAAAATGCTATTAGAGTATTAGTGAACTGTAATGGCATTACCTCTCTAGCTTGACGCGTGGAATACTGGAGCGAAACTAATGCAGAATGAGGATTACCTCTCAAATATTAGATTTATTTTAGGTCCGAACAGGAACTGAAATGCAATTAACAATGCTTTTCAAGGTAACGATTTCCCTGCAAATTCAAAGTGTTGAATATGCCAGTACAGACTACCAATTGGAAAGTTGATGTTCGTAAAATCATTTAGAAAGAGAGGCATCTTTAGGATGTATCACGGTGTTGGTTTAACCTCTATAGAAATAGTATGCATACCAAGGAGTAATAAGGAGACGCCCTAACGGCCATGGAGTGAAGCCAGCGGGCACGTCCAATGTGATGTTCAAAACATTGTTGGCAAGTGTTAGGAATATGACTGTTATCCGATCAAAACGTGCTTACTTTTGACGCACAAAGTGTTGTAAATTAGATGCCTACAACCCTCAACTTACAATGTACTACTTCTATTTAATTTCTAAGTCCCTTTAGCCTAATTAAACTGAAACTGGAGGAAATACA
Source organism: Meconema thalassinum (assembly GCA_946902985.2). Taxonomy (NCBI): domain Eukaryota; kingdom Metazoa; phylum Arthropoda; class Insecta; order Orthoptera; family Tettigoniidae; genus Meconema; species Meconema thalassinum. Next base: position 2,060,834,438 of record OX336388.2, on the reverse strand, counting down.
TGTACATTGTGAACCCAGGGCCGGATTTACCGTAAGGCAAAATAGGCACGTGCCTAGGGGCGCCGCAATGCGGCCCTTCGGTTAGGCAACCGGCAATGATCTTTACTGGAGGCGCCCCGAAGGGCACCGCCGTCAGGCGCCCTCTTTGCTAGGGCTTTAAATGTGCTGAGTTAGGATTATAGCAGTAGTCTATATATGCTGAAATAAATATTGAGAAATGAGCAGAGTCATTTATAAATAATATCGTGTCTTTGTCGCATGCCCTTCCACTTCGCTCTTCATTATGCCGCTCGACGCCCTTTCGTCCCGACATGTGGAGAGGGCGGGGAGGCGGGCGCGCGCTGTTGTTGCGGTAGCTGGGTTTGCTTGCATTGTAGTAGCATCGAAGTGCCCCGCGCCTGTCCTGTGTGCGAGTTCGAGCTTGCGTTGTGTTGTTTTCTTGTGATGTGATCTGCAAGTAAATGTTTTAAACTATGGGCAGCAAAAAGTTGTCTGGTTACCAAAACCGTGTCCGCAAAGCTGAAGAGGATAAGAGAGCCAAGGTGACACTATCAAAATGTCGGAAAATAAATGAGATGTTTAGTGGGCGTGTGAATCCTTCACCTCCAACGACAAATTCGGATAACAATAACAATTCTTGCTCTGCGGTTCACGACATTGACTGCGATGGAGTTCAGCAACTTGAGGTAAGCTACCGTACACGAATTACTTTACGCAAAGTAGGCCTTTCCCAATAGCCGATTCCTTGATACACTGTTGCACAAAGTGACATACGTAAAAATTCAGACTGGCCTCGAAACCGTACCGTGCCTGCAAAGTATATTAAAAGTTGTTCTTTTTAAATTTACTATGTTTGAAGTGCTCTAATTAATACGGGATTTTCCTTCTCAGCTCCAACAAGCCAAAATTGATGAAAAAGAGAATGACAATTCTAGGCCTACATTTAATTCAAATGACACCTTAAGGGGAGAAAGCAACACAAATTTAAATTTGCCTCAGCGGACAAACAAAATGTTACGGCCATTGGTGAACCAAAAGAAAGGTTTCTAGGTTTTATGGAGAGCATCGGGCACAAGTCAGAGCAGCTTTTTGATGCAGTAAAGGCCAAGTTGGAAGATCTGGATTTGAAAGTGGAGGATATTCGAGGCCAATCTTACGATAACGCAAGTAATATGTCCGGCGAATATTCAGGGTTGCAAGCTCGAATAGCGGCCTTGAATCCCTTAGCTCTCTATGCACCATGCTCACCCCATTCACTAAATTTGGTTGGAACTCATGCCGCTGAATCTTGTTCTGAATCTGTAACGTATTTTTTAACAGCTCAAGAACTGTGCAACTTTTTTACTGCTTCGACCTACCGATGGAAAATTTTAAATAACTTTATTGCACGCGTACTAAAAAGCCCGCCAGTGACTCGGTGGTCGGCACGATATGACGCTTGTCAAGCTCTAAGGGATGGCTGGTGTGGCGTCGTGGCAGCTCTTGATAGTATTCACGAAGACAGAAATCAAAAGGCAATCACTCGAGGTGAAGCCAAAGGCATCTTAAGCAATATCCTACAATTATAAACTGCTTTCCTAGTTGTTTTTTGGACTACCATTCTAAAAAAGATTTAATACTGTCAGCCAGAAGCTCCAAAAAGTTAGCACTAATTTGAGAACTGTGGTAGAATGTTACGCTTCGTTAGCGGAATTTGTGCAAAGTTTAAGAGTTCATTTCGATGTCTATGAGAAAGAAGCCAACGAATTAAGCGGTATTGCTCAATATTCCTACGACCTAAAGAGAAGACCGGAACGAAAGACTAGGAATGATGAGACAAAGACAAGAAACTATGTACCGTCAGAGGGCTCAGAAAATGTTCACGTCAATGTATTTTATGTAATTCTGGGTGTACTGAGCTTAAGAGGCGAAGTGAGGCTTGCAAAGTCCTTCATAAGAGATTTTATTTTCTAGAAAACCTGTTAGACCAATGATAAAATAATTCTCTGACGATCTCTCAGAAAAGTATGTGGATGACTTAGGAAGTGGACTGGCTAACGAGTGCTTGCATTTAAAGGAACTTTAAAAATTGCAGATTTTAAAGGTAAGTCAGCCTCTGAGCTCAGCACATTCCTTCATGGAAAAGATTTACAAGAAATGTACCCGAACGTAAACATTGCTTTACGGATACTTCTCACCATTCCAGTGACCAATTGTTCTGGAGAAAGATCATTTTCGGTACTGAAACGCGTCAAGAACTATTTGCGTTCAGTCACTAAAGAAGAAAAGTTAAACTCTATTGCACTCCTAGCGATTGAAAAAGATATGAAGATAAACTTGAACTGCGATGCCATAATTAATGAATTTGCCGAAAAGAAGGCAAGAAGGAAACTTATGAAGTAGTTCTCGTTGTGCTTGAGGCAGGCCCCGTTATGTCTTCGTTCATGTTTTTAATCTGCACTTTAATTTCTCTAAAATATATTGCCGGAAGATATGCAGTTGGCCTTATTTGTATTTTAGAGGCGCTTTGTTCAATTTAAAATGTCGTTTGTACCACTGCTCTTCATGCGTTTTAAAATTAGTGTGTGTTCTACTATTTTTAGCCTACTTTCGATTTTTGCAAAAAATGAAAGTAGACTTATGAGATCAACACAGGGCGAAAAAAGTGTGTCTGTCTGTGTGTGTGTATGTGTGTGTGTGAGTCTGTGTGTGAGTCTCTGTGTGTGTGTGTGTGTCTGTGTGTGTGTGAGTGTGTGTACTCTGAATGTCTGTCCCCCCCTATCAATTCGAACACGGTGAATGCAAATTGAACGAAATTTGGTACAAAGGTAGCACTAGCAAAGGACACCTCAGTGTCATGTTTTATATCGCCGCCATCTTTACTAAAACTGAATGGCGGCCACTCAAACGTTCAAAACGTAAAATCAAATAATGACTAACCAAATCATCCGATCTCTACCAAATTTGGTAACAACATACCTTCGTATAGGATGCGTCTTGTGACCAAATTACAAGGTCGTCCGCCATACCATTTCAGGATGGCGGCCGTGCGAATTATGCAAACTTTATAATCCATATCATGGGACCCACCAGTTCCGATTATCGAGCCGAGAATCGTTTTAACTGTTCTAAAGGAAGAGGCACGTTCGAAATTAAAAGTTTATTTTGTAATACTATAGTGCAGACGTGATTTTAAAAAGCTGAACTGATTCAGTAATAAGACAAGATGGCAGCGGATATCTTGTGCCGGACTTATATTTCACTAATTTGAGTATTGCATGCAATATAGCGTACTGATACAAAATAAATAAACTTTGTATGAAATGCTTTATATATAAATAATATACTCCAGTGATGAAATCGTTTAGTATAAATCATTATTTGCTAACAAGTTCTATGTAAGTCATTTTAAATAGAACGATATTCGTTGACACAATTAGCTCAGTGGTAGAGCGTTAGCCTATCGCTCAAATGCCTATGGTTCAAACCCGATCAGAGCTAGGTTTTTTGCTTGAAATGTTATATGTTTATTGTTTTGTAATGACTCAGAAGTTTTAAAATTAAGCGTTATATTGTGCACATTATGGTGTAAAATATATATTTAATTAAAACATAATTCGCCAGCAGATTTACTCGGGACATCTAGCTGCCAAAAAGGTAACTTCCAGATTTTATTGAAAAGTTTCTTCTTCTGGCCGCTAGAATGCACTCGCTCTGTTAGGATTATATTATCGAAAATATCCACATAGTTTGTATACACACGTCTCTGTAGGGTCATGGAAAGATTTGTTAATTCAATTAGGGTTGTGAAAGCCATGCACAACCAGACGTGTAAAGACATGCCTCAACTCAAAGTTGGATGTTGCCCACGGCAGGTCGTAATAATAATAATAATGTTATTGGTTTTACATCCCGTTTAACTACTGCTGATTTTAGAGACACCGGGGTGCCGGAATTTTGGCCCGAAGGGGATCTTTAACGTGCCAGTAAATGTACTGACACGGCTCCCTCGCAGTTGTGCACCCTCAAATGCCAGCTGACTGCGCCAGGATACGAACCTGCAACCTAGGGCCCAGCAAGCAAGAACGTTGCCGCTGAGCCACGCCGCCAGTCCGGTCGATTATGTCTCCAGATCCATAACATTCTTGATATACTTCTTATCTTTCTTTCTTCAATGATGGTAGCAGTTTTTATCTAGGTTGTGGCGTTTGGTAGAGGTAAATCGTTTCTAAGGTCTTCAACAAAGAATAGTTCTATTATACTCTTTGATATTAACAACGAGTTATAACTATACTCATACATTTAGGAGAAAGTAGGCTATATGTTCTTTACTGAACATCTTGTTATATATATAGATTCTTATTCCGAAAATTAGATTTTCGCCACCGAACTGATGACCTCATAGCAAACGACAGAATTCCGTTCCAGCTGTTCATAAACTGTGAGACGTATAGAAGAAATAAACAAGTAGGTATTTCATAGACTGGAGTACCCTGTAAAATATAATCTGGACTTTTATACAACCTACATGTGGTTCTACGAACGCAAAATTAAACTGAACGTTCAGAAATTTTCTTTTGAAGTAAAGATCTGATGACCTAGCTTTCACCTAATCGTCTCAATTTACCATTTTCAAATTTCCTTGCTAAACCCTTGATTTGCCTGAATGTAGGCCACCTAATTAACATTTTGCAGGCGCAGCTCACACTAATGGAAGGGTGGTGAAACAGGCGCGCTAATAAGCTTGATGTGTCTTCTATCAAAGGACTAGCCACTGGGAGGAACATAGGGGTGTTAGAAAGGGATGATCCATTTCAATGGCAACCGGCTCCAATGTATGCTTAAACAATAATAGACTGATTAGAGGTAAGGTTTAGTAACAGAGAAAGATCAGGCATTGCAATCCCCACTTTGGATTGTAGCAAAGGTAATTATATATATATACACTGCGGACAGGCCAACAAGGACCACGCAAATATCACTTCTTTATAGGTCTAGTTTCCTTCTTTCTCTTCCAGAAGTATTTCATCCTGGTCGACTGCGCAGCTCTTCTTTCAGCAGTCCATTCTCCTCTGTTGAGGTTCTTCTTCTCCCCGACAAGAATTTTGTGCCCAAACATTTTGTTTTTCTGTACTCTATACGATTTAGACCATCTTCTTCAGTAATTTTGAATTTTTGAAGTTCTTCTTTCATTTGTTTTACATAGCCTCCTTGCCCTTTATAGTTCCAGATTTTATCAAAAATTTGTTTGTTTAACCTTGAGCAATCAATCCGTAGAGCTGAAGTCGCCGTTTTCTGATCATTACTACAAGGTTGTCGATTTTACTATAAATTTCTGCATTGGATCTCAGTCTATAACCTTCCTGTGTTTTCCTAGGACCATAAAACCTTCTTAAAATTCTTCTATCTTGAGCAAATTCTCCATTCCGGTTATATATGTAGTTTCCATGCCGTACAAGATGACTGGTCTAACAACTGTATTAAAATATCGTAATTTTGCATTGATAGACAGGCAATTTTTATTGTATATATTTTTTGTACAAAAAGATCAGCCATTGCAATCCCCACTTTGGATTGTAGCCAAGGTAATTATTATAACCGTATAAACTAATATCAGTAGATAAACTAAGTGGCGTCGGTGGAGTAGTTGGTAGCATGCTGAACTGCTGTGCCCAAGATAGCGGGTTCGAACCCGGCCAAAGTCGTCGGATTTTTAAGAGCGTTAAAATCCTTCAGTATGCCTTCCTTCGGAGGGGAAATAAAGCCGGCGATCCCATGTCGTAGATTTATGGCATGTAAAAGATCCTTCCCCTAACTATTTCGTTGAAACGCTCTATTATAGTTCCAACGTTCATCACTAGGTATCAGTGACATCTGGTAGCGAAAGTTGGAACTATTTGAAATTGAACGGAACTTGTAGCTCTCCCTATGGGTGTCCGCTTGAAGCAGCTACAGACTATGGCGAGCCGAACATGGCCTCGAACACTCCCGGCACTAAAAGCCACACGCTAAATAAATAAAGTAGGTAAACTGGATGAGATATTGCACTACATTGTTGATGTGAGGGATGCCAAACAAAGGGGCAGATGACCTCGTAGTTCCGCCCCTTAAAACAACAATAACTAACTAACTAACTAACACCTTAATTAAGGTGCTAATTACAATTTGACAACCAGGTAATCACTTGAATTTTGGATGTCCCGTAATTAATATTCACCGAAAAGCACTACTGGCTTGCGGTTTGTAATCTGATCCTCTAGCTGTCCCAAAATTGTCTTTATAGGCATATATTGCCTTCAATTTCCCTTTATTCACCAGAATGTTGGCCTAATTTAGGACAACACTGAGAAGATTTAGGTTCCGTTTCCATTTCAGCTAGTGGTTTTCCCCATTTCTACTCCAAGAAAATGCTGGGATAGTTCCTAACTTATAGCCCCACAACCGTCTTTTCAATCCTTGCTCAATTACAGTTACGCACAATACTACAGTCTTCATAATACTAGATATCATCAGATACGTTCTAAATACATCCCCAAGTCCAATATGTCCCAAGCCCCTAAAATTAATTATTATTCGACTGGTTGCGTGACTCAGCGTTAACGTTCTCGACTGCTGTGCACAAGGTTTAAGGATCGAATCCTGGCGAGGTCAGTTGGCATTTGAGGTTGCGCAAATGCGAGGAAGCCGTGTTAGTAGATTTTCTGGTACGTTAAAGAAACCCTTCGGTGCAATATACAGGCACCCCGGCGTCTTCAAGAGCCGCAGCAAATAAAAGGAACGTAAAACCATTAACATTATCATTATTATTATTATTATTATTATTATTATTATTATTATTATTATTATTTTCATCAATATGGTACAACTCAGTTTACACGATACGAATCCTGTAAACCTAACTGAGATAAAAGTAGCCAACAATATGACACGTATCCAGCAGCAATGCCTTCGGTATTCGGGCAATCAGGTGATCCATTTGCTGTTCCTCCAAAGCCATTACCAACGTATTTGGAACAACTCCCGTGGAAGGGATCACCACTGGAAAAATTCTCTCACATTTTAGTCCCGATAGCTTTCGTATTTCTTCAGCCAACGGTGCATATTTGTTTTCTGGGTAGTTAGCATATTTTGGCTAAGTGGGATAGCAACGTCTATCCATTTGACCTTTTCATTTCTTTCATTGAGATAGACAATATCAAGTCGATTGGCCAAGATTTTTTGGTCAGTTAAAAAGGGTCTATCCCAATACATTTCATAATGCTCATTTTGAAGTATATTGGCAGGCTGGTAATTGTAGTACACCATGCTCGTACCCAGAAGTCCACATTTTATAGCTAGCCCTTGATGTAAGATCTTAGCAACATCATTGTGCCTCTTGGTATACTCCATACCAGCCAGCGTAGAGCAGCCACCAATGATATGATCGATGGTTTCCAGCGCTGAGGTGCATCTACGACATCGATTATCTGCTACATTCTCTTGAAGGATGTGCTTTCTGTAATTTATTGTTGCGATGACACGATCCTGTATCGCAATTACAAAGCCCTCAGTTTCACTGAGGAGCGAACCATGCTTCAACCTTAAATTCGACAATGATCGGTCGACATTATGTTGGCTGAACATGTGAGGGACTACACCATGCAGTTCTTTTCGTAACCATCCCATCTGGGGCTTTTAAAACGAAGTGACGTGTTCCTTTTTGTCATATTGCTGTCTGCAAGTCATAGTGGTGTGAATCTCTTATCACATTCAACAATGACTTCATACAGAGGAGTATTTCTGGCGCCAAAGAAGTACTGTCGCAGACGTTCCAGTTGCCGACTGTGGGTGATTATCAGATCAATGAACACTCGACCGCCTGAGCTCCTCGGTAGTGTTATGCGCTCGATCGCTGCCTTTGGATGATGTAGCCGTTATTTTGTCATTGACACTCGTAATCTCCGTTCTATTTGCTCTAAATCTGTCTTAGACCACTTAACGATCCCGAACGAATACGTAATTACAGATACTGCTTTGACTTTCTTACCTGCATCCAAGTATGATTTCAAAATCATATCCACTCGATTAAAGAATTTCTTCTTGAAATTGGCTTTAATTTGTGTGTGTCAGAACCCTCGAAGCTGAAGATAGCCCAAGTATTTGTCGGTCTCACTCTCATCCAAACAATCGATTATCTCATCCAGACCAACATCGATGCCTGCTGTATCAAGTTTCCCTCTTGGCAGTACGATCGTTTTGCAGTTTTCAAGTCCATCGCTATATCGCCGCTAAACGTCGGTGTAATATCTAAGAGCCCTTGAAGTGTGCTTGCTTAGATTCATAAGTCATCCGTGTACAGTTTATGTGAATCTTCTGCTTCACCTCAACAGCACGAATCTCAAAACCATTTCCACTCCTATATAACTGCCCACTGAGTGGATTTAAGCACAGACAGAACCATAGAGGACTGAACGAATCTACCTGAAATATTCCACGGTTAATTCTAATTCCACGTGACGGAGTGACTTGGCATCGGTCTTTTAGATTAAGTTTCACATTCCATCTAGACATGATAGATTGGACAATGATGGGATCGCACTTGTAGATTTTTAGCCTACTTTTCACATTTTGCAAAAATGAGGAAAAAGTAGACTTATGAGATCGGGCAAATGTTGTCTGTCTGTCTGTCTGTCCTTCTGTCTGTCTGTCTGTCTGGCTGTGTGTGTGTCCCCCCCTATCAACTCCTAAACGGCTGCAGCAATCAAAACCAAATTTAGTATGAGTTAAGATGTGCACCGGAATAGCTCACGTCCATATTTGAAAATGATGTCAGTGCTACCAACTGCTAAAAAATCGCAATTGAAATTTGAGCTCCATGATGTATATCTTGGAAGGTATGAATGGGAGCTATTTCAAAATTGGCACACCTATAGATAATAATATTGAAGTTTAATTTCCAGGAGTCCATACATGGCAGTGTTGCCAAAATGATTATAAGCCTGCTGATAGGTCCAATTTTTAAAAGCATATAACTTCTACACTATCAATTGGAATTCAACCAAATTTCGTATGTTGTATGTGTACATAACCAGATATGACTGAGCGTATTCTTACGACCCACCAGGGCTGCCAACTGTTAATAAATGCTTCTAATTTATTTTATCCAAATACCAATATATCAGAAAGTATGCAAGCCGACAGCTTTAAACTATGCACACGTATAGTACCTGACATTATATATTAATTTGGAGTAACTTATATACGTCAGTGCTACCAACATGATTCTAAGCCTGCTGACAGGTCCAACATTAAATACATGCAACTTCCATACTATCATTTGGATTTGAACCAAATTTCGTATGTGCTATGTGTACCATAACAGATATGACTATGCGTATTCTTAAGAGCAACCAGGGCTGCCAACTGTTAATATGTACTGTCCCTATTTTTGTTACCCTAATATCAATATATCAGAAAGTATGCAAGCCAATAGCTCTAAACTTTGCACACGTATAGCACCTGGCATTCTAGATGAATTTGGAGTAACTAATATACGTCAGTGCTGCCAACATGATTCTAAGCCTGCTGATAGGTCCAATTTTAAAATGCATGTAACTTCTCTACTAACTAATGGATTTCATTCAAAATTTGGCACAACAATAGATCATATTATTTCAGATTATTTCTGACCAATACATGCATGACATTGTTGCCAACATGATTTTACGCGCGCTGTTAGATCCAATGTTTAACTGCATGTAACGTCCATGCTATTCATTGGACTTCAACCAAATTTTGTATTCTGTACCTTAAGAGATGGAACTAAGAATATATTCAGTCATCAGGGCTGCCAACTGTGGTGCCCTATTAGGCTACATTATGCCAGGTATACAGTATTTCGAACTAATTAGAAATTTCGATATTAGCAACTTAATTTCGTCATTATTCTAGATAGGTTCATATACTATAGAATAATCATTGGCATGAAAAGTAGGCTCTTTACTTCGTCACGGAACTTCTTGTTTAAATTATAATTCGTGCTACCGCAGTTCATTCAGTTACAGCAGTAAATTATGTTTTTATTTTTAGAAGCTACTCTTAATTTTTGTTGTATGAATTAAGGCTAGACATTATTTTTGGAAAGGGTATTCATAAAGTGTTTTGGTTGCATAAAAGTTAAACTGTTTCATGTAGTTTTACTCCAAGCTGTTTTTTTTTAAATTGAATTGACTATGTATCCCTGCGTAAAAATTCAAGCATAAACTTATGCTGTCAGCCCTATATCTGTTTATTCCTTTTTTCCGAACCTTACCTCATGCGAGTGGCTAGGCCTTATCATAACAATCAGGCGGGGGGGGGGGGGGGGGGCGTTCAAGTGAGGAGGGGCGCTCAATGGAGAGGTCCCTATAGCGTAACTTTGGGTAAATCCGGCCCTGTGTGAACCCACTATGGATATTGCCCGAGGTTCTCTTATTACAGTAGTTACTGTTCATTATTTCTCAGTAAGCTACTCTTCTTTTCTTTATTAGGAATATTCTACAATTCAGTAATTTTTCTTCAACCCAAAAGTACTCTACTCCTCCACAAATTTCGGTCTTCAGCATCTTCCTCGGTTAAGCTTCTGGTAGCCATGCATCTCTTTACAGCATCCATCCATTGTTCTCTTGATTTTCCCCGTTTCCGTTTACCTTCAGCTTGCGAATGTAACATTAAATTTTGAATTCTACTATTCTGCATCCTTTTCACATGTCCAAACCATTGTAATCTTCTTTCTTCAATCACATTTTTAGCCTATTTTCAATTTTGAAAAAATAGGCTTATGAGTTCACCTTTTGTCCGTGTGTGTGTGCGCGTGTGTGTGTGTGTGTGTGTGTGAGAGGTGTGTGTGTGTGTCCCCCTAATAAAATTTAAACGGCTGGAGCGATTTCAATGAAACTCGGTAAGTTCATAGCACTATTCCCGGCGACCTCGACCGTGCCCTTCAAATTTTGTTACGTCTCACCAATCCAACATGGCGGCAGTGCGAAATATTTCACTAGCATTCAATATCTCCGAAACTATTACCGATATCGCCCTGAAATTGTGTACGGTGATAAAGGGTACTGATTCAAGTTTACATATGAATATTTCATAAACCTGTAAAGTACAAAACGAACATGGCGACCAAGCAAATTTGAAATATTTTAATAGACTTTTCTCGTGATTTAACTCTATGAGCGCTGTGAAATGTGGCACAGTAAATGATTTTTCAGATTTTAATGCACTGCCATCTAATTTAATTCAATTGTTTACATAACCTCAAGATGGCGGCTGTGCAAAATTTTAAAATTAAGTTTTTATTTCTTGTGTCGTAATCATGCGATCGAAGTGAATGTTTGAATAATGAACCTAGGCAATAATTGTCCTTGAATGGTACATAATTCTATGGCCTATACATATAACAATCCTAAATGGCGAGCTTCCGAAATATTTAGACCCTTCTCAATATCTATGAATCTTTTACAGCAACCAAACTGATTTTTTTAATGTTCATAGAGACTATGAACATTTGTTCACCTATAGGACTTTCAGTAACCTGGTGAGCACAAATCCAACATGGCGGCGACGCGAAGTATAAATATTTAAATGGACGTTTCTCGCGAATTAACTATCCGAGTGCCGTGAAACGTTGCACGTTAAATGCTTATACAAATGTTGATCCACTGGCATCTAATTTATTTAAATTGTTTGCATAATCACAAGATGGCTGCTGTGCGTAATTTTCGAATCTTGTTTTTACTTCTTGTGTTCTAATCATGCGATTGCAGTTTGAATACCACACGTACACAATAATCTTAATGTAATAGTACAAAAATAAAAATCCAACCTGGCGACCATCTGAAATATTTAGACGGTTCTCAATATCTACGAATCTGTTACAGCAATTAAACTGACATTTTGTATGTTGATAGAGGCAATTAACATGAGCAGGATATATGAAAATAGGCTGTATAGTTCTTCACGGAACTACTTGTTTTTACCTGCATACTTTCTCTGATTCTCGTATTTCTAATTTTAAACAATCTTGAGTTTCTTGCCGCCGTCCTCCAATAATCCATGTTGGTTACAAATAATTTTTTGCTTGCTGTTTGTTTAACGTCAAGTTTCTGCTCCACTTTGTACCAATGAACTGTAAATACGTTTCTTAGTGCTGTTTAAAATATTTATGCTCCATAAAGCGGAATTTAATGCTCCATTGTTCTCCTAGCCTCACTTACTCTTTTCTGAATTTCAGACGAACTTGTTCCCACAGCTTCTATCATTGAACCCAAATATTTAAATTTAGTGACTGTTTGAATTTCTGCCTTTGAAAATCCACAGCCTGCTTCCAGTCGACCGACCGGGTTAGGGAATGGAATGAATGAAGCCCCCATCTAGAGGCGAGGATATGAACTGTGGCGGCTGCCGAAGCCTGTCAAACTCCCCTGGGATAATGATTAAATGAATGACAGATGAAATGAAATGATAGTGGAGAGTCTTGCAGCAAATAAATTGGTGGCAGGGAAAACCGGAGTACCCGGAGAAGAACCTGTCTGCCTCCGATTTGTCCAGCACAAATCTCACATGGAGTGACCGGTATTTGAACCACGGACCAGGCAGTGAGAGGCCGGCGTGCTGCCGCCTAAGTCACGAAGGCTGGTGAATTTCTGCATTTTCATGATACAAATATATCATGCCGAATATGACGGAATATTTACAGCGAAAATTCACCTTCATGTACAGTATGTAAATGATCGCTCATATTGCTTGATTAGCCTATCGTCCACGGAAATGCTTCACTTTAATTCCCATATCTGTAAACTAATTACAATAACCCATGCAAACCGTATTACTTGCTATTGAAGCCAGAGGTACGAGCAGCTAGAGCCTTTACGTGGGCGTGGTCAATGCTTCAACTTACAGCGTGCTAGAGAGCTCCTTATTACTCTTTGGTGTACACTCACGAGCAATGTTGATGCTTTCACTTCGGCGGCTTCGGTAGCGTAGTTGGTAGCATGCTGAGCTTCTATGCCCAAGGTTGCGGGTTCAAACCTGGCCGTATTTGTCGGTTTTTTAAGAGCGTTAAAATCCCTAAGTATGCCTTCCTTCGGAGTGGAAGTAAAGCCGGCGCGGCGGTCCTATGTCATAGATTTATGGCATGAAAAGAACCTTCCACTAATTACACTCTTGTGAAGCTAAATTATAGGTTAGATTTGACTAACGCGAGCCTCCGTGGCTTAGGCGGCAGCACGCCGGCCTCTCACCTTTGGGTCCGTGATTCAAATCCCGGTCACTCCATGCGAGATTTGTGCTGGACAATGCGAACGCCGACAGGTTTTTCTCCGGGTACTCCGGTTTTCCCTGTCAGAAATTTCATTCCAGCAACACTCTCCACTATCATTTCATTTAATCTGTCATTCATTTAATCATTGCCCCAGGGGAGTGCGTCAGGTTTCGGCAGCCGGCACAGTTCATAACCTCGCCACTAGTTGGGGGCTTCATTCATTCCATTCCCTGACCCGGTAGGTCGACTGGAAGCAGGCTGTGGATTGTCATTTGACTAACTCACTTAGGTTTCAACGTTCGTCGACAGGAGCCGACTGCGATGTCATCTAGTAACAAAGTTCTGAACTAGTTGGTCGTTGACGGTAGCGTTTGGTAGCAAAAGTTGGAACTACTTGAAAATTAAATGTCTGCAGTCCTTACTTGAATTAAAAACACATAACACACACTATTACAGCCAACACAATTAACACCGGTTATCAGACAGATTCTAGACACACCCAAAGTACACGGGGCTACATGACCGCGTTGTCGCAGCCCCTACACTGAGGAGCCAACCAACCATGCTTTCATTAACATAAGGCAGAGTTGATCGACATGCCATTACTCATAGATTACTGATTTCATGAATTTGCGTTCTCCCAATATTATCTGCGCTTTAAAAGGATTGTGTGCTGGTCTGTATCAATATTTGTTGAGCAAGATTTGAAAATGTAAATGTAGACGGAATTTGAACCCATAGTTCCTCCTGTCAGAACAGGTGAGTTAAGCCACTTATACCATTGTGGCCATGCTCCAACCGTGTCAAATTGTCGAATCTTAGACAGAGAGGCGCTATTGCGCCAACTCCTGGAATGACGTTGAGATATTCTTGATTGCTTAGAGTTAGACTTTACTTAAGATTACTGAAACACGCAAAGTCTGAACCTGAACGAAAAAAAGCGAGCGAGTGTACTTTGTATTTAAAGAGCAAGGATGTTCTCCGTTTTTCTGTCATGTCCACCTTGGATATCCCTGCAAAACGCTACAAAAAATCAAAAAATCAAATTCAAATTAGTAAATTCTGTTATTTTCTGACACACTAATGTAAAGTAAATCTCCAGTATGGTAAAGGATTTTTTTAAAACGAGTAAGGGCTACCTTTTTGAAAATATGTGAGTGTTGAATTTGTACGGTTGAAAATACTTTGGGGAAGCAAAGGAACGAAGTGAAAATCAAAATCAAATTTCCATTCAAGATACATTTTCAGACACTGATACTCACGATAGAATAATAATTTAATTTACTTTTAGCTCCCTGGGAATCGTAAGTGTAAGCAGGGTTAATGAACTACCTCTTTGGGTTTGGAAACGTCTTATAACCACTCCAGAGCTTCATCTTTACACTTAATTCCCACTCTGTGTAAGCTACTGTAATAACTTAACCCTCTACTTGTAAGGTGCGGTCAAGGTGACCGCAAGAATATTTTGAAGTGTTATTTTTAACCCTTCCATTGTCCCTTCCCGCCTATTCTTTGCCTTGAGTCACTGCATAGCTCAGTGCAGCTCTAGCTATTGTTACGAGCGGCCGATTGCGTTGTTAAGTTTTCGAACAGTATCAGTGACCGCACCTCACAGTTAGTCTAACGTTCAATATAATAATGTTATTGGTTTTACGTCCCTTTTAACTACACTGGCTTTTAGAGACGCCGGCGTACCGGAATTTTGCCCCGAAGGGGATCTTTAACGTGCCAGTAAATCTACGGACACGGCTCCCTCACATTTGCGCACCCTCAAATGCCAGCTGACTGTGCCAGGATACGAACCTGCAACCTTGGGCCCAGCAAGCGAGAACGTTACCCCTGAGCCACGCAGCCAGCCTCTAACGTTCAACGCTGGCCATGCATGCGGGAGATACACTTTCAGCTGAAGAAGAATGTTTTGATGTATCATTGTATCAACCATGTATATTTGTTTCTAAATAATATTTGTATAATGATATTTTGTTTGTTCACTTTTAAAATTAATTAAATCTAATGATCCGAGAAGACTTTTATTTTTTCGCAATTACAAACGTAATATGAGTACGAAAGATCCATACTTTGATTTTCAGAAATGTTTATATTTGTATCGTGTGTTAGAGTAGCCTAGTTGAAGTACCAACACGACAAATTTCAAGTAAATTGTTTTGTAGTGTGTGCCTGACAAGCAAGATTAATCGCCGGTCACTCAGACCTCACCTCACAAGTAGAGGGTTAAATTCATCCTCAGAATGTATTTTTACACACAGAAATCGTCCCACATTAGACCAAGTAATTTCCAGGAGAGCACAACTGAACAACGTGTGTGTGGCGTATCTTCACGCGTGAAAACTGAACCAATCAACGTTGATGTCGCACAAGGAAGCTAGACCAATTAAAATTGGCCCGGCAAGCTATACTTCATCCATGGAATCTGTTAAGTAGGTTTGCGCATGACGTCACTCAGAGGAAGTGGAAAGAGAATGCGATGGGCGGAGCTTAGCAGCCCAGCCATTGCGAGAGTTGGTTGAAGCCAAGGTCGCGCCACTCTCCTGCGCGTATTATTCAGTGGCATCGCGCCTCATTTAACCAGTCAGCCGAGTCACCCCTGTGCGCACACTACGTGTTTTCACACTGGCACTTCGCAGATTGCTTGAAAGAAGTATAGTAGGTGGAGTTGACTAGCTCTATGAGACATAGGGTCGAAATGCGGCGGGGATATGGATATGGATTGTCATCAAACACTGCCTTCCTTTATTTCAGGCTGTTCCAGCCGAGCTGCTCGTCAGTGTGGAGTGGAGTACTCGCCGTCTTGTGCGAGTAAACCTGCAACCTGCAATACAGCTCTGCTGTGGGGGCTGCCGTCACTGCGCGGTGGATACATCAAGACTGGCAGGAAGTGCATGGACAGTGACGTATTGGCTATCAACCCCTGTCCCTCTCCAACAGTGCTCCGAGCATCACTGCTGAGTACTTGGGTGTACGCATACTCAAACTCGTGGATTTGGAACAGCCTGCTTTATTTTAGGACTCCGTCATCGACGGGGATTGAAAGCTAGTGGGATGGTATAATGAGAAACAAGGGCACAAACAAAACAAAATAAGACAGCTTGCGTTGTAGCATATACAGTAGTTATATACTGTAGATATTATACGTCCAGTGAACCACAGAGATAATTTCAACTTTGTCTAATGGAATAATTTCACGTGAGCTTGAAGGACACTCAACGCTACCATCATAACATAAAACAATACCTACCTGTGTATTGTCACATTACTTGACATTTATCAGCTGTCCTTTGCCAGTCAAAAAATTGTAACAAAACAAACAGGAGATAAAAAGCGTGCATTGAACATTTATCAAGTCTTTTATGATGACAGTGTCAATATTATCTGCGAGCGTGATATCTGCAAGGTAACGGCTATCGACGCACTGCGGCTCTGCATATCACCCATCAGATACAGGCATTCAATTACTGGCCCACTGTTTGATCCACGATTCGCCACTGATAGCCGACCCTTTATATGGGGCCAGCGAGATAAGCTTGTTTGGGTCGCTCCCGCTTTTGAACGCTCGTAACGCATCCTACTTACACACACAGTACATGCTGACAAGTTCATTTGGGAAAGTAACACTCCTATCACTGCACATTGGTGCTAATGAAATAGTAATTCTCCAAGATTCTGTTTATCAACAGAATACAGGAATAAACAGAACTATTTTTTTTTTAGCGTAAGGCTTTAATGCCGGGAGTGTCCGAGGACATGTTCGGCTCGCCAGGTTTGTAGCTGCTTCGAGACGGACACCCAATGGGTGAGCTACAAGTACCGTTGGGGAGGAATGTTGGAAGGTGAGGACGAGGAGTTGGAAGGTAGCGGCTGTGGCCTATAGTTAGGGACCAACGCCGACATTTGCCTGGAAGGAAGATGTGAAACCACAGAAGACCATCTTCAAGGTTGCCGGCGGGGGGATTCAAACCTCCTCGCCTCCCGGATGTGAGCGACTGCCAGCAGTCATGCCGTAGCGACCACGGCTAACTCACCCGGTAACAGAACTATTAACTAACCTATATACAACCATTGAATGTAATCTATCAGTTGGTCAATTATTATTTTCAATGAGATTAGAAGTAGGGCTACATAGCCTATAATTCGAATATTAAATTAATTCGACTACAGTACTTTGAACATTCACCAATTCAAAATTCAAATCAATTATTAAGGTTCATTGTTTTTCTATCTATTTTTCAACCTGATTATCCACTTGTGTTGTGTTTAGGTCTTCAATTTTTGACTGGTTTGATGAAGCTCTCCATGCTTCACTGTCCTGAGCTAATCGTTTCATCTCTTCATAGCTACCACATCTTACATCCGAGTCAATCTGTTTAGTATATTTAAACATTTAATGCAGCCAAGTGGCCATAGGTTTACAAAAATACTATTTACAAAAACTTAATTTCTTTTGATTCGCATGATCACTGAGTGTCCTTGTTCTTTTTGTACAGATTTCTAAGTGGTCATAGTGATCTCATGCATGTCCACACAGTTGACACGTGCATGTAGTCTAATTGAAGGCTCATGATACGTCTTGTTGTGACAAATCATGTGATGGAAGCCGTACTGCCATTCATGTATAGACGTGACGCATTTCAAAGTTTGCTTTCGTCCATGATCGATCCATCATGGCGCCAGATGCAAAAAAAAAAAAAAAAATCCGTATATACGTCTTCTCGCTTTTGGGTGAGTGTAGCCAATAGGTACTCTGATGCATTGGTGTTGGGTTGATGTATTTGTGTCCTAAGATCTTCTATGAGGAAGGATTCTCTTGCCAGGAGGTAAACTAATCTGGATCTTGTTGTCTTTGAAACTCCAATTGCTTTCTTAGTATACTGCTTTTACTCTTTCTAATGTGGAGAGGTAGTATATTCTAACCTTGATCTACCACTACAGTTCTTGTCATCGGGCCTTCCTTCCATAACTAAGTTTGCTATTTCTCGGTGTCATAGTATGAGCCCTACCAACCTATCTCTTCTCTTTATTAGCAGCACCCAGAAACATCTCTCCACTTCCACTCGTCTTAATACCTCCTCATATCTACCCATCTGATCTTCATCATCCTCCTGTAACACCACATTTCAAATGCTTCTATTCTCTTCTTTTCTACTGCGCCAAAAGTCCCAGTTTCACTTTCATAGAGCGCCATTCTCCAGACAAAGGCTTTCAGAAATGACTTTCTAATACCTAAATGTATATCCCATATCAACAGATTCCTTTCCTGCCGAAATGCTTTCCTTGCCTGAGCCAACGCACTTTTAATATCTTCTGGTTATTTCACTTCCTACGTTAATGGTGTTTTTACGGGCAAATGGGAACGGTGTGACAGTGATCACGCTCTTGTTTACCGACACGCGGCATGCAGGAAGGTCGGCAACACTTGCGAGACCCTTTCTATACAGGATGTATTTTATGTACCTTTGGAAAATAAGGATTAATTCAGGCCCTCCACCCTGTAAGTTAGGCAACCGACCCAAGCCTCTATTAACTTTCTCAATCCTTTAACTCTTGGCAAGATTCATGTTACCATGTGGCGCTGGCGTAATCGATAGCGTTGCGGTGTAAAAGGCCCGTAGTCCCGGGATCGATTCCGGGCTTGGGCAAAAATAATTTTTAAATGTTTTATGTTATTTTAGGTGTAAGGTATTTAAGCTTACCTTCGGTAAATTAAACCGATCTTTGTGCACTTCGTAGCATTATAGTGTCCGTTATTACGTTATTACGTTTAAATCGCGTTGATTTGCAAGAGAAAGTAAGGTTTAGCTAGGCTAGGCATGCTTAGCTTAATTTTTGCCGTAGGGTAATCATTAGAAGGCACGATCGTAAAACTACCGCAGTTCTGTAATTAGTCACAAAGTTCCTTTAATAGGCAATAAATTTACAAAACTGCAATAAATACGCAACAGCAGTGATTGCGTCAAATACTTGTGAAAACAAAATGATAAGAGTATTTTTGTATCAGTTCATGATAAGATTACGGTACTTTTCGAGAATTCAAATCACAGCTGAACAACTGGTCATGTTACAAAACGGAGGTAGTGTTTGAATTCATTACAACAATTGCCCGAATCAACCCTTATTTTAGGGGTTAAGGAGGCCGCTTCGACCCCAAGTTCCCTATCTCAAATGTCTTCTATACCCGTCCCCTACACGACCTATCATTTTCCAAAAGTACATAAAAGACACCCTGTATATCCCTCATTTTATTCGTTTCCGAGGAGTCAGGTATGATATGAAATGCATTTCCAGGTAGTGGACAGTTTTAAAGCCAGATGCCCTTCCTGACACTAACCTCATGACAGAAGTTAATGAGAGGTGAAAAGAGAGGGGATGATTGAAACTGGGCAAGGAATGGGAAGGAAGTTATGAATTTTAAGTCTTATTAAACTTCTGTGGCTTTCGAGAAATTGGAATGGGCTGTGGCCTATTAGTTTAATTTGGAGCCGCCACAACAGAGACTTTCCATGTAGGAAGTAAACATTTCCCGTGTTTGGAGCATGGCCGTATTGGTGTAAGTGGTTCTATGCGTCTACTGTACATGGACAACAAAAGATTTGAGGTTGAATCCCGACTGTCGCCACTTTATCAAATCCTCACGGTGGGTGAGTGGTTATCGTGTTGGACTACAAACCCCAAGCTTGCAGGTTCACTCTTCGCCATGGTAAGTGATTTAAAAGGCGACAAAAATCACGACACGCATGTCATACGTTGTTGGCATGTTAAAGAACCCATTTCAATTCAGTATGCCAAGTTCATAATGGCGAAATTAATCTCGGGATTTTCCGCTAACACAAAAGTTCCTCATTTCTCTACCAGTGGTGTATTTTTGGAATACACGGTAAGATAGAGTATATTTTTAATGCTCTTTTCTTGCTCATTCCTTCCTTTTTATCTAACACCAACAGTGATCTTCTAGTTTCTCTTTGGTGGTCGTGTCTCTTATGTCATTTGTGAGTCTGTTCTAGATATATATCTTCCATGACCCACCTAGCGTCATCTAGCAGCGAATCTTTGAAGTTCCTTAATTCTTCCCGGAGCAAGAGGACTTCCTTATCAATCTGGCCACCAGAGCTCGTCGCCATCGCCAGCTATCATCTCCGTGATCAAGAGAACTTCGTCTACTTTTTCACCCACTAGGCTGCGATAGCGTCGCCTATTATCAACTCTTTGAAGACCATTTCCTCAAGAGAATTTAACTTTTGTATGTTGGTGATGCTTATATGTCTTCCTTTTGTCTCCTACCCCCACTCTTTTCCCCTCCCCTGATCCCTCTGCGCTTCGCTGAGTGGGTCTCACTCGTACGTCGGCACTCGACTCTGTCAGTCAAGGCTCAACTAGAGCTAGCCTCCTCAAACTAAAGAGGCATTCTCTTCATTCCACGTCATGTTGGAACTTTAATCGTCAAAGGGAACTTCACCTTCGCCATGCTACAAAGATAAGTACAGACTTCAAGTTTTAACCTCATCTTCATCGGTTTTAATTCTACATGCTTAACGATCATTTTATTGGCAGTGTGAGATTACTTATTTGGGGAAATAATCATCCTTCGCGGGATTTTCTATGTTAAGCTTTTGTCTGTCTAAGCAAATCTTAATGGAAAGCAGCATTTCTTATGAGAAATCTTCTCACAACGCGGGAATTACCCACTGTCGATAAAATATTAAGCTCGTTCCACCGCTGGATTAACTTTGGCCCTATTCTTCTATTAGGATCGTTCTGGAACCTTCCAGATTCTGTACTCTATCTACAAGTCGTGCCGTCATGTATTTTCCACTCACATGTGGGGATACTATTTTAAATGAGGAATCTTCCTTATGAATTAATGCTCAATAGCTAATTTTCTTCCACCGTTGGAATGTTCTATGGCGCATTTAATTGTAATTCACAACTTTCTCAAGCAATAGACTTTCGCCTATCTAGTGCAACTAGTCATTTTCCACGATTGCAATAACTTTCTTTGCCATAAACTTTCGTGCTACTACAGTGAACTTTTCATCCATTTCAACTAACTATAGTGAAAATCAGTGCTTGTTCACCATTTCTACCGCGTCGCGCTCGTTCGATCATTATAAATACGGCCATGAACATTTACCTTCCATCCCAGTTGATCTTTCCTAAACCCCTTACTAACAAACCATAATAAAAATTGTTACTTTAGGTCTTTCTCAATGAGGTGTCACGCTAGAGACGTGCCCTCCCAACTTGTTTACATATCATTAATTAATTTCTGTATAACTACGTGTCTTGTACACGTTTCTAATTATCTTGTTTCTCCCTTTTAATCAGGGAATATAATTCATTCAACTCATGAGTGAGTTATTTCTATGTTTCACGAAAGGGAAACTTGCCCCATTTGTCTCGTGATTCCTACTTAAACATAGGAGGTCTAGAACCTTCCTTTTGACTTTATCTTCAGGTTTCACAGTAAGTGGCCTGCCCTATTTGTGTAACTCCTAAAAGTAATCCAGTATAAATATAGGAAGTTATAGGAACTTCTCTTTCATTCTACCTGCTTTCTTTTTTGTTATTTTCGAAGTTGTAACTTTTTCTAAGATAGGTACTTGGAAATTTCTTAAAGTACACACCTTGTACTCGATTTAATGTCTAACTTTAATCACTTCATTTGTCTTTTTTTAAATCTTACAAAGATTTTAGTACATATAAAGGTTTGAAACCTATAGAATTGTTAATTGCCTGGCGCAAACTTTGGATGTTTTTTCGGAGGTCTGTGACCCCAGTTGTTATAAAGTTTAAATTATATATTTGGCAAAAAACTACTACTTATTTGTTAAATTCATTACGCTCTTTTGCATTGTTAAAATAAATTCAAGTTCCTTTTTTGACTCATAATTTCTCTAATACAACAGTTAGGCAAGATCCTGGCTTTCCTAACTCTTCCTAGGTTCATGCCCTACTTAATGCAAATAAATCTCTTAATAGGGTTTTCACCACTTGTTGCATTTGAACAAGAACTCTTAGGCATAACTGATGTCAAACTCTCCTCCTATTTCTCCATCCTTTTTCTTTGGTCCGAAACCCATCTCCTTCTCTTTATCATCTTCCCTTGGTGGTTAGGTTATTCCTCAGCCAATAATCTACCCAACCAGAAAGCACTATAGTGTCAAGGAGCTTAGAGATCTAACCTCCTTGACTTTCATAGCGCTCCAACGAACAACATGCCATATAATTGGATAAGGCCGAAACTGTTGCTAAAATTCCTGAATATCAAAAAAGGGTTAATTAGAGAGGCAATAGAGGTCGTGAAGTATCCCAATAATTTCAATCGCAGAGATGGTTTCAAACTCAGCAACATTTGGAAAGTTTTCCTAGCGCGCAACTGCCGGGGGCGTGGACCAATCAGGGAGGAGCGTGACGACAATGCAGGGCCAACAAGCACTTCTGACTGGCAATAACCCATAAGAGTTGGAGTACGGACACCAACTCGTACCTACCCATGATTAAGGCTGCTGCAATGACAGCCGAAACGTCCGGAAATAATCACCGATGTACGACGCGGCTCCATACTGTAAGCCTAGTTGATAAAAAAAATCGGCATGCAAGCTGCCCTATGGGTGCAAATAACAAAGCTTGCACACGGCACCCGAGGCCATACGATATTATATTTTTATTAACTCAACAGATCTGACCCTTTCCGGCCCTCACATCCAGTAACATTTCTTGGTAGAGCCGTGATTTGAACCTGGGCCTCCGCGGTGACAGCCAAGAATGCAATTCCCTACAACAAGACGTGGACTAATTATTATTGGGGCTGGTACTTTTAATAGATTAATTTCAGGTATCAAATACCGAGTGAGATAGCCGTGGTCGTTACGGCGTGGCTGCTGGCAGTCGATCACATCCGGGAGGCGAGGAGATTCGAATCCCCCGCCGGCAACCTTAATGATGGTCTTCTGTGGTTTCCCATCTTCCTTCCAGGCAAATGCCAGGGTTGGTCCTAACTATAGGCCACAATCGTACCTTCCAACTCCTCGTCCTTACATTCAAACTTTCCTCCCCAGACAACACTCCACACTCGACGATACTTGTAGCTCACCCCATGGGTGTCCGCATAGAAGCAGCTACAAACTGGCGAGCCGAACATGTCCTCGGACACTCCCGGCACTAAAAGCCATGTGCTAAAAAAAGCTATCAAGTAATCGATTCATCAAAGCGGAAAAATCGATTAATTGCTTCAAATAACGATTATTCGATTGTTAGTTTAATCGATTGATCGTTAAGTTGATAAATCGGTTAGTCGAATAATTGAATAATTGTTTTGTCGATTAATCGAGGTACTTCGATCCTTTCACTACGCTCTCATTGAAGCAAAAGCACATTTTATTAACTAAAATATATTGTACTAGTGGGTCCGTGCGAGCTTTCGCAACGTGAATGTAGGTTTATGGGGTAGTAGGGAAGAATGTGGGAGAACAAAGTTTTAAATATTGAAGAAATGTATTTATTGTTGTTAAACGGTATACGTACTGTACATGAGAACAACACAAATAATTATGTGGAACAGTGTTTTGTACTTGTCAAAGCACCTCTTTGTAGACAATACTCGATGTTACAACGAATTCATCGGTTATTGTTTGCTCGGGAGTTTCTTCTACAGCAAATTTTACATGTGCAAAGGATTGAACCCTAGAGAAAGTCTTGGTGAGACCACACAGGAGCCATCTGCTGAGAGACTCCTCAGTTAGCAGTACGTCGCGCTCCCGCCAGATGACTGCCGCCGGCGCGCTGCCCTGCGCTCTAGCGGCAGGCTTGTCTAGCAGTACGCCGCGTTCCGCCAGATGGCTGCCGCCGCCGCGCCAGGTTACGGTGCTCCCATTGTAAATGTACATTTTTAAGGTATTTATTTAATTGTGAGGCATTTAAAGAGGAAGTGAGTGCGTTTTGGGCACACATAGGGTTATGCAGAACCTGTAGGTACCCCATAGGTGTAGGTTCGTGTTAACAGGACCTTATTTTCGGTACAAAACCGGAATGGGACCTTAGCAGAATAATATAGGGTGGATCATATATTATTAAATAATATGCCTACGTTCTTTGTGAAAACTAGCCTAAAACATAAGGAAGTAAAAATGTTCCTGCCCTAAATTGTAAACATTGAATAAGAATTGAAAATCTCTGCTGAAAAATCTTCCCAATTGCATTGATATTCGTTCTTACATTGTCACTGACTCTCATTTGCTTATTGTTAAAAATAAACAAGGGAGGACACTTTGTAGACTATATTTAGGCAAAAAGTAACTTTTATACATTTCTGTACATCATTCCGAAAATATGCCTAACTCAACTTAAGCGATGACTCTCATTTAAACTTCAGTTCTTATCTCGTGCCTACTAATAAATTAATCAATCAATTCTTCGGTTAGTCGATTAATCGAATGAACAGTCAATTTTCGATTAATTTTAAACTATACGATTATTATTCGAGTGACCGAACAACGCTTATTATCAGCTGTACTACTACCACTAATAATAATTTTGTATGGCCTCGGGTGCCTGGTGCAAACCGTGTTATTTGGGCCGAGAGGGCAGCTTGCTTGTTGAATTTTATCGCCCCTTGGAGCGCTATGCAAGTTAAGGTGGTTAGATATCTAAGCTCCATGACATTATAGCGCTTTCTTGTAGACAAAGGAGGAACTTTTTGTGTTGGCGGAAATTCCCGGGATTCATTTTGCCATTATTTATTTATTTATTTATTTATTTATTTATTTATTTATTTATTTATTTATTTATTTATTTTTCGTATGGCTTATAGTGCCGGGAGTGTCCGAGGACATGTTCGGCTCCCCAGAGGCTGTAGCTGCTTCAAGCTGACACCCATAAGGTGAGCTACAAGTTCCGTACAATTTCAAGTAGTTCCAACTTTCGCTACCAGATGTCAATGATACCTAGTGGTGAACGTTGGAACATTAATAGAGCGTTCCAACGAAATCTAACCTAGAAATTTAGCTTCACACAAGTTTAGTCTGTGGGAGGATCTTTTATATGCGATAAATCTATGACATGGGACCGCCGGCGTTACTTCCCCTGCTAAGGAAGGCATACTGAAGGATTTTAACGCTCATAGAAAATCCTGCGACTTCGGCCGGGTTTGAACCCGCTATCTTGGGAACAGCAGTTCAGCATGCTACCAACTACGCCACCGAAGCCGCGTTTGCCATTATGAACACGATCTTCTGAATTCAAATGGGTTTTTTAACATGCCAACAACGTATGACATGCATACTGTGATTTTTGTCAGCTGTACTAATTACTGTATTCTAGTAGAGATCAAAAATTAATTTTTACATAGCTCAAATATTATGATGATTGGAAGTATGCTGGTCTGCAACCGAGCTTAACTTTAGATCGATGTTGATTGCACTATTCTACCCCTGTCACAAACTTACTGGTGACTGATGAGATTCAAGGTGGTCCGCGGAACTCAACAAACCGCCTGCAGAGTTGCATTTCGGCCCCGTTCCGTAGCGTCAGCGTCGTGGGGATAATGCGATGAGCTCGGAGTGGGGGCAATGCCAGGAAATGAAGGGTGATGAGGCTTCTGGGCATGTATGGCCCCGACCTCCTTGTAAAGCAAACTAATTACTCGTCATGATTCCAGGCCTCCCACTGGGTACTCTGAGAGTGGTTCCGACACCGTACAGATGGCGTGCTCACAGTCACGTTGTGGTTGATTTTGGGCAACTTACAACCACGGCGAGAGCCCTCCCTATGGGTAGAGCCTGCGCGGATAAACAGACCATTATCCGTCCCGCATCCGTACGACTGGTATTCGCATCCGCACGACTTTAATCCGCATCCGAACGTTTGCTGTCCAAATCCGCTGACATTACAATAATATTTATTTTCGTCGCTGTCGATATGTAAATATTAAATGTCAGAAAACTGCTTCATAATGGGAGTCATGAAAGTACTACTTTTCATTATAACACCGTTTTCCCAACCAATCAGAGCTCAATATTTTCATTCATGACCAATTACGTAAGGATAGCTTCTGGCATGCACTCAAAATCCAACATGTCGGACATGAATTACATGATTTGAAAGTTGACAATGTAGCCTATATTGGATCAACCATTGTAGTTGTGATGCATAAACAAACTAGGCAATTTTGCAAAAGAAATCGCACTGTACCTTAATGTCCGAAAATCCGATTTCTACACACTCGTAAGATTTCGCCGACAATTTTAGTGATGCTGTTCTTGACATAGACATACCGGAACATCATGGAGGAAGCAGACATGTGACATTAGTTCCACGGAAATTATAATCCAGCTCTGTGATCAGTAAATGGATTTCTTATGCGAAACATTTCCGCGAGATGTCATAACTGTTCTATTTGGGACTCAATATGATTTGCATTCAGATGACATTCTATACGCATCGAATTTGAAGAACAACTAGTTGATAATACAATACATTATAATTTTAAAGCGTTTGTAACAGCCTATTTTGTGTTATTTGAGCAAATAACAAAATCATTCAACATAGTACCTGTGCGCCATCTGTTGCTGCCATTTCAGGTAAAACAATGTTTCCAAGCTTTCGTATTTGTTATTGGGTAGAGAGCAAATGCTGAGCCCACACAATTCCCAAGAAAAGAACAAAGCTTTGGAAGGACTTTGATCCTTAGTGGGAATCCAACGCATGCGCTATTCACTTAAGTCAGCTGACAGATCTCGACAGATATTTATGGATATTTATGTTAGAGCATATAATAAAGTTATCGTCGAACATAAACAGTCGTATGCAACTCGCCTGTAATGGTAATTAAGACACTCGTATAGAAATATGTGTGAATTACAAGGCAATGTTGACTGAGTGTTGTCCCTCTGAGTAACGGCAAGTGCAACAGCGAGTGGCTAATTATAACACTTACCTAGTCGTCGGATATACCCACGATGGCAAGCGGAGGTATAAAGGATTTTTCTTTGGCATAAGTCACCGCTAATAGAGGTTATTTACATGACTAGCTTCTCTTACTTCTCTATTATTCTTATACAATCCAAGCGAAAGCAAATAGGGAAATAACAAGAGAGGTGAAAGACGCAGATCTTTGCAAAAACTAAAATTATTAAAAAAAAAATCCAGTTCTACATTGAGTCATTGAGCCTCCGTGGTTAGGCAGCAGCGTGCCGGCCTCTCACCGCTGGGTCCGTGGTTCAAATCCCGGTCATTCCATTTGAGATTTGTGCTGGACAAAGCGGAGGCAGACAGGTTTTTCTCCGGGTACTCCGGTTTTCCCTGTCGCAAATTTCCTTCCACCAACACTCTCCACTATCATTTCATTTCATCTGTAATTGCCCCAGGGGAGTGCGACAGGCTTCGGCAGCCGGCACAGTTCATATCCTCGCCGCTAGATGGGGGCTTCATTCATTCCATTCCCTGACCCGGTCGGTCGAATGGAAGCAGGCTAGGGATTTTCATTTTCAGTTCTACATTGTGTTCTAAAATCTATCCGCAAATTTACTCTAAATATTATCCGCAGTTTATCCGCTATCCGCACAGCCATGCACACTACGAGTATATCCGAATGGTGAAAACATTTTCGGATATCCGTGGGTGTATCCGCGGATGTAGATAACTGTAGTGCGGATGCGGGGCGGATGCAGATAAGGTTTTGATTATCCGTGCCGGGCTCTACAGGACGGAGCCTCGGCTGCACCACGTGACGGCCGGGGCACTCTGGCTAGCCACCTAACGAACAAGGCTCTGGTGCTAGAAGCAGCGTAGCGCCCAACTAGTTCAACACACTTAAACTTTTTAGCCTATTTTCAATTTTGAGAAAATAGGCTTATGAGATCACCTTTTGTCCGTGTGTGTGTGTGTGTGTGTGTGTGTGAGGAGTGTGTGTGTGTCCCTAATAACGTTTAAACAGCTAAGGCGATTTCAATGAAACTCAGTAAGTTCATAGCACTATTCCGGGCGACCCCGACCGTGCCCTTCAAATTTTGTTACGTCTCACCAATCCAACATGGCGACTGTGCGAAATATTTCACCAGCATTCAATATCTCCGAAACTATTCCCGATATCACCCTGGAATTTTTTACGGTGATAAAGAGAATTACTAGACGTTCACCTATGTGACGTTTGAAAAACTGGTAACTACAAAACCAACATGGCGGCCACGCGAATTTGTGAATTTTAAATTGACGTTTCTCGCTATTTAAAGAAACCAAACGCAATAAAACTTGGTACTGAACCCGATGGGGTTATGCTGACTGGAATCGAACATGGTTCTCAGAGACTGTGATCTCAGTAAAAAGGTTCCGCCAGGAAGCGAACCAGAGATCTGTACAGGGAGTTTCTTGGTAAAAACCCCTCGAAAGAGATGTATATTTAATCACTGGTGTGATTTTTGAGGAAATAGCATTATTTAGTAAAATAATGTAGGAAATAATGAGCAGATTATATCATTATAAGACGATTTGGTGTAAGCTATTGGAGGTTTGAAGCACAGAGGAGGGCAGAGCTGACATTTACTAATCGGCCCAGAATTGTGGGTTGGTCCCAGCGGAGCCACGTCCATCTCTGTCACCCCATTATGTCGTCTGGAGCAGGGGAGAGGCCTGAATAATGACATAGTTATTCCCCGACGGAGAATAGATTTGGAGTAGGGGCGGAGAAATGCCCAGAAAAATCATTGATTACTCGTGATTGGAGTAACGAATCGAGATGAGAGTTGCACACAGGTGAATATCTTGGCAAGAAGATAATTTTAGAGTCTTTTACCTGCGAAATTGGTGCATATTTAGTGATGTGCGTAAGGACTGTAAAACGACCATTGTTCGCGGATGGATGTGAAGATGTTGACGGGGATTTCCCGATTAGGTAGCGTCCCACGCCATGGAGAAAGGAATTAATATAAATTAATTGAACGAGCGATTCCTTTGCACACAGATAGTTTTGGGACCTGTGAAGAGAGAGGAACACAATGATCATGGTTTGAAGACCTGAATCGTGCTGTGAGAGGAGCCAAGATTACGCGGGAAGATGTTGCTCTACTTTCTGTGGAAATCCGATATAAGGGAGTAGACCCCAGGAGGAGCCCTCAGTTGAATCTCACTTGAAGCTCAGTTGTTACTCATTTTGAAGCCCAGTTGTAAGTCAGTCGAGACGCAGCCAAGTTCAGTCTACATGCCGCCAAGCGCAGTTACAGCCAGTTATTATCTTACGCAGTTTTCAGTTGTAGCACAATGGCAATAAGTTGCAATCAGTATGCAGCAAATATGCAGCAGTACGAGACAGCGTGTAAGCCGCAGACAGAAGTCTTCAAATAAGCTACGTGCAGTCTTCGAGTGAAACTTCAGTCAGCTACAGCCAGGTTGAAGCAAGTTCGTCAAGGCAAAACGCATGACGAGTCTATTCATCAAGACGCCGAACAAAGACTGGTATGTGTAAAAGAAACAGTAAATATGCTTGTATGAATAATAGTCGTGATACAGGCATAATCAGCCGCACGAACTATGACGTGTTCAGTTACGAAGTACCGTATAGACTAACGGTAGAACTATTGTATATAATTATTTGTGAAAGTGTTGAACTTTATTAAGCGCAATGTGTATAGTATTAACTAATCGTGTATGTGTAACTACGATAGAATGCGCTAAAGAAACTCTACTAAGTGTTTGGTATTGCCATGAGAGTACCAGATGTTAACGCTCATGTTTGGGAGCCAGCGTATTGATGTAACGCAGGACACTTACTGTAGGAGTAATGATCGTCATAAAACTGTTGGAGAGTTCCGAGAGCAGATAACCAGACTTTCAATCAGGAGTTGATAACGTAAGATGCCGTCGACACCTGCAATTTCGATCTCTGCTAGGGAATTTCAGCATTGAAGTGTGTATAAAGTGACGAGTGTTCAGTGTAATGTATATGTAAAAATATCATTTAAAGTAGTGTTTGATGAAGTGTTTCACATGTTTGGGGAGTGATAACTTCCTGAAAAGTATGCAACGTGTCGTGTTGGTGATAGAAATTATGTGTAATCAAATGTGTGTAAACAAGAGAAATATGTCGCGTTAAACCCATTATGGCGGGCGACATGGAAGAATATGATTGGTCGGAGCCACCTTAGATGCCTATAGAGATGTAAGTACCCCACATAAATTATGGTTCTGATTATGTAGAAGTATGGACCGATGCATGTCTGTGATTCCGTAAAGATATTGTGAATTCCTTATAGATGCCAGTAAAAATCAGTTAGGAGGCTGATCCTCCATGTTTAATCAGTATTGAGTTGATTTTTATAGAGTTGAAATGATGATTTGCATCATTAAGTGGAGTAATTATTCCCACTATGAATTAAGAATGGCAATCAGTTATGTAAATGCAACGAACGCGATTGTTCGAGTTTAAAACGTCTAGCTATGTCGGAAATTTTGGTAATTTATGTGAGAATAATAATAAATAATGATTTTGGTCATTTATGTCAATGAGATTTATAATAATAATAATAAGTAATGATTTTGGTCATTTATGTCAGTGAGAAATGATGATAATAATAATAATGGTTATTAAGAGTATGAATGAACACATCAGGAAACAAATAAATGTTGTAAGCGAGAATTATTAACGCTAAGTGCAAGACTTATCAATCTAAGCAGGAAGATGTTACAGTGAGATTACATTTCAGTAATTATGGAAAGAAGTTTATATCAGAATATTGCATATATTCAGTAATGATACCAGTAATGAAAGAGCTTTTAGTGAATTGAATTTGCAGCTTAATTGAGAAGCTTATAGAGTAAATGTTAGATTTCTCTTAATATTATAGGTCGGAGTGTCGTAGCATGGAGCATTAGGGGCCAGATAGTCTATTCTACGTATGAATTCTCCTATGTCGTGGACATTGTTGGAGATATTATTTATTCCAGAGTTCTAGTGAATGGACCCTAACTCTGAAGAAAGGATTGAAATGTGTTCCGGATTGGAATCTTTATAAGAGTCGAGGAAACAAGGACACCTCGCAGCTCTATGATTTCCCGAGAACTTTTTGATGAGTTATTTACGCTCGTGGCAGCGAAAACTCATGGCGACAGTGGTTTTCTGCGCCTATATTGTACTTGAGACATCGGTCAACCGCCAGGCTCATGCATTGCGAACCCCGAACCTTCATGTTGAATGGACCCATGTGAGGCCATTAATTAATCATTATCCTCGACGTAGGAATAATTACAAAAGCTCATTCAATACCTGTTGGCATAATAGTCAATTAAGATCCTTTGGGAACATGTGTGTCGGTTAGGACACAGTATTTGTCTTGTAAATCTCCACTGCTTAGAGAGAGGGAGGCTTTCAAACTTTTAGAAAGGTCGAGATAATTGGTGAAGCGACCCATTCCACTTTCTATTGTGTAGCGACTTCCTTAGCCAAGGGTCGGTGCCAGCCACTCGGACCGCCCAGGCAAGTTATAAAGGGAAGAGATTCTAGACCTTGTTAAAATGACATATAATGCAAGATTGTTATGTTGAGTATTAGAGCCATGTGGTTTGTGAACACATGGATAATTATAGTTCATCCTGATGGTTCATTAATTTAGCTATCTGACGAATAGTTACATGATATATTTGTACTGTCACTGGAACCAAGTCATGTAGTTGGTGACTAGATGCCAATCGCCATGAGCGCGAGGTAGTCTATCGTACAATCCGACATAAGCTATAACGTAACGTTTTATCTAGGAATCACAGACAGCATGCGGTGAAACCATATAATTGAAGGATGTGTAGGGGGTAGCTTACATAATTATGGAGTTGCACGTTGATTTTGGTGCAACGTCCAAATAGGTAAATGCATGCAAAGCATTTCATTGGTGAGAAGAAAAATATTAAAACACGCACGGCACACATAATTGTTTAACATAAAGAGATTTAAGGAATAATCCTTGTTGTAATATTAAAGAAGTCACATTGTATGACTGTTATGTTAATGTACAGTTTGTTTTGAAGTCGTAGGTGCATCAGCGCACTAGTATATCCTTGTGAAGTTCACAGAAGGGTAAAGCATTATGGCTAGGTATGACTTTGTTGTGATTTCATATTTGTTTACTTGTGGATTGTGGAAGTAAAAATTTTGTTTGTTTTTATTTTATGCTTTTTGGGTATTGTTTTGTGTTTGAAGCCATGATTTATTTTACTGGATTAAAGTTTTAGAATAGAGTTGTGCCTTATCATTGTAGAGTTGATACCTTTTAGCCTCAAATCCAAAATATGCACTGCTAAATTGGGGTTACCGTACACGCCTGAGAGCTGATGCTAGTTGGAGGCAGATGCATATTATCCAACGAGATTACTCACATGGGTACATGGGAATTGATGTCCTATACTGTGATTTGAGCTAAAGGTACGACTAAAGTCGGTCAGATTTAATGCACACAACTCTATTAAAGTAAGAATTAACGAAGTAGGGTGTGACCGCTCCTAATCCATAGCTAAGTTCCGATACGTATATATAAATTTTGATAGATACCTGTAGACATTATAGATCTATTAATTTATCATGACGCCCGTCTGTGGGGTCTATGGTAGTAAAAGCTCTATTAATTTATCATGGCCCAAGCAACGTGGGGCGGTATTAACTCGTTATGGAACCGCCTGCGTCAGTGCAATATGAGCGATTTTGGCATTGCACGAACCGGGCAACGATAGATTGTGCATATCACTATTCATTTATCATGGCGCCCAGAATACGTGGAACTTATGGGATTTAGGGAAAACCCATAGATTTTTATGGTATTTCATGGGGAAAACCATAGTAATTGTTTTGCCTCAAACTGTGTTTGAGTGATTTTTGAATTCAGTAGGCTTTTTGAGGTAACGCAGAATCTCTCTATTGAGAAGAGAATGGCCTAAGGGTACGAGCGTTACTTACCCAATCCACAATCTACCATAATATTATCAGGTTTTGTACGACTTCACAATATGTGTGCAGTGTTTGATGTTTCTCTTCGAAACGTATCCACATATTTTTCCAGGAAGCCTGCCTGCATATTTAAGTGTGTTATTGTAAAATGTCAGGTACGGAGGAGATCTTGCAAGTTATTGCAGGACTGAAACAACATTTTGATGCTGTTCACGAGCAGAGTAAACTGGAAACCAAAGCGTTCCAGGATAGTATAAACACTCGGTTAGATGAGAACCAGAGAGAGTTAAATAACAGGTTAGATGCCAATCAGGAGGCAATTAATGCAAATAAGGTTGCAATGGATAATAACCAGATTGAATTAAACAATAAGTTAGGTCAAATGCAAGAAGTCATTAAGACCGAAGTAACAGATACTGTTGTAAGCATTGTATCGGAAATGCAGGTAAATACTGATAAACGTTTCGAGGCTATCGAAGCCAAACTTGAGGGTAATTTGCAAGCGTGTAGGCATGCTCAGGAGCAAACCAACAGTAAATTAGAGGCGTTGTCTAACGATATTAAGGATATTCAGATCCAAAATGAGGCGAATCTCGAACGCCAAGCGAAACAGTTCGCAGAGTTTACGAAAACAGTAGATCAGAGATTAGAGGAGAACGACTCCAAATGGGACCAGAAATTGAAAAGCTACGCTAGAGCAATTAACGGTGACCTCAAGAAACAGGACCAGAATATATTAGGTCAATGCCAGGAAATAGGCGAAGTTAAGGCTATCGCTCAGGAAAGTAAGGAGCTGGTAGGCAACGTGAAAAGTCAGATGGGTAAAGTTCATAAAGAACTGGACCAAGTGCAAAGCGACATTATCATAGTCAATAAAAGGCAAGAGGAAAATAGAGGCGAGATCACCAAGGTCCGGAATGAATTGTCTAAAGTCAATGGACACATTCAAGATGAAATTAAAGGTCTGAGAGAAGAACTCGAAATAAGAGAAGGCAAGAAAACAGAGGCAAGCGACAAGACCCTTGCTCAAATTAAAGAGGACGTAGAGGATGAAATATCCCATATCAAACAAAGTCTGAAAGAAGACAAGGTGAAAATTTTTCAAGTAGCCGAGGAAAACCGAGATAGGCTTACGAGAATAGAAAAAGAAGTCATTACTCGCCTAGAAAGAGCAGAAATGCGCCATAACCAAATGGAGACTAGGATAATAGCACAGGAGGAGACACTTCTGAAATATCCTAAGTCAAGTGAAGGCAGCATAGAGGATATAAGAAAAACAAGGTGGGCAGACCTAGAAACCCAACCTATAAGCAGAAATGCTGCAGGCGCAGGAGAAAGTCCTTACATGACGCCAGGTGTACCAATTGCGGCATCGACGCCACATGAAAATGCGATGCACACCCAGGTGATAAACGTCATTAGGGCAAGCGAAGAAAAACCTAGGAAGTTTTCAGGTAGTCACTGTAGTATGACACCAAAATATTGGTTAAAGGAAGTGACTGAATATCTCAATGATGCACGAATACCGCAGGAGCGTGGGCTACGTGCTATAGAGAAGTTAACAGAGGGGGAGTGCGCATTATGGTTTCGCAGCTTCCGTTACACTTTTGATACTGTTGAGGAATTCCGCGAGGCATTCTTGAGGAGATATTGGGACGCCGCGACTCAGCAGAATTTACGGCTGGATTTGTATGCCAAAAAGTACAGCACGAACAACCCGACGAAGTACGCAGAATTCTTCATATCGCAGATGTGTCGTTTTAAAGAGCTGGATCAAAAACCTAGTGAACTGGAGCTATGCATTGCTATCGCCAAACAGCTTCCATACGAGATCCAAAGGCTACTAATCTCGGCTAATGCGAAAACTGCTATGGAAATGGAGACAGTTCTAAGGCAACTGGACCTCACCACAGCAAATAATATGCGTCAGAGTCGAACCGTGGAACAAGTCCACGTGACAAACACACAGACTGACCAACAGCAAGCTCCAAGGAACAACAAGGCCACGAGCACAGAAACTTTAGATTCCTATGGACGGCAATGGGAACAGGAACCCAGAAAATGGCAGTCAAGGTACAAAGGAAATGCTAATAAAGCAGGAAGAGGTCGAAGTTCGTGGAATAAACACAATAACAGGGGCAAACCGTACCATAACAATGGAGGTAATAATGGCCAGGAAGGCAATAATAGAAATTGGAGACCCCAAGAGAGAAGAAACTTCGATGACGAGGCAGAAGAGCGATATCATGCTTCTTTGCGATACCTCGAAGAAAGGGGAGATGAGCCCCAGAAATCACAAGTCCGCTGGCAAGAAGTCATGCAGAACAGGACATCGCCAGACAGATATGGAGATGGAGCTAAGAGTTTGGAACTACAGCGCAGCGAACAGGAGAGAAGGAACTCCAAAGGGGCGGGCGCTGAAGAAAAAAAAACGCCAAAATTAGAAGAGCTCGAGACTGATGGATGGAAGTCTATTAACATCATCAATTGGATAGCCAAACCAGAAGAATTGATTGAGGATACAGGAGGACCACAGGTCATGGTCAAGAGAGAATTGCCTATTATAATTGTGAGAGTGGCAGGATTAAAAGTCAGAAGTCTGCTAGACACAGGATCAACAGTGAGCCTGATGACACAAGCTCTATATAATGAAATAGCCCGGAGAGAGAACATTTTGAAGATACCGATCTCCAGTGTCAAAATTAAAGGGGTAATTCCAGACAGAACAATGATATGTAAATACCAGGTATTCCTAGATTTACAGATAGGAGGCTCGATTTTCTCACAGAGTTTCCTGTTAGTAAACAAACTACCTTATAACCTACTTATTGGGGCAGAGTTTATAAGGGAATACAGAGTGATAATTGACCTAGCACAGGACAGGGTTATGTTCCATGCGAATGAAGAAGCTGAAGGCTTAGAGGTCGCACTCAATGAAATTGAACCAGGATCCAGTGAACAAGTATGGCATACATACAGAGATGTGGCTGATGAAGAAGTATTAGCTATTGAGCAGTTAGAAGCGGAGCTCAAAACACTAGCCACAGACTTGGAAAAAGATCTGGAACCCAAATTGGAAGAATACATTTCGGAGAAGCTAGAAGAAGCGAAAATTGGGCTAAAAGAGAAGGAAAATTTAAAGCAGTTATTGCTGGAACAGAAGGAAGTCTTTGATTCGAGACCTGGTCGGATAAAGAACTTCACTTATGCTTTTCAAGTCAGTGATTGGACACCATTTAGGCAGAAACCCTACCCTATAGCTGAAAAGCATTATGCTAAAGTGAAAGAGGCAATTCAGGAGATGTTGGAGGCCGGCGTTATTGAGAAAACACCTACGCCTTATGTAAGTCCATTGGTAATTGTACCAAAGACAGACGGATCTGTCAGAGTCTGCTTGGACCTGAGACGCTTAAATTTGAGAGTTATTCCGGAATTTGACAAAGTGCCACCTATTAAAGAGATCCTCAGGAAGTTTAAAGGGAAAACTATATTCTCAAATTTAGATATCACATCCAGTTTCCACCATCTTGAATTAGAGAAGAAAACTAGTCTGTTGACAGGATTTATGTTTGATCAACATACATTCACATTTTTAAGGCTACCTTTTGGGTTGAAAACAGCTGGTTCAGCCCTGATAAGAGCGTTAGATCGCAATCTATCAGATGAGGTTAAAGAGAGTACCATCAGATATGTAGACGACATTCTACTCACATCAGAATCTCTGGAGGAGCACATGAGAGACCTGAAGAAGTTGCTAGATGACCTTCGAGAAGCGAACTTTAAGGTCAATATCAAGAAATCGCACTTCTGTCAGAGGGAAGTTAAATTCCTAGGGCATGTTATTGATGCAAATGGAGTGAAGCCTAATCCAGATAAATTGGAGGTAATTCGGAATTTCCCTCGACCCACGAAAGTTAAGCACGTCCGACAGTATTTGGGAGTAATTGGATTCTTTTCGAACCACTGCCCAAACTATACTGTGACAGTAGCACCACTGCAGGACCTATTGAAGAAAGGCGGCAGATGGAATTGGACGGAGCAATGTCAGGAAGCATTCGTGAGGTCAAAACAAATGCTTTTGGAATATGTGAAACTGGGATACCCAGATTATACCCAGAAGTTCATCATACAGACGGATGCATCACTTATTGGGATTGGAGCGATGCTATTCCAGGAAAATGTTGACCAGCCTGAGAAGAAAGTTTTTATCGCCTTTATCAGCAGAAGACTGAGAGCCCATGAGAAAAATTACACGATCACAGAGATAGAATTGCTCGCAATTTTGTACGCGTTGCAATCGTGGCACAAACTCGTGTACGGCTTCCGAATAGTTCTGAGAAAAGACCATAAAGCTTTAACATTTTTGTTAAAGACAGATTTGTCTAGTCAGAGATTGACAAGATGGTCCCTGTATATCCAGCAATTTAATGTGGAAATAGAATACTGTCCAGGGAAAGAGAATGTAATACCGGACATATTAAGTCGTTACCCTAGAGAAGAAGAAGTACTAGCGGTCCAGATTGAGAATCGAGATCAGAAGACGTTGGATGACTTAAGGAACATTACCAACCTACAACGCGAAGACCCATGGTTGAAGATGATGATCGATTACTTTGAGGGACGATTAGCAAGGGGAACTGCGATATACAGAGAGGCGGAGGCATTGGCAACAGATTATGTATGGTATAATCAGATATTACACAAGTGGGACGATGTGGATCACACACGTCAAAGGATTGTAATTCCTGCA
The DNA here is from genome assembly GCA_946902985.2 of Meconema thalassinum. Classification (NCBI taxonomy): domain Eukaryota; kingdom Metazoa; phylum Arthropoda; class Insecta; order Orthoptera; family Tettigoniidae; genus Meconema; species Meconema thalassinum. The sequence goes on along the minus strand of OX336388.2, from coordinate 2,060,796,494 downwards.
TCTTTGCAGAGGAGATTAGTATGGCTAGCCCACAGAGCATTTGGCCATCCGGGGATAGATAAAATCTGTGCTCTGTTGAAGGAAGCATTTACTTGGCCAAAATTGAGAGAAACGGTGAGAAATGCTATTAGAACATGTGATCTTTGCCAAAGGGTAAAGCCGAATCCCTTTTTAATGAGGCAACGACCTATCCCGTTATTACCAGAGAAGCCAAGGCAGCTATTGAGTATCGACAACTTTGGTCCATTGCCTAGAGCACGTAGAGGCAATAGACACATTTTTGTAGCCATGGATGTATTTTCGAAAATGGTGGTGTTGTGCCCCATTCAAAAGACAAGTTCAAAACAGGTCTTGAAGCGCCTGAAAGAGAGAGTTATTCCGATTCTTGGGAAGCCGGATAACATTCTCTCGGACCACGGAAGTTGCTTTACTAGTGCAGAATTTCGTCGAGAACTGGAAACTCTAGGAATTAGGCAGATTTTATCTACCATTCGCCATCCTGAGGCAAGTCCCGTTGAAAGAGTAATGAGAGAGATCCAGAAATACATGAAGATCTACTGTTCTGAAGCGAATTGGCGTTGGATTGAATTTCTAGAAGTAATTGAATACTGTATAAATAATACTGTACATGAGGCGACAGGTCAGGTTCCCGTTACTCTACATCTGGATCAGAGACCAGAGAGACCGTGGAATGGTGTTATTCCATTACCAGTAGACGCACAGCCCGGTAGAGAATTGAGGATCCAACGAACCTTTGAATATCTCAAAGCACAGGCGGAGAGACGTCAGAGAAGGAATCGTGCGAAGAGGTATCATAAACCGCTTCTCGTGGGACAGAAAGTTTTAATTAAGAAACCCGCCAGTTCAGATCCAGAGGCACGGAAGTATAAAAAGTTCATTTTTGCTTACCACGGCCCGTTCGAGGTGATAAGAGACCTCCAGAACAATGCATACAGGTTAAGGCATTTAGAGAATGGAAACGAGGTCGTTATGAACATAGCCAACTTAAAAATGTATTACTCGCCAGAAGAATTCGATGAACCAGAAGAAGAATTAGTAACGCACACCCAACTCAACGTGGAGAGCGGAGGCAGCCAAGCAGGCAGACCTGAATGTTGGAACGGCGAGACGGGACGAGAAGCAGACAGTTTACCCAGTGTAAGCGGAGAGCAGAAAGAATGCCAGTGTTTGCGAGAATTCTATGAAGAAATGGTCAGAGTGGCCAGAGAGGTTGAGGCTGTAAACGCGACCCTTCGCAGGGAGAATAGACAGCTCAGAAACAAGGCCGAGTGTGGAAGGGGGAGCACTACTAACCCACTCGTAGCCAAACAAGGTGAAGGACCCCAGACGTAAACACAGACGGTGGTCGACAGTCAGCTGGTTACTTATATAAGCCACTTGCATTGGACTTTTATAAGTTTTGCAAGGGGAACATGAACCCGATGGGGTTATGCTGACTGGAATCGAACATGGTTCTCAGAGACTGTGATCTCAGTAAAAAAGGTTCCGCCAGGAAGCGAACCAGAGATCTGTACAGGGAGTTTCTTGGTAAAAACCCCTCGAAAGAGATGTATATTTAATCACTGGTGTGATTTTTGAGGAAATAGCATTATTTAGTAAAATAATGTAGGAAATAATGAGCAGATTATATCATTATAAGACGATTTGGTGTAAGCTATTGGAGGTTTGAAGCACAGAGGAGGGCAGAGCTGACATTTACTAATCGGCCCAGAATTGTGGGTTGGTCCCAGCGGAGCCACGTCCATCTCTGTCACCCCATTATGTCGTCTGGAGCAGGGGAGAGGCCTGAATAATGACATAGTTATTCCCCGACGGAGAATAGATTTGGAGTAGGGGCGGAGAAATGCCCAGAAAAATCATTGATTACTCGTGATTGGAGTAACGAATCGAGATGAGAGTTGCACACAGGTGAATATCTTGGCAAGAAGATAATTTTAGAGTCTTTTACCTGCGAAATTGGTGCATATTTAGTGATGTGCGTAAGGACTGTAAAACGACCATTGTTCGCGGATGGATGTGAAGATGTTGACGGGGATTTCCCGATTAGGTAGCGTCCCACGCCATGGAGAAAGGAATTAATATAAATTAATTGAACGAGCGATTCCTTTGCACACAGATAGTTTTGGGACCTGTGAAGAGAGAGGAACACAATGATCATGGTTTGAAGACCTGAATCGTGCTGTGAGAGGAGCCAAGATTACGCGGGAAGATGTTGCTCTACTTTCTGTGGAAATCCGATATAAGGGAGTAGACCCCAGGAGGAGCCCTCAGTTGAATCTCACTTGAAGCTCAGTTGTTACTCATTTTGAAGCCCAGTTGTAAGTCAGTCGAGACGCAGCCAAGTTCAGTCTACATGCCGCCAAGCGCAGTTACAGCCAGTTATTATCTTACGCAGTTTTCAGTTGTAGCACAATGGCAATAAGTTGCAATCAGTATGCAGCAAATATGCAGCAGTACGAGACAGCGTGTAAGCCGCAGACAGAAGTCTTCAAATAAGCTACGTGCAGTCTTCGAGTGAAACTTCAGTCAGCTACAGCCAGGTTGAAGCAAGTTCGTCAAGGCAAAACGCATGACGAGTCTATTCATCAAGACGCCGAACAAAGACTGGTATGTGTAAAAGAAACAGTAAATATGCTTGTATGAATAATAGTCGTGATACAGGCATAATCAGCCGCACGAACTATGACGTGTTCAGTTACGAAGTACCGTATAGACTAACGGTAGAACTATTGTATATAATTATTTGTGAAAGTGTTGAACTTTATTAAGCGCAATGTGTATAGTATTAACTAATCGTGTATGTGTAACTACGATAGAATGCGCTAAAGAAACTCTACTAAGTGTTTGGTATTGCCATGAGAGTACCAGATGTTAACGCTCATGTTTGGGAGCCAGCGTATTGATGTAACGCAGGACACTTACTGTAGGAGTAATGATCGTCATAAAACTGTTGGAGAGTTCCGAGAGCAGATAACCAGACTTTCAATCAGGAGTTGATAACGTAAGATGCCGTCGACACCTGCAATTTCGATCTCTGCTAGGGAATTTCAGCATTGAAGTGTGTATAAAGTGACGAGTGTTCAGTGTAATGTATATGTAAAAATATCATTTAAAGTAGTGTTTGATGAAGTGTTTCACATGTTTGGGGAGTGATAACTTCCTGAAAGGTATGCAACGTGTCGTGTTGGTGATAGAAATTATGTGTAATCAAATGTGTGTAAACAAGAGAAATATGTCGCGTTAAACCCATTATGGCGGGCGACATGGAAGAATATGATTGGTCGGAGCCACCTTAGATGCCTATAGAGATGTAAGTACCCCACATAAATTATGGTTCTGATTATGTAGAAGTATGGACCGATGCATGTCTGTGATTCCGTAAAGATATTGTGAATTCCTTATAGATGCCAGTAAAAATCAGTTAGGAGGCTGATCCTCCATGTTTAATCAGTATTGAGTTGATTTTTATAGAGTTGAAATGATGATTTGCATCATTAAGTGGAGTAATTATTCCCACTATGAATTAAGAATGGCAATCAGTTATGTAAATGCAACGAACGCGATTGTTCGAGTTTGAAACGTCTAGCTATGTCGGAAATTTTGGTAATTTATGTGAGAATAATAATAAATAATGATTTTGGTCATTTATGTCAATGAGATTTATAATAATAATAATAAGTAATGATTTTGGTCATTTATGTCAGTGAGAAATGATGATAATAATAATAATGGTTATTAAGAGTATGAATGAACACATCAGGAAACAAATAAATGTTGTAAGCGAGAATTATTAACGCTAAGTGCAAGACTTATCAATCTAAGCAGGAAGATGTTACAGTGAGATTACATTTCAGTAATTATGGAAAGAAGTTTATATCAGAATATTGCATATATTCAGTAATGATACCAGTAATGAAAGAGCTTTTAGTGAATTGAATTTGCAGCTTAATTGAGAAGCTTATAGAGTAAATGTTAGATTTCTCTTAATATTATAGGTCGGAGTGTCGTAGCATGGAGCATTAGGGGCCAGATAGTCTATTCTACGTATGAATTCTCCTATGTCGTGGACATTGTTGGAGATATTATTTATTCCAGAGTTCTAGTGAATGGACCCTAACTCTGAAGAAAGGATTGAAATGTGTTCCGGATTGGAATCTTTATAAGAGTCGAGGAAACAAGGACACCTCGCAGCTCTATGATTTCCCGAGAACTTTTTGATGAGTTATTTACGCTCGTGGCAGCGAAAACTCATGGCGACAGTGGTTTTCTGCGCCTATATTGTACTTGAGACATCGGTCAACCGCCAGGCTCATGCATTGCGAACCCCGAACCTTCATGTTGAATGGACCCATGTGAGGCCATTAATTAATCATTATCCTCGACGTAGGAATAATTACAAAAGCTCATTCAATACCTGTTGGCATAATAGTCAATTAAGATCCTTTGGGAACATGTGTGTCGGTTAGGACACAGTATTTGTCTTGTAAATCTCCACTGCTTAGAGAGAGGGAGGCTTTCAAACTTTTAGAAAGGTCGAGATAATTGGTGAAGCGACCCATTCCACTTTCTATTGTGTAGCGACTTCCTTAGCCAAGGGTCGGTGCCAGCCACTCGGACCGCCCAGGCAAGTTATAAAGGGAAGAGATTCTAGACCTTGTTAAAATGACATATAATGCAAGATTGTTATGTTGAGTATTAGAGCCATGTGGTTTGTGAACACATGGATAATTATAGTTCATCCTGATGGTTCATTAATTTAGCTATCTGACGAATAGTTACATGATATATTTGTACTGTCACTGGAACCAAGTCATGTAGTTGGTGACTAGATGCCAATCGCCATGAGCGCGAGGTAGTCTATCGTACAATCCGACATAAGCTATAACGTAACGTTTTATCTAGGAATCACAGACAGCATGCGGTGAAACCATATAATTGAAGGATGTGTAGGGGGTAGCTTACATAATTATGGAGTTGCACGTTGATTTTGGTGCAACGTCCAAATAGGTAAATGCATGCAAAGCATTTCATTGGTGAGAAGAAAAATATTAAAACACGCACGGCACACATAATTGTTTAACATAAAGAGATTTAAGGAATAATCCTTGTTGTAATATTAAAGAAGTCACATTGTATGACTGTTATGTTAATGTACAGTTTGTTTTGAAGTCGTAGGTGCATCAGCGCACTAGTATATCCTTGTGAAGTTCACAGAAGGGTAAAGCATTATGGCTAGGTATGACTTTGTTGTGATTTCATATTTGTTTACTTGTGGATTGTGGAAGTAAAAATTTTGTTTGTTTTTATTTTATGCTTTTTGGGTATTGTTTTGTGTTTGAAGCCATGATTTATTTTACTGGATTAAAGTTTTAGAATAGAGTTGTGCCTTATCATTGTAGAGTTGATACCTTTTAGCCTCAAATCCAAAATATGCACTGCTAAATTGGGGTTACCGTACACGCCTGAGAGCTGATGCTAGTTGGAGGCAGATGCATATTATCCAACGAGATTACTCACATGGGTACAGTACAGTATATGATATAGACATTGTAATGCACCAACATCTAACTTCGTTCAATTGTTTACAAAACCACAAGATGGCGGATGTGCGAAATATTTCACCGGCATTCTATATATCTGAAACTATTAGCGGTATTATCCTGAAATTAAGTACGGAGATAAAGGGCACTACCTGAAGTTCATCTATAAGACTTTCAAAACCCGGTTAACTACAAGACGAACATGGCGGCCAAGCGAATTAGATATTTTTAAATAGACCTTTCTCGCGATTTCATGTTCCAAACGCAATGAAATCTGGTACAGGAAATGTTTATACATATAGTAATGCACTGGTATCTAATTTAGTTCAATAGTTTACATAACCTCAAGATGCCGGTTGTGCGAATTTTAAAATTAAGTTTTTATTTCTTGTGTCGTAATCATGCGATCGAAGTGAAAGTTTGAATAATGAACCTACGCAATAATTTTCCTTTAAGGGTACATGACTCTATGGCCTATATATTTAACAATCCAACATGGCGACCAACCGAAATATTTAGACAGCTCTGAATATCTAAGAATCTATTATAGCAATCAAACTGAATTTTTTATGTTCATAGGGGCTATGAACGTAAGTTCACCTATACGACTTTAAATAACCTGGTGGTCACAAATCCAGCATGGCGGCGACGCGAATTATAAATATTCACATGGACGTTTCTCGCAATTTAACCATCCGAGTGCAGTGAAACTTGGTACAGTAAATCCTTATACGAATGTTAATCCACTGGCATCTAATTTATTTCAATAGCTTCCATAACCACAAAATGGCAGCTGTGCGAAATTTTAAAATGTCCTTATTACTTCTTGTGTCCTAATCATGCGATTGAAGTTTGAATGCTACATGTACACAATAATATTCATGTAACAGTACATAACTCTGGGACCTACATATAGGCTATAAAATACAACATAGCGACCATCGGAAATATTTAGTCGGTTCTCAATATCTACGAATCTATCACAGCAATCAAACTGACATTTTGTATGTTGATAGTGGTCGTTAACATAAGTAGGATGTATGAAAATAGGTTGTATAGTTCTTCACGGAACTACTTGTTAAGGTATTTGATAATACTCATCATCAGTGCTTTTTGTAAGGGGAACGCGGGGGTTTTAAGAAAAAATATTGGTACATTTGTATTTAGTCCGGAAAATATAATTTCCAACTAGAAATTTCATCGATCAGCTGGCGTCAACGCGCTGTTCACACAGATTTCGAGTAATCCTCGATTTAAATCGATCTGCCGAATCAGTTCCTTTTGGTCAGCCAAGACCGACTACAATATAGGCTATAAGATATTGTAGTCGGTCTTCGGTCGGCAACTCGGTACTCCGTTCTTATAAGAACGCAGGATAGTGTTTGGAGGTGGGAAGAGTTGTTATTTTGTGCGTGTGATTAGACATTTGGTGACTGTGGAATTTACTGTAAGCAGGACAGCAAAATGAGACACTACCACAGTGCTTTTATTCATTTCACTTAAATAGCCTATTTTCATTTTATGAAAAAATAGGCCTATGAGATCACCTTTTGCCCGTGAGTCTGTCTGTGTGTGCGTGTGTGTGTGTGTGTGTGTGTGTCCTAATAAATTCTAAACGGCTGGAGCGATTTCAATGAAACTCGGTAAGATCATAGCACCATTCTAGCCGACCACGACCGTGCTCTTCAAATTTTATTGTGTCACACCAATTCAACATGGCGGCTGTGCAAAATATTTCACCAGCATTCAGTATCTTCGAAACTATTACCGATATCACCCTGGAATTTTGTACGCTGATAAAGCGAGCTACTAGAAGTTCACCTATGAGACTTTCAAAAACCTGGTAACTACAAAACCAACATGGCCAAGCGAAGTTGAGACTTTTAATAGACGTTTTTCGCGATTTAACCTTCCAAACGTAATAAAACTTGGTACAGCAAATTATTATACACATTACAATGCACTGACGTCTAATTTAGTTCAATTGTTTACATAACCTCAAAATGGTGGCTGTGAGAAATTTTTCACTGGCATTCAATAACTCCGAAACTATTTATGATATCAGCGTGTAATTTTCTACGGCGATAAAGGGAACTGCTACAAGTTTATCTGTGTAACTTTCAAAAACCTGTGAAGTACAAAACGAACATGGCGGCCAAGCGAATTTGAACATTTTAATAGACTTTTCTCGTGATTTAACTCTCTGAGCGCAGTGAAATGTGTTACTGTAAATGATTATACATATTGTAATGCACTGGCATCTAATTTAGTTCAATTGTTTACATAACCTCAAGATGACGGCTGGCGAAATTTTAAAATTAAGTTTTTATTTCTTGTGTCATAATCATGCAATCGAAGTGAAAGTTTGAATAATGAAGCTACGCAATAATTTTCCTTTAATGGTACATAACTCTATGGCCTATACATATAACAATCCAAAATGGCGAGCATTGGAAATATTTAGACGATTCTCAATATCTACGAATCTTTTACAGCCATCAAACTTAATTTTTTTATGTTCATCGAGGCTATGGACATAAGTTCACCTATATGTCTTTCAGGAACCTGGTGAGCACAAATCCAACATGGCGGCGACGCGAAGTATAAATATTTAAATAGTCGTTTCTCGCGATTTAACCATCCGAGTGCAGTGAAGCTCTGCAGGTAAAATGCTTATACAAATGCCCACTGGCATCTATTTTATTTCAATTGTTTTCATAACTACAAGATGGCTGAATAAAAATCCAACCTGGCGACCATCTGAAATATTTAGATGGTTCTCAATATCTACAAATCTATCACAACAATCAAACTGAAATTTTGTTTGTTGATAGAGGCAATTAATATGAGTAGGATATATGAAAATAGGCTGTATAGTTCTTCACGGAACTACTTGTTTTTAAATGAAAAATGATTAGAAATACTGAGTGCAGTTACCACCTTTACATTTTGACCACAAATAAATTAACCCAATGCATCCTTTCATTTAACATGTCAGCCCGAAAAGTAATAACCGGATTCTGCAAATTGCCGAAAATTGCAAGATCGTGATGTTTTGTCGACTACTACTGAGGGTACCCCTTAAATTGTTTTTAGAAAAATGCACTGCTCATCATTACTTACATGAATTTCAGGGTAGTTACTGTAAATGCTGTCCTTCATTTTTTAAACATACATTGCACCAACGTAGGAAGTTTTGGTACACTCGCTGTAATTCATCCTCACTGTTATTTCGTATAAGTGTAGTTATTTCGTTCCCGAGAGCCTCCTTAGTACGCGGATTGTTTCTGTTTGAGATTTCCCCACAAGCAAACATCGCACGGCGCTGAAATTTACGAACACATTTACTGGAAGACTTCTTTTTGAGAAGATACAGTAAGTTTCCACAAGGAAAATTTGTTGGTTTGTTCCATACCTAACCATGTTCACGAGATACGAGATAGCCTACAGTTGGCCTACTTCACCACAAGTCTTAATTATCTCAACTAAGGTATCCTGCCAGCTCCGTATGTAATGAATGCATTGCCAGCATTCGGAGATTCCCTATGTGCTGTTGTGTAACGGTAGATGCTGGTCAACTGGCGCTGACTCAATGCGCTTCTATCGTCCCACTGCGCAAGTGAAGCTCCGTTGCATAGCGAAGGCTTTCACTGTACTATGGTTGGGTCAATTGTTAGAATGCAGTACATCTGAAATTTTCAAAAGTTCAGGTATTTGTTAGAACCAAGGGGCAAATACAGTTCAAAGAAACAAATTATTCTTAGAGCTTTTCAGTCGGTCAACACGAGTTTACCCAATTAGATTAGGCTGAGAATTACAATTAATTTCCTAGTGCCTGAAATAATAACGAGTACATGAATTATTTTTACACTTAATAATACACTTCATGATCACCTCGTGCTATAGAGGCTAGCATTCTTGGCTGTTGCCCCAAAGATCCGGGTTCGGTTCTCGGCTCCGCCAAGGAATTTAATTCTGGTTTAAGGACTGGAACAAGGGTACATTGGGGTTGGTGCAACCCGTGTAGCGCGCACGTTTGAATAGTTGCTGGCCTTGCTGGCAATACTGCAGTGTGTCTCTCAAGCTTACAGTAGCCTTCAATTTAGGGAGTGGCCGATTGAGGGTCGGGGCTAGGGTTGATGAGTAACGCCATTACTAGTAACAGATAGTTTTAAAGGTAGCGAGAGGGTAACGACGTAAATATATAAAATAAGTAACTATAACTCCATTATTTCAAGAGTAACATAGTGAGAAAATGCTATTTTTTTTTAAATCTCTTTATGATTTATGTGTGTCAACACTGCAGTAGAGTGTGTAGCTCACGGAGTGGACTGATCATTCATCTGAGGATACATCAGTAGGAAGACTAATTCCTACTCGCTCGCGAGTGAATGCCAATATAAGTCGTTGAACGAGGTATGGCTTCTGCTAATTTTATAAGTGAAACAAAAATGACCAGGGGAATACCCCTACTTCTCACCGCATGGTAGCTTCACTCGCGCCTTCCTTCAGTGCGGCTGGAAAGCAGCGTAGGGCGTAAATGAGTTGATTAGAAAAGCCATGATTACTTCTGACTTGACGTTTCAGTGTTACCCTAGAGTTATCTAGCGGTCAGAAAGAAAATCACTTTAACTAGACAATCACAGGCAGCCATTCAAAACGATATATCACGACAAATTGGCTTTCGTTCGCGATGTCGCGATTTAGCGAACGAAACTTTAGCCTAGCACTGGAACGTCAAGTAGGAAGTAATGATGGCTTTACTATAAGTTATTTGTTACGTGATTACGTAATCACAACGCTGACCCGTCTTTCATTCTGCTTCTTAGAGCAGTATACCTGCCACTGCATTATGTAAAAAGGCTTCAACTCTAAAATCAGGAAAATAGCACATAACCATAAGAATATGTTAATATATTGCAGGGTGTTTATTTTTCAGGCAGATACTGGGTCTGTATGCACTGTTTTGTATATAATTTTCTATTATTATTATTATTTACATTGTGAATGTTGCATGAAACATATTTTAAAATATTTAAATTTAAATAGTTGCTTATAATTTGATAAGCTACAGTGTGTCCTACACCCAGCGGGACCGGCATGCATGTTCCGAGCGGCCTAACCTCTCTCACATCTATATTATTACAGTTAGTACTTGCAGGTGCCTCCGTGGCTTAGGCGGCAGCATGCCGGACTCTCACCGCTGGGTCCGTGGTTCAAATCCCGGTCACTCCATGTGAGATCTGTGCTGGACAAAACGGAGGCAGACCGGTTGTTCTCCGGGTACTCCGGTTTTCCCTGTCAATATTTCATTCCAGCAACACTCTCCACTATCATTTCACTGTAATTCATTTAATGATTGCCCCAGAGGAGTGCGTCAGGCCTCGGCAGCCGGCACAGTTCATATCCTCGCCGCTAGATGGGGGCTTCATTCATTCTATTCCTGACCCGGTCGGAGACTGGAAGCAGACTGTGGATTTTCATTTTTTCAGTACATACAGGTACTAGCTGTACCCGGCATGCGTTGCAATGCCAATCTAAGAAAGTGGCGTTGTAGCTTTGTTTAAGTGCTTTTGGATACACAATATATTTGACTTTTTCCGTTAACTGCCTCTAAACGTTTGTAAAATGGATTTACTAATTCACCAAAGTTTCATCGCAATATGATGAATGGTACATGAACGCATACGGGATTTTGTTGAAAAGATTCGCGCGCCGTCACTCATTTGTTGAATCTACTTGTGCGCTACCTATTGTAAAATTAATTTATTAAGTTTGAAACATTTGCAGGATTGTATACAACAATTCACAAAATTTCATCTCATTCAGATGAATGATATATGAACGCATACGGGGTTTTGTTGAAACGATTCGCACGCCATCACTCATTTGTTGGGCTACCCACTGTGAAATGGATTTACTAAACCAGAAACCTTCACAGGAGTGTATACAACAACTCACCAAAGTTTCATAGCAATCTTATGAACGTTATGAAATAACATCTAGTGACTTCGGTGGCGTAGTTGATAGCATGCTGGGTCGTCGGATTTTTAGGAGCGTTAAAAATCCCTCACTATGCCTTCCTTCGGGGAGGGACGTAAAGTTGGAGGACCCATGTCATAGATGTATGGCACGTAAATGAACCTTCCACTAACTACAATTATTGTGTGAGGCAAAATGTGTAGGTTGGATTCGATTAAAGCTCTTTAAGTTCCAACGTTCGCCACCGGGTGTCGGTTGCGGTAGCATCAAGTAGCCAAGTTTGTGGCTAGGTGTCTTTGACGGTAGCATTTGGTAGCAAAAGTAGGAATTACTTGAAATTGATCGTCTGCAGTCCTTACCTGAATAACAGATAACACACACTAATACAGCCATCACAATTATGATGATGATGATAATTGTTGTTTTAAGGGGCCTAACATCGAGGTTATCGGCCCCTGCATCACAATTAACACTGGTTATCCGACAGATTCAACACACACCCAAACTACACGGGGCTACACGACCGCGTTGTGGCAGCCCCTAAACTGAGGAACCAACGAACCAAATAATATCTCGGAAAATTCAACCTGTTTCTTTATTCTGGGATTCTTTTTTTTTTCGCGCTGTGGGCATGATTTACACAACTGCTACTCACGTAACAAAAAGAAAGAACCAAAGAAAGAAAGAAAGAAAGAAAGAATAAGTGGCCGCTGTCAATTGTTTGAGTATTCACGGTTTGATATTGTCGCCTAAGATCCATAATCCCATTACGAAGACATGAAGAATCCGTAGCCCAATGCGGCAGTCCGTTATCGGCGAGGTTAAGGGTTATTTCCCCAGCGCGCTGTCTGCCTCACATCCAATTTGTGCGGCCAAATTGAGACACGGTCCCAGGATACTTGTTGGCTGTTTAACCGATATTAGTTGGCGGCACGGCGCGGTGGTCGGGGTGGAAACCGCTAGACTACCCCCTCCCCTTCTTACTAGCCTCGTGAAGAGAGCACCAATTGTTCTAGTCTAGAATATCGCGCAGATTGAGGGAAAGATTTCACGTAAATTATCTTGGCATTGAAAGAAGACGGGGCTGATGTTACACCAAATACGTGACAGGCATTTCAGTGCGGATAAGCATGAGGGGTCACGGAGGGAATACTTAATATTATCAATATTATTATGTATTTTGCGCATGCTCTTACACACTCTCAGCACAACCGTGTCGACCGACAGGAAAGCTTTCCTTAATAGAGCTGGGCAACACTGAAAAATGGCTTCTATCACTTCAATATTCTCAGCATATTTGCTGGAAAGAAAACATATATCAATCCCAGATATTAGAGCCTAAGTAGATCTTAAGGCACAAGCTCTATCTCTCGTTGACTGCATTCTGTAGTAGCAGTAGTCTCCTACCTCACACATTCAAGCCTGATTACCCAAGAACAACCTTTCTATGTGACACATCAAAAGTATTGTCATCGCGCCAAGAGATGGCAGTTCAACACGCATGACGGGGTGCGGGGGGAGGTGGTCTTGCAGTGCGCATGTGTGGCCCAAGTATTCCAAACCTTACAATGGTTGTTATAGCGGCTTCGTGGGCGTAGTTCGTAGAATGCTGAACTGCTGTGCCCAAGACCACGGGCTCAAACTTGGCCGAAGTCGTTGGATGTTTTAAGAGCGTTAAAATCCTTCAGTATGCCTTCCTTCGGAGGGGAAGTAAAGCCGACGGTCCCATGTCAGAAAGTTACAATGTTCACCACTAGGTGTCACTGGCATCTGTTAGCGAAAGTTGGAACTACTTGAAATTGAACGGAACTTGTAACTCACACCATGGGTGTCCGCTTGAAGCAGCTACAAACTGTGGCGAGCAGAACATGTCCTCGGACACTCCCGGCACTAACAGCCATACGCCAAATAAATAAATAAATAAATAAATAAATAAATAAATAAATAAATAAATAAATAAATAAATAAATAAATAAATAAATAAATAAATACATAAATGGTTGTTATAGCAGCAGACGACACGCAGCCAGTGAATGAAGGAATGTGCTGAGTGAGTGAAGCAAGTAGTGACCAACTTAATGTTTTTGGAATGCGCGATACGCAGTATGCGGGAAGACATCTGCCAGAAGACACCCAACTGCCATCTCCTGGCTCTAAATCATTATGTCTTCTGCAAAAGCTTAAAAAATCCTGGATCTAACCTAACTTCTGTGAGAGATTCTTTTAAATTGTTCGGGATCACACCAGTGCTGGAGATAATCATAGGAACTGTCCTGACTTGTGCCATGTGCCATTGCTTCCCGATCAGTTCTGAAAGCTCTCTGTATTTTGACAGCTTTTCAACATGTTTTGTAAGCTTGTTGCCACTGTTTTGGTGGTGGGCCTCAAACATTTGTCAACAAGAACCAGATCAGGTCAGTTGTGCACGGCTGACTGGTCTGTCAATACAGTTTGATCCCAGTACAAGTTCAAGTTTCCAGTTTACAACACTCTTTATGGCATCTTTATAGTACGGCACTTTCTTTTGGCTCAGCAGAAGCTGAAGGCGTAGCTTATAGCCAGTTCTTTATGTACAACCTTGACATAAACATCATGTCTCTTCCTATATTTTGTCTCTGCAAAATGGCGACAACCTGAAATGATATGCTGAACCGTCTTAAATATTAGGCTATTATTATTGTTATTATTACTACTATGTCCGGCTCCTTGGCTAAATGGTTAGCGCGCTAGGCTTTGGCCCAAAGTGCCCCGGGTTCGATTCCCGGCCGAACCATCAGGGATTTTAATCTCCTGGGGTTAATTCCCGTGGCTCGGGGACTGGGTGTATGTGCCGTCTTCATCATCACATCATCCTCATTACGACGTGCAGGTCGCCCATGGCGTCAATTAGAAAGACCTGCACTCGGTCTCTCCGGAGGTCACACGATCATCATCATCATTATTTTATTATTCATTTATTCATTTAGTATGTTTCGACCCATACAGGATCACATAAAGCAAGTTATGATCTGTTGCTGTTATTTTTTTTGTTCTTCCAGAATTCTTTCATCATGTCGCTAGGTTTAGCTCGACGTTCGTCAGTCCATTTTCCCCTAGGTCTGCTGGGCTTATCTTCTGATGCAGCTTCCCAAGTGTAGATCTTATGTCTGAAAGTTTTGCGGTCTTCGATATCTGTGGGTGTGATGTTGGCGTTATTGAGATCAGTTTGGACTCGTTTAATCCAAACCGTTGTCGTCTTTAATTTTTGTGAGTACATCAATATTTTCTTTGTTAATCGGTTGTCATCTAGCCTCATAATGTGTCCATAATATTTCAATCGTCGTTTACGGAAATCGGTTTCAATATTTGAATATTTTTCTGTGATCTTGTGCGATTGTAAACGATATCCTTCATCTCTAAGTCTTGGGCCAAGAATTTTTCGGATGATTTTCCTTTCAGCTTTCTTGATGTTTTAAAGATCCCCTTTATAATTGAGGTTTAAGGTCTCACTGGCGTAGAGTGTTTCGGGTTTGATGACCGTCGCGTAATGTCGAATTTTAGTGTTAATGCTCATGCATTTTTTGTTGTAGATGTTTGCGGTTTTCCCATATGCTTTCCGCATTTTGAGTTCACGAGTTCTTTGTGATATTCTTTCTGTGCCTGTAGGTTCAATAATTTCACCTAAGTATTTGAAATGATTAACCTTGTTGATTGAACCGTATTTTGTTACCAAAGTTTGGGTTTCAATGTGTTTTGTAGCCATGAATTCAGTTTTTGTGAAGGAGATTTGCGACCCTACTTTCCCAGCACATTCTTTGAGGACTTCAATCTGGTGAATTGCCGTTCTTTCATCTCCGGAGAGGATTGCCAAATCATCATCAAAAGCTAAGCATGTAACATTGATATTATCCTTCTGTCTTCCTAACACGACAGGTTTCCATATGTGGCGACTTTTTAATTCTTTTTCCCATTCTTTGATGACCTTATCGAGAACGATGTTGAAAAGCAATGGAGAAAGTCCATCACCCTGACGAACACCAGTTTTAATGGGAAAAGGTTGGGAGATCTCTCCAATGAATTTGACCTTGGAAATTGTGTCGGTTAAGGTTTGTTGGATGAGTCGTCTCGTCTTCGGATCGAGATGGTTTTCTTCGAGTACATTAAAAAGAGATTTTCGATCAATGGAGTCATAAGCCTTCTGAAAGTCGACAAATGTACAGATGGTCGGGAGATTTAGTGTGGCTCGAAGTTTCAAGGTGGATTTCAGATTGAAGATTTGTTCGACGGCTGATCTGTTTGGTCTGAAGCCAGCCTGATATTCACCGATGAGTGGCTCGAGTTGTTCTTGCGTGCGTTGTAAAAGACAGACGGAGAGGATTTTATAAGCGATGGGTAGGAGGGAAATTCCTCTGTAGTTATTTACATCAGATTTATCTCCTTTCTTGTGGAGTGGGTGGATGAGTGCGCATTTCCATTCGTCCGGTAGTTTTTCACTTCACCAAATGTCCTGAATGATCTGTGTGATTTCCTGTAGTGATCGTGGTCCTAGATTTTTCAATAGTTCTGCGATGATTCCGTCTTCTCCTGATGTCTTTCCGTTCTTGAGTTTTTTGATGTGGTGATGGATTTCTTCTTGCGTTGGTGGTTTGGCTTCGGGTCGTATGTGTTCTGGGACTGTGTGTATAAATCGCTCAGGTGGTTCAGGAAAATTGAGGAGGTCAGAAAAATAACGTGCTAGTTCTTCACAGTTTTCTTGGTTAGTGAGTGCGAGACTTCCGTCTTGTTTCTTGAAAGTCAAATTTTGCGGTGTGTAACCTTTAATTCTGTTCCCGAAGGTTTTATACAAATCTCGACTGTTGTGATTCCTGAAGTCATCCTCGATTGACTGAAGTTGCTTAGTTATAAAATTACGTTTACTGTAGTTGTCCTGATAATTTTGGTTGTCAGTTTGCGGACGCCGAGAAAGTGTTGTAAAGTTTCTGGAGATTTGTGGCTATTGTATTTTTGGAAGGCGATTCGGCGATCAATAATGACTTGATCACAGTTGGAATCAGATCTTTGGCTTTTCTGATAATTTTGCTGCAGAAGTCCGTCCAATTGTTCACTGGTTATTTATTATTATTATTATTATTATTATTATTATTATTATTATTATTATTATTATTATTATTATTATTAAACAAAACAATTTCTCAACTACTGTAAGTGTCGGTCGTATCCTTGTATCCGGATAATTCAATAGACATCCTTTCTGTTGAAAAACATGAATTTTTGCACAATGTAGCAGTGCACAGGATGACAGCTTCTACCTAGGTATATTACAGGGATCAGGTGTTCAAGCCCGAATTGATTCAGCTGATATTTGAGAGTGGAGAAATTCCAGTTACCAATATGATGATGGGCTTGATATCTAAACGTTTCATCTTCCACATTGCCCACGTTTCTTCAGCTAGCTTTGAATATTTAATTATTTTCTGTGCATAAGAAGGCTGCAAGATTATTGTTATATCTATATTTCATCACTTCTGTTGGCAACTCAAACGTTAGGCAGTAGCACGCGCCGTCAATAACCATTGTTTGCTGCTGACCAATAGCATGCTTCCTCTAACTCTCCACGTGGAGTTAAGAGTTCGGGCTGGCTACTAGCTCACCTGTGAAATATCTACAGTACCGGAACATATTATTATAATCATTCTTAGATTTATTGTGATTATCTATTATTAGATTTGTTTCCTCTATACACGAGATTTTAGTTAATGAAAAATAATTAATTCTCTTCCACGCTTGTTGGCCTCTTTGTAGTGCGCTTGGAGTTACGTAGCTGGTTTTGGTGAGCGATTATAGAGGGGCCTAAGTGTTTCAGTGAGCCTTTGCTTTCGTAGGTTTTTCATTATAGCTGTATTGTAGACAAGGGTTAATTTGAGGTTGTTCTTTGATTTTAAAAATAAGTCTTTTCATTTAGACTGCTCTTAGTTATTTGTGCAGCCTATTTTCATATGGTGAAAAAATGAAGAAATATTTTGCCCTGAAAAAAGCCTTAGTTTTCGTGCAATTTGTGATCCTTTACAAAGGGAAATAAACCATAAAATAGACAAGAACAGTATCAAATGTCTGTGGGATCGATCAAGAAAATAATATGAAATGGGGAAATGTAGGATATCAGAGAGTAGAGAAATGCAGAATACGAATTATCGCCAGAAACAAGTACCGGTACTTAATTGTAATAATGTGACCAGGTACTGTAGTAGGATAATCTGTGTCTCCAGTGTTGCACAGCTTCACGCAGTTCTGTCCAGTCTCGCTTCTTGCTCCAACTGACTATGGTGGAGAGTAGACAACACAGTGCCTCGAGCTGGAAAAGGCTTGGCTCCCTGTAGACCTGGAATTTAAACATATCCATCCAGCTAGGTTTCAAAGTCGAGCCACTCGTTAACGACGAATGTGAGAGAACTACATAGATAAATATGTACCAATGTCAGATATATGGAACAATATGCCAAAAAATTGTTTAATTTTAATAGAGGACAACATGATCGATGGAGATAAGTTAAACAAGTAGTTCCGTGAAGCACTAAAGCCTATTTTCATATATCCTACTTATGTTAATTGCCTCTATCAACGTACAACATTTCAGTTTGATTGCTGTAATAGTTTCTTAGATATTGAAAACCGTCTAAATATTTCGGATGGTTGCCATGTTGGATTCTGATATATTTAGGTCATAGAGTTATGTACTATTAGATGACGATTATTGAGTTGGTTCATTATTCAAACGTTGAATTTGATCGCATGATTAGGACACAAGAAATAAAAACATAATTTTAAAACTTCGCACAGCCGCCTTCTTGAGGTTACGTAAACAATTGAGCCAAATTAAGTTTTAGTGCAATACAATGTGTATAAACGTTTGCTGTACCATGTTTCACTGCGCTCAGATAGTTAAATCGCGAGAACAGTCTATTTAAATGTTTCAACTTCGCTTGGCCGCCATACTCGATTTATAGTTGCCAGGTTTTTGAAATTTACATAGTTGAACTTTTCGTAGTGCCCTTTATCACCGTACAAGTTCAGGATAATGACAGCAATAGTTTCGAAGATATAGAATGCCGGTGAAATATTTCGCACAGCCGCCATGTTGGATTGGTGAAATCTAATAAAATTCGAAGGACACGGTTGGGGTCGCACAAAATAGTACTATGTACTTACCGAGTTTCATTGAAATCGCTCTAACCGTTTAGATTTAATTAGGGACACACACACATAAACACACACGGACAAAAGGTGTTCTCATAAGCCTATTTTTTTTTTATGAAAATCCTCAGCCTGCTTCCAGTCTCCGACCGGGTCAGGAATGGAATGAATGAAGCCCCCATCTAGCGGCGAGGATATGAACTGTGCCGGCTGCCGAGGCCTGACGCACTCCTCCGGGGCAATGATTAAATGAATGACAGATGAAATGAAATGATAGTGGCGAGTGTTGCTGGAATGAAATTTTGACAGGGAAAACCGGAGTACCCGGAGAAAAACCAGTCTGCCTCCGTTTTGTCCAGCACAGATCTCACATGGAGTGACCGGGATTTGAACCACGGACCCAGCGGTGAGAGGCCGGCGTGCTGCCTCCTAAGCCACGGAGGCTCCCTATTTTTTTTTTTTTATTAATGAAAATAGGGTAATAAGCTTGTGAAGATGACATATATCCAAATTGTTAGTGTTTGTATATTCCTATAAAATAAACTATTCTCTTTCTTTAAAAATATCTTGAGATGGTCAACAGAGTGCTTCCTATGAGATGAATAAACGCTCTTTGCGGAGGGGAGCATATGTTGGAATATGTATTGTATTTATCATATTGCTCCAACGAAAATTTTGAAGTGATATGTAAAAATGTAAATGGTCCTTGACAAAAAACTGTTGTGTCGTAATCTATTGTGATGAAGTTTTATCAATCTTTACATTGAACGAGCAATGAGGGAAATTGGAGTAAAACTTAAAGTGGGAGTAAATATTCAAGGAGAAATCATTTCAACTCGGAGATTTGCTGATGACATCGTCATCTTGGCCGACACGCCTGAGGATTCGAATGAGTTTTTGAATGGTATGGACTCCGTCTAGACTAGAGGAAAGAATTCATGATGAAAATTAATAAATGTAAAACAAAAATATTGGAATACAGCCGAAATAAATCAGAAACCTCTATGGACATCAAATTGGCAGGTGAAAAGCTAAAGGAAGTAGGAGACTTCTATTACTTAGGAAGCAAAATAATCAGTGATGGACGAAGCAAAGAGGATATAAAAAGTAGTTTGGCTCAAAGAAGGAAAGCATTTCTACAAAAAAAGGAATCTGTTGACATCAAATATAGATTTACGTAATAGGAAGTCATTTCTGAAGGCCTTTGTCTGGAGCGTGGCGCTCTATGGAAGTGAAACTTGGACTATTGGTACAGCAGAAGAGAGGAGAATTGAAGCGTTTGAAAAGTGGTGTTACAGGAGAATGATGAAGATCAGATGGGTAGATAGGGTTGCAAACGAAGAGGTACTAAGACGAGTGGGAGAGGAGAGATGTTTCTTGTGACTGCTGGAGAAGAGATAGGTTGGTAGGACACTTACTAAGACACACAGGAATAGCAAACTTAGTTATGGAAGGAAGGATCGAGGACAAGAACTGTAGGGGTACACCAAGGTTAGAATATGTTAAACAGATTGCCTCAGATGTAGGGTGTGGTAGCTAATCAGAGATGAAACGATTAGCTCAGGACAGGGAAGCATGGAAAGCTGCATCAAACCAGTCAAAAGACTGAAGACTCAAACAACAGCAACAACATACTGTTAATTTACAAAATTATGTCATGTTATTATCAATTATTATTCTCGAATTATTTGGTTATCATTACCTAAACTTAATATCTAACGAGTATTCAATTATTATCGTTAATACACTAGTCAAATTGTTTACCCCTTCAGCCCCTCTCCAAGATCTATCAGGGGGTACGTGAACCCCCGGGTGAGAAACAGTGCTCTGGGTATACTGGCAGAAGTTCTCTTTTGTGCTTGTCTGTAGAATAAAAAGCAACGTTATAAAATTCCATTTCTAAATTGCAGTTGTGAGGAGATAAATGATTGAAGAATCAAAGATGGCTGACAAAGGTAATTAAGAAGAAGTCGAGGGGAATGATCAATGTTAGACAGACAGACCCTTCGACTGCAGATTCATTAATTTGTACGGAGGAGGGCGCCTGGGAGAAGCTTTTATTAAAAGAATTGAAGACTTATGGGAGGGGCTAAACACTCGAGCCAACGAGCTAGGGGGGCGCATCCAATATGTCGACCACTTTACAAATCTTCCACTAACGATTTCCGTGTCGTAATGTTTAATCAAGTCGCGCAGTCGTTAATGAGATTAACGCTGAAGACGCGAGGGAATCTCGGTAGAAATAAGAAATAAAAGAAAAAAAGGGCTGTGGACGAGAGAAGAGGAAGAAGAAGTGGGGAAAAGAACAGCCGGAGAGTCACGAGCTATAAATTGGTGTCGAAGTGATTTGAAGAAAACAGGGCCTTCTTGTTAAATTTGTCTTTAACGTTTCTGCACTAACAATGATTTCAGTAGCTCTTAAGTGACGACTGCCTTATTAATGAGGGAAATTGGGGTTCTTGATTGATAGCGAAGCTTTGGTATGACTAGTTAAAGCACCTGTCGTTGACGGACTGGTATCAATTAGGATGCATTACAAGCTACGGATGTCTTAACAAAAAATCATAAAATATTAATAACATTTACCATGTTATGAGACGTTCGATATTTGCCATATTGTTCAATAATAGACGAATTTTAAAATATACCGCATATCAATAAAAAAAACAAGTAGTTCCGTGAAGAACTATACAGCCTATTTCCATATATCCTACTCATGTTAATTTCTTCTAACAACATACAAAATTTCAGTTTAATTGCTGTAACAGATTCGTAGATATTGAGAACCGTCTAAATATTTCAGATTGTCGCCAGGTTGGATTTTTATTTTTGTACTATTACATTAAGATTATTGTGTACGTGTGGTATTCAAACTTCAATCGCATGATTAGAACACAAGAAGTAAAAACGAGATTTTAAAATTACGCACAGCAGCCATCTTGTGATTATGCAAACAATTGAAATAAATTAGATGCCAGTGGATCAACATTTGTATAAGCATTTAACGTGCAACGTTTCACAGCACTCGGATAGTTAATTCGCGAGAATCGTCCATTTAAATATTTATACTTCGCGTCGCCGCCATGTTGGATTTGTGCTCACCAGGTTAATGAAAGTCCTATAGGTGAACATATGTTCATAGTCTCTATGAACATAAAAAAAATCAGTTTGGTTGCTGTAAAAGATTCATAGATATTGAGAACCGTCTAAATATTTCGGAAGCTCGCCATTTAGGATTGTTATATGTATAGGCCATAGAATTATGTACCATTCAAGGACAATTATTGCCTAGGTTCATTATTCAAACTTTCACTTCGATCGCATGATTACGACACAAGAAATAAAAACTTAATTTTAAAATTTCGCACAGCCGCCATATTGAGGTTATGTAAACAATTGATTTAAATTAGATGGCAGTGCATTACAATCTGCAAAATCATTTACTGTACCACATTTCACTGCGCTCAGAGAGTTAAATCACGAGAAAAGTCTATTAAAATATTTCAAATTCGCTTGGTCGCCATGTTCGTTTCTTACTTTACAAGTTTATGAAATATACATGGATAAACTTGTACCAGTACCCTTTATCACCGTACAAAATTGCAGGGTAATATCTGTAATAGTTTCGGAGATAGAGAATGTCAGTGAAATATTTCGCACAGGCGCCATTTTGAGGTTATGTAAACAATTGAACTAAATTAGACTCCAGTGCATTACAATGTGTATAAACATTTGCTGTACCAAGTTTCATTACGTGTGGATAGTTAAATCGCGAGAAAAGTCTATTTAAAAGTCTCAACTTCGCTTGACCGCCATGTTTGTTTTGTAGTCACCAAGTTTTTGAAATTCTCATAGGTGTACTTCTAGTAGTACCCTTTATCACCGTACACAATTTCAGGGCGATATCGGTAATAGTTTCGGAGATATTGAATGCTAGTGAAATATTTCGCACAGCCGCCATTTTGCATTGGTAAGATGTAACAAAATTTGAAGGGCACGGTCGAGGTCGCCGGGATTAGTGCTATGAACATACCGAGTTTCATTGAAATTGCTCCAGCCGTTTAGATTTTATTAGGGGGGGACACACACACGAATCACACACACACACACACACACACGCACACACACACGGACAAAAGGTGATCTCATAAGCCTATTTTTTCAAAATTGAAAATAGGCTAATAAGAACATCTATTCAAATGTTTCGAGATCTATTCAATCGTTGGTACATGTTTTTACCTTTTATTGAGGTCATCATCAGCCAAATGGCTTAGGCTATATTGTGCCCGATAATCTGGCTTTGGATTGGGTGGCCCGACACACACTTCAACCCTCACCCATAATTCGGTACAACACGAAAGAGAAAAAAAAATCTTGAATGTCCAAATCAATTTTGGCCTTAAAAAAACTGTGTCGGGAACGAGATTCAAGCAATCCCGGGGGCTTTATAATGATGGGTACAACTGGGGTAAAATCTCAAAATTGATCCGGTGGACACACAAGCATGACAACGAGCAAGAATGACAAAAAACTCCGCTGTTAAGATAAAACGCATCCACCATTTATTACAGAACCACACCACTAAATACATAGAATCACACACAGAAGCCTACCTCCGCTCGGAGACTTCTCAAAATTACTCTTGATGTGCAAATAAAAAACAAGTAGTTCCGTGAAGAACTATACAGCCTATTTTCATATATCCTACTTATGTTAATTGCCACTATCATCATACACAATTTCAGTTTGATTGCTGTAATAGATTCGTAGATATTGAGAACCGACTAAATATTTCGGATGGTCGCCATGTTGGATTTTATATATGTAGGTCCTAGAGTTGTGTACTGTTACATGCAGATTATTGTGAACGTGTAGTATTCAAACTTCAATCGCATAATTAGGACACAAGAAATAACAAGGAGATTTTAAAATTTTTCACAATTGCCATCTTGAGGTTATGGAAACAATTGAAATAAATTATATGCCAGTGGATTAACATTCGTATAAGTATTTACTGTACCAAGTTTCACTGCACGCGGATGGTTAATTTGCGAGAAACTTCCATGTGAATATTTATAATTCGCGTCACCGCCATGTTGGATTTGTGATCACCAGGTTATTTTAAGTCCTATAGGTGAACTTAAGTTCATAGCCCCTATGAAAATTAAAAAAAGCAGTTTGATTGCTAAAATAGATTCGTAGATATTCAGTATCGTCTAAATATTTCGGATGGTCGCCATGTTGGATTGTTAAATGTATAGGCCATAGAGTCATGTACCATTAAAGGAAAATTATTGCGTAGGTTCATTATTCGAACTTTCACTTCGATCGCATGACTACATCACAAGAAATAAAAACTTAATTTTAAAATTCGCACTGCCGCCATCTTTAGGTTATGTAAACAATTGAACTAAATTAGATACCAGTGGATTACAATGTGTATAAATATTTCCTGTACCAGGTTTCAGTGCGCTTGGAACATTAAATCGCGAGAAAGGTCTATTTAAAATTTTCAAATTCGCTTGGCCGCCATGTTCGTTTTGTAGTTAACCGGTATTTGAAAGTCTTATAGATGGACTTCCAGTAGTGCCCTTTATCTCCGTACAAAATTTTAGGGAGATACCGCTAATAGTTTCAGGGATATAGAATGCGGGTGAAATATTTTGCACATCCGCCATCTTGTGATTATGTAAAAAATTGAACAAAGTTAGATGTCGGTGCATTACAATGTATATAAACATATACTGTACCAAGTTTCATTGCGTTTGGTTGGTCAAATCGCGAGAAACATCTATTTAAAAGTCGCATATTCGCTTGGCCGCCATGTCGGTTTTGTAGTTATCAGGTTTTCAAAAGTCACATAAGTGAACTTATAGTAGTTCCCTCTATCACCATAGAAAATGTCAGGGTACTATCGGTAATAGTTTCGGAGATATTGAATGCTGGTGAAATATTTCGCACAGCCGCCATGTTGGATTGGTGAGACGTAACAAAATTTGAAGGGCACGGTCGAGGCCGCCGGGAATAGTGCTATGAACTTTCCGAGTTTCATTGAAATCGCTCCTGCCGTTTAGATTTTATTAGGGGGACACACACACACGAATCACACACACACACACACACACACACACACACACGGACAAAAGGTGATCTCATAAGCCTATTTTTTTCAAAATTGAAAATAGGCTAAAAATGACGCAGAAGCAAAATTCAAATTAATGAGGACAAAAATCTCCGGGCGTCCTAATCTTTGGATACAAAATAACTTACGGAGATCAGAGCTATATCATTCTAGTATTACAACCATTACTTCAAAATGCTATGTCACCTCTCCGCTAATAGTCCATAAATGAGCAGGTGCATAAATTAGAAAAGATATTCAAAGAAAAAAATTGTTGCCTCATTCGATCTCCTAACTAAATGTAATCACCAAAATAGGAAAAAGAATATTTTTATATATATGGATGTCACTGGCGTTAAAGAATTTATTTTCAGACCTTTTATTCATGTATTAAATACTTTCATTATTATTTTCACTGGTTTTCGTTCAGCTGTGCCTCACTCAGAAAAATGACTGGTTGTTGGCTTTTACATTCATCACTTTACATTTTAACATCTTTATGATCCCAGATATTTATTTATTTATTTATTAATCACTGCAAGCTCTTCACATATTTATAACTACACCATAAACATTTAAATAGATGGCCTCTGCCTATCTGTATTATTTTTCAACTGACAATTGCCTCAAAATTTCATATACTTGAACCTATCACGTAACATTAATTATAATCATTTATTTTATTCACCTCGCTATAGCGAGAACCTTTAGTTTCATCATAACTTCGTATTATGCAACCCTGCTATTTTATCAATGCAGTATCATTATTTACACAACCTTGTATCAGTCACCTACCAAACGCATCTCCTCATGTTAGCATGTAAAGGGAAACCTCAGTGACGTGTGAGTGTTTAGCATAAATGTGATGTGCGCACAAAAAGTGGCCCATTAAGTGTAAATGAATCCCTTGTAATTTAAGCCTGTTCAAACCATAAATTGTCATCCAGGTTGCACCAATTCAAAGAACACAGCGACTTAACACGCCGACAGATCCCTGTACTCAAATTATATTTTAAAGCATCCATATATTTACTTTTAAACCCTAAAGAAAACTGCCTTAATCTCTCAAAAGAAAACTTAAAATTTACTATCCTATTAATCATGTCATTATATCGCATTTTATCCTTATTGATTAACATCTATTTCGATTTTTGCCCAACTGTCCAAATCTTAGTAACCACCACCCATTAACCACTACTTAAGAATTAACATGGTTTTCAGTACCTTTCGGCCACCTCAGTCTTGGTTCCGCTGACACGTTTCCTGGGGGTTTGGGTCCACGTTCTTCCCATTGAACATCCTCCCCTCTCGTCCTGGATCCAGCTCGCGACCCTCGGGGTGTCCATGGTCCTGGCTCGCCTTCGTTTCCACGTCATCGTAACAGCTTCCACATACTAAACTTAGCTTGCCATCTCTTCGCTCGTAAAGTTCTTGACACAAAACTCGCACTGGTCTGCACTGATAGCCTTTATGTCCGTCCAATACATCGCTGCAATCTTCATGTCGACTATGCCAAGTAATATCAACTCATGGCCGTGAAAATAACTCTATAACGGCACAGGTTATATCGTATGCGTCTACACAAGCCTGTACTCATAAGGTATTACGTCCGTCCTTGACCTAGAATGTCGCTCTATATTTGGACTGCACTCAGCTTATCTCTCATAGTTCACTGACCCTGGACACTCATTTGTCTGGTCGTCAAACAAAAGCACATCGCTTCGTTCATATGTTCTGGGCGTCAGTTATATAGCGCACGGCCCATACAGTCCCGTACCTGGTAAAAGCTTGAGACACCACGTGGGTCTGCTCGCACTTCATTGTACAAATGACTAGAGTCCCACAACATAATGCATTATGATCTGCGTTATAATATCACCGCAATGGCAAACTACCTCACTCCTCTTCTTGCCTAGTACGCCTCAATATAGCGCTGCCTTGGGTTTTTGTGGGTATCTACCCACATAACCTAACGGCGGTGCTTTTTGAGGATCCAACCAGCCTTCGGGCTGACTACCTAACAGACAGATAATATCACCTCGCCACTTTCAGCTTTAGTATTCGTTAACACAGAGCTGTCCACGCAAGAAATAATACTGAGCCTTTCAGCTATGTCCCAAAAAACTGTCGGAATACCACACTAGTTCCAAGCGGCCACGTTACGACTGCTACTACACACTTGTTAGGAACTTCAGCGTGCGGCGACACAAAAATAAAGATGAACTTCGGCGTACGGCGACACAAAAGAAAGTGAACTTCGTTGGACGGCGATGCAAAATGAAGTGACCCGCGTTGTACGGCGATGCAAAATGAAGTGAACTTCGTTGGACGGCGATGCAAACTAAAGTGACCCGCTTCTCCGGTGTGACCTTTCCACCTCAACTTTTCCTGGAGCTCATCAGCGCCCTCTACACTTCTGGAACCTTCGCCTAGTCATACTGTCGACTATGTCCATGACGTAAAAACATCAACCTCAGGTTACTTCCGTTTGCATCCTTCCTCCTGCTATGCGACGTTGCCAGAGCTCTCAAAACCATGCGATATCGGTCACAATATCAAATTCTTAAAACTAGTGTAACAATTTTTAACTAGTTTTAAGGACTAGATATAAGCAAGTGCACTATGAAGAACGAAGTGGACGTTCATCTTTGGTTAATGCAGTAGTTTGGTTGGTTTGTTCTATTGAAGAACGTGTCAAGGTTTACACTATCTGATCTTTCTTGTACCACGCTATGACCAAAATTGTGGGATCTGTGTGGAAATATAGTTTACAATTTGTAGTTCGTTATGCAGTGAATAGTTTATACCTGTACTCATTCTTATTACCAAACAGTACTAACTTTCTGGACGTATAAGGTAGCTTGGAATCATAATTAATTTTGACACACAACTGCAACAACTGAATGAAGAGTTTTCATGTGTTCTTTAGTGATCGAATTATCTCGCCAGACACGTCTATATTGAAAATATTCCTGGCGGCTTCGGTGGCGTAGTTGATAGCATGCTGAGCCTCTATGCCCAAGGTCGTGGGTTCAAACCCGGCCGAAGTAAATGGATTTTTAAGAGCGTTAAAAATCTCTCAGTATGTCTTCCTTCGGAGGTGAAGTAAAACTGGCTGTGGCATGTCATAGATTTATGGCATGTGAAAGAACCTTTCACTAATTACACTTGTGTGAAGTTAATTATAGCTTAGATTTGATTAACGCTCATAGGTTCCAACGTCCGTCGCCAGGAGACGATTGCGGTGGCATCTAGTAACCAAGTTCATAAATAGTTGTCGTTGACGGTGGCGTTTGGTAAAAAAAAAGTAGGAACTGCTTGAAAATTGAATGTCTACTTGAATTAAACAAGAAGTTCCGTGACGAACTAAAGAACCTACTTTTCTCGAAATATAAGATTCATTCCAATGATTAATCTATATGGACCTAATTAGAATAATGACGAAATTGATTTGGTAATATCGAAATTTTTAATTAGTTCGAATTATAACTGGCAGAATGTAGCCTAATAGAGCACTACAGTTGGCAGCCCTGGTGACTGAATATATTCTTAATTCCATCTCTTAGGTTACAGAATACAAAATTAGGTTGAAGTCCAATGGATAGCATGGACGTTGCATGTAGTTAGACATTGGACCTATCAGCGCGCGTAAAATCATGTTGGCAACAATGTCATGCATGTGTTAGTCAGAAATAATCTGAACTATTATGATTTATTGTTGTGCCAATTTTGGATGAAATCCATTTGTTAGTATAGAAGTTACATGTATTTTAAAATTGGACCAATCAGCAGGCTTAGACTCATGTTGGAAGCCCTGACGTATATTAGTTACTTCAAATTAATCTAGAGTGTAAGGTACTATACATGTGCAAAGTTTAGAGCTATTGGCTTGAATACTTTCTGATATATTGATATTAGGGTAAAAATTAGAGGCAGCATTTATTAACAGTTGGCAGCCCTGGTTGCTCTTAAGAATACGCATAGTCATATCTGTTTTAGTACACATAGCACATACGAAATTTGGTTGAAACCCAATTGATAGTACAGAAGTTACATGTATTTACAATTGGTCCTATATGCGGGCTTAGAATCATGTTGGTAGTACTGAGGTCCATTAGTTACTCCAAATTAATATAGAATGTCAGGTACTATACGTGTGCATAGTTTGCAGCAGTCGACTTTCATACTTTCTGATATATTGGTATTTGGATAAAAACAATAGAGAGTGCATTTATTAACAGTTGGCAGACCTGATGGCTCTTAAGATTATGCTCAGTCATATCTGTTAATCTACATATAGTACATACGAAATTTGGTTGAAATCCAATTGATAGTGTAGACCTTATATGCATTTAAAAATTGGACCTATCAGCAGGCTTAGAATCATTTTGGCAACACTGTCATGTATGGCCTCCAGGAAATTAAACTGAAATGGTATGATCTATATGTGTGCCAATTTTGGTATAGTTCCCATGCATACCTTCCAAGATACTGTATACAACATGGAGCTGAAATTTCAATTAGGATTTTTCAGCAGTTGGTAGCACTGACATCATTTTCAAATACGACATTGAGATATTCAGATAGAGATCTTAACTCATACCAAATTTTGGGTCGATTGCTACAGCCGTTTAGGAGTTGATAGGGGGGGGGGCACACACACAGACAGACAGAAGGACAGACAGACACACATTTTCCCGGATCGATCTCATAAGTCTAGTTTTCCCTCATTTATACAAAATGCGAAAAGTAGGCTAAAAATAGATAGCACACACCAATACACACACACTAATGCAGCCATCACAATTAACACCGGTTATCAGACAGATTCCACACACACCCAATGAACACGGGGCTACATGACCGCATTGTCGCAGCCCCTAAACTGAGGAACCAACCAACAAAAATGGTGGGAGCTGTGTGGAAATATGGTTTACAATTTGTAGTTTGTTTTGCTACTCATTTTTATTACCAAACGGAACTTACTTTCTGGACTATAACGTAGCTTGGAATCATAATGGTTAATTTTAATTTTGACACACAACTGCAACAACTGGATGAAATTTTTCATGTGGTCTTTAGTGATGAATTATCTCGCCGGACACGTCTAAATTGATCCACGGTCAAAATATTCCTGTGCGGATTACGGTCGATCCCCGAAGGGTCGGGGTCTAGTTAGGCTCCTGGTCGGTTACTTCATTTGTTAATGTTAGGCCGCTCGTTTTTATTGATATTAACAAGTATCAAAATAAAATTTCAATATGAAAGTCAATTCGTCTATTATCCTCATTTAATGATTAGGCAACAAAAGTTTGGTGCTTTTCAGTCGGTCAACACGAATGTACCCAAAATGAGCTGGGTTGTGCCCTAATACTGAAATAAATTACATGAGATTAATAAATACACTAGGATGACCAGTTTCGATCGTCAAGCGATCATCATCAGATCCATTACACTTAGGCTATAACATCTATGATTGAGAATACAGGTGAAAAATATTTACAATATGTACAATTATTTAGTTGCAGTATTGGTAATGCAACTGTCGGTGTATGCTAATTGCAGTATATCTAATGTTAGGTGAAATGCTAAAATGGTGATAAAAATCCGGAGTTTGTCTGTTTGGGGTGATTATGTGGTTATATAAAATCAACTATGGTTATACTGTAATTTATTTATTTATCGTATGGCTTTTAGTACCGGGAGTGTCCGAGGACATGTTCGGCTCGCCTGAGTCTGTAGCTGCTTCCAGCGGACACCCTAAAGGGTGAGCTACAAGTTCCGTTCAATTTCAAGTAGTTCCAACTTTCGCCACCAGATATCAATGATACCTAGTGGTGAACGTTGGAACTTTGATAGAGCGTTCTGACGAAATCTAACCTAACAAATACTGTAATAATATAGGCTGATACTTATCCAGTTTGTCTTCCTTACTGAAACTTCGAGCAGTTTCGTGTTCTCTCTGGCACAAGTTTTGGTCGACTAATCCGGGTGTTAACTGGACGAAACTGGCTTTTTCCTATCTCCCCCCCTTTTGTTCCTATGTGGTTTCTGAGGTCAGTGTAATGTTTATTTGTGTGACGTTGCCAAGTCTAGATAAGAATGTATGTTATTGAATACAGGAAGATCTACAACTATTGAAGACCATGGAACTGTCTTCGCCACGCGTGGACTAAAAAGACATTCAACTAAGCGGTACACAGTCTATTGAAGACGGCCCGGCACCTTTAATACTGCCGTGGATTCCGGCCTAGGTTTATTGCAGAAAAAGTACAGAGTACACCTGATCCAGATAACATTTACCTATAACCACCGCTATTCCCCCCCCCCCCCCTTTTTTTTCCATCTAGCTTGGCTGTATCGCTGTGTCTGGTTTCCGACAGGGTGTGTTTTTAGTAGAGTGAAAAGGGGTGAACTCTCCATAAAAGTGTGTTAATTTAATGTAATTTATTTCAGGATTAGGGCACAACCCAGCTCTTTTTGGGTACATTCGTGTTGACTGACTGAAAAGCACCAAACTTTTGTTTACTT
The DNA here is from genome assembly GCA_946902985.2 of Meconema thalassinum. Lineage (NCBI taxonomy): Eukaryota > Metazoa > Arthropoda > Insecta > Orthoptera > Tettigoniidae > Meconema > Meconema thalassinum. The sequence goes on along the minus strand of OX336388.2, from coordinate 2,060,765,129 downwards.
AGGCAACTCTGAAAAATGGCTTCAAACCTCACAATGTTAATGATTAGGCCTAGGCCTAATATAATAACGTCTTGATTTGGTAATTATAATAAAACACAGGCCACGCCGTTGGAGAACGCTGACGTGGTAGCTCGTGCCTCACAGGCATCGGGAGAGCGGGGTTTGAACCCCATCTCGGCCGTCCAGAATATGGTATTTGTTATTTTCTATTTTCACCTCTGGACAAATGCTGGGACGGATCCTTTTAACAGGTAAACGGCCAACTTCCGTCCAAAATCCCTTCCATAAACTTCCTTAATTAGACCCAAGTTAACGGTCGCCTGGGCGATCGGCCTGTCACCATGTCCAGCTGTATCTGCTGACAAAGTGTGTTCAGCTCCCAGGCACCGTCTTTTCGACAGTAGAGAAATGTTCCTTCCAGAGTCTGTGGGTGATAAGTGATAAAAAGTAATAAATAAATAAACAAATGTTGAATCAACGTGGTCCATAGCTGAACGAAGCGAAGAAGAAGAAGTAATATATAAATAGCTCATGGTATAACCACGCCCTAGTTCGGGAACCTTGAGCAATGGCTCAGTGGCCTAGCAAATGGTCCTGCCAGTCTGGAAACCAATTACATAAGAACCTCGTTTTTCCGGATTAAGTGTGACTGGAACTGTTACGGACTAGCTTGCCACGGTGGGTGAGTGGATATCGTGTCGGTCTACTAACCCCAAGATTGCAGGTTCGCTCCTGACCGTGGTAAGTGATTTTTGAAAGCCGGCAAAAATACGATACGCATGTCATACGATGTTGGCATGTCAAAGAACCCATTTGAATTCAGTAGGCCGAGCTCATAATGGCAAAATTAATCTCGGGAGTTTCCACCAACAGAAAGTTCCTCATTTCTCTACTAGAAAGCGCTATAGTGTTCAAGAAGGTTAGATATCTAACATCTAACCTCCTTGACTTTCGTAGTCAAGGAACAACGAAATTCGACATGCAAGCTACCCTCTGGGTGTCAAATAACAAAGCTCGCACCCGGAACCCTAGGCCATACTATATTATTATTATATTATTATTATTATTGTTCCGGACTATCGAAAATCCGGATAATCCGGAAAAACTAAAACACAAATACATGTTATATAATCTATTAACATAAGTTGTAATACTTCTTTCTATTGTACAAAAGTATAAGAACACTTTTCTTACATTTACGACTCTGTTTTATGCACTAAAATACTATGTGAGTTCTTTCTAGGGGCAGATGACCTCGTAGTTCCGCCCCTTATAACAACAATAACTAACTAACTTCTCTCTGTTTTACATCTGTATAGCGTTTGCGCGCAGCACGATCACGAAGACGTTTTACTAACGTCAGTTCTCAATTCCAGGCAAATTCCAGGGCGGTACCTTTCATAGACCGTGGCCGAATCACTTCCAATTCCTGCCCTTAACTGTCCTTGGCGGAAAATACATTCATGAATAGTCGACCCCATAAAAGAAATACTGTACAGTAAAAATAATGTTTTATTATTTTCGATCCGGATAAACCGGAGGTCGGATAAACGACGTTGTTGTTTACTATGGAATAGGAGTGGGTATTTTGGACATACTGAACCCATGGGCCATAGGGTCCATGACGGTCGAATCCATGTCCTTAAGGAAGAAATGAAAGAAACGTATAGTTTCTTAAAGGAACGGAGAGAGATTTTAAGCCAGGAATATAGCTTAACATTGTGCAAGCGACTAGGGACAGATGTTCCTTAGATGAGATCACCCCACTCGACATTTCAGAGAGGGCTGGTCACGAGTATTAATAACTGAGTGGAATTTTCCACCGTGATAGAAAGAGAAGCCTGAATCGGAATTCGAGCTGACGTTGCTGGAATTTGACAACGTCGCATATGCACCAGAAGAGGAATAATTAAAATTAACACGTTTACGAGCATAATAATGAGTAAACAAGCACAGCACAGTGAATCATTCTGAATGAGAGATTTTTCAGTATAGAGAAACCATGTAATAATTGTGCAGAAATAAACTGCCGACGTAAGACGACGTCATAGGGGAATTACCTAAGCCTCTGTGGAGGGGAGAGAGCAAAAAGAATGCAACACCCACACAATTGAGGACGAGAAATTAATTAATATCTCCGAATTGCACGATCGATTCTTAGGTGCAATAAGATCATTTGACATTGAGAAGACGAGCTTTCGGAAGGTATAATTTTTATATTTGTGGCACCATTATTTTAGAAGTTGACCACAGAAAAGGCTTGAGTCTTATTTTTTTGTAGTAAAACAGTATAAAGCTTCGGGCGTTTCCAAGCCAATCATGCAGTATTCAGACAGCCTGAGGGCACGTTACTGTGTCGCATCGCACAAGCAGTTACAACGAGCACTCCGTGACCGGAGGTGCTGCATCAAAGTCTTCAAACGTATGAACCTCAGGGGAGGTCATACTGTGCAACAAGTATAAGCACCGAATGCAGTATTCAGACAGCCTGAGGGCACGTTACTGTGTCGCATCGCACAAGCAGTTACAACGAGCACTCCGTGACCGGAGGTGCTGCATCAAAGTCTTCAAACGTATGAACCTCAGGGGAGGTCATACTGTGCAACAAGTATAAGCACCGAATGCAGTATTCAGACAGCCAGAGGGCACGTCACTGTGTCACATCGCATGCAGTCCTACGAGCATTCCGTGAGGGGAAGTGCTGCTCCACGACGTAGAAGAAGTCATTCCGACAGTCCGTGAAGGGACGTAACTCTGCGTTACATCGATAACAGCTACCAGTACTCCTTGAGGGGAGAAACGCTGTTTTACACCGCCGAAGCAAGATCTGATAGCCACAGGCGTCACAGTAGTAACGACTTGCTTGCCTCCATAAGGAGCAGTCGAGACGAAATTTTAAAGTATCACCGCAGTGAAGTATTAGGAAAATCCTAATTATAGGATTTAGGCCCGACTGTATACAAGTTAAAGTGAAAATTCGCAAGATATAGTCATAGCAGGCTGCGAACGTCGGACTTAAAGGCGATAGGTCGTTAAATGTACGAACGAATAGATCATAACGTACGGAAGTATCGTACCAGACAGATAAACTGTTATTTAAATTGAAGAAACCTAAAAAGGAAGAACAGAATACGGTTCGAAACGTAGGAGTGTTAAAACAGTTCAAATAAATAGAATAGGAGATTATAAACATTAGCTCCAGAAAGCAGGCGAACAATTCTAATAGTACTAGAATCGAGAAGTGCTAGCTGCTATAAACTAATTCTATAGGTCTTAGAGGAGACCTCGATCCATATAGACTTTCGTTAGGATCGATAGACAGATCTACAGAGAAGCCGTTCAAGCTAGATAAATAGCCGGTTATCCAGGATAGGAATAGCAGAATTGAACTCCAGGGAACAGTAGATGTTTCGGGACTTTCGCATTCTTCAGAATAGGAAGCCGACATCGGATAAATTCCACCCTTGGAAACGGGAATTTAAGAAGATCACGTGTGAGAGGCTCAGAAACACGGCCTAGTGATCGTTGTGAAGTGTAAAATAATCCAGATTGTGTGTTAAATAATATTTTTAGTGTTTATTATGTGTTCAAAAGGGACACATCAGTATATAAAAATGTCGTCAATATTAAGTGTGTTAGATATATGTTTATTTGTGTTTTTACGTAAGATGAATACCTTTAATATGGTGTAAAAAGTTCAAAGTGGGCCCAAAAATGAAACACCGCACCAGATTTAAGATCAGGGATGATCTGGAAAATATGTGAGTACAAAATTCATTTTTATTTTGGTGTCAGAAATTGATTGTGTACAAAACCCACCGGAGTTTTGGAGTGAAAGGGATGTGTTTTAATAAATAAATGCTGAATAATCAAGAATACGGTCTGAACAATAATAAAATAAATAGAGAAATTATGAATACAATAAATTGTGTAAAGGATAAATCCCGTAGAGGAAATAGGTGAATAAAGGGTTAATGTATTTAACAAATGTCATAAGAGCAAGCGAAATATCATTTAATTATCACGAAAGACATTGAAATAAAGTAAAGTTGAGATATGAAAGAAATAGCTTTTGAGCTTGTATAAAGAATAAAGATAATAATAATAATTAAATATGGAAATGTTAAATAAAAATCAAATAAATTGATATGAACATAAGAACGATAAGCCTTAACGTATGTGTAAGAAATGAGGTTCAATGGAATATTTTAAAACAGGGAGCGATTTATCGACCACGGAAAGATTAATATGTGAATTAAAATAATATGAATTGTTACTAAAGAGATTTTATCAGTTCTTGGGAAGACATTTTCGGCTTAAAATAATGCATAGCGCATAATGAGCGCAAATATAATATTAAAGAGTCACGCTAGGAACGCGTAGTGGTTAAATACTTGGTACATTACTTATGGAGGGTAGTTGATTGCAGTGAATTGATAATTGTGTAAGTCCTCTATTAGTGACATAGTATCACGAGGCATTGTGTATGTATTTTCAAAAGGGAGCTAATATATGGTATTATTGAGCGTATGTCATATGGGCCACGGCCGACTCTAAATCGCATTTTGTATAAGCCCTCTGTATGGGATTGGTTCCCGAGGCACCTGAAGAGATTCGAATGCAGGATCTTCTTATGATAAAAGCCCCTGAAATTCTCCGTCGTCGTATGTGTATTTAATCTTCCCAATCAATGAGGACCCTCTCATAATTAATAAATGCCAAGGATACGGAAATGGTCTTTGAACCAAAGAATAGTTGTTTGAATGTTACGGTACAGTAAAGCCCGGTCTCCCCAGAACTGGATAGAATGGGAAGGTTTGTTTTGAAAGCCTTGAAAATAAGCTACTAATGTTGGGGCAGACAGGATGTCGCCGCCACCCTAACGGGTCATAAATCGCACCCCATGTAGTAGAGACTAGCTCTGTTAAAGCGAGGGGGAACAGAGACCGTCTCGTAAGCTGTTGTAAAGAGAAATAAATACACCAGGAGTGTTTAAAGTTGTTAACGACCCGGGCGTTGAACCGAGGTCCTTAAAGATGGATATTTTCGTTTGCCGGTTCAGATCGTAGTTTCTTATATGAGAATGGTCTATTAAGACATAAGAGATAAATAACAATCCCTATTGTAATAATGTATGGACGTGGGATTCCACGAGTTGATTGAAGGCAACTGAGTTCGGGAGTAACTATAGTTTTTTGACTGTGTCAAGTACCTTCACGCTCTGGAGTACACAATTGATTTTCTGATTACCTTAATATATTTGTGAAATAAAGAGAGATGATAACAACTGAATGTGTGGACATGCCCAAAAATATTGAATTAGATAATTAACACAGATTTTAAATATAATTATATATTTGTTCTTGAGAAATAAGAAAATAATAAAAGACAGTGTTTGAGGTGTATAAGAATGACACCATAATAAGGTAAATGCATGGAGCCAAAGAGCTCGGAGTTATGTAAACTTAATGTTAGTGCTTTATGGAAGTGAGACTAAGTAAGAATTGTTGGTTTATGTGGAAACCACAGGTTTTAAATACGATATTTGTTTATTTTATTTGTGATCCCTTGTTCATTTGGAACAAGCAGTTGATATTTGGGTCAGTAATTAAATTGTTTAAATGTTTGTAGCGCCATTAATTTTATTAATTAAATGTGTTTAAATAGGAGTTGATTTTGTTGTTATTTTTGCAAGTGTATCCTCTAATTAATCCAAAATATGTGAGTCACAGAGTGGGGGAACTTACCGCTGCCCCGAAATTCCGAATTGAGCTACGCTGGTATACTGTGATTGGCATATTTCTTGCTAAATGGGCACAGGGGGATATATAAATACTGTGCTGGATTAATAACTAGAGGAACACTTAAGTCGGTCATATCATGTAAAATTAAAGTAATAATAATAGGAATAGCTACAACGTAAAATATTAACTGACCGCATGGGTCCCTGGAAACTCATACCGAGCAGCCCTGAAATATATTATATTATAAACCCCCTAGCAAATCTTAGGATTTTGGCGCCCAGTACGCAGGGATGAGTTTTCCTAGGGAAAACCCGAGTTTTCTCGAAAAATCAAAATTTTCATTTTTTTTGAAAAAAAAATGGTTTTTCGAAATTTTGAATTTTAAACACTTCCATAAAGGTTTATGAAACTGAATAAAAATAGTAAAAGGGTACGTTGTAAGTGAATACCCGTACCAAAGTAAAGTTTTAAAGAAATTGGGACACACGGATTCAGAGTATCATCTCTCAAGCATGTACTAGTGTGGTGGCATTTGTGGCCCACTGTATTCTCATAAGATGGCATTAAGTGAAGAGATGCAACGGCTTTTGGAGGCTATCAAAGCCGATAGCAATGAGAAGTTGGAGGCCATAAACAATAAATTGGGAACAATAGACAATACATTGGGTCTCCAAAAGGATGAAAATAACAAAGTGTTCGAATCCATAAATGAGAGTTTAGAGTCACTAAAAACTAACAGTGATAATATGGGCACTAAATTAGAAGCTATCGAAGCCGACGGTATAAACATGAATAAGGAACTGAAGGCTGAGATAGAAAAGATGAAAACAGAAAGTGGGGAAACCATTAAACAACAGTGGGAAGTGATGAAAACGGAGACGTTAGAGTCTCTGAAAGCCAACAGTAACGAAAACAATGGAGTACTGAAGGCTGAAATAGAAATGACAATGGATACTAAATTTAAAATTCTTGATAAGGGGTTGGAGACTAAGTTAAGTGAAATTGCAAAGGAAAATGAAGGATTTTATTCAGGATTGCAAGCCCAAATAAAGACTATGAACACAAATATGGTAGATTCCCAAACTACATGTCAAGAAAATTTTAAAAATTTAGAAACTAAATTAGTTAACATAGAAACGAAGGGTGATAATTGTGAAAAGAAACTTGTAGCCCAGATCCAAGGTGTGCAGAAAGAATTGGAAGCTCAGATAAAATCTAATAGCGATATTTGTGAGGCATCCCGGGATGAAATAAAACAAAGCGTGAATAAGCTAGGAAATAGATTTGAAGGGGTTGAAGAGAAAGTAGGGACCCTTGAGGACAAAATCGGTGTAGTTCAGACTGAAGTAACTGAGATGAAAAATCAAAATCTAAAGGATGTTCAGGAGATGAAAGGTCAGATTGATCATTTTACCGGGCAGGTAGATGAGAATCTGAAGACATACGAAACGAAAATAGATCAAAGATTAGGTATATACGAGGGGCATCTCCAGAGTGAAAGAAAACAACGAGAGAACGAAAGTAAGGAAAGTACCCATAAAATAAATGAAATAAGTCAGGGTATTATTGAGGTTCAGGAAACCATCGGAACATTAAAAGTTCATGTAGGAAAAACCAATAAGGAAATTAGTCAGGTCCAAGATGAAATGATGAAATTGTATAAGAGTCAAGAGAAAACTGAGGGAAGGCTTGAAGGAATGAAAATAGATATGGTCAAAGGACGAAAAGAAGTGGAGAAGCAAATAAAGGAGATACGAGAAGGCTTGGAGACCATAGGTGACGTTAAGCCAGAAATTATAGACCAACATGCTAAGATCATTAAGAAAGAGGTAGAAGACCAAATAAATGGATTTAGGGATAGCTTCAGGGATGAGAAATTCCAACTCAAAAAGATAGAGGAAGATATTAAAATGAATCAAGAAAGAATTCAGAATGAATTAAGATCCCGATTGGAGAGGACGGAACTTAAGAATAGTCAAATGGAAATCCAACTCATGGCAAATGAAGAAAGTGCCCGAAGAGAAAGGAAGTTAGAATTCGAAAATCAGGAGGAGTTTCCAAAGACAGGATGGGCAGATTCTCGTGAACAAGGCACAGATACGGAGAGGGACTTAGGAGGGGAGAGCCCTTATAAGATCCCAGGATATCCAATGGCGATGTCAACCCCGTACACGAATCAGACAAATGGCCAAATAATAAACATTATTAAATCCAATGAGGATAGACCAGTAAAGTTTACGGGTAATAACATGTCTATTACTCCAAAATACTGGCTAAAAGAAGTGGCAGAGTATCTAAATGAAATGAAGGTTCCTCAGGATCGGAGACTGAGAGCTATTGAAAAGCTGTTGGCAGGTGATTGTCTCACCTGGTTCAGAAGCTTTAGATACACTTTTGATACGGTGGAAGGCTTTAGGGAAGCATTTTTAAAGCGATATTGGGCAGCAGATGTCCAAGAAAATTTAAGGCTAGATCTGTACTCTAGGAAGTACAGCACCAATGCACCTACTAAATACTCGGAATTTTTCACCGCTCAGCTGTGTAAATTCCGCGAACTGGATATTGCTCCGGCAGAAAACGACCTGTGTGCCGCCATTGCGAGACAGCTTCCATATGAGATTCAGAGGCTGCTAATCTCATCCAAAGCCAGAAGTGCTGTGGAAGTGGAAAGCGTATTACGTCAGTTAGATATGACGACTTCGCACGTAACACCTCGGCATCAGAGACAAACTGAGCAAGTACACATGGCCAGCAGTCAGGAAACTGGAGAAAAACCAGCGACCAGGAATCAGTCCACCAGTACGGATACTCAAGGACGAGATCGAGAGTATGGGCACCAGGAGCCTAGAAGGATACAGCCATATTACAGGGGAGGATATCGAGGAAGAAATCCTAGAACGACGGGTTATAGGCAACAGGAAAGCCGACCCAATAACAATAACCAGCAAAGGCCGGACAACAGAAAGAAATGGGAGAATTATCCCAGGAGGAATGTAAGGCCAGACGATAGGGATGATGAATATCGGGCCGAAATAGAAGAAAGATATCAGGAGAGTCTTCGTTATATGAACGAAAGACCAGATGAACCTGATAGGCAAAAAGTCCGTTGGAATGAGGCAATCAAGAACCGGAAATCACCCGACCGACTAGACGGAGCTCAAAGCTTGGAACTGCAAGCTCAGTTGAAGAATGAGGGAAAAGGGAGCCCTCAGGATAAAAAAAACTCCAAATTTAAATTGTCAAAAGTGGAAACATACCAGGAGCTGGGAAGAGGTAGAAATTGTAAATTGGATAGCCAGACCAGATGAATTAATTAACGAGGATGTGGAAGGAATCCCACCTGTTAAAAGAGAACTACCTATAATTATGCTTAGGATAGAAGGATTACTGGTCAGAGCATTGATTGATACTGGATCCACAATAAGTTTAATTACACAAACCCTTTTAAATGAATTGGAAACAAGGGGCCGAGTACTAAAGATTCCCACATCAAGTGTAAAGATTAAGGGAATTATCCCTGAAAAATCTTTGACATGTAAATTTCAGGTATACATTGATTTAATCATGGGTAACGCTGAAATTTCGCAGTGCTTTTTGCTGGTAAATCAATTACCGTATAATGTCATATTAGGTATTGATTTTATCCGTGAGAACAAGGTCATTATAGACCTAGCGCAAAATTGCATTAGAATTCAAAGAGAGGATGTGGATGAACAAAATATTAACCTACAGGATCAGGAGGCGAAAATAGCAGAACAGGTATGGCATATGGAAGAAGTGATTGAGGAAGATTATAAGGACATAGAAAAAATATTTGAAGTCCTCAACATAGAACTCGAAGATAATGTGGAAAATGAGTTCGAGACCAACCTGTCAGGAAAAGTGGAGGAAGCTAAAGTCAGCCTCGAAATTAAGGAACAGTTAAAGAAATTATTATTGGATTATAGGGACGTATTTGATTCCAAGCCAGGGAAGATTGAAAATTTTAAATACGCGTTCCAAGTCAACGATTGGGCACCGTTCAAACAAAAACCATACCTGGTTGCGGAAAAACATTACCCACAAACCAAGGAGACACTGCAGGAGATGATGAATGCAGGTGTTATAGAAAAGATGGCGACACCATATGTTAGTCCATTAGTGATTGTGAGTAAACCGGATGGCTCAGTAAGGGTGTGTTTAGATGCTAGAAATCTAAATGCTAAAATCATACCAGAAAATGATTCGGCACCACCCATAAAAGAAATACTGAGGAAATTTAAAGGCAAGAAGATTTTTACAAATATTGACATGACTTCTTCGTATCATCATCTCGAACTGGAAGAGAAAACCAGCTTGTTGACTGGATTTCAGTTCGATCAACAAACATACTGCTTTAGAAGATGTCCGTTTGGATTAAAGACTGCAGGATCCGCATTAATAAGAGCGCTGGATCGAAACCTGTCAGAGGAAGTGAAAGAGTGCACTATCCGATACGTAGATGACATTTTGCTTACCTCGGAGAACATTGAGGAACATTTAGTTAATTTGAAGAAATTATTAGAAGATCTAAGAAGGGCAAATTTTAAGATAAATCTAAAGAAATCGAACTTCTGTCAAAGGCAAGTGACATTTTTAGGGCATGTGATTGACAAGGATGGTGTTAAACCAAATCCATGCAAATTGGAATCGATAAGGGATTTTCCAAGGCCTTTGAAAGTGAAGAACGTTCGCCAGTTTTTGGGATTGATTGGGTTCTTCTCAGGACATTGTCCATCATACACCAAAACTGTTGCACCACTACAGGACCTTCTGAAGAAGGGGGGCAAGTGGAAATGGACGGAGGAAGCAGAAAAAGCATTCGTGGAGGCCAAGGAAATGCTCTTAAATTACGTGAAGCTAGGATATCCTGATTTTAATCAGAGATTTATCATTCAGACAGACGCATCCCAGATTGGAATAGGGGCAATGCTATATCAGGAGAACCCGGAAAACCCTGATAAGAAGAACTATCTAGCTTTCACAAGTAGGAGACTGAAACCACACGAGAAAAATTATACGATCAGCGAGATCGAGCTGTTAGCGATATTGCATGCGTTGCAATATTGGCGGAAGATCGTATATGGGTTTCAGGTCATTCTAAGGACGGATCATAAAGCCTTAACCTTTTTGATGAAGACTGATTTATCCAGTCAAAGGTTGATGCGTTGGGCTTTATATATTCAACAATTTGATGTCAAGATAGAGTACTGCCCAGGAAAGGAAAACATAGTTCCAGACTACTTAAGTAGACAGCCAGAGTCCATAGAAGAGGAAGTAATGGCTATAGATTTGGAAGACAGGGATCAGCGTACTCTTAATGAGTTAAGAAGCATTAGTCAAAGACAACGGGAGGATCCATGGATGAACATGCTCATATCATTCCTTGAGGGAAGCTTGATAAGAGGAACACCAGCATACACTGAAGCTGAGAAGATAGCACAAGACTACACGTTTTATAATGGGTTATTATATAAGTTTGTGGACTCTGACCATACGAAATTAAGGATTGTTGTACCTGCAATTTTGCAGAGGAAAATAGTATGGTTAGCCCATAGATCGTTCGGACATATGGGAGTCGACAAAACAGTCTCGATGCTGAAAGAAGCATTTATATGGCCGAGACTGAGAGAAACTGTAAGGGACACGCTAAAGACATGTGATTTATGTCAAAGGATCAAACCTAATGCATTTCTGATGAGACAGAAGCCTATACCATTGTTGCCCGAAAGGCCCGGCCAAATCATATCTATTGATAATTTTGGACCTTTGCCAAAGGCAAGAAGAGGAAATCGACACATAATGGTGGCTATGGATGTCTTCACAAAAATGGTTGTCCTTGCTCCCATACAGAAGACTAGTACCAAACAGGTGTTAAAACGACTTAAAGGAAAAGTGATACCGATTCTGGGGAAACCTGAGAATTTGTTGTCGGATCACGGCAGTTGTTTCACCAGTGTAGAGTTCAGACGAGAATTAGAAAGACTTGGAATACGTCAAATTTTGTCAAGTATTCGCCATCCTGAGGCAAACCCTGTAGAGAGAGTTATGAGAGAGACGGCCAAGTACTGTAGAATATACTGTGCCGAAGAAAATTGGAAGTGGATAGATATTTTGGATATTATTGAATTTTGTATAAATAATACAATCCATGAATCCACAGGAGAGATACCTATAACGTTACATCGGAATGAGCAACCAGAAAGACCTTGGAGTCTGGTAATTCCTAGACCAGCAGACGCTCAGCCGGGAAGAGATGTACGAATTAGGAGAGCCTTTGAGCATCTAAAAGCTCAAGCCGACAGGAGGCAGAGAAGAAATAGGCATAAGAGGTATCATCGACCATTATTAGCAGGAGAAATGGTATTAGTGAAAAGACCAGCCATTTCGGATCCAGGGAACCGTGTGTACAAGAAGTTCCAGAAAATGTACCACGGACCATATCAGATAATCAGAGATTTGAGGAATAACGCATATAGAATTCGGCACTGTGAAACGGATCACGAAGTGACCATGAATTCAGCAATTTTGAAATTATATTACCCTCCCGAAGATTTTGATGAAGAAAATGAACAAGCCCTGGTCATGGAAACATTTAGAGATGAATCCGCTTTTGACATAAACAAGAATGAGGAAGAAATAGAAATTAGAGCTCAAGCATTCGAGTGCGAATGCGAATTGGAGAAAGTATATTGGGAAATTAAAGAAATAATTGAATTTATTGAAGAAGAAAATTCCAATTTAAGAAAAGAAAATGATGAAATAAGGAAACGGGTAGGGATAGACCAAACCCGTAAGGGAGAATGAGGTTCTGGGAACTTAAAGTCCAGACATATAAAGAAAGAAAGAAAGGGTAGGGACAGAGCATACCCGACCTACACAATTACCGGATATGACTTAAAAGAAGTAAAAACAACAGTACATACGGATGACGTTATGATGGTTTCGACGAATAAAGAAATACAAAATTAAATTGAAATAAATTTCCTCAAAATTTTCGAAAATTTATTTACCTAAGGAGGGGAGAGATGAACCCATGGGCCATAGGGTCCATGACGGTCGAATCCATGTCCTTAAGGAAGAAATGAAAGAAACGTATAGTTTCTTAAAGGAACGGAGAGAGATTTTAAGCCAGGAATATAGCTTAACATTGTGCAAGCGACTAGGGACAGATGTTCCTTAGATGAGATCACCCCACTCGACATTTCAGAGAGGGCTGGTCACGAGTATTAATAACTGAGTGGAATTTTCCACCGTGATAGAAAGAGAAGCCTGAATCGGAATTCGAGCTGACGTTGCTGGAATTTGACAACGTCGCATATGCACCAGAAGAGGAATAATTAAAATTAACACGTTTACGAGCATAATAATGAGTAAACAAGCACAGCACAGTGAATCATTCTGAATGAGAGATTTTTCAGTATAGAGAAACCATGTAATAATTGTGCAGAAATAAACTGCCGACGTAAGACGACGTCATAGGGGAATTACCTAAGCCTCTGTGGAGGGGAGAGAGCAAAAAGAATGCAACACCCACACAATTGAGGACGAGAAATTAATTAATATCTCCGAATTGCACGATCGATTCTTAGGTGCAATAAGATCATTTGACATTGAGAAGACGAGCTTTCGGAAGGTATAATTTTTATATTTGTGGCACCATTATTTTAGAAGTTGACCACAGAAAAGGCTTGAGTCTTATTTTTTTGTAGTAAAACAGTATAAAGCTTCGGGCGTTTCCAAGCCAATCATGCAGTATTCAGACAGCCTGAGGGCACGTTACTGTGTCGCATCGCACAAGCAGTTACAACGAGCACTCCGTGACCGGAGGTGCTGCATCAAAGTCTTCAAACGTATGAACCTCAGGGGAGGTCATACTGTGCAACAAGTATAAGCACCGAATGCAGTATTCAGACAGCCTGAGGGCACGTTACTGTGTCGCATCGCACAAGCAGTTACAACGAGCACTCCGTGACCGGAGGTGCTGCATCAAAGTCTTCAAACGTATGAACCTCAGGGGAGGTCATACTGTGCAACAAGTATAAGCACCGAATGCAGTATTCAGACAGCCAGAGGGCACGTCACTGTGTCACATCGCATGCAGTCCTACGAGCATTCCGTGAGGGGAAGTGCTGCTCCACGACGTAGAAGAAGTCATTCCGACAGTCCGTGAAGGGACGTAACTCTGCGTTACATCGATAACAGCTACCAGTACTCCTTGAGGGGAGAAACGCTGTTTTACACCGCCGAAGCAAGATCTGATAGCCACAGGCGTCACAGTAGTAACGACTTGCTTGCCTCCATAAGGAGCAGTCGAGACGAAATTTTAAAGTATCGCCGCAGTGAAGTATTAGGAAAATCCTAATTATAGGATTTAGGCCCGACTGTATACAAGTTAAAGTGAAAATTCGCAAGATATAGTCATAGCAGGCTGCGAACGTCGGACTTAAAGGCGATAGGTCGTTAAATGTACGAACGAATAGATCATAACGTACGGAAGTATCGTACCAGACAGATAAACTGTTATTTAAATTGAAGAAACCTAAAAAGGAAGAACAGAATACGGTTCGAAACGTAGGAGTGTTAAAACAGTTCAAATAAATAGAATAGGAGATTATAAACATTAGCTCCAGAAAGCAGGCGAACAATTCTAATAGTACTAGAATCGAGAAGTGCTAGCTGCTATAAACTAATTCTATAGGTCTTAGAGGAGACCTCGATCCATATAGACTTTCGTTAGGATCGATAGACAGATCTACAGAGAAGCCGTTCAAGCTAGATAAATAGCCGGTTATCCAGGATAGGAATAGCAGAATTGAACTCCAGGGAACAGTAGATGTTTCGGGACTTTCGCATTCTTCAGAATAGGAAGCCGACATCGGATAAATTCCACCCTTGGAAACGGGAATTTAAGAAGATCACGTGTGAGAGGCTCAGAAACACGGCCTAGTGATCGTTGTGAAGTGTAAAATAATCCAGATTGTGTGTTAAATAATATTTTTAGTGTTTATTATGTGTTCAAAAGGGACACATCAGTATATAAAAATGTCGTCAATATTAAGTGTGTTAGATATATGTTTATTTGTGTTTTTACGTAAGATGAATACCTTTAATATGGTGTAAAAAGTTCAAAGTGGGCCCAAAAATGAAACACCGCACCAGATTTAAGATCAGGGATGATCTGGAAAATATGTGAGTACAAAATTCATTTTTATTTTGGTGTCAGAAATTGATTGTGTACAAAACCCACCGGAGTTTTGGAGTGAAAGGGATGTGTTTTAATAAATAAATGCTGAATAATCAAGAATACGGTCTGAACAATAATAAAATAAATAGAGAAATTATGAATACAATAAATTGTGTAAAGGATAAATCCCGTAGAGGAAATAGGTGAATAAAGGGTTAATGTATTTAACAAATGTCATAAGAGCAAGCGAAATATCATTTAATTATCACGAAAGACATTGAAATAAAGTAAAGTTGAGATATGAAAGAAATAGCTTTTGAGCTTGTATAAAGAATAAAGATAATAATAATAATTAAATATGGAAATGTTAAATAAAAATCAAATAAATTGATATGAACATAAGAACGATAAGCCTTAACGTATGTGTAAGAAATGAGGTTCAATGGAATATTTTAAAACAGGGAGCGATTTATCGACCACGGAAAGATTAATATGTGAATTAAAATAATATGAATTGTTACTAAAGAGATTTTATCAGTTCTTGGGAAGACATTTTCGGCTTAAAATAATGCATAGCGCATAATGAGCGCAAATATAATATTAAAGAGTCACGCTAGGAACGCGTAGTGGTTAAATACTTGGTACATTACTTATGGAGGGTAGTTGATTGCAGTGAATTGATAATTGTGTAAGTCCTCTATTAGTGACATAGTATCACGAGGCATTGTGTATGTATTTTCAAAAGGGAGCTAATATATGGTATTATTGAGCGTATGTCATATGGGCCACGGCCGACTCTAAATCGCATTTTGTATAAGCCCTCTGTATGGGATTGGTTCCCGAGGCACCTGAAGAGATTCGAATGCAGGATCTTCTTATGATAAAAGCCCCTGAAATTCTCCGTCGTCGTATGTGTATTTAATCTTCCCAATCAATGAGGACCCTCTCATAATTAATAAATGCCAAGGATACGGAAATGGTCTTTGAACCAAAGAATAGTTGTTTGAATGTTACGGTACAGTAAAGCCCGGTCTCCCCAGAACTGGATAGAATGGGAAGGTTTGTTTTGAAAGCCTTGAAAATAAGCTACTAATGTTGGGGCAGACAGGATGTCGCCGCCACCCTAACGGGTCATAAATCGCACCCCATGTAGTAGAGACTAGCTCTGTTAAAGCGAGGGGGAACAGAGACCGTCTCGTAAGCTGTTGTAAAGAGAAATAAATACACCAGGAGTGTTTAAAGTTGTTAACGACCCGGGCGTTGAACCGAGGTCCTTAAAGATGGATATTTTCGTTTGCCGGTTCAGATCGTAGTTTCTTATATGAGAATGGTCTATTAAGACATAAGAGATAAATAACAATCCCTATTGTAATAATGTATGGACGTGGGATTCCACGAGTTGATTGAAGGCAACTGAGTTCGGGAGTAACTATAGTTTTTTGACTGTGTCAAGTACCTTCACGCTCTGGAGTACACAATTGATTTTCTGATTACCTTAATATATTTGTGAAATAAAGAGAGATGATAACAACTGAATGTGTGGACATGCCCAAAAATATTGAATTAGATAATTAACACAGATTTTAAATATAATTATATATTTGTTCTTGAGAAATAAGAAAATAATAAAAGACAGTGTTTGAGGTGTATAAGAATGACACCATAATAAGGTAAATGCATGGAGCCAAAGAGCTCGGAGTTATGTAAACTTAATGTTAGTGCTTTATGGAAGTGAGACTAAGTAAGAATTGTTGGTTTATGTGGAAACCACAGGTTTTAAATACAATATTTGTTTATTTTATTTGTGATCCCTTGTTCATTTGGAACAAGCAGTTGATATTTGGGTCAGTAATTAAATTGTTTAAATGTTTGTAGCGCCATTAATTTTATTAATTAAATGTGTTTAAATAGGAGTTGATTTTGTTGTTATTTTTGCAAGTGTATCCTCTAATTAATCCAAAATATGTGAGTCACAGAGTGGGGGAACTTACCGCTGCCCCGAAATTCCGAATTGAGCTACGCTGGTATACTGTGATTGGCATATTTCTTGCTAAATGGGCACAATACATTATTCTCTTTGTGCTCAACTTACCGGTTTGTTCCTTGAACCGTCATAGGGCACTGTATAAGTAAACTAAGGAACCTAAGTTACTTCACTTGTACTTTCTGGAATGCTGCTAATAAGGTTTGAACCAACCTCGGACCTATGGGAGTGACAGACACTCACATCTGACAGAACACAGACTCCTTGTAAACGAACAGGCAATCTAATTGGTATTCGATGGGGTGTTTATAATATCGGGAGTGTGTTATGGAAGGAAGGAGTCAGGAAGTGGGATGGGTTTAGATACTGTAGGGATTAAGAGGTTCAGATAAAGAGAGATAGATATGGGGAAGTACTGTAGGTAACTACAGGGTATTGAAATTACGCAGAAGGAGAATGAGGACGGGAATTGGATCACGGTTGAGGAGGTAGAGAGGGTGGTAACTAAACTACAATATCACAAAGCAGCATTGGTAGCATTCGTCCAGAAACAGTAAAGTACAGTGGAAAGGTAGGGATGAAGCGGTTACATAGGATGATCGAATTGACATGGTGTTTAGGAAAGGTACCCTCTGACTGGACAAAATCAGTAATCTACCAAATTTGCAAGCAAATGAAGAAAATAGATTCAAGATTCAAAAAAATTCTATCCAGTGAGTTTTTTTTTTTTTTTTTTTGCGATCCACCATATTCTTCAAGAAGACGTTAGTGTAGCGACCAAGCTCTCAATATTTAGTTCGAACTTGCTACATAGGATTGGGAGGTTGGTATATTCTGGATATCTCATGCATAGACTGGAGGTAGCGAATGATTTCTGGAGTAAATAAGTGGAAACAATGGCTGGAAGGTACTCGCAATAAGAGAGAAAGGTAAGTTAGAAAATGAACTCGTTCGATAAGAATGTTCCAATGGGTCGATAGTGTGATGAGAGTGGGGAAAAGACATTACTTAAGAGGTTAATGAACTCGACTATAGAGGGTAAGAGAAGAAGGAAACGATTGTTAGATTAGATATCTAATCTATTTCAAGGTGAGAGGTGTAAAAACTTTAGTATAAATTTAAAAATAAGGTTGCTAAAATGTTATGTGTTCTCGGTACTCTTCTACGGTATGGAAGCTTGGACACTCAAACAAGATATGATTAACAGACTAGAGGCGTTTGGGATATGGACATATCGAAGGATCTTACTAGTAAGAAGGATGGATAGAATCACAAATCTTGAGATATTGCTTAAGATAGGTAAAGATAAGTAGATAATTACCAGTGTCAAAATTAGGAAGTTACAATACTTGGGCCATATAATGAGAGGAGACAAGAAATTATTCAAGGGAAGGTTGAGGGCAGAAGGAGTCGAGAAAGAAGAAGGATCTCTTGGTTGGACAACCTAAAAATTTGGTTCAAGAGTAGTACTTTTCAGTGCTGCTAGATCCAAAAACGGATTGCAGAGATGATCGCCAACCTTCTTAGAGGAGACGGCACAAGTTGTTGAAGAAGAAGAAGAAGAAGGTGTAGAAACGAAGGAGGCCGCACTGCTAATTGCTAATAGAGATCTTGAAGGTGACCCGTTTGCAAACAGAGGCTTTAAGACCACGCTGGACGCTGAAAATCAAGACTGTCTCAAATGAAAATAAATCCATACTGATCACAATCTTCTCAGTTGTTCCACCCTGTGTAATACTGTCCACTAGCTGCCAAGAGAGAAGAAATATATGTTCCAAGACTCATTACATTCTGAGACTTCACGCCAGGATGTATAAGGCAATAAATAATATAACCAAACTGGCTTGAAAGTAAGCCACACCTTATGTAAAACTAATAGGGTGTACCCGTGGATAGAATTATAATCATCTGTATGGCTCATTCCCAGCATCACATTGAATTAGTTGAAGTCTGGTTAGCAAAGGTAATGAGGTGTCAAATGAAGTGTCGGTCAGACGGGTTTTTGTGGGTGTGTGACTTCAATGTTGAGTTGCCAAAGTCGCCACACATCTCGAGTGCCATGCTCCGCTTGGCTTGACGATCGTCTGATAGGCCCCTGCAGGCCACCCACTGTGTCCACATCACTAAATACAGGAGTCGAGCAATCCCTCTTTGATGTCACCTCGTGCTCACGTCGTGAATGCTGATCAAATTCAGCATGTTCTTTTGACAAGGGAAGATTGTAATATACTGATTACATTTACGCCTAGAGGGCAGATTTATATTCACTAAGATGGCGTAGCTGGTGAAGTTCTCACTACGGTGGGCACTTTTAATCGATTAATCGATTAACAAAATTAGGTATCAGTGCATTACAAAGTGTAAAAACATTTGCTGTACATGTGTCACTGCACACGGATGGTCAAATCGAGAGAAAAGTCTATTTAAATGTTTCAACTTCGCTTGGCCGCCATGTTCGTTTTGTACTTAATAGACTTTTGACAGTCACATAGGTGAAGGTTTAGTAGTGCCCTTTATTACCGTACAAAATTTCAGAGTGATATCTGTAACACCTTTGTAGATATAGAATGCCACGAAATATTTCACACAGGCGCCATGTTGGATTGGTGAGACGTAATAAATTTTTAAGGACACGATCGGGGTATAACAAAATAATACTAAGTTCTTACCAAGTTTCATTGATATCGTTCCAGCCGTTTAGATTTGATTAGAAAGGGGGAGGGGGGGGGGGCAGGCACACACATATACGCACACACACACACACACGGAAAAAAGGTGATCTCATAAGTCTATTTTTTCATAAATGAAAATAGGCTAAGTCAGATATTTAATTCATTGTATGTCTACCCCTTATTATTCCCGTTTTCCAACGGGGTCGGGGATGAGATGCGATGGAAGTCTTTGTGGCGATGGTTTTTACGGCCGGATGCCCTTCCCGACGCCAACCTCATGAGAGGAGTTAATGAGAGATGAAATGAATGATGGTGAATGAAACTGGGCAAGGATGTGGAAGTAAGCGGCCGTGGCCTGTCAGAAGGTACCGTCCCAGCATTTGCCTGGTGTTGAAAATGGGAATCCACGGAAAACCATTTCAAGGACGGCCGACGGTGGGGCTCGAACCCACGCGTCTACCGAGTCAGCAGAGAGCTTGGCCCATGACCTAATGCTGCGCGTTAGCCAGCGTAGCCACTACTGTCGGTAGATATTTAATTCATTAAAATATAATATTGTTTCATATATGTTGAAATAATGTAGACCTACTTTTTTTTGTTTGCGAAAACTGGCCTAAAACAAAGTAAAACAACAACTTTACTGTCCTAAATTGTAAACATTGAACAAGAATTAAATTCTTTGCTAAACTCTCTTCCCAATTTGATTGATGTCTGTCCTTCCACAGTTGAAATGAAAATCCACAGCCTGCTTCCAGTCCACCGACCGGGTCAGGGAATGGAATGAATGAAGCCCCCATCTAGCGGCGAGGATATGAACTGTGCCGGCTGCCGAGGCCTGACGCACTCCCCTGGGGCAATGATTAAATGAATGACAGATGAAATGAAATGATAGTGGAGAGTGTTGCTGGAATGAAATTGTGACAGGGAAAACCGGAGTACCCGGAGAAAAACCTGTCTGCCTCCGCTTTGTCCAGCACAAATCTCACATGGAGTGACCGGGATTTGAACCACGGACCCAGCGGTGAGAAGCCGGCGTGCTGCCGCCTAAGCCACGAAGGCTCATTGTCCTTACACAGTTACTGACTCTTATTTGGTTTGAACTACTGGAGGAAACACCGGAGTCTAACCTCATCACCAGATGGAAGAGTAAGCTACCGTTGGATATCCCTGCAATGGAAGAGCTAGCACCAGGAAACGATGTTTCCTACCCTGTTTGGAGATAACTCAATCGTCTTAGGGTGGGCGTCACCCGTTCCCAGACCTACACGCAAAAAAAGGGCATCCTTCCAGCTGACTGAGACGTGTCCTGCGAGTGCGGAGCAACACAAGATCCGACCCACTTGCTCATATGCCCTCTACTGGAACAACCTTACACAACCCAGGACTTGATCGAGGCCAATAATAAGGCTCTCGGAGTTGCTACGGTCTGGAAATGTTGACTGGATACGGAAAAACATGAATGAATGATTTGGTTATCGTTAACATAAACAAGGAAGGGCACTTTGTAGACTATATTTAGGCAAAAAGTAAATTTTATAGATTTCTATACATCATTCCGAAAATTGGTGTAACTCAACTTAAGTGATGACCTCTCACTTAAACTTCTTTTCTTATCTCGTGTCTACTAAGAAATTAATCAATTCTTCAGTTTGACGATTAATCTATTATTCGATTAATCTATTATTCGATTATTCCATTAATCAAACCAAGAGATCATCAGTGGCAGAACCACTCTCACCGCCTGATTTATATGTTTTGATTCAATTTTTGCCTAATTTTCGCATTATGTAAAAATGAGGAAAAAGTAGACTTATGAGATCGATCCGGGTAAATATGTGTCTGTCTGTCTGTCTGTCTGTCCTACTGTCTGTCTGTCTGGCTGGCTGGCTGTGTGTGTGTGTGTCCCCTATCAACTCCTAAACGGCTGTAGCAATCGAACCCAAATTTGTTAATAGACTACCTCTTCATTTATTATCATTCTCCTGTAACACCACATTTCAAATGCAACTATTCTCATCTTTTCCGCTGCACCAACAGTCCAAGATTCACTTCCATAGAGCACCACGCTCCAGACAAAGGCTTTCAAAAATGACTTCCTAATACCTAAATCTATATTTGATGTCAACAGATTTCTGTAGAAATACTTTCCTTGCTTGAGCCAACTTACTTTTTATGTCCTCTTTGCTTCGTCCATCACTGGTTATTTTGCTTTCTAAGTAGTAAAAGTATTTTACGTTCTTTAGCTTTTTACTTGCCAATTTGATGTTATCAGGGGATTCTGATTTCTTTTAGCTAGTTCCATTATCTTTGTTTTACATTTTTTGATTTTTATCATGAATTCTTTCCTCAAGACGGATTCCATACCATTTAAAAACTCACTCAAATCTTCTGCTTAATATTGAATAAATAGCTCAAAATGTAATAGCCTAATTGACATATAGCCTATTCCCTCTATTTCGTCAGCTAAATTACATCCCGCATCATTTTCACATTTCAAACATCTGCTGAATTGTTTGCAATTATAGAGGGAAAGACTTCATTTCCCACCGTAAAGGACACATATACTGGTCGGCAAAAAAAAAGTGGAACACTTCAATTTTTTATGTAATTTCTTAATTTATTCCACTAAAATGTATCGGTTTTCCAATATTGGCATTATTCATGTAAGTGTTAGATGGTTGGCTACAGAAAATACTGAAACATGTTTTACAACACGCTTTAACTCACAAATTTCGTTACATTTCACAAATTTAACAATTTTCTATTTTTTACTAATGTTCTTTTGGGCTGTTTTTTTTTTCGCCAAACAAAACAGTGTTAATGTTTGCACTGCACTGCACCGGAACACTGGTCACTAAAATGAGTGTTTCCACCCTTAGCGTCCATGACAGCTTGTTAGGCTCATCAACGATTGGGGGTAATTGGTGGTAATGAACCACCCTAAGAAATGTCAATTTCTATTCACGGATGTTTCAGATGTGTGTCCTAATGCGTGAAAAGCTTTTAAAATGTGATTACATCTTTTTCATGGCTAATTTTATACTTTTTAAATTACTGTTCCACTTTTTTTGCCGGTCAGTGTACGTTGATCAGGCATATCTTAAGGTGCCCAACCGAAGAATAGAAGGTTAGGCAGATTGATTCGGATCTGGGGTGCAGTAGTTGGTTGGTTCCTTAGTTTAGGGGCTGCGACAACACGGTCATCTAGCCCCGGGGTGCAGTAGCTGCTGTATTCAGCGATGAAATGGTTATATCGGAGTAGGGGAGATTGGTATCTTCACTAAACAAGTCTGGGACTGATGACTCAAGCAACAGCAGCCATAAGTGATTTAGAATCACGTTCTGCTTCACTCGTCCAATTAGGTGGCATCCAGTAATATCGCATTAGATGTGAGATATTGCTTCCTGCCATCGTAGCAAGTGATTTATATACATGAATCTTGTTGAAGAATGTGTCAGATCTCTAATATTTATGTTTATAACAGCCACAGGACGATTAGTCTAGGAACAAGGTGTGTCATCTATGATCTCTAAGTGAGCGATATGTAACTGTCAAGACAGAGATGACGAAGTACACGGAACCCTGGGTTATGAGAGATCAGAGACAGTCATCGCGTTCAGAGTCGAGTGTGGGAGTATGTGGCATAGCCAAAATCAAGGAACTTGGAGTTGCTAAGTTGTTCTACAAGATACGACTTAAGTTGTCATTATTGTTGGTTTATTTGGGGATTAACGACGTTGTGATGATCATCTCCACTTACTTGGTGCTTAGCCTCCAATAATAAAATCAATTTCATTGCAATACATATTTATATAGAGCGCAGCACAGTTCAATATTGTATTGTTTTAGCGCCAAGAGTTGGCGGACAGGAGGACTTGTGCTACAGACATGACACAAGTAACATGTGGAGACAACAGTCTAGCGACTTCGGTGGCTTAGTCGGTAGCATGCTGAGCTTCCATGCCCAAGATCGCGGGTTCAAACCCAGCCGAAGTCGGCGGATTTTTTAAGAGCGTTAAATCCCTCAGTATGCCTCCCTTCGGAGGGGAAGTAAAGCCAGCGGTCCCATGTCATCGATTTATGGCATGTTAAAGAACCTTCCACTAATTACACCTGTGTGAAGCTAAATTATAATATAGGTTAATCATTCGACAAACGCTCTTAGGTTCCGAAGTTCGTCGCCAGGAGCCGACTGTGGTGGCATCTGGTAATCAAGTTCTGAACTAGTAGTCATTGACGGTGGCGTTTGGGAGGCAAAAAAGGAACTACTTGAAAAAAATCAATGTCTGCAGTCCTCACTTGAATTGAAAACATATAACACACACTAATACAGTCATCACAATTAACATCAGTTATCAGACAGATTCTACACACACCCAAAGTACACGGGGCTACATGACCGCGTTGTCGCAGCCCTTAAACTGAGGAGCCAACCAACCGGACAACAGTCTCATGTGATGCACAGCAGTGCAAATATTTTCTAGTTCAGCCAAACCATTGGCATAATAATTGACTACGTTTTCAAGTGTACAGTATGATAACATTTCCAGTGTCATCATTGGGGCTAGGAATTTTAGGTGCTAAAAATCGAGAAAATATTTATTTTTTATGTATTAAAAATACCTGAAAATATGTGACACAAAAGTAAAAATATTTAATTATAATTTAGGTTATTAATGTGAATATAAACAATATTATTATTATTATTATTATTATTATTATTATTATTATTATTATTATTATTATTATTATTATTATTATTCTTGCATCGTTATGCCCGACTCAGGAGCACGGTTGAACCTGTTTAGCTGATGTGTTGGCCTTCTTTTCCTTCCAAAATCTCTTCATCCTCTCGCTGAGCGCCTTTCTTCGGTCTTCTGTCCAAGTTATGGTGGCCCTGGTGTTGGGTTTGTCTTCAAATTGGTGATTGTCGATTAGGGTTCTGAATTTGCATCTGTCCTGTATAATATTGTCTGAAATGTTGATTTCCTGGAGATCTGTTTCAATTTCACGTAGCCAGCTGTTCTTGGTTTTTAGTGAGAGGGCCAAGTTGAGAATTCTTTTAGTCAATCTGCCATTGTTCATTCTGATAATAATAATAATAATAATAATAATAATAATAATTATTATTATTATTATTATTATTATTATTATTATTTATTCACCAAAAATTGTGTCTACAATTTATGGACGGTAGATACAGAAAGGGCAAGCCCCACATAGGCTACACAGCAGTGTCTCCATCTCCGTTCATTAAATCTATACAAATCTGATATGTTACATATATACAATTTACAACTTTACATTGCTATATACACATAATCTGCTGAACACGACGTCTATATCATACAATTAATAAATAAAAGGGAAGATACAGGCACACTCACGCACACATGCATACAGTACATACCTACACGCACGCACACACTCCCACTCACTCACAAAGTTACATTATATAAATTTAATTTACATGGGGTTTTAGTCCCTTTAGAGCCTTCACTTTGCGGCAAAATTGTTGTGGAGGAAGGTCTTTTATTGCATGAGGCAGGTCATTCCAAAGTC
Organism: Meconema thalassinum; assembly: GCA_946902985.2. NCBI lineage: Eukaryota > Metazoa > Arthropoda > Insecta > Orthoptera > Tettigoniidae > Meconema > Meconema thalassinum. The sequence continues at coordinate 2,060,739,961 of OX336388.2, read as the reverse complement.
GAGCAGAGCGATTGAAGAACCCAGATTGATAATCTGTTGTCCTAGCGAATGGAGGAACGAGGGTGACACCCTGTGCTCTACGGACAGAGCGATATGACAGCTGAAGGCGGTGAAATGGGGACTGTTTAATGCTGCCAGCTAGAGATTTTCGGAGAAAGGTGAGATCTATTTGGCTGCATATGTCATTGATTGATGTTAGTGGTTTTGTCAAAACTTTGTTTCCCTGTTTGTAAATGAGTCGCTCTGCTCGACGTTGGACTGCACTTAACTTCTTCATGTTTTCCTCGGTAGTGGGATGCCAGGCAGGAAGTCCATACAGAAGAATGGGCCGTATATGCAGTACTCACTAATGCAATTTATTCTATGTTTCACTGACTCCTGAAGCATTACAATACACAACGAGATACATCTTCAGGTTGTCCATCACAAATGACTGGCGATTATCGCGAAACACTTCTTCTGAAGGCGCGAAGCTGCGGCGATATGTTTCATGCCCTACAGGTGTTGTGTAACTTGAGATCGCTGTTCAGCCATGATTGCTTTCCCACATGGTTGGCAGAACAGAACGCCCCCATCAGAAATAAAATTATCTTTAAATTCAGCAACCTGCAGATGATAACTTGTAGTTGATTTTACTTTAGGCATCGTAGAACTGCCTTACACTTCACAGTGCCAGAAATGAACTGCATGTGAGTGACACTGGTTCCTGGTAGCTCGGGGAGGGGGAGGTCTAGCACATGGGACAATAAGGCTCTCGACAAGGAAATCCCGGGCTTCCACAGTGAGTGGCACGGGGCGACAAGTTAAGAATAACACAGTTGCAAGCTGACATACGCTCTGCATGAAGAGCTCACAAGTTCTTCCCCGTTGAAGTAACACAGAACAAAAATGCAGGAATTTATGTATTTATAGAAAATGCTTAAAATATGTAATTACATTTAAAAAAATATTTATTTACCTAAAAATCGATCCCTAGTTATCATAATGAAATATTTTATATATGTCAATGTACAGTAGCCTATGTGTAGGCTACAATCAGTTCATAATGTTGATTCACGAGTGGTGCAATAAACCAGTGACCAGAGTGCTTTTATATGATTACGAGTACATTACATTTCCTTTTCTTAATAACACTTAAGTGGTCCTCCGCAAAGTACTTTTTAATTGACGTGGTGTTTATGTGCGACCACAAGAGATAAGGTTCGATCGTGAGCATGTGCTCTAACGTGAACAAACATGCAGCAATGTGTATAGGTTTGATGACACGATGGTTATCCCACGTGCATTAACCATACATTTTGAGATGACCGTCGTGTCGTCAAGCATCGCAATCTTTACTGGCGCTGTTTTAGATGCACCAACTTCCAAATATTTGTTAGTGAAATACTTTATCGCTAAACCAGCACTCGAAGATTTTATGAATAAGGAACGTTTATGTAAATGAAAATTGTAAGGATATTCACTTCGTTTTATGAATAATTCTTACAGTAAATTCTAAGAATTAGATGTAAGGAATTTGGCTGATGAAGTCCTCAATGAAAGGTTGAAACATGTACCAACGATTTAATAGATATTCAAAAATTGTAATGGAAGTTCTTATTTCGTATTCATAGTCGTAATATTTTAACCCTTAACTTGGCAAATCCAGGATCTTGGGTTTAAAATTACTATTTCATGAAATGTGTGCTGGTAAGCAGGTATAAACAACAGAAATTTGGCGGAAAATTATACACTTTTATTCTTTAGGCCCTTTTTGAGTTGTATCTTACATGATATATTGCCAAGTATGGCAAACTAGAAAAAAAATAACTCGATTCAGACTTCATGAATTTAATCACCTTTCATTAGTACAAATATTGGACAAAACAGTAAAATATTTATCAATTTACCCAAAATCTAATAAATGGCCATGATTAACAATAATATTAAAACATCCTTACGGTTACAACTAAGGATCACACTCAATAATACCCAAAGGAAACACTCCATTCTCCAAAATTACAACTTTGACAGTACAGGCCAGTACTGGTAGGTTATTTTGTGTGGTAAGAAAGAAAACAGCTCCTGTTTTCTAAGAAACATAACCTTATATTAAGTTAATAGTTATCCGCTATGACCATACCGTAGACCTACTGCTGTTGGCGGTACTCTTGGGGCATGAGCCCGCTTTTATTAGGCACTCCCTGGCGACGCAACGTCTGACCAAGGATCATGGAATATAAGATATTCGTCACTCTTGGTAATACAAAAGTGCCTAGAGATAAGACCGCCTCAGGCTATGATGCGTTCTAGTAAATATGCCAACACAGAGAGAGAAATGCTATGTGAATGTGTACTATATCACACGTAAACCAACGGTATTGCTTGTAAAAATGGAAATTATTGTAATATGTAAGTTACTGTACGCGTAATATGAAATATATAGTCTATGCATCCCCAAAGTAATACTTTACATACATTACGTGGTGACTTTATAAAAAGAAACATAACAATCAATTTCTTTAATGTTGGTAACACATTTGCTAAAAGTAGTTCTCTCACGGCTCTAGCCTCTTAATTTAGTCTTGTATCAATTACATTTTTATCTATTCATGTGTATAAATGCCCCTAAGTTCATATGTCACTATCAATATGCCCACTGCTTTCATTATGAAACTTCCCTAATGTCACTTATGGACCATGATTGCATACCGCCCCCTCCCCTCACCCTCCCCCTCTCACGGCTACCCATGGCTAAGCAACAATGTCATTGGATTAGAATTGAGAGGAGAAAGGGGAACAAGATATTGAATTGCCAACTTCATTTTTACTCAAACATAAGGGAGGGAGGATGCATCAATTACGGAATTTGAGATGATGCTGATTCGTCACATCTCACTAACACCAAAGCACGTATTATTCACACTACAAGTAAGGGTCACAGTAACGCAGACAGTTATTGTAACGTTTGAGTAAAAGCAAATCAGAAGACGGAACCACCAACAACATGAGGCCTCAAACACCACTTCGAAACGCAATCCAAAGAATGCAATCAACTCCCGCCAATCGGCTTGATCAATGCCAACTACGGAACCTTAGTACTAAAATTAATTCTTCATTCGTAGGCAGAACTGATAGTATGCAGCTTTACAGCAACCCATTCGCTTCCCTGCGTCTGACCACAAGAATGCTCGTGCGGCCTCTGCTGACCACTTTGGGCAGCACTGAAACACAGTGGTCCGTGTATGTATTTATTCTGCGTGCCTGACAGTGACGAACGACCTCCTCGAGTGGGCTGTGTTATGAGGCGGTTTATTTCACGGTGGAAGGAAGATATAATTACCTAGACTAGGGTTCAAAAGAAACGGCTTGAAAGGCTCCATAAATCGTGTGGCAGCGAGATGTTGTAACCGTATGTGGAAAGAGAGAGACGGACGGGTTATTTATGGCGAGAGGAGAAGCTTCGCTGGTGGCGGCGCCGCGCGGTCACTCAGTGAAACACCACCGTACTCTTGTTCTTTCATTCCTTATCCTTTCCATTACGTCTTTTTTCTTCTTCTTCGTCTTTCAGGTCTGCCAGTTAACGAAACTATTATGGAGGCCCCAATTAATGGCAGGCTGTACACTATGTTAGAGCTTGTGGTGTTGAAATGGTGCGACCCGAAGTTCAAAGGAGGGAGCGCTCAATGTAGGCGATGTGATGACCAAATGGTGGGTGAAGAACACTAGCTTAATTGGCATGCCACGCCGCCGTGCTGGGCTGTGCTGTGTTGTGCCGTTCTGCAGGCGGATGTCAGCTCATTTTCACTCGGACAAACACTGCTCACACGATAGACAGACACATACTGTACTGACATTTGTATACTCTGCCCCAATTATGTCGACATATGCTGACTTGCCTTTCCACATCGGTCCCTTATACTACACAGTGACATTCACGAGTAGATAATATTCAAGGCACAGATGAAGAATTTAAAAAGAAAATATTGAGACGGCTTTGAATTACACAAGTGTGTTATTTGTGGCTTTTCAGTAGATCAAAATAAATGTGTCCAATGACTGGACTGGGAACAATGTACATAATGTGTACAAACACTCCTGGAAATAAATGCATGTAACTTATTAGTAAAATATCACCGACAGCAGTGGCTCAGCTGGCTAAAGCGCAGCGTTAGGTCATGGGACCAAGCTCTCTGCTGACTCGGTAGACGTGTGGGTTCGAGCCTCCCCTTGAAATGGTTTTCCGTGGTTTCCCATTTTCAACACCAGGCAAATGCTGGGACGGTACCTTCTTATAGGCCACGGCCGATTCCTTCCACATCCTTGCCCAGTTTCATTCATCTTCATCCATTCCATCTCTCAACCCGACGCGCAGGTCGCCCACGGGCGTCGAATAGAAGGACCTGCACTTGGCCTCTGAGGAGGCCACACGAAAAAAAGTATCACTATTATATTGGGGCAATCTTATTAAATAATACGCTAAAGTGTATGTTTCACAAAACGCAAGCTCCTAAACCAGAGGGAGTTAGAAGGTGTGGTTTGTACCAAAATCTTCCAAATCATCTCAATAGTAAAGGAAAAATCTTGCATTTCTCGAAGAAAAGTCAACGGAAACATATTTATTTGTTTATAAAGTGCTTTTAAACACATAAACAAGAAGTTAGCCCCTGTCAGAAGTGTGTCACGTACAGCCCGTATAGCAATAGAGCCAGGTGGATAGTCTGTACACATGGGGTGCACACAACCCATTATGCGAGAGTTCTCGCACGAACCTGCTAGTAATAATATAATAGTGATACTTAATTAATATTTATATCTTTTTCCAGGAGTGTTATTTACATATTATAGTGTATACATTGTACCCCCCCCCCCCCCCCCCAAGCCTCCGTGGCTTAGGCGGCAGCACGCCGGCCTCTCACCGCTGGGTCCGTGGTTCAAATCCCGGTCACTCCATGTGAGATCTGTGCTGGACAAAACGGAGGCAGCTAGGTTTCTCTCCGGGTACTCCGGTTTTCCCTGTCAAAATTTCATTCAAGCAAGCTGTGGATTTTCATTTTCACATTGTACCCCGCCCAGTTATTGAGCAAATTCGTGTTGACCGACTGAAGAGTTACAAATGACAGTTTGTGTAGGCAACACAGACTTCAAAACTTGACATTACACAGCTGTATCACCTAAATGATGAGCCATAAGGTGTTTATTCTTCGATGTTTCCGAATACTTTCTTATTGAGATTTGGTGAAGTTTATAGGGGGCCATCCACATTTTACGTATTAACAAAGAAGCTTATGATAACGTTGATAACGTGCGAAATGATTACGTAATACATGGGGGAGGGGCAGGGCCGTATTTCTAAATAGGCTAAGTAGGCTGCAGCCTAGAGCGGCAAATTTTCAGGGGCGGCAGTTTGGCAATTCATTCAAAAGCTTAAATGAAACATTTCAGACGTTAATAATATTTTCTGTACGAATTTAAGAATACAAGTTACTTAAAAATATGATTTAGTCCTTATACCGTTCTTCCTGCCTTAGAAGAGTTAAGAACTATCTGAGAACTAGTATTTTTGAAATACGGTTAAACTCACTTTCATTACTTTGTATTGAGGTAAATACAACCAAAACACATTCATATGAGGACATTATTAACGAGTTTTCCATTAAGAAATCTCGTGAGAAAGTTATGTAAATTTGAACACGGAGGTTAGGCCTACGTGGGGTGAGTTGTTTTAGAGAAGTTTGTATATATTTCAACAAATAAACCAGTAATTAACTACATTTTGTTTAATTTCATTTCACCATGTAGGACAACTTAATTCTAATGGAACACAGTTCTTCAATTACGCAAAAGATAGTCATTAGCATTAAAATATAAAAATATGTGATCTCCAAGAACAAATTAATTAATTAAGTTCGAAACCCATTTCATTTTCAACGAATCTTAAAAGAAATAAGTAAAAAATTCAACTAGATAACTCATTTCATTATAACATTTATTATGTAAGCCATTAAATTTGTAGTTTTAGCCTCCGTGGCTTAGGCGGTAGCACGCCGGCCTCTCACCGCTGGGTCCGTGGTTCAAATCCCGGTCACTCCATGTGAGATCTGTGCTGGACAAAACGGAGGCAGACAGGTTTTTCTCCGGGTACTCCGGTTTTCCCTGTCAAAATTTCATTCCAGCAACACTCTCCACTATCATTTCATTTCATCTGTCATTCATTTATCATTGCCCCAGAGGAGTGCGTCAGGCCTCGGCAGCCGCCACAGTTCATATCCTCGCCGCTAGATGGGGGCTTCATTCATTCCATTCCTGACCCGGTCGGAGACTGGAAGCAGGCTGTGGATTTTCATTTTCATCTGAACTAAATGAACTTTATGTTTAAAAAAGATGAAAACGTCAATGAACTCTATCCTTTGTTGTATAAAACACATGTATTAAGCAAATATGAACCATTGAGGGGGCGTCAAATGGACTTTAGCGTAAAGGCGGCATACTCTTAAATCCGGCCCTGGGGAGGGGTTGGTCAATGCGATGATTACGCGTGGGAGGGGGTCAAGAATCGAGCAAGAAATAATTACGTAATATGTGGACGGCCAATAAGCAGAATCAGCCCCCAATAAACATTGTCCTAGCTTCCTAGGTGCAGACGTGTGCAAGTTAGTAGACTCCACGCTAGTTTTCCAACATTTAATTTAGAATTTTCATGACTTAGTCTAATCTAGTAAAAATATTTTGAAAGGTGCTGAAATTATTTTAAACGTTTAACCAATAGTTTTAATTAAATATCAATAATTTTAATAAATTAGGAAATTAATGCCGTAAGTCAATACATTATTATTCTTAAGTACAGTGCACAATCTTCAGCAAAAAATCGTAGTTATAACAAATAAAGTTGCTGGTCTTACACTAAAATTTAAAAAAAGCTTATTTCATAACGACAGTAAAGCTCCGATTATCCACGAGCGGGTGATCCGTGGTGAGGATTATCCGCGACCGCGAAAAATAGAATTGATTTACGAACCTCAACCTTCTCTCGAGAGATGATTTTTTAAGATGTAACATCCGTTTCGGGTGGTGAGAATTTGGACAATGGGAACATAGAAGTGTGGATGGAATACGACGCAATGAGCCGGGCTTTGAATGACTGACTGACGTAGAGATATAGAATCAAAACAATGGGAGTGACTGAAAACGAAGAAGAAGAAGAAGAAATTGAAAGCGAATGACTCACGAAACTGCTTTGCAGCATATAGTTGGGTTGCTTCAATATTTGGAGGAACAAGACGATGACGCACAACTGGCAGATAAACACATGTTAAGGAAAGTTCAGTCTAGAATAAAGAAAATGTGTTTCCAAACCAAGAAGCAAAAGCGAGTGACTGATTAAAAAAGAAAGGTGTAACTGAATATTTATTGTTTACAGTTCTAAAAGCAAGCTTGTAGTTTAACGTGACCGTATATCTCGAGATCATGAGCCACGGGACCTCCTTTTTACGTGGAATCCGAACCACAGGACATGGCATTTCACTTCGAAAATCTCACATGCATTGGCCGGGAATCGAACCCGGACCGCCTTGGTGAGAGGCATAAGGCTAGACCACTGAGCCACCACGCCCCCCCCCCCCCACCCCTGTTTACAGTACTGTTTTACTTTTTGTTGTTTAAAAGTTCTTAAAAGTTTTTGTGTTTACTCTTCTTTATTTACTGTAGTGATTTACACGTAGATATTTTATGCTTATATATACTATGTTTTTGAGTATTTTTATTTTTCTGCGTTATCCGTAATTTTGCTATCCGCGGTGCCCTTGTCACCCAATTCTGCGAATAATCGGGTCGTACTGTATTTCTTAAAATGCTATCTAAAATGTTAATAAGTAGTTCCGTGAAGAACTATACAGCCTATTTTCATATAACCTACTTATGTTAATTGCCACTATCACCATACAAAATTTCAGTTTGATTGCTGTAATAGATTCGTAGATATTGAGAACCGACTAAATATTTCGGATGGTCGCCATGTTGGATTTTACATAATAGGTCCTAGAGTTATGTACGGTTACATGAAGATTATTGTGTACGTGTAGCATTCAAATTTCAATCGCATGATTAGGACACAAGAAGTAACAAGGAGATTATAAAATTTTGCACAGCTACCATCTTGTGGTTATGGAAACAATTGAAATAAATTAGATGCCAGTGGATTAACATTCGTATAAGGATTTACTGTACCAAGTTTCACTGCACTCGGATGGTTAAATTGCGTGAAACGTCCATGTGAATATTTATACTTCGCGTCGCCGCCATGTTAGATTTGTGATCACCAGGTTATCTAAAGTCCTAAAGGTGATCTTATGTTCATAGCCCCTATGAACATTAAAACATTCAGTTTGATTGCTATAACAGATTCGCAGATATTCAGAGCCGTATAAATATATAAATATATCGGATGGTCGCCATGTTGGATTGTTAAATGTATAGGTCATAGAGTTATGTACCATTAAAGGAAAATTATTGCGTAGGTTCATTATTCAAACTTTCACTTCGATTGCATGATTACGACACAAGAAATAAAAACTTAATTTTAAAATTCGCACAGCCGCCATCTTGAGGTTATGTAAACAATTGAACTAAATTAGATACCAGTGCATTACAATGTGTATAAACAATTCCTGTACCAGATTTAATTGCGTTGGAACATTAAATCGCGAGAAAGGTCTATTAAAATTTTCAAATTCGCTTGGCCGCCATGTTCGTTTTGTAGTTAACCGGGTTTTGAAAGTCTCATAGATGAACTTCCAGTAGTGCTCTTTATCTCCGTACACAATTTCAGGGTGATACCGCTAATAATTTCAGAGATATAGAATGCCGGTGAAATATTTCACACATCCGCCATCTTGTGGTTATGTAAACGATTGAACGTCGTTAGATGTCGGTGCATTACAATGTGTATAAACATATCCTGTACCAAGTTTCATTGAAATCGCTCCAGCCGTTTAGAAGTTATTAGGGACACACACACACACACTCCTCTCTCTCTCACACACACACACACACGCACACACACAGACGGACAAATGGTGATCTCATAAGCCAATTTTTTCAAAATTGAAAATAGGCTAAAAATTCACTAAAAGACTCAAGAAAACAGATCTGTTACAATGTTAGAGTAATATTAAATGATATATAATTTGAAAAAAACAGCTCGAAGTGGAAAATATCAATGAAGTGGACCTGATGCATTGGTGCATTGAAATTTTGAGGTTGGGATGATTATTTGTGTTGTGATCATATATTTACGTGAAAATTAGCGGCTTCGGTGGCATAGTTGGTAGCATGCTGAACTGCTGTGCCCAAGATCACGGGTTAAAAACCGGCCGAAGTCGCCGGAAATTTTTAAGAGCGTTAAAATCCTTCAGTAAGCCTTCCTTCGAAGGGGAAGTAAAGCCGGCGATCCCATGTCATGGATTTATGGCATATAAAAAAACCTTCCACAGACTAAACTTGTGTGAAGCTAAATTTCTAGGTCAGATTTATTTGAAACACTCTATTAAAGTTCCAACGTTCACCACTAGGTGTCAGTGATATCTGGTAGCGAAAGATGGAACTACTTGAAATTAAACAGAACTTGTAGCTCACCCCATGGGTGTCCGCTTGAAGCAGCTACAGCCTCTGGCGAGCCGAACATGTGTCCTCGGACACTCCCGGCGCTAAAAGCCATAAGCAAAATAAAATAATTATACGTGAAAATAATTTTTTTCTAATTCATTAATAAATTGAATATTTATAAGTTAATGTTTGATGTTTGATGTTCAAACATTACCTTATAACTACTCAAAAACTATATTAATAGAGGCAGCTGATTCACCTGGTATAAGCTACATTGACTTAGTTGCAGAAGTTCATGATGATCGCTTGTCGATCAAAACCAGTCATCCAATTGAACTTATAGATGTCATGTAACTATCTTTCAGGTTTAGGGCATAACACCCAATACAATTGGGTGCAATTGTGTTGACCAACTGAAAAGCATACATTTTGTTTATTAATCCAAGACAGCTTCCAACAAAATAACATCAAAAAATCGCCGTTATTTATAGGCTCACTGTAAAGGAAATGTGCTGTCTAAGTTGTGTTTTAACTCACTTGACGTAATGTACGGCCAGTTGTGGACAAATTAACTGAATTTGATTTTTCTGAGGTGTAAGCACACCTTTCACACACCATGTTGTTCACTCCTGCCCAACCACAGGCAGGTAGCAGCCAGCAGTTAATCAGTTATAACACTTGTTTACCAAAATACGTGTCCGCCCAGCTTCAACTCTAAATCACGACTTGACCTGAGGTACGCTTTCATTAATAACGCCATATTTCATGCATAAGTTTCAAATGTCGTTTCTTTAACAACAAGAAATAATATGTTAACATCAGTTACTGTATGTAGATTTATGAATGGCATTCATTAACATTGAGGAAGGTATCTAATTATTTTGATTAGGTGAAAAAGGAGCGTTCATGAGTTTCGAATCCGGATCTCTGGGATGAACAGTTAAGAATGCTAGTCATTACACCAGTCAGTGGCGTTACTAAGGTTTGCATCTGGACGGAAATGAGCTGTGCCAAAATTACACTGAGGGATGAGGGCTCCGGAATATTGAGACTTAACAAATTATAGCTAATTTTCAATCCCGAAGTTTCAAAACCTCCTATCTATATTTTTTCTTGTGTGATTTCATTGGCTTTTGAATCGTTGTATTTGCACTTATCAATGTGTAAATGCTCGATTATTAAAAATTTTTTGAAAATTCAGTTTTCTTCATGAAGTCATCTGGCATTTTCTATCCCCTGACATTGTACTGTATACGTATTAATAAACTACAATTTACAACTAAGTTTAACTTAAAACAGCATAGCACAATATTGTCCACTTTCCAAAACGACACTCACACTCGGATACTAACAGAATGTTGGTTGGTTAGTCCCTCAGTTTAGGGGCTGCGACAAAGCAGCAGTCATGTAGCCCCGTGCACTTTGGGTGTGTGTAGAATCAGTCTGATAACTGGTGTTATAATTGTGATGACTGTATTAGTGTGTGTTATCTGTAATTCAGGTAAGGACTGCCTACGATCAATTTCAAGTAGTTCCTAGTTTTGCTACCAAATGCTACGTCAACGACACCTAGCTGTGAACTTGGCTGCTAGATGCCACCCCAACCTGCACCTGTCGCAGAACTTTGGAACTTAATAGAGCGTTAATCAAGTCCAAAGTACTAATTTAGCTTCACACTATTTTAGTTATTGAAAGGTTCTTTTACATGCCATAAATATATATGACATTGGCCCGCTGGTTTTACTTCCATTCCGAAGGAAGATATACAGAGGGATTTTAACGCTCTTAAAAAATCTGACGACATCAGCCGGGTTTGAACCCACGTTCTTGAGCTAAACAGTTCATCATGCTACCGACTACGCCACCGAACCTGCCTAACTGAATGGTGACTGGCAAGTGACATATCTGAACAGCTGGCATTTTTCTCATTCAGTACGGTATGTGTTATAATAGAGCTCAACACTAAACATCCGTCCCGCAAACGCACATTTGTTATTTAGACATTTGAGGAGAAAATCGTTCCCTTGGGCTTTGTATGTCTTGTGCTATGTTTAAAATGAATGTCACACAGCCAGAATTGCAACCCTTTTCAGTTCGGAGTGTTAATTATGCTTAATGACATAATTTGAATGTTATTAGCTCAAATCATCTTGCATTTGTCATGAAAAAAAAAAACATAACGGAAAAATCTGATAATTCATAAACATCCGGGTAATGATAACAAGTTCAGATTGTATTCTAAAAATTATCCGCAAATTTACTCCAAACATTATCCGCAGCTTATCCGCAGCTTATCCGCAGCTTATCCGCTATCCGCACAGCCATGCAAACTATATCCGCATGGCGAAAAATCTTCCGCATATCCGCATCCACTCAGGGCTTTACCTATGATCACTTAATACTGTACGTTTTATATTGTGACACTGACAGCCACAGCTTCCATATTACTTAACGCTTGAGGGATGCTCCTGAACTTGGAATCTGCTAGGCAGACAAAATGTCACGAGTGAGATATGTTAATGTTCTGTTCGACACACTTGGTGAGACAACAGAGCTGATTCATGTTATTGCCTCCTAGGAACTCCTACACCCAATGGCGCTAATAAATTCCTGCTCAATTCAGGGGGGTGTAATAGATGATCATTTATATTTTATCCCTAAGCTTACAAACTATCAACTGGAAAACGCTTTATGTAAAATATGCTCCAGTGATAAAACCCAAATCCTTACAATATATATATATAGTCATGCCTCACGTTATGGCTGGTGTTAATCCACGTTATTCAAATTTCAAGTTTTGATGGGAGGGCATATGGCCTAGGTACAATATTGCCTACTTACCACTTGGGCTCGGAAGTTGAAGAACTATAAATTGCCTAATAAGACCTATTAGAGGACATAAACTATCAAAATAAAAGACATAAAAACAGGGAAAAAGACGTAATAAAGTAATCCAATTATTAATTATTTTGTTTTAATTACATATTTAATAACAAAGATATTTTATATAATGTACAAAAAATTCAAAATTCTGGTAATATGCAACATAGGTCTACATTACGAAAATATATGAATGGAACTCTTTTTTAAAACATAATTTGTAAGAGGATTTCTGTTTATTAAACAAGTAGTTGTTCAAGTTGTAAGTGACGGGTCTGAATCCAGCTATATTAGAGAGAATCACTCTATTTTATATCAACCTAAGGTAAGTAGTCGTAACTTTCTGCATTTCTCACCAAAATTATATAACATTCTCCTAATTAAATTTAAAAATTTAAAGAAATGATACAAACCTGAAGATGCATATGAAACATTTTCTCAGAGAAAACAAAATTAAAATCGAAAATATAATAAGTTGAGCCTACAAGTTTATACAAACGCAAAATCAATTTTCCTTCTTATTCATTACTTTTTAGTACATAAAGCATTTACATAGAATGTTAAGAAATAGTAATCAATGATATGCATGCCACTCACTAGGTTGCACTTATCAGTGGCATATGTGATATCTCTTCCTGCTCTGTATGAATTTGATACCCTATTTCGACCTGTCTTTATCATATTCTAACAATATAATTTAATAATTTAAACTTACACGTCAAAACCAATGAATGGGAATTGTACGGAAATTCATAAAATGTGTACAGTCTTTCTGAATGTCGTAAAATGTGTATATTTGTAAAGATATAATTAATAATAACAACAATGATAATTGAAGTTCCGTGAAGAACTAAATAACCTATTTTCATATATCCTACTGGTCTTATTTAGGACACGAGAAATGAAAACGAGAATTTTAAAACTTGCACCGCTGCCATTTTTAAATTTTCATAAAATTCCAATTAATTAGAATTCGGTGTATTAAGGCTTGTAAGAAGATATACAGTGCCAAGTTTCACAGCGGTAGGATAAAAAGTCGCGAGAATAAGACATTTAAATATTTAAATTTCGCGTAGCCGCGATGTTGGTTGTGATCAGCAGCAGGCGCGGATCTCAAGTTTGGATTTGGGGGGTCAGAGAATCGAAATTGTTAAGAAAAATGGTATCACTAAAAACGCAATCACAAAATAACCAAACGTACAAAACCAGACCAATTTTTTGCAAGCTACATGGATAGAAATTCGATGCGTTTAGCGCACCAAAAATATTCGTACAAATTGCAACGGCGTGTTTTGCAACTTTTACATCGAGCTTCGAGAAAAGTATCAAGGTACGTTACAGTTTCGGCAAGTCGAGTCGGTACCGACAAAGGGAGAAAGTCACAGCTTAAATTGCCAACCAAGCTTGCAGTTTGGACGTCGGCAAAATTTGTTGGTGCGAAAAAAGCCCCAAATTCCTATCCGTGCATTACTCCACATTCATCGTGACATCACTATAGACATCGATTCGGTAATCACAAGGTTTGCTAAACAAAATAGACGAGTTGATTTTGTTATATAAATAATCGTTTTTATATAACAGGTATGAAGTTGTAAATATGTACAGTTGTAACAGAACATAATAATTGCAATAAAGATATTTTCAGTATTGAATAAAATGGAAAAAAAAAACACCTGTTTTTCAGTTAAATTTCGTTAAGTTTTATTTGTCTGGTTATGGTGTTTTCGTTCTGTGAGTTTACAAAAAAAATTGTCTCCGTTTGGGGAGGGGGGGGGTCATGACCCCCGTGACCCCGCCCTCCCCCCCCCCTTGAATCCGCGCCTGTTCATCAGGTTATTGAATGATCCATAGGTGAACTTATGCCCATTGCCTCTATCAACATACAAAATTTCAGTTCAATTGCTGTAATAGATTAGTAGATATTGAGAACCGTCCAAATATTTCGGATGTTCCCCAAGTTGGATTGTTATGTTGCCATTGAGTTATGTACCATTAGTTGGAGACTATTGCGTAGGTTCATTATTCAAACGCTCACTTCGATCGCATGATTAGGACACAAGAAATGAAAAACATAATTTTAAACTTTCGCACAGCCGTCATCTTGGGGTTAGGCAAACAATTGAACTAAATCAGATAACAGTGCATTACAATGTGTATAAACATTTGCTGCACCAAGTTTCACTGTGCTCGGAAGGTTAAATCGTGAGAACATTCTATTTAAATTTTTATATTTCGCTTAGCCACCATGTTCGTTTTGTACTTAGCTGGTTTATGAAAGTCAAATATGGGAACTTTTACTAGTACCCTTTATTACCGTACAAAATGTTAATGAGAAATCTGTTTCTGTTGCGCAGATATAGAATGTCAGTGAAATACCTCGCGCGGCCGCCATGTTGGCTTTGTGAAACGTATTAAAATATGAAAGGTACGGTTGAGGTTGGACGAGATATTAGTATGCACTTGTTTCAGTGCAATCGCTTCAGCTGTTAAGATTTAATTAGGGGGACACATACACGGACAAAGGTGATCTCATAAGCCTTTTTTTTTTCACAAATGAAAATTGGAGAATTTACAATGAATATTTTTGTCCACCTAGAATGAAATTGCAAAACAAAAAGCCGTTAAGACCTAAATAAAAAGGCTAAAAATACAAACAAGCCAAATAAACTCCAAAGAAAACAAGGAAGAACAAATAAAACCAACAATTTTCCTTCCTACAATGACCCATAACGAACATAATGTGTAGGCTCGTGTTTGGACACTCGTTAAAAAAAAATATTTTTCCTCAACTTCTGAGCCCTAGTTATGATGTTATGGAATCACTTAAAGCACTCTATCACACGAGCATTCTACCTGGCCTTTCTGTATGCATGAAACAGTCTTACCCTAACCAATGATGAAAATGTATTGCAGTCAAATGGCCAGTTAATACATAGAAATTCCACAGAAGCGGATTATATGGGGATAAACTTACTATTTTGCTAGGTATGTAGGATTTGTGAGACAGATGAGGTACCCTCTAATTTTAAGACGAATATTATCATCCCTCTACCAAATAAATCAGGAACTGAGAGATGTAAAGGTTACCGTACAACCTGCTTGATCACTCATACATCAAAGATCCTGACTAGCATAATTTACAAGAGGATCAAAATACAGATAGAAACTGATTTGGATGAAGACCAATTTGGTCTCAGGAGAAACGGAGGAACAAGGGAAGCTGTAATGAGCCATAGGCTGATCTTGGAAGGCAGAATAAGGAAAGATAAGAGAACGTTCATGACATGTGGAGACTTAGAAAAGACTTTTGATAACGTTGATTGGAGTAAGTTGTTTGACATATTCAAGAGAATTGGAATAAAGTACAGGGATAAGAGGGTGGTCTTCAATCCATACAGTAACCAGACGGCAGTTATTCGGCAGTACACGAAGGACATAACACAGAAGGTGATATTCAGAATGGTGTATGGCAAGGCAGCAATTTATCACACTTTTCAGTCTTTTCATTGAACAAGCGATGAAGGAAATTAGAGAACAATTTTCAAGTGGGAGTAACGTTTTCGAAACGCGTTGAATGTTAATATAATAATACACGGCATAAGCCCAAAATTCAACATTATGAATAGGACTAAGGATTCTAGGAGAAATAATCTAAACTCTCAGTATTCCCCAGAGGATTTAAATGAATTTCTAAATGGTATGGACTCCGTCTTGAGGAGTTCTCTAACGATAATTGATCGCTCTCCATCCGTCACACGGCCCCTGAGAGCTTCCGTCCTATACAGAAGGGTCTCACGGTACAATATTATAGTATTATATCAGAACGTTTTATTTTCCCCCACAATCTGGCAGCATGAGAAGTTTAGCATCAATGAATCAGTGCAAAAATCATTGTAATGTAATGCACATTGATAGAGGCAAGCTAACACGTCCATATTCATGAGCAGCTTGAATTAATACACTGAGCAATTAGTTTAACCAAAGTATTGCCAATTTCAATGCTGATAATTTGCTTTGCGTTTTTATTTATGACCAGCGAGATATGTTGGCGCAGTAATACTGCAGCAGCGCAAGGCAGCAATCACAGTAGCCTACTGTACCTCTCACTTGGGACAAATTGAGTTGTCTCTTGTGAAGTATGTCGAGAAGGTACACAACCTCCACTCTGTCAGTCGCAAACTATGTTAGCAATTCATTAAGGGGAGGGTATACATAGTCATGAATACCAGGAAACGTGGAAATTATCACTTGCCCGTAATCGTGTGGACGTGTGGCTTCTACTGTAGTATAGGATATATTCAAATTTGAAATTTGAAATCTATTTATCATACGGAGCATTCTTCTAAATCAAAACACCACGGAAGCCCGGGTTAGATTCACGGCTCTGCCAAGAAAATTAATTCTAGTCTGAGGGCTGGAACAGGGTACACTCAGCCTCGTGATACAAAAATTAAGGAGAGTTGGGTTCAATTCTTGCCTCAGCCATATTGGAAGTGGTTTCCTCGGTTTCTCACTTTTACTCCAGTAAAATGCCGGGATAGTACCAAACTTAAGGCCACGGCAGCTTCCTACCCAAATCCTACCTGATTTACAAATACTCACACTATTACAGGTAGATACAGCTTATCGAAGGATTAAGAGAACTTTTGGGGAAAGGAAGGCTAAGTGCTGTAATTATTTATTTATTTTCCGTGTCCGAATCAAATTGCATTTTGCCAGTAAGTAGCAACAGTCACAGCATTAGTATTTGCAGCCATAAGATCGTCTTTTGAACATATGTCCTCCATCAAGGGACAGATCAGCAGGTGTTTTGGATCTTGTATCATGCTGCAGTCGCACAACTCATCATTGTTGACGAGCATGTTCCATTTCATGAGATTGTCCTTGCAGCATGAAACCCCCGTCCTCAGCCTGTTCAATGATTTCCAAATTCCATATGGCAAGTTGTGACCAGATGCTATTATTTCTGATAGAGGAATAATTGGGTCTTTGACTTCTGTCTTCCATATCTTCACACGGACAGTTTCTTGTGAGCCTTCGAGGGCTGTTACTCCCCTCAAGAAGCTATCTCTGGACTTAAGTCTCTGTCGGGCTGGTTGTTGACCGAAAAGTGGATGCCTTGAATCGGTTACTTGACCTTTCTTCTCACATGCTGCAGGTACCATTCTTCGGACATGAGGTGGAGAAATTCCAATAAGAGGGTAGACCTTCTGAAATATGGAAAACCTACAATAGATAGGGCGAAGAAAAGGTTGAGAGATGGAAAGCTTACATAGAGTGTTTGTATATGGGAAAGGAGATTGAAAATCATGTTATGGAAAGGGAAGTGGAAATTGATGAGGATGACAAAGGAGATTTAATATTGAGATCAGAATTTGACAGGGCATTGCAAGACTCCAGAAGAAACAAAGCACCAGCCATAGATTGAGTTGCTAAGCTGCATAGGTCATGAAGGTCTGATTGGGTTATTTCACTTGGTGTGTAGGATTTATGAGACAGGTGAGGTACCCTCTGATTTCGAGAAGAAGGTTCATCCATATACCGAAGAAATTAGGAGCTGACAGATGTGAAGATTACCGTACAATCAGCTTTATCACTCATGCATCAAAGATCCTGACTGGAATAATTTACAAGAGAATGGAAAGACAGATAAAAAGAGAGTTGGGTGAAGACCAGTTTGGCTTCAGGAGAAACGTAGGAACAAGGGAAGCTGTACTAAGTCTCAGGCTAATTTTGGAAGCTAGAATAAGGAAAGATAAGAGGACGTTCATGGCATTTGTAGACTTAGAAAGGGCTTTTGATAACGATGATTGGAGTAAGTTGTTTGACATTTTGCAAACGATTGGAATAAAGTACATGGATAGGAGGGTGCTCTACAATCTATACAGAAATCTGACAGCAGTTATTCGAGCGAAAGGACCCGAACGAGAAGCTGGTTTTCAGAAAGGTGTAAGGCAAAGCTGAAACTTATCACCCATACTTGTGAATATATACAATGAACAAGCAACGAAGGAAATTGGAGAAAAATTCAAAGTAAGAGTAAAGATTCAAAGAGAAGTGCTTTCTACCCTGAGATTTGCCGATGACATCTTCATCTTAGACGACACACCACAGGATTTGAATGAGTTTTTAAATGGTAAGGATTTTGTCTTGAGGGAAAAAATCATGAAAATTAATAAATGTAAAGCAATGATATTGGAATGCAGTCGAAAAAAATCAGAAACCCCTATGGATGTCGAATTGTCAGATGAAAAGCTAAAGGAAGTATGTGACTTGTGTTACTTAGGAAGGAAAATAACGAGTGATGGACGAAGCAAAGAGGATATAAGAAGTAGGTTATCACAGGCAAGGAAAGCATTTCTACAGAAAAGGAATCTGTTGACATCGAATATAGATTTAGGTGTTAGGAAGTCATTTTTGAAGGTCTTTGTCTGGAGCTTGGCGCTCTATGGAAGTGAAACTTGGACTGTTGGAGCAGCAGAAAATATGAGAATAGAATCATTTGAAATGTGGTGTTACAGGAGAATGATAAAGATCAGATGGGTAGATAGGGTTACAAACGAAGGGGGAAGTCCATCAAAACAAGTGGGAGAGGAGAGATGTTTCTGGCGACTGCAAATGAAGAGAAGAGATAGGTTGGTGGGACACATACTAAGACACCCAGGAATAGCAAACTTATTTATAGAAGGAAGGGCCTAGGATAAGAACTGTAGGGGTAGAACAGGGCTATAATACGAGGCACGTCCAGAAAGTAAGTTCCGTTTGGTAATAAAATTAAATTGTGTACAGATACAGAAAAAATATTTATTGCACAACATTCTACACCTCTTAAACTACTTTTCCACATAACTGCCGAACTTTTGCAGGCATTTGCCATAGCGTGGCACAAGTTTTTGGATACCTTCTTCATAGAAGTTTGCCGCCGACCGTAAACGAGAGTGAAGACTCTCCTGTAAGATATCCTACCGTTTGGCCCTCACTGTTAGGCAAATTGCGTGCTTACCAGGAGAACAGCGTATGTTTAGGAGTTCTCCTGACACATCTCCATCCCTTAGACCAGAATTAAATTTCTTGGCAGAGCTGTGACTCAAACCCGGAACTTGGGGGTGACAACCAAGAATGCTAGCCACGACAGCATGAGGTGGACTATTAAAGGTAGGCTAAGTGAGAAATGCTTTAACTTACAACACACTCACGAGAAACATCTCTCCGCTCCCACTCGTCTTAGTACCTCTTCACATTTGTTGCTTTACCTTTTCAACTAAACTTCATGTCTTGAAATCAAAAAACGGGAGGAAATATGGCCGGAATTTTTCACAACAGAGGCCATGCTAGACAGACGATGGAGTGGACCAAACCAAGATTTGAGAAGTGCCCTCACAAGACTATCTATCCATGGGTTCCATCATAAACTGTGCACGAAAACACATCTTCATGACCCAAGGGACGACTGCTTATGCAAACTATGCAGCAATGTGTGTGAACGATATCACTTTAACTTTTGCGGAATCTAAATGAATATAGCGCAGAATGATATCTTTGTACCTATCTCATCATTATACAGCGTATATCCCAAGTCATACACCCGCACAGCATTATCTTGTATTCGAGCAGGCCGAACTGAAGCATGCAACACCAGGGTAATCAGTCCATCATCTTGTTTCCAAGACGTCATCTCAGTTGGAAGATTTTGATGCAAAAGCTGTTAAATATAAATTCACATGAAAGGAGGTTTATCACCCGCTGTATTTTATAGTACGAAGTCCCTAAATTTGTTGTCTTCAAAAATATCATTTTTAGCTTACTTTCGATTTTTGCAAAAAATGAAAGTAGACTTATGAGATCACTACAGGGCGAAAAAAAAGTGTGTCTGTCTGTGTGTGTGTGTGAGTGTGTGTACTCTGAATGTCTGCCCCCCCCCCCTATCAATTCGAACACGGTGAAACCGAATTGAACGAAATTTGGTACAGAGGTAGCATTAGCAAAGGGCACCTCAGTGTCATACTTTATATCGCCGCCATCTTTACCAAAACAGATTGGCGGCCACTCAAACGTTCAAAACGTAAAATCAAATTACGGCTAAACTAATCATCCGATCTCTACCAAATTTGGTAACAACATACCTTTATATAGGACGCGTCTTTCATCCAACATTCAAGGTCATCGGCCGTACCATTTCAGGATGGCGGTCGTGTGAATTATTCAACCATTTTAATCAATGGCTTAAGAGCCACCAATTCCGATTATCGAGCCTAGGGTGGTTTAAGCTATCCTGAAGGTCGTGAACCGTTATTTATTATAATTTAATATTATAATATTATACTGTATGAGTGGCTTAAAAGAGCAGAGCTGTCTGTGTCACACGACAAGATGGCAGCTGTCCTCATGTGCCTGTCTTATATTTCAATAGTTTTAGTATGTTGTATGTGATATACCCTACTGATACAATAATATAAACTTTGTATGAAATTATCTTTAATGAAGATGTACTGCTGTGAAGAAATTGTTTACTTAAAGTCATTATTTGCCAACAGGTTGTATCTAATGTCAGTTAAGAACACCATGTTGTTAAGGATAGGATTAGCTCTGGGCTAGCGTGTTAGTCTATCACGCAGTCGACTGGAGATCGAGTACTGCTGCAGTTAACTTTTTTTTCTTGAATTATTTTACAAATGATGTGCACGAGCTCTTTCCACAGATATTGAATAAGATGTCATTTAGCTCAAAGGACAGGCTAATGTATACACTCGTTTATTAATAAAATCACAGCCCCAGCATCGCAAATAAACAGAAGACATTAGGAAAAGGAGAATAGAAGAACTAGATACACGTTGTCATTAACCACAGCCTTCTTAATGCCTCTGTACGGTGCTGTCCTCTTGTGGGTTATGTGGGTAATATTGTTCCAAACTTACCGCTGTGTAAATACCTGGCCTCCTGAAGTATGGCAATTTTGTAATACTGGTAGTTCAACTATTAGCCACGATCGCGCTCCGATTACCTTTAAACACTGCCAGCTGGATCGCCTCCCTCTTGGCTACTTTAAACTGTCTACTCATTCAACACCCTTAGGCCACTGCCATCGTAGTACATTACGATGGCAGTGCATAGGCGTACAACATAAAGATTAATTCACTGATAGGTCGCAGCACCAACCTACTGTGATCGGCGTGGATTTTTAAAGGGGAAGATACCCAAAACGGAAGATTCTTAACTTAGCAGGCTGGCTTAATATAGAGATTAACGGACGTGAATGCATTACAATAAGTTAGTAGTTTTGTTATTCAATCATCATAAAGTATACAATATTGATTTTGACACTTACTGGCTAATTATCAATATAAATGAAAACAAACAATACATTGTGGTAGAAGTGATTGTGTTAGGGATGAGGACAAAGAGTCATAAATATACCCATACATTTAGGAGAAAGTAGGCTATATGTTCTTTGCTGAACATCTTGTATTATATTGAAATAAATTAAAATTGTTATTATAACAATTATTATTCATTACAGCATTATAAAACGGTAGTCCTGCCGGAAGCCTTATACGCATCAGAAACCATAAGCACCAAGGGAATGGCCTAAATTGAAGACAATGAAAAACAAGAAAGGAACATTCGGAGAAACATTTACGGCGTTGTTTTCAGAGATAAAAAAGACCAACAGAAGAATTATACAGAAATACTGAATCTATCAAGACGCTCATCAGAAAAAGCAGGGTGAAGTACTTTACACATATCGCCAGAATGAACGACAACAGACAAAGTAAAAGAATATTCAACCTAATTTCTATGTCGAAATTGGGTACTTCTTGGTACAAAGAAACTATGGAAGACTTACAACAATTACATATCAGCTTAGAAGACATTCACGGCAGCAGCATTTGTAGAGAAAAAATCAGAAACCAGCAATTTGAATTTAGATCACGACCCAAAAGAAATAGGCGTAAAAGGACAGATGAAGAGAAGAAGGCACACATTGATTCGGATGAAAGGCTTTTGGGAAGATACAAAGAAGAAAAGAGCCACCACCAAAAGCTAGATTTTTGTGTTTTTAGCGCTCTCCTTAAAGGAACGTGGCTAATTCGAACTTCTATAAATCGAAATCTTCATTTATTCGATTTTTTTCTCTTGGTCCCTAGCATTTCATATACCATCAATGCTAAAAAAATCGTGGTTAATTCGAATTATATTTTGGATAATTCGAAGTTTTTAGTGTAAAAGCCGATCGGAAGCCAAACAGTTGAGTCAGTTCCCGAAAAAAAAATGTCTCGAGTCCAGCCCAAGCAACAAACTTATGCGTCTTTTGAAAGTGGAAATGACGTAAGTGGTTCTGTTTTCCGTTCCTTAAATTTGTTAAATTCTTTTGTGATGGCTGAGAAACTTAATTGTAGGAAACAGGTAAAAATCTCAAACTATTTTGAAAAACAGTAGATTTCGCTATGATTTAACTAGATTGCTGGATTACTACTGTCGTTAAATAGATGAATAGTACATTTTGGTTTTATTTTCCATTTGAAACTTTTGAGGTTATTCACGATACAGTCTCTATAAAGTACCGTTGTCTGTTAATATGCTTTGTTGAACATAAATCATTGTGTAAACGTAACACAATATCTTTTCTCTACCCTTTTCAAAGAATTTCTTAATTCGAATGTTTGGATAATTCGAATTTTTGTACTGGTCCCTTGTGGTGCGAATTATCAAGTTCCACTGTAGTAATAATTGTTATAGCCTACTGTATGTGCAGTACTGAATTGCACTGTATGAAGATGACTTCAAAATATTTAATTTGTAATGATGATATTATTATTATTATTGTCATAATGGGTATCCAATTGTTTTCTCTCCACTTCAATACAGTGCTTCACTAGATTCGAGAGTCACCGCATGCCACTGATTTATTCTAGACTAATATTATGCACGTTTGTGCGCTATTTCCCTAATAATAATAATTCTCTTGTAAAATCACATTTCAAATGCTTCTACTGTATTCTCCTATTTTCTGCTACACCAGCAGTCCAAGTTTCACCATTTCCTTAGAGCAATACGCTCTAGACAGATGATTTAAAAATGACCTTCTAGTATGTCAATGTACATATCTGATGTCAACAGATTTCTTCAGATGACTGCCGCAGATCTATAATAAAACTGTGTAAGCTGGGAGAATGTGATTGAAGTTCTCGTATCGCCATGTGTCGCCAAACTGTACACGCCAGTGATACCGCTGACCTGGCACTGAAGCATATGGCCTGTTATATTGCAACACAGAGTATTATGACTAGGGCTCGGATTTTTAGGTAAATAAATATTTGTTTATGTAAATACATATTTTGAGCATTTTTTCTATAAATACATAAATTCCTGTTTATCACTTATTAGCACATAAAAAGACATAATATTTACAGTTTTTTAAAATCAGTAGTTTATTGCATTTTTGTTCTGTTTTACTTCAACGGGGAAGAACCTGTGAGTTATCTAATCTTCATGCAGAGCGTATGTCAGCTTGCAACTGTGGTATTCTTTACTTGTCGCCCCGTGCCACTCACTGTGGAAGCCGGGGATTTCCTTGTACATAGCCATATTGCACCACGTGCTAGACACCCTCACCCCAGCTACCTGGAACCAGTGTCACTCACATGCAGATCATTTCTGGTACGGTGAAGTGTAAGGCAGTTCTACGATGCCTAAAGTAAAAACAACTACAAATTATCGTCTGTTGCAGAATTTAAAGACAATTTTATTTCTGATGGGGGTGTTCTGTTCTGCCGACCATGTGGGAAAGCAATCAAGGCTGAACAGCGATCTCAAGTTACACAACACATCGAGGGGAAAAACATATTGCCGCAGTTTTGCGCCTACAGAATAAGTGTTTCGTGATAATCGTCGGTCATTTGTGATGGACAACCTAAAGATGTATCTCGTTGTGTATTGTAATGCTTCAGCGGTTAGTGAGACAGAATAAATTGCATTCGTCGGTGCTGCATATTCTTTATATTCACATTAATAAACTAAATTATAATTAAATATGTTTACTTTTTTGTCACATATTTCAGGTATTTTTAACAAATAAAAAATAAATATTTTCCCGATTTTTAGCACCTAAAAATCCGAGCCCTTCTTATTACTACTACTCGTTCATTTCTTCCCTAATCAGCAGCACGTTGTCGCTCAGAACCAATCACTATCCAAGTTATGACCATGCCCAACTTCGAAGATCTCACGTGTTGCAGTAATTTAATATGGCTAAACCTTTAGTGGCCATCATCAGAAGATGTCGGCGGAAATCCTTTTCTAAGGTTCTACTTTCACAATCACTGAGGGTCCACGAGAGTAAATGTTGCTGGCATGAGGGACTAAAAACTGTCAGTATTGTCAGTAATGAGATATCATCAGTCATGGCTAGGGAGCTGTCCTACAGCAGATATTAATGTTGAGAGCCAGCTTGTCATTTGTGAGCGGGAAGTCCTTTTACGACAGCTTAATGTGCAATTAAAGCAACAATTACCACAGTACCTCTATTTTTTTTTTGACAACCACCATGTTCTCTTTTTTATTCCTGAACTTAATGACTAGAATTCGCCTAAAAAGAGAGAGGATAGGGTTTACGATGTCACTTCCGGGAAATATATCGCAAGGTTTCGTCATACAATTCAGTCTAAATACACAGTAGTATAGTTCCCTCACTTTCCTGGTTAACGAGCGGCGACACAAACTCAAGGCAGTAGCACGCGCCGTCACTAACTATTGTTCGCTACTGACCAATAGCTGATGGTTGTTGACCACTAGAATGCTTCCTCTATCACTCCACGTGGACTCCAAATTCCTACCCTGGCGGCCAGCTCGCGTGTCACACAGGTGTCAAGTGTCCAGTGTTGCACATCTGCACGTAGTTCTGTCCAGTCTCGCTGCTTGCCCTCAGTAGCTGCGGTGGAAAGTTGACAAGGCTGTGCCCCGTGCTAGGAAGGCCTTGGCTCCAGGAAGCCATGGAATGTTTACATATCCGCCCAGCTAGATTTCAAATGTGAGCCGCATGTTAACGAGGAAAGCGCAAGAACTATACAGTTCAAGAGACTGAATTTACCCATCGCTTTACGATAGCAATGAGAAGCTACAAGCTCGGAGATCTGAGGTTTGAATTCAGGCGCTGATAGCGGCCATTCTGAGTGGGGTACTACAAGTGATTTCCCATATTGCCTCCATACAAATGCCGCAATAGATCCTTATTTCAAATCCATAAGCACTTACTCAGGCCCGGCAAGAGAGCGGGACGAACGGGGATGTACCCGTGGGGACGCGAGGCTACTCCGAAAAGGGTTAGGCTATCCAATCTTAACAGTTTTTAGTATTCCTTCCAGATAAATATAGCTGAAAGTACATGAAAAATAATAAATATTTCTCCAATTGTTTGGAAAAGATTCTCGTCTTAAATTACTTTATAAAAGTATCTAACCTAGTGATAAGAACTCAATCATATCTAATATAATTATTACATTTTGAAGCTATTTTTCAGTGTTACCTGTAGGCTACAAACTATATGCTAACTCTTCAGCCGGTCAACAAGCATTTGCCCAGTACGATTGGGTGGGGATACAATTATAACTAATGACGATTTTGGTATTCATTCCAACTCTAACAAGAAGTTCCGTGAGGAACTAAAGAGTCTACTTTTCCTAAATTTTAAGATTCATGCCAATGATTAATCTATATGGTTCTATCTAGAATAATTACGAAATTAACTTGGCAATATCGAAATTTCTAATTAGTTCGAAATACTGTATACCTGGCATAATGTAGCCTAATAGAGCACTACAGTTGGCAGCCCTTGTGACGGAATATATTCTTAGTTCCATCTCTTAAGGTAAAGAATACAAAATTTGGTTGAAGTCCAATGGATAGCATGGACGTTACATGCAGTTAAACATTGGATCTAACAGCGCGCGTAAAATCATAGGCAACAATGTGATGCATGTATTGGTCAGAAATAGTTTGAAATAATATGATCCATTGTTGTGCCAATTTTGAATGAAATCCATTAGTTAGTATAGAAGTTACATGCATTTTAAAATTGTATCTATCATCAGTCTTAGAATCATGTTGGCAGCATTGACGTATATTAGTTATTCCAAATTAATCTAGAATGTTAGGTACTATACGTGTGCAAAGTTTAGAGCTATTGGCTTGCATACTTTTTGATATATTGATATTAGGGTAACAAAAATAGAGACAGCATTTATTAACAGTTGGCAGCCCTGGTTGCTCTTAAGAATACGCATAGTCATATCTGTTTTGGTACAAATAGCACATACGAAATGTGGTTGAATTCCAAATGATAGTGTATAAGTTATATGCATTTAAAAATTGGAGCTATCAGCAGGCTTATAATCATTTTGGCAACACTGGCATGTATGGCCTCCTGGGAATTAAACGGAAATATTATTATCTATACGTGTGCCAATTTTGAAATAGTTCCCATTCATAACTTCCAAGATATCCAACATGGAGCTCAAATTTCAATTGCGATTTTTCAGCAGTTGGTAGCACTGACATCATTTTCAAATACGGCATTGAGATATTCATACCAATTATTTTTTTCCATTGATGCTGCCGTTTAGGAGTTGATAGGGGGGACACACACAGACAGACAGACAGACACACACACATTTGGCCGAATCGATCTCATAAGTCTACTTTTTCCTCATTTTTGCAAAATGTGAAAAGTAGGCAAAAAATGTCTCAATATATCAATATTGAGCACCAGCTAGTCATTTGTGAGCGGGAAGTCCTCTTATATCAATTGATGAGCTTATTTCAAAGTGACGTAAATCCATGAAATGCGAAACTTCAGAAATCGCACTTTTGTTTCTTTGTAAAATTAATTAATATATGATTATGAATATAATTTCATTCATTACCTTTATGCCCATCCAGACACTGTGTTTTAAAAATCTCCTATCAATGGAAATGATGGTAATTGTCTCCTGAAAGCTGGAGTTAGGACGCTTTGGAAATAAATCATATATTGACATACGCTTTGAGTGACATTTATGAACATTTAAATGGTTTAAACACAACAAACACAAACGCATGCTCTGCATATTCTTCAAAGTGAGCCACGGCCTTGATTTATCACGTGCTATCACGTGATGTCCAGAGAGCCATGGAAATGGTCAACATGGATATAAGACACATTGGAAATAAATACACGTTGAAGTTACGTCACTTTGCAAATAAACTTAGTTTTTACATGTCTGTTAAGATGGAATATACGACGTATTGCGACTTAAAACCTTTGCTATACGTTGAGAGAACCTATAAATTTGCTTATGAAAGAAAAAAACTGAAAAACCGTCAATTTTGGATTTACGTCACTTTGGAAATAAGCTCTTCAATTACTATTGTACCTCCATTTCTTTTAACAGCCGTCTTGTTCTGTTTTAAGGGTTTTAAGATTCTAAACTTCTCATCCGCTAAAAAAAAGTTATTTTCTTCTTATACAGTTGATATGATTGGACTTGTTCAGAGGAGTAACTGTGTCAAATATTAATTCCTTGTAGTACTCTAGATATTATGTAATAAATTACAAATAATGCACAATAAATGAAATGGTAACACAAAATGCAAAGCAAAGCCAACTCCTTACAGGCCATGGAGGCCCTGGGACTAGTGGAAGGTAGAGGCTTCCACTCTTTGTGACATGAGCACTAGATGGGATGGAGTTGTTAGCTCCATGCCTGGCCATCTTTGCTCCCAGGGATTACCCTGGTACTCATATCTGGTGTAGGCTGAGTGAACCCCAGGGCCATTTGCATTTCTGAAATTGGTAGTTTTTTTTTAATTCTAAAATCCACTCCCTGGGTGGGGATCGAACCCACTCCCTCCCAGTTAGAAGCTCAGCGCCTCTACCGACTGCGCTACGAAGCCCCTGAAATGATGACAGAACAGTTCAGAAATAAATAATAAACTATAGTGACGGCGCTCCCTATAGAACGGAGACACGCAGATGTCGTGTGGCAGCAGGAGCACTGGGCTAGCCGCGTGTCGAGCAAACACTGGCGATAGTATCAGCGTAGCGCTAAACTAGTTTGACACATTCACACTTTTTAACGTATTTGAAAAATGAAAATCCACAGCCTGCTTCCAGTCTCCGACTGGGTCAGGAATGGAATGAATGAAGCCCCCATCTAGCGGCGAGGATATGAACTGTGCCGGCTGCCAAGGCCTGACGCACTCCTCGGGGGCAATGATTAAATGAATGACAGATGAAATGAAATGATAGTGGAGAGTGTTGCTGGAATGAAATTATGGCAGGGAAATCCGGAGTACCCGGAGAAAAACTTGTCTGCCTCCATTTTGTCCAGCACAGATCTCACATGAAGTGACCGGGATTTGAAAAAATGGCACGGCACTGAAACTTACGAACAGGTATACTGCAAACTTATTCTTCAGAAGATAAGTTTCCACTAGGAAAACTCGATGTTTGCTTATATACCTAACCATGTTCACGGGATACGATATAGGCTACAGTACTTCACAACAAGTTTTTAATTATTACAACTAAGGTATCTTTCCGTCTACGAATGTAATTAATGTTATGGCAGATTCCAGGGCTTCCCGTCCCGCTGTTGTAATAGGTAAATGCTATAATTCTCGCGGTGACGCATTGCGACCTGTCCGTGGCACGGCCTCTGCAAAGCTCCGTTCTATAGGGAGAGTCCTCACTCTAGTTCTTAATGCACAGCATTCCACACAGCTTATTGACATGTATTTTATTTACCGACACCGGTGGCTACGCTCGCAAAAGCGCAGCGTTAGTCCTTGGGGCCAAGCTATCTACTGACTCGGTCGACGTGGATTCGAGTCCCACCGTCGGCCGTCCTTGAAATGGTTCTCCGTGGTTTCCAATTTTTAACTCCAGGCAAATGCTGGAACGCTACCTTCTGACAGGCCTCGGCTCCTTTCTTCCACATCCTTGCCCAGTTTAATTCATTCATTTTATATCTTAGAAGCCTCCGTGGCTTAGGCGGCAGCACGCCGGCCTCTCACCGCTGGGTCCGTGGTTCAAATCCTGGTCACTCCATGTGAGATCTGTGCTGGACAAAACGGAGGTAGACAGGTTTTTGTCCGGGTACTCCGGTTTTCCCTGTCAAAATTTCATTCCAGCAACACCCTCCACTATCATTTCATTTCATCTGTTATTCATTTAATCATTGCCCCAGAGGAGTGCGTCAGGCCTCGGCAGCCGGCACAGTCCATATCCTCGCCGCTAGATGGGGGCTTCATTCATTCCATTCCTGACCCGGTCGGAGACTGGAAGCAGGCTGTGGATTTTCATTTTTCATTTTATATCTCATTCCGGCGCGCAGGTCGCCCAAGGGCGTCGATTAGAAAGACCTGCACTCGGCCTTTCAGGAGCCCACACGACACAGAAAAGCCTTTAATTTGCAAGAAGAAACAGAGGGAAACAGAAATGAAATAGCCCGGGAATCGAATCGATCTCACTCTCCATGATCCTGCAACTACCCCATCCTTCACCGTAATAATTGCAGCTACTCGTAATACGATAATTACCACAGAAGCAGCAGATATACACATCCGAGCACACGGGGTAGACGACAAGTTGTTCCATACTTGTAAGTGGAGTTACAACAACAACAACAACAACAACAACAACAAAGGACTGGGTGGAAAATGGAAACTCAGGCACCAATTCTTCAGTGTCGTATTTTTAGAATCTATGTAACATTCGAAAAAGATGGTATGTTGGCTTTCACGGCCAAAGAACTTGCTGAGTTTTAATTCCTTGGCCGTGAAATTCAACAAAATTATGTTAAATGGTCCGGCTAAGCTCAAATAATTTACAGCGTTTCGCCCCAGTGTACCATTGTGCTCGCCAGTTGGTATGGTACACCTCACCAAGACGCTGAATAGTGCTCACTAAGCAGGCCAATGCAAGCCACTTAATACACATTATAATATGTATAACGACGTTACGAGCAATGCCAAAGCACTACAGGAAGTATAGTCTTCCTTCCAAAGCAAATGCAAACCTTACCTTGGTAATCGATATGTCGAAAGAATGTTCTCGAATGAGAAACATATTGATATGGTCCTTTGAACTATGATTATTCAACAAAATTATGTTAAATGGCCCGGCTAAGCTCAAATAATGTACAGCTCAAAGGGCCATAACAACATGTTTCTCATTCGAGAACATTCCTTCGACATATTGGCCGTGAAAGCCAATACACTATCGTTTTGGAAGACTTTATACGGAGGTGAAAGCCTGCTTGAGCTTTTAGCAGGAGCACTTCATAAGAAGGGAGGTTGCGCGCAGTTCGCTACTCCTGTGGGGTCCAGGCGCAGACACCTAGAGCCAGCTGATGAGCCAGTTTGGTGTTCCTAGGCAAAACCCCACACAAGACAGGGCATAAACCTAGAAAAAAATGCTGAGTGTTATGTAGTATTTGGTCAACACGTATCTGTTTGTCTGTTAGGTGATCAGCCTGGGGGCTGGTCGGATCCTCCTAAGGTATTGCTGTAAGTTATGTGAGTAGATACCCTCAAAACCCAAGGCAGCGACATAATGAGGCATCCTAGACAAGAAATGCCGGCTCCGTGGTGTTGGGGTGGGGCACCTGCCTCTCACCCGGAGGTCCCGGGTTCGATTCCCGGCTCCGTCAGGGAGTTTAGAAACTGACGTGAGGGCTGGAACGGAGTGCACTCAGCCTCGTGAGGACAATTTAATAGCTGTCTGACAGTGAGACAGCACCCCGGTCAAGAAAACCAAGATTAACTGTCGAGGGGACCCTATGCGCTGACCACGCGTCACCCCAATATATGCAGGCCAAATGGCTGGACAGCGGTCGCTTGGTAGGCCTAGGCCCTTCATGGGCTGTAGTGCCCGGGGGTATTATTATTATATTACTAGATAAGATGAGGTAGTTTGCCATTTTTACCCTTCCTGAGTCAGCACTGACCCTATGAGTAAAATCTTTCGCAGCAACGACAGGCACTAGTTGTGCCCCGAGAGCCATCCATACCTCAGTAGCTTCCATATAATCACAGCCATGAATGAGTCTGAAACATCGGTGAAAAGCCACATTTACTCTAGCCTGTGCCAACAAACAATTGAAAATATCAAGAGATGGTAAACACGCAAAGGAAGCCCAATTGCAAATGGATTGGGGCGTAAGTTCGCACCATTTTTGCTTTGCGTGTAGGCACTCCTGTTGCAATAGATTTATTTATCGATTGTCATTTTCTTTTGAAGTTCGAAAGTATTGTGTTAGAGGTTTTGTATTGAATTTATTTTCATTTTGCAAACAGAGAATGCTCCTGTGAAGGTTAGAAAATGGAGTGTGAATGGGAGAAAGTGAAACATTTCCGTCATATTCTTCTCTTAACGTTCAATAGAGAGACGAAGGCGGTTTAAACTACTTGCGCCGTGTATGGGGACAAAGTCATCAGAGAGAGCACGAAGGTTGTTTTCAAGTTCAGGAAGACCTTTGGGGCTTGGTTAACATAGTTTGAACACCTTCATCCTTAATGATCGACGTCAGTATACTCGTACTTGAGAAATGTTAAGGATTGAAGCCGTTTTACAGTGTTGCCTGTGCAAACAATCAATATGATAACTCATCCGTTGGT
The DNA here is from genome assembly GCA_946902985.2 of Meconema thalassinum. Lineage (NCBI taxonomy): Eukaryota > Metazoa > Arthropoda > Insecta > Orthoptera > Tettigoniidae > Meconema > Meconema thalassinum. The sequence goes on along the minus strand of OX336388.2, from coordinate 2,060,707,846 downwards.
CAACACACTTTTGCCCAATACGACTGGTATGAAGTAAAATATATGTGCAAAATTCCTTTTATTATTCACTGATAAATAAGCGGCAATAATAAATATTATGTATTTTTGATGTATAACATCTTTCCACACGGTTGCTGGATATTTTTGTGGGAGTAATTTTGGAAAAGTGACGGGAATGGGATGGAAATGGGACGGAAACAGTGAGCACGCGTGGTGGCGGAGATTGGTACCACGATGTACTGTAGGCCATGTTGCTCTGTGGAATGTATATCGCATACGCTTTACTTCGAAGTTTGAAGGCCCCATTAAAGATATTCCTACAAAAAAATCATCTTCAAGTTGTCATTCTTTGGTGTGAAAACATTAATTATATCATATTTGCTGAAAACAATTATGATTTATTAAATCTTCATTCTTTTGCTGTATTCTTTTTTTTTCGTGTGACCTCCTGAGAGGCCGAGTGCAAGTCTTTCTAGTCGACGCCTGTGGGCGACCTGCGCGTCGGGATGAGAGATGGAATAGATGAAGATGAATGAAACTGGGCAAGGATGTGGAAGGAAGTGGCCGTGGCCTGTCAGAAGGTACCGTCCCGGCATTTGCCTGGTGTTGAAAATGGGGAAACCACGGAAAACCATTTCAAGGACGGCCGATGGTGGGCCTCGAACCCACGCGTCTACCGAGTCAGCAGAGTGCGTGGCCCCTTGACCTAACGCTGCGCTTTAGCCCGCGTAGACACTGCTGTCGGTTCTTATTTAATGTAAGCATTCGAGATACTGTCGGCCAACGAACAGCCCTATATGGGATGTATACCGCATACGGTTTACTTCAAGGTTTGGAGGTCCCATTAAATATACTCGTGTAGTACATCATCATCAAGTTGTCGTTCTTTGGTGTAAAAAATATTCATTATAATTATCATATTTGCTGAAAATAATTATGATTTATTAAATCTCCATACTTTTGCGGTGGAATGTATATTGCATACGGTTTACTTCAAGGTTTGGAGGCCCCATTAAAGATATTCCTACAATAAATCATTGGAGCTATGCAGTCGCCAAACGTACAGCACAGGATCGACCCAGTTGGAGAAGACTCGTCGCAGGGCCAAACCAGTCATCTATTGAATTACTCTAAGTATGACCACGACGTACCTCGTGCATGCGCACAGGTCAGGATTTTGCACTGGAGTTTTACAAGTAGTTATTTCACTGTTATAGAGTGTTATAGAGTGACCAGGTAGAAAAGAATGTTTCAATGCGCAAGCGCACCAAAGTAGGGGAGAGTGTTTCCAGCTCCCTTGCCTCTCAACTGCTAGTCTTTCTTCTGCGCATGTGCATCAGTTAGGGGAAGTGTCTCTCTCTCTCTCTTTCTCGCTGCTACTTGCTCCGTTGTCCTTGTCGCTGGACCTTCCGAAGTCGTGTATGGAGGGGGAAGCCCTTCAGCAGCTACGTAATGCGAGCCCCGCCTCCAACAGTCTTTTCTACCTGGTACCCCTATAACAAGGGATTTGCGCTCCCGGCAGGCACATACTAGGATAACATGTCACATGTTACACATCATATGGGACTACTGTAAGGATCGTATATTTTTTTCGAAAGTACAGTATTGTTACACAAGTGTCCTAGTGATGATAATAATAATCACATGCTAGCCAGTAGTTGCTAAAATTTTAGATGCAAGCTATAAACAAGTGTAAAATGAATGTCGAATATTTACATCTTGTCGCAGCAACCTTCTAGTTAACATCACTACCGACGTTGAAAAAGGCTACATTTCCATTCTTCTGGAAGAATGTTGGCAAAATTATCAGAACTATACATTAATTACCATCCTTGATCTGTAACTCTTGCACGTGGGTCCTCTATTTAGCCTGAGAGCACCTGGCGCTCGTAAAGAAGCGCCTCCGGTTCACAAGACAAATTCCATTAAACCTGCCAAGGCCTTGTGATTCATAACTCGTCATAACTATCCCAGGGGTGAGCCAGCAAGTTTTTGTTTCGTTTCAACGTCAACAATGCAAATTTATTAGCCTTCTTTTATCATAAGTAAAAGTTGCTTCATGAAATCAATCTCAGTGAGTGAAATACGGAAACGTCTGTTTGTGTGAATAATTCTTAAAAATCAATCAATACAAATAATTGTTGAACATCTATAGAATTGTTCAATTATTGTTGTACCAAGTTTCGGCTTGAGAATGAATCCTTCTTCAGCTAAAAGTTCAATTAAGAATATAAATTAAATGGAAAGTTTCAAATACATGGGAGAGATTACACAGAAAACAAGTCTGAACTTGGTATCCAATAAAAGAAGGATCACAAATTTACAGAAAGCATACAAGCTTAGCCTACATGAAACCACTACAACCAAAAAAGTATCTCCATCAATGCCAAACTACGACAATATAATACAGTAGTCCTACCAGAAGCCTTACACGCTTCAGCAACGACAGCAACCAAGGGAAGAACAAGGAAAATGAGTGACTGAGTCCTCGACCAATGTATTTGGTTCTGTTACTACGCACGGAAGAAGGAAAGAACCACAACGGGAATAACAATTGGAGGAACAGCTGAAGAAAGTGGAGAGTTTCAAGTATCTGTGAAGCCTGATGATACAAGATAATGGAAGCAACGATAGAGAAATAAATGAGCGAGGGAGACAGGCAGAAGCATTCCGGAGGAGTGTGAGAAGCATGTTATGGAGCAAGGATGTCCCTCAGTACAGCAGAAAGGTCATATATCGGACGTACTATGTCCCTATCCTGACGTATGCCTCGGAGACCTGGGTTATGAAAGGAAGGAAGAAGAGCAAAATACTGGCCAGTGAGATGAGGTTCTTGAGGAGCAGTATTGGAGCTACAAAGATGGACAGAATAAGAAATGAGAGGACCAGAGAATTAAAGAAGGAGGAACCATTACAGGATGGTATAGAGAAATCTATACTTAGATGGTATGGGCATGTAAAACGAATGGAGGGGAAGAGGATACCTAGGAGGATACACGAGACGAAGTGGGAAGGAAAGAGACCGAGAGGAAGACCGAGAGACAGGTGGCTGAAGGGGGTGGAAGAAAACGTGAAGAAGAGAGGAGAAGACTGGACAAGGGTGGAGACTGAGAGATGGTGGGAAGACAGAAGACGTTGGAGAGGCGTATGTTCCAAACAGACCCGGCCAGTGGCTGGAAACTGTGCAAGATGATGATGATGATGATGATGATGATGATAACTACGCATGGAGTGGAAACCCAGCACATCTGTCATCATATATCGTCATCGTCCACGATCCACATTCCTTTCAGGTTCACGGAGCTTGGACCCTAGCAGTACTATATTCTACGTCGTATCACATGAACATGGTTTGGTGTAGAACAAAACATCGAATTTTCCTGTTGGAAACTTATCTTCTCAAGAAGAAGTTTGCAGTAAATTTGTTTGCAAGTTTCAAAGCTGTGTGAATTTTACTTGTGGAGGAACCTCAAACAAAAAGTAAGTTATACAGAAACAATCCGTATAATCTGGAGGCTCGCGAGAACGAAATAACTCCACCGATACGAAATATCAGTGAAGATGAATTACAGTGAGTGTAACAAAACCTCCGACTTTGGTGCAACGTGTGTCTACACTAGATAATGGGCAGTATTTGCAGCAACTACTGTGAGATTCATGTAAGCAAATATGGTTATTAAATACGTAAAAATGTGTAAATGTATTAAACTAGTTGGGCACTTCGCTCCTGCTGCTAGCGCTAGTGTCTTGCTCGACAGGCGGCTACACCGTCCGTAAGGCTGTTCCTAGCTACATTGGAAGCGGAGTCGATCTGGCCACCAGTCCCGACCCGGTCAGACCAGACTAGTTCAGACTCGGCGCCCCTACATTGCAGCTAGTTTTCAGCCAGGAGCGGAAGAACCAGTGATGTGTCAACTCTCGATGAGGAAAGTTGTCTGTTATTACAGTTGAAAAATGGACGAGGAACTAATTGATTTCATGTTATTGGGCAGGAATTTATTATTAAACTCGTGTAAAAGAAAATGGGTTCATGAGTTCAATGAAGACCACCGTCAAAGTTAATTTTACACAACCTTTCCTACCTATTCGTAGTCACCCTGATAAATTCAACAAAATATCATAGTGTTACGTGCCACCCCCCTAGTGGCACTTTTGTTAACTGGATTACGGTGGGTTGAAGCACAACACAGGTTGTTCCTTTAAATGAAATAATTAACTTTATTGCGGCCAGAACATACACCACTCATCAGCAATTACAGACAATTAGAACCTTACTCCAGTTTCCTCAAGTCTCTTCCTTGAGCGCCCTTGCCCCTTTCACTTGTCAACAAACCACAGAAGTTAAACCGTCTTAATGAGTCCGGTGGCCTTGACAGAAACTACCTGTACCTCTTCCTCATGTACACCAACTAAAGTTACTTACGGTAATCCGCTACCCGCTGTTTCGCTGTCCACAAACTGGGGAAACAATGTCGCTGGATTTCGTAACTCGCACGGCACTTCGTCACCACACTTCTGTCGCACTCGCTGAAAAACACACACCCACAGAAAACTCGGTCCCCTCACTGTTGAAGCCGCTTATATAGCAGGCTGGTGACTCAATGAATTCTAGAATCGTCCAGGACACACGGCTTCTCGACATTTCCTTCACTGGTTCAGTCACGAATATTCTGGATCATCCCTTTGTCCTAGTAGCCCTGTTGCATAAGGCGCACGTAATACATGAGGCAGGGCACAGCCCAGCCCTGGGGCAGTTGTGACTCATGCGGCGAGCGATGACACAAACTCACAGCCGTAACACCACCCCCTTCCTAAAAAAGCTGATCGTATCGATCAATCATTGGTCCGTCTGTGTCCCTCCGTAGGCTGCCAGGCGATCTCGATGCACGATCTTCATCTTCGCTCTCGGACTCCACTGGATCCTGTAGGCGACATCGTTGATCCGTTTCACGACTCGGTACGGGCCTTCCCAGGACTTCTGCAGTTTGGGTGACAGGCCTTTCTTCCGTAATGGGTTGAAGAGACAGACCAGGTCGTCCTCGTGGAATCCGCCGACATCCGTCTGCTGGTCGTATCGGGTCTTCATTCGGTCGGTCTCGATCCGCAGTTTCCTCCTCGCGAACGTGTGCACGTCCTCCAGTTGGTCGACCAGTTCTTGACAATACTGGCTTACCGGGACCGGATCATTCCCTGGTCGGCCGAAGGCAAGATCGACAGATAGACGGAGCTCCCTCCCAAACATGGCCCGGGCTGGTGTGCACCCGGTGGCTTCATGCACGGCGGCGCGGTAGGCCAGGAGAAATAGTGGAAGATGATTGTCCCAATCCCTCTGGTGCTCGCTGACGACTACTCGGAGATGGTTCCCGATGGTGCGATTGAATCGCTCTACCATCCCGTCGGACTGAGGGTGTAGTGGCGTTGTCCTTGTCTTCCGGATTCCCAGCAGCTGGCATAGGTTCTGGAACACCTGCGACTCGAAGTTCCTCCCTTGGTCGGATTGCAGCTCCAGGGGTACTCCGTACCGGCTGACGAATTCCTTCACCAGGGTCTCTGCAATCGTCGCGGCTTCTTGGTTAGGGAGCGCATACGCCTCCGGCCATTTGGTAAACTAGTCGCTGACGACTAATATGTAGCGGTTCCCTGCCTCGCTTAACGGGAATGGCCCAGCAACATCGATGGCCACTCTCTCCATGGGGCCGCCCACGTTGTAGGTCTTCAGTGGACCCCGTCGTCTTCGTCCTGGGCCCTTGCTGGCTGCGCAATCGTGGCACCTCGCGCAGTGGTTCTCCACGTCAGTTCGGCATCCGGTCCAGTAGAACCGCTCTCTCAGCTTCTCCAGGGTCTTCTTTATCCCTAGGTGTCCACCAGATGATCCTCCATGGAGTTCCTTCAGGACTTCCTCCGTCATAGCCTTTGGAACGACGACTTGTTTCCGAGATGTCTTCCCGTCGGTGCTCTCCCAGGTACGGCAGATGAGGCCATCCCTCACAACCAGCGAGTCCCACTGCGCCCAGTAAGACTTAAACTTTGGGCTGCAGTTACTCACAATGTTCCACCCGGGTCTGGGGACACAGGCCCTCTTCCACTCGCCTATCAGTCCCAGGTCATCATCTTCTGCTTGTGCCTGCGTGAAAGATTCGCGGCTCCAGTTCCCTTGAAGTTCCACAGTAGTCCGTCGGCACTGTATCCCGGTGTTCTCCTCCCTCCTAGTACAGAAGGTGCAGTCTTCGGGGCACGGTCTTCGTGACAGGACGTCGGCATTAGAATGCAACTGGCCTTTCCTGTGCTGGATCTCGAAGTTGTACTGTTGAAGCCTCTCTAACCACCACGCGAGTTGACCCTCGGGATGCTTGAAGTTCAGGAGCCACCGCAGGGATGCATGGTCGGTCCTGATGAGAAATTCTTGCCCGTACAGGTACATGTGGAAGTGTTCAATGGTCTTCACGATGGCGAGCTGCTCCTTCCTGGTGACGCAGTAGTTCCTTTCTGGCTTTGACAAGGCCTTGCTGAAGTAGGCCACTACTCTCTCCTCGCCGTCCACTATTTGCGACAGGATTCCCCCTATACCAAAGTCGCTGGCATCGGTATCGACGATGAACCTTGTTCCAGGTCTGGGGTAGGCCAGAATAGGCGCGGTGCACAGAGCCTGCTTGAGTTGTTCGAAGGCACTGTGGCATTCTGCTGTCCACGTGAAGAGTTGGTCCTTCTCAGTCAGTCGATGTAAAGGTTTGGCGATGTCGGCGAATCCTTTCACGAAGCGACGGTAATAAATGCAGAGTCCCAGGAAGCTTCGTAGTTGGGACTTGTCCTTCGGAACTGGCCACTCCCTCACAGCTGCGGTCTTTTCTAGGTCGGTGCGCACCCCTTCCTCGGAGACAATATGCCCAAGGTACTGGACCCGCTTCTGGAAGAGCTGACACTTCTTGGGGCTCAACTTCAGCTGGGCAGCCCGTAGCTTCAACAAGATTTCCTTCAGGTTGCTGTAGTGCTCCTCGAAGCTTCTCCCTAGAACGATGACGTCGTCTAGGTAGACCAGGCAGGTCTTCCAGTGTAGTCCCCTCAGAATGGACTCCATTAGCCTTTCGAAGGTCGCAGGGGCGTTGCACAGACCGAATGGCATGACGGTGAACTGCCAGAGCCCGCTGCCCACAGAGAACGCCGTTTTCTCGCGGTCCTTAGGGTGGACCTCCACCTGCCAGTAGCCACTCTTCAAATCCAAGGTGGAGAACCATCTTGATCCTGATAAGGTGTCCAGCGTGTCGTCGATCCGGGGTAGAGGGTAGCTGTCCATCTTCGTAACGTCGTTCACCCGCCTGTAGTCCACGCAGAACCTGGTGGAACCGTCCTTCTTCTTCACAAGCACGACCGGTGAACTCCATGGACTATGTGATGGCTCGATCACCCCTTGATCCTTCATCTCTTCTACCATCCGGTCGACTTCGGCTTGCTTGGCGAGAGGAACACGTCGGAATGGGGCCCTAATCGGTGCGCTGTCCCCAACGTCGATTCTATGCTGGACCAAGCTTGTCCTGCCGAAGTCTTTGCTCCCCACGGAGAAGACATCCTGGAATTCGTGTAGCAGGTCCCGAAGTTGGCGTGATTGTTCCTCGTCTAAATGGTCCTGGGATCCTTGGTACAGCTTCTGTAGTTCTTCTGGCAGGGCGCGTCTTCTTCGGTTGTCCGTCTGCAGGTGTCCGTCCGTCATGTCTGTGATGCGGGCAATCCAGGTAACGGGCTCGCAGATTCCTAGGTTGGTGTCCCGGCGAACCGTAATATCGTAGTCGTTCAGGTTGGACAGGCGGACGTACGGCCGAGACGTCGTGTTGATGAGAGTCTTGGCAACTAGCAATCCTTTTGTCTGGATGTCCTCATATTTTGGCTCGATGACAGCCGCCACTCCCTCAGCTGTTCCGTCGACAATTACGGCGGCGCTGACCTGCGTCCTGGCGGGAACGATGACGTCTTCTCTCAGCCTTACTCGTCGTGTGGTGACGGCCTCGTGTGCTGGTTGCAAAGCAAGTTCCTCACCTCCGAAGTGCAGAGTGTTGGTACTCAGGTCCAACATGATGTTGTTCTGGTCCAGGAAGTCCAGTCCAATGATCACTTCATTTGATACGTCAGCCACAAGCACTGGATGCTTTATCACCCGTCGACCAACGACGAACTCCATGATGCTTCGCCATGTACCGGTGCGGTCTCTCCGGTCGCGGTTATTAGCTGGAGGTTCCTTTGTGTGGATTGCACTCTCCACTTCGGGATCACAGTATGATTGACGATGGTCCTCGATGCTCCCGTGTCGATCAGCATGGGCCAGCTCACTCCGTTGATGACTCCATCGAACATCAGGCTGCTATTGTCCCTCCGTAACTTCGTCACACGCACTTGGACTGCCGGGGCTTGACGACTGTCACAAGCCAACCTTTGCCCCCCAAGGCTGGCTAATACTCGTTTCCCTGGGCCGCGCGGTTTTTCAGACGACTGATTTCCCGTCGGATACCCTCGGCGGCGGCGATCACCGCAGTCCTTGCTCAGGTGGCCTTTCTTACCGCAGGCCCAGCAGGTCGGTAACCCTCTTCCGGGCCGCCTCTCCGGTTGTCTTCCGGCTGTGTCGTTGCTGGTGGTGCCGCGACTATCGAAGAAACGGCTTAGCGCCTCCATCAATTCGTCGGCCAGAGGCTTGGTCTCGTTGGTTTTTGCTGGTTCGTCGACGTCCACTTGACGCACCCGCGCGTGCATTCTAGATGCCTGTTTTGCCGTCTCGAATTCAAGTGCGTGGCTCAGCGCATCTGCCAGGGTCTTATTGCGCGCGAGTCGCAGCGCCTGTTGAGTGTCCGAGTCCCGTAGCCCGTCGGTGAAGGTCTGCGTCGCAATCTGTTCCAGAAAGTCGGCCGGCGCTGTTGGATAGGCGAGCCTTACGAGGCGTGCGATGTCCATCTCGAACTCCTGCAGGGTTTCCGCGTTCTTCTGTACCCGGGTCCGGAGCTGCATCTGGTAGGCCTGCTGAAGATGGCTATCTCCATATCGGGACTCCATATGGGCGATCAGTGAAGCGTAGTCCTGGGATCCAGTCGGGATGGCCTGAAGGACGTTAAGGGCGTCACCTCTCAGCGCTACAATGAGAGCTGTAGCCTTTTCTGTGTTGTTCCAGTTATTTATGGAACAGGCCGCCTCGAACTGACGTAAGTAGGTGCTCCACGGGACCTTTCCGTCGAAGGTTGGGGGCGTCACTCTGCTATGTCCCGTTCCTGATATTCCCGGTGTAACGGTGGGCGGGCGTTGGCGCAGCTCGGCAACTTCCTCTTGTAGGGCGTTGAATCTCGCTTCCATCCCCGTCGGCGGGCGTTGGCTCAGCTCAGCAATTTCCTTTTCTAAAGCGTTGAATTTCTCTTCCACCCCCGTCAGTGGGCGTTGGCGCAGCTCGGCAACTTCCTTTTGTAAGGCTTTGAATTTCTCCTCCACCCCCATCAGCGGGCGTTGGCGCAGCTCGGGAACTTCCACTTGTAAGGCGTCGAACTTCTTTTCCACTGCTGTGACTTCCTCACGCAGACCCAGTTCTAATTTCTTCAGGTCCTGTGTCAACTTATTCTGACCGTCTTCCATCTTCTTCTGGCCGTCCTCTATCCTCTTCAGGTCTCCCGCTAGCTTATTTTGACCGTCTTCCATCTTCTTCTGGCCGTCTTCTAGTTTGGCAGTTAGGTCCTCGGCTAACTTCTTCTGGCCGTCTTCTAGTTTGGCAGTTAGGTCCTCGGCTAACTTCTTCTGGCCGTCCTCCATCTTCTTCTGGCCGTTCTCCATCTTCTTCAGGTCATCCTTCAGGTCCATGGCTAATTTCTTTTGGCCGTCTTCCATGCCACTTAACTTTTCTAGCAATGCTGCCAATTGCGCCTCCATTTTAGTTGTTTGCCTTGTAAAGGGGCATGCACTCACAGGAAAATTAGAGAAAATGACCTGCTCGGGTTTTGAAACCAGGACCGTCAGGTGTTGTGCTTGAGTTCGTAATCCGGCTTCTGACACCAGTTGTTACGTGCCACCCCCCTAGTGGGTTGAAGCACAACACAGGTTGTTCCTTTAAATGAAATAATTAACTTTATTGCCGCCAGAACATACACCACTCATCAGCAATTACAGACAATTAGAACCATACTCCAGTTTCCTCAAGTCTCTTCCTTGAGCGCCCTTGCCCCTTTCACTTGTCAACAAACCACAGAAGCTAAACCGTCTTAATGAGTCCGGTGGCCTTGACAGAAACTACCTGTACCTCTTCCTCATGTACACCAACTAAAGTTACTTACGGTAATCCGCTACCCGCTGTTTCGCTGTCCACAAACTGGGGAAACAATGTCACTGGATTTCGTAACTCGCACGGCACTTCGTCACCACACTTCTGTCGCACTCGCTCAAAAACACACACCCACAGAAAACTCGGTCCCCTCACTGTCGAAGCCGCTTATATAGCAGGCTGGTGACTCAATGAATTCTAGAATCGTACAGGACACACGGCTTCTCGACATTTCCTTCACTGGTTCAGTCACGAATATTCTGGATCATCCCTTTGTCCTAGTAGCCCTGTTGCATAAGGCGCACGCAATACATGAGGCAGGGTACAGCCCAGCCCTGGGGCAGTTGTGACTCGTGCGGCGAGCGATGACACAAACTCACAGCCGTAACAATAGAATGACCGTCGAAACGTTTGATTACATTCTGTCGCACATAGAAGTAGACCTACGGAAGTGGAGTGACTTCCTCCCACAGTTTTGACCTCAAATCGCGGTTGTGGTACTGTTTGTCCCTCTGGTCCCATAATACTATTCGCTCACGCACTAATTCAATTAACATTCCTTTGTCTACCATTATGGCACAATTAAACACAATAAAATAAGTTCAATAGATGACGGAACGCACCACCTCGACCAAAGCTTCCAGACCCGCTCAGACCGTCTAGTCGGGAGAAATTCCGCTTCCAATGTAGGATCGGCCTAAGGCCTAAACGCGGCGCATCCGTGGCTCCGTTCTATAGGGAGGATCCTCTCAACAGAAAGCCAATAAATGTATCAACAACAAAGGGGTGTGAGAATAGGAATAGCGCGGATGCATAGAAAACCTGCCTCATTTTGACGCTATGTCTCAGAGAGCCTGTCGACTACACCTGCTAGCCTACCAGACCAATTTTGATTGGACCAGATTTCGTGTGCAACAGCGACGTTGATTGGTTCTGCTTTCTCGCCACACACGTTCCTCTCGTGGAAATATCAGTACCGTAATTAATACATTTTATTCAGTTTATGCAGTTATGTGCAGTATGGAGAAATGCGAACATTTCTAGGAAGACAAAAATTAAAATCTGTGAAATCCATTCTCCTGTATGCATGCGAATCGCAGATAGTTGCTAAAAGTATCACTAACTCTTTACAAACTTTTATAAATCGTTGTCTGCGTCGCATCTTAAACATCAGTTGGCCTGAAATTATATCCAATGACGAGCTTTGGGAAACAACAAATAAACTCCAAGTAGAGGTTGAAATTAAGAAAATGAAATGGAGGAGGATAGGACATAGTCTACCTGGAGGAAACCAGCAGGATCCGTAGAATGAACAGCACTAGAATGGAACCCATAAGGGGCACGGAAAGGAGGTCGTCTTTACGTGGAAGAGGACTACCGAAGAAGAAGCACTAGAAGCGGGGAAATGTTGGAAGACGTTAAAGCACTAGCAAGTCGGTGACCACAATGGAGACGTTTCACGGATGCCCTATATTCCGCACGGAACAAGAGGAGCTAAGTCAAGTAAGACAAGTCATTCACTACTAATATATTTAGGGCCGGATGCACCAACGCAGAGTTAACAGGCCGTCAGTAAATGCGTTGTTAATTTTAGCATTGGAATAAAGCTCGTTGGCGTTTCATCAGCACATTCCAAGGATTAGCATTAGCAGACGAATCGTGTTAAGGGATGTACGGTACAAAACTCCTTGAAAGATGATGATTGTGGTGGTATTTGTATATTCTTTGGTATTATCAAGCAGGCCGTGAACTGCAAAGAGCTTGGTTAGAAACAAACATGGCTGATGAGGAAAGGACGAACAAGAGCCGGGGACTGGATGTTTCTTTAGATGAAAGAAACGTACTTATCCACTTGGTGGATACGTATCGTGAAATCGTTGAAAACAAGAGGACTGATGCTCTAGCGTCTAGGTAGTCTTTTACTAAATTAACTACATGTGCTATACCATAATGCTCACACGATATCTAAAAAAATCAATGTTACGTGATAGTTTGTGTGTCTCCTATGAGTTCATTATACCATTCATGCGTTTGCGATGAGATTTGCGTGAGTTGTTGTTGTGTGCACTCCAGGGAAGATTTCTGGCTACAAATTATGTATGTAACACAAAAGATTGAAGTACTTAACAGGAATCCTTAAATCCCACAGTAACCCTATTACACAATCCGTATACTTATGAAACCGCAATGCCAGGTGTGGTAATGGCTTGCAGATTCATTGCGAGGTGACATGCCGTCTCACCACAGTTCTAATGCAGCCTGTAAGATTGTCTATCAATCACTTTTATTTATGTTTTTCAAGCTGGCGTGGGTCAGTGGTAATAATTTTGAACTCAACCTTGGCTGCCGGTTCAAATACGGGCCTTGGCGCGCGAATCGTTTCAAATCCCTTATGCGTTCATATACCATTCATCCTTCTTCTTCTTCTTCTTCTTCTTCTTCTTCTTCTTCTCCAGCATGATAAATCCCACTTATGTGGAGTCGCTGATGCGGATATTCCTCCTCCACGTTGTTCTATCCCGGACCATTTCCTCCACAGGCCCCCGCTGTTTCATGCTTTCTTGAATGCTGTCCATCCATCGCCTTTTTGGTCGTCCTCGACTCAGTTTCCCTGGTGGAAGCATTTCCATCATCCTATTGCCCACATAATCTTGTTCTCTTCTCTTAACATGGCCATACCATCTGAGGCCAGCTTCTCTGACTTTCTCAGAAACTTTCACTACGCCAAGTCGTCTCCTAATCACTTCATTTCTCACTTTGTCCAACCTTGTATGTCCACTTGCCCATCTCAGCATACGCATTTCTGACACGTCCAGTTTTTCTGCCCATCTCCTTGTTATCTGCCAGGTTTCTGCCCAGTATATCATTGCTGGTCTCACCACGGCCTTGTGTACCTTCCCTTTTAATTTTTCTGGTACCTTCTTGTCGCACAGTACACTTGATGTTTTCCTCCAGTTGAACCATCCCGACCCTATCCTTCTCTTTATTTCCTCCTCCAGTCCATCATCTTGTTGGATAACTGCACCAAGATATCTGAACGAACTTGCTGTTGGGATCTCTACTCCAGCCAATTTTAAACCTGTTTCAGCACCCCTCAGGCTCAGGAACTCTGTGTTACATCTGCTTATCTTCATCCCTCGGCTTTCTAGTGCTTCTCTCCATTCCTCCAACCATTTCTCTGCAAGTTCCTTCGTCTCTGCACACAGGACCACATCATCAGCGAACATCATGGACCATGGAGCTTCCTTCCTGACTCCCTCTGTCAACACATCCATGACGAGTACAAAAAGTAATGGACTGAGGATGGAACCTTGATGTACTCCAACGTTCACAGGAAAGGATTCTGTAGTTCCAGATATACATCTGACCAGGGTTCTGCTGTCCTTGTACATGTCTTGAATCAGGCGTATATACTGTACTTCTCTGGCACAAGCTTTTGTCGTAGGCTCCTCCATACTTCCGGTCATGGTACACTGTCGTACGCTTTTTCCAGATCAATGAAGACCATCGACAAGCTCTTTTTGCCTTCGATGTACTTCTCCACTATTTGCCTCAGGGCAAATATGGCATCTGTTGTTCCTCTGCCATGCACGAAACCAAACTGCTCCTTGCTAATCACCAGTTCCTGTCTCAGTCGCTGTTCGATCACTCTCTCCCATAATTTCATGGTTTGGCTCATCAGTATGATTCTTCTGTAGTTATTACAGGATTGAATAGGCTCCTCCGATTGCAATTAAACAATACTGAATTTTTGTGCATACTCCAGGAAAGGTAGATAGGCCTATCAAAGGTTGAAATCTGCATTACCTATACCAGTTTTAAAATTTCACCATGTTCATTTAATAATTGTTTTTTTTTTAATTTGCCTATTATTAGCCTATTTTCATTTATTAAAAATAGGCTTATGAGATCACCTTTTGTCAGTGTGTCTGTCTGTGTGTGCGCATGTGTGTGTGTGTGTGTGGGTGTGTGAGGGATTTTTGTGTGTCCTCCTCTAATAACTTCTAAGCGGCTGGAGCGATTTCAATTAACCTCGATAAGTTCATAGCACTACTCCGGGCGACCCCGACCGTGCCCTTTAAATTTGGTTACGTCTCACCAATCCAACATGGCGGCTGTGCGAAATATTTCACCATCATTATATATCTCCGAAAATATTACCGATATCACCTGGAATATTGTTAGGTTATAAGGGGAACTACTAGAGTTCACCGATGTGACTTTTGATAACCTGGCAACTACAAAACCAACATGGCGGCCAAGTGAAGTTGCGACTTTTAAATAGGCGTTTCTCATGATTTAACCAACCAAACGCAATGCAACTTGGTACAGTATATGTTTATACTCATTGTAATGCACCGACATCTTACTTCGTTCAATTATTTACATAACCTCAAGATGGCGGATGTGCGAAATATTTCACCGGCATTCTATATCTCTGAAACTATTACCGGTACCACAATGAAATTTTGTACGGATATAAAGAGCACTACTGAAAGTTCATCCATGAGACATTTAAAACCGGTTAACTACAAAACGAACATGGCGGTCATGCGAAGTTGAAAGTTTTAAATGGACTTTTCTCGCGATTTAATGATCCAAACGCAATGAAACTTCGTACAGCAAATGCTTATACACAGTGTAACGTACTGGTATATAATTTAGTTCAATTTTTTACGTAACTCCAAGATGGCGGCTGTGCGAATTTCGAAAATTTAGTTTTTATTACTTGTGTTCTAATCATGCGATCGAAATGGACATTTACATAATGAACGTACACAATAATCATCATCTAATAGTGCATAACTCTATGGCCTACATATATTAAAATCCAACACGGCGACCATCCGAAATATTTAGACGGTTCTCAATATCTATGAATCTACTACAGCAATCAAACTGAAACATTGTAAGTGTATTGAGGCTATAAGCATAAGTTCACCTATGGGACGTTCAATAATCTGGCAAGCACAAATCCAACATTGCGGCGACGCGAAATTTAAATATTCAAATGGACGTTTCTTGCATTTTAACCATCCGAGCGCAGTTAAACTTGATACGGTAGATGCTTATACACATTTTAATCGACTGGCATCTAATTCATTTAAATTATTTTCATAACCACAAGATGGCAGCTGAGCAAAATTTTAAAATCCCGCTTTTATTTCTTGTGTCCTAATCATGCGATTGAAGTTTGAATAAAACACCACAATAATCTTCATGTAATAGTACATAAATCTAAGGCCTATAATATAACAAGATGTTCAGTAGAGAACATATTGCCTACTGTCCCCTAAATGCATGGGTATTGTTATAACTCTTTGTCCTATTTAAGGAGTATAATTGAATGTTGGTTGTAGTAGCTTGTTGAAATACAACGTACTATACGGATATTAAACATGAATATGAGGTGCCCTTTGCTAGTGCTACATCTGTACAATATTTCATTCAATTCGGTTTCATCGCGTTTGAATTGATATTGTGAATCGATTTTAGCACACATACATGGCCGCTATCTCTAAACAATTGGACCGATGACCTTATCGTTTGGTCAAAAGATGCCTTCTACATAAAGGTATGTTGTTGCAAATTTTAGTAGAGATCAACTGATTAGGTTGGCCGTAATTTTATTTAAGCTTCTAACATTTGGGTGGCTGCCATTACGTTTGCGTCAATATGGCGACGATATAAAACATGACACTAAGTTGCCTTTTCCAAGTGCTACTGTAACGATTCGATCCCATAGCTGTTATATTTAAAGGGTTATTCATTTATTATCATGTTATTATTATTATTATTAACTAGTACATCCATGAGATGATTTTTATATCAGATAATTGTAAGCGGTTTTGATTATTATATTCAATTAGATTTTTATTAACAATTACTTGTAAAGAGACGAAGTATTATATATTGCAACAAGACTGGCGATATGGACTAACCCTGTGCGTCACAAACTGAACGACGTAGTAAGAATTTCACCACGGCAAACTGCGTCATTTTCCTGAGATGCTAAGACACCCACTATGGTGTAACCAACACGCCATTTTCTACGGTACGTACGCGTCTAAGATTACAAATTGTGGTGCAATTAACCCTCGTGAGAGAATGAACACTGAAGAAAGGGAAGCTTACTGGAGGGGGAGACCGTCGAAGACCACGTGACAAGGAAGTCATTAGTACCTGCGACTCCGACAAAAGACGCATTGATCTATAGCTATCAATGAAGGAAGGAAGTTGTAACCTTGCTTTCTGGGTCCTAATGGACTGAGCACCGAGAGTCGACACTGAACGATGTCTTGCCGACATCTATATCAATACATAATGGGTTATATCCCTGATCAAGAGTCTTTCTACAGATGGCAACGTACTTAATGAGGATATTTCATAGTAAATGAGATATCACATCATTTTTTTAAACATAAGCGACGTAACATCGAGATCATCGATCATTTCTTAAATATGACGAATCTTCGACTGGGTGAGCCAACAATTCAATAAAACTATCGTCTCTATTATAATTTAACTTCATTTAACTTTCAATTCATTTTAATATTCATTTTCTTTTAAATAATTAATTGCCGCATTGAGTAATTTTAAATTCAATTGTGTGACTATCACTATTCTGTTTTATTAGTATTTTGTTCTTGAGTAAATAAATTCATTTCCTTTAACGTAATGCCTATTTCTTTCATTGTAGTTGGTACTTTAAGGCAATCATACTCCTTGATTAAATACGGATTGGTTAGATGACTTTGTCTCACTACGGCCCGGGTAAGTGGTTCTCGACTCTACTGCTGATAGCCGAGGTTAAATCAATAAATTTCGATTCACTATCTTAAATAGGAATCTGGCGCTCAACAACTTATTATATTACACTATCACAGGTAAGGTCACACCACAGTGTATATTATTTATTCATATCATGTTTGTTTTATTGAACCACAATAGTCATCACCACGTTTAGTTAACTCATTAAAAATGTTACATTTGGCGCCACAAAGTAGGACACGAAAACCATTCGGTATTTAGTCAGAGGAGTGTATAATTTCAGTGCAAATTGTCAGTGCTTTTGGGGGACAGTGAAGTGAAGTGAAATTTTGGACGGGCAATTGTTATACGGTGTACTTCAAGATGTCGGAGGAGGAACAGAGGCAGTTGAGAAGTAGGGATGCAGTCAAGAAAGTTAATTATAAGGAGGTTGATAGCGGTAGCGATGTTGAGAGCGTAGAGAATAATACCAAGATGTCGGAGGTAAATCTTGAGAATAATCCTGAGAGTAATCCTGAAAATAATCCTGAGGTTAACCCTGACACTAATTCAGAGGAAAATATCGAGACGAATATAGAGGTACATCCTGAGACTAGTGGTAGTCTAGAGAAAGAAAAGTCTATAGAGATTCCTGAAGATCCATTAACTGCGCTCATAAGGCAGATGAGTAGAGATTTAAGTGCGAAATTTGATGAGAGTATGAATAAAAATAGTAGGGAGATGAAAGAAGATATTGGTAGGC
This sequence comes from Meconema thalassinum, assembly GCA_946902985.2. Classification (NCBI taxonomy): domain Eukaryota; kingdom Metazoa; phylum Arthropoda; class Insecta; order Orthoptera; family Tettigoniidae; genus Meconema; species Meconema thalassinum. Next base: position 2,060,690,054 of record OX336388.2, on the reverse strand, counting down.
TAAATCAAAATATGGAAGAGAATAAGAAAGATAATTTAGAAAGTAGGAAGGAATTCAATGATAAATTTGAGAAATTAGATAAAGATATGAATAAAAATATGGAAGAGAGTAAGAAAGATAATTTAGAAAATAGGAAAGAATTCAATGATAAATTTGAGAAATTAGATAAAGATATGAATAAAAATATGGAAGAGAGTAAGAAAGATAATTTAGAAAGTAGGAAGGAATTCAATGATAAATTTGAGAAATTAGATAAAGATATGAATAAAAATATGGAAGAGAGTAAGAAAGATAATTTAGAAAGTAGGAAGGAATTCAATGATAAATTTGAGAAATTAGATAAAGATATGAATAAAAATATGGAAGAGAGTAAGAAAGATAATTTGGAAAGTAGGAAGGAATTGAGTAGAGATTTAGGTGAGAAATTAGATAAGAGTAATCAAAAGATGAGAGAGGATATGAGTAAAATAAATCAGAAATTGGAAGAGAATAATGTAAAACTAGATATTGTGGAAACGATGAATAGAGAATTAAGTATGAAGTATGATATGCTACAGGAGAGTATTCAGGGGGTGAAACAGGAAATCAGAGGTGAAATTAAGGAGGAGGTAGAGATGAAGGCTAAAGATATTATTAAGACAGTAGATAAGAAATTAGAAGCAGCAGAAAGTAGGATTCAGGAAAGAATAGTAACTGTGATTGAAGAGAAAATAGCAACTCAAGGTGAAAGTTTTAGCAAATTGGTAGAAGTGGAAACTAGGCAGGTGGTAGAGACTTTAGGGGAAACTGCAGTAGAATCAGTAAAGACAGCCTGTAAGGAGACTATAATTGAAAGTAGAATAGAGTCAGACGAGATTTTAGGTGAAAGCAAATTGGAATTAGTGGAGACTGTAATTGAAAGTAGATTAGAGTCATTGGAGATTGTAGGTGAAAGCAGATTGGAATCGGAGGAGATCTTAGGTGAGGAACGGCAAATAGCGGAGATTTTAGGTGAAATCAGATTAGAGTCAGACGAGATTTTAGGTGAAAATAGATTAGCGTCAGAGGAGATAGTAGGAGAAAGCATAGTAGAGTTGAAGGAGATTTTAGATGAACGCAGGATAGCTGTAGAAGAGACTATAGAATGTAGCGAAAAAGAAGTGAAGAAGATGAGAGAAAAGATAGGGATAGAAGTAGGTAAGATAAAGAAAGTACTAAGCACCCAAGAGATTAAGATGCAGACAATCATAGATAAATTAGATAGGCAAACTAGGGAAGAATTTAGTCCTGTGATAGAGGAAGTTAATATGAAATTATTAGTGGCAGAGAAGCGTGCGTTAAGTCATAGTCAGAAGAACATAATTAGTAAACAGGTTAAGAGGAGGAGAGAGATAGATAAGAGCAGAAGCAGTAGTCCACGGCTAAAGAGAGCATTAAGTGATAGTAACGGAGAAATGAAAATGAAACCTAAAGGTAGATATTTTAGAAGTAAAATGAAAGAAAAGAGAATTAAGTTGCTAGAGGAGAAAGAAATCAGGATGAGAGAGAGAAAGAAAGCATATGACGTGCAGTGGCGTACTGAATTAGCCAGACTTGGGGATGTGAGAGGGGGAAAGCCGAAGTACTGTGTTACTATGGATGAATGTAGTACAGAGGAAGTAGAAACTAATGTAACACGGAAGGAATTATGTGGAATTCTAGTTAAAGATAGAATTGAAGATGAATGTGGTAAGAACGGTGAAATGCCAGTGAACGTATTTATGTAAATTTATATTACCGATAGTTACTGTTCCGTATGACTTAAATATTAAGTAATGAAGTTTAATAGGATTTAACAGAGGTAGATAAGGAACCTGCTGTGTGTAATTTTAATTCAGTCGTGAAGTTAGGATGGTAAGGGGCGCGTAGTGCCTACGCTTATTGATTTAGATTGACTAAAATCATTTAATTTGGAAGACAAAGGTTGTCGTGCTATTGAGCAATGCAGGTAAGTTGAATGTAGGTCCTTAAACTGCAGGTAAGTTGGATGAAGTGAGAATTAAATTTTAAAAATAGGAAGGTTATTACATAGGTAAGTAATCGAAAGAAAGTAATAATTATTATGGCAACCATAATTAAGAATATAATGGTAATAAAGATTTAATTCAAAAGTGAGTGAAGATAAGATGATACAGTGGTAATAAAACTAGTGAGTTGAAGAATTAAGTATTGATTTAATAAAGAAGTTTCAGTTGAGGACAGCGAGGTTATCAGCGGATATATGTTGAGAAATTTATAAGTGGTTTAGAATTGTTAATGGTAATGCGTTGTATGAATTAACCAACATCGGGTTGAAATGAGGAAGTAGTAACTAATTAGGACATCTGGTACTTGTTGACAGATATGTGTGTGTGTATGTGTGTATTTTCACGTAAATGGACGTGAGTTTGAAGAAGTAGGCCAACGAAGGTAATGCCGTTGAGCAATGTGGTTTTAAAGTTTTGGTAAGATGCCAAATGAAGTTTTTTAAGGAGGAAGTTTTGGTAAGATACCAAATGAAGTTGTTTTTTGAGGAAGTTTTTGGTAAGATGCCAAATGGAGTTATAATGGAGGAAGTTTTGGTAAGATGCCAAATGAAGTTTTAAGAAGGTTTTGGAGGATGAAGTAGGTCAGCAAGGTATATTCCGTTGAGCAATGAGATTTTTTATGGTATCTACGGGACTACGTGAAGTTAATAAGGGAGTTTTTTTTAAGTATATATGGATGTATGCACACAAGGTAATAAGAGATTACAAAGGTAAGATTGTCCAAGTTTTTGTTACAGTTACGCACGTTTTAAAGATATTACAAGGCTTGTTATCGAGCTAAACCACTTTTAGTAAAAAGTTACTGATGAATAATAACGAATTAATTATGTGGTAGATTGTTGTCCTACACAGGTAAAAGTAAAGATAATAATTATAATTAAAAGGTTGACATAATATTTACTAATATTGAAAGGAATTTGTTATAATTCGACGTTTTGAGGATTTTAAAAGTAAATCATTTTTTTTAGTAGACAGGAAATTAAAGTTTTATTTATGTCATACGGAGTTAGTAAAGATAAGTTAATATTTTGAAGGAAGAATAAGTTGGTAAGATAAGTGTATACCTAAGGGGTAATAATGAAGTTACAATTAAAGGCAGGTGTAAGTTACGCATTTAATTTGATAGAGAAGAAAGTATCTGAACTGTGTTAGAACTCAGAACTTGCTTTATGGAGTGATTATGGGAGAATATTTGCTAATTATGAGTGTCAGTGTTATTGACTGTCAACTGGAACACTGTCATTATTTGAGGAAGACAATAGTTAGGAAAGCAAAGGGTGATGTTATTATTCCAAGGAGTTAGTCGAAGCATGTAAGATTTTTTTTTTAGCTGAAATTTAATGTGTTATTGGTCAGTAAGAGGTGACCTGTAACAGTAAGAAGAAGTGGGATTATACCACGAATAGGGGAGGTTTTTGTATGTGACGTGTGATGTCACGATGAGTTTTGAGAGATTCTGGTATAGCAAGAGTGAGCTATAGTCCAGGCGGTCAGAACAAGTAGGAAGTGGTGTTTGGAGGACACGGTACTTAATTAAGAGTTTTGAGAGAAAACTAAGGGGGGTTTTTAGGCATTCAGCAAAAAGTCAAATCATGAATAGACTAAGTTCAAAGTATAAGAGCATTAATATTTTGTGGAACGAAATATTTATTCCGAGGAGTTTGTCATGTGTTTTTGTGAAATAGTTTAGTGATATACGTAATTCAGGTATTGAGTAGTATTTTGTCCAAGTCTTAATCATTTTGTTATGGTAAGTAAGGAATGACGTTACGGTAAAGTTATATCTTGACGCTAAGTTAAATTTTATAAAGTGAACAAGAAGTCAGATTTTATGTTTATTGGTGATTTTGAAAATTCAAGTTATTGTTTTCGAGAAGTAGTAAAGAGGAATTATGGTTTTATGAGAAGTTAAGAAGTCGTGGAGACTTAGGAAGTATTAATTTGGAAGGAGGCGGCCGTGGCCTAAGAAAGAATTAAGCCACGAAGGCAGGTGAGTAGTAACTTGGATATTTAAATGAACTGTTTAATAACTGCTTTGAGGTATTTCGATGTCATTATGTATTTGGGGAAATATTTACATGTATGACATATGCACTGAAATAGGAATTGCCTTAGGTATCTTGCTAAGTTATTTTTTTCTTCAATTATTGAAATTTTACTGCATTTGAGTAATCCCTTTATAAAGACGAAAGGAATATTGTATTGTTTGCATCCTATTATCGTGTGCTGTAATAGTTATTATGGGTTAATCAGCTGGTATTACAACAATGTACTTCTACGCCAGACTGATATACAAAAACTACGTTCAAAAGAGATGAAGCCAAAATTGTATGTCATGCATACGATCACCGAAATATAAACGAGTGCAGCGTTGACATATATGTCAAAAATAAAAGTGAAGGGCATTTTATATGTATTTTTTTTACAGCATATAAAAAAAATGAACATTATGAACATTTGGAAGAATGAGAAATGATAGTACAAATATGTAAAGTGAAAAGAGTATGTTCTTGTATATCTTTATGTATTGTTGAAGGGTATTATTTGTATGTTGTCGTTATGGGGGTATTAATATTTAAATTTGTATTCATTTGTGTAGGATGTGTAGTGATATAAATAATGTTACATTTTATTTTAAATTATTTATATCAGGGGCGATTGTAACGTTTCGATCCCATAGCTGTTATATTTAAAGGGTTATTCATTTATTATCATGTTATTATTATTATTATTAACTAGTACATCCATGAGATGATTTTTATATCAGATAATTGTAAGCGGTTTTGATTATTATATTCAATTAGATTTTTATTAACAATTACTTGTAAAGAGACGAAGTATTATATATTGCAACAAGACTGGCGATATGGACTAACCCTGTGCGTCACAAACTGAACGACGTAGTAAGAATTTCACCACGGCAAACTGCGTCATTTTCCTGAGATGCTAAGACACCCACTATGGTGTAACCAACACGCCATTTTCTACGGTACGTACGCGTCTAAGATTACAAATTGTGGTGCAATTAACCCTCGTGAGAGAATGAACACTGAAGAAAGGGAAGCTTACTGGAGGGGGAGACCGTCGAAGACCACGTGACAAGGAAGTCATTAGTACCTGCGACTCCGACAAAAGACGCATTGATCTATAGCTATCAATGAAGGAAGGAAGTTGTAACCTTGCTTTCTGGGTCCTAATGGACTGAGCACCGAGAGTCGACACTGAACGATGTCTTGCCGACATCTATATCAATACATAATGGGTTATATCCCTGATCAAGAGTCTTTCTACAGATGGCAACGTACTTAATGAGGATATTTCATAGTAAATGAGATATCACATCATTTTTTTAAACATAAGCGACGTAACATCGAGATCATCGATCATTTCTTAAATATGACGAATCTTCGACTGGGTGAGCCAACAATTCAATAAAACTATCGTCTCTATTATAATTTAACTTCATTTAACTTTCAATTCATTTTAATATTCATTTTCTTTTAAATAATTAATTGCCGCATTGAGTAATTTTAAATTCAATTGTGTGACTATCACTATTCTGTTTTATTAGTATTTTGTTCTTGAGTAAATAAATTCATTTCCTTTAACGTAATGCCTATTTCTTTCATTGTAGTTGGTACTTTAAGGCAATCATACTCCTTGATTAAATACGGATTGGTTAGATGACTTTGTCTCACTACGGCCCGGGTAAGTGGTTCTCGACTCTACTGCTGATAGCCGAGGTTAAATCAATAAATTTCGATTCACTATCTTAAATAGGAATCTGGCGCTCAACAACTTATTATATTACACTATCACAGGTAAGGTCACACCACAGTGTATATTATTTATTCATATCATGTTTGTTTTATTGAACCACAATAGTCATCACCACGTTCAACCACGTTTAACGACATCATTTTAAAAATGTTACACTACCTCTGTACCAAATTTCGTTCAATTGGGTTTCACCGTGTTTGTATTGATAGGGGGAATCGATTTGCACACATACATGGCCACTATCTGCAAACTATTTGGCTGATGACCACGTCGCTTGGTCAAAAGGTGCCTCTCACATAAAAGTATATTTTTGCAAACTTTAGTAGAGATCAGTTGATTAGGTTGGTCGTAATTTGATTTAAGCTTTTAACATTTTGGTGGCCACCATTACGTTTCCGTCAAGATGGTCAAGATGAAGGCCGATTCTCGGATGAAATTACCGTAACGTCGGGTATCCCTCAGGGCAGCGTAATCGGAACTTTGTTATTTTTGGCGTTTATAAATGACTTACCAAATGGGATTCGCAGTGACTGTCGATTGTTTGCGGATGATTGTGTAATATATCGAAAGATACATGACTCACAAGACAATGCAGTACTTCAAGATGACCTAATCCTGGTCTATAAGTGGGCGATTGAAAATAAAATGAAAATAAACACAAGAAAATGTAGTTTAATAAAAATAGGGAAAGTGCGAAGGCAAGATTTTCAATATAACATTGGCTCGGAAATACTTGTAGAAGAAGATTCTTGCAAATATTTGGGCGTTCACGTAAGAAATGATATGAAATGGAGTAGTCATATAGGATGTGTAGTTTCTAAGGCTTACAAATACCTGCACTTTGTAATGAGGGTATTAAAAGGAAGTAGTACCTATGCTATAGAATTAGGATATTTGTCACTTGTAAGACCTATTCTGGAATACGCCTCGGCGGTTTTGGATCCATATCAAGCAGGGCTCATAAATGAGTTGGAAATGGTACAACGAAAGGCCGCTAGATTTGTGCTCAGTGACTTGAATCCCAGGAGCAGTGTGAGCCGTATGTTAAAGAAACTTGGGTGGGAATCACTTGAGGATAGGAGGATGAAATCTAGACTCTGCGCTATGTACAACGCGTATACAAATCAACCAGCATGGGGTGAGCTTAGCAAAAGTATGGGAAAGCCTACTTACATGGGTAGGAGCGATCACCCTTTCAAAGTTAAGGGCCGACCACAGCGAACAAATTATGGTAAATATTCTTTCGTAAACCGTGCCATTGATAATTGGAACTCTCTACCTGCCGCAGTCTTAGAGCCTTTTCCCAAACATATAGGAGTGTTTAAGAAAAGACTGACTATTTGTGTAAATACTCCAGTTTAATTGTTAGTGAATTGTTATGTACAATTATGTATTTGTTATGTATATATAATTTGCCACCGGGGGACACACCCCCAATTGCAAATAAATGAATGAATGAATATAAAACATGACACTGAGGTGCCCTTTCCTAGAGCTACCTCTGTACCAAATTTCGTTTAATTCGGTTTCACCGTGTTTGAATAGATAGGGGGAACCGATTTGCACACATACATGGCCGCCAATCGCAAATTATGGGGTAGATGACCTAGTAGTTCAGTCAAAATATTCTTCGTACATAAAAGTATAATGTTGCAAAATTTGGTAGAGATCGGATGATTAGGTTGGTCGTAATTTGATTTAAGCTTTTAACATTTGGTTGGACGCCATTACGTTTCCGTCAAGATGGCGGTGATATAAAACATGACACTGAGGTGCCCTATGCTAGAGCTACCTCTGTACCAAATTTCGTTTAATTCGGTTTCACCGTGCTTGAATAGATAACGGGAACCGATTTGCACACATACATGGCCGCCATTCGTAAATTATTGGGAAGATGACCTAGTAGTTCAGTCAAAATATTCTTCGTACATATAGGTATAAAGTCGCAAAATTTGGTAGAGATCGGTTGATTAGGTTGGTCATAATTTGATTTAAGTTTTTAACATTTGGGTGGACACCATTACGTTTTCGTCATGATGGCGGCGATATAAATCATGACACTGAGATGCCCTTTGCTAGTGCTACCTCTGTACCGAATTTCGTTCAATTCGTTTACCGTGTTTGAATTGATAGGTGGAATCGATTTGCACACAAACATGGCCGCCATCTGCAAATAATTGGGCTGATGACCTTGTAGCTTATTCAAAGGACGCTCGCCATATAAATATATGTCGTTGCAAAATTTGCTTGAGATCGGATGATTAGGTTGGTCGTAATTTGATTTAAGCTTTTAACATTTGGGTGGACGCCATTACGTTTCCGTCAAGATGGCGGCGACATAGAACATGTCGCTGAGGTGCCCTTTGCTAGTGCTACCTCTGTACCAAATTTCGTTCAATTCGGTTTCACCGTGTTCGAATTGATAGGGGGGACAGACATTCAGAGTACACACACTCACACACACACACACTCACACACACTCACACACACACAGACATACACACACAGGCACACAATTTTTCGCCTTGTGTTGATCTCATAAGTCTACTTTCATTTTTTGCAAAAATCGAAAGTAGGCTAAAAATCCTACATGGTGACCATCCAAAATATTTAGGCGGTTGTCAATATCCACGAATCTATGAGAGCAATCAAACTGCTAATTTGTATGTTGATAGAGGCAATTAATATTAGTAGGATATATGAAAATAGGCTATTTAGTTCTTCACGGAACTACTTGTTATCAATAAGGACAAATGACCTACATGTTACGAAATTACAATTCAACCACTTCTTTTTATTCTTTCTTTCTTTCTTTCTTTCTTTCTTTCTTGGACTGGCTGCGTGGCTCAGTGGAAACGTCCTCGCGTGCTGTGACCAAGGTAGCAGGTTCGAATCCTGGTGCAGACAGTTGGCATTTGAGGGGACGCAAATGCGAGGGGGGCGTGTAGGTAAATATATTGGCACGTTAAAGATCCCCTCCGGGCAAAAGTTTCGTCACCTCGGCGTCTCTAAAAGCCGCAGTTGTTAAAAGGGACGTAAAACCAATAACTTTATTATCTTTCTTTCTTTCTTTCTTTCTTTCTTTCTATCTGCTTTCATTGGCATTGCAACGCGTGCCGGGTATAGCTAGTTACTCATAAATAAGAAATGGTATTGTTATTGTTGTTTTAAGGGGCGGAACTACGAGGTCATCTGCCCCTAAGAAATGGTACATTTATCTAATTTGTCTTATAGGAATTCCAGGTCAGATTCTATCGTCAGTAGAACATTCAACGCAAAAGGTTTTGACAACCAAAATCTCATAATAAATTCTGTGTCGTCGTATTCATCAAAGAAATTCCTTCGTTCTTTATAAGTTCGTGGTCGACGAAAATCTAGCATGTCTTCGAAAACATCGTCATTGTTTAGAATAAAGTTTAATGCCCGCTCCATTTTGGATTTGAATGCTACGTAAATCGACCGTCAGCCATTAATTCTATGTTGACAGAGCAATTAGTTTTGTTGGCGTGTTAGGGAATCTAATGGATTGTTAAACCACAACATTTCAGTAAACGTCCGTCAACGGCCATAATTATTTTGTTAACATTTTGACGAACTTTGCTGAACCCGGCCCTTTAGCCTATTGCTTGATTAATTAGTGGGGAAAGCTGTTCGATTTCTTAAGTTTAAAATTTACGCCAATCAATACTTGAATTAAAAAGCTGTTCGATATGGAGTATTGGCAGGAAATGGGATTATTCTTCGTGGCTTAAAAGTGGAAAAGCAACTAAAATAAAAAATATGATATTTGTATCCTGTGTCTTATTTCGTGTTTGTATCTTGAAAATACAATATCACACAAATCAAATATTGTAATATCTTTTAAAATTCATGCAGAGTTTTATGGTGGTGCAGGAGTGGATGTGAGTGTTTTAATAAGAAAGTAACCAAGGAATAAAAGTCACTGTGGTGTATGAACGTGAGATCGATATTGAATGTGCTCCTTCTCAATTCGTCACTTCATACTGTTTATTAAATTATCTCAGTAGCAAGGTGCTGCTAGTGCGTCCACTAAGCACGGACCAATCACAATTGATAAAAGAGAAGATTTAGGCGGACTGATCGAGTCGCCAGGTTTAACTCGGAAAGGGTTTCTAAATACGTATCCCGGACATCCCTGGTGTTAAGCAGTGACAGGACAGTAATACCCCAGGCCAGTGACGCACGAGACACATAAGTCACTCGGCCACTAATGGGCTACCGGTACTTGATTACTGTAGCTGACATGTTAAGATGTTTACTCTTCATTACCATGTTTAAAGCCCTGTCAGCTACACTGACTTACAGCACCTGCACATCAAAACCCGAGTCTTCTTACGATAGCTCAAGGGAAGACGTGAACATCTCTCTCTTAAAAATTAGAAAAGTGATACGGTCAGGCTGTGTTGTTTAGAAAAACCGACAAAAATATCTATCTAATAACAAATATCATCAAGAAACTCAACTTCAAAATAGCATTTCGAACGTCGAACACAAATAGCAATTAGTATCAAAACCACCACACAATTCAAAGCTCACATAAATATTAAAATACCAAGATTGTGACACAGTTTACTTCGGCCAAACTGGCAGGGAACTTGAAGTCTGTTACAGAGAACATAGCAACACTCTAAACCACAATAAACATTATGGAATGGTCATTCATATGTACAAAATCGCATATGAAGTATTCACTGATATCAAAAGAGATATGAAGATATTACACTACCGTACGCAAATAAAGGATCTCTAATAAACATCTTTGAAAATACATTAAGAAATAATCATTCTAAAACATTTAGATTGAGGTAAGAACATAAACGAGATTAATTACGGGATAACCTACTTACTGTTCATAAACCAGCACTTCCAATAACAGTCCTTTCACATACTAAATTATAACATGGACTCCTGAAACGTCATATACAGGATGTAACTAAATATGTGGGAAAGCCCCGGGGATTCGATAGAGGACCTGACAACAAGCAAAATATGTCCTGTAAACATATGGTGTAATTGCTTCTTTTTCGTGTTTCAAGCACTGTTTGTGGTGTACATAACACAAACCACTTCACTTTGCAGATTGGTCATTTGTGTTGATAAAGTGTCCGCTACTACTTACAGTTCTCTACAGAAGGTGCTCAAAATGGCTACCACGAACTGTAATGCACGCGTCTATGCGCCGCATCATTGTCTGTCTCCCACGCTGCCATATTCCCGGCGTCTGCCGTATCTGCTGACATCCTTGCTCTATCCGCTGACGCAGCATGTCCACGTTATGAATAGGCGTGGCATACACAATGATCTTTAAATGACTCTATAAGTAGAAGACTAATGTTTTGAGATCAGGAGAACGAGCAGGCCACGGTGTCGGTCCCTGACGCCCTATCCATTTATTTGGGAATGTACACAGATGGTTGGTTGGTTCTTAAGTTTAGGGGCTGCGACAACGCGGTCATGTAGCCCCGTGTACTTTGGGTGTGTGTAGAATCTGTCTGATGACCGGTGTTAATTGTGATGACTCTATTAGTGTGTGTTATCTGTTTTTTAATTTAAGTACTGCAACTTAGAATTTTTCAAATAGTTCCTAATTTTGCCACCAGGCGCTACCGTCAACGACTACTAAGCCAAGTTCAGAACTTAGCGACTAGACGCCACCGCAGTCGGCTCTTGGCAACGAACGTAGAAACCTAGGAGCGTTGATTACATTCTTAACCTATCCAATTTAGCTTCACACAGGTGCAATTAGTGGAAGGTTCTTTAACAAGCCATAAATCTATGACATGGGACCGCCGGCTTTACTTCCCCTCCAAAGGAAGGCATACTGAGGGATTTTAACGCTCTTAAAAAATCTGACGGCTTCAATGTACACAGACTTGAATAGCGACGAAACGTACAATCGGCCTGTGTGCTCTCCACAAATAACCATCTAGCATCGTGACACCGTATGATGTGTTATGCACATCACAAACAATACTTGTAACACGGCAACGAACGCACATACACCATATGTTTACAGGTATGTTTTGATTGTTGTCAGGTCCTGTATCGAATTCCCGGTCTTTCCCACATATTTATTTACACCCTGCCTGCCATGGTGGGTGAGTGGGTAACGTGTCGGACTACCAACCCCAAGCATGCAGGTTCGCTCCTGGGCGTGGTAAATGATTTTTGAAAGGCGACAAATATCACGAGATGCATACAAACGTTGTTGGCATGTTAAAGAACCCATTTGAATTCAGTAGCTATGTTCATAGTGGCAAAATTAATCTAGGGATTTTCCGCCAACACAAAGTTCCTCCATTCTCTAGTAGAAAGCGCTATAGTGTCAAGGAGCTTAGATATCTAACCTCCTTGACTTTCATATCCAAGGAACGAAGAAATTCGACATGCAAGCTGACCTCTGGGTGTCAAATAACAAAGCTTGCACCCCGCACCCGAGGCCATACGATGTTATTATTATAGTTACACCCTGTATATTAATGACATGAACAATATTTTCCCGCTGATAATGGCATTTTCATAAATTTTACCTATGGACTCTACAACAAATGGTTTGACGGCATATTCGTCCGCTTTAAATTAACACATGTAAGTTTATATCGATAAAATATTTTCTGTAGTAGAAGTAATAATATCTATATATATAAAGCACAATGTTTGTCTGTCTGTCTGTCTGTCTGTTATGTATACAAATCTACACCGTTTCACCGATCTGAACCAAAATTTGTATACTTACCCTTTGGAACCCTGCGGGTAACCCCGTCAACATTAAATTTCGGACAGACCACCCCATGCCCTGCATTTAGGCCCTTTTCCACAAATCTACACCGTTTCACCGATCTGAACCAATAGTTGTATATTTAACCTTTGGAACCCTGCGAGTAACACTGTCCACTTGAAATTTCGGACAGACCACCCCATTCCCTGCATTTAGGCCCTTTGGTCCAAATCTACACCGTTTCACCGATCAGAACCAAAATTCGTATTCTTACCCTTTGGTGCCCTGCGAGTAACACTGTCTGCTTGAAATTGCGAACAGACCACTCCATTCCCTGCATTTAGGCCCTTTGGCCCAAATCTATACCGTTTCACCGATCTCAACCAAAATTTGTGTATTTACCCTATGGAACACTGCGACTAACACTGTCTGCTTGAAATTTCGGACAGACCACGCCATTCCCTGCATTTAGGCTCTTTTTGCACAAATCTACACCGTTTCACCGATCTGAACCAAAATGTGTATATTTACCCTTTGGAACCCTGCGAGTAACACTGTCTGCTTTAAATTGCGGACAGACCACTCCATTCCCTGCATTTAGGCCCTTTGGCCCAAATCTACACCGTTCCACCGATCTCAACCAAAATTTGAATATTTACCCTTTGGAACACTGCGACTAACACTGTCTGCTTGAAATTGCGGAGAGGCTACTCCATCCCATGCATTTAGGCCCTTTGGCACAAATCTACACCGTTTCACCGATCTGAACCAAACTTTGTATACTTACCCTTTGGAACCCTGCGAGTAACACTGCCCACTTAAAATTTCGGACAGACCACCCCATTCCCTGCATTTAGGCACTTTGGCACAAATCTACACCGTTTCACCGATCAGAACCAATATTCGTAAACTTACCCTTTGGTACCCAGCGAGTAACACTGTCTGCTTAAAATTGCGGACAGACCACTCCATTCCCTGCATTTAGGCCCTTTGTTCCAAATCTACACCGTTTCACCGATCTCAACCAAAATTTGTATATTTACCCTTTGAAACACTGCGACTAACACTGTCTGCTTGAAATTGCGGCGAGGCCACTCCATCCCTTGCATTTAGGCTGTTTGGCACAAATCTACACCGTTTCACCGATCTGACCCCAATTTTATATACTTACCCGTAGAACCCGACAAGTAACACTGTTCACTTTAAATTTCGGACAGACCACACTATTCCCTGCTTTTTGGCCCTTTGGCAGAAAACTACACCGTTTCACCGATCTCAACCAGATTTTACATAATTAACGTTTGGAACTCGACGAGTAACACTGTCCACTTGAAATTTCGGACAGACCACTCCATTTCCCGCATTAAGGCCCTTTGGTACAAATCTACATCGATCACCGATCGAAAACAAAGTGTGTATACTTACCCTTTGGAACCCGATGCGTAACACTGTCCACTTGAAATTTCTGACATACCACTCCATTCCCTGCATGTAGCTCAGGAATTCCTCGGGGTTGCCAGCTTCCTAACTCACCAGTCATGAGCCCTTGAGGGTGTACCAGAAATGGTGGGTCTACACACACCCTGCCTCTTTGAGGGCCTTGAGCAGAAGACAGGAGATATTATGAAAAGGAAAAGAAGGCAGACCCCTCGAAGAATGAGGGTATTAGGAAAGATGAGACAAAGCCAATTAAGGCGGAAAATTGAAAGACTCCCTAGCCCTCGGATACCCTAATACAGTCTGGGTCGGAAGAGAACAAGAGTTGACCAAGGGAGGCCGACAGGAAAGAGAACTGAAATGAGCCCGGCACCAGAAAGTAGAAGCGATGCCAGACTCAGCTGGGGTTCCGTGGTCGCCAACCCACGTCCCACAAGTTGTGAGACCCTGGGGGGGGGTCAGTTGTGAGAATAGCTTGCTGATTCATCGTGAGGTGACTTGAGAGTACTTTCCAGAGCCCGCCGTGTTATCTCCTGCTGTCTATGCTGATGCCAGCACAGGGCCGTTGCGAAACAGTGAGTGATTCCCGGTCAATCTGTATAGGACGGGGAACCCCGAACGTGTGTCATCATATTTCGTCATCATCTGCGATCATCTCAGGTTCGTGCAGCTTGGACCTATATTCTTTGTCTTTGCCGAGCAGTACGCTCTTTCACTAGACGCATCCAGTACAGGCCTAAGCCAGAAAATAAGGTTGAGACTTTGGAAGACATCGAAGCTAGACACCTGAATTACCTATATCAGTTTTTAAATAACACCATGTTCGTTTAGTAGTCATTTTTTCATGACCTTATTATTATCATCATAAGTGCAAATGACCTAGATGTTACGCGCATCATACCAATAATCACAGCCGCATAAAGTCTTTCTCGACTGTGATTTTTAAAATATTTATTTTTGGTTGGTTGGTTCTTAAGTTTAGGGGCTGCGACAACGCGGTCATGTAGCCCCGTGTACTTTGGGTGTGTGTAGAATCTGTCTGATAACCGGTGTTAATTGTGATGACTGTATTAGTGTGTGTTATCTGTTTTTTTAATTTAAGTACAAACTGCAACTTCGAATTCTTCAAATAGTTTGTACTTTTGCCGCCAAGCGCCACCGTCAACGACTAATAGGCCAAGTTCGGAACTTAGCTACTAGACGCCACTGCAGTCGGCTCTTGGCAACGGACGTAGACATCTATGAGCGTTGTTTACCTATCCAATTTAGCTTCACACAGGTGTAATTAGTGGAAGGTTCAATAACATGCCATAAATCTGACATGGGACCGCCGGCTTTACTTCCCCTCCGAAGAAAGGCATACTGACGGATTTTTAACGCTCTTAAAATATCCGACGGCTTCGGCCGGGTTTGAGCCCGCTATCTTGGGCATAGAAGCTCAGCATGCTACCAAATACGCCACCGAAGCCGCCATATAGTTATTTTTATTACAGTACATTGTGTAAATTATACGTTGAAGTGTCAATTCAATACCGGTAGTAGTTTCCCTTATCATCCTCATCATAAGAGCAAATGACCTACAGTAGATGTTACGCCCATTACACCATTAATCACCACACACAATAAGTCTTCCTCGCCTGTGAATTTTGAAATATGTATTTCTATTACGGTAGTTTGTAAGTTTGACGTGTCAATTCAACAGTAGTTTTTATTATCATCCTTATCAAAAGGGCAAATGACCTAGATATTACTCCCTCATTGTCTTTGGGGGCAAATGACTTAGATTTTAAGTCCATTATATTTCTAAGGAGACCTTAAAACATTATCATCAGTCCACCGGGCGAAGCCGGGTACTACTGCTAGTTAGCTATAAATGCCATCAGATATATTACCCTAATATCAATTGAGACAGCAATGGCACTTATTAGAACAAAGGTACTGCCCGTTTTGACACACGGACTTGAGCTAATATGGGAATTTCGTACGTACAGACAGTTAGATGAAATAGAAAAAGTAAAATCTCGATTTCTCAAAAGAATCCTTGGAGTAGCAAAGACAACCAAGTCTAGACTTGTATACGAGCTTGCTAGAGAAACATTTTTAATAGAAGACCTATGAATGTTATTACTACTGCCAATTTCAGACAATTACAGAAAACAGCTGCAAGATCTACAGAATCAACAAGAAGTTCCGTAACGAACTAAAGAGCCTACTTTTCTTCAAGTTTAAAATTCATACCAAAGATTAATCTATATGGATCTATCTAGCATAATGACGAAATTAAGTTGGTAATGTAGAAATTTCAAATTAGTTCGAAATACTGTATACTTGGCATAATGTAGCCTAATGTAGCCTAATAGAGCACTACAGTTGGCAGCCCTGGTGACTGAATATATTCTTAGTTCCATCTCTTAAGGTACAGAATACAGAATTTGGTTGAAGTCCAATAGATAGTGTTACGGCTGTGAGTTTGTGTCATCGCTCGCCGCTTGAGTCACAACTGCCCCAGGGGCTGGGCTGTGGCTTGCCTCCTGTATTGCGCGCGCCTTATGCAACAGGGCTACTACAGACAAAGGGATAGTCCAGAAGATTCGTGACTGGACCAGCGGTGGAAACCTCAAGAAGCCGTGGACTCTGGATGGATCTAGAACCATTTATTGAGTCACCGGCCTGCTATATAAGAGTGACCCGTGAAGCAGTAGTTGTTGTGTTTTACGAGCTAGTGCGAGCGATTATCTTGTGCGACAGAAGTGTGGTGACGAAGTGCTGTGCGAGTTACGAAATCCAGTGGCATTGTTTCTTCAGCTTGTGGACAGCGAAATAGCCTGCAGCAAGTGATCGTAAGTAATTGTGGTCGGTGAACATAAGGGAGAGGAACAGGTAGTTTCTGTCAAGGCCACCGTACTCATTAGGACGGATTAACTTCCGTGGTCTGTTTACAAGTGGAAGGGCCAAGAGCGCATAAGGAAGAGACTTAAGGAAACTGAGTAAGGCTCCTAATTGCTTGTATTTGCTGATTAGTGTAATTTTCTGGCCTGTAATAAATTCTATTTCTTTAAGCAGTAATTGGTATTGTGCTTTGTACCCCCCACCGTAATCCAGTTAACAAAAGTGCCACTAGGGGGTGGCACGTAACAACTGGTGTCAGAAGCCGGATTACGAACTCAAGCACAACACCTGACGGTCCTGGTTTCAAAACCCGAGCAGGTCATTTTCTCTAATTTCCCTGTGAGTGCATGCCCTTTACAAGACAAACAACTAAAATGGAGGGGAAATTGGCAGCATTGCTAGAAAAGTTAACCGGCATGGAAGACGGTCAGAAGAGGATGGAAGACGGCCAGAAGAAGATGGAAGACGGCTAGAAGAAATTAGCCAAGGACCTGAAGGATGACCTGAAGAAGATGGAAGACGGCCAGAAGAAGATGGAGGACGGCCAGAAGAAGTTAGCAGAGGACCTAACTGCCAAACTAGAAGACGGCCAGAAGAAGATGGAAGACGGTCAAAATAAGCTAGCGGAGGACCTGAAGAGGATAGAGGACGGCCAGAAGAAGATGGAAGACGGTCAGAATAAGTTGACACAGGACCTGAAGAAATTAGAACTGGGTCTGCGTGAGGAAGTCACGGCAGTGGAAAAGAAGTTTGACGCCTTACAAGTGGAAGTTGCCGAGCTGCGCCAACGCCCGCTGATGGGGGTGGAGGAGAAATTCAACGCCTTACAAAAGGAAGTTGCCGAGCTGCGCCAACGCCCACTGACGGGGGTGAAAGAGGAATTCAACGCTCTACGAGAGGAAGTTGCCGAGCTGCGCCAACGCCCGCCCACCGTGACACCGGGAATATCAGGAACGGGACATAGCAGAGTGACGCCCGCAACCTTCGACGGAAAGGTCCCGTGGAGCACCTACTTACGTCAGTTCGAGGCAGCCTGTTCCATAAATAACTGGAACAACACAGAAAAGGCTACAGCTCTCATTGTAGCGCTGAGAGGCGACGCCCTTAACGTCCTTCAGGCCATCCCGACTGGATCCCAGGACTACGCTTCACTGATCGCCCATATGGAGTCCCGATATGGAGATAGCCATCTTCAGCAGGCCTACCAGATGCAGCTCCGGACCCGGGTACAGAAGAACGCGGAAACCCTGCAGGAGTTCGAGATGGACATCGCACGCCTCGTAAGGCTCGCCTACCCAACAGCGCCGGCCGACTTTCTGGAGCAGATAGCGACGCAGACTTTCACCGACGGGCTACGGGACTCGGACACTCAACAGGCGCTGCGACTCGCGCGCAATAAGACCCTGGCAGATGCGCTGAGCCACGCACTTGAATTCGAGACGGCAAAACAGGCATCCAGAATGCACGCGCGGGTGCGTCAAGTGGACGTCGACGAACCAGCAAAAACCAACGAGACCAAGCCCCTGGCCGACGAATTGATGGAGGCGCTAAGCCGTTTCTTCGATAGTCGCGGCACCACCAGCAACGACACAGCCGGAAGACAAACGGAGAGGCGGCCCGGAAGAGGACTACCGACCTGCTGGACCTGCGGTAAGAAAGGCCACCTGAGCAAGGACTGCGGTGATCGCCGCCGCCGAGGGTATCCGACGGGATATCAGTCGTCTGAAAACCGCGCGGCCCAGGGAAACGAGTATTAGCCAGCCTTGGGGGGCAAAGGTTGGCTTGTGACAGTCGTCAAGCCCCGGCAGTCCAAGTGCGTGTGACGAAGTTACGGAGGGACAATAGCAGCCTGATGGTCGACGGAGTCATCAACGGAGTGAGCTGGCCCATGCTGATCGACACGGGAGCATCGAGGACCATCGTCAATCCCACTGTGATCCCGAAGTGGAGAGTGCAACCCACACAAAGGAACCTCCAGCTAATAACCGCGACCGGAGAGACCGCACCGGTACATGGCGAAGCACCACTGGAGTTCGTCATTGGTCGACGGGTGATAAAGCATCCAATGCTTGTGGCTGACGTATCGAACGAAGTGATCATCGGACTGGACTTCCTGGACCAGAACAACATCATCTTGGACCTGAGTACCAACACTCTGCACTTCGGAGGTGAGGAACTTGCTTTGCAACCAGCACACGAGGCCGTCACCGCACGACGAGTAAGGCTGAGAGAGGACGTCATCGTTCCTGCCAGGACGGAGGTCAGCGCCGCCGTAATTGTCGACGGAACTGCTGAGGGAGTGGCGGCTGTCATCGAGCCAAAATATGAGGACATCCAGACAAAAGGATTGCTAGTAGCCAAGACCCTCATCAACACGACGTCTCGACCGTACGTCCGCCTGTCCAACCTGAACGACTGCGACATTACGGTTCTCCGGGACACCAACCTAGGAGTCTGCGAGCCCGTTACCTGGATTGCCCGCATCACCGACACGACGGACGGACACCTGCAGACGGACAACCGAAGAAGACGCACACTGCCAGAAGAACTACAGAAGCTGTACCAAGGATCCCAGGACCATTTAGACGAGGAACAATCACGCCAACTTCAGGACCTGTTACGCGAATTCCAGGACGTCTTCTCCGTGGGGAGCAAAGACTTCGGCAGGACAAGCTTGGTCCAGCACAGAATCGACGTTGGGGACAGCGCACCGATTAGGGCCCCATTCCGACGAGTCCCGCTCACCAAGCAAGCCGAAGTCGACCGGATGGTAGAAGAGATGAAGGAGCAAGGGGTGATCGAGCCATCACATAATCCTTGGAGTTCTCCGGTCGTGCTAGTGAAGAAGAAGGACGGTTCCACCAGGTTCTGCGTGGATTACCGGCGGGTGAATGACGTCACGAAGAAGGACAGCTACCCTCTACCCCGGATCGACGATACCCTGGACACCATATCAGGGTCGAGATGGTTCTCCACCTTGGATTTGAAGAGTGGCTACTGGCAGGTGGAGGTCCACCCTAAGGACCGCGAGAAAACGGCGTTCTCTGTGGGCAGCGGGCTCTGGCAGTTCACCGTCATGCCATTCGGTCTGTGCAACGCCCCTGCGACCTTCGAAAGGCTAATGGAGTCCATTCTGAGGGGACTACACTGGAAGACCTGCCTGGTCTACCTAGACGACGTCATCGTTCTGGGGAGAAGCTTCGAGGAGCACTACAGCAACCTGAAGGAGATCTTGTTGAAGCTACGGGCTGCCCAGCTGAAGTTGAGCCCCAAGAAGTGTCAGCTCTTCCAGAAGCGGGTCCAGTACCTTGGGCATATCGTCTCCGAGGAAGGGGTGCGCACCGACCCAGAGAAGACCGCAGCTGTGAGGGAGTGGCCAGTTCCGAAGGACAAGTCCCAACTACGAAGCTTCCTGGGACTCTGCACTTATTACCGTCGCTTCGTGAGGGGATTCGCCGACATCGCCAAACCTTTACATCGACTGACTGAGAAGGACCAACTCTTCACGTGGACAGCAGAATGCCACAGTGCCTTCGAACAACTCAAGCAGGCTCTGTGCACCGCGCCTATTTTGGCCTACCCCAGACCTGGAACAAGGTTCATCGTCGATACCGATGCCAGCGACTTTGGCATAGGGGGAATCCTGTCGCAAGTAGTGGACGGCGAGGAAAGAGTAGTGGCCTACTTCAGCAAGGCCTTGTCAAAGCCAGAAAGGAACTACTGCGTCACCAGGAAGGAGCTGCTCGCCATCGTGAAGACCATTGAACACTTCCACAAGTACCTGTACGGGCAAGAATTTCTCATCAGGACCGACCATGCATCCCTGCGGTGGCTCCTGAACTTCAAGCAGCCCGAGGGTCAACTCGCGCGGTGGTTAGAGAGGCTTCAACAATACAACTTTGAGATTCAGCACAGGAAAGGCCAACTGCATTCTAACGCCGACGCCCTGTCACGAAGACCGTGCCCCGAAGACTGCACCTTCTGTACTAGGAGGGAGGAGAACACCGGGATACTGTGCCGACGGACTACTGTGGAACTTCAAGGGAACTGGAGCCGCGAATCTTTCACGCGGGCACAAGCAGAAGATGATGACCTGGGACCGATAGCCGAATGGAAGAAGGCCTGTGTCCCCAGACCCGGGTGGAACATTGTGAGTGACTGCAGCCCAAAGTTTAAGTCCTACTGGGCACAGTGGGACTCGCTGGTTGTGAGGGATGGCCTCATCTGCCGTACCTGGGAGAGCACCGACGGGAAGACATCTCGGGAACAAGTCGTCGTTCCAAAGGCTATGACGGAGGAAGTCCTGAAGGAAGTTCATGGAGGATCATCTGGTGGACACCTAGGGATAAAGAAGACCCTGGAGAAGCTGAGAGAGCGGTTCTACTGGATCGGATGCCGAACAGACGTGGAGAACCACTGCGCGAGGTGCCACGATTGCGCAGCCAGCAAGGGCCCAGGACGAAGACGACGGGGTCCACTGAAGACCTACAACGTGGGCGGCCCCATGGAGAGAGTGGCCATCGATGTTGCTGGGCCATTCCCGTTAAGCGAGGCAGGGAACCGCTACATATTAGTCGTCAGCGACTACTTTAGCAAATGGCCGGAGGCGTATGCGCTCCCTAACCAAGAAGCCGCGACGATTGCAGAGACCCTGGTGAAGGAATTCGTCAGCCGGTACGGAGTACCCCTGGAGCTGCACTCCGACCAAGGGAGGAACTTCGAGTCGCAGGTGTTCCAGAACCTATGCCAGCTGCTGGGAATCCGGAAGACAAGGACAACGCCACTACACCCTCAGTCCGACGGGATGGTAGAGCGATTCAATCGCACAATCGAGAACCATCTTTGAATAGTCGTCAGCGAGCACCAGAGGGATTGGGACAAACATCTTCCACTATTTCTCCTGGCCTACCGCGCCGCCGTGCATGAAGCCACCGGGTGCACACCAGCCCGGGCCATGTTTGGGAGGGAGCTCCGTCTACCTTTCGATCTTGCCTTTGGCCGACCTGGGAATGATCCGATCCCGGTAAGCCAGTATTGTCAAGAACTGGTCGACCAACTGGAGGACGTGCACGCGTTCGCGAGGAGGAAACTGCGGATCGAGACCGACAGAATGAAGACCCGATACGACCAGCAGACGGATGCCGGCGGATTCCACGAGGACGACCTGGTCTGTCTCTTCAACCCATTACGGAAGAAAGGCCTGTCACCCAAACTGCAGAAGTCCTGGGAGGGCCCGTACCGAGTCGTGAAACGGATCAACGATGTCGTCTACAGGATCCAGCGGAGCCCGAGGGCGAAGATGAAGATCGTGCATCGAGATCGCCTGGCAGCCTACGGAGGGACACAGACGGACCAATGATTGATCGGGACGATCAGCCTTTTTAGGAAGGGGGTGGTGTTACGGCTGTGAGTTTGTGTCATCGCTCGCCGCTTGAGTCACAACTGCCCCAGGGGCTGGGCTGTGGCTTGCCTCCTGTATTGCGCGCGCCTTATGCAACAGGGCTACTACAGACAAAGGGATAGTCCAGAAGATTCGTGACTGGACCAGCGGTGGAAACCTCAAGAAGCCGTGGACTCTGGATGGATCTAGAACCATTTATTGAGTCACCGGCCTGCTATATAAGAGTGACCCGTGAAGCAGTAGTTGTTGTGTTTTACGAGCTAGTGCGAGCGATTATCTTGTGCGACAGAAGTGTGGTGACGAAGTGCTGTGCGAGTTACGAAATCCAGTGGCATTGTTTCTTCAGCTTGTGGACAGCGAAATAGCCTGCAGCAAGTGATCGTAAGTAATTGTGGTCGGTGAACATAAGGGAGAGGAACAGGTAGTTTCTGTCAAGGCCACCGTGCTCATTAGGACGGATTAACTTCCGTGGTCTGTTTACAAGTGGAAGGGCCAAGAGCGCATAAGGAAGAGACTTAAGGAAACTGAGTAAGGCTCCTAATTGCTTGTATTTGCTGATTAGTGTAATTTTCTGGCCTGTAATAAATTCTATTTCTTTAAGCAGTAATTGGTATTGTGCTTTGTACCCCCCACCGTAATCCAGTTAACAAAAGTGCCACTAGGGGGTGGCACGTAACAATAGCATGGACGTTACATGCAGTTAAACATTGGATCCAACAGCGCGCGTTAAATCATGTTGGCAACAATGTCATGCATGTATTGGCCAGAAATAATCTGAAATAATACGATATATTGTTGTGCCAATTTTGAATGAAATCCATTAGTTAGTATAGAATATACATGCATTTTAAAAATGGACCTATCAGTAGGCTTAGAATCATGTTGGCAGCGCTGACGTATATTAGTTACTCCAAATTAATCTAAAATGCCAGGTAGTATACGTGTGCATAGTTTAAAGCTGTCGGCTTGCATACTTTCTGATATATTGACACTTGGATAAAATAAATTGAGAGCATTTATTAACAGTTGGCAGCCCTGGTGGATCTTAAAAGTACGCTCAGTCATATCTGTTTAAGTACACATAGCACATACAAAATTTGGTTGAATTCCAATTGATAGTGTAGAAGTTCAATGCATAAAAAATTGGACCTATCAGCAGGCTTATAATCATTTCGGCAACACTGCCATGTATGGCCTCCTGGAAATTAAATTAAAACGTTATTATCTATATATGTGCCAATTTTGAAATAGCTCCCATTCATACCTTTTAAGATATCCAACATGGAGCTCATATGTCAATAGCGATTTTTCAGCAGTTGGTAGCACTGACATCATTTTCAAATACGGCATTGAGATATTCAGGTATAGATCTTTACTCCTACCGAATTTTGTTTCGATTGCTGCAGCCGTTTAGGAGTTGATAGGGGGGGGGACACACACACAGCCAGACAGACAGACAGACAGACAGAAGGATAGACAGACAGAGAGACACACATTTGCCCGGATCGATCTCATAAGTCTAATTTTTCCTCATTTTTGCAAAATGTGAAAAGTAGGCTAAAAAACAGGACATATCCAGGGAATTCTACACGTCAAATGCGATGTTGGACCGAAGATGGATGCATCCATTCTGTGAAATGCGACATGTCGTGACCTGACATGCGGTACCTGGGTTTCACCACAAGATCTGCTCAAGGAAGGTGTTCCATAATCTAGATGGAAATTGCATTTGAACTACGGTATGTGGGAATGTATGTGAAATGTACCATATCGTTTCTTGCCCAAAACGAACCATGTCGATAGTTGCATACAGCACAGACTAGTGTACGAAATATATACTGTACGTCAACAACATGGCCACATGCTGCAATAAAGATTATTATTATTATTAGTTTACTTATAATCGATTATTTTATATTTTCTTATTATAGAGCGATTATAGGAGTGGCTGGTCCAACAACCAAAAGGACGCAGACCATATGTTCCAATCGGTAACATAGGCTACATATTGAGCAGTACAACATCGCTTTGATAACCATGTAAGTCTTCCAATCAGGTTTATCATTATTTTATTATTTTTATATTCAAGCCATCGCTCATACTAAGCACGTTGATAATCTACAAAATTGTACATGATAAGTAACCATCGACTTGGTGACCAACTTGCATCATTACAACAACTACAGTTTATCTTGGTGTGTTGTTATATTTTTAAGAAAACGATTGCGTTCTTCTTATATGGACTCATTGGTTTGAATTTTCAATCCATTACAACATCATAACCTATATAATTTAACACATAAGATCCATAGAACGTCGTTTTTATATTTTATTTTCAATGAAAGTTTTGGGCAGGCGTTCTCAATTTGATGCTTGCGAGCACAAGCTCCCCTGAGATCCATTCAATTCAATTTAAATTCTGTTGCGCGAAACGGAATACAGTAATAGTACTTTTATTAAAAGTTTTGACATTCAGAAAATGTATCATTTTGTGAAATTGTATTTTTAATCTACAGTAAGAATAATTAATAATAACAATAGCCCCTGGTCGTACAGCCCTTGAAGAGCCTAGGCCTACCAAGCAACCGCTGCCCAGACATTTGGTCTGTATATATCGGGGTGACGCGTGGTCAGCGCATCGGGTCCCCTCAGCTGTTAATTTTTATTTTCGTTACCGGGACACTGCCTCACAGTCAGACAGCTACTCAATTGTCCTCACGGGGCTGAGTGAGCCGGGAATCGAACCCGGGCCTCCAGGTGAGAAGCAGGCGTAAAAATAGTTGGACATGGCCTACCTATTTTATGAGTAACACAAAAGATGCTTA
Organism: Meconema thalassinum; assembly: GCA_946902985.2. NCBI lineage: Eukaryota > Metazoa > Arthropoda > Insecta > Orthoptera > Tettigoniidae > Meconema > Meconema thalassinum. The sequence continues at coordinate 2,060,664,938 of OX336388.2, read as the reverse complement.
TTCGACTGGACTCGACGTAAATGTATCTTACCTGCATGATTCATCCAAGCAGTTGCAGCATGCCTGATGAGCGGTGAATCCTTAGCTATTTCAGTAGTTCTGAGGGAGAGAGATAGGAAAAGGAAAATGAGGCATATGCTTGTTGCATTATATATTTTATTATGGGTTTATTATTGTTATTATTGTTGCTATTATTACTGTTAATATATTATTTTTATATTCGATAAAATGGTTCTCGGATACTTAGTATAGCATAAGGGAGGTGCTCACTGTCTCAAAAAGGTTGAGACAGCCTGGTTTTTGATGTGCAATGTCACTCTCACTACGCATTTCCATGCGGGTCCGGTGGCGTAGTTGGTAGCATGCTCAGGTTCTATGCCCAAGATCGTGGGTTCAAACCCAGCCAAAGTCGTCGAATTTTCTAAGAGCGTTAAAAATCCCTCAGTATGCCTTCCTTGGGAGGGCAAGTAAAGTCATCGGGTCCATGTCATACATTTATGGCATGTAAAAGAACCTTCCACTAACTACAATTGTGTGAAGCTAAATTTCCATGTTAGATTTGATGAATGCTCTATTAAGTTCTAACGTTCGTCGCCAGGTGCCTGTTGCGGTGGCATTTAGTAGCCAAGTCCACAGGTAGGCGTCGTTGACAGTAGCATTTGGTAGCATAAGTGGAAACTCCTTGAATTTGATCATCTGCAGTCCTTACCTGAATTACAGATAACACACACTCTTACAGCCATCACAATTAACACCGGTTATCAGACAGATTAAACACAGACCCAAAGTACACGGGGCTACATGACCACGTTGTTGCAGCCCGTAAACTGAGGAACCAACCAACTACGTATTTCCATAGTGAATAGTGCGGGAACTTTTGCAATAATTTTTGACTTATATTTTAAACACCAGTGTACAATTACCTCTTCCACCTCGTGGTGTAGTAACTAACGTTCTTGGCTATCGTCGCGGAGGTCCGAGTACGATTCCCGACTCTGGCAAGAAATATTTATTCTGGTGTGAGAGCCTCGGGAGGAAAAATTTAGAAGAGGGGGGGTTCGATTCCCCACCTCAGCCATCGTGAAAGTGGGTTTCTGTTGCTTCCCCACTTCTACTCCAGGCAAATGCTGAGATGGTTCCTAACTTAAGGCCACGACTGCCTTCTCCCCAATCCTATCCTCAATTTACAAATACGCACGCTAGTACTGCCATCACAAAAATACACGTTATCACACAATTTCCACACACACACCCAAAACAACACGGGGCTATAACCACGATATCGCAGCCCCTACAATAAACAACGACCACAACAACAACAACAACAACAAAAACAAAACTTCGAATTATCCACGATCTATTCCGTTGAGTGGATACGAAAGCATCGGCACAAAATCTCCAATTAGCGACGAATACGAAAGGAAGAACCCTTGACATAAATGAGTCAATCGAGATGCACTTAGCTAAAATAACCAACCCTAATAATTTAAACGAACACACGTTCATGGAGAATGCTCCCCTCTTTACACTACTAGAAAACAGCCCCTGTCGGAAACGAAAAACAACATAACATTTTGCTGTCAAGCTAGATAAAGGAGCAAGAAGGGAAACATATTATTGGATCAGGAAGTACGTTGTACCATATCTTCAATAAACCAAGGCTGGCCTTAACGGCTGTATTAAAGGTTCCGGGACATTCTCATTAGACCGGGCAGCGCTTATATGGCTGATTAGCTTACGCGTGGCCTTTAATAGTTGACGATGCCCAGTAAACAGTAACATACACCATATTAGGAAGCTCTAGACTTGGCAGCACACACATGTTATAATATTTGATGAACACAGACAGTTAGAAATGCGGGGAGGGAGCCGAGAACGAAAAGAGACAATGAACATGCAGGAAATTCCTCCCAATTCAGTGCAGGCAGTGAAGAGAGTATCTGCTCGGAACCAGACCGCAAACCTCCTAAGCAGCAGCTAAATTGGCAATCCACTCTAACCTGAACATTTAACTAATGACTAACTTCTATACTAGAAGAAAAAATGGGAAACAAACGAAGAATAAGGTAAATAAACGACAGGAGAACAAGAAATGCCATCAACCCTCGAAGAATGAGGATTGAGAGACTTAGAAGGAATGAGAGCGATGAAGCTCAGGAAAACTTCGGGGTCGCCAACTCCCGAACTCACCAGCCGTGAGCCCTTGAGGGTGTAACACTATCCAGGGTGCACCTGAAGTGGTGGGGCTACACACACCCTGCCTCCATGAGGGGCTCGTACAGAAGGCAGGAGATATAATGAAAAGGAAAAGAAGGCTGACCCCTCGAAGAATGAAGGAATCAGGAAAGATAAGACAAGGGCCAATTAAGGCAGGAAATTGAAAGACTACCTAGGCCTCGGATACCCTAATACCGTCGGGGTCGGTAGAGAACAAGTGTTGACCAAGGGAGGCCGACAGGAAAGATAAAGAAAGGAGCCCGGCACAAGTAAGTGGAGGCAATGCTGGACTCAGCTGGGCTCCCGTGGTCGCCAACCCACGTCCCACAGGTTGTGAGCCCCTGGGGGAAACACATATTGACTAGTTTTGTTAGTTCATCTACTATTACAACAAAGAAAGTGTAAATATTGTAAATACTATCACTCATAATTGTGCACATAGTTTTAATAGCATAAGTGTAATGGATCTGACGATGATTGCTTGACGATGGAAACTGGTCATTCAATTGCGGTTATTAATATCATGTAAATTTATGTCTGGATTAGGGAATAACCAATACAATTGGGTACAATCGTGTTGACCTACGGAAAGAGACATTTAATTTCGACGAATACGAATTATGGAAGTTCGATTTATCCATGTTCCACTGTATAGGCCTACGTTATTCAATACGTCGTGATTCACGTTACTTTGTAAAATGTAACGATGTTGGCTTTAATGCGTTACTCTACAGCGCTGGTTTAACTGCTACACACAGGGCTGGCGTCCATACAATCTGCCCTAGGTCTCCCAAGGGACGGCCACAATTTGCACCTCTTTTACTGGACCTCTCACTGTGATGTCGTCCGCTTTTATTGGGGCCATTCGCTATCTGCTCCATCACGGGCTAGCGCTGTGGCCGTTACAGAACACTTAATGATGATTAATGCTCTCCTTGTCGGCATATATTGGGCCCTATATTTCCATAAACTCATATTAACGTCGCAATATAACGCCTATATACACACTACTTTACGACGGTCGTAAATAACGAACCTTGAGGGTTTCCGCCAAGAGTGGGAGGAAGCATGGGGGGAGGAATGCAGACCAAGGGGACGACAGGGTGGGGGAATTAACCAAAAGGGATAGGAATTACTCTGTTATTTGCCAATAAAAGTAGATGCTCTCAATTTGAGAATTATGGAGCAGCGGGGGAGGTTGATCGTTAGTGGGAGGTAGAGAATGGTCAGAAGAGACCACGGGTGTGGCACCACGAGATGGGTCCAGTGCTAATATTCTCTCCATCAGGCGTTCTCAACTATTTCATGACGGTGAGCTATGTCATGTACCCTAGATTCATTATCGTACATCGAATATAATAATAATAATAATAATAATAATAATAATAATAATAATAATAATAATAACGCTGTAACGCCCGAGGTTCTCTATGCAGCTGAAACCCTAACCATAAAAGGGGCTAAACTGATACAGAAACTAGACCTCAAGGAATGAATTATCTTGAGGAAGATCTGAGGCCCAAGGGTCATAAATGGAGAAAGGTATCCCAGGCCCAACGATGATCTATACCTAAAGCAAGAACCTCTAATGGACACAATCATCAAGAGACGTCTCCAATTCTACGGACACCATGAGAGAATGAATGAGTCAAGATTGGCCAGTGTAATCCACAGAGCCAGCCCCTGAAAGAAAATAACATCACTGTGGTACCAGTTAAGCAAGATCTGCAAACCTTTAACATCTCTGAATCCGTTATACAAGATAGACAAGCTTTCCGGAAAATGTTAAAAGAAGACCCACAGATTAAACTTAACCCTCCAGCCGGCGCTCTGGGATATAAAGTACACCACTGTTAATGTTTTTCAACTTGGCAACAATGTAGCCTCTCTAAGGCGGGTTGCTGGTCTGCTATTCTTGCAGTGTGACCTTAGTTGTTGAATGTGATAGTTGTAGACTCTGTGAGTGCACCTGAACGGCTCTATTGTTGCTTCAATTCGGAACGTGTCACAAGCGGGCTACAATGTACCCCGCGCGCCCGATTGAGTAAGTATTTCGACTACATTGGTTTATTGATATGATCGAGCACGGTAGTGTTTAAAACACTGAAATTACTACTATTTCTTCAACTACAATATATTTCCGTTTATTTAGGATATTGGCACCTGAGGAAATAGCCAAATTACTCCACGAACAGCCAGAAAAAGACGACTTGGACAGCGCAAAACGATTTCAAGCGTGCAAATATATTGTATTGTTGCATTTTCATTTAGCTACAGTGTATAATACGGTAAAATTGTAATTATTACTGATGTTAACAAATAACATCTGGTAAAAATGAGATATTTCCCATTATTATGTGATTAGATTTGATGTTAAGGTGTGGGGTATAAAGTACACCACGCGCCTGGTCATGTATAATTTTTAGGCACGCCTGCTGGAGGGTTAAGAAAGCTAGAGACCAAAGAGGTCAGAAGCAGCTAAACAACTACAAAGTCAGAAAATGAAGGAGATATGGGCTAGGAAGAAGACTCTTAAGAACGTGAAACCAATCCCAACTCATCAAGCTGAAAACCATTTTGGTTAACCTACGTAGTCCAAATTTGGCTCATTCGAAGAAAGAAAGAAAGAAAGAAAGAAAGAAAGAAAGAAAGAAAGAATAATAATGCAGCGAACATGCTATTCTCTTTCATTTGCTTATGTCTCTCTCTCCCCTGAAGTGCTGAAATAGCTCAGGATTCACCGCTCACCAGGCATGCTACAACTGCTTGCATGACTCATGCAGATAAGAAACATTTACGTGTGGACAGTCGAGTCGAATCAGCATCCTTCGTGTTACTCATAAAAGAGGGATGTCCAATTAATTTACTGTAGTTTAAAATACCTTTTCACAGAATGAAACATGAAGTTCCGTGACGAACTAAAGAGCCTACTATTCTTAAAATTTAAGATTCATGACAATGATCAATCTATATGGATCTATCTAGAATAATGACGAAATTAAGTTGGTAATATAGAAATTTCAAATTAGTTCGAAATACTGTATACCTGGCATAATGTAGCCAATTGTAGAATAATAGAGCACTACAGTTGGCAGGCCTGGTGACTGAATATATTCTTAGTTCCATCTATTAAGGTACAGAAAACAAAATTTGGTTTGAAGTCCAGTGGATAGCATGGACGTTACATGCATTTAAACATTGAACATTACAGCGCGCGTATAATCACGTTGGCAACAATGTCATGCATGTATTGGTCAGAAATAATCTGAAATAATACGATCTATTGTTGTGCCAATTTTGAATGAAATCCATTAGTTAGTAAATAAGTTACATGCATTTTAAAATTGGATCTCTCAGCAGGCTTAGAATCATGTTGTCAGCACTGACGTATATTAGTTACTCCAAATTAATCTAGAATGCCTGGTACCAGTGGCGTATACTGGTCTGAAGATTTGGGCTACCACTGAGCTTAATATTACACAAATGATGCTTTTGAACTGCCGTGCGAAAAAAAAACTTCCTTTCACGGGTAAATAACAAAGACGGCCAGCAATACAATTTCGACAGTTTAGAACTGCCAGATAACCTATTCCACCTAGCATGTAGATGATGTGAAATGACGTGTGTACATTGACACACATTTGCAGTTCAGGTCATATGTATAATATGAACTTTCTCACTGTATGGACGACGGCTGAAAGGAACTTCTTACAAACTCTCTATTATACAGTCATTGGCATTTAAAGCCCCCGCATGTGTTAGTTCCATAATTGTCTTACACAATCACAACTGGCACAGTTAAAACAAAACACTAAATAAAGATTCTTCACCATACACACATTTAAATAAATCACACATCGAAAATACTACAACTTCTAAAACATATTCACATATATGCACGCGATAATGTATATTTATTGTAGGCTATTTGTTCCTTTAAACGCTTTTAACTTCAAAGAAACCGCTGGTTCTCAATTAAATTAGCCTCTGGCTGCGCGAGCCAGCGGCGTGTGGGCCAGGTAAGCGCTCTTTAGCCTGGGGTTTAACTTGAATCGGGGTTAAAAATTGGCGGTTTCTTGCGTGGTTTCAAGTTGTTAAGCGAATAATTTTTATTTGATGTTGTGTATGCAATCATTTAAATATTTGGTCGTTTGATGTTATTTTGCGTGGTATAAATATGTTTGTACCTATTTCGCTCCGTGTTACTCAGACCATCGCCGCTCCAAGCTGTGTTTATTCTTGTTAGTCGCTGTCCAGTATGGTAAGAAACCGCTGGCCGTAGCGGCAACTCACTTGCTATAAGCGATGGGCCTGCACGGAACAAGGGCGGGTGCGGAGAGATGGGGATAGCGGCGTAAGGCTGCCGCTTTCTCGGTCGGTTTCAGCTGCGTTGCCGCGTTGACTACCCACTAACCATTATTTCTTTCGATAAAGAAGAATGTGCATGAAAGTCACGATTGTTTGAAAGCTTTGTTGAACCAGTAATAAAGTGTTATTTATTTTTAATGTAATTTTCTTGGGCTACCGCCGGTAGCCCCGGTAGCCATAAGAATACGCCCCTGCCAGGTACTATACGTGTGCAAAATTTAGAGCTATTGGCTTGTATACTTTCTGATATATTGATATTAGGGTAACAAAAATAGAGACAGCATTTATTAACAGTTGGCAGCCCTGGTTGTTCTTAAGGATACGCTTAGTAATATCTGTTATGGTACACTTAGCATATACGAAATTTGGTTGGAATCCAAATGATAATATAGAACTTACATGTATTTAATGTTGGACTTCTCAGCAGGCTTAGAATTATGTTGGTAGCACTGACGTATGTAAGTTACTCCAAATTAATACAGAATGTCAGGTACTATACGTGTGCATAGTTTAATGCTGTCGGCTTGTATACTTTCTGCTATATTGGTATTTGGATAAAAGAAATTGATTGCATGTATTAACAGTTGGCAATCTTGGTGGATCTTAAGAATACGCTCAGTCATATCTGTTTATGTATTGAACCCTTATTGATCTTCGATAAATAAGTATTCATATTTATTATTATTATTACTACGGCCCAGGCAGTACTTGAGGAAGTCGACATGGATATAAAGGAGGCTAGCATTTCGTAATATTGCAACAGAAGCCGAGCTGGTAGCTATTCTTGGGGGACGGCTTGAATTAGTCGGGTTCAAGGCCAAATTGAGCAACTACTGTAACAAAATTGGAAGCATAAAGGAAGGATCACGAGGCACTTGCAACGAACATACGATTGAATCAGCCAATCACAAGAGACCAAGCCATGACCACGCGGTGGACAGCGTCAGTAGTAAAAAGCCCGCGGAAATGGATATCTAGAGAACCGCCGAACGGATTAATTTCCGCACGAGTAATTTGAGACGTTTGATTTATTTGAAGAAGAATGACACTAGTCCCATCTTCGTGAGACAAAAACTCTGGAAGTTTTTATCCGACTCCACCCCACTCCTCCGCCCTGTCAGTTTTCTAATAAATAGTTTGGCCGGACGCCACTCTAAGTCATTCTTTGTGGAGCCTTGAGAGGCTTACTTCACGCCAGTTTGTATCGTGATTTTGACGCCCGAATTATTAGAAGTCAATCGTTTCGGAGCCGTGAGTGGCTTACTTCACGCCAGTTTCTATCGTGATTTTAACGCTCTGAATTTGGTTAAGTCATTTTATTTGGGAGCTCTGAGGAGCTAAAGTTACAGCGATTGCATTATCGAATTTTAAAGCTCGAATACATTTTTTAAAATTCTGGAATCAACTTTATTTTGTGAGCTAAATATTTCACGCCAGTGCGTGATAACTTGTAACATTCATTTAAAGACGACGAGTTCAGCTCTAAGGGGGAAGTATTGTAACACCCTAATTAGCGCTCACCGGAGAAAAGGTCCATAGTACAGGACGGAAATACCGAGCAAGATAGCGACTGCTAGCGCAGCCAAGATCTTAAACATGTTAACGAGCCAGTGACGTGGTCTTGAGGTGTATATTTATGTACATATTGCAGTGTATTTTATATGAGTTTTATTGTGCGTGTGTGTGAGATATTTAGGGCCAGTCTTCGCTATTAATCGCATTAGGACAATTGTGGGTGAACTGAGTAACCTACAAGCGATTATAGATAGGTAAAATAATTAACATTGAACTTTTCTGCCAAGGAGTCGATACCAAGATGATCAGCATGTGGTTTGGAATTGGGATGAACTTCAACAGATCAACGCAGACGACTACTATGGAGTGCTAATTTGTCCATAGGGGCAATGGGTTGAGGAGGATGTCCTTAGTTCTACAAGCAGAACGGTGATGTACTAAAATTGGATTATTTCAATTATGTAGTTAGATGTGGCCGGGGAACTTTGTAAATAGTCATGTTTCTTTTCTTGTTGTTTAGAGTTTTTCTTGCACCGACGCTCAATGTTTTAAATGTCCGTTGGCGCGTGGCCAAAGTGTTTGTTAGATATTTGTTTTTCCTTGAGTCATATGTAATGCGCGCGGCGTGCGTGCGTGATTTTTATCCTTGCAAATGCGGAACCCGTTACATTCGATAAATGGTGCTTTATTAACGTTAATATTTGAAATAGGAATGGGAGGAAATTACTGTAAGATATTTGCTGAACAGGTTATTATTCATATTAGGGTTGCCAAGCGCACCAACTTAAAAGTAATTCGTAGAACACTTTCGTTCTAGTTTTGATAGATTTTCTTTGAGTCCTTTTCAGGTTGACTAGTCACGGCATAGAACGGTGGTGCCAGCATGTGGATATTATTTGTGTCTTTTTATTTCAGGGTCTGTCAAAACCCATACGTGTGATTGTGTGTGTTGCTGTGTCAAGTGTGTGTTGATTTTACGTGAGGAGGGGGTAGATGTCCTACCGCTCTCATATTTTTGCTGCTGTTGTATTTTAGATGGAAAGACAGGGTGCTCTAGGGAGACTGCTGTTCTTGTCCATATTTTTCTGACACACACACGTATTATTGTGCTTTGGGGCACACTTCTTCGAGATTCGACCCCATGTCCTGGGAGGTCGAGGTATTTGACACGTGGGTTGACAGACATGCAGAGTTCCACAAACCGCCCGTTTTGCCTGTGACTTATTTTGATAGGCAGTCCTGATCGTCCGACTGACCCCTGTAAGCTTTCATGTAGCAAACCTGTTCATTGTGATGGTGATTTTTAAGCCATAATTAATTGGGGAGTTCGCCATGTGTGTAACGGCTTGTTGTACGTTGTATGGGTAAAAATATTGTATTTAATGTAAATGTTGGCTGTGTGCCTATTGCTTTGTTTATGACTCGATTCATGTAATTTTTGTGTGTCACACCCGTGCGGTGTAGTGGTAGAGTATTTGTAAATTTTGACAGCGGTCATTTTGTGTATTTTTTATTTGGTCACGTGTTAATGTACTTGTGTTGATTTGTGTGAGAAGTCCTAAGTTTTTAGGCAGTAAATGTTGCTACGGCAATTTGATTCCAATTTCACACGGAAATGTTGTGTTTGTTTATATTAGATTTAGGAAGTGTCGGTTTTAGTTTTAATTATTGTAGTTGTGTTCCCCCGTGTCGGTCTAGCTCAAGAAATGTGGATTCGTTGTCTGAAGGATCATTCTGGATGATGACGAATCACGCATTCATAGTACACATCGTGATGCATGTAGAACGGCATACGCACACATATATGGTCACTTTTGTATTTTATCTTATGGACACTTGGTCCAGGTAATTAATCTCTCCAGAGATGTTCGCCTAGTTTTTGGCATTTTTATTTAAGTGGGAGTCAGATGGGAGTTTTGTTGTTTATTTGTTAAGTGTAAATATGGTGATTCGTTATTAAATTCATTTGTTTTTTTTACCCTGGTTTCACTCTTTCCTGTATGTTATTTTGTTATATGTTACCCTGCAAGTTAATGAAGCGCCTTGACAACAACTTACGATATGAACCGTTACACCCCCCGAAACTGAGTCTCATATGCTTCTTTGCAAGGGTTCATAAAACAAAAATGGTGCCCAAGTGGGGTTGTTGTTGTTGTTGCTTCGCTGATCTCATATTTATTTCGTTGAGAAATGATGCCAGGTCAAGCGGACATGCAAATTCAGTAAATTGAGGCGATGTTGTACCGCCATGTGCATTAGTAAAATCACTGAGTTCTTAAAGTTAGAGATATTGAACAAGGTTAGAATTTGATATTGTATTTGTTATAAACTTGTTCTGGCGCCCGGCATTAAAATTAGAAATTTGCATTATTATTGAACTCAGTCAAAGCAGGAAGATGTTGCCTTATATTTGACATTTAATTGACTTCGGTTAATTGGTGTTTCGTATATTCTGTTGGTTAGGAATTTAAAAGCAGATCACCAGGGGTTATCTTGTTGTTTGGGAATAAGTGTCATTGTATTCAGTAAATTTTGTTACTGAAATTTTCATTAAATTAGAGCCAGTTATATTTAAATGTGTGACATGTATGTGCGTATAGGGCTGAAACCTTGGCCCATAACCCTGTTTTCTCTGAATATATTTTTGTGTGTGATATGGCGAGTGTTGATGAGATTAAGGCATTGTTGGAACAGATGTCGATCCAAATGTCCGTGAAGACGGAAAAACAATTAATTAGGAGCTCAGCGTGAGTATAGTGAAAAACAATTAGAACAGATGTCCGCGAAAACAGAGGAACAATTACACGACATGAGCGATAATATTTCGGTCCAGTTACAAGCGCAGAAGATAGACTGTGAAAAACAATTACATGACATGAGCGGTAATATTTCGGTCCAGTTAGAAGTCCAGAAATTAGACACGGACAAACAATTAAATGAACTCAATCACAAATTGTCGGAACAGGCGGTAACACAAACGGCACAAACCGAACAATTAGGAAAAATCACTAATGACATTAATCAGAGCGTTAAAAAAAGTAGAGAAACTGGCAGGCGAGGTCGCGGAGAACAACGTCAAACAGTTAGGCGAAATTAAGAAATTGGAGGCGAAATTCGATAACAAATTAGTACAATTTGACGAGATGGTGGCAGATAAACTCAAGCAGATAGAGGCAGCATGTGTCAGTAACACCGCGGGAATGAAGAAAACCCAAGAGAAACTACAGCAGCAAATTAATTCGGTAGACAGCAACGTGCTGGAATTAATAAAGGAAATTGATAAAGTCGAGGTTAAGGCTGAAACCGAACGGATACACTTGCGGGAGAATTTAGAGGAGCAATTAGGCAAGACACAAGAAATCATAAGAAAAGAGATGGAAGGCCAGCTAATAATAACACAACAGCAAATACAAGAAGTGGGAGAGCAGCTCGTCAAGACTCGGGATAATCTGGGAGAACAGCTAGTAAAATCACAAGAAATCATAAGAGAGGAGGTTGGAGAACAGATACGTGAAGAGCTAGAGAAAAATCAGGAAAGGAACGAGAAGAAAATTAATAGCTTGAAAAGTATGATCCGGCGAGATTGGAACCCGCAGGCTCACGCAAATAAAGAAGACCGCTTGACAATTTTAAAACGCTTGGGGGAATACAGTTCAAGAATGCAGGAATTGGAGGAAAATATGAAGTCTAAAATTACAGGAACACTCAGAGTTAATCATCAAAAACGAGATTAGATCTTTAGAGAATGCGACAGTAATTTCGACTGAAAATATACCGGAGAAGCAAACAAGTATTGGAAGTCCTGCAGGTGTGAAGTTGGCTGAGGATACGAGCCGGGGTCAAAGTCCCAGACTAACGAGTAATGCATTCCAGCAATACAGGGGGGAGACTTCAACACCGCAACCGAACTTGGCACCAGCCCAAGTCATCCAAGTCATTCGGGGTAATGATTTTAAGCCCGATAAGTTTAAGGAACATTCAGGAACTACTCCCAAAGCATTTCTACGACAATTAACTGATTACTTTAATGACCAGCACATCGGCCCTGAGAAACAATTAAGACTAGTGGAGAAATTTTTGGAAGGACCTAGCCTAACCTGGTTTTTAAGCTTCAAGTACACGCTCACAGACATGGCTCAATTCCGCGAGGCATTTTTGAAGAAGTTTTGGAGTCCTTCGTTACAGCAGGGGTTGAGAATGGACCTGTACACGCGCAAATATCATAGTACGCATCCAACCCGTTTTTCAGAATTCTTCAGTCAGCAATTGGTAAAATTCAGAGATTTTGACGACCCGCCTAGCGAGCCAAATATGGTTCTAACCATCGGGAAACAACTCCCAATGCACATCCAACAACTATTAGTCGCAGGGAACATTCAAACCGCAGTCCAAGCCGAAGAATTACTCAGACACTTAAACGAAACAAGTATGGTGAGCCCACAGACAGGAAGAAGGAATCTGGAATGTGTCAACACGGCAGAGGTAGTTCAGGGACTCCAAAGTAACCACAGCCAGGGGAACCAAACTAAGACACAGTCCACAGGGACACAGTTCACGCCAAGAAGACAAGATTTTGACGGCCGAAACCAATTCCACAATAACAATCAGAATTATCAGAATAACCGCGGGAGATATAATCAGAACAATCAAAATCATAACAATCAGTGGACGTGCCAGCGGGAGTACACAAATTGGAGGGGAAACCAGAGACAAGGTAGACCTTACCAAAGAAATGGAGATGGTAGATGGAATAACGGCAGGGACTATCGCCAAGAAAATAGGGGAGATTATCGAAACAACTGGGACGAGCGATATATTGAATCACGTAAATACTTGGATCAATTAAGTACTGAAGAAGCGGAGAAAGAGAAGTGGGGGCGTGCCATGGCAAACCGACAGAGCCCAGACCATCACCATGAAGAAGAGAAGAGACCAGCCGACAAACCAAACCAGAAAAATAATAGAGGAAATTCGCGGGACGAAGTTTCGGGCAAGGGCCTGGAAATATGGTAGCAGGAGAAGAAGAAGACGGGAGGAGAAGAAGATGGGAGAAGAAGAAGATGGGAGAAGAAGAAGAAGAGAACCATTTGATGACTAGGAAAAATGATGTGTGCAGAATCAGTATTGCAAAAATTTTATTTTGAAAGCCAACACCAAAATCGACGGGGAGCGCCAGAGTACGCACTTTGTTTGTAAACAACGAGCAGCTGAGACGACAGGAGTAGCAACTACTTGAGGAGAAGGGGGAGGCCTAGTCAGGAAGTATGAATGACATTCCAGCGAGAAGGAGAGCACACTAATTGAGTCAGAGGGACATACACTCGAGCAGCTGAGTGAGATTTAAAGAGATGTGTTGTTACTACAGTGGATTTTGTTTTTGAAATCCAAACCAATAAATTGTTTCGAATTTCAAAACCTTGCTGAGGATAAATGAACCCTTATTGATCTTCGATAAATAAGTATTCATATTTATTATTATTATTACTACGGCCCAGGCAGTACTTGAGGAAGTCGACATGGATATAAAGGAGGCTAGCATTTCGTAATATTCCAACAGAAGCCGAGCTGGTAGCTATTCTTGGGGGACGGCTTGAATTAGTCGGGTTCAAGGCCAAATTGAGCAACTACTGTAACAAAATTGGAAGCATAAAGGAAGGATCACGAGGCACTTGCAACGAACATACGATTGAATCAGCCAATCACAAGAGACCAAGCCATGACCACGCGGTGGACAGCGTCAGTAGTAAAAAGCCCGCGGAAATGGATATCTAGAGAACCGCCGAACGGATTAATTTCCGCACGAGTAATTTGAGACGTTTGATTTATTTGAAGAAGAATGACACTAGTCCCATCTTCGTGAGACAAAAATTCTGGAAGTTTTTATCCGACTCCTCCCTACTCCTCCGCCCTGTCAGTTTTCTAATAAATAGTTTGGCCTGACGCCACTCTAAGTTATTCTTTGTGGAGCCTTGAGAGGCTTACTTCACGCCAGTTTGTATCGTGATTTTGACGCTCGAATTATTAGAAGTCAATCGTTTCGGAGCCGTGAGAGGCTTACTTCACGCCAGTTTGTATCGTGATTTTAACGCTCTGAATTTGGTTAAGTCATTTTATTTGGGAGCTCTGAGGAGCTAAAGTTACAGCGATTGCATTATCGAATTTTAAAGCTCGAATACATTTTTTAAAATTCTGGAATCAACTTTATTTTGTGAGCTAAATATTTCACGCCAGTGCGTGATAACTTGTAACATTCGTTTAAAGACGACGAGTTCAGCTCTAAGGGGGAAGTATTGTAACACCCTAATTAGCGCTCACCGGAGCAAAGGTCCATAGTACAGGACGGAAATACCGAGCAAGATAGCGACTGCTAGCGCAGCCAAGATCTTAAACATGTTAACGAGCCAGTGACGTGGTCTTGAGGTGTATATTTATGTACATATTGCAGTGTATTTTATATGTATTTTATTGTGCGTGTGTGCGAGATATTTAGGGCCAGTCTTCGCTATTAATCGCATTAGGACAATTGTGGGTGAACTGAGTAACCTACAAGCGATTATAGATAGGTAAAATAATTAACATTGAACTTTTCTGCCAAGGAGTCGATACCAAGATGATCAGCACGTGGTTTGGAGTTGGGATGAACTTCAACAGATCAACGCAGACGACTACTATGGAGTGCTAATTTGTCCATAGGGGCAATGGGTTGAGGAGGATGTCCTTAGTTCTACAAGCAGAACGGTGATGTACTTCTTCTTCTTCTTCTTCTTCTTCTTCCTAGCGTTTTCCCGCTGCTGCAGGGTCCGCTGTTTTGGTCTTGGCTCGCCATTTTGCACGATCTTGGGCATCATGAGGTCTTAGATTGAGAGCCTTCATATCCGCATTTGCTGTATCATGCCAGCGCTGTTTTGGGCGCCCACGTGGACGGTGCCCATTAACTTCAAAGGAGAGAGCGGAATTGGCAACAGTTCCAGGTGCAGCACGCAAGACGTGGCCATACAATCGAAGCCGTTTTTCCCGTGCCTTCTCAGTGATGGGTGCAACTCCTATTTGCTGGCGAACAGAGTCATTTTTTATATGATCTAGGAGTGTGATGCCCATCGACCAACGGAGCATACGCATTTCCATGCTATGTAATTGGCGCTCCGTAGCTTTGTCAGCTGGTCGACATTCAGCACTGTACAAAGCAACAGGACGTACTATCATGCGGTATATTTTGGACTTAAGGTATAGTGGCATCCTTCTGTCGCAGAGTACGCCTGTAACTTCCCTCCATCTCATCCATGCAGCCTTTATCCTACTTCGCACTTCATCACCTATCTCACCATCAGCTTGTAGGCGAGATCCTAGATACCTGAAGCTTAAGGTCTTCGTCAATGTCTCTCCATCAATTTGGATGGATCCGTTGGTTGGGACAGTTTCAAGGTATTCGGTCTTCTTTTTGTTCAGTCGAAGACCGTATTGTGAGAGACGGCTGTTCCAATTTTCAACTTGACGCTGCAATCCTATCCTGGTGGTATCAGCAAGTGCGACATCATCAGCATATAAGAGTGTCCAAGGGACATTCCTTTGCAGATCCCGTGTGACTGTGTCCATGACTAGGACAAAGAGCAATGGGGACAGTGCAGATCCTTGGTGTACACCGACTTTCACTGGGAAGCTCTCCGAGGTGCCAACAGCACAACGTACACAACATGTGGTGTTTGTGTATAGCATCTTGATCCAGCTGATAAGCATTTCTGGTACGCCATGGTTACGAAGTGCATACCAGATCACACGATGTGGAACACGGTCGAAAGCCTTTTCAAGATCAAGAAAGGCGATATGCAGTGGCTGTTGTTTCTCGCGATGCTTTTCGATGAGCATTCTGGCAGCGAAGATTGCATCAGTTGTTCCCGCACCCTTGACGAAGCCGCACTGGTTGGTACTAATACTGACGATGTCCCGCAGTTGTCGATCAAGGATTCTCTCAAAAATCTTCATTGTGTGCGACAGGAGGCGAATTGGACGATAATTTGAACATTCTGCTGGATCACCTTTTTGTTTAAAGATAGGTACAGTGATGCTTGTAGCCCAATCACTGGGAACAGTTCCAGAGTCAACTATGGCATTGAAAAAGTTGGTCAGCCAGTTGATCGCGGGTTCTTTTAATTCCTGCAACTTCCAGAAGTCTGCCGGCAGGTCATCTGGTCCTGGTGCTTTTTGATTCTTCATACTCCTAATGGCACTGGTGACTTCCTCAGATGTGATGTGTGAGATAGGACCTGCTGTTGGAGTACCTTCTGGAATAGAGGGATGTGGGAACTCAATGTTGGAAATCTCTTCAAAGTGTTGTTGCCAACGTTTGAGGATATCCTGTTTGTCTTGTAAACGTTGACCATCTTTGCCTTTTATGCACACATAGTGCTCAATATCCTGTACTGACTTTGTTCTAGCTTTGGTCAGCCTGAAGATAGTTTTCTCTCCTTCCTTTGAGTCCAGTGTTGTATACAGGTCATCATAGTGACTGCACCTAGCTTCAGCAACAGCTTTCTTAGCCTCACGTTTGGCTATGGCATACCTTTCCCTGTTCTCTAGAGTCTTTTGTGAGACCCAGTTTCTGTATGCCTTCCTTTTTTCATGCACCTTTTCTTGCACTTGGGGTGTCCATAGCCACGTTTGTTTATCAATTTGGTGGGAGCTAGGTTTTGTTGTACCCAAAGTTGCTGTGGCGGTTTCAGTGACAGATTTACAGAATGTAGTCCAGGTGTTGTCTATCGCATTCAGGTCGATGGGAGGAAAATTTATACTGCCTGCTAAAGTCTCCTTTTGGTCTTTAAGCTTCCACCACTTGATCTTCTCAAGGACATTTATCCCTCTGCCTCTACGATGTTTAGAGATCCTTAAGTCTGCCGTTAGCAACTTATGTTGAGGGGCTACACAGTCATATGGTATGACCTTCACATCTGATACTAGTCGGAGATCACGGTGTCGCACAAGGATGAAGTCAATTTGGCTGCTGTAGTCACCACTGGTGTAGGTGATGAGGTGGTTTATGCGCTTTTTGAAAAACGTATTACCAATAACCAAGTCATTCGCCTCGGCGAAATCCAAAATTTGTGTTCCATCATCATTCCGGGTACCATAGCCATTACCACCGTGGCAGCTATAACCGTCCTTGGTATGACCAACATGACCATTAAGAACGGTGATGTACTAAAATTGGATTATTTCAATTATGTAGTTAGATGTGGCCGGGGAACTTTGTAAATAGTCATGTTTCTTTTCTTGTTGTTTAGAGTTTTTCTTGCACCGACGCTCAATGTTTTAAATGTCCGTTGGCGCGTGGCCAAAGTGTTTGTTAGATATTTGTTTTTCCTTGAGTCATATGTAATGCGCGCGGCGTGCGTGCGTGATTTTTATCCTTGCAAATGCGGAACCCGTTACATTCGATAAATGGTGCTTTATTAACGTTAATATTTGAAATAGGAATGGGAGGAAATTACTGTAAGATATTTGCTGAACAGGTTATTATTCATATTAGGGTTGCCAAGCGCACCAACTTAAAAGTAATTCGTAGAACACTTTCGTTCTAGTTTTGATAGATTTTCTTTGAGTCCTTTTCAGGTTGACTAGTCACGGCATAGAACGGTGGCGCCAGCATGTGGATATTATTTGTGTCTTTTTATTTCAGGGTCTGTCAAAACCCATAGGTGTGATTGTGTGTGTTGCTGTGTCAAGTGTGTGTTGATTTTACGTGAGGAGGGGGTAGATGTCCTACCGCTCTCATATTTTTGCTGCTGTTGTATTTTATATGGAAAGACAGGGTGCTCTAGGGAGACTGCTGTTCTTGTCCATATTTTTCTGACACACACACGTATTATTGTGCTTTGGGGCACACTTCTTCGAGATTCGACCCCATGTCCTGGGAGGTCGAGGTATTTGACACGTGGGTTGACAGACATGCAGAGTTCCACAAACCGCCCGTTTTGCTTGTGACTTATTTTGATAGGCAGTCCTGATCGTCCGACTGACCCCTGTAAGCTTTCATGTAGCAAACCTGTTCATTGTGATGGTGATATTTAAGCCATAATTAATTGGGGAGTTCGCCATGTGTGTAACGGCTTGTTGTACGTTGTATGGGTAAAAATATTGTATTTAATGTAAATGTTGGCTGTGTGCCTATTGCTTTGTTTATGACTCGATTCATGTAATTTTTGTGTGTCACACCCGTGCGGTGTAGTGGTAGAGTATTTGTAAATTTTGACGGCGGTCATTTTGTGTATTTTTTATTTGGTCACGTGTTAATGTACTTGTGTTGATTTGTGTGAGAAGTCCTAAGTTTTTAGGCAGTAAATGTTGCTACGGCAATTTGATTCCAATTTCACACGGAAATTTTGTGTTTGTTTATATTAGATTTAGGAAGTGTCGGTTTTAGTTTTAATTATTGTAGTTGTGTTCCCCCGTGTCGGTCTAGCTCAAGAAATGTGGATTCGTTGTCTGAAGGATCATTCTGGATGATGACGAATCACGCATTCATAGTACACATCGTGATGCATGTAGAACGGCATACGCACACATATATGGTCACTTTTGTATTTTATCTTAGGGACACTTGGTCCAGGTAATTAATCTCTCCAGAGATGTTCGCCTAGTTTTTGGCATTTTTATTTAAGTGGGAGTCAGATGGGAGTTTTTGTTGTTTATTTGTTAAGTGTAAATATGGTGATTTGTTATTAAATTCATTTTTTTTTACCCTGGCTTCACTCTTTCCTGCATGTTATTTTGTTATATGTTACCCTGCAAGTTAATGAAGCGCCTTGACAACAACTTACGATATGAACCGTTACACCCCCCGAAACTGAGTCTCATATGCTTCTTTGCAAGTGTTCAGTATACATAGCACATACACAATTTGGTTGAATTCCAATTGATAGTGTAGAAGTTATATACATTTAAAAATTGGACCTATTAGCAGGCTTATAATCATTTTGGCAACACTGCCATGTATGGCATCCAGGAAGTTAAACTGAAATATTATTATCTATACGTGTGCCAATTTTGAAATAGCTCCCATTCATACCTTCCAAGATATCCAACATGGAGCTCAAATTTCAATTGCGATTTTTCAGCACTTGGTAGCACAGACATCATTTTCAAATACGGCATTGAGATATTCAGATATAGATCTTTACTCCTACCAAATATTGTATCGATTACTGCAGCCGTTTAGGAGTTGATAGGGGGGGGGGACACAGACAGACAGGCAGACTGACAGAGAGAAGGACAGACAGACACACATTTGCCCGGATCGAACTCATAAGTCTACCTTTTGCTCTTTTTTGCAAAATATGAAAAGTAGGCTAAAGATCTCTGACTGTGAAAACTTATCATGAAGACACTATTGTTCTGGTCCGTGCAACAAAATTTGAATTGAAGACTGGAACTAAGGGGAGGCTGAAAACGCCCGCTCTAGGTCTACATCGTGTGTGTCAAACTCAACTTTTACAATGGGCCTTGATAAATTGAACTCAGGTTCTACATGGCGAAATAAAGGAACAAATAATGTTTTGTTCTTATAAAACTGAATCACAACACATAGAACTTAGGAATGTGAGAGGGGGAATAGCCCAACGAGATATGGAACCCTCACACACAGGAATTTCCCGTCAGTCGCGTGCAGACAGTGAACAAGTGAACTTTTCCACCACTTCCAGTATCTCAACAAAACACCACATAGACTACAACTAACAATTAACGAGTTGCATTATCTCAAGTCTCAACTAATACTGCAACTAAATAAGTGTACACCTAGGTATATTTTAAATATTTTCATCCATACATTCAGACATAGATTTTATAGCCTAAGTGTAATGGATCTGATGATGATCCCTTGCTGATCGAAACGGGATTAACCCATCTCATTTGGGTACAATCGTGTTGACCGACTGAAAAGCATCAAACTTTTGTTTACTAAGACAAACACTGAAAAATGGCTTCAAATACCATAGTAAAAACTGAATCACATTGTCGTAAATAACGATTCACCATCAGCATCATTATCATGACTATTTCAGTCCTTCCACTGACTTGCCTCTCCAGTAAGCTTCCTCCATTCAGTTTGGTCCTGTGAAGTGTAGTTGGCAGCCCTGCATGATCAAGAAAGGTCTTAGCAACTCGATTTTTCTCGCAACCTTTTATAGAAGCGCTGTGAAACCTTACACGGTATATCTTTATACAAGCCTTAATATACTGACGTCCAATTTAATGGAATTTTATGAGAACAAGAAAATGTGGATTTTTTTAAAATCTCGTTTTCATTTCTCGTTTCCGAAGTAAGACCAGTAACATATTTGAAAACAGGCTATTTAGTTCTTCATGGAACTACTTGTTGTAGGCTTACTTGTTTTTGAAAATTAAAATTTGGAATTAAATAAATTTTTCATGTTTTTGTATAGCTAACGATTTTTTTTTTCAGGCCAATAATTTTGAACCCCCCTCCCAGAAGGTAACAGTTCCGGCACCTCTACTTCTAGAAATCGAGTACTGCTTATTACTGCTTACGTACAGAATGAACTGCCTGAACACCAAACAAATGGTATCAGGTGTATTTTACGTAAATTGTGCGGTACAACTTGGGGAGCACAGCCTCCCACCATAAGAACTTCAGCCAAAGCCCTATGCTATTCAGCAGCAGAATACGCATGTCCCTTCTGGTACAGATCTAGCCACACTAAGCCGGTAGACATTGCATTAAATGAGACCTGCAGACTTATTACAGGTTGTCTCAGATCTATGCCGCTTGATAAACTCTACTATCTGACAGGTATCTCACCTCCAGATATCCGCCGTGAATCGGCGCCAGATTAGAGAAATCTAAAGCTTTGACCCAACAGACCCATCCTTTGTATGGTTACTTACCTGCAGCTCAAAGACTCAAATCAAGAAGTTTTTTTCATTCCACTGAAAATTTGGCGTCTCTCCTTCAGTATTTTGATTGCTCTCTTGGCGCTCCAGATCTAACGGCTCTGCAGGATGGACGCTACCATCTGAACACCTGCCCGCTGGACACGATGAAATCTGGTCAACGTGGAAGACCCTCAACAGGCTGCGCACAGGAATGGGGACGTCGAAGACAAAATTGAAAAAGAGGAGATTTGCCTGAGAATAGACTTTGTGTGATGTGGTAGGAGCAGATTATGAGTCACCTCCTCGTTTGCGAGTTGTGTCCCATCACATGTTCTGCACGGAATCTGATGGATGGAACTCCTGAAGCTTGCGAGTTGGCAAAATTCTGGTCTCATTATTTGATTTGAGTATGAGTGCGTGTATAATATGTTATATTTAATCAATTATGCAATGTATACAGGGATTTCTTGGTCTTCTTATAGTACCAAATGCAATTTTTCTATTGTTTTATGATGTATGTTCTCTGACAGGATTAAATAAATAAGGGTGATGTCACTGAATCTATTAAATTAATTGATGTTTCTGAGCAAGTTTGCAGTGAATGATTTTTGAGACATTATTCTGCCGTTGGGTGTAGTCTGAGCTGGCTAGGACCTGACAGCCTGTTTACTATTATTATTACTAAATAGCACGAGCTGATCGATCATATTGGTGACCGGTTGTTGTTCATTTTATGCCCCTTCCGATGTACCAATTAGGAACACTGCCAGGACTACGAAACCTGCCCCCATTATGCGACAAGTCGTTCCTTGAAACACTAAATAGTCTATTATCATATATCCTACTTGTGTTAATTGCCTCTGCCAACATACAAAATTTCTATTTGATTTCTGTAATACTGTAGATTCGTAGATATTGAGAACCGTCTAATTATTTCAGATGGTCGCCATTTTGGGTTTTATATACGTGTATGTAGGCCATAGAGTTATCAATCGCATGATTAGGACACAAGGAATAAAAATGAGATTTTATAATTTCGCACAGCCGCCATCTTGTGGTTATCAAAGAAATTGAAATAAATTAGATATCAGTGGATTAAAATTTGTATATTTACCGTACCAAGATTCACTGCGCTCGTATGGAAGAATTGCGAGAAATGTCCATTTAAATGTTTAACTTAAATTTCGCGTCACACACCAGGTTATTAAAGTCCCATAGGTGAACTTATGTTCATAGCCTTTATCAACATACAAAATTTCAGTTTGAATGCTGTCATAGATTAGTAGGTATCGAGAACCGTCTAAATATTTCGGATGGTCGCCATGATGGATTTTTTATATGTATGCCATAGAGTTATGTACTATAGCATGACGATTATTGCGTAGGTTCATTATTCAAACCTTGACTTCGATCGCATGATTAGGACGCAAGAAATAAAAACTTTGGTAATTTTTAAATTTCGCACAACTGCCAACTTGAAGTTATGTTAACAATTAAATTAAATTAGATGTCAATGCATTGCAATGTATTGTGCCCGATATCCCAACCGTGGATTGCGTGGCCCGACACAACGCGATCCCAGGTTGAAATTTGGAACAACATTTACCAGAGAATATTATAAAAAGAACTCGTTGATTGTTAGACTCACGCTGACATGAAGATAAACAAAAGAAAAATTGAGACCTCAAATGACCTCGGGGCATGACGATGGACTGGGGTTCATATATTTCATCGTCAGACGTCGTCTCCCATCCACGTTACGTTGCGAAGCCACAGAAATAACAGGAACAAATAAGATAAAACTTCCACATTTTATTCACTTCGGCACTGGTACAGTCAATAAAAATATAAATGGTTCCTATCCCCCTACACGTGGAGATTATCTAATTTATGTCTTGATGTGCAATCAAAAGAAATATCAAATTAAATGAATCCTAAATCGGGACAAAATCTCCTTGTGTCCTATCATTAGATATAATCAAACTTACGGAGATCCCGCATATGGATTTTGAATGGGTTAAATTATAATTACATTATTGTGTTGGTCATCCGTTTCTTATTATAGAGTTCATGTTTGGATGCCTGTTAAACAGTTTGCATTGAAAGAAAAAAATTATCACTGCAACGATTCCATTAGATCTCCTTCTATCTAATCTTGTGACTGGTGAGTAGTGGATACTAAATTAATTTCATTTACAAATTTACAGCGTATTTACATATGTGCATGCTCACATTTGGTTACATCAACTTCCCTCTTAACTCAAATTTTCAATTTCCTTTCATCTGTATACTGGATTCACTATCTTTATCACAATGAATATTCAAAAATTCAAGATCTGAAATTACACACAACAGATTAATCCTGCTTTTCTTCTCACTGTATAAGTTGCAATTAAATTATTTCACTGATATAACCTCTATAATGTCAAATGATTTTACAAATTAATACCGATTCATTAGGCAAAATTTTTAATGACTACAACGTTGATATGGCAATTCTCCTATTAATTTTACACACATATTAAATGGCCCCCATGGCTCCGTTCAGTTATTCTCAGGCTTATCCTCATTTAATTATTGCCTCATTAAAATCACAGTGACCTTTCAATTCACACTTATTACTTCTCATTCTTTACATCATTTGCAACTTTGCTCACCTTATTACGTTGCCATATTTTATCTGCCTTACATTTTACCATCGTAATTACCTTATTTCAGCATTATTATTATTATTATTATTATTACCTGTCATTCACATTTATTACGTGAATCGTTGAAGCTTATAACATCGCATTGTGTTTATAGATCTCATTTATCTCTCAGTGTACAAAAAACCAGTTTAATTGTGTTATTTAGATGTTTAAATTGTGTGATTACTTCTGTGTTAATTAATCTTCATTATATTCCGTCCAATTTACATGATTATTATTCATCACCTCCAGACAAATTTACAAGTGTTACTGTGTAACTGTGATTAAGCTCATTAAAGCGATTATTTAACTCTTTACTTTAATGTCACATGTTCAAAATTATCCACTTTTCCTTTTAGCATTGTATCCACTATATCTATGAAAATCAAACGTTTCTCAAGAGTATAAATAAATTGGTGTAATGTCACCACTTAACTCGTGACAAAAAAAATCCCCCCTTAAGTTTGTCGCAATACAATTTGACCTGTGCAATCCAAACCACTAAAATCTACATCACTACCACTACAGTTCTAGAAAAATCATGGTGTATTCACTAGTACCTTGGACATCTTGCTGTGGAAATATGGAGTTCCTGGCGGACTAACGGCGTTTTTCCTCGGTCTCGCCATTTTGTCGTTACCCATCTCCAAGTCTCTTGGTAGACTCGGTGATGCACGTGGCTCTCCATTTTCACCTCTTGGAACGTCACACGTACCCGAAATCTCCCATGCCTCCTGCAGTCTAGTGTGCCATGTCATGGTATTGATAGATCCTCGTAGAATAGAAGTACAGACGTGGCCTGGTGACCATTATGTCCCAAAAATGTCCACAAATTCTGCTCGTCTAATATGTTAGTTTGCAGAATTCTGGATTCACTCGAGCAAACCGCACTTTGCTAGGCTCAAAGGTTTATGAAATATCACAGTTTCAAAAGCTTAGGTTTTACGTGAGAAATCTGTTCGATCTCGCCGCTGCTAAGTTCAACCTTCAGACACATATGGGTCTTGCGTCACAAGTAGTTGGCCTTGGCCTGCACGCAGCCCGCTGTTACAATGACCTCCCTGGCTGAAAACAAAACGTATCCGCTAGCTGGTTACACATTCGGTTCTACTCTGCGTTCAACTTCCGGCATAAATCTGACAATATTTAAATAACTGTAACTGCGTGAAACCATACAGGCTTTCACTGTATCCGGACAGTTCGTGTTTCACAATACTGAAGTCTTAGTGTACTCCATAAATATTCGTTTGGTTAACTCATTCTGTCTGTATAGATCACACGGAAATGTCGCCGTGCTGACTGAGTGACTCCACACGTCTTTCGTCACTAGACATGCGTTGTAAGATTCTTATGCGCACCCGCCGAACTATGCACACCGCTCTGCCTGAAATATTCAAGTTAAGTGAAAGATCTCACGGTCATCTCCTCTCCTCCAGAACTCGATCTGCGATTCCAGTGCCCTCTACTGTGTCCTTTATCACTTGTACTGCTTCTTCCTTACTGGCGCTTCAGGTCGTTACGTCATAGTAGGTATTCACAAATCCTTTCATAATCTCAGTAGAATAGTGAGCGTTACATCCTTGCGTATTTCACGTTCTCTTGACATTATATAATCCATATGGCCATGGCGGTGACGTCTCAGCTCTCATGCCCGTCATCTATTCTTCACCAAATAATGCGGCGCAATCCAATCTCTTGACACATGGCAAATCGGGTACAGTATATACACATTTGCTGTATCATGTTTCACTGCGCTCGGATGGTTAAATTGCGAGAAAAGTCTGTTTAATTGTTTCAATTTCGCTTGGCCGCCGTGTTCGATTTTAATTCAGCAAGTTTTTGAAAGTCACATAGATAAACTTCTCGTAGTGTCTTTATTACCGAACAAAATTTAAGGGTGATATCAGTAATGGTTTCGGTGATATATGTAGAATGTCAGTGAAATATTTCGCACAGCCGCCATGTTGAATTAGTGAGACGTAATAAAATTTGAAGGGTTTGGTGGGGGTCGGAGAGAATAGTGCTATGACCTTACCGAGTTTCATTGAGATTGCTCCAGCCGTTTAGATTCTGTTAGGGACACACCCACAGACACACACACGGACAAAAGGTGATTTCATAAGCCTATTTTTTCATAAATTAAAATAGGCTAGAAAGTTGAAAAATGTGTATATAATATGTACATCGTTGTCGTTATAGGCAAGATGGCGCAGCGATAAGACTGGTTCCTTATGTAGGATATTTGAGGTGAAATGTCACATCTGGTTGTTCGGATTCCACATTAAAAGGAAGTTCCGTTGCTTAATATCGCAGGTTTATTCATTCCGAAAAACTACATGCTTTCTTGTTCATTCGTAGGGTAACTTCTTCCAGAATACCAACGCTTTCAGCATTATAAATAATAACTGGTTTAGGTTTGCGTTTGTGGTGCTACATAACCTAGCGGACACTAATATGAAAACTACATAAGTTATGCCCGACCACAAATAGCATTTTGAATTAACATCTACATATATTATGATTTAAACAAACTCCAGTCCTTATTTGATGATATCCGTCCTGCATTTCAATTTCACGAACAACGATAAACTTTCGTTATGTGCCGTAACTAATTTAGCGGCTCTACGCTGGGAGTTATTGCGGGCGGACTTCTTTATCGGCCTAACGAGGAACCATTGTGGTCTCGCGCCGCTAACTTGGCAGTCACGATCATTAGCTCACCTCCAAAACATGTTAAGTCGCTTCTATATCGAAACTGGGAAAGCATCTTCATCGTGTTCGAGTAAAAATACATGCTTGGAACATCCTCATTTTAAACTACGCTTTTCCTAAACTGTTGGTTGGTTGATTCCTTAATTTAGGGGCTGCGACAACGCGGTCATGTAGTCCAGTGTACTTTCGGTGTGTGTAAAATCTGTCTGATAACCTGTGTTAATTGTGATGGCTGTATTAGAGTGGTGTGCTATCTGTTACAATTCGAAGCCTCCGTGGCTTAGGTGGCAGCACGCAGGCCTCTCACCACTGGGTCCATGGTTCAAATCCCGGTCACTCCATGTGATATCCGTGCTGGACAAAACGGAGTCAGACAGATTTTTCTCCGGGTACTCCGGTTTTCCCTGTCAAAATTTCATTCCAGCAACACTCTCCACTATCATTTCATTTCATCTGTCATTCATTTAATCATTGCCCCAGAGGAGTGCGTCAGGCCTTGGCAACCGGCACAGTTCATATCCTCGCCGCTAGATGGGGGCTTCATTCATTCGATTCCTGACTCAGTCGGTGACTGGAAGCAGGCTGTGGATTTTCATCTGTTTTAATTCAAGTTAGGACTGCAGACAATAATTTCAAGTAGTTCCTACTTTTGCTACCAAATGCTACCGTCAACGACAACTAGTTGCGAACTTGGTAACAATATTCAACCGCAGTCGGCTCCTG
Source organism: Meconema thalassinum (assembly GCA_946902985.2). NCBI lineage: Eukaryota > Metazoa > Arthropoda > Insecta > Orthoptera > Tettigoniidae > Meconema > Meconema thalassinum. The sequence continues at coordinate 2,060,637,828 of OX336388.2, read as the reverse complement.
GCGACGAACGTTGGAACTTGAGAACGTTAGTCAAATCTAACCTACACCTTCACACAAGTGTAATTATCAGAAGGTTCATTTACATGTCATAAATCTATGACATGGGACCGCCGGCTTTACTTCCCCTCCCAAGGAAGGCATACTGAGGGATTTTTAACGCTCTTAAAAAATCCGACGACTTCGGCTGGGTGTGAACCCGCGACCTTGGGAAAAGAAGCTCAGCATTTCTTAAAATGTGAGGAGACTTGTTTGATGAGATGTACGTATATTATGTTGGCGGAATTCTTCGTCTCATCCATAGTTGCTTCATTTGAAGAGCATGGACATCGTGGCCATTCTGCCCCTTGCACAGGTACCGGCAGCTAGCTCTGCACTTGCCCATCCCCTCCTCCTGCATACTACATTTGCATGAAGAAAATTAATAAATGTAAAACAAAAATAATGGAATGCAGCCGAAATAAATCAGAAACTTCTATGGACATCAAATTGGCAGGTGAAAACCTGAAGGAAGTAGGAGACTTCTGTTACTTAGGAAGCAAAATAACCAGTTATGGACGAAAGCAAAGAGGATATAAAAAGTAGGTTGCCTCAGGCAAAGAAAGCCTTTCTACGAAAAAGGAATCTGTTGACATCGAATAGAGATTTAGGTATTAGGAAGTCATTTTTGAAAGCCCTTGTCTGGAGCGTGGTGCTCTATGGAAGTGAAACTTGGACTATTGGTGCAGCAGAAAAGAGGAGAATGGAAGCATTTGAATTGTGGTGTTACAGGAGAATGATGAAGATCAGATGGGTAGATAGGGTTACAAACGAAGAGGTATTAAGACGAGTGGGAGAGGAGAGATGTTTCTGGCGACTGCTAATGAAGAGAAGAGATAGGTTAGAAGGACTCATACTAAGACACCCAGAATAGCAAGCTTAGTTATGGAAAGAAGGGTTGAGGACAAGAACTGTAGGGGTAGACCGAGGTTGGAATATGTTAAACAGATTGCTTCGGATGTAGGGTGTTGTAGCTAAGTAGAGATAAAACGATTAGCTCAAGACAGGGAGGCATGGAGTGCTGCATCAAACCAGTCAAAAGACTGAAGACTCAAACAACAACAACCTGAAAGAAATGTGACAAGAAATATTTATAGCTTAATTAAGACACTTTTTGTACATAGGAAAAAAATATTTGGCACAATCATGTTGACCGACTGAAAAGCATTGTATGATAGATTACTTGGCAACACTGGAAAATAGTTTCTTTTTAAATACTTAATTAGAGATTGTCTACTGTATGTCTACCCCTGATTATTCCCGTTTTCCAACGGGGTCGGGGATGAGATGCGATGGAAGTCTTTGTGGCGGATGGTTTTTACGGTCGGATGCCCTTCCTCACGAGAGAAGTTAATGAGAGATGAAATTAATGTTGGTGAATGAAACTGTCAAGGATGTGGATGGAAGCAGATGTGGCCTGTCAGAAGGTTGAAAATGGGAAACCACGGAAAACCATTTCAAGGACGGCCGACGGTGGGGTTCGAACCCACGCGTCTACCGATTCAGCAGAGATCTTGGTCACATGACCTAACGCGCTTTAGCGAGCGTAGCCACCACTGTCCGTTAGAGATTGCCTACTAACCTGTGATATTTAATTGGATAACATATTTCGGTCGGCATGCGATCATCATCAGGTCCCGTTCACCTAGGCTTAGAAAAGGTTTGGCGAGTAATCTAAGCCTAGGTGACATCTGATGATGATCGCATGACCATCAAAACATGTTATCCAATTAAAAATGTATTTAAAAATAGTGTGTTAATTAACTGATCCAATAAATATTTCATGTAATAGTTTTTCAGGTTAGGGTGTTTAAATATTTGTAATAATAATAAATAACCCCTGGCACTACAGCCCTTGGAGGGTCTAGGCCTACCAAGCGACCGCTGCCCAGCCATTTGGCCTGCAGGTATTGGGGTGACGCGTGATCAGAGCATCGGGTCCTCTCGGCCGTTAATCTTCGTTTTCGTGATCGGAGCGCAGCCTCACTGTCAGACAGCTACTCTATTGTCCTCACGAGACTGAGTGCAACCCATTTTAAATATTTGTACTGCCCGCCTAATATAGCCTAATTTGGCACAATCGTGTTGATGGACTGAAAAGCATTCTATGATAGATCACCAAGCAACACCTCTAATACTTCAACAGAATTTGTCTAATGACCTCAATCTGTAACTAGTAAAACATCGTTACAAAATGTAACGCAAAGAGAAAACTGTTACTACAGTAGAAACATAGAGGTAGCGCGCAGTTCGCTACTCCTGTGGGGGTCCGGGCGGGGACACCAAGAGCCCGCTGATGAGCCAGCTTGATGTCCTAGGTGAAACCCCACACAAGACACGGCACAAGCCTAGAAGATTTTTTGAGTTTTAATTCACTGGCCGTGAAATCCATTATACCATCTTTTTGGTAGCCTTCATAGGGAGGTTATGGCTGCTTGAGCTTTTAGTTCTCGCAGTAAAGAGGCGCAGGTGCGCTTCATAAAAAGGGAGGTATCGCGCAGTTCGCTACTCCTGTGGGATTCCGGGCGGGGACACCAAGAGCCCGCCGATGAGCCAGCTCGGTGTCCTAGGCGAAATCCCACACAAGACACGGCACAAACCTAGAAGATTTTTTGAGATTTAATTCACTGGCCTTGAAATCCATTATACCATCTTTTTGGTAGCCTTCATAGGGAGGTTATGACTGCTTGAAATTTTAGTTCTCGCCGTAAAGAGGCGCAGGTGCGCTTCTTAAAAGGGAGGTAGTGCGCAGTTCGCTACTCCTGTGGTGGTCTTGATGGGATACCAAGAACCCGCTGATGAGCCAGCTTCGTGACCTAGGCGAAACCCCACACAAGACACGGCCATAACCTAGAAAAAATGCTGAGTTTTAATTCACTGGCCGTGAAAGCGAATAAACCAACTTTTTGGAAGCCTTCATAGGGAGGTTAAGGCTGCTTGAGCGTTTTGTTCTCGCAGTAAAGAGGCGCAGGTGCGCTTCATAAAAAGGGAGGTAGTACGCAGTTCGCTACTCCTGTGGGAGTCCGGGCGGGGACAGCAAGGGGCCGCTGATGAGCCAGCTTGGTGTCCTGGGCGGATCCCTACACAAAACACGGCCCAAACCTAGAATAATTGCTGAGTTGTATTTCACTGGCCGTGAATGCCAATATACCATCTTTTTGTTAATGCTGTACTTCTTCCTCATAATATTCCGCTTCAAGAGTGGTCGATGTTTTGGTCAATTATTTTATCCGACACATCATAAAACTGCTACTAGTAGGAAACCGTAAACTTACAGTATAAACTTTTCTAGTTAACACACAGTAACCGAATGGGCCTATGACGTTCAAAGGGAAATGTTACTAGTCACGGTGTTATTTTGAACACGTTACTCCCAACTATAACTTCTTGTAACTTGGTGGTGTGTTATCCTTGTCGTGAAACAGGGGTACCTAAGCACGACTTTGGTCTCCCTCCATCATAATTACGTTGTCTTTCGGAGACGCGCGTGTCGACGTCAGCGATGATGAATGGCGCCTCTCATCTCAGCTGACTTGAGCTTCTCAAGTCATCAATCAAGTCTCACTTTGTTTCTCCTCCTGAATCTGCTTGCTCATGTGCTGTGACAACATATTAAAATAGTTCCTTGCTCGGCTTACCAAGAATTATACTACTATCGGATTTTTATTATTATGGATACTCGAGTTTAGGCCTTAATTTAAACCAAACCAACAGACCTATTGAAAAACGGGTTATACCAATATTTTCCTTGTTTAATTCTGCGTTATACTGTATAAGCCAATTATTTTCAAGTTTATTAATTATTTATATATTTGTGGTTGAATGAAAAATTGTCCGTGTTTTTTACGTCATTTCTAGGAACCGCTCACTTAAAACTATATACATGGAAAACTACATGGCTGAGGGTAATGACATTTTTATATCTGATAGGCACACGTATTGGTAGTGCAAATCTCAAGTTTCAATTTTTTTCAACCACCCGATAAAAAGTTCTTATTCTTTTTCTGATGTAACGTTTTCTCAGCCCAGGATAAACGTACAGCAGGAAACTTTGTCTCATTTTGAAGCTCTCATTTGTGATTATCGGAAACTACGACCACTGTAAACGTACAGTGTGATGACGAATTTATGAAGAGTAATATTGATGGGAGGTTTTGTGCGTTCTGGCCTTTGCGATTAAAAGCGAGCGGGCTTGTGAAATCCGGTACAGCGTTGCCGCGTTAAGTTGCAGTCGTCGCGGCTCGCAACGAACGAACACTGCTTTAAATTTCCTATCAACCTTTTATTTTCTTTCCTGGTACACATTTCATTTTCCATCACCTTTTTCACATGAGAGCTTTGGACCTTCAATGGCAGGTTTAAAAATGGTTTGTCTTCCTAATTCGGAAATGTCAGACTACACAATTTTTACATGGGCTATTTACATTATTTACATAATATCTTTACAATATTTAATTCAGTCAGTGTTCTTCGTCTAAAGAATTGCTCTGTTCCGATGAATCAGAACTGCTGTCATTCATGTTAATTATGACCGGCTCGAAATGAGGGACATTTTCAGACAGGCCATCTATCTCCCAGTAGTGGTCTTCAATTCTTTTAGCGTGTTTAAAACATTGTTTCCAGAGTTCAGGAGCAACGGTACGCAAGGCTTCTCGGCATAAAACATTCATAGCTTCCATACTTCTACCATTTTGTAATATGTTAGCGTAAGTTCGCCCTCAGACAATGGTGGTCTCTGAGGCATTTGGATGTGATGTGATGTGGCCTATAAGTAGTAAACAGGAAGACTGGAAATAGCATGTGGACATAGCCAGGTCAGTCGCATTCCATTACACAACTGCCCGGCAACGCTGCACTCGAAATCACCGGCTCGCCCGATTTTAATCGCACGGGCCAGAACGCACAAAATCTCCCATTAATATTACTCTTCATAAATTCGTCATCACACTGTACGGTTACAGAGGTCGTAGTTTCCGATAATCACGAATGAGAGCTTCAAAATGAGACCAAGTTTCCTGCTGTACGTTTATCCTGGGCTGAGAAAACGTCAGAGAAAGAATAAGAACTTTTTATTGGGTAATTCAAAAAAAAATTGGAACTTGAGATTTGCACTACCAATACTTGTGCCAATCACATATAAAAATGTTATTACCCTCCGCCAAGTAGTTTTCCATGTATATAGTTTTAATTGAGCGGTTCCTAGAAATGACGTCAAAAACATGGACATTTTTCATACAACTAAAAATAAATAAATCTAATATATAAAAGTGAAAGTCTGTATGTATGTATGTATGTATGTATGTATGTATATATGTTGGTTCCGTATACAAATCTACACCGTTCCACCAATCTCAACCATATTTTGCATACACATAGTTTAGGACCCAGAAGGAACCGCTGGCTACATGAATTTTCGATAGTCTTTCTCATTCTTCTGATTTCGGCCCTTTTTCACTCAAAAACAGGCTAATCAAATCATAAAATATACTCATGAAGGAATGGCAAGGCAGATAGTTTCCATGGCAACATAGCTCAAGTCCAGACACGGCCGACTTGATGCCAATTGCGCTCAGCACTACCGGTATAGAAAATGAGGATGTTTACTTGAAATCCCGTTAGTTACTCAACTGCTCACACAGCACTGTCAACCGAGTTTAGCATAACAAAGACTTGACACTATCTTCTTTCTACTATATATTTTTCAAATACCACTCACTCACTCACTCACTCATTCTTTTATTCATCACGAAATCTCAGAAACCACCGAACGGATTGGAATGAAATCTGGTATGCAGCTTCCTCAAGGGACGCAAATGCCCACTAAGAGAGAAATTTCGGCTACTCAGGTTCTAAAGAGGTGTTAAGGGGGTAGACCTGCATTTAATTGAATAGCAATATCTCCCGATTGGTTTCATGGGGGGATGTGATACTCGGCATATAAACTCATCATTAAAAATAAGAAGACATGTGTCTGAGGGTTTTTCGATGTGGTGTATATTATGAGGTGAAAGGGGTGAAAAGTGGGGATTAAAAGATTCTTAACGGAGCGTGTGTATCTTAAACGACATACGCGAGGAGTTTGAAACACAGCGAAAAAAAAATCTACATAAAAAAGAAGTAAATATGTGTTTGACAGTTTTTTCATAAATCCAATTTAAGGGGCCCATGGGGAGAGATGAAATTCTGGGGGGGGGGGGACAGGAAAGAAAGTGTCCTAACTGATTGACTGACTGGCTCACTCATCAAACTCATGGGGAAAAAACTGCTTTAAAGTAAGTAAATAGCTGTTCGACAGTTTTTTTTTCATAAATCAAATTTAAGGGGTTCATGGGGAGGGGTGAAATTCTGAAAAAAGAAAATCGAAAGAAAATGTCCAGACTCACTCACTTACTCACTCACTCATCATCGCCTAGCCAAAATTATTGAAGTTAGAAACATGACAGTTTGGGGATATGTTCATTGTATGTCAAAACCGTCTACTAAGGGAGGATTTTCGGATATTCAGTTTCTAAAGGGGACTTAAGGGGATTAAACCTGCATTTCATTGAATAACAATATCTCCCGATTGGTTTCATTGGGGGATGTGATACATGGCATATAAACTTATCATTAAAAAGTAACAAGACACGTGTCTGAGGGTTTTCCGATGTGTTTATGAGGTTAAAGGGGTGAAAAGTGGGGATTGAAAGATTCCTAACGGAGCGTGTATCTCTTAAACGACATAGGCGAGGAGTTTGAAACTCAGCGGAAAAAAATCAGCATAAAAATCAGTAAATATGTGTTTGACCGCTTTTCCATAAATCCAATTTAAGGGGCCCATGGGGTGGGGTGAAATTCGGGGGGGGGGGGGACAGGAAAGAAATTGTCCTAACTGATTGACTGACTGACTCACTCATCAAACTCAGGGGGAAAACTGCTTTAAAGTAAGTAAATAGCTTTTCGACAGTTTGTTTTTCAATCAAATTGAAGGGGTTCACCGGGAGGGGTGAAATTCTGAAGAAAAAAAAAATTGAAAGGAAATGTCCTGACTCATTCACTCACTCATCATCGCCCAGCCAAAGATATTGAAGTTGGAAACATGCCATTTCGGGGATATGTTCGTTGTATGTCAAAACCGTACACTAAGGGAGGTTTTTTGGATATTCGGGTTCTAAAGGGGTCTTAAGGGGGTTAAACCTGCATTTCATTGAATATCAATATCTCACGAGTGGTTTCATTTGTGGATGTGATACTCGGCATATAAACTAATCATTAAAAATACGCAGACATGTGTCTAAGCGTTTTTCGATGTGGTGTATTATTATGAGGTGAAAGGGCTGAAAAGTGGGGGTTGAAGGATTCCTAATGGAGCGTGTAGGCCTATCTCTTAAACGACATAGGCGAGAAATTTGAAACTCAGCGAAAAAAAATCAGCTTAAAAAGTAAGTAAATCGGTTTTCGACTGTTTTTTTTTTCATAAATTAATTTAAGGGGCCAATGGGGTGGGGTGAAATTCTGGGGGAAATAATGAGAGAAAGTGTCCTAACCGACTGACTCAGGGGAAAAAGACAGCTTAAGAAATAAGTTAATAGCTGTTCAAGCGTTTTTTAATCAATCCAATTTAAGGGGCCCATGGGGAGGGGTGAAATTCTGGTAAAATAAAGGAAAGAAAATGACCTGTCTGACTCACTCACTCATCACGCCCAGCGAAAACTATTAAAGTTGGAAACATGAAATTTTGGGAATATGTTCGCTGTATGTCGAAAACGTTAACTAAGGAATGATTTTTGTTTATTCGGGTTTTAGAGACGTGTCAAGGGGGTAAACGTGCATTTCATTGAATAACGATATCTCATGAGTTGTTTGTTTGGGGATGTGATATTCGGTATATAAACTAATCATTAAAAATAATCAGACATATGTCTAAGGGTTTATCGATGTGGTGTATATTATGAGGTGAAAGGGGTGAAAATTGGGGGTTGAGGGATTCTTGACGGAGCGTGTATCTCTGAAATGACATAGGCGTGAAGTTTGAAATTCGGTGGGAAAAAACAGCTTAAAATACAAGTAAATAGGTGTTCGAACGTTTTTTCATAAATCCAATTTAAGGGGCCCTTGGAGAGGGGTGAAATTATGGAAAAAGAAACAGGAAAGAAAGTGTCCTAACTGATTGACTCACTTACTCACTCATCAATCTCAGGGGGAAAACAGCTTTAAATAAGTAAATAGGTGTTTGACCGTTTGTTTCATAAATCCAATTTAAGGGGTTCATGGGGACGGGTGAAATTATCAAAAATAAATGAAAGAAAATATCCTGACTGACTCACTCACTCATCATCGCCCAGCCAAAATTATTGAAGTTAGAAACATGAAATTTTGGGGATATATTCGTTGTATGTCGAAAACGTCCACTAAGGAAAGAGTTTTGGAAATTCAGGTTCTAAAGAGGTGTTAAGGGGGTAAACGTGCTTTCCATTGAATAACAATATCTCACGAGTGGTTTCATTTGGGGATGTGATACTTGGCACATATACTAATCATTAAAAATAAGCTGACACATGTCTAATGGTTTTTCGATGTAGTGTATATTATGAGGTGAAAGGGATGAAAAGTGGGGGTTGAAAGATTCCTAACAGAGCGTGTATCTCTCAAACGACATAGGGAGGAGTCTGAAACTCGGAGGAAATCTATCAGCTTAAAAATAAATAAATAAATAAATAAATAAATAAATAAATAAATAAATAAATAAATAAATAAATAAATAAATAAATAAATAAATGAATAAATAAATAAAATAAATAGGTGTTCGACCGTGTTTTCATAAATGCAATTTAAGGGGCATATGGGGAGGGGTGAACTTCTGGAAGAAAAACGTCCACTAAGGAAGGATTTTTGTATGTTTGCTCTCATCGACCAACCAAAACTATTAAAGTTAGAAGAATGATATTTTGTGGACATGTTTGTTTGTTGTGTGTCGAAAACGTCTACTAAGGAGGGATTTTTGGGTATTCAGGTTCTAAAGGGGTGTTAACGGGGTTAAACCTGCATTTCATTAAAAAACAATATGATACGACTATGACGCGAGCGAAGCGAGGCTAAAATTGAGATGGTGTGTGTCTGTGTATTACTCAATCTCGCAAGTACCACTGGTCCGATTTACGTGAATTTTACATGGAAGTAGCTGATTTACCTGGTTAACATATAGGTTACTTTTGATTTCAATGCTTTGCACTATTTAAAATGGCGACCATTTTAGTGACGTCACTACACCCTTTGGTTTCAAACTTTCATATTTCCATTTCAAATAAAAAGAGAACGATAAGAAATAGCAAACTTTTGATGGCATATGCGAGGTTTAAAATTACAGTTTCCATCCGAAAGGTATCTGCAACTGTTAGCGAGTAAAACCTAAATTTGTGCTATAAAACACGGTCAACGCCGAGCGGTGTAGTTGGACAAAATGTTCCATCCTTAATCTCCCTCTGCGCAGCACCTCGCCTATCCCCTGTTTTAACTGTCACCTTCACATTTTAATTTATTTATGACGCGTAGCGAAGCACGGGTACTTCAGCTAGTAATTAATAAACTTGAAAATAATTGGCTTATACAGTCTAACGCAGAATTAAACACGGAAAATATTGGAATTACTCGTTTTTCAATAGGTCTGTTGGTTTGGTTGTAATTACGGCCTAAACTCGAGTATCCATAATAAAAAATCCGATAGTAGGCTTGTTCTGTTGAGGTAAACCCCAGCTTTCAGCCATGCTTAATGTCCATTCGACATGAATAGAAAGAAATGAAGGGTCAATATTTTCTCTGTGTTGAGGGTGCATTCAGCCGCCCTAATTGGTCGCTGAGTACATGGGGTTAATACCCAGCTCTAACAAGTTATTTAATTCTGGTGTGAGTGTTGATGAGGGTACACTCAGTCTCGTGGGGAACACTGGAAGGAGACGTTTTCATTTACCCCAGCGCCACCTAGAAGTGGTTCTCAATGTTTATTTCACTGCTGTTCTTGTTTGAGTCTACAGTCTTTTGACTGGTTTGATGCAGCTCTCCACACCTCCCTGTCCTGAGCTAATCCTTTCACATCTACATAGCTACTAAAAAAAGTACCGCACCTTACATCCAAAACAATCTGTTTAACAAAATAATAATATCGTATAGCCTCGGTTGGCGGGTGCAAGCTTTGTTAATTGACGCCCAGAGGGCAACTTGCATGTCGAATTGTATCGCTCCTTGAAGCGATATGAAAGTCAAGGAGGTAAGATATCTAAGCTCCTTGACACTATAGCGCTTTCTAGTAGAGAAATGAGGAACTTTGTGTTGTCGGAAAATCCCGAGATTAATGTTGCCATTATGAACACGGCCTACTGAATTCAAATCGGCTCTTTAACACGCCAACATCGTATGACATGCGTATCGCGATTTTTTCGCCTTTCAAAAATCACTTACCACGGCCAGGAGCGAACCTGCAAGCTTGGGGGGTTGGCAGTCCGACACGATAACTACTCACCCATGGTCTACCCCTACAGTTTTTGTCCTCGATCCTTCCTTCCATAACTAAGTTTGCTATTCCAGGATGTCTTAGTATGTGTCCTACCAACCTATCTCTTCTGTTCATTTACAATCGCCAGGAACATCTCTCTTCGTCCACTCGTTATAATACGATGGGGTGCCGGAATTTTGTCCCGAGGGGGATCTTAAACGCGCCAGTAAATCTACTGACATGGCTCCCTCGCATTTTGCACACTCTCAAATGCCAGCTGACTGATTCGATCCTGCAACCCTGCGCTAGGCAGGCGAGTACGTTACTCCTGAGCCAAGCAGCCAGTCTAATTCAAAATATACACAATATAAATAATAAGAAGAAGAAGAATAATTCGGAATATATCCTGGTCTACATATCACCATGCAGATGGCCGTATTCGTGGACACCTGTTCCATAGTTCGCTCGTTCCTTATTATGGCACCCTAAGAGAAAATTGCCATACCGTCTTGCAAATAAGCCGACGATATGTTGATTTGTGTCCACTGATGTGGTGAAATGAATGAGTCATAATAATAATAATAATAATAATAATGAAAATGAAAATCCACAGCCTGTTTCCAGTCTCTGACCGGGTCAGGAATGGAATGAATGAAGCCCCCATCTAGCGGCGAGGATATGAACTGTGCCGGCTGCCGAGGCCTCACGCACTCCTCTGGGGCAATGATTAAATGAATGACAGATTAAATGAAATGTTAGTGGAGAGTGTTGCTGGAATGAAATTTTGACAGGGAAAACCGGAGTACCCGTAGAAAACCTCTCTGCCTCCGTTCTGTCCAGCACAGATCTCACATGGAGTTACCGGGATTTGAACCACGGACCCAGCGGTGAGAGGCCGGCGTGCTGCCGCCTAAGCCACGGAGGCTTAATAATAATAATAATAATAATAATAATAAAATACGTCAAATGTGGAGACAGGAAAGTGTAGTGGTTCTGCACATAGTGATTTCTTCTACCAGCATCATCCCGAAATCATTGGCTCGCAATCTACAAATATTGGGAATACATCCTGGTCTACATATCACCTGTTCCATTGTTCGCTCGTTTCTCAAAAAAAAAAAAACATACCGTCTTGCAAACAAGCCGACGATATATTGATGTGTTCCACTTATGTGGTGAAATGAATGTAAAATAATAATAATAATAATAATAATAATAATAATAACTCCGCCTGCAGTAACTACTGGGTGGATTGACATTGTGGTGTTTGAAGCCATATTTTCAGTGTTGCCTTAGTAAACAAGTGTTTAGTGCTTTTCAGTCGGTCAACACGAATGTACCCAAAAGAGATGGGTTATGCCCTAATCCTGAAATAAATTACATGAGATTAATAAAACACTAGGATGACCAGTTTCGATCGTCAAGCGATCATCATCAGATCCATTACACTTAGGCTATAAAATCTATGTTTGAAATACAGGTGAAAATATTTACAATATGTACAATTATTTAGTTGCAGTATTGGTACTGCAACTGTCAGTGTATGCTAAATCCAGTATATATGTTAGGTGAAATGCTAAATGGTGATAGCTATCCGGAGATTGTACTTTAGAGAGATTATATGGTTGTAAACTATGGTTAAACTATAAAATTTTAGGCTAACTACTTATCTGATTGTCTTCCGTACTACAGCTAGTCGCAGTTTTCGTGTTTACTAGAACTCACTGTGCGGTCGACTGCGGTGGTTATCTTAACGACTGGTTTTTCCCTCCCTTCTCCCCCCTACCCCTACGTGCTTTACCAACATAGAGTCGGACCTTAAAATAATCCATCACGAATCGAAAGGCAGAGCTCTTGACATAAAGGAAGCAATCGAGATACACCTAGCCAAACGAAACAATCCCAACAATCTAAATGAACACACGTTCATGGAGAGCTCACCCCTCTTCACGCTACTAAAAAACACACCCTGTCGGAAACAAAACACAATTTAGCGACACAGCCAAGCTAGACAAAAAAGGGGGGAAATTAGGGGTTTTTTAATAGGTAAATGTTATCTGGATCAGGTGTACGATGTACTTTTCTTCTGCAATAAACCAAGGCCCATATTCGCGGCAGTATTAAAGGTGCCGGGACGTCCTCATAAGACCGTCAACGCTTAGTTCGAATGGGTTATGCTCCACGCGTGGCGAGGGCTAATCCACGGTCTTTAATAGTTGCAGACCCACCTCATTCAATAACATACATCTTATCTAGGTTGGCAACACCTCACATAAACACATCGCGATCACTCCCCACAGCACGTAGGGGTAGGGGGGGAGAAGGGAGGGAAAAACCAGTCGTTAAGATAACCACCGCAGTCGACCGCACAGTGAGTTCCAATAAACACGAAAACTGCGACTAGCTGTAGTACGGAAGACAATCAGATAAGTAGTTAGCCTAAAATTTTATAGTTTAACCATAGTTTACAACCATATAATCTCTCTAAAGTACAATCTCCGGATAGCTATCACCATTTAGCATTTCACCTAACATATATACTGGATTTAGCATACACTGACAGTTGCAGTACCAATACTGCAACTAAATAATTGTACATATTGTAAATATTTTCACCTGTATTTCAAACATAGATTTTATAGCCTAAGTGTAATGGATCTGATGATGATCGCTTGACGATCGAAACTGGTCATCCTAGTGTTTTATTAATCTCATGTAATTTATTTCAGGATTAGGGCATAACCCATCTCTTTTGGGTACATTCGTGTTGACCGACTGAAAAGCACTAAACACTTGGGTGGATTGAGTAGCTCAGTAGTTTCTGTTGCTGGTCCCAAGCCCGAAAAAAGGAGGAGGGTTGGCTCTAAGCCGTAAAATAGCAAATCCACTGGCGTTTGTTCGGCATCCGACGGCCAGTGGTCAGCGTCTGTAGGCTACTTAAATCTTCTCGAACTCAAAAATCGAGTCGTATACTTGTGGTCTCAATTGAGACCACCACAAACACTCAAAACTCAACTTGAGCGCATGATGGAAGAGATGATCATAGAATCACTACCCCAGGCACCAGTCGATGGACTGGACCCACCTGATCATCGGATTCTAGGGGATCAGGGACACAATGCGGAGAAGAATCGGAGCTTCTCAAGAACTCTTCATACTCTCAAGACCAGACGTAAACATTTTATTGGCACGCTTAACGTTAACACCATAAGACGGGTAAGCTAAAGCTACTTCTCAACACCTTGGAAAAATTTGAATTAAAAATCACAGCGCTCCAGGAGACACGCTTCACGGACGATGAACACTTCAACACAGAGAATTTCCGAATCTACAAGGGAAAACCTATCATCAAAATTAATGACAACTTACTGTACCTCTCCTGGGAACAGGATTCGCCGTACACAATTCTGTGCTTGATTCGATCATCGACTTTACATCTCCAAACGAAAGAGTCTCTTTACTATCAGTAAAATCAGCTAATAAAGCTTACACGCTGATCAACGTGCACGTCGCCACAAATCAACACAATAAAACTGATCCTGAAACCGTGGACAATTTCTGGGAAACCTTGGAAGAAACAACCAATAACATACCAAGACAGCATCTGAAAATTTTATTAGGGGATTTTAACGCACAGTTAGGAAAAGAAATGAAATTCAAGGATACCACAGGCCCTCATACTAAACACCAACGTACCAACAAAAATGGGGAAAGATTAATTGACTACTGTAGAAACTTTGGACTTAAAATCATGAGCACCCAATTTCAAAAACCTGCACATAAATTGACCACATGGAGATCACCCAGTCTTAAACAGGGTGAGTACCAAATTGACCATGTCGCAATCTCCAAGAAAAACATAAAAGAAATTTTGAACGTCAGGGCTCGTAAAGGTGTCTTTGAATCTGATCATTATCTTCTCCAATTAAAGACAAAATTCCAACCAAATAGAAGGCAAAAACGCCCACCCAAAAATTTCAGACCAGATCCCGAATATCTGAAACTCCACACGAAAGAAATCATTTTGCAAATCAATCAGGAGGAACCAACAGACTGGAGGATACTAACGGGGAGAATTCAGGAAGTCATGAAGCGAGGACAACCACCTCGCTCCAGAAAACATCGCTGGTGGAACACAATTTGCGATCAAGCAGTTGACAATCGCATAATGGCTTGGAGAAAAATTCACAGTAGCCAAACAAAGGAAAACTTGGAGAACTTTCTTACCACTCAAAAACAGGCCTCAAAAATAATTAGGAAAGCCAAAAATAATACTAGAAATTTCTACAAGACATTTAGAGAAAATCTACGGGGATACCAAGCACCCAGTCTGTGCTTTAAGAGACACGACGACTCATTGGAAATTAACTCCAAAAATAATTGCAAACTTTTAGCCCAATATTTCAACTTTCTTCTTAATTGTGAACCACCTCCTGTAAAACTTGACTTCTCTCCTCTGGTATTCATACACTTGGACTCGCAAGCCCCCGACATTGAAGAAATTACGGAGATAATCCGACAACTCATAAACAACAAAGCACCAGGGGAAGATGGGATCATTGATGAACTATGGAAACTGAATGATCCCACACTGACGCAGAAAATCCATTCCATAATTTCAGATATTTGGACAACGGAGCAATTACCAGATGACTGGAAATGCGCTTTGATTCACCCGTTGCACAAAAGGGGAGACAAGACGGACATCAACAATTATAGAGGAATTTCCCTGCTCCCGGTTGCTTATAAAATCCTTTCCACAGCACTTCTGAACAGGTTAGAGACCCAAATGGATCCACTCATTGGTGACTACCAGGCTGGATTCAGAAAAGGGCGATCGACCGTAAGACAAGCAAAATCATAGAACAGACACTTACAGGAACAATATCCAAAGTGAAATTCATGGGCGAAATATCAGAGCCCTTCGAAATCAAGACTGGAGTCCGAAAGAGGGATGGACTATCCCCAATCCTCTTCAATATGGTTCTGGAGAGGATAATGAGGGAATGGGAACCTCTTGTAAAGAGCATTCAAATCGGTATTAAAATGAGAACAGAAGTAAAGTCAAATGTCTCGCTTTCGCGGACGATATTGCAATTGTCGCAGACAACAGATCGGAAGCGACTTACGCAGTGGAAAAGCTCCATGAGATTGCACAAAAGACCGGAATACATATATCTTACGACAAGACCAAATATATGGAGAGAAGGCCAGAAAATGAATCCTCTTTAAACACCAAATACGGTAAAATTGCACAAGTCTGCAGTTTTAAATACCTTGGGGAAATTATACAGCCCTCAGGACTTAATCGAATCGCCAATGAAGACAGAATCACTAAGCTCCAGAAGGCCTACAGGCTAACGTGGGCATATTACAACAAGAAATGCATTTCGACGAACGCCAAATTACGACATTATAAAACAGTTATTCTTCCAGAAGCAACATATGCGGCTGAACCAATAGTAATCGATGGTCATTCCAAGATTAGGGAACTGGAAACGCAGGAACGAAAAATTATCCAGAAGATCTTCGGAGCAATCAACAGAAACGGCATTTTTATGAAGAGATCTAGTACTGAACTCTATCAAAACACCATTACGATAACAGAAGAAATTAGAAAACGCAGAGCCGAATTTTACACCCACATCCACAGGATGGCCACCTCCAGATTGCCCAAGAAACTACTCGGTATCATAACACAGAGCAAATGTGGCACAGAATGGCTTAAAGAGGTACAGAGAGACTTACAAGTTACCAGTATACAAAATTTCGAAGACCGAACTGAGTGCCAGACGAAAATCGCGAATGTTAAGTTTGAACCAAGATCATTACGACAACCTGGAAAAAGTGGACGGATGAGAGGAAGAGGGAGCATTCCGCGAGAATGAAGGTATTTTGGGAGGAGCGGAGGAGACACACCTCCAAATGACATCATGTGATCCAAGTTTAATCGCTCTCCTGTAGGGGAATTTTCGCTTAAAAATAATAATAATAATAACTCCGCTATGCCGGTCCCAAGCCCGGGGCTTTGTCACGTAAGTGACGAGGAAGGAGGAGGGGGAGGAGTAACAACCTCGTTAAAAGACGAGAGTTCACTTGGCCCGAGTGATAGCACCCTGTGAGGGCTCCTTGCTAGGATTACAGTGAAGACCTCAACGGCAGTGATGGCGGAGAGAATGGATCTCGGTACGGCGGAACTGGCAGAAGAGGCATACCATTCTGCGAAATCCACATTGCGTCTGACTTGAGACAAGCGGCAAAGTGGTCAGCGTCTGTTTCTCTATTTGAGGCGGCTGCACTAAAATCTTCTCGAACTCAAAAATTGAGTCGTATACCTGTGGTCTCAACTGAGATCACCACAAAAAACAAAACTCAACTTGAGCGCATGATGGAAAAGACGATCACAGAATCACTACCCCAGGCACCAGTCGATAGACTGGACTCATCTGATCATCGGATTCTTGGGAATCAGGGACACCATGCGGAGAAGAATCGGAGCTTCTCAAGAACTCTTCACACTCTCAAAACTCGACGCAAGAATTTTATTGGCACAATTAATGTGAACACCCTCACTAAAACAGGCAAATTAAAACAACTCACTAACGCCCTCGAAAATTTTGACCTCAAAATCACCGCACTTCAAGAGATACGATCCACGGATGAATAACACTTTAATACGGAGAATTTCAGAATCTATAAAGGCAAACCTGCCATAAAAGTTAGAGGCAAACTACCACTCCTGGGAACAGGTTTCGCCATACACAATTCCGTACTTGACTCAGTTATCGATTTCTCTTCTCCCAACGAAAGAGTATCTCTGCTCTCAGTAAAGTCAGCCAATAAAGCTTACAAACTGATCAACATCCACGCTCCCTTAAATCAACTCAACAAATCCGACCCTTAAATTATGGACAATTTCTGAGAAACTCTCGAAGAAACAACCAACAAAATTCCAAGGCACCATGTGAAGATCTTATTGGGCGATTTTAATGCCCAGTTAGGCAAGGAAAGACAATGTAGGCCTCCATACTAACCACGAACGTACCAAAGGGAATGGCGAAAGACTAAATGGCTTCTGCAGAAAGTTTGAACTTAAGATCATGAGCACGCAATTTCAAAAACCTCCACACAAGTTAACCACATGGAGATCACCCAATATTAGACAGGGTGAATACCAAATTGACCATATCGCAATTTCCAAGAAAAACACAAAATTAATGTTAAACGTCCGAGCTCGCAAAGGCGCCTTTGAATCAGACCATCATCTTCTCCAAATTAAGTCGAAATTCCAACCCAATAGAAAGCAAAAAGGCCCACCCAAAAATATCAAACCAGATCCAGAGTACTTGAAACTCAACAAAGAAGAAATCATAATGCAAATTAATCAGGTGACATCAACAGACGGGCAGAAAATAACGAAGAAAATTCAGGAAGTCATGAAACTAGGACAACCTCCTCGCACAAGAAAACATCGCTGGTGGAATGCAATTTACGATCGGGCAGTTGACAACCGAATGACTGCGTGGAAAAAGTTTAACAGCCACAAAACTGAGGAAAACTGGGAGAACTTTCTAAAAACCCAAAAATATGCCTCCAAAACAATTAGGAAAGGAAAACGAGGATATGACAACAACAGACTCCATGAAATCCAGCAGGATTTCACCCAACATAATACTAGAAACTTCTACAAGACGTTTAGAGAAAACTTAAAGGGATATCAGGCGCCCAGCCTGTGCTTCAAAAAAAAACGATGGCACGTTGGAAACTAACGCGAAAGAAAACTGTAAAATATTAGCCCAATACTTCAACTCCTTTCTTAACTGCGAACCACCCCAAGAAAACCTTGCCTTCACTCCTCCGGTTTCCACACACCCGGACTCACAACCCCCTGACCTAGAAGAAATTCAGGAGATCATCAAAAAGTTCAAAAATAACAAAGCACCAGGAGAAGATGGGATCATTGCTGAATTCTGGAAACTGAACGATCCTACGCTTACGCAGAAACTTCATCACGTCATTTCAGACATATGGATGATGGAGCGAATACCAGAAGACTGGCAATGTGCTCTAATTCATCCGTTAAACAAAAAGGGTGATAAAACAGACATCAGTAATTACAGAGGAATCTCCCTGTTCCCTATTGCTTATAAAATCCTCTCCAAGGCACTTTTAAACAGGCTAGAACCCCAGGTGGATCCACTAATTGGTGAATACCAAGCCGGATTCAGAAAAGGGCGATCATGTGCTGAACAGGTGTGGAGTTTAAAAACAATATTACAAATGAGAAAATGTAGAAATACAGAAATAACATTCGTCGACTTCAGAAAAGCCTATGACTCTGTAGACGGTGAAACCCGTTTTTATGATCATGGAAGAATTTGGGATAGACAGAAAGATCCGAAAAATCATTGAACAGACGCTTACAGGAACAATGTCCAAAGTGAAATTCATGGGTGAAATATCGCAGTCCTTTCTCATCAGAACTGGAGTTCGACATGGGGACGGATTATCCCCAATGCTCTTCAATGGGTGCTTACGTTGTTCGTACAATGTTAGGTGCGATTTCTTTCAAGATGTAAGTTTGGTACAACATATTACTAACAGTGTTGCAACACAGATGCGACCTAAAAATGTTTTATTGGTGGTATGTGTTATGTTTGTACAACTTCTATTTAAAACAGGATCTGGGGCAGATGACCTCACTCTTCCGTCCCTTAAAACAACAATAACTAACTAGGCTAAATGCTTGCCACGGTGAGTGAGTGGTTAACGTGTCGGATTACCAACCCCATGCTTGCAGGTTCGCCCCTGGTCGTGGTAAGTGATTTTTGAAAGGCGACAAAAATCACGACATGGATGTCAAACGTTGTGGGCATGCTAAAGAACCCATTTTAATTCAGTAGGCCGTGTTCAATGCCAAATTAATCTCGGGATTTTCCGCCAACACAAAGTTTCTCCATTCTCTACTAGAAAGCACTGTAGTGTCAAGGAGCTTAGATAGCTAACCTCCTTGACTTTCATAGCGCTCAAAGGAACGACGAAATTCGACATGCAAGCTACCCTCTGGGTGTCAATTAACAAAGCATGCACCTGGCACCCGAGGCCATACGATATTATTATTAACTAACTATATAACTAAAATAGGACTAGTGGATTGCGAGTTTGTAAAACGTAACTCTTAAGTTCATACAAACCATAATTTTATGGCTGCTACTCTGGAACTGCCCAAAACTTTATACATTTTGTATTGATGGTCTGTACTGTATTCGTAAAACTTTTGGTAAAATTAAGATCATTTCAACTCTTCAAGAATAACTAAGTTTGGTAGCACCTCTTACCAACAGTTGACAGCTTTGGAGCAGATTGGAAATTTATAAAATCGAGCCTCTAAGCGTGCAGCTACTCAATCTTCAACATGGATTGTGGCTTACCATACACATTCACTTATTGCTTAATAAATACATGAACATGAAACTAGGAAAGTACTGTAGATGAAAGACGCTAATATGGTCGATTTTGGGTTGACCTCCTAATCAATACGTGTTGCACTATGGTGTAGATTCTCCCCTTGCCTGACCCTTCATTAGCCTCTGTCTAGAGCAAGAGCTTGATTTATGACCATCGTCTGTCGCGAACGTCTCCGACAGGAAGCATCTTGTCAACTGTAACTACCGGCCAGCCCGTACAAGACTGGCCAGACACATCGCCCCAGTTCCACCGGCCAGCCCGTACAAGACTGGCCAGACACATCGCCCCAGTTCCACCGGCCAGCCCGTACAAGACTGGCCAGACACATCGCCCCAGTTCCACCGGCCAGCCCGTACAAGACTGGCCAGACACATCGCCCCAGTTCCACCGGCCAGCCCGTACAAGACTGGCCAGACACATCGCCCCAGTTCCACCGGCCAGCCCGTACAAGACTGGCCAGACACATCGCCCCAGTACTACCGGCCAGCCCGTACAAGACTGGCCAGACACATCGCCCCAGTTCCACCGGCCAGCCCGTACAAGACTGGCCAGACACATCGCCCCAGTTCCACCGGCCAGCCCGTACAAGACTGGCCAGACACATCGCCCCAGTTCTACCGGCCAGCCCGTACAAGACTGGCCAGACACATCGCCCCAGTTCTACCGGCCAGCCCGTACAAGACTGGCCAGACACATCGCCCCAGTTCCACCGGCCAGCCCGTACAAGACTGGCCAGACACATCGCCCCAGTTCTACCGGCCAGCCCGTACAAGACTGGCCAGACACATCGCCCCAGTTCTACCGGCCAGCCCGTACAAGACTGGCCAGACACATCGCCCCAGTTCCACCGGCCAGCCCGTACAAGACTGGCCAGACACATCGCCCAGTTCCACCGGCCAGCCCGTACAAGACTGGCCAGACACATCGCCCCAGTTCCACCGGCCAGCCCGTACAAGACTGGCCAGACACATCGCCCCAGTTCCACCGGCCAGCCCGTACAAGACTGGCCAGACACATCGCCCCAGTTCCACCGGCCAGCCCGTACAAGACTGGCCAGACACATCGCCCCAGTTCCACCGGCCAGCCCGTACAAGACTGGCCAGACACATCGCCCAGTTCCACCGGCCAGCCCGTACAAGACTGGCCAGACACATCGCCCCAGTTCCACCGGCCAGACCGTACAAGACTGGCCAGACACATCGCCCCAGTTCCACACCCCACCGTATCATATTGGTCTGATAACACAATACTCGTCAGTTTTCTAAAAGCTTTAAGGGGAGTATGAATGGCCTATCCCGGTAATGTTAAATTTGCTAATTTCATGACCTATTTTCTCAAGAACTACTTCATGCAAAGAAGTGAAACGTTTGCAGAATATTTATACATGCTTTATGTACTTACTTCTCTAGTTATATTGACATACATATTCTAGAAGTTGGGATAGATTTTTTTCTCCGTTTCATTTCTTTTACATCTTTTATTGGGTCAAATTATTGTGCATTTTTTTTTCAAATATACAAGATATCTCTACCATTCTAGAGGTATGGTATTACAAGGGTATACTACATGAACAGTGAAAAAATCAAGAGTATATCTACTATAAAACGGCAGATAACGGGTCATTTGCAATTAAAAATTAATTTAGATTGTACCTCACTTTTCAATGGAAACAACAGCTAACAGCAGTGTAGTCTTCATCATCTCCTACATTGTCCGAGTGCATCCTCTTCTTCCTCCTGAAAGATCTTGCTTCCTTGGACACTTCTTGGGCCAGTAGCTCTGCCTTGTTGACTCGCTCCTTGTCCAGTTCCTTCAGTATGGCTGGTATATTCCAACCAGGCTTCACTCTCAGCTCCTCCAAGACTTTCAGTCTACCAGTATTGCCATCATTAAAGGTGATGGCAGCAGCATACACACCAAGTTTCATTGTATGGTACCCCACAAATACATTTTAGGTACTCTTGACAACACTACATTGTTGAATGACTCATTCACGTTTTGTGTTTACCCTGTCAGACATTTCTTCAGCAGGTCTGGATTTGCCAAATCTCTATAAACTCGGTTTATAGCCAACATAACAGCCTCAGGTATAGAGGTCTTGTGGGTAAACTTATCTAAAATACCAGCTGCAGCAGATTTTTTTGTATTTACACCACTCGCCGGAACAATGTTTCTTTTTCGAGGAGGAACTTGAAGGTTTAGCAATGTGTAGAGCTGACGTACTAGGTGAAATTTCATTCCTAACCACATTCACAACCTCGTTTACATCTAGATACGTTCTGTAGTACAGATTTCCTTTGTTATTTACTTTCTTGAACATTCCTTTTGCTCCTGTCATGATTAGATGTAGCCTACTCAAGATCAATAACACAAAAATGAAAAAATATGCACATTATACCAAGCATATCGCACGTACAATGTAAACATTAAACACAAATGTTATGCCAGTCCCACTAACTTATGTAGCAAAACTTCCTCTAGAATTTAAATCAAACCACAGGCTTCTAGACCTTATGGTTTTTGAGATATGAAGTTTTTACTGAAAAATGGTATATGAAATCCTGAAAATACCATGTGCAACTAATTTTATTAAATTAAATTAAAAATATTTATAATCAAGCAAATTTAATAAATCAGACGCAAAATGAATCAGCAAATTCCAAATAATGTTTTGGCATCAAAATCAAAAATTTTAACTTTTTCAACAAAATGGCCATTTATACTCCCCTTAAAATAAACCTGATGGTTACTTTGAAAAATTGGTTTCGTATGACATCCAAATGTAACAAAACAATTCGTTAGATTCTGTCCACCCATTGAATACAATTGAAAATCCACATCCTGCTTCCAGTCTCCGACCGGGTCAGGAATGGAATGAATGATGCCCCCATCAAGCGGCGAGGATATGAACTGTGCCGGCTGCCGAGGCCTGACGCACTCCTCTGGGGCAATGATTAAATGAATGACAGATGAAATGAAATGATAGTGGAGAGTGTTGCTGGAATGAAATTGTGACAGGGAAAACCGGAGTACCCGGAGAAAAACCTGTCTGCCTCCATTTTGTCCAGCACAGATCTCACATGGAGTGACCGGGATTTGAACCACGGACCCAGCGGTGAGAGGCCGGCATGCTGCCGCCTAAGCCACGGAGGCTTCTGCCCATTGAATACAATTAATTATCATTATTTCATTTGGACTAACTAATTGAATTAGACACCGTGGCTAAACATCAGACTAAATCTCTACATACTGTAGTATAAAACAAAGTCCCCGATTTTTTGATGTAACGGGTATTCTTGAGATCCACTGGATGGATTTTGATGCGGTTTTCTCCATTCTGAAAAGGATTTTTTGAGGAAGGTTTCTGTAGAAAAACATTCATTTATAACTCAGCAATTCTTCTAGGTTTTTGCTGTGTCTTGTGTGGGGTTTCGCCTATGGCACCAAGTTGGCTCATCGGCAGGCTCTTGGTGTCCCTGCCCGGACCCCCACAGGAGTAACGAACTGCGCGCTACCTCCCTGTATATAGAGTGTAACTGCACTACTTAACTGCGAGAACTAAAAGCTCAAGCAGCCTCAACCTCCCTATGAAGGCTTCCAAAAAGATGGTATATTGGCTTTCACGGCCGGTGAATTAAAACGGTTAGTATTAGACATGCTGGCTAACCGTAAGTCTAAATATTTCAATTTATTCCAATACCAACATACAGTATGAAATGGAGCTTCCTATATAAAACAAAAAATCCCACGTTTCTACATCAAATAGTTTATTTTTAAAGTAAATGTGTGCAATATTCTGGCAATGAAGTCAAATAATAAGCGCGCTATGCATTCAAAACAGTTTGTAATGCCTTAATTACAATAGACACAATAGAAGACATCGTTAGGGGCAGGTGACCTCGTAGTTCCTCCCCTTAAAACAACAATAACTAATTAGAATACATCGTTTTGTTCAAGATCTTCACAGATTTTTTAAAACAAAAAAACACTAGCAACCCAAAGTTGAAAACATCCTTTAATGTTGTGGCGAGCACGACGGGTCTGAATCGCTAGCTCGTGCCGTGCCTACGACCAGCCGCAACAGCACGAAGTGCCTCATCCTGGCGGGAGTTGATGGAACCTGTCGGCAAGCAACGGACTGTTAATTTTATTGTATTGCTCATGATATAAAAATTCCATGTCATTGTTCATGATATAATCAGCCAACTTATCGTGGGTGGTCATAAATAAATAACGTGTTACCACCATCAACATAAATATTTATTTCCCCCAGGGGTTCACATCTCGTGGGACGTGGGTTGGCGATCACGGGACCCCAGCTGAGTCCGGCATTGCTTCCTCTTACTGGTGCCGGGCTCCTCTCCGTCTTCCTTCCTGTCGACCTCTCTTGGTCAACTCTTCCAACCCTGACTGTATTAGGCTAGGATATCCGAGGCTTAGGGAGTCTCTTCGTTTCCCGCCTTAATTGGCCCTTATCTTATCTTTCCTGACACCTTCCTTCTGTGAGGGATCAGCCTTCTTTTTCTTTTCATGTTACCTCCTGCCTTCTGCTGAAGGCCCTCAAGGAGGCAGGGTGTAGGCCTATGTAGCCCCACCACCACTTCCGTTGCAGCCTGGATATTGCTACACCCTCAAGAGCTCACGGCTGGTGAGTTCGGGAGTTGGCGATCCTGAGTGATTCCTGAGCTGGGTCCGTTTTTTTCCCCTTTTTCCACTGACTTTGGGGCGGGCCCTGTCCTCTTTGTCTTTCCTATCTGCTTTTCATGGCTCTCCTGCTTTCCAAGTCCCCCAATCTTCATTCTTCTACGGTTCAGGGCATTTCTTTTCTTCCTGTTCTTTATTTGCCTTATCCATTATTTGTTTACCATTTCCTCTTCTAGTATGTAGGCCTAAGTCTGTAGTTGCTATTAGTTAAAGTTCTCATTCTCATCTCATGTTTCACTGTCATCCAAACCATTAGGGGCCGATAACCTACATGTTAGACCCCCTGGAACAACAAATATCATCATCATCATCATCATCATCATCATCATCATCAACAATATATTTATTTGCAACTGAAGAGCAAATAATATGCATAGCTTACAAATAGTATAAAATTAGAAATACTAAATGTACAAGTTAATGTCTAAGTGTCACCATCATAAATATTTAGTGTATCAATGTGATATAACTACACTGTATGAGACTAGACCTTCCATGAACACAATTCCTTTTTTGGTGCAATTGTAATTAATTTTCGTTGTTTCCTCCACTTTTCCAAACATAAAGGACACACAAAACTTTTCTTACGAGGTGCTGGTCTGATGACATGCGGTAGACGGATGATTTTTCACCGGAAACTCAAGTATATCCGGTCAATTAGATTAGCAGTTTGCCTTTTCTACCATTACAAGCGTCAGTGTGAGTCAATGAAACTAAACCATATCCGGTCGATTAGATTAGCAGTTTGCCTATTCTACCATTACAAGCGTCAGTGTGAGTCAATGCAACTAAACCATATCCGGTCGATTAGATCAGCAGTTTGCCTATTCTACCACTAAAAAGTGCCAGTGTGAGTCAATGCAACTAAACCATATCCGGTCAATTATATTAGCAGTTTGCCTTTTCTACCATTACAAGCGTCAGTGTGAGTCAATGAAACTAAACCATATCCGGTCGATTAGATTAGCAGTTTGCCTATTCTACCACTAAAAAGTGCCAGTGTGAGTCAATGCAACTAAACCATATCCGGTCGATTAGATCAGCAGTTTGCCTATTCTACCACTAAAAAGTGCCAGTGTGAGTCAATGCAACTAAACCATATCCGGTCAATTAGATTAGCAGTTTGCTGTTTTTTCCACTACAAGCGCTAGTGTTCGTCAATGACCTTATAACTACTTCCAGTGTGAGTATTATTCTAAAAAACAAAAAACACCTGAGGGTATTGAATCAAGGAACACATTAAAGAAAGAATTGTGTAATTAAGTTAATTTGGCTATGATTTGAATCAAAAAGAAAAGAATAAAGAAACAAGTGATTTTCGGCTGTTTCTCCGGAACTGCATTTAAGCCAGGAGTGACTTTCGATTTTTTTTTTTAAGTTCGATAGAGCTCTCCAAGATTCACAATGTGAAATCTTTCCGGACCCTTTAGCCCTTCAACGTTTGGCACAATTCAGGAAACTGTTTAATTTTACGTTTTTGCTATTTTGTCTGCTATGAAATGTTTTCAACATTAGAAACCATTTTGATACCTCTCCCCTGGCTCCCTAAAATGAAGGCATCATTAAAAAAACAGGAAATAAAAGCTTAATTTTAAAATTTCGCACAGCCGCCATGTTGAGATTATATAAATAATTGAACTAGATTAGATCTCAGTGCATTACAATGTGTATAAACATTAACTGTATCAAGTTTCACTGCGTTTGGATGGTTAAATCGTGTAAAAGTCTATTTAAATATTGCAAATTCGCTTGTCCGCCATGTTCGTTTTGTAGTTAACAGGTTTTTGAAAATCGCATAGGTGAACTTCTAGTAGTGCTCTTTATCACCATACAAAATGTCAAGGCGATTTCCCTAATAGTTTCGGAGATATAGAATGCCGGAGAAATATTTCGCACAGCCGCCATGTTGGATTTGTGAGACATAACAAAATTTGAAGGTCGGGGTCGGCCAAAATGGTGCTATGACCTCACCGAGTTTCATTAAAATCGCACCAGTTGTTTAGATTTTATAAGGGGAGGGGGAGGGTAGACTATACACACACAAACGCACACACACACACACACGGACAAAAGGTGATATCATAAGTCAATCTTTTTCATAAATGAAAATAGGCTAATAAATAACCAGAATCAAATTCTTTGCTGTTGTTTGAGTCTTCAGTCTTTTGACTGGTTTGATGCATCTCTCCATGCCTCCCTGTCCTGTGCTAATCGTTTCATCTCTACATAGTGACCCCGCTGAGCTAAGGTTCATGTGATATTTTTCACGACAGCACATTTATGATGGAATGTAGTACCTTTGAACACACCCAGAAAGCTACGAGAAGCTGAGAGCTTCTACTATTCTCTTTGAAGTAGCGGAGAATCGCACTTTTGACTTTGGTGAAGTCTGCTAATTATTTATCTGAGGTCTTATTAATCAATTTTTTCTTTCCACGAGACTCAGAATATTCCATTTCGTCATTCAGTATTATTGAAACATTTTGTAGAATGTTTTTTCACTTTAAGGTAAGGTAATATCATTGCAGATACGCAAATAGGAATGTAAGTAGTCGCTCAACGATTTAGTTTGACGACTTGCTTCCACGAGGAACGCAGTTCCTTGCACTACGTCTGGAGAATCCGCCCTGTGTAGGCGTGTAATTATATCCGTCGCAATAGACGTGGCAAACAGTCCGCTTTTCAGCGAGGAATCATTATCGGGTGCCATCGAGCACAAGTATACTACAAATCACTGTCGTTGATGTGCAGTGATCAGCACAAATTGCATAGTGAATTATTTGGCAAGTATTGTGAAATTTACGACATTTCTGTAGCACCACATTTTTTCACCCACGTGTTTGTGGAGGGCCGAGAGCCTGGTGCAAAATATACAGGTAAACGTGATATTATTACTTTGAACACGTGTGATTATAAAAGTACATTATATAGAAATTGCTACGGTGAATTTATCCGTAATAAAACGACGCCCATTTCACGGATGCCACGTGATAGAAAAAGTAGCGTCTGTACACGTGTAGAATCGCAGAACAGTGCATAGCCATTTATCATTCACATCTGCAAAGTGTAGAGGCTGTGTTACCAGTTATATTTAAAGCCTGTGATATCTACGACGAATACTGTAATTTTCAAGTGAAAATAATGAACTACTACAAGTCTTATACTACCGCCCACGTGGTTAACTTTTTCAACACCATGTTCGAGACCGAGACCATGGGCAATACCATTATGGTATGAGGGAGATGTCTCGGATGGGACCAGCTTGATTGTGGAACTTCTAGAACATCAAACGAGAAGGAAGGAACTGAGGATGCCTTTCCTAGGCATGTCCAGTCCATTCACGAGGTCAACTACAGGAACAGACCGAACCCTGGTCTTTGGGAGAGCCCAGATGGAAGTTCTGATGAGGACGATGCCAACACTGAAAGCCAGAGGCGCTTTTGTTCAACCCTTGTTGTTGGACAGAGAGCTAAGTGTGGACTCCTTTGTATCGTGAGTTTTGTACACCCTTCCTTGTTCTAGTTTCTGGTGGTATAGTTAGATTAGTGTAGTTTGTGAACCAACCGAACTTAGTGACAGCCATTTCATAGGTAAGGAATGTAATTTAGTCTAATTAAATGTCATTTATTTGCAGTGATTGTGAGTCACCCTTGGGTCCGACATTATGGTCAACCCTGGTGCAGCTTGATGGACGTCGTAGGACGCCAATTTCTATCTATTGCTAAACGTGACTGTAGTCATTTTTAGGCTAAATGGTTTAACCCTATCTGGGGTGATTTTTCAAGTCTTTGCAGACTCTAGTTATGGCAATCAGATGCCATGGTTATATTTCTTTAACTGCATTTTTTGCAGCCAGTCTATGTTACACCCCTGACTTCGTTAGAGTAGTCGTATCATTTGGGTAATCGACTGTAATTACCAGTTTTGTAACTGCATTATATTTCATTTGAGATGAGCTCAGAAGACATCCAGGTCAGGTGTAGACCTCATAAGTAATAGGGATGTTTGTCGTTGCCTAGCATCGAACCCAGTTCCCAACGTATCATTAAGCAGATCCAGCAGAGAGTGGAGTTTGCGTATTATTATTTTGTTAGTGTCATGTGTGTTGACACGTGATTTATTTGATGTTTGATACAAGTCAGAAATGAAGTATTTTATCT
The DNA here is from genome assembly GCA_946902985.2 of Meconema thalassinum. Classification (NCBI taxonomy): domain Eukaryota; kingdom Metazoa; phylum Arthropoda; class Insecta; order Orthoptera; family Tettigoniidae; genus Meconema; species Meconema thalassinum. Next base: position 2,060,608,992 of record OX336388.2, on the reverse strand, counting down.
TTGAGAGCAGAGAGCTCCAGCAATTAGTGACATTGCTACCTTTTAAACGTCTTTGATGTGAAAGACAGAGTTATATGATTGTATTCAGATTTATAGCGTGCTTTTTATGCACATATTCTTCGAGGTTTATAACCTATGGTAAAGGTATTATGATGAGGCCAGTTGTACAGTTATTATCTTGCTTAAATTGCCGGCCTAGTTAGTGTGTTGTGTCATTCAGCGCAGGAATCTTGTAGCCTGCGGCGACACGAACAGGTTTTGTGTATATCAACTCAGCGCCCGTGTGAGAGCGCATGCTTCTGAGTGAGACGGACTCATGTTAACATAGGACAGAATGCTTTTAGCATTCACTTTCCCTTTCATTGCAATTATAGCTTATGGAACCCAGTGTTCATTCTTGTATCTGATCATATGTTCTGTAGATTGTCATTTGTTAGTTAAACGCTGTTGCGTGTACCGTTGTTTTGATGAGTACAGTTATGTCAGGTTTCTATAGTACGTTGTAGGCTAGCCCCGCTAGGGAGGTTTTTCATGTATGATGGTATTGTGTGTACCAAGTCCGGGATTGTACCCGTTGACCAGATGTTTAGGGAGGGTAACTGATTGTGTCCAGGCCCATCCCAGAGTTATTGAACGCGAGCTGTGCGCCGCTGGTAACTTGTGTTATTGTGTGTCCGACTTGTTATTGCTCGTTGATTGTATTCCGACTTTTGAGTCGAGGCTTTCTTGGCAGAGATGATCTCAGGGGAGACGCTCCGTGCCAAGGCTTGTCAGTATTATTCGCCTTAACCAACGATAACCTAAACCGACATCTTAATAATAGAACGCATATTTTTGATAAAACAAAAGCTAACTAACGAATCCTTTCTGCTTAACCTTGTTCATGTGCATTTGGAACCTGCTGACATAGCCGTGTTTATGAAGGTATTTCCTGGAGGAAATGCCTTGAGGACAGCTGACACATTTTTTTGTTGTGACTGAAGCTTGCTCGAACCTTGAGTTCGTAGCTGGTGGAGCGCAGGCCATACGATGTTAGACGTAGTCTTTACTACGCAGTCGTCACCGTAACTACACACATTAGATGACTATGGCTTACAAAGAGATAACCAAGGTGCAGGCAGGCATTTGAATAAAACTATGGTCTTTTATTTATTTATTTGATGATGTAAAAGTGTATGAATCCTCTATGTTACCCTATTGTGTGCTGATTAGCACTTAGTTCATAAGAATGACTTAGATGGTTTTTTTCTGGCTGTTCACTTAGCTTTGAATGTAATTGTTTGTTATTACGGACGTCACCGCCGTAAATTTTGTTATTAATTGATAGGACTTAGCTAGATGAATTAACGTTAAATGTAAATGTGGAGATGGTATCATCCTAACTTAGATTTGTTTTGCTACCCTGTTAAATGTAAATTCTGATATTAGCTTGATCTTGTAACTTGACCTAGGGATTTGTGTCGTACCATTTTCCTAGTGTTGCTGTTGTTGCTTAATTATTGTGAGACAGATCTTTCGCGAGGGTTTACTGTAACCTCTCAGGTAGGGACCTGCTCTTTATTTTTGATTATTTTTTAGCTTGCGGATTAGCCGGTAGAAACCCTCCGAACTAGGCTAGGGGTTTGTAAAATTTACAATAAATTTTCACGGTGTTTTACATAAACCGGATGTTTCTTTTCTCAGTCTAGCTTTTAAGGTGAACCTTTCCTTAGGCAGCCTATGACCTTCGTCACCATGTACCACGATCCCCGTGGACTACAGTTTCTCGTGCCGCTTTGGCCTATTTGGATGTTCACCTGATCCTCTCGGCAGTTAGGTCCGGCGGATGAGATGTTAGGAAAGTCATTGCGGTTGTTGGCTATCCTGGCAGCTCCTCTGACGGGCTCAATAGCTACCACACCCTACATCCGAGGCAATCTGTTTAACATAATCTAACCTTGGTCTACCCCTGCAGTTCTTGTCCTCAATCCTTCCTTCCATCACTATGCTTGCTATTCCTGGATGTCTTAGTATATGTCCTACCAACCTATCTCTTCTCTTCATTAGCAGTCGCCAGAAACATCTCTCCTCTCCCACTCGTCTTAATACCTCTTCGTTCGTAACCCTATAAACCCATCTGATCATCATTCTCCTGTAACACCACATTTCAAACGCTTCAATTCTCCTCTTTTCAGCTGCACCAATAGTCCCAGTTTCACTTCCATGGAGCGCCAGGCTCCAGACAAAGGCTTTCAAAAATGACTTCCCAATACCTAAATCTATATTCGGTGTCAACAGATTCCTTTTTTGTAGAAATGCTTTCCTTGCCTGAGCCAACCTACTTTTTATATCCTCTTTGATTCGTCCATCACTGGTCATTTTGCATCCTAAATAACAGAAGTCTCCTACTTCCTTTAGTTTTTCACCTGCCAATTTGATATCCATAGATGATTCTGATGTATTTCGGCTGCATTCCAATATTTTTGTTTTAAATTTATTAATTTTCATCATGAATTCTTTCCACAAGACGGAGTCCATACCACTCAAAAACTCATTCAAATCCTCAGGCGTGTCGGCCAAGATGACTATGTCATCGGCAAATATCAGAGTTGAAATTCTTTCTCCTTGAATCTTCACTCCCACTTTAAATTTTTCAACAATTTCCTTCATTGCTTGTTCAATGTAAAGATTGAAAAGTATGGGTGATAAGTTGCAGCCTTGCCTTACACCTTTCTGAATACGAGCTTCTCTCTCATGTCCTTCAGCTCGAATGACTGCTGCCTGGTTTCTGTATTGGTTGTAGATCACCCTCCTATCCCTGTGCTTTATTCCAATCGTTTTCAAAATATCAAACAATTTAGTCCAATCAGCGTTATCAAAAGCCTTTTCTAAGTCTACAAATGCCATGAACGTTCTCTTATCTTTCCTTATTCTACATTCCTAAGTCAGCCTATGACTTAGTACAGCTTCCCTTGTTCCTACATTTCTCCTGAAACCAAAGTTTATTTAAATGTTTCAAATTCGCTTGGCCGCCATGTTCGTTTTGTAGTTAACAGCTTTCTGAAAGTCTAATAGGTGAACGTCTCGTACAAAATTTTCAAAATTGCAGGGTGATATCAGCAATAGTTTCGGAGATGTAGAATGCCGCCTTCATCTTGATGTTATGTAAACAATTGAACTAACTTAGGTGATAGTAGGCCTACATTACAATGTGTATAAACATTTGCTGTACTAAGTTTCACTGCGCTCGGATGGTTAAATCGCGAGAACAGTCTATTTAAATGTATCTACTGTGCTTGGCCGCCATGTTCGTTTTGTAGTTAACAGGTTTTTGAAAATCTCATAGGTGAACTTCAAGTAGTGCTCTTTATCACCATACAAAATGTCAAGGTGATTTCCGTAATTGTTTCGGAGATATAGAATGCCGGAGAAACATTTCGTCAACCGCCATGTTGGATTGGTGGGACATAACAAATTGAAGGGCAAGGTCGGGGTCGGCCAAAATGGTGCTATGACCTCACCGAGTTTCATTGAAATACACACACAAACGCACACACACATACACACACACACACACACACACACGGACAAAAGGTGATACAGTATAACCCCTCAAATCCGAACTAATTGGGGCTGTAGCCTGTTCGGATTTCAATTTGTTCGGATTAGCCAAAAGAGAACCATAACATAATGACCAGCCCTCGTTACGGTATAGGATTGTAGCCTACATTGAGCGAGGCAGGCTGGTTTGGCACAAACAGCGAACATGAAATAGCGAGTCTGGTCCAATGTCAACATGACGGCAATGTAGCTAATGACAGTGAGGAAGAAGAAACTTCGGCAGACAAGGTGACTTATACTAAAGCTGCATCTGCTGTTGACATATCATTGCGCTTCGTAGAACACCACGCAGCAGCCACGCCAAACGATGTCATCTTAATGAGACGCTGCAGCTGGCGCGTAGTTGCCTCCGCGGGAAGATTTTCGCCACTTCTACAATACTGAAGATAACTAATTTCAAGTGAAAGATTAAGTGATATTTTGTGTGTTTCTATTGCTATTTCATTGTTTTAGCAAAGTGATTGCCTACGGAATAATAATAACCAACGTTTCCGTGTCTCAATCCTGGATGGTATAAGTAGTCTATGTAGGCACTTTTACACTATGCAAACTGTACTTCTTGTTATTTTTTCAACTAATTATGTAAAATGCGGTCGTAATGCAGAGTATATGATTGTTTTATGACTAAATAAATAAGTTTCTCTTTTTTGCGTGTATTTTTTCAAACTTCAAATTGTCGAAAGATCCTCGTTCGGATTACCCGGGATTTCGGATTTCCGGGGTTCGGATATGAGGGGTTTCACTGTATCATAAGTCAATCTTTTTCATAAATGAAAATAGGCTGAAACTAACCAGAATCATATTCTTCTGCTATACGAATAGTTAACATCGAACACTGACACCTGAGAAGCGTTGTGCAGTGGGGAAGGGTGGAGAGGCTATGAGCGGAAATTATTTGCCGGCAGGCTAGGAAGATGGGAAAGAGGGGGAGGTGGGGAACCTGTGTCTTGAGCAAACTGTGGCCCAATCTCCGTAACTACTTCATTAATGACAGCGCGAAAAATGGTAACGACACTTTAACGACCCATTAGGCAGTGTTAATTGGAATTTAGACTCCAGCTTTCTTGTAACACGTCCTAAATTTGGAACTCCGCTTGAGATGTCTGGTCCAATCACTGTTTCTGTCGTCCAACAGAATGTACTGTACTGTAGTGTAGTGATTATTTATTGACGACCATTGCCATTCTGACAGTATATCGTACAATGAGTTATTGATTTATAACTTTCATTATAAATACATTTCTGACGTACTTTACTTGAGACCGGCCGCAATGGCCGAGAACGCTAACGCGCTACCTCGTGCCTCGCTGGTATTGGGAGAGCGTGGGTTAGAATCCCACTTCAACCGTCCTGAAATTGGTTTTTCGTGGTTTCCCATTTTCACCGCCAAGCAAATTTCGGGATGGTTCCTTTGAACAGGTCCAGGGCCGACGTTTTTAAATCTATTTATTTATTTAATAATTATTAGATATAACCATAAAAGGGTCATTTTACACTATTAATTTAACAATTTTAAATGATATTAAAAAACACGATCCTTACAGTAGTCGCATAAACCTCGCGTGAAATTGTTACTACACCGGTATTTTATCTACTTCTATTGGCACAAATATTAATCTACTGTATTGTAAAAGGGAGTGTTTTACAGATAGTGTAGTTTATAATACGGAACTCATTTTATTAGATGATTTGTAGCTTCCACCAGCACTAGCCTAAATAAATAATACGATATGGATCAACTAGATTAATAGACGCGACACCGCTCATAACCTTTAATTCCTTATAAACAGGTCCTCTTGATTCACAGACCAACACGTAATTTCATATGGATTCTGTTAAAATGAGTCATATTGATATGATAAATATCGTTTAAAATGATAATCTGGTAGCAAAAATACTTACTCCGCCCAGGATTCGAACCCAAGATCCCTAGATTCACAGTCGTACGCACTAACCCCACGGCTATTTCGACTACGCAAATATAGTGCACAAGATGGTGACTTATTTCCAGGTTCCAATAATACTGCATTACGGAATTAAGTTTCATTTATATTTTGCTTGTTTCGATAATGTTCCTGCGTGAAATTGAGTTTAAAATGACTTATGAATAGGCCCTCTTGTGAGTAAAGAGAATGTATTCAGTAATAGTTCATGAAGGCTTGCTCAATTCTCGTATAACCACAACGATTATATTATATTGATGACTGCATTACCGTTATGTGGGTTAATATTTGAATAGCCATTGTGCATAAACATAATACCGGCAATGCCGACTACTTACAATGTTTGATATTAAGGCATTTTACCATTTAAATACTGATACGAAGACTTCTAACATATACCATGTCATTTGTTTCAATCACTTGACACCAGAGTTCGCATGAACGTTTTCCGTTCAGTATGTCATATACATTCCACATGGCCGAGAGTGCATCATTTTATGAATTTCTGTCACCACGCGCTCCTTGTTTCTCGTACCACTGCCAGCTGGGTCTTACCACTGCTCGCTGGATCGATCGATCGAGCGGGCAGTGCATACTTCCGTTTTCCACCACTGCCAGCTAGTACACTTCCATTCGATCGATCGAGCAGGCAGTGCTTACTTCCGTTTTCCACCACTGCCAGCTAGTACACTTCCGTTCGATTGATCGAGCGGGCAGTGCATACTTCCGTTTTCCACCACTGCCAGCTAGTACACTTCCGTTTGATCGATTGAGCGGACAGTGCATACTTCCGTTTTCCACCACTGCCAGCTAGTACACTTCCGTTCGATTGATCGAGCGGGCAGTGCATACTTCCGTTTTCCACCACTGCCAGCTAGTACACTTCCGTTTGATTGATCGAGCGGGCAGTGCATACTTCCGTTTGATCCACCACTGCCAGCTCGATCGTTCCGATCCACTTCCGTCCCCAATTTTCATAATCACTCCCACAAAACTATCCAATAACCGAGCGGAAAGATGTTACACATCAAAAAGAACAAGAAAACGAAAGGGATGAGGAGAAGGGGAAGAAAAAAGAGGATAGAAAAATAATAAGTATGAGAAGGGGAGGACGGAGGAAGAACTGACGAAGGAGGAAGAGACGCTCAAGACGACAATATTGAAGATGGAAGAGAAGAAGAAGGGAGGAAAAGGGGAAGAAGAATATGAAATGAAAGACAAGATGGTAAGATTGAATATTGAAGGAGACGATGTAGCAGAATAACGAGAAGTAGAAAGAGGAGGAAGATGAGGTGAAGTAGAAGAAGAAGTAGGAGGAAGAGAAGTAGAAGAAGGAGGGGAAGAATAAGTTGGTTAAGAAGAAAAGGATGAGACGAGGAGGTGAAGGTGAAGAAGGAGGTGAAGTGGAAGACGGAGGAAGAGAAGTAGAAGAAGAAGAAGGAGAAGGATGATAATAAGGAGGAAGAGGAGGTGAAGTAAAATAAGAAGGAGTAGGACAACAGCAACCAAGCGGAAAGATGTTACACATCAACAAGATGTTCAGTAAAGACCATATAGCCTACTTTCTCCTAAATATATGAGTATACTTATAACTCCTTGTCCTTTTCAAGGAGTATAATTGAATGTTGGTTGTAGTACCTTGTTGAAATAAGTGTCATACGGATATTAAACATGAATATGAGGTGCCCTTTGCTAGTACCAAATTTCGTTCAATTCGGTTTCACCGTGTTTGAAGAAATAGGGGGAATCGATTGGCACACATACATGGCAGCCAGCCACAAATTATTGGGCAGATGACCTAGTAGTTTGGTCAAAAGATTCTTCATACATAAAGGTATAATGTAACAAAATTTGGTAGAGATCAGATAAAAAGCTTGGTCGTAATTTGATTTAAGCTTTAAACATTTGGGTGGCAGCCATTACGTTTTCGTCAAGATTGCGGCGATATAAAACATGACACTGAGGTGCTCTTTGCTTGTGCTACCTCTCTACCAAATTTCGTTCAATTCAGTTTCACCGTGTTTGAATAGATAGGGGGAATCAATCGGCACACATACATGGCCGCCATCCGCAAATTATTGGGCAGACGACCTCGTAGTTTGGTCAAACGATTCTTCATACATAAAGGTATAACGTTGCAAAATTTGGTAGAGATCAGATGATTAGGTTGGTCGAAATATTATTTAAGCTTTTAACATTTGGGTGACCGCCATTACGTTTTCGTCAAGATGGCGGCGATATAAAACATGACACTGAGATGCCCTTTGCTAGTGTTACCTCTGTACCATATTTCGTTCAATTCGGTTTCACCGTGTTTGAAAAGATAGGGGGAATCAATTTGCACACAGACATGGCCGCCATCCGCAAATTATTGGGAAGATGACCTCGTAGTTTGGTCAAAAGATTCCTCATACATAAAGGTATAAAGTTACAAACTTTGGTAGAGATCAGATAAATAGGTTGGTCGTAATTTGATTTAAGCTTTGAATATTTGGGTGGCCGCCATTACGTTTCCGTCAAAATGGCAGGTACCCTTTGCTAGTGCTACCTCTGTACCAAATTTCGTTCAATTTGGTTTCACCGTGTTTGAAAAGATAGGGGGAATCGATTTGCACACAAATATGGCCACCATCCGCAAATTGTTAGGCAGATGACCTCGTAGTTTGGTCAAAGGATTCTTCATACTTAAAGGTACAATGTTACAAAATTTGGTAGAGATCATATCAATAGGTTGGTCGTAATTTGATTTAAGCTTTGAACATTTGGTTGACCGCCATTACGTTTACGTCAAGATGGCGGCGATATAAAACATGACACTGAGGTGCTTTTTGCCAGTGCTACCTCTGTACCAAATAACATTCAATTCGGATTCACCGTGTTCGAATTGATGGGGGGGGGACAGACATTCAGAGTACACACACTCACACACTCACACACACACACACAGACAGACAGACAGACAGACGAACAATTTTTGGCCCTGAAGTGATCTCATAAGTCTACTTTCATTTTTTGCAGAAATCGAAAGTAGGCTAAAAATGAGATGGTGTGTGTCTTTCTGTCTGTATGTGTGTTACTCAATAACACAAGAACCACTGGTTCGATTTGAATGAAATTTTGCATGGACGTAGCTATTTCGTAGATTTCGATGTTTTGCACTATTTAAAAATGGCGACTATTTTCATACTTCCATTTCAAATAAAAAGAGAACGCTAAGAAATAGCAAACTTTTGATGTCACTACGAGCTATAGAATTTAATTTTCTATCCGAAAGGTCCTTATCAATTTTCGTGTATCTCCAGCGGTTAGCGAGTAAAACCCACATTTGTGACGTCACTACACACTTTGGGGTAAACATTTCATATTTCCATCATACTAATATATAAAAACAAGATGTTCAGTAAAGAACATATAGCCTACTTTCTCCTAAATGCATGGGTATTGTTATAACTCTTTGTCCTTTTCAAGGAGTATGATTGAATGTTGGTTGTAGTAGCTTGTTGAAATACAACGTGCTATAGGGATATTAAACATGAATATGAGGTGCCCTTTGCTAGTGCTACCTCTGTACCAAATTTCGTTCAATTCGTTTTCACCGTGTTTGAATTGATAGGGGGAATCAATTTGCACACATACTTGGCCACCATCTGCAAACTATTGGGCTGATGATCTTGCAGTTTGATCAGAATATGTTTCCCACATAAAGATATGGTGTTGCAAAATTTGGTAGAGACTAGATTATTAGGTTGGTCGTAATTACATTTTAGCTTTTAACATTTGGGCGGCCGCGATTACGTTTCCGTCAAGATAGCGGTGATATAAAACATGACAACGAGGTGCCCTTTGCTAGTGCTACCTCTGTACCAAATTTCGTTCATTCGGTTCCACCGTGTTCGAATTAATAGGGAGAATTAATTTTGACATAAAGATGGCCGCCATCCGCAAACTATTAGGCTAATGACCTATTAGATTGGTCAAAGGATGCTCCCTCCATAAAGGTATGTTTTTGCAAAGTTTGGTAGATATCGGATGGTTATGTTAGTCGTAATTTGATTTAAGCTTTTAACATTTGTGTGGCCGCCATTACGTTTCAGTCAAGATGGCGGTGATATAAAACATGACACTGAGGTGCCCTTTGCTAGTGCTACCTCAGTACCAAATTTCGTTCCATTCGGTTCCACCGTGTTTGAATTAATAGGGGGAATCAATTTTGACATAAAGATGGCCGCCATCCGGACACTATTAGGCGAATGACCTATTACATTGGTCAAAGGTTGCTCCCTCCATAAAGGTATGTAGTTGCAAAATTTGGTAGAGATCGGATGATTAGGTTAATCGTAATTTGATTTAAGCTTTGAACATTCGTGTGGCCGCCATTACGTTTCAGTCAAGATGGCGGCGATATAAGACATGACACTGAGGTGCCCTTAGCTAGTGCTACCTCTGTACCAAATTTCGTTCCATTCGGTTCCACCGTGTTCGAATTAATCGGGGGAATCAATTTTGACATAAAGATGGCCGCCATCCGCAAACTATTAAGCTAATAACCTATTAGATTGGTCAAAGGATGCTCCATCCATAAAGGTATGTTGTTGCAAAGTTTGGTAGAGATCGGATGGTTATGTTAGTCCTAATTTAACTTAGGCTTTGAACATTTGTGTGGCCGCCATTACGTTTCTGTCAATATGGCGGCGATATGAAACATGCCACTGAGATACCCTTTGCTAGTGCTACCTCTGTACCAAATTTCGTTCCATTCGGTTTCACCGTGTTTGAATTAATAGGGGGAATCGATTCTGACACAAAGATGGCCGCCATCCGCAAACTATTAGGCGAATGACCTATTAGATTGGTCTAAGGATGCTCCCTCTATAGAGGTATGTAGTTGCAAAATTTGGTAGAGATCGGATGATTAGGTTAATCGCAATTTGATTTAAGCTTTGAACATTCGTGTGGCCGCCATTACGTTTCCGTCAAGACGGCGGCGATATAAAAAATGACACTGAGGTGCCTTTTGTTAGTACTACCTCTGTACCAAATTTCGTTCCATTCGGTTGCACCGTGTTCGAATTAATAGGGGGAATCGATTTTCACACAAAGATCGCCGCCATCCGCAAACTATTGCGCTGATGACCTATTAGATTGGTCAAAGGATGCTCCCTCCATAAAGGTATGTTGTTGAAAAATTTGGTAGAGATCGGATGATTAGGTTAGTCGTAATTTGATTTAAGCTTTGAACATTTGTGTGGCCGCCATTACGTTTCCGTCAAGATGGCGGCGATATAAAACATGACACTGAGGTGTCCTTTGCTAGTGCTACCTTTGTACCAAATTTCGTTCAATTCGCATTCACCGTGTTCGAATTGATAGGGGGGACAGACATTCAGAGTACACACACTCACACACACACAGACTCACACACACACATACACTCACACACAGACTCACACACACATACACACACACAGACAGACACACTTTTTTCGCCCTGTGTTGATCTCGTAAGTCTACTTTCATTTTTTTCAAAAATCGAAAGTAGGCTAACTAGCAGAAGTACCCGCTCTTCGAACGGTCTTCGGTATTAATAACCAGACGTTATCAATTGAGATACTGTTCCAATGGTTAGGGGCTTGTCATTTCTTCATAAGTTTATCAGAACGTAGTTAGTTTTCTGGGCATATCGCAGACACTGTTAATTTAAGGGCCGTAAAATGTGGTTTTCTGAGACCCTTTATAGACTCCCTAGTTTTGTGTCACACATTGAGAAGCGCAACGTATGCATTGGTCGTCCTTCTAGGATTATTTTTATTTTTCGCCTATTTTAGCATGTATTTTGAAAAGTTGTTCCTTATACCCACCCTTCTATGAGAAGTACGTTGAAGTGTTTTCTAAATGATTTGGTGTATTTACTCATGGTTACAATACCTAATTTTACGATGCACCAAGCACCCGAACATGCATTATAGGCGTACATAAACATAAAGATATATCAACCACACAGTATCAAACAAGATCATCTTTACGACGAACCCGATTGTCGACAAAAATATGATTGATTAAAATGTGCTCTCAAACTAAATTCACCTAACGTGTACTTCCTGACGTGAAAATAATATTGAAAACCTGGTAGACGAAACGCAATATATGTCAAATTAAAACTGATCCTCACCGTTGTGGAAAGTCCTCATCCCCAGGAAGACCCCTTTAATAAATTATAAAGGCTTGTGGTGCATGAAAATGCGGGATTTTTAGTCTCCAATGGCCCAAATTCCCAAAAACAGCAAAAAACACAATTCCTATTCAGGAATTTTTTGAAAATAATGTTGCTGTTGGGAGATATAATAGACCTTATGTTACAACATATCGCATATCGCACGTGTAAGTCACGTGTAAAAATTCTAGGGTACCCCTTGAGCCCCTTAATCGCATTGTTGAATTTTACAGTCTATGTTTGATTCCACGATAACCTTATAGCCATTTGCAAACTTTAACAGAAATTTAATAAATTGAGTGGCATTGCTTCTTACAGAAATAGATGGAAAGTTGGATGTCACCTCTTGAGACACTGTTGTCATGGTTACCGGCTTGCATTACTTCATTAGTTTCTAGTTGTTCTTCTTCTTTCGGATGGGCCAGCTAAGAACAACGACGTTCGACTTTTCAGTTTGGCGAGGGACTTGATGTTTGCCCAATATTCGCGCATTTTCTGGCTATGTTTCTCCTTCCTCTCTTTTGTCCAGATGATGCCGGTTTTCTTACTGGGTGGTCTGTACTGAAAACTCTTCTGTTTAAGTATCTTTCTGAGATGTGATCGGCTTCAAATATCACTTTTCATTATCTTCAGTTCTTGGATATCCTTGTTAACTACTGTTATCAACGGTGTCACGCTATTTCTCTTCCCCCAGTACTTGAGAAGCTGGTTGGTTAGTCATGTTGGGTTCATCCATGAGACATGTCCATAGAAAGCCAGACGTCTCTTCCTGGCCACATCTGTGATTTTCTCAGTATATCTACAGTATATAGCTCCTGATTTGGTCTTCTTCTGTACTCGTCATCTATTTACTATTTTATCAAATAAAAGAGTGCCATATCCCCCCCAGGGACGTAGGCGACCTGAATAAGAGCCCTTGACTAAGTCAAGGGATCACTAACCAGGCATCCCGAGCCGGAGTTAGCGTGTGGTAGGGTGGCCAGTTCCTTTCCACTCCTCCTCCTACCATAGCATCCGCCAGGTTCCCATTTTGCATCACGAGGCTGGGAGACCCCGTACCAGACCATACCAAGACTTTTAAATTCTTGGCAGAGCCGGGGATCGAACCCAGTACCTAGGGAGTGACAGCCAACAATGCTAGCCACTGCGCCACGAGGTGGTCTTTATTAGTTTATTAAATTAAATTAGTTTTCTGGGAATATCTCAGAAACGTGATTTTAGAGCCTTAAAACGTAGTAGCCTCCGAGCCACCGAGGGGCTAAAAATGAGTTTTGCTCGTCCTTGTACGCCATAATATAATAATAATCTTAGGGATAGGGATATAATAGACCTTTACTACCACATCCGTCCGTGTAAATCACGTGAAAAAATTCAAGAGTACCCCTTGACCCCCTTAAGCGCATTATATACGTATTGGTGAATTTTACAGTTTAAGTTGTTTCCGTGATAACCTTAAAGCCGTTTGCGAACGTTCACAGTAATGCAATAAATGGAATGGCATTGCGTCTTACAGAAATAGATGGACTTCTGAGATTGTGTTGCCATGGTAACCGGCTTGCATTCCTTCAATAGCTTAATAAATGAGATTAGTTTTCTGGGTATATCTCAAAAACTGTAGGTTTTAGGACCTTAAAATGTGGTTTTCGGGGCCCGTGGGGTTCCCGAGTTTTGTTTCTGACATTGAGACGCTGAAAATGAGCTTTGTCTCGTTTTTCTACGCCAATTTCAGCATGCATTTTAAGGGGGTAGGCCCTCTTTTATGAGACGTATGGAGAAGAGTTACATCAATGATTACTTTCGTGCCTCTGATGGGCTCCTGTACCAACTTTTATGTTGATCCACTCAGCCGTTCTCGAGTGATGCGCGTGCAAAGTTGTACACAGACAAACAGACGGACAAAAATTTTGTTTTTGTGCGCAACCGTCATAAACCAGTCTGAAACGCGTTAATAACTCAAACTTCCGTAGAAATTTAGAAAAAACAGACAAACTTTCATTCTTATATATATAGAGATGAGATGGTGTGTGTCTTTCTGTCTGTCTGTCTGTGTGTGTGTTACTCAATAACACAAGAACCACTGGTTCGATTTAAATGAAAGTTTGCATGGACGTAGCTGATTTACCAGGCGTACATATAGGCTACTTTTGATTTCGATGTTTTGCACTATTTAAAAATGGCGACTATTTTCATACTTCCATTTCAAATAAAAAGAGAACGCTACGAAATAGCAAACTTTTGAAGGCACTACGAGCTTTAGAATTTAATTTTCTATCCAAAAGTTCCTTATCAAATTTCGTGTATCTCCAGCGGATAGCGAGTAAAACCCACATTTGTGATGTCACTACACCCTTTGGTTTAAAAATTTCATATTTCCATCATCATCAAATTATTAGGATGGTCGTAATTTGATTTAAGCTTTTAACATTTGGGTGGCCGTCATTCCGTTTCCGTCAATATGGCGGTGATATAAAACATGACACTGAGGTGCCCTTTGCTAGTGCTACCTCTGTACCAAATTTCGTTCAATTCGGTTTCACCGTGTTTGAATTGATAGGGGGAATCGATTTGCACACATACTTGGCCACCATCTGCCAACTATTGGGCTGATGTTCTTGCAGTTTGGTCAGAATATGTTTCCCACATAAAGATATGGTGTTGCAAAATTTGGTAGAGACTAGATTATTAGGTTGGTCGTAATTACATTTTAGCTTTTAACATTTGGGCGGCCGCGATTACGTTTCCGTCCAGATAGCGGTGATATAAAACATGACAACGAGGTGCCCTTTGCTAGTGCTACCTCTGTACCAAATTTCGTTCATTCGGTTCCACCGTGTTCGAATTAACAGGGAGAATTAATTTTGACATAAAGATGGCCGCCATCCGCAAACTATTAGGCTAATGACCTATTAGATTGGTCAAAGGATGCTCCCTCCATAAAGGTATGTTTTTGCAAAGTTTGGTAGATATCGGATGGTTATGTTAGTCGTAATTTGATTTAAGCTTTTAACATTTGTGTGGCCGCCATTACGTTTCAGTCAAGATGGCGGTGATATAAAACATGACACTGAGGTGCCCTTTGCTAGTGCTACCTCAGTACCAAATTTCGTTCCATTCGGTTCCACCGTGTTTGAATTAATAGGGGGAATCAATTTTGACATAAAGATGGCCGCCATCCGCAAACTATTAGGCGAATGACCTATTACATCGGTCAAAGGTTGCTCCCTCCATAAAGGTATGTAGTTGCAAAATTTGGTAGATATCGGATGATTAGGTTAATCGTAATTTGATTTAAGCTTTGAACATTCGTGTGGCCGCCATTACGTTTCAGTCAAGATGGCGGCGATATAAGACATGACACTGAGGTGCCCTTAGCTAGTGCTACCTCTGTACCAAATTTCGTTCCATTCGGTTGCACCGTGTTCGAATTAATAGGGGGAATCGATTTTCACACAAAGATCGCCGCCATCCGCAAACTGTTGCGCTGATGACCTATTAGATTGGTCAAAGGATGCTCCCTTCATAAAGGTATGTTGTTGAAAAATTTGGTAGAGATCGGATGATTAGGTTAGTCGTAATTTGATTTAAGCTTTGAACATTTGTGTGGCCGCCATTACGTTTCCGTCAAGATGGCGGCGATATAAAACATGACACTGAGGTGTCCTTTGCTAGTGCTACCTTTGTATCAAATTTCGTTCAATTCGCATTCACCGTGTTCGAATTGATAGGGGGGACAGACATTCAGAGTATACACACTCACACACACACAGACTCACACACACACATACACTCACACACAGACTCACACACACATACACACACACAGACAGACACACTTTTTTCGCCCTGTGTTGATCTCGTAAGTCTACTTTCATTTTTTTCAAAAATCGAAAGTAGGCTAACTAGCAGAAGTACCCGCTCTTCGAACGGTCTTCGGTATTAATAACCAGACGTTATCAATTGAGATACTGTTCCAATGGTTAGGGGCTTGTCATTTCTTCATAAGTTTATCAGAACGTAGTTAGTTTTCTGGGCATATCGCAGACACTGTTAATTTAAGGGCCGTAAAATGTGGTTTTCTGAGACCCTTTATAGACTCCCTAGTTTTGTGTCACACATTGAGAAGCGCAACGTATGCATTGGTCGTCCTTCTAGGATTATTTTTATTTTTCGCCTATTTTAGCATGTATTTTGAAAAGTTGTTCCTTATACCCACCCTTCTATGAGAAGTACGTTGAAGTGTTTTCTAAATGATTTGGTGTATTTACTCATGGTTACAATACCTAATTTTACGATGCACCAAGCACCCGAACATGCATTATAGGCGTACATAAACATAAAGATATATCAACCACACAGTATCAAACAAGATCATCTTTACGACGAACCCGTTTGTCGACAAAAATATGATTGATTAAAATGTGCTCTCAAACTAAATTCACCTAACGTGTATTTCCTGACGTGAAAATAATATTGAAAACCTGGTAGACGAAACGCAATATATGTCAAATTAAAACTGATCCTCACCGTTGTGGAAAGTCCTCATCCCCAGGAAGACCCCTTTAATAAATTATAAAGGCTTGTGGTGCATGAAAATGCGGGATTTTTAGTCTCCAATGGCCCAAATTCCCAAAAACTGCAAAAAACACAATTCCTATTCAGGAATTTTTTGAAAATAATGTTGCTGTTGGGAGATATAATAGACCTTATGTTACAACATATCGCATATCGCACGTGTAAGTCACGTGTAAAAATTCTAGGCTACCCCTTGAGCCCCTTAATCGCACTGTTGAATTTTACAGTCTATGTTTGATTCCACGATAACCTTATAGCCATTTGCAAACTTTAACAGAAATTTAATAAATTGAGTGGCATTGCTTCTTACAGAAATAGATGGAAAGTTGGATGTCACCTCTTGAGACACTGTTGTCATGGTTACCGGCTTGCATTACTTCATTAGTTTCTAGTTGTTCTTCTTCTTTCGGATGGGCCAGCTAAGAACAACGACGTTCGACTTTTCAGTTTGGCGAGGGACTTGATGTTTGCCCAATATTCGCGCATTTTCTGGCTATGTTTCTCCTTCCTCTCTTTTGTCCAGATGATGCCGGTTTTCTTACTGGGTGGTCTGTACTGAAAACTCTTCTGTTTAAGTATCTTTCTGAGATGTGATCGGCTTCAAATATCACTTTTCATTATCTTCAGTTCTTGGATATCCTTGTTAACTACTGTTATCAACGGTGTCACGATCTTTCTCTTCCCCCAGTACTTGAGAAGCTGGTTGGTTAGTCATGTTGGGTTCATCCATGAGACATGTCCATAGAAAGCCAGACGTCTCTTCCTGGCCACATCTGTGATTTTCTCAGTATATCTACAGTATATAGCTCCTGATTTGGTCTTCTTCTGTACTCGTCATCTATTTACTATTTTATCAAATAAAAGAGTGCCATATCCCCCCCAGGGACGTAGGCGACCTGAATAAGAGCCCTTGACTAAGTCAAGGGATCACTAACCAGGCATCCCGAGCCGGAGTTAGCGTGTGGTAGGGTGGCCAGTTCCTTTCCACTCCTCCTCCTACCATAGCATCCGCCAGGTTCCCATTTTGCATCACGAGGCTGGGAGACCCCGTACCAGACCATACCAAGACTTTTTAATTCTTGGCAGAGCCGGGGATCGAACCCAGTACCTAGGGAGTGACAGCCAACAATGCTAGCCACTGCGCCACGAGGTGGTCTTTATTAGTTTATTAAATTAAATTAGTTTTCTGGGAATATCTCAGAAACGTGGTTTTAGAGCCTTAAAACGTAGTAGCCTCCGAGCCACCGAGGGGCTAAAAATGAGTTTTGCTCGTCCTTGTACGCCATAATATAATAATAATCATAGGGATAGGGATATAATAGACCTTTACTACCACATCCGTCCGTGTAAATCACGTGAAAAAATTCAAGAGTACCCCTTGACCCCCTTAAGCGCATTATATACGTATTGGTGAATTTTACAGTTTAAGTTGTTTCCGTGATAACCTTAAAGCCGTTTGCGAACGTTCACAGTAATGCAATAAATGGAATGGCATTGCGTCTTACAGAAATAGATGGACTTCTGAGATTGTGTTGCCATGGTAACCGGCTTGCATTCCTTCAATAGCTTAATAAATGAGATTAGTTTTCTGGGTATATCTCAAAAACTGTAGGTTTTAGGACCTTAAAATGTGGTTTTCGGGGCCCGTGGGGCTCCAGAGTTTTGTTTCTCACATTGAGACGCTGAAAATGAGCTTTGTCTCGTTTTTCTACGCCAATTTCAGCATGCATTTTAAGGGGGTAGGCCCTCTTTTATGAGACGTATGGAGAAGAGTTACATCAATGATTACTTTCGTGCCTCTGATGGGCTCCTGTACCAACTTTTATGTTGATCCACTCAGCCGTTCTCGAGTGATGCGCGTGCAAAGTTGTACACAGACAAACAGACGGACAAAAATTTTGTTTTTGTGCGCAACCGTCATAAACCAGTCTGAAACGCGTTAATAACTCAAACTTCCGTAGAAATTTAGAAAAAACAGACAAACTTTCATTCTTATATATATAGAGATGAGATGGTGTGTGTCTTTCTGTCTGTCTGTCTGTCTGTCTGTGTGTGTGTTACTCAATAACACAAGAACCACTGGTTCGATTTAAATGAAAGTTTGCATGGACGTAGCTGATTTACCAGGCGTACATATAGGCTACTTTTGATTTCGATGTTTTGCACTATTTAAAAATGGCGACTATTTTCATACTTCCATTTCAAATAAAAAGAGAACGCTACGAAATAGCAACCTTTTGAAGGCACTACGAGCTTTAGAATTTAATTTTCTATCCAAAAGGTCCTTATCAAATTTCGTGTATCTCCAGCCGTTAGCGAGTAAAACCCACATTTGTGATGTCACTACACCCTTTGGTTTTAAAAATTTCATATTTCCATCATCATCAAATTATTAGGATGGTCGTAATTTGATTTAAGCTTTTAACATTTGGGTGGCCGTCATTCCGTTTCCGTCAATATGGCGGTGATATAAAACATGACACTGAGGTGCCCTTTGCTAGTGCTACCTCTGTACCAAATTTCGTTCAATTCGGTTTCACCGTGTTTGAATTGATAGGGGGAATCGATTTGCACACATACTAGGCCACCATCTGCAAACCATTGGGCTGATGATCTTGCAGTTTGGTCAGAAAGATATGATGTTGCAAAATTTGGTAGAGACTAGATTATTAGATTGGTCGTAATTACATTTTAGCTTTTAACATTTGTGTGGCCGCCATTACATTTCCGTCAAGATGGCGGCGATATAAAACATGACACTGAGGTGCCCTTTGCTAGTGCTACCTCTGTACCAAATATCGTTCCATTCGGTTTCACCGTGTTCGAATTAATAGGGGGAATCGATTTTCACACAAAGATATCCGCAAAATATTAGGCTAATGACCTATTAGTTTGGCCAAAGGATGCTCCCTCCATAAAGGTATGTTGATGCAAAATTTGGTAGAGATCGGATGATTAGGTTAATCGTAATTTGATTTACGCTTTCAACATTTGTGTGGCCGCCATTACGTTTCCGTCAAGATGGCGGCGATATAAAACATGACACTGAGGTTCCCTTTGCTAGTGCTACCTCTGTACCAAATATCGTTCCATTCGGTTTCACCGTGTTCGAATTAATAGGGGGAATCTATTTTGACTCAAAGTTGGCCGCCATCCGCAAACTATTAGGCTAATGACCTACTAGATTGGTCAAAGGATGCTCCCTCCAAAAATGTATGCTGTTGCAAAATTTCGTAGAGATCGGATGATTAGGTTAGTCGTAATTTGATTTAAGCTTTGAACATTTATGTGGCCGCCATGACGTTTCTGTCAAGATGGCGGCGATATAAGATACGACACTCAGGTGCCCTTTGCTAGTGCTACCTCTGTACCAAATTTCGTTCCATTCGGTTTCACCGTGTTTGAATTAATAGGGGGAATCCATTTTGACACAAAGATGGCCGCCATCCGCAAACTATTAGGCTAATGACCTATTAATTTGGTCAAAGGATGCTTCCTCCATAGGGGTATGCTGTTGGAAAATTTGGTAGAGATCAGATGATTAGGTTAGTCGTAATTTGATTTAAGCTTTGAACATTTGTGTGGCCGCCATTACGTTTCCGTGAAGATGGCGGCGATATGAAACTTGACACTGCGGTGCACTTTGCTAGTACTACCTCTGTTCCTAATTTCGTTCCATTCAGTTTCACCGTGTTCGAATTAATAGGGGAAATCGATTTTCACACAAAGATGGTCGCCATCCGCAAACTATTAGGCTGATGACCTATTAGTTTGGTCAAAGGATGCTCCCCCATAAAGGTATGTTGTTGCAAAATTTGGTAGAGATCGGATGATTAGGTTAGTCGTAATTTGATTTAAGCTTTGAACATTTGTGTGGCCGCCATTACGTTTCCGTCAAGATGGCGGCGATATAAAACATGACACTGAGATGTCCTTTCGTAGTGCTACCTTTGTACAAAATTTCGTTCAATTCGCGTTCACCATGTTTGAATTGATAGGGGGGGGGACAGACATTCAGAGTACACACACTCTCACACACACAGACTCACACACACACATACATACACACACACACACACACACAGACAGACAGACACACTTTATTTCGCCCTGTGTTGATCTCATAAGTCTACTTTCATTTTTTTGCAAAAATCGAAAGTAGGCTAAAAATGACAATAACAGGTAACAAATAGCATTGATGACAGCAAGAGACAAATCTCGGGAAAGCCGCAGTTGTATCTGCTGACTAAGTGTATCAAGCTTTAAGGCACTGTCTTTGTGGCAGTAGAGGAATGATTGGGGGTAGTGGGTAATGAGGAAGGAGAGAGGGTAGGAATTGAGGATGAAAGGGATCTTCTAATGTTACGTTTGAATGTACTATAGGGAGAGAATACATGTATGTCAATGTTTGGAAGGGAGTTGCTAAGGGTAGGTAGACGGTGGAAAATAGAGCGCTTCTGTACTTCAAGACGTGGGCGAGGTATGTGGTGTAAATGGTGCTGACGTGTTGAATGGGAGGGGGAACGTGGAGCGGGAAGTGGCCTACGTTAGTAGCATGTTACATTTTGTGTCACCATTTATAATTTTATTTCATTAGAACCAAGTTAGCGATCACCTAGGTGATCTGCCTGCCACCATCAGTTGTATCTGCTGACAAAGTGTATCAAGCTTTAAGGCACTGTCTTTGTGGCAGTAGAGGAATGATCCCTCACAGAGTCCGTGGGTAACGCCGAGCTTGGAGGATAAGCGATAAAAAAATTCTTGAGATGTCTCGTACCAAGTTAACAACATTAGATCTATCAAGTATTTCGTGAAGAACTAATCCACCTACTTACATGTGGTTGACCGGTCTTTTCTTGTCCATAACTCTCTTTTCAGTTAAATGACGATCCCATGCTATACAGTCAAGAGCAGTTGTTTGGTTCGAATCTCGGTGTTGTTTTTTTCCCAAACCCCCTCCAGGAAAATGCCGGGATAGTATCTCATTTCAAGTTCCGTACACCTACCCCATCACTGACCCTAATAATTACAGCTACACACACTACTACAATCATCACAGCAGCACAGGTTATCAAATAAATTGAACACATCCAAATACACGAGGCTGATGATTAAAGATGTCCCAAGCCCTACTACGAATTAACAACAACAACAGATCTTTTCAATGTGGTAAAAGAAATATAGGTCAACAATTTCGAACTCATGACTCAATTTACAAACATCACAGACATATAATTGAAAACAAATTGGTCATATATAAGTGTTTGAATTTGCCCCAAACATAAGGCAAACTACCAACCCTTCTCCAACTTGTGCACACACATCCAACGTTCTATATTAATAAAGACATTGGTAATAATAATAATAATAATAATAATATCGTATGGCCACGGATGCCTGGTGCAAGCTTTGTAATTTGACACCCAGAGGGTAGCTTACATGTCGAATTTCGTTGTTCCTTGAATCACTATGAAAGTCAAGGAGGTTAGATATCTAAGCTCCTTCAACACTATATCGCTTTCTAGTAGAGAATTGAGGAACTTTGTGTTGACGGAAACTCCCGAGATTAATTTTGCCATCATGAACACGGCCTACTAAATTCAAATGGGTTCTTCGACTTGCCAACCTCGTATTACATGCGTGTCGTATTTTTGCCGCCTTTCACAAATCACTTACCACGGCCAGGGGCGAACCTGCAATCTTGGGGTTAGTAGACCGACACGCTATCCACTCACCCACATTGGTAATAATAATCTTTAATATATATATATATATATATATATATATATATATATATATATATATATTAATAATTAAAATAAAATCAATAATAATTTAACTCTCTCCCCCTTAAAAACTGTGCTTCATAATTACCCATTTGTAAATTCTTTTCAGGTGGAGTCATACTGTATCTCCTGTAGAATATAATTGGGCATAACCACGTATTGGCCGACTGAAAGTTATCAATTAATTGTTATTTTGGCAACACTGAAGATGACTTCTAAACTTTATGTAAATATATATATCTACACCTTCATTAGCAGTCGCAAGCTCAAGGATAAAGGAGTACAACATACATATCAAACACAGACCAGCAGAAACTTCAGTGTTGATGTGTAACAGGGGCGAGAAGAGCAAAATCGGGCCCTGGGACTTCGATTAGTGGGCCCTTCTACTTTTGATTCTCTCAGTGCATTCAAGTAAATTAAGAGGCAGATGACCTCACAGTTCCGACGGCTTAAAACAATAATAACTAACTAAAACCAAACCCTGTGGCGCCACAGCCCATGAAGGGCCTAGGCCTACCAAGCGACCGCTGCCCAGCCACTTGGTCTGCAGATTATTGGGTGACGCGTGGTCAGTGGGTCCGCCAGAAAAATCTCTCCTCTCTCACTCGGCTTAACACCTCTTCATTTGTTACCCTATCTACCCATCTGATCTTCATCATTCTCCTGTAACACAACATTTCAAACCCTTCAATTCTCCTCTTTTCTGCTGCTCTAACAGTCCAAATAGAGTGCCCCGCTCCAGACAAAGGCTTTCAAAAAGGACTTACTAATACCTAGACTAAATCTATATTCATGTCAACAAATTCCTTTTCTGTAGAAATGCTTTCCTTGCCTGAGCCAACCAAAGTTACCTTTTATATCCTCTTTGCTTCGTCCATCAGTTGTTATTTTGCTTCCTAAGTAACAGAAGTACTAGTACTGAAAGGAAGAAGTCACGCCGAATAGTTGTAAGGAGGCATGCGCACCCACAGTACTTTAAACATATATATATATATTGTACCCATGTGATTAATTTCCATGGAAAACATGCCAGCTAGCTTCAGGTCTCGGCGTGTACCGTTCTCCCACTGAGCAGTTGCATATTTTTGATTTGAGACTAAAAGGTATCAACTCTACAATGATAAAGCACAACTCTATTCTAAAGACATTAATTCAGCATAAAATCATGGCTTCAACCATAAAAAGAACACAATCCCAACAAATATCATACACAACAAAACAAAGTTACTCCCACAATCCACTAATTATTCACACATTTTATCAAATCAAATCCATATCATTATTCAATCCTTTACCCTTAGGTTGCCTTCAAAATTCACTCTAGTGCGCTGATGCACATGTAACTTTCACAAAACTGTGCTTTTACACTCATGTCACCTTGTGTGACTTCTTTTAATTCACAAAATTACTTGTTTCTTATAACACATCTTAATTTACATCATGTGTACCGTTTGTGTTTTTGTCTCTCTCCCCCACCAAATGCTTTATCATGCATTAGCCAACTAATGGGTTGCACTACAAATCTATTTGCAACTCCACAATTATGTAAATCTACCCCTCCACTTCCCTCCTTTTATAGTTCCACTGTATGACGTTGTGATTTCAATTCCAACATCTGTTATCGCTGTCTCGGATGGTATTATTAAGCTAGCCTTGCGAGCGTAGCCTGTGGCGTCAAGTGCCCGACTTCGTAAATTCGTGTCGGTGTCAGTACAAAATGCAACTTCCAACCATTCGTAAGATTGCTAAAATTTTTAATCATCAGGGTGATCTATGATTACCAATGTGTTTTTAAACCACACACATTCATTACACAATATAACAATGCTTCCTTTCATTACAAGCAAGGTCTCAAATCTGTCCTTTCAAAACGTTAACCTTCACGGTTCGTTTTACAACTCAGCCCCTTAGAGCTGCCCGCATACAATGGAATGGAGTGGGGTGGTCACAGCACGTGAACCGTCCCTCGCTTTCAGACTTCTGGCTTTCATCCCCCAAGCAGTAGCACGATTCTGAATACAATAGTGCATTCTCAAAGATGCACATATCCCATATGATTTAAACTGAATGGTATGCAATAGGTTCTGGACGAGCTTAAACATGTATTCCTAACCTTAGGATATTAATAACTGGCCTCAATAGGTCCGTTTCATTATATGAAGGCACGAGATTCATCAAAGACAGGTCTAGTTGGGTAGCCGGTATCTTAATAAATGCTACGGTCAGTCAGCAGCTGCCGTCAATAAGATTTGCTTCACAAGAGCCAAATCATTCAATTACAAGTTCTCGGTCGATCAGGTATGGTGCAGAGGTTTCCATGTTCTCCTCTCACCTACCACAGGATTCGAACCCGGAACATTCCATATCCATCATCAGAGTTAGGGTACCACACTAAATACACTCTGGAATAAATTAAATATCTCTGTATGCCCAAGGCTATACGAGACTTTACACGTCGAACAGATTACCTGGCTCCATAACCCGATGCCATGATCTCGTCCTTTAATTATTAAGAGAAATCTTTCCATTACTCTACAAGCTTATTCACAAGCTACAAATTCAATTCACTATTAAGCTCTTCCATTTCCTTGCATAATTATATTCCCATTAACACAATATATTCTGATATTAAACTCTTTTCTCATCCCTTAATGTATTATCTACTGCTTGGATCGATAAATATTCCAATTAGCGTAAATATTTCTTTTCTTACAACCTTTTATCCTGATGTATTCAATTATACCTTTTATTATATTATTATTATTATTATTATTATTATTACTGACATAAATTACCATAACCCGACACAACGTAACCATTTTAAATATCGAACATCCGTGTTCGTTACGTTAAATTTTACATAACTGATTTGCCATTTTATTAATAGTGGTAACGCTTAATCCACTCACTGATGTATAAAAACATCTCAACTCTACTAAAATCAAAACAACCATAAACACTTGAGGGTCTACCTCCTAATACTGATTCTTACTGGCATATTTTTAGCCTACTTTCGATTTTTGCAAAAAATGAAAGTAGACTTATGAGATCAACACAGGGCGAAAAAAAGTGTGTCTGTCTGTGTGTGTGTATGTGTGTGTGTGAGTCTGTGTGTGTGTGTGTGTATGTGTGTGTGTGAGTCTGTGTGTGTGTGTGTCTGTGTGTGTGTGAGTGTGTGTACTCTGAATGTCTGTCCCCCCCTATCAATTCGAACACGGTGAATGCGAATTGAACGAAATTTGGTGCAAAGGTAGCACTAGCAAAGGACACCTCAGTGTCATGTTTTATATCGCCGCCATCTTGACGGAAACGTAATGGCGGCCACACAAATGTTCAAAGCTTAAATCAAATTACGACTAACCTAATCATCCGATCTCTACCAAATTTTGCAACAACATACCTTTATAGGGGGAGCATCCTTTGACTAAACCAATAGGTCATCAGCGTAATAGTTTGCGGATGGCGGCCATCTTTGTGTGAAAATCGATTCCCCCTATTAATTCGAACACGGTGCAACCGAATGGAACGAAATTTGGTACAAAGGTAGTACTAACAAAAGGCACCTCAGTGCAATGTTTTATATCGCCGCCATCTTGGCGGAAACGTAATGGCGGCCACACAAATGTTCAATGCTTAAATCAAATTACGACTAACCTAATCATCCGATCTCTACCAAATTTTGCAACAACATACCTTTATGGGGGGAGCATCCTTTGACCAAACTAATAGGTCATCAGCGTAATAGTTTGCGGATGGCGGCCATCTTTGGGTGAAAATCGAATCCCCCTATTAATTAGAACACGGTGCAAGCGAATGGAACGAAATTTGGTACAGAGGTAGCACTAGCAAAGGGCACCTCAGGGTCATGTTTTATATCGCCGCCATCTTGACTGAAACGTAATGGCGGCCACACGAATGTTCAAAGCTTAAATCAAATTACGATTAACCTAATCATCCGATCTCTACCAAATTTTGCAACTACATACCTTTATGGAGGTAGCATCCTGTGACCAATCTAATAGGTCATTCGCCTAATAGTTTGCGGATGGCGGCCATCTTTATGTCAAAATTGATTCCCCCTATTAATTCGAACACGGTGGAACCGAATGGAACGAAATTTGGTACAGAGGTAGTACTAACAAAAGGCACCTCGGTGTCATGTTTTATATCGCCGCCATATTGACAGAAACGTAATGGCGGCCACACAAATCTTCAAAGCTTACGTTAAATTACGAATAACATAACCATCCGATCTCTACCAAACTTTGCAACAACATACCTTTATGGAGGGAGCATCCTTTGACCAATCTAATGGGTTATTAGCCTAATAGTTTGCGGATGGCGGCCATCTTTATGACAAAATTGATTCCCCCTATTAATTCGAACACGGTGGAACCGAATGGAACGAAATTTCGTACAGAGGTAGCACTAGCAAAGGGCACCTCAGGGTCATGTTTTATATCGCCGCCATATTGACTGAAACGTAATGGCGGCCACACGAATGTTCAAAGCTTAAATCAAATTACGATTAACCTAATCATCCGATCTCTACCAAATTTTGCAACTACATACCTTTATGGTGGTAGCATCCTTTGACCAATCTAATAGGTCATTGGCCTAATAGTTTGCGGATGGCGGCCATCTTTATGTCAAAATTGATTCCCCCTATTAATTCGAACACGGTGGAACCGAATGGAACGAAATTTGGTACAGGGGTAGCACTGGCAAAGGGCACCTCAGTGTCATGTTTTATATCGCCGCCATCTTGACTGAAACGTAATGGCGGCCACACGAATGTTCAAAGCTTAAATCAAAATACGATTAACCTAATCATCCGATCTCTACCAAATTTTGCAACTACATGCCTTTATGGAGGGAGCATCCTTTGACCAATCTAATAGGTCATTCGCCTAATAGTTTGCGGATGGCGGCCATCTTGTGTCAGAATCGATTCCCCCTATTAATTCAAACACGGTGAAACCGAATGGAACGAAATTTGGTACAGAGATAGCACTAGCAAAGGGCAACTCAGTGTCCTGTTTTATATCACCGCTATCTTGACGGTAACGTAATCGCGGCCACCCAAATGTTAAAAGCTAAAATGTAATTACGACCAACCTATTAATCTAGTCTCCACCAAATTTTGCAACACCATATCTTTATGTGGGAAACATATTCTGACCAAACTGCAAGAACATCAGCCCAATAGTTTGCAGATGGTGGCCAAGTATGTGTGCAAATGGATTCCTCCTATCAATTCAAACACGGTGAAACCGAATTGAACGAAATTTGGTACAGAGGTAGCACTAGCAAAGGGCACCTCATATTCATGTTTAATATCCCTATAGGACGTTGTATTTCAACAAGCTACTACAACCAACATTCAATCATACTCCTTGAAAAGGACAAAGAGTTATAACAATACCCATGCATTTAGGAGAAAGTAGGCTATATGTTCTTTACTGAACATCTTGTATAATTCTGAAATCACATTACATGCAGTGGCTATAACTTCTATAACATCATGATTTGTGGGGTACTTACATAGGCTTATCCAGGTGGCTCCAACCACCCATATCTTCCAGTCTCGCCTGCCATTTGCATAATTAGCGAGGCATCTCCACACTGATAATACACATTTTATATGACATTTGCTTCACAAACCACACGACACTTTTCATTTCTATGCTGAAGCTAGTGCTTCCTCACACATGACATTTTATAACACTTGTTATAATATTAATTTACAAGATATTTTACATAAGATCACTACACAAACACACGTCACAATTTATATTCCTGACTGGTTGAAATTTCCTGGCAAGATATCAGAATTGCAGGTGCGGACGGACTCTTCCACGCTCCTACTACCTCCTGAATGAAAGTCTCAATCATCTGCCTACGGATTCACCAACTGTCGATCGATTATCCCTCGATAACCTTCCTGATTTGGCATGAATATGCTTACATATCGTCATGGACGTTAATTATTGGTATACTTATGGCATTTCACCAATCGCATCATAAAGTTTATCCCGGCGCAGTCCGGCATATTAAGACATGTATAACCACTCACTATTTTATACACTGCGCTCAACATTGTACATTGTATTTACACAAATTATTACTTTCAACAGTTCTGCCTAGTATATCACACGGTACTTCCTATGTGAACACTAACAATTGCTCGTACTGCCGACTATACACATACGGCACGACTGTCCTTAATACAAAGTATATAACAGTTTTACTGCACGGCTTCCCAAACTGAAGTCTGATCCTCCCTCCTTGACTTCGGTACTACGCATTTCGCATAATAAAGTTCGTTGATTACCGTACTCATTATTACTTCATGACCATGCATGATTATATTATCACTTGGTGCATTACACTGCACGACGAATATACTGATTACCACTTAAATGTTTAAGTCTTTGTGCGCGCTTCTTTCCCTGGTGTCGGGCGACATACGCTCCGCGCTAGGTTCTGGTACAACAACAACTGTCCTCTGCCAAGGGTCCACCCCTTATATTCGTTTCACAAGAAAAAGTAGATCTAGAATTCCCTCGCAGTGTCATCTTCTGTTCCAGGATGATTCTGGTCGTGGATTAATACTCATATTGTTCCTTTTTCCTCGCTGGTCACAAAACTGAATGCGTGCTCGAGGATCGATCGGCCAATTAATCAATATTAATTGCCTTATCCATGGCGTGGGTACGCGGCGTTGCTTAAAAATCCCCGGCGACCTAGTGAGATCACGTCGCGAACACCAATAGTCCTGTGTTCTTGCGCACTCCATTAAATATGCCTTGATTTCACAGTTTAAAGGCTCTATAATTAGCCTCCTGGCTAAAGATTCACCCGTGTGCAACTTTCATGTCACTGCGTTGCTCCAATCACGAGTAATCAATGATTTACCCTTGTATCTCCCCACTCCACTCTCGTTCCTATTCTCAAACGGGGAAGAACTGGACCATAATTTCACCCCCTGACCTGTTCCAGACGACATAAGTAGGTCAGCGAGAGTGACACGGCTCCATGAGTCTCCTCCCACAATTCTGGGGCCATTAGTAAAATGTCAAACTCTCCAACTTCTGTTTTCCAAGTCCAGCATAGCCTACTTCTTGCAGTCCAATAATGCTATATTCCACTCATTTCCCCTGCATTATTTTAATAAATAATGTCAGTATCAATTGATATCACACCAGTGATTAAATATGTAATTTCCTGTAGGGGTTTTTACAACGAAACTCCCTCAACAGATCTCGGGTTCGTTCCCTGGTGGAACCTTCATTCTGAGCTCAACTTATCTCCGAGATCCACGTTCGATACCAGTCAGCTTGACCCCCTCGGGTTCAATATACATATATATATATATATATGTGTATGTATGTCTACCCCTTATTATTCCCGTTTTTCCAACGGGGTCGGGGATGAGATGAGATGGAAGTCTTTGTGGCTATGGTTTTTACGGCCGGATGCCCTTCCTGACGCCAACCTCATGAGAGGAGTTAATGAGAGATGAAATGAATGATGGTGAATGAAACTGGGCAACGATGTGGAAGGAAACGGCCGTGGCCTGTCAGAAGGTACCGTCCCAGCATTTGCCTGGTGTTGAAAATTGGAAACCACGGAAAACCATTTCAAGGACAGCCAACGGTGGGGTTCGAACCCACGCGTCTACCGAGTCAGCAGAGAGCTTGGCCCCATGACCTAATGCTGGGCTTTAGCCAGCGTAGCCACTACTGTCGGTATATATATAACATGGCGGACGAGATTGATGTGCGATTCAAATGTGCTCTAAAAACCTTACAGAATATCGCGGAAGTAGGAGGTTATTTAAAAAAAGAGGTAAAAGAAGACATACTACAAGTGGTAAGTGTCATTAAGACAAGTTTCTTAGAAATGAAAACCGCTCTTTACAATAAGAATATTGGAAATGAGATTGTGCATGCCAATGAAATTTCTCGTAATGAGGTTAGAGAAATCCAACCAGCGGACAAGCATGGAGAAGACTATTCCCTTGCGGTACAACTAGCGCACTCTGATGACCCCATGCAGGAACACACTAGTGACAGACAACGTTTGCTGACATCTGGCGGTCAAATCCATAATGCGCAAGAACCGCCGCATGTCAATGAGAATCCTCGTAACGAGGTTACGGACATCCAAACAGCCGTCATGCAAGGAGAAGACAACCCCCATGCGGTACAAGTAGAACCATTTGCTGACATCATGAAGCAAGAATCTAGAGGCAGACAACGCTCACCGACATCTGTCTGTCTTAAGCCTAACTTACAAGAGCCAACTATCTCACTGCAGATGACGTTACCTACGCAACAACAGAGCACAACCGCAGAAATAGATGACATAGCGGGCATCAAAAGAAAAATGTATTACATTACGAATTTTATTTCACATAAGCTAGAAGGAATAATAGAGGAGAAAATTAACCAAAGCTTAAGTCGAGTTACGACAACCATCACAAATGCCGCAACACGAAATCCCAAAGAAGCGACAGATAACACACGAAATAGTCAGAATACTCTCTATAATGTTCAGTGTGAACCACAAGGGACAATAGCGTACGAACGGAGTGGCAGAAAGAAAACTAATCACGAAAACTCCAACAACACACAACCTGATAATACAAACAAAGTGGAAACTGAGGAAGCAACAGAAGACAAAAATCCCCTACAAGAACAAGGAAACCTACAACAAAGCCGAACAAAACCACAGATACAACACGATCTAGATCACCCCAACGAGGCTACGGAACCAGCACAGGCATGGAGCACAGTAATAGGGAGGGGACGACTTAGGAAACGAAACCAATATGGACAGAATATCGCAGAAGAACAGAAAGTCAGACAAGAAAATTCCAACACAGAAGAACTAGAACTGCAAACAATCAACACAGCCTTAAACGACATCTCAACGGAAGCTGGATGGAGAGGACGTCAAAGACTACAAATCATCGGAAACATGACTCAATCCACTGAACTGAAAGCGGGCTCACGCATGTCTTGGCTCTACATAGGTAGGCTCTACGAATCCACCACAGCGCAGAAATTAAAGGATTTCATACATAACAAAGGAGTTAAGGGAGACATTGAATGCGAAGAGTTAGAGATCAGGGGACGACTAAAGGCATTTAAACTAGGAATTCCCTATGAATCACTAGAGAGCGTCTACAAAACAGAAGCCTGGCCGGCGGGAGTACTAGTAAAGAAATATATTTTTCGGAGAGACAGACCTGAAGGTGCAAGAATCTGACAGGACGAAACCACAAAACGCGGAAGAACTGAAAAGGCAAAAAATAAACACACCAACTACCAAGGATGGACACCAAACAGAAACCAACACACCACTGAATCTGTTACTGTGGAACGTAGAAGGACTAAAGGGTACCTTCAACTCAGCACCTGAAGAAATATGGATAGGCAAAGACGTGATAATAACTACAGAAACCTTCCTGACAGGATCTTTTGAACTACAAGGATATAAATCAATGCACGCCTATGCCAAATCAAAAGACAGAGGTAGGCCAGAGGGAGGTGTCTCCATCATGATAAAACCCACCATAGGAAGGATCAAAGAGACAATAAAGGACGACAACAAGGTCATTGTGAAAACAAACAAACTAACCATAATAGGCATGTACATCACCTATGGAACATCCTCTGATGACACAGTGGAACAGATAACATCTGCAATAGCACAAACGAATACAGAAAAAAATGTAATAGTTGCAGGCGACTTTAACTGCAGAAGAGATAAACCAAACAAAAAACAACATCATTCCTTGACATACTACAAGGAGAAGGATACAACCTGATCAACAATCCGAGTGAAATAACTTATATCGCGCAAAACAGAGCTAGCACGATCGACCTGGTCTTTTACCGAGGAAAGGATATCTGCGTCACAATGCAACAAGGAATCTGGAAGACGTCTTCAACCCCACTGACCAAACACGTCCCAATCCTCACAAGCCTCATACTAACCACGGGACACAGACCAACAATGCCGTATATGCATAAGCCCCTCAGAAAACTGGACACAGATGTGCTAGCGAGCAACACACGAGCGCTGAAACTGACAGGACAATACCTACAAGGTAATAACATCAACCTCGCTATGTCCACAATACAAGAGGCCCTAGCCGCAGCAACAATATCAAACAAACAACGAAAGGGGAAACCATGGTTTGACACAGAATGTTACCAGCAAAGAAAAACCACGCTAGAGGCACTACACCAAGCGAAAACCTCTCTCTCAAAAGACCTATTAGAAGAATACTCCAAAATGAGAAAATCCTACAAACAACTACTAAAAGACAAACAAGCGAATTTCATCGAAATGCAAGCCCTACAAGGAGCAGAAGAAGCACAAAAAGACCCATTTATCGCTCTAAAAAGAAGATACAACACAACATCTCGAGAAGTTCAAATGGAAACATGGGAGGAACATTTTTCAAGGATCCTGAATAAAACCGAAGGAAACACATCTCATGAATCAGGCCCTCCAAGAAACAGTAAAGAGATCACATTATTCACAATAAACGAAGTAAAAACAGCAATAAAGGAATCTAAAGATAGGAAGGCAGCAGGCCCCGACGGAATATGCAACGAAATACTGAAAACTTCGACAGAAATTCTTGCAGAGATATGGACAGACCTATTCAACAAGTGCCTGGCCTCAGGTGAGATACCTGACGAGTGGCGAAAATCTACTATCAAAGTACTCTACAAAGGAAAAGGAGAAACAACTGATCCAAACGCATATAGAGGTATAGCTTTAGAAAACAACATCTTCAAAATCTATACAAAACTACTAACCAACAGGCTGTCCGCAACAATAGACCCGAAAATACCCGAACAACAATTCGGCTTCAGAAAAGGAAGATCCACTATACAGGCCATAGGAAATCTAATGAATGACATCTACCAAGCCCTAAGAATACGGTTGGCAGTCCAGGTTAATCTTAAGAATCAGCATAGTCATATCTGTTATGGTACACATAGCACACACGAAATTTGGTTGAAATCCAAATGATAATATGGAAGTTACATGTATTTAAATTTGGACCTCTCAGCAGGCTTAGAATCATGTTGGTAGCACTGACGTATATAAGTTACTCCAAATTAATATAGAATGTCAGGTACTATACGTGTACTTAGTTTAAAGCTGTCGGCTTGCATACTTTCTGATATATGGGTATTTGGATTAAAAAAATTGAGAGCATTTGTTAACAGAATACGCTCAGTCCCATCGGGAACAGTACACATAGCACAAACGAAATTTGGTTGAAATCCAATTGATAGTGTAGAAGTTATATGCATTTAAAATTTGGACCTATCAGCAGGCATATAATCATTTTGAAAACACTGCCATGAATGGCCTCCTGGAAATTAAACTGCAATATCATTATCTATACGTGCGCCGATTTTGAAGATATCCAACAAGGAGCTCAAATTTCAATTACGATTTTTCAGCAGTTGGTAGCACGGACATCATTTTCACATATGGCCGTGAATTCAGGTATAGATCTTTACTCCTACCAAATTTGGTTTCGATTGCTGCAGCCGTTTAGGAGTTGATAGGGGGACACACACACACAGCCAGCCAGCCAGACAGACAGAAGGACAGACAGACAGACAGACAGACATTTTCCCGATCTCATAAGTCTACTTTTTCCTCAGTTTTGAAAAATGTGAAAAGTAGGCTAAAAATTATTATTGTTCAAAATAGTCAAAATTTTTTAGACAATTTCAAAATATTTGAAAATGTAACGAAAACGTACTGAATTTTTCCAACCGGTCTTACATGTATTCATTGCGATCACTAGGGCTCGGATGTTTAGGAAAAATCTCTTTTTTTTATTTACCTCTATTTTCATGCACGATTGGTTTCTGATGCAAGTCAAGGGATTATCGTTACAACACAGTGTTTTTTTTTTTACCATTAAGTCATATTTAGAGCATTTTTAGCCTATTTTCAATTTTGAAAAAATAGGCTTATGAGATGACCTTTTGTCCGTGTGTGTGTCTGTGAGTGTGTGTGAGTTGTGTGTGTGTGAGGTGTGTGTGTGTGTGTCCCCACTAATAACTTCTAAACGGCTGGAGCGATTTCAATGAAACTCGGTAAGTTCATAGCACTATTCCGGAAGACCCCGACCGTGTCCTTGAAATATTGTTACGTCTCACCAACCCAACATGGCGGCTGTGCGAAATATTTCACCAGCATTCAATATCTCCGAAACTATTCCCGATATCACCCTGGAAGTTTTTACAGTGATAAAGGGAACTACTAGAAGTTCACCTATGTGACTTTTGAAAAGCTGGCAACTAGAAAACCAACATGGTGGCCACGCGAATTTGCGACTTTAAATAGACGTTTTTCGCGATTTAACCAACCAAACACAATAAATCTTGGTACAGTATATGTTTATACACATTGTAATGCACCGGCATCTAACTTCATTCAATTGTTTACATAACCACAAGATGGCGGATATGCGAAACATTTCACCGGCATTCTATACCTCTGAAACTATTCGCGGTATTACCCTGAAATTTTGTACGGAGATAAAGGGCACTACTGGAAGTTCATCTATAAGACTTTCAAAAACCGGTTAATTACAAAACGAACATGGCGGCCAAGCGAATTTGAAAATTTTAAATAGACCTTTCTCGCGTTTTAATGCTCCAATCGCAATGACATCTGGTACAGGAAATGTTTATACACATTGTAATGCACTGGTATCTAATTTAGTTCAATTGTTTGCATAACCTCAAGATGGCGGCTGTGCGAATATTAAAATAAGTTTTTATTACTTGTGTCGTAGTCATGCGATCGAAGTGACAGTTTGAATAATGAACCTACGCAATAATTTTCCTTTAATGGTACATGACTCTATGGCCTATACATTTAACAATCCAACATGGCGACCATCCGAAATATTTAGACGACTCTGAATATCTACGAATCTATTATAGCAATCAAACTGAATTTTTTTATGTTCATAGGGGCTATGAACTTAAGTTCACCTATAGGACTTTAAATAACCTGGTGATCACTAATCCAACATGGCGGCGACGCGAAATATACATATTCATATGGACGTTTCTCGCAATTTAACCATCCGAGTGCAGTGAAACTTGGTACAGTAAATCCTTATATGAATGTTAATCCACTGGCATCTAATTTATTTCAATTTTTTCCATAACCACAAGATGGCAGCTGAGCGAAATTTTAAAATCTCCTTGTTACTTCTTGTGTCCTAATCATGCGATTGAAGTTTGAATGCTACACGTACACAATAATCTTCATGTAACAGTACATAACTCTAGGACCTACTTATATAAAATCCAACATGGCGATCATCCGAAATATTCAGTCAGTTCTCAATATCTACGAATCTATTACTGCAATCAAACTGAAATGTTGTATGTGGATAGAGGCAATTAACATAAGTAGGATATATGAAAATAGGCTGTATAGTTCTACACGGAACTACTTGTTAGGTAAGAACGTCATATTTCGGTAGTTTGACGGCAGCTGTAGGTGTGCAATCATCCTCAACTTACCGAACGGGAACTGTTGTTTACATAAATAGACTGTAAATAACCACTTAAACATGTAGCCTACTTTCTGAAAATTAATATGAAAATAGGAAATAAAGAAATTATTTAAAAATGTAATCTCGGAGGGATTGTTGCTTGGATTTATCATTTTAAAAAGGCCATATTTAAATCAGTCATTTTAGATCAAATTTCGTCATTTTTAAGGCCATATTTGCTTTCACATTGGGGCTATTTTTATGTCTAAAACATCCGAGCCCTAAATCACTATTAACCCATTATTAACTCAGTTAGCTTGCCACGGTGGGTGAGTGGATAGCGTGTCGTTCTACCAACCCCAAGATTGCAGGTTCGCTCCTGGCCGTGGTAAGTGCTTTTTGAAAGGCGGCAAAAATACGACACGCATGCCATACGATGTTGGCATGTCAAAGAACCCATTTGAATTCAGTAGGCCGTGTTCATAATTGCAAAATTAATCTCGGGAGTTTCCACCAACACAAAGTTCCTCATTTCTCTACTAGAAAGCGCTATAGTGTTTAAGAAGCTTAGATATCTAACCTGCTTGACTTTCATAGTGATTCAAGGAACAACGAAATTCGATATGCAAGCTACCCTCTGGGTGTCAAATTACAAAGCTTGCACCCGGCAACCGAGGCCATACGATATTGTTATTATTATTAACTCAGTTTTAAGACATATTTACTAGTGGCTAGAATTTGTTTGGAAAGAACATTTTTTAAATTCAGTTTTCCACTTCTCGATCCTCAACAGTTCCGAGCCCTTCAGGAAGGTCGGTCCCCAGACCAGAAGTCCTGTTTGCCTCTCAATCTCTCTCTCTCTGTCGTCTGACCTGTGTACGCAGTAGGCCTATATAGGACTGGAGTTGTCGCTGAAAGAAAGAAGTCACGCCGAATAGTTACATATAAGGAGGCATGCGCACCTACAGTTCTTGCTGAATGACTACATCTATAAGTTTGCAACCATGCACAGGTAAATTCTCGGCGGTGAAAAGGCCAGTGTTTTGAGATTGCGTCGTGCAACACATAATTTTATCATCCCATGCTTCCAGACATAAACATGTCAAGTTATAGTTGGAGCAAGGAAATTTATTGCAGTGATCTGAGAAAGCTTCATGTATATTAC
Source organism: Meconema thalassinum (assembly GCA_946902985.2). Lineage (NCBI taxonomy): Eukaryota > Metazoa > Arthropoda > Insecta > Orthoptera > Tettigoniidae > Meconema > Meconema thalassinum. The sequence continues at coordinate 2,060,572,148 of OX336388.2, read as the reverse complement.
TTGAAAATAAACACTTGAAATAGTCCCCGACAATAATTAATGTTGGCATTATGACAGCCATATTTCATTGAACATAAAAATAAAAGTTCCGTTCTGCTAAATGAAAAACGACTTTAATAACCGTTGAAGAAGAAAGGCATTAAAAACTCCCACAGTTGAGTAGATTTCAGACACGCCGCGTTTTAAAACACTTTTACTAGTGCATAAGATACCGGTTTCTTAAAAGAGTTGGTCCACATTGACCTTAAGCAATAAAATGCCGCTGGGGTTTTGAAATTCAATTCTCTTGGTTAATTTAAATGAGAAAATAGGCTTAAGGAGGAACAGTTTGGAAACGATCATCTTCTATAAGCAATACAATACAATGATTGTTAGTTACTTACAGAAATCTACGTGCTTGAGGGGCATGAGATAAGATAATCAAACTATCCATGTTTTCGTAGAAGGATCGGACATAGCTAATGTTACGCTTCTACATGCGAAATACAAGAGAAAGGCCCCAAAAACCACATTTTAAGGTTATATAATCAACCGATTCAGATATATTTCCAAACGAGATGTTCAGTCAAGGACACAGGCCTACAGGGTATATCCGTGATGATGTTACAAACGTTGGAACTTAAGAGCATTAATCAAACCTAACCTAAAAAAATTTGCTTCACGCAAGTGTAGTTAGTGGAAGGTTCTTTTACATGTCATAAATCTATGGCATAGAACCGCTGGCTTTACTTCCCCTGCAGACTACTGTTCCATATCTCACTTTGATCCATCCGCCTCCCTCCACCATCCGTAAAAGTTTGAAACATCATCACGGATACACCCTGTAACTTACAGCCTATTTTCTCCGGAATGTATGGAATCAGGGTCGCCAACTAAAGCCATAAACTCGTGTAGCCCACTGGCTTGGTGCAAAGCTTCGAAATTGATATCACTTGTATCTACCTTCGTAGCTCCTAAAACTATAATAAAATACCTTGGAAGAGCCGAGATTCGAATTTGGACTTTCGGGGTGCTAGCCAACTACAGTACATCACGAAATATACCATTGGTTGGTTGGTTCCTTAGTTTAAGGGCTGCGACAACGCGGTCACGTAGCCCCGTGTACTTTGGGTGTGTGTAGAATTTTTCTGATAACCGGTGTGAATTGTGATGGCTGTATTAGTGTGAGTAATTCTGTGATACAGGTAGAAGGACTGTAGACGATTTTTTTCCAAGTAGTTCCTACTTTTGCCACCAAATGCTACGGTCCACGACACCTAGCTGCAGACATGGCTGCTAGACGCCATCGCAGACAGCACCTGGCGACGAACGTTGAAACTAATAAAGCGTTAATCGAATTAACCTACAAGTTTTAGCTTCCATAAGTGTAGTTAGTGGAAGGTTCTTTTTCATGCCATAAATCTATGACCGCCGCCTTTACTTCCCCTCCGAACGAAGGCATACTGAGGGATTTTTAACGCTCTTAAAAAATCCGACGACTTCGGCCGGGTTTGAACCCGCGATCTTGGGCATAAATGCTCAGCATTCTACCAACTACATATACAATTGGTCAAATATTAATGACATGTACTGACAGTGCACACAGTCAAGTAATACGCTCCGGTTTATCTTATTTAACGGGTGGAACATGGAAGTCATCTGTCGCAACGCTCAGAGCGTGTGTTTGAGTATTCAGACTTTTGACTGGTTTGATGCAGCCATCCGTGCCTCCCTGTCCTGAGCTAATCGTTTCATCTCTATATAGCTACCACACCTTCCATCCGAGACAATCTGTTTAACATAACCTTCTTGTCCTTGACCCTAAAATCCATAGCTAAGTTCGCTATTCCTGTGTGTCTTAGTAGGCTTATGTGTTCTACCAGCCTATTTCTTCTCTTCTTTAGCAGTCGCCAGAAACATCTCTCCTCTCCCTCTCGTCTTAATACCTCTTCAAGAGGGGCGTGGTGGCGCAGTGGTCAAGCTGTTGGCCTCTCACCAAGGTGGACTGGGTTCGATATTCTTGAGTTGTTGTGTTGTTGTTGATTTATTAACGGCTTCAGTGGCGTAGTCGGTATCATGCTGAGCTTCTATGCCCAAGATCGTGGGTTCAAACCCGTCCGAAGTCGTCGGGTTTTTAAGAGTGATAAAATCCTTCGGTATGCCTTCCTTCGGAGGGGAAGTAAAGCCAGCGGTCCCATGTCAGATTTATAGCATGTAAAATAACCTTCCACTAATTAAACTTGTGTGAAATTTGCAGGTTAAATTTCGTTGAAATGCTCTATCAAAGTTCCAACGTTCACCACTAGGTTTCAGTGACATCTGATAACGAAAGTTGGAACCACATGAAATTGAATGGAACTTGTATCTCACCCCATGGGTGTCCGCATTGAAGCAGCTACAGACTCTGGCGAGCCGAACATGTCCTCGGACACTCCCGGCACTATAAAAAACATACGCTAAATAAATAAATAAATAAATAAATAAATAAATAAATAAATAAATAAATATGTTGATTTATTTAGGGTCTTTTTGACATAGTAGTCATGTAGGCCCGTGTACTAGGGTGTGTGTGGAATTTGTCTGATAACTTGTCTGATTATGATGGCTGTGTTAGTGTGTGTATTTGTAAGTGAAATGAGGATTGGGAAGGAGACAGCCATGGCCTTCTTTAGGAATCATCCCGGATTTTGCCTGGGATAGAAGTGGGAATTCACAGAAAAGCACTTCCAGGATGTCTAAGGTAGGCATCGAGGTCACATCTTCTCAGTTTTGCCTCACGATACTGGGTGTACTCCGTTCCAGCCCTCAAACCAGAATTAAATTCCTTGGCCGAGCTGTGAATCGAACCCGGATCTCCGGGGTGATATCAAAGATTACTAGCAGCTACATCATGATGTGTTCTGATATTCATATCACTAATGATAGGGAGGTCTCTTATATGCTACTCCTTTCATCACAAGTTACGTTTTAATTGCACAATGGCATGCCAAGTTATTGATTCCAATGTTATATTATTACGCTCAGCCGCGATGAACGTATGGTGAACCTCGTTCTTTTGCCTTGGCCATATGAAGCGACATAAACGGTTCTAATCTATTACCCATTTTTAGAATTACATACGTACATTTACATTTGAGACTGTTATGCCCTTCAGCGTCCACTCTAGTCAAACAGGTCACCTCCATGACCCTTATAAGCAGTTAGCGCTGCGGACACATCTACTTATATACCTCTCACTTTGAAATCGTTCAGCAATGAAGCTAACCATCGCCTCCTATCTGTACATCCAATTCTCTTACCCTTTATAACTGAACTCATAAACATCTTAGGTAATCTCTCCTTCCCATTCACATCATCGCACCATTTGATTCGGCTCATACGAACAGCTTCATCTAGCGTGTTCTTCATTTCCAACTTAGCCTTTGTCTCTTCGTTACGAATGTCTCCCTGCTGTTGTTCCCGTCTATTAGTCCCAGCCCCCCAGGGCCTCACATCTAGTGGATTGTTGACCACGGGACTCCAGCTGAGTCCGGCATTGCTTCCACTGACTTGAGCCGGGCTCCTCTCCGCCTTCCTTCCTGTCGACATTTTTTGGTCAACTCTTGTTCTCTTCTGACCCCGACGGTATTAGGGTATCCGAGACCTAGGGAGTCTTTCACTTTCCCACCTTAATCGGCCCTTTTCTCATCTTTCCTGATACTCTCCTTCTTCGAGGGGTCAGCTTTCTTTTTCTTTTCATGTTATCTCCTGCCTTCTGCACAAGGCCCTCAAGGAGGCAAAGTGTATGTTGCCCCCTCACTTCTGGTGCACCCTGGATAGTGCTACACCCTCAGGGGCTCACAGCTGGTGAATTTAGGTGTTGGCAATCCGGAGGGATTCCTGAGCTGGATCCGTTTTGTCCCCTTTTTCTTCTGATTTTGGGGCGTGTCCTCTCCTTTCCCCCCTTTCCTATCTGCCTTTCATGGCTCTCCTTCCTTCCTGACCTTTATTTGCCTTATCCGTTATACTTATTTGTTTACCATTTCTTCTTCTAGTATGTAAGTCTGTAGTTAGTACTGTATTAGCTATAGTTTTCTATCACATCTCATCTTTCACTATCATCCAGATCATTAGGGGCCGATAACCTAGATGTTAGGCCCCTTAAAACAACAATTATCACCATCATCATCATCATATTTGTTCCAGCAATCGTTCGTGCTACTCTCATATCAGTTACCTCTAGCTTTTATCAGAGATCCTGAATCTACCCAACTATCACTTCCATACAGCAAGGTCAGTGTAAATACTGAGCAATATAGAGAGAGTTCCGTCACTGCGCTAACTTATTTCTTACAAAACACTCTTACAGTAGATCGCAACAGAGTACTCACTACATTAGCTTTTCTACGCCTTGACTCTCTTTCCCTATACTACCATCCTGAGAAAATAAATACATTAATAAATAAATTTCATTTAATTCTCCCTCCCAAAGAAGACGATGGGGAGAGAAAACAGCAGGAATGGTGGTGAGTCGCTGGGCATCTGGCAGTTGAAAGGCCACCTCCGAACTCCGCCAGCAGATCTCGAAGTACAACCCCTCAGGAAGAAGGATGCCATCGAACTTGGTATGGTACTGTCAACCTGGGCGCAGGTTGGGAGTAGACGTCCCACATGAAAATTTCCCAACTGAAACACACCATTACTACAGCAGTATAAATTCAATTTGGTTCCCTTAGTGGGAACGGGTGGCTCCAGACTGGCACGCTAGCCTTAAGCAAGGTTATGTCATCTGAGGACAGAGGAGGAAAGTCACACCACATTTGTACGTCACTGAAACTCAGTAAGCAGTTGTTTAAGTTGTATCCGGGGAGCTTGAGGCCTTAATCAAAAATTCCTCACAAGTGAGTGGGTCTCCAGGGCATCACTAGAATGTTCACTGAAGGGGGTGGGGGTATCACACGATAGGGCATCTGACCACACGAGAAGACTGATTTTGAGTTAAGGAAATTTTAAAAATTCAACTACCATTACAAAATAGGATAACTAAACTAAAATTATGAATACCCATAGAGGTTACCAGGAATACACAAGCAAAATTTTACAGAATTCTCGAAAATATCCCACAAGAAACCCTTAAAATGAATGAGACGTGAAATCAAGGGGACCCCCACTGGTACCCTGCCAAAACATAATAAAAAGGAATTTACTTTAACAAAACCAAAGACCATTTCTTTGCGACTTCACGAAATCAGGACTGCACGAAACTATTCCGAAATTCATAAGGACAATCACATAAATATGCCACACGGAGCATTCCATCAAAAAACTACATTTATTATCCCGTACGTGGTATTGTTCAAGTAAATACTTTACAAATTACATACCGCACCGAAAACATCACGCAGGGCTCGTTTTGATATGCACACAAACAAAAATTACATGTCTTGCACAATTTCACACGCCCCTGACCCTCACTGCCCTCAGTGGCCTCCAAGGACAGGAGGAACAGAGACCACAAAATCCTATCACACAAGCATACCAACAGCAAGACAAGCAAAATAAGGAAAGCCACGTCACCCACATAATTCACACACATTCACACTCCCGGCCCCTGAGTTGAGAAATGAACCCAAGGCCAAGGACTCGTGCGAGGTGGAGGACTGGCTCCGCACATCGATTCACACTAAAATAAAAATAAAATAGACCCTTAATTCCATCGGGCTGTCACCCAGATATTTCTCCCACTCCATAACTGCCTACGGGCATTGTTCCCGGCGACAACACAAAACATATAACTGCCTACGAGCATTGTTCCCGGCGACAACACAAAACATAAATAACCCTAAATTCCTACTGCGACTTGTGAACCAGGAAAGCAGCACGGAGACTGCAGTTCGCAAACCTGACGTGAATTATTAAAACAGTATACACCGTCATTCACGCTCTACACAAACAAATATCCCCCTGTTCTTCACACGACAGGTCCTCTCACTTACGAACGCGGGAGGAACATTTACTCTTGTGCCACCAAACCCTGGCCATCAAGACGTAAATCAGCTCGGTACCTGTGCTCTCCCTCCGGATCAACACATGACTCGACGGAGGGTACTTAACATCTTCCCACCAAAGGCACACCGCCTCAGAAGATGAAGTACAACACTTTACCAAAACACAAATACACATTCGACACAAGGTAGGGCACCCACCAACGTCATCCGTACAGCCATCAAGTGTCACACACACCCTAGTGCACGCGGTTCACCTTCCAATCACACAACGCACTCAACCCAAACCCCGAAAATTTCTCTAAATAGCTTTACCACAGACTACAGACATCTCTAACTAACAAAGTGTGTCTGTATCTCACCAAATACTAACGCCAATAAAATCTCTCCCAGAATATCAACACTAAATTATTCAGAATTGCAAGTCACAGCAGTGACAGATGTTACATTTCAAAAGGCACGAAGCAATTAAAATCTTCAAAATAAATCCATAAATCCAGCTCACACCAACCACATTGGAACCTCGCACTAAAAAAAACTGCCAAGCTATCAACACACAATTACTCAGAATTTAAATGTATTTACCACAAAAGATGACACTACCCCAGTAGCCTCCCCCGGACACTGACTAACACCAAGGCTATCAATCGATCAGAACATCTAGTGGCAACAGCCGAACTCACACACACCCAAGATGACGGGGCTACACAAAATTTTAACGAACCCAGAACTTTTCAGAGTTGAGACTACAACAGAAACGCTAGTGGTCTAACAGATCAAGGCTGCAGGTTATAAATAACTAACCAACTAATGCACCATGAAGCACCCTCAAGTGAAAAATCCAGAATCAAAATATCAAAATATGCCCGCACGCCTACAACAGCTGATTGTGAAGTGAACACACACCCAAACTAACGGAGTCTACATGAAATCTCATGAACCTACAACCCCTCAGAATGTGACCACAATGGAATAACCTAGCCGCCTAACAGTAAGAACTGCAAGTTATGAATAACTAACGAACCAGCCTACCCAATGCAAATCCCAAATGAAACGCTGCAACCTCAAAAATCTCAAAATCAGACTAGTGAACACAGCAGCTGACATATGACAGCTCAGCATGCTACCGCAGGATATCTGCCTAAAAGAAACTTTCACCAACCGAACCACAAAATATTTTTATACTATCAAAAATCAACGAGTATTCCCTGAGCTAGCAACTTCATCATCGGAACTCAAACACAGGACTCCAGGTCCTAACATTCATCCATCATCCATCACACATCCTACTCAAACATCTCACTATAAAATTTAACCACCCACGACAATAACCCGTTACATTCAATTATGCAAATTAGCAGTCGTACAGATATCATAGACACAAAATACCCTATGGTATTGCGGACTCTTACCAAGGGGTCCTCCGTAGAGGTCTTTTAACCCCGACTCCCCACTGACTGAGCGGCTTCAACTACCCAAAAAAATAATTGCCTGTCACCGAGATGACGAAGTCCCATTCCTTCAGTTACTCGACTCGGGCAAGAACTATATACAGCCTGCCCGGAGCCAACCAAACTGGTACTCACACCCCAAATTAATTGAACTACTGACATTAGATCCCCGTACGAAGTACATCTGCATAATAGGTCCAGTTCAAAATGCAACTAATACAACTAATATAAATAACAATCCACCTTACCTCAATGGCAACTAGGCCTCAATTTACTCCCACCCAAATTCAAATTGCAAATCTGCATTAATTCATTCACACATGACTAATTCATTCAATCAGCAGGATCAAAAAAAACTTGAAGGATTACAGAAGAAAATAAATACAATTTTGACCACCAAATAACACCAGTTCGATTCCTAGTCAGGGCGGCAATAAAAATCGCATCACACATACACTCTTACATCCTGAACGCAATCAACCACAGAAAAACATTCATGCCTCCACAAGACACACGTGCCCTCTTCCCTGAACAATTCTAAATTCCCCATTTACACCAGTATGTCAGTACTCGGATCGTCAAGACACTATAACGCCAACGGAGTATCAACTCACGTGAGGACCTGATAAAACAACCCGTAGTTGTAGCCCTGAATTCACAGTTCGCCTTACATCGTAGAAAATGCGTGCAAAACGCAAGACACGAATCGGGAGAAAATATTTATTTACACATGAGATGAGGTCCTGAAGGTGAATGCCTCCCAGAACAATCCCACTTAGTACGTCAATCGACGAAACACACACTAAGATACTGAATATCAAAGCAATCACAAATATTTGACCAATTTAGATGACAGCCTAACCTTAAAATCCCATGTCACAACAAGACAATTTACCCTCCCCCCAATTACTAAGCAAACTTAATCATCAATCAAACATACATAAACGTTCACCTGATTCATTCATACTGAATAGCCCACACGCAATTCGACACTTACAACATTCAAAACACAGCTACAACGCGCACATATGGACAGCAATCCGACCATTCCCCAGAATTAATTTAACGCAGAATAAGTTGGCAACACCAAATTTTAACACTCACACGGTCCAATTTAATTTAACAGAACTACCCACAGCGAAATAATTAATTTCCCACCTAAAAAAATGACAACAAAACTTGAAATGTTTGGCCTAACGAACAGCTGACAACTACCAATTCTACGTCACACGTATTATGCACAGCGAACCGCAGAACTTCACATCTCCAGCCTTACGTCACTAACAATTGTGAAGAACAATTACAGATTCACCCCAAGGAACCTGCTGATGATAAATCCACACACGCAATTCACATTTTTACTGACATCAGTTATATAAAATAATAACTTATCCACACTCGTCGGCCATGATTGTTCAAAATCACTACGTGATTCAACATGCGTTCATTAAAGGCACGTCAAAACAGGCACTAAGTTATGCTTACTGGAAATACCAATCTCGTCAATTTCAGCCTATTATCAAGAGAATTTAAAACGTCAATAATTTAAATTTTACCAAAACGACTTCCAATCTGTGCCTTTTAGCAAGAAATATGCAAATCACAGTATGCCTCCCACTCTGTGACTTACACATTTTGGATTAAATAGAGGATACACTTGCAAAAATAACAACAAAATCAACTCCTATCTTAACATATTTAATTAATCAAAATTATGGCGCTACAAACAATAAAACAAATAAACTACTGACCAATATCTTTCTACTTGTTCAAAGTGAACAAGGAATAACATAAGAATAAAACAAATATTAGATTAAACGCATGGTTTTCTTTAAAACCAACAATTCATGATTATTTTCACTTCCATAAAGTACCTATCTTAAAGTTCAATATAACTACGAGCTTCTTTGGCTCGATACTTTCCCATAATAATGGTATCATACTTTTGTACACCTCACGAACTATTTTATCTTCTCTTATCATCAAAACAAATATATAATTACATTTAAAATTACATGTTAATTATCCACTTCAATATTTGGGCACTTCACATGTTCTCAGCATTTACCACCTCTCTCAAGTTTTGCAATTTCACTACGGTGATCGGGAAACTACCTGTGTACTCCAGAGATATAAAGATTACTTGACAAAGTCAAAAACTATGATTACTCCCAGAATCTAGTTACCTTCATAAAACTCGTGGATTCCTATTTCCATACAACATTACAATAGGGATTTTTATTTATTTCATTTGTCTTATAAGACCATTATGACATAAGAAAACTACGATGTGAACTGGCAAACGATAATATCAATCACAAGGACCTCGGTTCAACGCCCGGGTCATTAACAACTTTTAAACACTCACGGTGTATTTATTACTTCTTACAAGACGGCCTTCAGCCACCCCCATACTATGAGGGTCAGGCCATTATACTCGAGCGAAAATTTATGACTGGTAGGGCGACTCCCTGTCTAGCCTACGGTTGGAGCTCTCTTCAATGCTGTTAAACAAACCTTCATTTCATTTTCAGTTCTTTGGGGAGACTTGGCTTTTACTTCACTTATTTTCATTCAACAATATTTTTTGGTTCATAAACCACTTTCGTAACCTTGGCATTTATTAATTATGAGAGGGTCCTCATTGATTGGGAAGAGTAATACACATTCTACGACGAATAATTAGGGGCTTTAACAACAAGAGGATTCTAGGTTCGAATCTCTTAACATGCCTCGGGAACCATTTCCACATTAGAGGACTTATACAAAATGCGATTTAGGGTCGGCCGTGGCCCACATGACCTACGCTCAATAATACCATACCTTAGCTCCCTTTTCAATATAACACACACATGGCCTCGTGATCCACGTCACAATTAGAGGACTTACAACATATCTCAATTCACTGCAATCAACTACCCTCCATAAGTAACTTACCAAGTACTTTAACTTTTACGCGTTCCTCGCGTGACATTTTATTTAATTGCGTTCCATTGCGTTATACATTACTTTACGGCCTAATGTCTTCCAAAGAACTGATAAAATTCCTAGTAACAATTAATACATATCTCAATTTTTATATTAATCTTTTCCGTTGACAATAAATCGCTCCATTTTTAAGAACATGCATTCACATCATGTCTTATACATTTGTTAAGGCTCCAACGCTCTATATTTTTATATCATTCAATTTAATCTTTATTTAGATTTCTTTACCTTGTTATTATTATTATTATTATTCACATCATGTCTTCATTCCTTACAAAAGCTCAAAAGCTATTTCCTTCATATAATTCAAATTTACCTTTATTTAAATATCTTTGTTACAATTATTATTATTACGCTTGCTTTTATAACATTCGTCAAATACACTGACATTTTATTACAGGCATTTCCTCTACAGGATTTATTATTTCACATAATTATTTATTATTTCTCAAAAACTTTATTTTTGTTCAGATCGCGTTCTTATTTCATTATCATTTATTTAAAAACATCCCTTTTACTCAAAATTCCGGTGTAATTGTACACAAAAATTTCCCCGACACCAAAACATAATGAAAATCTTTACTCACATGTCTAAGGTCGTTTTCTGACCTTTATTCTCGTTCGATGTGTCATTTTGGCCCACCTTCTTGACTTACTCCATATTGTACAAACACATCTCATGTACAGACATTTCTTGACACATATTCAATACATTTAACACTGACAACATTTTTAATACACTGGTGTATCCGTTTAGAATACACAATAAAACACTAAAAACTATATTACTTTTAACACACAATCTTGATATATTTACACTTCACAACTTTTGATCACTAGGCCGTCTTTTTTTTAGCCTATCACACGTGACCTCTTAATCTCCCGTCTCCAAGGGTAAAATTTATTCAATGTCGGCTTCCTATCCTGCAGAATACGAAAGTCTCGAATCATCTACTTCTTCCCTGGAATAACAATTCTTCGAATCCCGTTCCTGATGATCGGCTATTTCTCTAGCTTGAACGGCTCCCCTTTTAGATCTGATTGATCGATCCTAGCGAAAGTCTGTTCTGATCGAGGTCCCCTCGATCACCTATCGGTGACCTATGGATTCTTTTAGCAACTAATACTTCTCGAGTCTTAGTGCTTTATAATAGTTCGTCTGCTTTCTTGAGACAATGTCTATAGTTTCCGTTCTTCTTTGTTGATTCGGTTCTCGCACTTCTAATTTTCTGGAATACGTTGCGAACCTTACTCTGTTTTTCCCTGTTCGGGTTCTTTAAAATTGATAAACTATTTATCTCGCTGTTTCGGTACTTCCGTACGTTATGATACTTTTGGTCGTTTACTGAAAGACCTATCGCCTGAATCCTAAGTTCGCAGCCTGCTTTGACTGTATTTTAGGAACTTTTACGGTAAACTTTGCACTGTCGGACCTAAATCATGTAACTAGGATTTTCCTAATTTTTCAACACGGCGATACTTCAATATTTCTTCTTTGCAACTCCTTATGGAGGCACGCAAGTTATTAATACTGCGACGCCCGTGGCTATCGGATATTAATTCTGCGGTGTAACACAGCGTTTCTCCCCTCAAGGAGTACTGGTAAACTGCCTTCGATGTCTGATATATCACAGTAACGTGCCCTCAGGCCGTTTGAAACTGCATGTACGATGTGATGCAGCACCTCCGCTCACGGAATGCTTGTAGACTGCATGATTGGCTTGGTGAGGCCAGGAGTTTTATACCTTTTAGTCAAAAAAAGATAAAATCCTAGTCCTTTTCGTGACCAACCTTTGAACTAATTGTCGTACAATTATAAAAATTATATCTCCAGAAAGCTCGTCTTCCAAACGTAAAATGATCTTCCTGTGCATGGAAATCGATCGTGCATTTCCGAGATATTAATTAATCTTTAGTCTTCAACTGCGTGGGTGTTGCTGTTCATTTTTAATTCTCCCACTCCTTGGGTCCCGGTGAATTCCCAATGACGTATGCTGAATTTGCACTTTTCTCCTGGACTATTATTAAAAGCTTTTTCTTTACACAAAAATCTCTAATCCGAAATGATTCACCGTACTGTATTTATTTACTTATTTTTATACTCGTAAATGGGTTAAATTTAATTATTCTTGTTCTGACTCAGCGGCGAGGATGCCGTTTTCCTGCAACGTAAGAGCAATTTCCGAGTCAAGCTTCTCTGTTTTACAGTCCAAATTTTCCACTCGTTCTATTTATACTCATGACTGGCTCCTTATAAATGTCAAGAGGCATGAGCTCATCTTATGAACACCTGGTCCTGCAGCTTGCGCAATGTTGGGCTAGAATCCTGGCTTGAAATCTCTCTCCGTTCCCTTAGAGACTGTATGATTCTTTCATTCCTTTCACAAAATACATGGATTCGACCCCTCTTTGAAGCCTATGGTACATGGGTTCATCTCTCCCCTCCTTAGGTAAGTAAATTTTCGAAAAATTTTGAGGAAATTTATTTGAATTATCCAAAAAAAAAATTATATTTCCTTTTAACTGTCGAAGCCATCATAACGTTATCCGTACCTTCTGATTTTTATTCCTTAAAAATCCCACGATAATTTGATTTCTTTCATCTTTCTAAGTCATATCCGGTAATTGTGTCGGTTGGGTACGCTCTGTCCCTACCCTTTCTTTCCCCTTTTCATTTATCTGGACTTCAGGTTTCCAGAACCTCATTCTTCTTTACGGGTGTGGTCTATCCCTACCCGTTCCTTTATTTCATCATTCTCCTTTCTTAAATTGAAATTTTCTTCTTCAATAAAATCAATTATTTCTTTTATTTCCCAAGATACTTTCTCCAATTCGCATTCGCACTCGAATGTTTGAGCTTTATTTCCTTTTTCTATCTCATTCTCGTTTTTTCAAAAGTGGATTCTTCATCTCTAAATTTTTCCATAACCAGGGCTTGTTCATTGGCTTCATCGAAGTCTTCGGGAGGGTAATACACTTTTAAATTTGCCGAATTCATGGTCACTTCGTGATTCGTTTCACAGTGCCGAATTCTATAGGCATTATTTCTCAAATCCCTTATTATTTGATACGGTCCGTGGTACATTTTCTGGAACTTTTTGTACACGCAGTTCCCTGGATCCGAAATGGCTGGTCTTTTTACTAACACCATTTCCCCTGCTAATAGTGGCCGATGATACCTCTTGTGCCTATTTCTTCTTTGTGTCCTGTCGGCTTGAGCTTTTAGATGCTCAAAGGCTCTTCTAATACGTACATCTCTTCCAGGCTGAGCGTCTGCTGGCCTAGGAATTGCCAGACTCCAAGGTCTCTCTGGTTGCTCATTCCGATGTAACGTTATTGGTATCTCTCCCGTAGATTCATGGATTGTGTTGTTAATACAAAATTCGATAATATCCAAGATATCTATCCACTTCCAATTTTCTTCGGCACAGTATATCCTACAATACTTGGCCGTCTCCCTCATCACTCTTTCTACAGGATTTGCCTCAGGATGGCGAATACTTGACAAAATCTGACGTATTCCAAGTCTTTCTAATTCTTGTCTGAACTCTACACTGGTGAAACAACTACCGTGATCCGACAACGAATTCTCAGGTTTTCCCAGAATCGGTATCACTTTTTCTTTGAGTCGTTTTAACACCTGTTTGGTACTAGTCTTCTGTATGGGAGCAAGGACAACCATTTTAGTGAAGACATCCATAGCCACCATTATGTGTCGATTTCCTCTTCTTGCCTTTGGCAACGTTCCGAAGTTATCAATAGATATGATTTGACCTGGCCTTTCGGGCAACAATGGTATAGGCTTTTGTCTCATCAGAAATGCATTTGGATTGATCCTTTGACCTAGATCACATGTCTTTAGTGTGTCCCTTACAGTTTCTCTCAGTCTCGGCCATACAAATGCTTCTTTCAGCATCGAGACTGTTTTGTCGACTCCCATATGTCCGAACGATCTATGGGCTAACCATACTATTTTCCTCTGCAAAATTGCAGGTACAACAATCCTTAATCGTGTATGGTCAGAGTCCACAAATTTATATAATAATCCATTATAAAATGTGTAATCTTGAGCTATCTTATTAGCTTCCGTGTACGCCGGTGTTCCCCTTATCAAACTTCCCTCAAGGAAAGATATGAGCATGTTCATCCATGGATCCTCACGTTGCCGTTGACTAATGCTTCTTAACTCATATAGAGTACGCTGATCCCTGTCTTCCAAATCAATAGCCATTACTTCCTCTTCTGTGGACTCTGGCTGTCTACTTAAATAGTCTGGAACTATATTTTCTTTTCCTGGGCAGTATTCTATCTTTACATCAAACTGTTGAATGTATAAAGCCCAACGCATCAACCTTTGACTGGACAGATCAGTCTTCATCAAAAAGGTTAAGGCTTTATGATCCGTCCTTAGAGTGACTTGAAACCCATATACGATTTTTCGCCAATATTGCAGCGCGTGAAATATCGCTAACAGCTCGATTTCGCTGATCGTATAATTTTTCTCGTGTGGTTTCAGTCTCCGACTAGTGAAAGCTAGATAATTTCTCTTATCAGGGTTATCCGGGTTTTCATGATACAGCATTGCCCCTATTCCAATCTGGGATGCGTCTGTTTGAATGATAAATCTCTGATTAAAATCAGGATATCCTAGCTTCACATAGTTTAAGAGCATTTCCTTGGCCTCCACAAATGCTTTTTCTGTTTCCTCCGTCCATTTCCACTTGCCCCCCTTCTTCAGAAGGTCCTGTAGTGGTGCTACAGTTTTTGTGTATGATGGACAATGTCCTGAGAAGAATCCAATCAATCCCAAAAACTGGCGAACGTTCTTCACTTTCAAAGGCCTTGGAAAATCTCTTATCGATTCTAATTTGCATGGATTTGGTTTAACACCATCCTTATCAATCACATGCCCTAAAAATGTTACTTGTCTTTGAAAAAATTTGACTTCTTTAATTTGATTTTAAAATTTGCCCTTCTTAAATCTTCCAATAATTTCTCTAACTTTTCTAGATGTTCCTCAATATTCTCCGAGGTAAGAAAAATATCATCCACATAACGGATAGTGCAATCTTTCACTTCCTCTGACAGGTTTCGATCAAGCGCTCTTATTAAGGCAGATCCCGCGGTCTTCAATCCAAACGGACATCTCCTAAAACAATAGGTTTGTTGGTCGAACTGAAATCCAGTCAACAGGCTGGTTTTCTCTTCCAGTTCGAGATGATGATACGAATAAGTCATGTCAATATTTGTGAAAATCTTCTTGCCTTTGAATTTTCTCAGTATTTCTTTTATGGGTGGTGCCGAATCGTTTTCTGGTATGATTTTTGCATTTAAATTTCTGGCATCTAGACACACCCTCACTGAGCCATCCGGTTTACTCACAATCACTAATGGACTAACATATGGTGTCGCTATCTTTTCTATAACACCTGCATTCATCATCTCCTGCAGTGTTTTCTTCGTTTGTGGGTAATGTTTTTCCGCAACCGGGTATGGTTTTTGTCTGAACGGTGCCCAATCATTGACTTGGAACGCGTATTTAAAATTTTCAATCTTCCCTGGCTTGGAATCAAATACGTCCCTAAAATTTAATAATAATTTCTTTAATTGTTCCTTATTTTCGAGGTTAACTTTAGCTTCCTCTACTTTTCCTGCAGGTTGGTTTCGAACTCAGTTTCCAAATTATCTTCGAGTTCTATGTTGAGGACTTCAAATATATTTTATATGTCCTTATAACCTTCCTCAGTTACTTCTTCCACATGCCATACCTGTTCTCCTATTTTCGCATCCTGTTCCTGTAGGTTAATGTTTTGTTCATCCACATCCTCTCTTTGAATTCTAATGCAATTTTGCGCTAGGTCTATGATGACCTTGTTCTCACGGATAAAATCAATACCTAATATAACATTATACGGTAATTGATTTACCAGCAAAAAGCATTGCGAAATTTCAGCGTTACCCATGATCAGATCAATGTACACCTGAAATTTACATGTTAAAGATTTTTCAGGGATAATACCCTTAATCTTTACACTTGATGTGGGGATTTTTAATACGCGGCCTCTTGTTTCCAATTCATTCAGAAGGGTTTCCGTAATTAAACTTATTGTGGATCCGGTATCAATCAATGCCCTGACCAGTAATCCTTCTATCCTTAGCATAATTATGGGTAATTCTCTTTTGATAGGTGGGATTCCTTCCACATCCTCATTAATTAGCTCATCTGGTCTTGCTATCCAATTCACAATTTCTACCTCCTCCCAGCTCCTGGTATGTTTCCACTTTTGACGATTTAAATTTGGAGTTTTTTTATCCTGAGGGCTTCCTTTCCCCTCATTCTTTATTTGAGCTTGTAGTTCCAAGCTTTGAGCTCCGTCTAGTCGGTCGGGTGATTTCCGGTTCTTTATTGCCTCACTCCAACGGACTTTTTTCTTTCAGGTTCGTCTGGTCGTTCGTTCATGTAACGCAAACTTTCCTGATATATTTCCTCTATTTCGGCCCGATATTCATCATCCCTATCCTCTGACCTTACGTTCCTTCGGGGATAATTTTCCCATTTCTTTCTGTTTTCTTGCCTCTGATGGTTATTGTTATAGGGTCGGCTCTCTTGTTGCCTATAACCCGTATTCCTAGGATTTCTTCCTCGATATCCTCCTCTGTAATATGGCTGTATTCCTCTAGGTTCTTGGTGCCCATACTCTCGACCCAGTCCCTGAGTATCAGTGCTAGTGGACTGATTTCTGGTCGATGGTTTTTCTCTGGTTTCCTGACTGCTGGCCATTTGTACCTGTTCAGTCTGTCTTTGATGCCTGGGAGTTACGTGTGACGTCGTCATGTCTAATTGACGTAATACACTCTCCTTTTCCACAGCACTTCTGGCTTTGGATGAGATTAACAGCCTCTGAATCTCATATGGAAGTTGTCTTGCAATGGCGGCACACAGGTCGTTCTCAGCTGGAGCAATGTCAAGTTCGCGGAATTTACACAGCTGAGCGGTTAAAAATTCCGAGTACTTGGTGCATTTGTGCTCTACTTCCTAGAGTACAGATCTAGCCTCAAATTCTCCTGGACGTCTGCTGCCCAATATCGTTTTAAAAAGGCTTCTCTAAAGCCTTCCACCGTATCAAAGGTGTACCTAAAGCTTCTGAACCAGGTGAGACAATCACCTGCCAACAACTTCTCAATAGCTCTCAGTCTCCGATCCTGAGGAACTTTCATTTCGTTTAAGTACTCTGCGACTTCCTTTAACCAGTATTTTGGAGTAATTGACATGTTATTACCCGTAAACTTTACCGGTCTGTCCTCATTCGATTTAATGATGTTGATTATCTGACCATTTGTCTGGTTCATGTACGGGGTTGACATTGCCATCGGATATCCTGGGTTCTTATAAGGGCTCTCCCCTCCTAAGTCTCTATCTGTATCTGTGCCTTGTTCACGGGAATCTACCCATCCTGTTTTTGGAAACTCCTCCTGATTCTCAAATTCTAACTTCCTTTCCCTTCGGGCACTTTCTTCATTAGCCATGAGTTGGATTTCCATTTGACTGTTTTTATGTTCAGTCCTCTCCAACCGGGATCCTAATTCATTTTGAATTCTTTCCTGATTTTTCTTACTGGTTTCCAGTTCTCGTTTGAGTTGATTTTTCTCGTTCCTGAAGCTATCCCTGATTTCATTTAAATGTTCTTCTACCTCTTTCTTAATGACCATGACCTGTTCTGTTATAATTTCTGGCTTCACGTCACCTTTAGTATCTAGGTCTTCTCGCATTTCCTTTATCTTTTTCTCCATCTCCTTTTGTCCTTTGTAGACTTTGTCCTGAATCTTGTTCATATCCTCTCGAGTCTTTCCTTGATCCTCGAATATAATTGTTATGTCGGTCATAACCTTATCTATATCTCCGTTTGTGTCTTCCATTTGTTTTGTTATTCCACTTACTGTTTCCTGAATTCCCGTAACCCCTTTATCTATCTTCTCTATTTTTACGAGTTGTTCCTCACGATCCATTCTCCGTTGCGTGCTTTCATCTTTAAGCTTTCCTTCGTATTTACTTAAATTTTTATTTATTTTCGCTTCGTACGTCCTCCAGTTATCATCTACCTGCCTGGTAAAAAGATCAATCTGCCCTCTCATATCCTGTACATCTTTTTGATTTTGGTTTTTCATCTCAGTTACTTCGGTCTGAACTACACCGATTTTATTCTCGAGGGTCCCTACTTTCTCCTCAAATTTTCCAAATCGGGTTCCTAGCTCATCCACACTTTTTTTTATCTCATCCCGGGATGTTTCACAAATACTCTTGTTCGATTCTATCTGAGCTTTCAATTCTTTCTGCACCTCTTGGATCTGGGTTACATGTTCATTTTTACATTCATCACCCTTTTCTTCCATCTTAATTAATTTAGTTTCTATAGAACCAAAATTACCTTCTATGGCACCAATTTTATCCTCAATAGTTTTAAAATGATTTTGACATTCATTTTGTGATATTCCCATACTTTTGTTCAAGGTATTTATTTGGACTTGCAATCCTGAATGAAATCTTATATTTTCCTCTTTTAACTCAGTTAACTTCTTCCCAAACTCAGTGTCGAAACCTTGAAATTTGTTATTCATTGTTTCTTCTAAAACCTTGGACCCCTCTTTCATTTCCTTAATTTCAGCCTTCAGTTCATCGTTCATTTTTATACAGTTAACCTCGATAGCTTCTAATTTAGTTCCCGTGTTATCACTGTTAGTTTCGATAGCTACTAATTTAGTTCCCATGTTATCACTTTTAGTTTCGATAGCTTCTAATTTAGTTCCCATGTTATCACTTTTAGCATCGATATCTACTAATTTAGTCCCCATATTAGCACTATCAGTTTTTAGTGACTCTAGACTTTGATTTATGGATCCTAAATCCCTTTTATTTTCACTCTGTTGGCTATCCAACTTACTGTTTATGGCCTCCAAGAGCCGTTGCATCTCCTCACTCAATGCCATCTTATTAGAATATAGTGGGCTACCCATGCCACATCGCTAATACATGCTTGAGAGATAGTAATCTGAACCATTGTGTCCCAATTTCTTCAAAAATTTTACTTTGGTACGGTTTTTTACTACACCGTACCCTTTTGATATCATTATTCAAACTCAGAAACTTTATGGAAGTGTTAAAAATTCAAAATTTCGAAAAACCATTTTTCCCAAAAATTGAAAATTTTGATTTTTCGAGAAAACTCGGGATTTCCCTAGGAAAACTCATCCCTGCGTACTGGGCGCCAAAATTCAAAGATTTGCTGGGGGTCGTTTAAATCCAGGGCTGCTCGGTGTGAGTTTCTAGGGACCCATGCGGTCAGTTAACATTATACGTTGTAGCTACTCCTATCATTACTTTACTTTTACATGAATCAACCGTCTTTAGTGTTCCTCTAATTATTAATCCAAGCACAGTACTTCTATTCACCCCCCTGTGCCCTTTTAGCAAGAAATATGCAAATCACAGTATGCCAGCATTGCTCAATTCGGGATTTTCGGGTCTGCGGTAAGTTCTCCCACTCTGTGACTTACACATTTTGGATTAAATAGAGGTTACACTTGCAAAAATAACAACAAAATCAACTCCTATCTTAACATATTTAATTAATCAAAATTATGGCGCTACAAACAATAAAACAAATAAACTACCAATATCTTTCTACTTGTTCAAAGTGAACAAGGAATAACATAAGAATAAAACAAATATTAGATTAAACGCATGGTTTTCTTTAAAACCAACAATTCATGATTATTTTCACTTCCATAAAGTACCTATCTTAAAGTTCAATATAACTACGAGCTTCTTTGGCTCGATACTTTCCCATAATAATGGTGTCATACTTTTGTACACCTCACGAACTATTTTATCTTCTCTTATCATCAAAACAAATATATAATTACATTTAAAATTACATGTTAATTATCCACTTCAATATTTGGGCACTTCACATGTTCTCAGCATTTACCACCTCTCTCAAGTTTTGCAATTTCACTACGGTGATCGGGAAACTACCTGTGTACTCCAGAGTTATAAAGATTACTTGACAAAGTCAAAAACTATGATTACTCCCAGAATCTACTGTAGTTACCTTCATAAAACTCGTGGATTCCTATTTCCATACAACATTACAATAGGGATTCTTATTTATTTCATTTGTCTTATAAGACCATTATCACATGAGAAAACTACGATCTGAACTGGCAAACGATAATATCAATCACAAGGACCTCGGTTCAACGCCCGGGTCATTAACAACTTTTAAACACTCACGGTGTATTTATTACTTCTTACAAGACGGCCTTCAGCCACCCCCATACTATGAGGGTCAGGCCATTATACTCGAGCGAAAATTTATGACTGGTAGGGCGGCTCCCTGTCTAGCCTACGGTTGGAGCTCTCTTCAATGCTGTTAAACAAACCTTCATTTCATTTTCAGTTCTTTGGGGAGACTTGGCTTTTACTTCACTTATTTTCATTCAACAATATTTTTTGGTTCATAAACCACTTTCGTAACCTTGGCATTTATTAATTATGAGAGGGTCCTCATTGATTGGGAAGAGTAATACACATTCTACGACGAATAATTAGGGGCTTTAACAACAAGAGGATTCTAGGTTCGAATCTCTTAACATGCCTCGGGAACCATTTCCACATTAGAGGACTTATACAAAATGCGATTTAGGGTCGGCCGTGGCCCACATGACCTACGCTCAATAATACCATACCTTAGCTCCCTTTTCAATATAACACACACATGGCCTCGTGATCCACGTCACAATTAGAGGACTTACAACATATCTCAATTCACTGCAATCAACTACCCTCCATAAGTAACTTAGCAAGTACTTTAACTTTTACGCGTTCCTCGCGTGACATTTTATTTAATTGCGTTCCATTGCGCTATACATTACTTTACGGCCTAATGTCTTCCAAAGAACTGATAAATTTCCTGGTAACAATTGATACAAATCTCAATTTTTATATTAATATTTTCCGTTGACAATAAATCGCTCCATTTTTAAGAACATGCATTCACATCATGTCTTATACATTTGTTAAGGCTCCAACGCTCTATATTTTTATATCATTCAATTTAATCTTTATTTAGATTTCTTTACCTTGTTATTATTATTATTATTATTCACATCATGTCTTCATTCCTTACAAAAGCTCAAAAGCTATTTCTTTCATATAATTCAAATTTACCTTTATTTAAATATCTTTGTTACAATTATTATTATTACGCTTGCTTTTATAACATTCGTCAAATACACTGACATTTTATTACAGTCATTTCCTCTACAGTATTTATTCTTTCACATAATTATTTATTATTTCTCAAAAACTTTATTTTTGTTCAGATCGCGTTCTTATTTCATTATCATTTATTTAAAAACATCCCTTTTACTCAAAATTCCGGTGGAATTGTACACAAAAATTTCCCCGACACCAAAACATAATGAAAATCTTTACTCACATGTCTAAGGTCGTTTTCTGACCTTTATTCTCGTTCGATGTGTCATTTTGGCCCACCTTCTTGACTTACTCCATATTGTACAAACTCATCTCATGTACAGACATTTCTTGACACATATTCAATACATTTAACACTGACAACATTATTAATACACTGGTGTATCCGTTTAGAATACACAATAAAACACTAAAAACTATATTACTTTTAACACACAATCTTGATATATTTACACTTCACAACTTTTGATCACTAGGCCGTCTTTGTTTAGCCTATCACACGTGACCTCTTAATCTCCCGTCTCCAAGGGTGAAATTTATTCAATGTCGGCTTCCTATCCTGCAGAATACGAAAGTCTCGAATCATCTACTTCTTCCCTGGAATAACAATTCTTCGAATCCCGTTCCTGATGATCGGCTATTTCTCTAGCTTGAACGGCTCCCCTTTTAGATCTGATTTATCGATCCTAGCGAAAGTCTGTTCTGATCGAGGTCCCCTCGATAACCTATCGGTGACCTATGGATTTTTTAGCAACTAATACTTTTCGAGTCTTAGTGCTTTATAATAGTTCGTCTGCTTTCTTGAGACAATGTCTATAGTTTCCGTTCATCTTTGTTGATTCGGTTCTCGCACTTCTAATTTTCTGGAATACGTTGCGAACCTTACTCTGTTTTTCCCTGTTCGGGTTCTTTAAAATTGATAAACTATTTATCTCGCTGTTTCGGTACTTCCGTACGTTATGATACTTTTGGTCGTTTACTGAAAGACCTATCGCCTGAATCCTAAGTTCGCAGCCTGCTTTGACTGTATTTTAGGAACTTTTACGGTAAACTTTGCACTGTCGGACCTAAATCATGTAACTAGGATTTTCCTAATTTTTCAACACGGCGATACTTCAATATTTCTTCTTTGCAACTCCTTATGGAGGCACGCAAGTTATTAATACTGCGACGCCCGTGGCTATCGGATATTAATTCTGCGGTGTAACACAGCGTTTCTCCCCTCAAGGAGTACTGGTAAACTGCCTTCGATGTCTGATATATCACAGTAACGTGCCCTCAGGCCGTTTGAAACTGCATGTACGATGTGATGCAGCACCTCCGCTCACGGAATGCTTGTAGACTGCATGATTGGCTTGGTGAGGCCAGGAGTTTTATACCTTTTAGTCAAAAAAAGATAAAATCCTAGTCCTTTTCGTGACCAACCTTTGAACTAATTGTCGTACAATTATAAAAATTATATCTCCAGAAAGCTCGTCTTCCAAACGTAAAATGATCTTCCTGTGCATGGAAATCGATCGTGCATTTCCGAGATATTAATTAATCTTTAGTCTTCAACTGCGTGGGTGTTGCTGTTCATTTTTAATTCTCCCACTCCTTGGGTCCCGGTGAATTCCCAATGACGTATGCTGAATTTGCACTTTTCTCCTGGACTATTATTAAAAGCTTTTTCTTTACACAAAAATCTCTAATCCGAAATGATTCACCGTACTGTATTTATTTACTTATTTTTATACTCGTAAATGGGTTAAATTTAATTATTCTTGTTCTGACTCAGCGGCGAGGATGCCGTTTTCCTGCAACGTAAGAGCAATTTCCGAGTCAAGCTTCTCTGTTTTACAGTCCAAATTTTCCACTCGTTCTATTTATACTCATGACTGGCTCCTTATAAATGTCAAGAGGCATGAGCTCATCTTATGAACACCTGGTCCTGCAGCTTGCGCAATGTTGGGCTAGAATCCTGGCTTGAAATCTCTCTCCGTTCCCTTAGAGACTGTATGATTCTTTCATTCCTTTCACAAAATACATGGATTCGACCCCTCTTTGAAGCCTATGGTACATGGGTTCATCTCTCCCCTCCTTAGGTAAGTAAATTTTCGAAAAATTTTGAGGAAATTTATTTGAATTATCCAAAAAAAAAATTATATTTCCTTTTAACTGTCGAAGCCATCATAACGTTATCCGTACCTTCTGATTTTTATTCCTTAAAAATCCCACGATAATTTGATTTCTTTCATCTTTCTAAGTCATATCCGGTAATTGTGTCGGTTGGGTACGCTCTGTCCCTACCCTTTCTTTCCCCTTTTCATTTATCTGGACTTCAGGTTTCCAGAACCTCATTCTTCTTTACGGGTGTGGTCTATCCCTACCCGTTCCTTTATTTCATCATTCTCCTTTCTTAAATTGAAATTTTCTTCTTCAATAAAATCAATTATTTCTTTTATTTCCCAAGATACTTTCTCCAATTCGCATTCGCACTCGAATGTTTGAGCTTTATTTCCTTTTTCTATCTCATTCTCGTTTTTTCAAAAGTGGATTCTTCATCTCTAAATTTTTCCATAACCAGGGCTTGTTCATTGGCTTCATCGAAGTCTTCGGGAGGGTAATACACTTTTAAATTTGCCGAATTCATGGTCACTTCGTGATTCGTTTCACAGTGCCGAATTCTATAGGCATTATTTCTCAAATCCCTTATTATTTGATACGGTCCGTGGTACATTTTCTGGAACTTTTTGTACACGCAGTTCCCTGGATCCGAAATGGCTGGTCTTTTTACTAACACCATTTCCCCTGCTAATAGTGGCCGATGATACCTCTTGTGCCTATTTCTTCTTTGTGTCCTGTCGGCTTGAGCTTTTAGATGCTCAAAGGCTCTTCTAATACGTACATCTCTTCCAGGCTGAGCGTCTGCTGGCCTAGGAATTGCCAGACTCCAAGGTCTCTCTGGTTGCTCATTCCGATGTAACGTTATTGGTATCTCTCCCGTAGATTCATGGATTGTGTTGTTAATACAAAATTCGATAATATCCAAGATATCTATCCACTTCCAATTTTCTTCGGCACAGTATATCCTACAATACTTGGCCGTCTCCCTCATCACTCTTTCTACAGGATTTGCCTCAGGATGGCGAATACTTGACAAAATCTGACGTATTCCAAGTCTTTCTAATTCTTGTCTGAACTCTACACTGGTGAAACAACTACCGTGATCCGACAACGAATTCTCAGGTTTTCCCAGAATCGGTATCACTTTTTCTTTGAGTCGTTTTAACACCTGTTTGGTACTAGTCTTCTGTATGGGAGCAAGGACAACCATTTTAGTGAAGACATCCATAGCCACCATTATGTGTCGATTTCCTCTTCTTGCCTTTGGCAACGTTCCGAAGTTATCAATAGATATGATTTGACCTGGCCTTTCGGGCAACAATGGTATAGGCTTTTGTCTCATCAGAAATGCATTTGGATTGATCCTTTGACCTAGATCACATGTCTTTAGTGTGTCCCTTACAGTTTCTCTCAGTCTCGGCCATACAAATGCTTCTTTCAGCATCGAGACTGTTTTGTCGACTCCCATATGTCCGAACGATCTATGGGCTAACCATACTATTTTCCTCTGCAAAATTGCAGGTACAACAATCCTTAATCGTGTATGGTCAGAGTCCACAAATTTATATAATAATCCATTATAAAATGTGTAATCTTGAGCTATCTTATTAGCTTCCGTGTACGCCGGTGTTCCCCTTATCAAACTTCCCTCAAGGAAAGATATGAGCATGTTCATCCATGGATCCTCACGTTGCCGTTGACTAATGCTTCTTAACTCATATAGAGTACGCTGATCCCTGTCTTCCAAATCAATAGCCATTACTTCCTCTTCTGTGGACTCTGGCTGTCTACTTAAATAGTCTGGAACTATATTTTCTTTTCCTGGGCAGTATTCTATCTTTACATCAAACTGTTGAATGTATAAAGCCCAACGCATCAACCTTTGACTGGACAGATCAGTCTTCATCAAAAAGGTTAAGGCTTTATGATCCGTCCTTAGAGTGACTTGAAACCCATATACGATTTTTCGCCAATATTGCAGCGCGTGAAATATCGCTAACAGCTCGATTTCGCTGATCGTATAATTTTTCTCGTGTGGTTTCAGTCTCCGACTAGTGAAAGCTAGATAATTTCTCTTATCAGGGTTATCCGGGTTTTCATGATACAGCATTGCCCCTATTCCAATCTGGGATGCGTCTGTTTGAATGATAAATCTCTGATTAAAATCAGGATATCCTAGCTTCACATAGTTTAAGAGCATTTCCTTGGCCTCCACAAATGCTTTTTCTGTTTCCTCCGTCCATTTCCACTTGCCCCCCTTCTTCAGAAGGTCCTGTAGTGGTGCTACAGTTTTTGTGTATGATGGACAATGTCCTGAGAAGAATCCAATCAATCCCAAAAACTGGCGAACGTTCTTCACTTTCAAAGGCCTTGGAAAATCTCTTATCGATTCTAATTTGCATGGATTTGGTTTAACACCATCCTTATCAATCACATGCCCTAAAAATGTTACTTGTCTTTGAAAAAATTTGACTTCTTTAATTTGATTTTAAAATTTGCCCTTCTTAAATCTTCCAATAATTTCTCTAACTTTTCTAGATGTTCCTCAATATTCTCCGAGGTAAGAAAAATATCATCCACATAACGGATAGTGCAATCTTTCACTTCCTCTGACAGGTTTCGATCAAGCGCTCTTATTAAGGCAGATCCCGCGGTCTTCAATCCAAACGGACATCTCCTAAAACAATAGGTTTGTTGGTCGAACTGAAATCCAGTCAACAGGCTGGTTTTCTCTTCCAGTTCGAGATGATGATACGAATAAGTCATGTCAATATTTGTGAAAATCTTCTTGCCTTTGAATTTTCTCAGTATTTCTTTTATGGGTGGTGCCGAATCGTTTTCTGGTATGATTTTTGCATTTAAATTTCTGGCATCTAGACACACCCTCACTGAGCCATCCGGTTTACTCACAATCACTAATGGACTAACATATGGTGTCGCTATCTTTTCTATAACACCTGCATTCATCATCTCCTGCAGTGTTTTCTTCGTTTGTGGGTAATGTTTTTCCGCAACCGGGTATGGTTTTTGTCTGAACGGTGCCCAATCATTGACTTGGAACGCGTATTTAAAATTTTCAATCTTCCCTGGCTTGGAATCAAATACGTCCCTAAAATTTAATAATAATTTCTTTAATTGTTCCTTATTTTCGAGGTTAACTTTAGCTTCCTCTACTTTTCCTGCAGGTTGGTTTCGAACTCAGTTTCCAAATTATCTTCGAGTTCTATGTTGAGGACTTCAAATATATTTTATATGTCCTTATAACCTTCCTCAGTTACTTCTTCCACATGCCATACCTGTTCTCCTATTTTCGCATCCTGTTCCTGTAGGTTAATGTTTTGTTCATCCACATCCTCTCTTTGAATTCTAATGCAATTTTGCGCTAGGTCTATGATGACCTTGTTCTCACGGATAAAATCAATACCTAATATAACATTATACGGTAATTGATTTACCAGCAAAAAGCATTGCGAAATTTCAGCGTTACCCATGATCAGATCAATGTACACCTGAAATTTACATGTTAAAGATTTTTCAGGGATAATACCCTTAATCTTTACACTTGATGTGGGGATTTTTAATACGCGGCCTCTTGTTTCCAATTCATTCAGAAGGGTTTCCGTAATTAAACTTATTGTGGATCCGGTATCAATCAATGCCCTGACCAGTAATCCTTCTATCCTTAGCATAATTATGGGTAATTCTCTTTTGATAGGTGGGATTCCTTCCACATCCTCATTAATTAGCTCATCTGGTCTTGCTATCCAATTCACAATTTCTACCTCCTCCCAGCTCCTGGTATGTTTCCACTTTTGACGATTTAAATTTGGAGTTTTTTTATCCTGAGGGCTTCCTTTCCCCTCATTCTTTATTTGAGCTTGTAGTTCCAAGCTTTGAGCTCCGTCTAGTCGGTCGGGTGATTTCCGGTTCTTTATTGCCTCACTCCAACGGACTTTTTTCTTTCAGGTTCGTCTGGTCGTTCGTTCATGTAACGCAAACTTTCCTGATATATTTCCTCTATTTCGGCCCGATATTCATCATCCCTATCCTCTGACCTTACGTTCCTTCGGGGATAATTTTCCCATTTCTTTCTGTTTTCTTGCCTCTGATGGTTATTGTTATAGGGTCGGCTCTCTTGTTGCCTATAACCCGTATTCCTAGGATTTCTTCCTCGATATCCTCCTCTGTAATATGGCTGTATTCCTCTAGGTTCTTGGTGCCCATACTCTCGACCCAGTCCCTGAGTATCAGTGCTAGTGGACTGATTTCTGGTCGATGGTTTTTCTCTGGTTTCCTGACTGCTGGCCATTTGTACCTGTTCAGTCTGTCTTTGATGCCTGGGAGTTACGTGTGACGTCGTCATGTCTAATTGACGTAATACACTCTCCTTTTCCACAGCACTTCTGGCTTTGGATGAGATTAACAGCCTCTGAATCTCATATGGAAGTTGTCTTGCAATGGCGGCACACAGGTCGTTCTCAGCTGGAGCAATGTCAAGTTCGCGGAATTTACACAGCTGAGCGGTTAAAAATTCCGAGTACTTGGTGCATTTGTGCTCTACTTCCTAGAGTACAGATCTAGCCTCAAATTCTCCTGGACGTCTGCTGCCCAATATCGTTTTAAAAAGGCTTCTCTAAAGCCTTCCACCGTATCAAAGGTGTACCTAAAGCTTCTGAACCAGGTGAGACAATCACCTGCCAACAACTTCTCAATAGCTCTCAGTCTCCGATCCTGAGGAACTTTCATTTCGTTTAAGTACTCTGCGACTTCCTTTAACCAGTATTTTGGAGTAATTGACATGTTATTACCCGTAAACTTTACCGGTCTGTCCTCATTCGATTTAATGATGTTGATTATCTGACCATTTGTCTGGTTCATGTACGGGGTTGACATTGCCATCGGATATCCTGGGTTCTTATAAGGGCTCTCCCCTCCTAAGTCTCTATCTGTATCTGTGCCTTGTTCACGGGAATCTACCCATCCTGTTTTTGGAAACTCCTCCTGATTCTCAAATTCTAACTTCCTTTCCCTTCGGGCACTTTCTTCATTAGCCATGAGTTGGATTTCCATTTGACTGTTTTTATGTTCAGTCCTCTCCAACCGGGATCCTAATTCATTTTGAATTCTTTCCTGATTTTTCTTACTGGTTTCCAGTTCTCGTTTGAGTTGATTTTTCTCGTTCCTGAAGCTATCCCTGATTTCATTTAAATGTTCTTCTACCTCTTTCTTAATGACCATGACCTGTTCTGTTATAATTTCTGGCTTCACGTCACCTTTAGTATCTAGGTCTTCTCGCATTTCCTTTATCTTTTTCTCCATCTCCTTTTGTCCTTTGTAGACTTTGTCCTGAATCTTGTTCATATCCTCTCGAGTCTTTCCTTGATCCTCGAATATAATTGTTATGTCGGTCATAACCTTATCTATATCTCCGTTTGTGTCTTCCATTTGTTTTGTTATTCCACTTACTGTTTCCTGAATTCCCGTAACCCCTTTATCTATCTTCTCTATTTTTACGAGTTGTTCCTCACGATCCATTCTCCGTTGCGTGCTTTCATCTTTAAGCTTTCCTTCGTATTTACTTAAATTTTTATTTATTTTCGCTTCGTACGTCCTCCAGTTATCATCTACCTGCCTGGTAAAAAGATCAATCTGCCCTCTCATATCCTGTACATCTTTTTGATTTTGGTTTTTCATCTCAGTTACTTCGGTCTGAACTACACCGATTTTATTCTCGAGGGTCCCTACTTTCTCCTCAAATTTTCCAAATCGGGTTCCTAGCTCATCCACACTTTTTTTTATCTCATCCCGGGATGTTTCACAAATACTCTTGTTCGATTCTATCTGAGCTTTCAATTCTTTCTGCACCTCTTGGATCTGGGTTACATGTTCATTTTTACATTCATCACCCTTTTCTTCCATCTTAATTAATTTAGTTTCTATAGAACCAAAATTACCTTCTATGGCACCAATTTTATCCTCAATAGTTTTAAAATGATTTTGACATTCATTTTGTGATATTCCCATACTTTTGTTCAAGGTATTTATTTGGACTTGCAATCCTGAATGAAATCTTATATTTTCCTCTTTTAACTCAGTTAACTTCTTCCCAAACTCAGTGTCGAAACCTTGAAATTTGTTATTCATTGTTTCTTCTAAAACCTTGGACCCCTCTTTCATTTCCTTAATTTCAGCCTTCAGTTCATCGTTCATTTTTATACAGTTAACCTCGATAGCTTCTAATTTAGTTCCCGTGTTATCACTGTTAGTTTCGATAGCTACTAATTTAGTTCCCATGTTATCACTTTTAGTTTCGATAGCTTCTAATTTAGTTCCCATGTTATCACTTTTAGCATCGATATCTACTAATTTAGTCCCCATATTAGCACTATCAGTTTTTAGTGACTCTAGACTTTGATTTATGGATCCTAAATCCCTTTTATTTTCACTCTGTTGGCTATCCAACTTACTGTTTATGGCCTCCAAGAGCCGTTGCATCTCCTCACTCAATGCCATCTTATTAGAATATAGTGGGCTACCCATGCCACATCGCTAATACATGCTTGAGAGATAGTAATCTGAACCATTGTGTCCCAATTTCTTCAAAAATTTTACTTTGGTACGGGTTTTTACTACACCGTACCCTTTTGATATCATTATTCAAACTCAGAAACTTTATGGAAGTGTTAAAAATTCAAAATTTCGAAAAACCATTTTTCCCAAAAATTGAAAATTTTGATTTTTCGAGAAAACTCGGGATTTCCCTAGGAAAACTCATCCCTGCGTACTGGGCGCCAAAATTCAAAGATTTTCTGGGGGTCGTTTAAATCCAGGGCTGCTCGGTGTGAGTTTCTAGGGACCCATGCGGTCAGTTAACATTATACGTTGTAGCTACTCCTATCATTACTTTACTTTTACATGAATCAACCGTCTTTAGTGTTCCTCTAATTATTAATCCAAGCACAGTACTTCTATTCACCCCCCTGTGCCCTTTTAGCAAGAAATATGCAAATCACAGTATGCCAGCATTGCTCAATTCGGGATTTTCGGGTCTGCGGTAAGTTCTCCCACTCTGTGACTTACACATTTTGGATTAAATAGAGGTTACACTTGCAAAAATAACAACAAAATCAACTCCTATCTTAACATATTTAATTAATCAAAATTATGGCGCTACAAACAATAAAACAAATAAACTACCAATATCTTTCTACTTGTTCAAAGTGAACAAGGAATAACATAAGAATAAAACAAATATTAGATTAAACGCATGGTTTTCTTTAAAACCAACAATTCATGATTATTTTCACTTCCATAAAGTACCTATCTTAAAGTTCAATATAACTACGAGCTTCTTTGGCTCGATACTTTCCCATAATAATGGTGTCATACTTTTGTACACCTCACGAACTATTTTATCTTCTCTTATCATCAAAACAAATATATAATTACATTTAAAATTACATGTTAATTATCCACTTCAATATTTGGGCACTTCACATGTTCTCAGCATTTACCACCTCTCTCAAGTTTTGCAATTTCACTACGGTGATCGGGAAACTACCTGTGTACTCCAGAGTTATAAAGATTACTTGACAAAGTCAAAAACTATGATTACTCCCAGAATCTACTGTAGTTACCTTCATAAAACTCGTGGATTCCTATTTCCATACAACATTACAATAGGGATTCTTATTTATTTCATTTGTCTTATAAGACCATTATCACATGAGAAAACTACGATCTGAACTGGCAAACGATAATATCAATCACAAGGACCTCGGTTCAACGCCCGGGTCATTAACAACTTTTAAACACTCACGGTGTATTTATTACTTCTTACAAGACGGCCTTCAGCCACCCCCATACTATGAGGGTCAGGCCATTATACTCGAGCGAAAATTTATGACTGGTAGGGCGGCTCCCTGTCTAGCCTACGGTTGGAGCTCTCTTCAATGCTGTTAAACAAACCTTCATTTCATTTTCAGTTCTTTGGGGAGACTTGGCTTTTACTTCACTTATTTTCATTCAACAATATTTTTTGGTTCATAAACCACTTTCGTAACCTTGGCATTTATTAATTATGAGAGGGTCCTCATTGATTGGGAAGAGTAATACACATTCTACGACGAATAATTAGGGGCTTTAACAACAAGAGGATTCTAGGTTCGAATCTCTTAACATGCCTCGGGAACCATTTCCACATTAGAGGACTTATACAAAATGCGATTTAGGGTCGGCCGTGGCCCACATGACCTACGCTCAATAATACCATACCTTAGCTCCCTTTTCAATATAACACACACATGGCCTCGTGATCCACGTCACAATTAGAGGACTTACAACATATCTCAATTCACTGCAATCAACTACCCTCCATAAGTAACTTAGCAAGTACTTTAACTTTTACGCGTTCCTCGCGTGACATTTTATTTAATTGCGTTCCATTGCGCTATACATTACTTTACGGCCTAATGTCTTCCAAAGAACTGATAAATTTCCTGGTAACAATTGATACAAATCTCAATTTTTATATTAATATTTTCCGTTGACAATAAATCGCTCCATTTTTAAGAACATGCATTCACATCATGTCTTATACATTTGTTAAGGCTCCAACGCTCTATATTTTTATATCATTCAATTTAATCTTTATTTAGATTTCTTTACCTTGTTATTATTATTATTATTATTCACATCATGTCTTCATTCCTTACAAAAGCTCAAAAGCTATTTCTTTCATATAATTCAAATTTACCTTTATTTAAATATCTTTGTTACAATTATTATTATTACGCTTGCTTTTATAACATTCGTCAAATACACTGACATTTTATTACAGTCATTTCCTCTACAGTATTTATTCTTTCACATAATTATTTATTATTTCTCAAAAACTTTATTTTTGTTCAGATCGCGTTCTTATTTCATTATCATTTATTTAAAAACATCCCTTTTACTCAAAATTCCGGTGGAATTGTACACAAAAATTTCCCCGACACCAAAACATAATGAAAATCTTTACTCACATGTCTAAGGTCGTTTTCTGACCTTTATTCTCGTTCGATGTGTCATTTTGGCCCACCTTCTTGACTTACTCCATATTGTACAAACTCATCTCATGTACAGACATTTCTTGACACATATTCAATACATTTAACACTGACAACATTATTAATACACTGGTGTATCCGTTTAGAATACACAATAAAACACTAAAAACTATATTACTTTTAACACACAATCTTGATATATTTACACTTCACAACTTTTGATCACTAGGCCGTCTTTGTTTAGCCTATCACACGTGACCTCTTAATCTCCCGTCTCCAAGGGTGAAATTTATTCAATGTCGGCTTCCTATCCTGCAGAATACGAAAGTCTCGAATCATCTACTTCTTCCCTGGAATAACAATTCTTCGAATCCCGTTCCTGATGATCGGCTATTTCTCTAGCTTGAACGGCTCCCCTTTTAGATCTGATTTATCGATCCTAGCGAAAGTCTGTTCTGATCGAGGTCCCCTCGATAACCTATCGGTGACCTATGGATTTTTTAGCAACTAATACTTTTCGAGTCTTAGTGCTTTATAATAGTTCGTCTGCTTTCTTGAGACAATGTCTATAGTTTCCGTTCATCTTTGTTGATTCGGTTCTCGCACTTCTAATTTTCTGGAATACGTTGCGAACCTTACTCTGTTTTTCCCTGTTCGGGTTCTTTAAAATTGATAAACTATTTATCTCGCTGTTTCGGTACTTCCGTACGTTATGATACTTTTGGTCGTTTACTGAAAGACCTATCGCCTGAATCCTAAGTTCGCAGCCTGCTTTGACTGTATTTTAGGAACTTTTACGGTAAACTTTGCACTGTCGGACCTAAATCCTGTAACTAGGATTTTCCTAATTTTTCAACCCGGCGATACTTTAATATTTCTTCTTTGCAACTCCTTATGGAGGCACGCAAGTTATTAATACTGCGACGCCCGTGGCTATCGGATATTAATTCTGCGGTGTAACACAGCGTTTCTCCCCTCAAGGAGTACTGGTAAACTGCCTTCGATGTCTGATATATCACAGTAACGTGCCCTCAGGCCGTTTGAAACTGCATGTACGATGTGATGCAGCACCTCCGCTCACGGAATGCTTGTAGACTGCATGATTGGCTTGGTGAGGCCAGGAGTTTTATACCTTTTAGTCAAAAAAAGATAAAATCCTAGTCCTTTTCGTGACCAACCTTTGAACTAATTGTCGTACAATTATAAAAATTATATCTCCAGAAAGCTCGTCTTCCAAACGTAAAATGATCTTCCTGTGCATGGAAATCGATCGTGCATTTCCGAGATATTAATTAATCTTTAGCCTTCAACTGCGTGGGTGTTGCTGTTCATTTTTAATTCTCCCACTCCTTGGGTCCCGGTGAATTCCCAATGACGTATGCTGAATTTGCACTTTTCTCCTGGACTATTATTAAAAGCTTTTTCTTTACACAAAAATCTCTAATCCGAAATGATTCACCGTACTGTATTTATTTACTTATTTTTATACTCGTAAATGGGTTAAATTTAATTATTCTTGTTCTGACTCAGCGGCGAGGATGCCGTTTTCCTGCAACGTAAGAGCAATTTCCGAGTCAAGCTTCTCTGTCTTACAGTCCAAATTTTCCACTCGTTCTATTTATACTCATGACTGGCTCCTTATAAATGTCAAGAGGCATGAGCTCATCTTATGAACACCTGGTCCTGCAGCTTGCGCAATGTTGGGCTAGAATCCTGGCTTGAAATCTCTCTCCGTTCCCTTAGAGACTGTATGATTCTTTCATTCCTTTCACAAAATACATGGATTCGACCCCTCTTTGAAGCCTATGGTACATGGGTTCAAATCAGACAACCATTTTATTCTTTCCAAACACGTGACACAATTAAATCAAAACAACACTTCCCGAGGTGTACTTTTAGCACAGGCGCAGTAAGATTGAGCTGGACTATTACTCACAAAAAACAGAATGAATTTACAACCACCCCAACACCATACAAACAGCATATCAAAACTCACCATGTGCGAGATTCTTTCAGCTGGTCGTCCCATCAATCTGGCAACGCAGCTCCGCCATTATTATCCCAGCTGTCTTGAGTTTCGTTCAGCGCACTCTGCCTGTCACTTACAGTACCCAGCGATCTTCTCGTGTGACAGCTGACGATAGAATTGCTCATTTGGTCTCCGGTGTACACCGCAAGTTAATTTACATGAAATTAAATCACAAGAGATATTAGGTTCTGCTCTAATACTAGCCTACCTATTGGAAAGAAGAAAAATTAGTAAGGAGGACCCAATCTACGTTAATTGCTGAATTTAATTTTAATTAATTACCGCAATCGGTCAGAGGAAAATGTTTACCTCCGGGACTGGAGAGAGAATCAACCACGCTCTGCTACCACTAACGCACTTCACCTCTTCCTACCTTGATATAGGCAAAATTAGCATAATTAAATGATAAGTAATTAATTCGGCGACACTAAGGCTACCGAGAAGGAGGCCCAAACGTCCAGTGGCAT
Organism: Meconema thalassinum; assembly: GCA_946902985.2. Taxonomy (NCBI): domain Eukaryota; kingdom Metazoa; phylum Arthropoda; class Insecta; order Orthoptera; family Tettigoniidae; genus Meconema; species Meconema thalassinum. The sequence continues at coordinate 2,060,536,819 of OX336388.2, read as the reverse complement.
TCGCCACGAAGAAGGAATGGGAGGGGGGGGGGGGGAGGGGCATTCTTATATTCGTAGTCTTAGAAACGCCCTCAATAATTTAGATCAAGGCAGGAAACAGGCGATGCCAGGACAAGCCTGTTAATTGGAAGGGCTGGACTTACCCTGAGACCGAATGCGAACATTTCCCAACCAAAATGCGAAGTAGGGAACAAGGTGACCATTTCCGCTGACCTTCATGCACAAATAATTACGAAATCTCAAGATGACTAATAACATGTATTAACAAAAGATTACAAACAAAAAATAAACTAGGCAACACCTTAAATATAATAAAACACCACATGATAAACATATGATCCCAGTAGCTTGTGATTAGGGCAACGCGAAATTAAAACCCCGTGAATGTAAAACACGTTTCAACCAACACACCCCTTGACCAAGTCGATTTGTATTCCCGGATTATAATTCACAATTAAGAATACTGAAGTAATTCCCCAAAATAGTATGAAAAGAAATACGACATGAAGTAAGTCAAAAGCTACTCCAGAAAACAAAGTTGTTTAACACAACCAAACAAGTCGCTTATTACGACCAGACCGTCTGAAGGACACCTGACAACTGAGTTGGCGAGGAGTCGTTCTGACCAAGTTAAAGCCAACATCCCCCTCCCTTAAGATCAAACGGAAACTAAACAATGAAGAAATCCCCACCCTGAAATAATGCAACGCTAAATGAGGAGGACCACATTCCCCTCCAAAATACTTTAACCTAAAACATGTCTTCAATCTAAAGAGCTCCAGCGTTTAGAAAAGACTGTTGGCCTTATGGGCTTTTACTTTTAACGGAAATCCCCCCTGCACTGGTTTTGTTGCCTCACCTTTTATCATGAAGTAACTCTGAACATATATATTTTTCGTCATAATAGGTTCCTACAATTATCTGCCAACTGATTACCTTTGTTATTGCGTACAAGTATCGCTTATATTACGTCTTAGTAATTTAAAAATTTTCGAGGTTAGCACGCTGGAAAGAAGAGCCTCGTCCTGTGCTGCATGCTCGCCCGGAGTGGAGCACGTGCTCAGTTCCGCCGGCAACATAAGTTCTGAAGCACTATCCGTCATTGGTGTTACTGTTGTGTGTCTGTTTTATTTTCTGTTCGATTGAATCAAGGCTGCCGACAGTTGGGTTCCAACCCACTATCTCCCGAATGCAAGCTCACAGCTGCGCGCCCCTAACCGCACGGCTAACTCACTACAATATTACAAATATTCATCTAAACAAAACAACAAAAATAAAATTGAAAGAAACTAAATTACAGCCTAACTAATAACTAAAGAGGTGATGATCAACAGTATTGCTGACATAAAAATTGTTAACATCGTCTGCATACATCCGAGAAGGAAGGAAGGGTTCTGCTCTCGACATCTGCCAATCAGTAATGCGTAATATCACAACGAAATGAATGTCGTTATATGTTCTCTTCGCATACAGTATCCTTAATACTGGTCCAATCCGTTAACACCTGCAAAACTGCTCCTTCCTGGGCGTGTTCTATTTCAGGTAGCTGCTGGGGTTGAGGTTGTCTCGCTAACTTATGAAAGCGCAGTACTCGAAGCGGGTGAACATAACGTATGACGTCAGCGCTACCTCTGCCTCGAGTTAGCAACACTGTCGCCATAAGGCTCCACAGTCTTTTCTAAACGCTGGATGCTCTATAGTTCTGAATTGCCACACGACACGTGGCTAGGAAATGCACTACGATAGTCATATTGAATGTTTTAAAATTAACAGTCTTAGAAAATCCAAGTTTGTCAGATACCCAAGTAGATAAATGTTTGTGCAATACTATACTGTTTTATGCCTCTCCCCAGGGGAAATGAAAATTTCCCCCGAGGAGGGGTTTTCCACACTTCAAGTTCTGCGTGTGAGATTCAAGAAGGCTGGATACTGACTGCTCTGTTCGCGGAGGGCTTGCTTCCTAGGGAGAACGTGACTACCCCCTCTGAAATGTACAGTTCGGTCGTGCCAACATAACTTGGGGGCGCAGACCACCATAACAACGACAGAGTCCATGAGAAATGTTGGTACCACAAGTGGTCCCATGACCCAAATCGTTAAGAGTTTACTCAGAAATGCTACAACGAAATGTTCCAAGGGTAGAAACTCAATCCAGTAATGGGGCTTAAAGGGGTTTCTAGGAACCTATTATTTCAGGCAAGTGCGTAGTTGTGCACTTCACAACAGCGTAGAAATGTCAATCTTCTCCCAGGGTACTAACGTCAGCTCCTTCTCAGGCAACAAATGTAGTTTAACGAGTTTTGGAAACCAATTAGCTGGGAGCAGGAGTGCCTGCGAAATATACCAGCTCCAGAATGTTGCGAAATAATTGCAGTTGAGTAAGAAAATCTTGGATGCTTCATTTTCTTCATGTATAGATGTTAAAAGTCGTTACATTAATAATTGCAGCCAAGTAGCCATACATAGCAGGAGTATAATTTAAAATACATAATTTAGTTTATGTTCGACGATGTCGAAATGTAAATATTATATGTCAGAAAACAGTACTTTAATTATAGTACTAGTTTTCATTATGGGACAGTTTCTCCCACCAATCAGAGCTCAAGAAACTGTTGTTTGACCAATTAGGTAAGGATAGCATCGCACCTGCGCTGAGTTCCAAGGCCATCTAATTTAAATTTCACTGCGTTGCCTAGTGTAAAAATGGGGTAATCGAGGAGGCCATGGTCAAATACAAGGTATTCTCTGCGTCCCATGCGCTCTGTTCAGTAGATAAAACTGGCGAAATCTCGACAGATATTTATGCATATTTATGTTCGAACATAAAATAGTTATAATAAAATTATCGTCGAACATATACAGTCGTATGCAACTCGCATATAATTGTAATTAAGACACTCGTATGGACATGCTCGTGTCTTAATTATTGCCATTATAGGCTCGTTGCATAATGTACTATTCCAACACTGAATTCAGTCACTGTTTTTGGACATTTCTTACAATGTAACTCATGATATTTATCACATTGTAGTTTACAAAATTTACATAGGCACTTATCCGTCACTATGAAAACTACTTATGGCACACACTTTGTGGTGAAAACCATGTACTGCCAGTCGCGTTACAACATTCCTCATGCTTTTATTCGATCCTGTCCAGCTCCTGTCTAACATAGCAGCTATTGCATAGAAATCTTCTTCAATTTCTCCTCTCTTCTTCATATTTTCCGACATCAGCTCCCTATCCGCCACTGTTTCTAGATGTAGCAAGACATAATACAGATCTTCCAACAAAAATGACTCCTTCGTCAAGATGTGTACATATCTTGATGGGGTGTATTTGGACACCCCAATTACTCGGTTGAGAAAGGTAGCCTTCACTTTCTCCCATTCTTTTAGGTCATTCTTTTTTAAGAATTCCCATACTAAGTGTATGCGATATGTCAAAATTGGGACAATTTTCACTCGAAAGAGTGTCATTGCCGTCTCTAGGGAAAATTGTTGAAAGCGATCTATGGCCTTTTCTTTGGCATGTATTAGTATTATGTGTAAGCCTAAATAATAAATCTACTATATCAAGCTCAAATACCACTCACTGACTCATTCATTCATCACGAAATCTCAGAAACCACCGAACGGATTGGAATGAAATTTGGTATCCAGCTTCCTCAAGGGCCGCAAACGCCCACTAAGAAAGGATTTTTGGATATTCAGGTTATAAAGGGGTGTTGAGGGGGTAGACCTGCATTTCATTGAATAGCAATATCTCCCGATTGGTTTCATTGGAGGATGTGATAATCGGCATATAAACTCATCACAAAAAATAAGAAGACATGTCTGAGGGTTTTTCGATGTGGTGTATATTATGAGGTGAAAGGGGTGAAAAGTGGGGGTTGACGGATTCCTAACGGAGCGTGTATCTCTTAAACGACATAGGCGATGAATTTGGAACTCAGCCGAGAAAAATCAGCATAAAAAGTAACTAAACAGGTGTTTGACCGTTTTTTCATATTTCCAATTTAAGTGGCCCATGGGGAGGGGTGAAATTATGGGGGAGGGGGGAAACGTAATATATCTGAGTGTAAAATTATACATGGCCTATGTTGTAGACAATAACACATTACATCTTTTTTGTCTCTTGCTATTTCATCATACGACGAATACTTACGGGGTTATTAATGATTTTGTACTTTTTGGTCGGAATTTTCGGTCCCAGGAATTACATAAAAATTGATTCGAATGAAGTTTCAAAAAATTGTTTTTTTAATACTTTTATTATATTTTTCACTTCTTTTAGGGTCCGAAACCAACATGATATTTTGATGTTTTTTTTTTCGTCCCATGCATTTTTGGTTTCAGGTGATAGAATTATTTTCTACTAGGACCCATGCTTATCTATGTATATAACTAATGTTATAACGGGATTCCAAATGTTATTGCGGGCGAAGCCGCGGGTGACAGCTAGTATATATATAATTTTGTAATGGTTACTCGAACACCGATCCCCAGTTCCTGATGGAGCAGCATGATTAAATCTGGCATCACAGTGACCGGTTCCTTCCAGATGTATTCAGTGTACGTTTTGCGTGCCCTGCCCTGCTTTTCACAGCAAGTTAGAGCCATGTGCAAACATATTACATTAAGCTGCAGTCATTAGTTTGCACTGCGATGAAGAAAAGAGGTGGGATGTAGTATTGCCGTCTTGTGCACTTAAAATCCGTGTTTAATGGGGCGACGACGGTATTGCGGCTGCTTTAATTCCACGTAATTAAAAAGCCAGCACTGACTGCCTTGCTTGGCTTGTATCGCCTCCACCGCATGTTAGGGGAGCTACTTGTCTGCTAACTTGAATTATTTATTGGGCTTGCCTTTTAATTCCGTGTGAGCTACTCTTGCGAGAACCTTACTTTAGCCCACAAGATGAGCAGCAGTGAGATCCTTCTCCATACACCAAACAGCGAGACCCTGTGGGGATCCGGGCACGGACATCAAGAGCCCGCTGATGAACCTATCTTGGTGTTCCTAGGCGAACCCCACACAATTCACGGCATAAACCTAGAAAAATTGCTGAGTTTTAATTCCTTGGCCGTGAAAGCCAACATACCAAATCATTATTGTCTCATTAGAATATGAGTTAACAAAGAAAGTGTAGCTTTAGAAAACTTATTTACGTTTTTAGTTACGTTATGTGGCAGATTTTTCTTCCAAATATTTTAAGGAATTTTCTTTGACAAGAAATTGAAATTTTTGATATTACTTAAGCCTATAACAAATTTTAAGAATCCACTAGAAATTCACCGAACGTTTATTAAGCAAGTAGAAAATTTGAGGACAGGATAGAGAATTCCATTTGCCACATTAGCAAAGTATTTTGTGACATCCGTATTGATAGTTGAAGTTTAAAAACTGTTATTGTATGTATTGAATGGTGTATATTTAACAATTTATAAGCCAGCTAGGAAAGGGTGAACATTTTTGATTAATTCCAATATATTTTCGTTCTGATGCAAAATTTTAATAAATATCACTAGCTATTATTTTTAGATAGGCCTACTTATATCCGTTGTTCTTTTTCAAACGACGGGACCAATGCCACCAAGAAGCGTTAAATTTTCGACGAGACAAAATTAAAAGAACCTCTACACTTTGTGATTACAAGTCCCATTGGCGTAGAGTAGGTAAACAAACGCACGTCCAGTTTAGAAAATGTTCGTGGTACAGACATCTCAACAGCACAGGCTACCAGACATATTCCTCTACCGAAGTAGGCAATACAGTATCGTATTATACAACAAACGATTCTGCCCATGCATATTTCTTTCTGACTGTGAAAATAACAGGGCAAGCAACTAACACAATAAATTGAATCCTAGCCATAGGTGTGAGGTTCTTATTGATTATGTCCATTTATCTTGTGTTATCATATCGTTAGCTTGTCGTCTTCGTATGAGCTGCTGGGTGAAATGACGAACTCTTTATGGCCTCAACAAACAATAGGCTATTCATCGCCTTCTTTATTAGCATGCCGTACTCACATAATGCTATGATAATATTATGGAACACGCCCCATGTTCCTGGAACATCGTGGCGATTTCTTTGCAAATGTTCGCCATCCTTGGTGCGCACGTTCTTGTGTATGAGCAGAATCCAAATGTAATGGATGTAATGAATGACATCCCCACGACAAGACATGAATATATTAACTGAAGAATTGTTACAACCTTTATATTCTCTCTTTTGACCGTGATATTCAAGAGAGTTATTTGGTATGCTTCCTTGACCAACCCAACGGTATCCACAGTGCCCTCCAAATGAAAAATCTCCTGTAACACTCAAACAAATGCCCGAGAGGTGAAACGATTCGACACTCAGAAAACTTAGGAGTCATTTGTTCTGAGTTGCCCACTTGGATTTTAGATTAAGATTATTTTCAATCACTCAGCAAGTATACGAGAGCTCAATTATTATCTACACAAGTGGAAGATAAGTGATTGCGGCGCTGAAAAGCAGACTATTCAGCGTGTGGTTCAGGAATGTACCCTCAGAGCCTTCCCTACCGGGTGAGTTATATAGCCGTGGTCGTTACGGCATGGCTGCTGGTAGTCGCTCACATCCGGGAGGCAAGGAGGTTCGAATCCACCCGCCGGCAACCTTGAAGATGGTCTTCTGTGGTTTCCCATCTTCCTTCCAGGCAAATACCGGGGTTAGTCCCTAACTATAGGCTACAGCCGCTACCTTCCAACTCCTCGTCCTTACATTCAAACTTTCCTCCCCAGACAACACTCCACACGCGACGGTTCTTGTAGTTCACCCCATGGGTGTCCACATAGAAGCAGCTACAAACTGGCGAGCCGAACATGTCCTTGGACACTCCCGGCACTAAAAGCCATACGCTAATATTTTAGTGATGTTTGTAGCCATACGCCAAATAAATAAATAGTTATCTCACACGGTTTAGAGCTAATATGGGAAACGTTATACAAACAAGATATCAATACAATAGAAGAAACGAAAGCAAGATTCCTCTAGAGAGCACTCGGCGTGGCAAGACGTCCCTGTCCAGGTTAGTCTATGAAGTATCAAAGGAGCTCTTCTATATTGAAGATCTGAAAATGAAAATACACAGCCTGCTTCCAGTCGACCGACCAGGTCAGGGAATGGAATGAATGAAGTGCCCATCTAGCGGCGAGGATATGAACTGTGCCGGCTGCCAAAGCCTGTCGCACTTTCCTGGGTCAATGATTAAATGAATGGCATGGGGTTATTGACCACGGTGCTGTAAGCCTGGCTTTCTCATCCTTTATAAGACTGTGAACACCATCCTCATGCCATACCAAGTACCCGAGCACCATTAAGGACAATGGCTTATTTTACACTAGGAAATGAGCACATTTAAAAAACAAATTTCTGTTATTTTCCTTTAGTCGATGGTTGTTAATTTTACACTAAACAGAGATCTAACTTTTCTAAGCCACCTGCCAACAATAAATATGAAATATTATTGCCTGATTTTTGCACAGGGTGTTCAAAAACAAGGTCACAAAATCAATTTTAATACATACATTTCTTAAGTGAGTCGTCCAGTTGTAAAACCCGTTTAATCCACTTGTGAATTAGAATCATTTTCATGAGAAACGTTTCTCAGTGCTTTGCCTCCCGTATCTTTTGTGTTTGTTGTTTTCTACTTTTTTATGTTTGCTTTGTGACTTTGTTTTTGTTTTGTTTTGTGCTTGCTTTGTGCTTTTGCTTTTGAATTTTACTTTTTACTTTTCTTTCTTGGTTTTGGTTTTATGTTTGTTTTCTGCTTTTCCTTTTTTGAATTTTGCTTTTTGCTTTGTGTTTCTTGTTTTTTGTTTTCAGATTTTGCTTTTGAATTTTGCTTTTTGCTTCGTGTCTTTTGTTTTTGGTTTTGTGTTTGTTTTCTGGAAAATCAAAATAAAACAAAACAAAACAAAATAAAATAAAACAAAATAAACAAATCAAAATGATAGTGGAGAGTGTTGTTGGAATAATAATAATAATAATAATATCGTATGGCCTCGGTACCGGGTGCAAGCTTCATTATTCGAGACCCAGAGGGTACCTTGAATGTCGAATTTCGTTGTTCCTTGAATCATATGAAAGTCAAGGAGGTTAGATAGCTAAGCTCCTTGAACACTATAGCGCTTTCTAGTAGAGAAATGAGGAACTTTGTGTTGGCGGAAACTCCCAAGATTAATTTTGCCATTATGTACACGGCCTACTAAATTCAAATGGGTTCTTTGACATGCCAACATCGTATGACATGCGTGTCGTATTTTTGCCGCCTTTAAAATCACTTACCACGGCCAGGAGCGAACCTGCAATATTGGGGTTGGTAGACCGACACGCTATCCACTCACCCACCGCAGCAAGCTTGTTGCTGGAATGAAAGTGTGACAGGGAAAACCGGAGTACCCGGAGAAAAACCTGTCTGCCCCCACTTTATCCAGCACAAATCTCACATGGAGTGACCGGGATTTGAACCATGAACCTAGCGACGAGAAGCCGGCGTGCTGCCGCCTAAGCCACGGCGGCTCCCATATTGAAGACCTCCCGATTCCATATTCATCTGCCATCCATACCACAAAATAATGGAGAAGGTTCTTGAACTGAGACGCCTGAAGCGGCAATACAAAGTGTATTGTTCCCATATTATCTTATCTGCATGAGCCATGCAAGCAGTTGCAGCATGTCTGGTGAGTGGTGAATCCCTAGCTATTTCAGCACTTGAGGGAGAGAAAGACAAAGTAAAGAGAGGAGCATTTATTATTATTATTATTGTTATTATTATTATTATTATTATTATTATTATTATTATTATTATTATTATTATTGTATTTTTATAATCATTTCGGTAGTCTATGGACCACGTTATTTCAACTGCCTTTTCCCTCGTTCTTTCACATTTGCCCAGTATTCGCGCATTCTTCTTCGGGAGCTTCCTTTCGTTCTTCGGTCCTCTTCTTGCTGGTTTTCTATATAGTTTTTGGCTGAAAACTCTGTATCTCCTCAAGTTTCTTCTTCAAAGAGTCACGTTATTATTATTATTATTATTATTATTATTAATATTATTATTATTGGTTATTATCTCACTTAGTTCTTGACTGGCCATGGGTACTTCTGTTCTTATCTTAAGAAGATGGGGTAAGTGGATTCATCAGATTGTATCTACTGTGTTAATGAGGTAGATAGTGCTAATCACACCTTCTTCTCTTGTGGACGGTGGGTCCAAAATAGGCAGTCTCTTCAAGATCAAATTTATGTAGAGATATTGTTGCGGTAATGCTACAAAACGAAGAACATTGGAAACTTGTAGCAAGGTTTTTTTTTTGCTTTTTTTTAAATTTATTTATTTATTTGTCAAGAAAAAGATTCCCGAGAGCAGAGCTCTGTCGTGGGGAACAGTACATAGTTCATTACTGTACCCATGTGAGTAATCTCGAAGGTAAATATGCAGCTGCCTCCAGCTAGCATCAGGTCTCAGGCGCGTGCCGTTCCCCCAGATGAGCAGTGCATATTTTGGATTTGAGGCTATATGGTAACAACTCTACAATAACAAGGCACAACTCTATTCTAAAACTTTAATTCAGTAAATGAAAATCATGGCTTCAAACACAAAAACAATCCCAAAACCATAAAAAAAACAAAGCAAACAAAAGTTTACTTCCACAATCCACAAATAAACAAAAATGAAATCAGAATAAAGTCATATTAAACCATAAAGCTGTACCCTTATGTGAACTACATAAAGATATATTAGTGCGCTGATGCACCTACGACTTCAATACAAACTGTACATTAACATAACAGTCATACAATGTGACTTCTTTAATATCACAAATTAATTATTACTTAAACCTCTTGGTTTTAACAATTATGTGTGCCGTGCGTGTTTTGATTTTTCTCTTCTCACCAAACAAATGCTTTCATGCATTTACCTATTCGGACGTTGCACCGCAATCAACGTGCAACTCCATAATTATGTAAGCTACCCCTCCACTTCCTCTATTTATATGGTTCCACTGCATGCTGTATGTGATTCCTAGATAAAACGTTACGTTATAGCTTGTGTCGGATGGTAATCAGATTACCTTGCTCTCGTGGCAATTGGCATCTGGTACCTAACTTCAAAACTTGGTTTCAGTGACAGTACAAATACATCATCTAACTATTCGTCAGATAGCTAAAATAATGAACCATCAGAATATTCTATAATTATCCATGTGCTCCTAAACCACATGGCTACATTACTCAACATAACAATCTTTCCTTATATGTCATTTACCAGGGTCTAAAATCTGTCCCTTTCAACTTGCCTTGACGGCTCGAGTGCCCCTGCAGACCCTCGGCTAGAGGAGTCAGCACACAATAGAAAGTGGGATGGGTGTTCCACCAATTACCTCGACCCTCCTTAAAGGTTTTGAATGCTTTCCTTTCCAAGCAGTAAAGATTCACAAGACAAATACTGTCGTCTGACCGACACACATATCCCAAAGGATCTTAATTTACTATTATGCAAACAGGTATTGAATGAGCTTTTTACTTACTCCTACACAGAGGATATAATAATTACTGGCCTCACACGGGTCCATTCAACATGAAGGTTCGGGGTTCGTAATGCATTAGTCTAACGGGTGACCGATGTCTCAAGTAAAATATAGGCGCTCACTGCAGCTGTCGCCATGAGTTTCGCTACCACGAGCGGAATAACTCATTAATAAGTTCTCGGGAGACCATAGAGTTTCGAGGTGTCCTCGTTCTCCTCGTCTCTATCACAGGATCCCAACCCGGAACACTTTCATATCCTTCCTCAGAGCTAGGGTACACCCTACAACTCTGGCATAAAATTATATCTCCACTTATGCCCATGACATAGGAGATTTCATACGTAGAATAGACCATCTGGCCCCTTACTCAATGCTACGACCTCCGACCTATATTATTAAGAGAAATCTAACAATTTACTCTATGAGCTTCTCATATAAGCTGCAAATTCAATACACTAAAAGCTCTTTCATGCCTGGCATCATTACTGAATATATGCAATATTCTGATATAAAACTTCTTTCCTTAATTACTGTAACGTAATCTTACTGTATCATCTTACTGCTTAGATTGATAAGTCTTGCAATTAGCGTAAATCTCTCGCTTACAACATTTATTTGTTTCCTGATGTGTTCATTCATACTTTTAATATTCATTATTATTATTACCATTAATCTCACTGACATAAATGACCAAAATCATTACTTTATTATTATTCTCACATAACTTTACCAAAAATCCGACATAGCTAAACGTCTTAAAATCCGAACAATCGCGTTCGTTGCATTTACATAACTGATTGCCATTCTTAATTAATAGTGGGAATAATTACTCCACTTAATGATGCAAATTAACATCTCAACTCTATAAAAATCAACACAATAAAGATTAAACATGGAGGATCTGCCTCCTAAACTGATTTTTACTGGCATCTTTACGGAATCACAACATGCAGTGGCCCATATTTCTACATAATCATAACTTGTGGGGTACTTACATTTCTATAGGCGTCTATGGTGGCTCCAACCAATCATATTTCTCCATGTCGCCCGCCATTAGCAGGTTTAACGCGACATATTCATCTTGCAAACACACATTTTATAACACATAATTTTCATCAACAACACGACACGTTGCATAACTCTCAGGAAGCTATTGCTCCCAAACATGTGAAACACTTATCTAATCACTACTTTAAAGGATATTTTACATATGTTGTACACTTAACACACGACACTTTATACACTTTTCAATGCTGAAATTCCCTAGCAAAGATCGAAATTGCAGGTGTCGACAGCATCTCCCGTGCTCCTATCAAATCCTGATTGAAAGTCTGGTTTACCTGCTTTCGGAATTCGCCAACAGTTTTTATTATTCTTACTCCTACGGTAAGCGTCCTGCGTTGCATAAATATGCTAGCTCCCGTACATGTTTTATCATCTGGTACTCTCATGACATTACCAAACACGTCATAGAGTTTCATTTAGCGCATACCATCGTATTTACACATATACGATCAGTCAATACTATACACATTGCGCTTAACACAGTCCAATACTTTACACAAATAATTATTTACAATAGTTCTGCCATTAGCCTACACGGTGCTTCGTAACTGAACACGGCATAGTTCGTACTGCTGATTATGCCTATAGCACGACTATTATTCATACAAGCTTATTAAATGCTTCATTTACATGTACCAGTCTTTGTTCGGCGTCTATTATGAGTAGAACCGCCATGCGTTCTGCCTTGACGAACTTGCTTCAAAGTGGCTGTACCTGACTGACGATTCACTTGAAGACTGCTCGTACCTTACTTGAAGACTGCTGTATACTGCTTACATACTGCCTCGTACTGCTGCATACTTGTTGCATACTGATTGCAACTTACTGCAACTGTGCGGCAACTGGGTAACTTCTAACGTCGTGAAGACTGCGTAAGACTGCAACTTGGGCTGTAACTGGGTGCAAACTGCATGTGAACTGCGCGTAGACTGAGCTTGAACTGAGAGAGACTGGGTTAGACTGAGCGCTCCTCCAAGGGTCTACTCCCTTATATCGTATTCCCACGGAAATTAGGGCGAAATCTTCCCGCGTAATCTTGGCTCCTCTCACAGCGTGAATCTGGTCTCCAAACCATGATCATTGGGTTCCTCTTTCTTCACAGATTCCAAAACTATCTGCGTGCAAAGGAATCGCTCGTCCAATTAATTAATATTAATTCCTTTCTCCATAGCGTGGGACGCTATCTTACGGGTATTCCCCGGCAACATTCTCAAATCTATCCGCGCACAATGGTCGTTTTACAGTCCTTCCGCACATCATTAAATATGCCCCAATTTCGCAGGTAAAAGGCTCTAAAATTAGCCTCCTGCCATAAGATTCATCTGTGAGCAACTCTCATCTCAATTCGTTGCTCCAATCACGAGTAATCAATGATTTTCCTGGGCATCTCTCCTCCCACTCCTCAAATCTATTCTCCGTCGGGGAATAACTGGGTCATTATTCAGGCCTCCACCCTGCTCTAGACGACAGAATGGGGTCACAGAGATGGACATGGCTCCACTGGGCCCCACCCACAATTCTGGACTAATTTGTAAAATGTCAACTCTGTCCTCTCCGTGCTTCAAGCCTCGTATAGCCTACACCAAGTAGTCTAATAATGCTGTAATCTGCTCATTATTCCCTGCATTATTTTAATAATTAATGTCATTGCACCAAAATCACACCAGTGATTAAATATACACTTCTTTCGAGGGGTTTTTACCATGAAACTGCCTCTACAGATCTCTGGTTCGTTCCCTGGTGGAACCTTCACACTGAGATCACAGTCTCTGAGAACCACGTTCGATTCCAGTCAGCATAACCTCCTCGGGTTCATTACATAGATGACGGACTAACTATACATATGCTAAATTATAATACATTTAGAGTACAGTATACAAATAAGCAATTGAAGTGTATTCAAAGCGACGCTTTTGACACAATACATGACCAAGGAAAAAGCGGTATAATATAATATAATGGATTGGAATCCGGGCTAGCCATAGGAAACAACAAAATAATTGGAGAAATGAGACTATAAGCTAATGAACATACTTTGAAGTTATGAGACAATTAGTGTTGATAAACATAAAAGACAAAGATTATTTGGAAGAAGGCGGTATCACAAGAGTAAGTTATTATACATTTAGAGTAAATTATTATACATACATTATTATACATTCAGAGTCAGCAAATAGTACTTTTTCAACTTTACACGAAATGGCCCAATTTGAGAGATTCTTGCTAGATCAAGTGGTACCAGGTTGTACACTGAGATGAGCGAGTGCTGCAGTGCATTAACTCCAAATTTAGTCGTTCTATTGCTGACTACATGTAACTTTTTTTTTTTGACTTGTGCAGTGCATGTGAATTTCATTAACGAAAGAGAATGTAATGTTTGTGGTCATGAGACTATGGAATATTTTATAAATAATTAAAGTAGAGTTGAAAGATTCAAGCAGTTTCAACGGCAATATATTAGTTTCAGTGTACATTCTACAGCGAGGGTATACACGATGGAATCCATACATTGATCTTAGAGCCCTGTTTTGTAGAACCTCCAGATTATTCAATTTAGTTTGTGAGGCTCTTCCCCAGATGAAACATATGTATGAGAGCGGAGATTGAATCATTGCGAAGTATATTACACGTAGTGTCTGTGTTGTTACATAACACTTGATTTTAGCAAAGATTCCAAATAAAGCTGAGATTTTATTTTTTAGATTCGTTATATGTGATGCCCAAGAAAGAGTATTGTCTATTGTCAAGCCAAGGTATTTAACCTCCTTCACCCACTTAAGTCTGGTAGTACCAAAAGAGATATTTGTTGTTGCATTAAAATCATATTCACATTTATGGAACATCATGCAGACAGTTTTTGAGTAATTAGGTGCTAACAGATTCATTCTTAGCCATTCCTCCAAGACATAACAGTCATGCTGGATATCAGATATAATCTCCTTGTCAGATTTAGAGAAGTAAAACAACGAAGTATCGTCAGCTAAGAGAGATAATCTACCCTTAAAAGGGCATAAGGTTATGTCATTTATATATATAGTGTGCCCAAATCCAGTTGCCTAGATTGAAGGGTACAAGCCGTGAACCTAGATTTGAGGGAACAGGCCACGATTCTAAGTTCGGATATGGATGTTTGAATAGCGCGCTCCAAACTTTCTTAGAAGCTTTTCGAAGGAATTTACAGCCAAGAAGTGGGTAAGTGACGTAGCAGGAGAGCGTCATAGTCGAGGCTATATGACACAAAATATTTCCCGTTGAGATGGAAACATGAAACCTATATCAGATTACTGGCAAGAACAAGAGAAGAAGAATGAGCTTTGTTTCAAAGAAATTGATCGAACAGTAGCCGAGTTATGAGCTGTTTTATTTCCAGCGTTTTCGCCGCAGTGACCTCGAGCCAGCAAGCGGATGGGTATATAAGGCGAGCATCGCAGGCAGAGGTATGTTCACTTCATCACAAGCACTCCGTTGACTTGGTCGTGCTACGCTACGTAAGCGCTCTAGTCGCTTGACTATCACCGAACTTCGAAAATCGTTATTATCACCGAGCACATGGTTGCATTTAAACTTCAACTTACAGCACAAGCTGTGGACTTAGAATTTTCGAGAGTACATGGTTACTGAAAGTGTTAAACTATTTCGAGTGAATTTAGAACATTTCTTCGATTTCACAGAAGTGAAATAAGTCTGTGGCACTTGGTAATTTTTACCGCTACAACTTGGACATATGGTAGACTATGTCTACAACTTTTTCTTCAGTCCACATTCACTTAGAGCTGGATTATTTATATCCAATAGTTGGACCAGCCAAGATAAGTCAGTAACTTCAAAACCAGTCTTGCATATTACGATTCGAAAGCCGAATGGGAATACAGGTTTAGCCTTGTGCGATCTGAAAAGTGAGAAGCTTTGCCCAGCCAACTCGACAGAATTTGTAATTGTGCTGAAAAGATTGTAAGAGTATTGGAATATTGATTGTATCACAGTGGGTCTTGGTAATTATTTCATCACGGATCACTTAGATCAGACCCCTGTTAACTACACTTCAGATCTTGAAGTTGCCAACATTTTTCTGCAAGACATTATAAACGCCACTATGTCTGCGTAAACAGCTTGTGGGTATAACATGGAAGCAGATACGAGAATATAAGTACGCGTCCTAATGGGACAGACAACAGGAAGACTGAGTAGCCTGGTTCAGTCCAGATTTCTACCATCAAGACCTACAAGAATGTAAGCTGCAATTTACATTATTTCTATGCGTAGTTAGTTGGATTTTCTCGTATTTTCTACAGTCTTGCCAATACATTTTTAGCCTACTTTCGATTTTTGCAAAAAATGAAAGTAGACTTATGAGATCACTACAGGTCGAAAAAAAGTGTGTCTGTCTGTGTGTGTGTATGTGTGTGAGTCTGTGTGTGTGTGTGTGTGTGTGTGTGTGAGTGTGTGGACTCTGAATGTCTGTCCCCCCTATCAATTCGAACACGGTGAGCGCAAATTGAACGAAATTTGGTACAAAGGTAGCACTAGCAAAGGACACCTCAGTGTCATGTTTTATATCACCGCCATCTTGACGGAAACATAATGGCGGCCACACAAATGTTCAAAGCTTAAATCAAATTACGACTAACCTAATCATCCGATCTCTACCAAATTTTGCAACAACATACCTATATGGGGGGAGCATCCTTTGACCAAACTAATAGGTCATCAGCCTAATAGTTTGCGGATGGCGGCCATCTTTGTGTGAAAATCGATTGCCCCTATTAATTCGAAAACGGTGAAACCGAATGAAACGAAATTTGGTACAGAGGTAGTACTAGCAAAGGGTACCCCAGTGACATGTTTTATATCGCCGCCATCTTGACGGAAACGTAATGGCGGCCAGACAAATGTTCAAAGCTTAAATCAAATTACGACTAACCTAATCATCCGATCTCTACCAAATTTTGCAACAACATACCTTTATGGAGGGAGCATCCTTTGACAAATCTAATAGGTCATTAGCCTAATAGTTTGCGGATGGCGGCCATCTTTGTGTCAAAATCGATTCCCCCTATTAATTCGAACACGGTGAAACCGAATGGAATGAAATTTGGTGCAGAGGTAGCACTAGCAAAGGGCACCCCAGTGTCATGTTTTATATCGCCGCCATCTTGACGGAAACGTAATGGCGGCCACCCAAATGTTCAAAGCGTAAATCAAATTACGACTAACCTAATCATCCGATCTCTACCAAATTTTGCAACAACATGTCTTTATGGAGGGAGCATCCTTTGACAAATCTAATAGGTCATTAGCCTAATAGTTTGCGGATGGCGGCCATCTTTTTGTCAAAATCGATTACCCCTATTAATTCGAACACGGTGAAACCGAATGGAATGAAATTTGGTGCAGAGGTAGCACTAGCAAAGGGCACCCCAGTGTCATGTTTTATATCGCCGCCATCTTGACGGAAACGTAATGGTGGTCACCCAAATGTTCAAAGCTTAAATCAAATTACGACTTACCTAATCATCCGATCTCTACCAAATTTTGCAACAAAATACCCTTATGAAGGGGGCATCCTTTGACAAATCTAATAGGTCATTAGCCTAATAGTTTGCGGATGGCGGCCATCTTTGTGTCAAAATCGATTACCCCTATTAATTCGAACACGGTGAAACCGAATGGAATGAAATTTGGTACAGAGGTAGCACTAGCAAAGGGCACCTCAGTTTCATGTTTTATATCACCGCCATCTTGACGGAAACGTAATGGCGGCCACACAAATATTCAAAGCTTAAATCAAATTACGATTAACCTAATCATCCGATCTCTACCAAATTTTGCATCAACATACCATTATGGAGGGAGCATCCTTTGACCAAACTAATAGGTCATTAGCCTAATATTTTGCGGATGGCGGCCATCTTTGTGTGAAAATCGATTCCCCCTATTAATTCGAACACGGTGAAACCGAATGGAACGAAATTTGGTACAGAGGTAGCACTAGAAAAGGCCACCTCAGTGTCATGTTTTATATCACCGCCATCTTGACGGAAACGTAATCGCGGCCACCCAAATGTTAAAGGCTAAAATGTAATTACGACCAACCTAATAATCTAATCTCTACCAAATTTTGCAACAACAAATCTTTATGTGGGAAGCATATTCTGACCAAACTGCTAGATCATCAGCCCAATAGTTTGCAGATGGTGGCCAAGTATGTGTGCAAATCGATTCCCCCTATCAATTCAAACACGGTGAAACCGAATTGAACGGAATTTGGTACAGAGGTAGCACTAGCAAAAGGCACCTCAGTGTCATGTTTTATATCGCCGCCATCTTGACGGAAACGGAATGACGGCCACCCAAATGTTAAAAGCTTAAATCAAATTTCGACCATCCTAATAATTTGATCTCTACCGGATTTTGCAACAACATGCCTTTTTGTGGAAAGCATCTTATGACTGACTACAAGGTCATCAGCCCAATAGTTTGCAAATAGCGGCCATGTATGTGTGCAAATCCATTCCCTAGATCAATTCAAACACGGTGAAACCGAATTGAATGATTTTTTTTACAGAGGTAGCACTAGCAAAGGGCACCTCATATTCATGTTTAATATCCCTATAGCACGTTGTATTTCAACAAGCTACTACAACCAACATTCAATTATACTCCTTGAAATGGACAAAGAGTTATAACAATACCCATGCATTTAGGAGAAAGTAGGCTATATGTTCTTTACTGAACATCTTGTTTTTCTCTATAGTCTTCGATTTGTTTATTTGCTTTTGCAAATATTTTCTTTCGAAACCTGAGCTAGGACCTGAGTTGATTTTTACTCAGAATTATCCGATTCGATATTTATGGACGAGCAGAACGAGCATTTGTTTTAGTTCGATTTTTTTTCTCCCTTATTGCTGTCATTAGCCGTCATAATTTGAGATTTAAGAATTAATCTAAGTTGAGGAATGGAAGTTATCCATCATTTTGAATTCGAGGGTGATATTCCCCGAACAGTTTGATAACTTTAAACCTAGTTTTGAACATATTAATAATAATAATAATGGATTTAATAATAATTATTATTTTTCTATTTTTCTGGAATAATAATAATAATAATAAACATTTGTGATTTATAATAATCATTTTCTGGTTGTATGATTAATACAGTTGACATTTGAAGTCATACTCTAAATCGGATATTTGTTAATTCCGAAGGTTAGTGGTTAACACATGCCCACATGAACAGTTTAAATTCAGTGAAATTGTTTCACGTTTGTGGCTTACCCGGAAAATTATTATTCTACTAGTTCCTTTCATTCAGGAAAGCTTTACCGCTGTCTGAATGCTGATTTATAATTCTGTGATTTGTATCACGTGTCAATCATATGGGCCTATGCTGTTGTTTGAAATTGTTACTTATTAACAACCACTATAAGCTGAAAAGATTTTCAGATCCTATAAAAATAAATATACATTTTCTTTAATAAGTTGATGCTGAACATATTTGATATTTTTTTCAAAATCACTTTGATGATTATAATAATAATTTGTTTAATTATAAAACATGTTAAATGATATTTCAAATGTCCTAATTAATGTTTTCAAGGAATAATGAATTAATTTGTTGACTGAATCCATGTGGAATGGAAATTATATTTGGGATAATTATATTTTTGATTTAGTCAAAATTATTTTTGACAGACTTTGGATTGCGGTCTATGTTTCAATAGATTTTTTTTTTAAATCCACAAAAATGCTCAAGGTCCATGTAAATCATAGTGTATTTCGCTTATTATGAACAACTTTGTATTTGACAAATCCTAATATTACTACTGCCTGAAAAGTGTTAGTCGAAATGCTACGATAGTAGTTTTGAGAAATGAACAGTGAAAGTGTTTTTCCAACCAGTGACATATTTTCTTATTGATCTTCAACGTGTGAATGCTAAATAATTTAGGGATCAGTATGGACGATTGACTTTGCGCTGATAAAACCCTACCCCTGTACATAATTATGTTGAACGAAGTCAACAGGACTGATATTCTGACCTCTCGTTTCAACTTTGTTAGTGTTCATGTGTTGGCGATATTGTATATTGTGTAAATAATTTATTCTTTTCCAGTCATCTTTTATGGCATTTTGGGCATATTTTCTTCATGTCATTTTAAAGTTTTAGTAAAATGAAATAATTTTATGGTAGGCAATCACCGTTTTCATGAATTTCCTTCTATCCTTATTATTGCGTTGAGCCGAAAATCAGTTTATCATTTTTTGTTGGGTCTTTGCATTCGACTTTAACCCATCTGGCGCCCCGGGATATTTTGATTCGTGCTGACTGATTTTTGGTGAAATGCATATGTGGTCGTCCGGACTTCGGTCCAAACGGGCACATAAAATAAGATAGAAGAGAGAAATGGCTTCGAACGTGGGTCGCGATTTTTATACGGTTGGTTGCAATAGATATTTGGGAATAGGAAAATGTTTGGTTCGGACAAATAAATTGATAGAAAACCCAATTAGTGGGGAAACTTAATTTAAATTAAATATTCAAATAGTTAGAGTGGGACTTGTTTTGTTGTATAATGGCTAATCCATTAGGGTGTCAAATAAAATTTTAGTATACGTTCGATGGTCAGAAAGATTGCATTACATTAGAATCCAGGTGGAGGATATTGACTTTGTATTTTTTGATATTGTTGTTAAATCTAACTGTTAATAGTAGAGCATTGTTTTTCCATCACGTCGATATTAGGGAATATCTCATTTTATTCTGAGAAATCCAAGTAGCTACGCATAATTCTTGTTTTAGATTTAAGTATCTGTGTCTGCTTACATTTATACCCCTAATTTTGAATTGTATTCTGATAAATCATGGATGAGATCATGAGGATATTGAAGCGTATGGAGGAAAGCTCCTAGAGCGCTGCACTGCAAATGGCAGAAATTATTGACAAAACTGATCGAATGGAGGTTAAGCTTAAAGAAAACTCTGATACTTTAAAATAAAAATTAATGGAAAATTCCGATACCCTAGAAGATAGGTTAACCTCTTCTTTAAAAATTAATCTTGAGAATTCAATGGAAAACAAACTTAAAGAAAATTCTGATTCTTTAAAATCTTCTTTAGAAAATAAACTTAAAGAAAACTCTGATGTTTTAGAAAACGGATTAAAAGTAAATCTTGAAAAGTCATTAGAGGAAAACTCAGCAAATTTGAAAGCTAAAATGAGGGAAAATTCCGATGCATTAGGAGCTTCTTTAGAAACCAAAAAGTCTAAACTGTTCGAGAAAAGTCATGAATTCGAAACTTCTTTAGCTTTAAATACTAGTAAAATGGAAGATAAATTTCGCCATGCCGACCAAAAATCTCAGTCATTAGCTGATAGGATCGAGCGAGGTATCAGGAAAGTAGGAGAAGACATGGTAAACTTAGAAATTCGCGTTCAGAAAGAAAATACTGACATGGCAAATAACGTCATACAACGTTTAACTGAACAATTTCAAGAACTGGTAGTAGGAGAGATTCAGCAGAGTGTATTCAAGGAGTTGACAACTGAGATCAAGACAACAGTTATCCAGGAGGTCAAAGACGCACTTAAGACTGAATCTCAAGACGGAATCAAAGAGATTAGGGAAACTTTGACGTCGCATGTCCAGGTCATTACGAAAGATATCCAGATAGCTCAAAAAGTCATCGTGGATATGACAAGTTCACTGAAAAATCATGAAAAGATGATGAACCAAATTTCCAATAACTTGAATGAGAATTGTAAGGAAACAGAAGGAATCAAAAGAGATACCGAAGAGATCAGAAAGAAGTCAGAAGAAAATCAGAAGGAGATTGAGGACATCAAGAATCAAGTTAAAGAGAAAAGTCAGGGTGATTATTTTCATAGCAAGGATGATAGCGAGGAGATAAAGAGATTAGTAGGTGAAGAGAATGTCGAACTTAAGGAAACCATAAAAACCCTTAATGACAAATTTTTGAATTATCAAAAACGAGCGAAGAGCATTGTAGAACCTCAGAGTAAAACTACAGCTACAAGTAGAGTTAAAGACATTGAGGAAATAAATAGAGTAGGAAATCACCATAGACTAGAGGCGGTTGGGACGATGATGCAATCCACACTGATAACCTTCAATAAAAATGTAGAAGATAAACCTTCAAAATTCTCTGGAACTGGAAGTATGACGCCTGTAGAATTTCTGAGAGAAGTAGGAGACTATCTTAAAGATTCCAAAATTGGGAAGGAAACAGAGATTAGAGTGATAGGAAAATTTCTGGAAGGATCCGCCTTGACGTGGTTTAGAGCTTTTAGATCTACTCTAACCAATTTCGAAGAATTTTCTAGAGGATTATTAAAGAAATTCTGGTCCCCGGAAACCCAACAGCAGGTGATAGCAGAGTTGTGCTCGAAAAGATATTCCACTTCACAACCTACTCGTTACTCAACTTATTTCTCAGGACAGTTGTCCAAACTCCAACATTTAGATCCGCCGATGCCCGACAATGAACTGATTACTGCTTTGATCAGGCAATTTCCTGCATATGTCCAGAGAACACTGATAACAACGGATATATACAGCATGGAGCAATTCGACGAAGTTTTACAGAGACTGGATCACACGAATGCCCAATTCTTTTATCAGAAGGCTGTAAAGGACGACAACACGGTATTTACGGCGATGGCCGACCGATATTCTCAGACACCTCGCAACGGAAGAGAAGAGAAAACGCCGAGGGATGATCCAAGACAAGAAAGATGGAACCAGAGCAATTCTAGGTCATACGAAAATAGACCTTATGCAAGACCTGGATACCACTACCGAAATCATTGGGGAAGACAAAGAGGAAATGAAGGGCGATATCAAGAGAAAAGATACTTTGGGAGAAGTAATGGATATTACCCAAGGAATGAAAATCCAAGAGAATCCAACGAAGAGTTCAAGCAGGAGGCGAGGAAGAACTTGGAAGAACGACACCAGGAAAACAAACAATACATGGAACAATTGAGGCAGAGTGAACCCGGTACTTCAGGGACTTCACAAAATAAGGGTAAAGATGAAAAAACTCCAAATGTGCAGTAGCAAATGGCTTCACTAAGACTTTCACTTATAGAATTACCAAATGGCAGGTAGAGGACGAGGATTTAATACAAAGTAATGACGAACGCAAGGAGATGGGAACAAGGATCAAATTGCCAATTATTGTATGTGAAGTATTTGGCAAGCCTGTCGATACACTGACACTGGGGCGATGTTATGCTTGATAAGTGAGAAATTGTATGCCTTATGGAAACTCACTGAGAATCTTGAAGAAATTCCTGTGTCCGGAATCAAGATCCAAGGAATCATTCCCAATAAGACATCCCTGTGTAAAACTCAGCTATACTTATGCATCAGGATAGGAGGACATGATTTTCGACATGTATTTGTGATTATGAAGGACATGGCTTTCGACATGATCTTAGGGGCAGATTTCATCCAGAAATATAAAGCTGTGATTGATATGAGTGTCAAAACGGTAAGATTTCAAAATACCGAGGAAACAAACTTCGAGGGAAACTAAGAAGAAGACATCGAGGGAGATGCCCAATGGTCCTTGATATTTCGCGAGTCCTCAGAAGATAGCAAGTCAGAGAGTTTGTCAGAGTTAGAAAATGTTCGTGACGAGTTCAAGGATATATTTGATATTCGACCTGGGGAAATTAAGGATTTCGAATACCAGATTCGAGTCACTGATGACGCACCCTACCACGCAAAATTGTATCCAGTAGCCGAGAAGCATCGAAACATGGTGAAGGTTCTGATCAAAGACATGGAAAATAACAATGTTATAAAAAAATTCACAACTTCTTATGTGAATCCTTTGACAGTGGTGTCCAAACCAGATGGCAGTTTGCGGCTATGTTTAGACGCGTGGAATTTGAATTTGAGATTATTACCTGAATACAATAGACCACCTACTATTAGGGAATTACTCCGGAAATACCGGGTGAGTAAGCCGTGGTGGTTACGGCATGACTGATGGCAGTCGCTCACATCCCGGAGGCGACGAGGTTCGAATCCCCCCGCCGGCAACCTTGAAGATGGTCTTCTGTGGTTTCCCATCTTCCTTCCAGGCAAATGCCGGGGTTGGTCCCTAACTATAGGCCACAGCCGCTACCTTCCAACTCCTCGTCCTTACATTCCAACTTCCCTCCTTCCCTCCACAACGGTGCTTGTAGCTCACCCATTGGGTGTCCGTCTCGAAGCAGCTACAAAAAAACTGGCGAGCCGAACATGTCCTCGGACACTCCCGGCACCAAAAGCCATACGCTAAAAAACTCCGGAAATTCCAAGGCAAGAGTTGGTTCTCAAATATTGATCTCACTTCGTCCTACCATCATATTAGGCTTAGTGAAGACTCAAAAAAATTTACAGGGTTTATGTTTGACTAACAAACCTATGTTTTTCGACGTCTACCATTTGGAATCAAAACGTCTGGATCTGTTTTGATTGGAGCTCTTGAACAGAATTTTGAGTCCAGCAGTAAAGGAAATAGCAGTCCGATATATAGACGATATTCTCATTGCATCTGAGAGCAAAGAAGAACATTTATTACATCTCCGAATGTTGTTCGAAGATTTGAGGAAGGCAAATTTTAAGGTCAACCTCCAAAAGTGTCAGTTCTTTCAGAAATAGATCAAATTTCTGGGACACATATTGGATGGTGAGGGCTGCCGCCCAAATGAGACGAAAATCCAAGCTATTGCGAATGTTCCCAGACCTACTAGAGTGAAGCATGTTCACAGTTTTCTAGGCACATGCCAATTCTTCACAGGGCATTGTCCTAAGTACACTGAGACAGTCGCACTTCTCCAGGAATTGTTGAAAAAGGATAATAAATGGAAATGGAATGAAGATTGTGAGTAGTAGTTTCAAGATGCCAAGAGTCTATTGGTAAATAGCATCAAGTTAGAGTATCCTGATTTCACGAAGAATTTTATTATAGAATCTGATGCGTCCACCGTAGGGATTGGAGCGATTCTTTTTCAAGAAGACGACGATCATAGAAGACATTATCTGGCTTTCATTAGTAGGAAACTCCGTCCATCAGAGAGGAACTATTATACTACCGAGCTAGAAGCACTCGCAGTCATATTTGCTTTGGAAACATGGAAGAAGATTTTGATAGGACATTCGGTTATTGTTAGAACCGATCACCATGCTCTAGAGTTTATTCTGGGAACAAACTTTGCAAGTGAAAGGATAACGAGATGGTCGCTCTTCATACAGAAATTCAACTTAGTCATTGAACACACTCCAGGGAAGTTGAATATAGGAGCAGATTTACTGAGCAGAGCAGTGGAATCTACACCGAAAGTTTTGCAAGTGACTTTAACTTTGGAAGATGAAGAAACCTTGAGGAAGCTCAGACTTTTGCCATTATCTCAGAGGAGAAATAGACCACTTAGGAACATTTATCGTTTTTTCATGGTGACATGGATCCAGCAGATGCTGATTTTGTTACAACGGAAAGAATTTCCAGGGATTTTTTGGTATTGGATGGCCTGATTTATAAGTTTGTGGATCCAGACCATACCAAGTTGAGAGTTGTTGTACCTCCTCCCATGCAAGTCCCCATCATCTGGATGGCACATCGCATGTCAGGTCACGCTGGAGTAGACAAAACCATTAAAGTGATTCAAGAAAGATTTTCGTGGGAACTGATGAGAAAGTCTGTTACAAACACCATACGTGAATGCGACTTATGCCAGAGAAGTAAGCATAATTCCAAATTGTTAAGGGAAGCCCCGAGGACTATTATTCCTACAAAGCCTTGTGAAATTTTTGCTACCGATATTTATGGTCCAATTCCAAAATCGAAGAGAGGAAATCGGTACATTCTGGTGACAATTGATGTTTTCACCAAGTACACTATGTTGCATCCTATGCAGAAGGCGAATGCAAAACATTGTGCAAACAGGATCAGGAATAACGTAATCCCGGAAGCAGGCAAACCGGAATTCCTTTTGTCAGACATGGATCCCAATTTTCATCTTTGGAATTCAGGATCGCAATGGATAATTTAGGCATCAAACAACTTCTAAGTTCAATTAGACATGCAGAGAGCAATCCTGCTGAACGCGTTATGGCTGAAATATCCAAATTTTGCCGATTGTAAAGTCCAAACGAGCATTGGAAATGGATGGATGTGATTCTTTTAGCAGCCGAATCCATAAATTCTACAGTCCATAAGAGTACTGGACAGATACCCATGTTGCTTCACCATGGAATCAAGCCAACGAGACTTTGGGGTCGGATAATCTCAATTCCACCTGAGATCGAACCCAGTCGTCCAAGGAGGGAAATTCTAGCTTTGGACAGTTTGAGAAGCAGAGCTTTAAAGAGAGAGCGCAGAATCAGAGGGAGACGATTCCGCAGACCCTTGCGTGTAGGAACCCTTGTTTTGGTGAGACGATCAGTACCCTCTGATGTCCAAAACCGCATCTTTTCCAAATTTGCGAGTTTATACTCTGGACCCTACCGAATTCATGAGTGTAACAACAATGGTAGTTACAAGATAGCCAATACACGAACTGGTATCATCGTGGGAACTTTTAATTCTGCAAGTTTGAAGGTCTATCATTCAAGAACCAGATAGCTTGATGTGTGAAAAAAAAATATTTTTTTTGGCTATGAGTGTGGTGGATGTGCCCAAATCCAGTTGCCTAGATTGAAGGGTACAAGCCGTGAGACTAGATTTGAGGGAACAGGCCACGATTCTAAGTTCAGATATGGATGTTTGAATAGCGCGCTCCAAACCTTCTTAGAAGCTTTTCGAAGGAATTTACAGCCAAGAAGTGGGTAAGTGACGTAGGAGGAGAGCGTCATAGTCGAGGCTATATGTCACTAAATATTTCCCGTTGAGATGGAAACAAGAAACCTATATCAGATTACTGGCAAGAACAAGAGAAGAAGAATGAGCTTTGTTTCAAAGAAATTGACCGAACAGAAGCCGAGTTATGAGCTGTTTTAGTTCCAGCGTCTTAGCCGCAGTGACCTCGAGCCAGCAAGCGGATGGGTATATAAGGCGAGCATCGCAGGCAGAGGTATGTTCACTTCATCACAAGCACTCCGTTGACTTGGTCGTGCTACGCTACGTAAGCGCTCTAGTCGCTTGACTATCACCGAACTTCGAAAATCATTATTATCACCGAGCACATGGTTGCATTTAAACTTCAACTTACAGCACAAGCTGTGGACATAGAATTTTCGAGAGTACATGGTTACTGAAAATGTTAAACTATTTCGAGTGAGTTTAGAACATTTCTTCGATTTCACAGAAGTGAAATAAATCTGTGGCGCTTGGTAATTTTTACCGCTACAACTTGGACATATGGTAGACTATGTCTACAACTTTTTCTTCAGTCCACATTCACTTAGAGCTGGATTATTTATATCCAATAGTT
This sequence comes from Meconema thalassinum, assembly GCA_946902985.2. Taxonomy (NCBI): domain Eukaryota; kingdom Metazoa; phylum Arthropoda; class Insecta; order Orthoptera; family Tettigoniidae; genus Meconema; species Meconema thalassinum. Next base: position 2,060,509,741 of record OX336388.2, on the reverse strand, counting down.
GGACCATCCAAGGTAAGTCAGTAACTTCAAAACCAGTCTTGCATATTACAATTCGAAAGCCGAATGGGAATACAGGTTTAGCCTTGTGCGATCTGAAAAGTGAGAAGCTTTGCCCAGCCAACTCGACAGAATTTGTATTTGTGCTGAAAAAGAGTATTGGAATACTGATTGTATCACAGTGGGTCATGGTAATTATTTCATCATGGATCGCTTAGATCATCCCCCTGTCAACTACACTTCAGCTCTTGAAGTTGCCAACATTTTTCTGCAAGACATTATAAACGCCACTATGTCTGCGTAAACAGCTTGTGGGTATAACATGGAAGCTGATACGAGAATATAAGTACGCGTCGTAATGGGACAGACAACAGGAAGACTGAGTAGTCTGGTTCAGTCCAGATTTCTACCATCAAGACTTACAAGAATGTAAGCTGCAATTTACATTACTTCTATGCGTAGTTAGTTGGTTTTTCTCGTATTTTCTACATTATTGCCAACATATTTTTTTCTCTTTATAGTCATCGATATGTTTATTTGCTTTTGCAAATATTTTCTTTCGAAACCTGAGCTAGGACCTGAGTTGATTTTTACTCAGAATTATCCGATTCGATATTTATGGACGAGCAGAACGAGCATTTGTTTTAGTTCGATTTTTTTCTCCCTTATTGCTGTCATTAGCCGTCATAATTTGAGATTTAAGAATTAATCTAAGTTGAGGAATGGAAGTTATCCATCATTTTGAATTCGAGGGTGATATTCCCCGAACAGTTTGATAACTTTAAACCTAGTTTTGAACTTAATAATAATAATAATAATAATGGATTTAATAATAATTATTATTTTTCTATTTTTCTGGAATAATAATAGTAAACATTTGTGATTTATAATAATCATTTTCTGGTTGTATGATTAATACAGTTGACATTTGAAGTCATACTCTAAATCGGATATTTGTTAATTCCGAAGGTTAGTGGTTAACACATGCCCACATGAACAGTTTAAATTCAGTGAAATTGTTTCACGTTTGCATTTCATATTTAAAGCTTTGATAAAGACACGGAAAGAAGTGAAATGGGAAGCTAAGCATGTATAAAGCAGGATTTTTGCTCGAGTTTATATAAAATTAAATCATTATGACGCAGCGTCTTTCACAACGTTTGCTAATATTAACACTGTGTGGAATTTCTGATGGTGAAATTATATTGGATATTGTCGTAAACTCATTGGTGAGGTTTATTGATTTTTAAATCTTCCATTTGTCATAACAAGCAAAGGCTTGATTATTTTGTATAATTTGGGAAGATGTCATTGTGTGTGTGCAGATAATTATATGCCATTCTGAGTGCGCAATTTAAGTCGCAGGAATGAGGTTGTGTAAAATGGAGCACCAATCAAATTGTAGGTTGGATGTTTTTGATGTAGTAGGAGAGTCGTTTTTCGCCACACTTTCGTCGTAATATAACCACAGGTTATTTTGTGAACCATCATTATTAAATTACTGTTGATCCACGTGTTTGAAAATATTTCTAGTAATGGCTTACCCGGAAAATTATTAATCTACTAGTTTCTTTCATTCAGGAAAGCTTTACCGTTGTCTAAATGCTGATTTATAATTCTGTGACTTTTATCATGTGTCAATCATATGGGCCAATGCTGTTGTTTGAAATTGTTACTTATTAACAACCACTATAAGCTGAAAGGATTTTCAGATCCTATAAAAATAAATATACATTTTCTTTAATAAGTTGATGCTGAACATATTTGATATTTTTTCTAAATCACTTTGATGATAATAATAATAATTTGTTTCATTATAAAACATGTTAAATGATATTTCAAATTTCCTAATTAATGTTTTCAAGGAATAATGAATTAATTTGTTGACTGAATCCATGTGGAATGGAAGTTATATTTGGGATTATTATATCCATTCCTGACCCGGTCGGAGACTGGAAACAGGCTGTGGATTTTCTTTCATATTTTTGATTAAGTCAAATTTATTTTTGACAGACTTTGGATTGAGGTCTATGTTTCAATAGATATTTTCTGTTTTTTTTTTGAATCCACAAAAATGCTCAAGGTCCATGTAAATCATAGTGTATTTCACTTATTATGAACAACTTTGTATTTGACAAATCCTAATATTACTACTGCCTGAAAAGTGTTAGTCGAAATGCTACGATAGTAGTTTTGAGAAATGAACAGTGAATGTGATTTTCCAACCAGTGACATATTTTCATATTGATCTTCAACGTGCGAATGCTAAATAATTTAGGGGTCAGTATGGACGATTGACTTTCCGCTGATAAAACCCTACCCATGTACATAATTATGTTGAACGAAGTCAACAGGACTGATATTCTGACCTCTCGTTTCAACTTTGTTAGTGTTCATGTGTTGGCGATATTGTATATTGTGTAAATAATTCTTTTCCAGTCATCTTTTATGCCATTTTGGGCATATTCTCTTCATGTCATTTTAAAGTTTTAATAAAATGAAATAATTTTATGGTATGCAATCACCGTTTTCATGAATCTCCTTCTATTCTTATTGTCGCGTCGAGCCGAAAATCAGTTAAGCATTTTTTTGATGGGTCTTTGCATTCGACTTTAACCCATCTGGCGCCCCGGGATATTTTGATTCTCGTGCTGACTGATTTTTGGTGAAATGCATATGTGGTCGTCCGGACTTCGGTCTAAACGGTCACAATATGAGGAATAGAATCGGCTCTAGAATAGATCCTTGGGGCACACCGTACGATACCCTTTGTAAGTTACTTCTATTAGTTCCTATTTTTTTACAAATTGTTGCCTGTTTGCCAAGTAATGTTTAAACCACAACAATGCCACACCTCTCACACCCGCCTTCTCCAGTTTATATACAAGCAGTGGATGACTAGCAGTATCAAAGGCCTTTTTTAAATCAATAAAGAATCCAGCAGATTTATTCCCTTTATCTATATTGTTTTGTAATTCGATTATGATATCAACAATAGCAGAATTAACCCCAGCCTTCTCGCGAAATACATACTGAAATTCAGAAAAATAATGGCATTCCTCTAGATACCTCAAAAGCCTTGTTTTCATAATTATTTCTAAGATTTTTTATCATTCAGATGGTACTGAAATGGGCCTATAATTACCAGGATCTGACCTGTCATTCTGTTCATATATGGGTACAACACGAGCAATTTTAAGGGGATCTGGGACGATACCATTGACTAGTGAGCAGTTGACAAATTTTGACATGGGTCCTGAGAGGGCACGGTTGCAAGTCTTAAGTAGTTTACTAGTTATGCCATCATAGGAGGTGTTGGTTATCTTAAGATTATTAATGATATCAGATAGCCTACTTCTTGTGGGGAGCAAGGTTCTATGAAGAATGAATTGGAACCTTCAATGATTGTTGCTGTTCGCTCCGGTAATGGAATAATGTTAGAAGATAATGTGGCAGGAACTGACACAAAGTATTCATTCAGAACATCGCAGATCTCAATTTTGTCTTCTATGCACCTATTATTTACATTTATACATTTAATATCAGATGTTGTACTTGAGGGTTTATTTAAAACTTCATTGATAATTTGCCAAGTACGTTTTGAATTGTGTATGTTTCTTTGAAATTTATTTTCATAATATGACTTTTTAGTGATCTTCTCAATGCTGTTATTCGATTACAATAAACCCTGTACTCTTCTTTTATTATTGTATTATCGGGGAACTTTTTAAATTTGTTGTAACTATGTGATTTTTGCTTACACAATGCAACAAGTTCTGGTGTGCACCAGGGATTCAGGGGATAGTTATTATTCCTACGCTGAGCAGTTCTATCTGTACTCGCCCAGACTAGACCATCTTGGATAAATGTAGTTAAGGCTGTGTATGATGCATTAACATCATCCTCTACTAAATCAAAAGTATGGCTTTCATAATAGTTTAGGGCAAGTGTATAATCAATATGTGAGTATTTGTAAGTTTTTGGTATATTTGGATTATTGGTTGCTGTTTTTGATATCATCAATAATATTATCTACTCTCCAATTAATTAATTTTATGCAGCAATGGAAATGATCAATCAGTGAACTATTATGACTTATTCTGGTGGGATATACAGTGTTGCAGGAGATAAGACCATAGCTATGCATGAAACATTTATAATTATTAGTCAAGTCATCATGACGGAGAGTATTTATATTAAAGTCACCAGCAACAATTACATTCCTGTGTTTTTTGTTATCAAGAATCATTTCTAAGTCTGCACTTGAATGATACCAGTTAGACACAAGAGGATTATAAACAGCCACAATGATGTAGCTCAGACCTGACCTAGAAATCTCTAATGCTAGGATTTTATGATCTTTCTGTATATTATATATCAGTTTGCATTGCCAACAGTTACTTTTTGCATAGATGGCAATTCCACCACCTCCATCTTTTGAGGTAGGATTTCTAAATGAATGAAAATCCTCATAACCTGAAATATTATAGAAGATACATTCACCATTATCTGCAGACAGCCACGTCTCAGAAATCACAATAAAATCCGCATTCTGAATAGCATTCAGTCGATCAGCAATCATCTCTAATTTCCCATTTCATAAGCTTCTAGCATTAAGGTACATTATCCTCAAAGATGGGATAGAACTTAGTGAGGAAGTGAATTTACGCCGATACACACGATACACATACCCATGTCCGATCCTTCCTTGGGAGAGTCTCCAGATGCTCGATCTCATGTTTCTGCATTTTTAAACATTCTTCACTCATATGGCACCATTTACAACACTTCTTACACTTTAATTTCATTTGATTCGCTTTAAATATCTCAGAGCACACAATACATACGTCCGCCATGTTGCTTTAAAATTTAATATTTTGTTGAAGATATCCTCCGAACAAAGAAGACGGATTTGGATCGCCACTGAAGATAATTCACTGAGGAGGAGAGCCCTACGGGCAAATACAAAATGACTCTAGCCTGAAGTAATGTGATAAACGGTTCCAGGCTAGTGTTCAGAAGAAACGGGGGAGTTTTAGTCGGTAGTCTGCTACTCAGGAGCAGGAGCCCGACACTCTGTGCGTAAATGCATTTCTTCCCCTAAAAAATAAAAATAAAAATATTATTATTATTATTATTATTAATATTATTATTAAGTTATATCTTATTCAAAGACACTGGGTTTTGACAATGGCTTATTCTACACAATTAAATGAGCAAATTTTCAAAACAAATTTCTGTTATTTCTGTTAGGTCAATGGTTGTTAATTTTACACTAAACAAAGATATAACCTTTCTAAACCACCTGCTAACAATAAATATGAATGATGTCCAAAAACAAGGTCACAGAAAACAATCCCGCTAGTTATGATTTTAGAGATTCTGGTACACATTTCTCAGGAACTACTAAAGTAACAGGTCTGATATTTTGTAATGTGTTGGTAACCATGTACTTTTATAGAATAATCTGAAAGATATTTAAAATAATCTTTATCTTCTCAATTTATAAATTAAAAAATCATTCATATTAAGAGGCAAAAATATTTTTTGATTTCGTTAATTTTTAAACGCCTCAAAATAAATTCTAGAAAAACCAATCCTTTCATTTTGTCAAGCCATATGTTCTTTACATTCCAGGAAAAATTTAAGTATCCTTGACAAGAGAGTTTCAAGAAAAGTGTACCAAATTTGAGTCGTTCACTTGCAAAACTCGTTCAATCCACTTGTGAATAAGGATCATGTCGTAAAATTAATTATTCAATCATATTATTTTATTTCATTTTACATTATATTATTTCATTTTGTTTTATTTTGTTTAATTTAATTTATTTTGTTTTGTTTTGTTTTTGTTTTGTTTATTTTGTTTTGTTTTATTTTATTTCGTTTGACTTTGTTTTAAATTGTTTTGTTTTATTTTTGTTTGTTTTATTTTATTCTGTAGGCCTATTGTTTTTTGTTTTTTTTGTTTTGATTTGTTTTATTTTGATTTTCCAGAAAATAAACACAAAACCAAAAACAAATGACACGAAGCAAAAAGCAAAATTCAAAAGCACAAAGCAAACACAAAAACAAAAAACAAAAACACAAAGCAAAAATAAAAAAGTAGAAAACGACAAAAACAAAAGATACGGGAGGCAAAGCACTGAGAAACGTTTCTCATGAAAATGATTCTTATTCACAGGTGGATTAAACGGGTTTTGCAACTGGACGACTCACTTAAGAAATGTATATATTACAATTGTTTTCTGTGACCTTGTTTTTGAACACCCTGTGCAATATCAGGCAACAATATTTGATATTTATTGTTAGCAGGTGGCTTAGAAAAGTTAGATCTCTGTTTAGTATAAAATTAACAACCATCGACTAAACGAAAATAACAGAAATTTGTTTTTAAAATTTGCTCATTTCCTAGTGTAAAATAAGCCATTGTCCTTAATGGTGCTCGGGTACTTGGTATGGCATGAGGGTGTGTGTGTTTGTGTGTTTGAGTCTTCAGTCTTTTGACTGGCTTGACGCAGCTCTCCATGCCTCCCTGTCCTGAGCTATTCGTTCCATCTCTGCATAGCTACCACACCCTACATCCGAGGCAATCTGTTTAACATATTCTAACCTTGGTCTACCCCTACAGTTATTGTCCTCGACCCTTCCTTCCATAACTAAGATTGCAATTCCTGGGTGTCTTAGTATGTGTCCTACTAACCTAGCTCTTCTCTTCATTAGCAGTCGCCAGAAACATCTCTCCTCTCCCACTCGTCATAATACCCCTTCGTTTGTAACCCTATCTACCCATCAGATCTTCATCATTCTCCTGTAACACATTACAAACGCATCAATTCTCTCCTCTTTTCTGCTGCACCAATAGTCCAAGTTTCACTTCCATAGAGCGCCACGCTCCAGACAAAGGCTTTCAAAAATGACTTCCGAATACCTAAATCTATGTTCGATGTCAACAGATTCCTTTTTTGTAGAAATGCTTTCCTTGCCTGAGCCTACCTACTTATTATATCCTCTTTGCTTCGTCCATCACTGGTTATTTTGCTTCCTAAGTAACAGAAGTCTCCTACTTCCTTATGCTTTTCACCTGCCATGAGGGTGGTGCTCACATTCTCATAAAGGTTGAGAAAGCCTGGCTTACAGCATCGTGCTCAATAATCCCATGTACGTGAGTAATGTGTTAAATCTGTTTGTTAACCTATGTTATTGTTATGTCTACTCTAGTGCAACAACATACGTCTGTGATGGTCGCTTTTACGTCAAATACCAACTCCACTTGCGCTAGTCAATAATTCTCCTTTATTTTCCTTTCCATCACTATTTTATGAGCGTTAACCAATACGTGATTTTATCGATTGTGCTAACAGCTTGTTCTGAGCAGCAAGCATTGTTTTATAGGCAAGTGTTCAATTATTTCCCCCTCGCACTTGTATTGTTTGAGTTATAAACACATTACAAAGCTAAGATATATGAGCACTCTGACTTGCAATCAAACTCGTTCACGACATTAACAGCTGTTTTGCCGTGAAGCGTGCAGCATGAATTAACCATCAATCAGGAAGCAGGCAAGACCGTGACCAATTTAGTGAAGAAGATGTGAAGGTGAGGGCCGACGCTGATAAATAGAGGAGAAGGGAAGCAATAGAAGAGAAGAGAAGTGGGCGAATAAAAACCGGGAGAGAGGCAAGAGAAAGAAAGATGACTCCCCTAAGCTCTTCCTTGGCGTTACGTCTGGAGAGATTTATGCTTCAGGTGGGAAATTAAACATGCAGGGAAAATTTAGTGCTTTGACTTGAGATCCTATATATTCTTTCCCTGATGGCTCTGAAAATAAAGTGTAGTGGCAAATGGGACAGTGACAAAGTGGGCCGGCTACGGGCTTGTGTACCATGTAGGCACCGCTCTTGGAGCGCGTTCAAAAATGTAGCAAGCTTTCCTGCTTACTTTATCGCCTCGGATTATTTCCGTACAGATATTCTCGTACTTACCACAGAGCTGTACATATTTTACCACAGAGCTGTACATATCGCCTGTAGCCTATTTACCACAGAGCTGTACGTATTGGCTCATACTTACCACATGGCTATACATATTGCCTCGTACTTACCACACTCCTGTACATATTGCCCCGTTCTTACCACACTCCTGTACATATTCCCTCGGACTTACCACACTCCTATACATATTTCCTCATACTTACCACACTCATATACATATTGCACGTATTTACCACACTCATATACATATTGCACGTATTTACCACACTCCTGTACATATTGCCCCATTCTTACCACACTCCTGTACATATTCTCTCGGACATACCACACTCCTATACATATTGTCTCGTACTTACCACATTCCTGTAAATATTTTCCCGTTCTTACCACACTCGTATACCTATTGCCTCGGACTTACCACACTCCTGTACATATTGCCTCGTATTTACCACACTCCCATACATATTCCCTCGGACATCACAATCCAATACATATTGCCTCAGACTTACCACACTCCTGTACATATTCCCTCCGACTTACCACACTCCTGTACATATTGCCTCGTATTTACCACACTCCCATACATATTCCCTCGGACTTATCACAATCCAATACATATTGCCTCAGACTTACCACAATCCTGTACATATTCCCTCAGACTTACCACACTCCTGTACAAATTGCCTCGTATTTACCACACTCCCATATATATTCCCTCGGACTTATCAAAATCCAATACATATTCCCTCGGACTTATCAAAATCCAATACATATTCCCTCGGACTTATCACAATCCAATACATATTCCCTCAGACTTACCACACTCCTGTACATATTACACGGACTTACCACACTATATTGCCTCGTATTTACCACACTCCCATACATATTCCCTCGGACTTATCACAATCCAATACATATTGCCTCAGACTTACCACACTCCCATACATATTCCCTCGGACTTACCACACTCCTGTTCATATTCCCTCGGACTTACCACACTCCTGTACATATTATACGGACTTACACACTCCTATACATATTGCCTCGTATTTACCACACTCCTATACATATTGCCTCAGACTTACCACACTCCCGTACATATTCCCTCAGACTTACCACACTCCTGTACATATTGCCTCGGATTTACCACACTCCTGTACATATTCCCTCAGACTTACCACACTCCTGTACATATTGCTTCGTACTTACCATAGAACTGTAGATAACACTCCAACAAGTGAAAATCGCGAAAGGCAACCTCCCAACATCAGTGGACGTTTACACACTTGTTGACGACGTCTCGTGTAAAACGTCTGTGAAGCTACGAATAGAGACTTTCAGTTATTAGGTCATGCAATGCACTAACACAAGCCATGCAGATGAAAGATAGAGGACTAAATTGTATGGCATAGATCTCCGTATAGCCAAGAGAGAGACAATGGCTTCCCAAAGCTCCTCCTTGGTGTTATATCTGCTCTACCTTATAAATGTATCCTATGTAAGCTAGACGAAGGGGTTTTTCTTTTCAATCTCCATCCCTTAACCTTCTAAGGGTACGTATACAGTATTTACACATTATGGAAAGCTACTTTCATAACAAATTTCACGACCACGACGAGGATTTGCTACGAGTCCGGAGGTTGGACTTTCCCCTGTGCTGAGAGTGGTTTCCTCCCAGATTTCTCAGCACTTCACCCTCCAGACAAATGCCAGGATAGTACCTTATTTCAAGTTTGGGGGCTCGTGCCCTATTTAATTTCTTGGCAGAGCCGGGAATCGAATTGAACCCGGGGCTCCGCAGTGACAGCCGAGATTGCTAGCCACTATCAACGAGGCGGACGAATTTATTTATACACACAGATGTACGATTTGGGTCTGTTGGACAATAGCTCAAACAAGTTTTCAATTCAATGTATGACAAGAAGCAAACAATGCCTATCGTATAAAAAAGAGAAATAGTGTTCACGGGGCAAAGACAAGAGACGATAACAAGTACTTATGTAATATTTCGGAGGAACGTTTCAGGGAAGAAAAGTAAGAGATGACCAAGGGAGAGGTATTTAGATTCCGCAAAAGATATATAAATCACTTTGTAAAATACTTATTCTTGTTAATCTATCATGTTAAATTGGTTGGTAGGCTATATCCACTGCAAGATGAAAATTAGATGATGATGATGATGATGATGATGATGATGATGATGATAATTGTTGTTTTACGGGGCCTAACATCTAGGTTATCGGCCCCTAATGGTTTGGGTGATAGTGAAGATGATAATGAAACATGAAAAAAGGCCTCTTGGCACGCCGGAAGGTGGAGGTAGATTTCACCGGACAAACTTGGGGATAGGCGAAAATAGGCAGAATATGCAGGTTTTCGTAGAAGGATCAGACCTTATTTATTGCGTGAAAGTATTTTATAATTTGAGATTAATTAACTTTGTTTTTCGTCATTTTATGCATATTTTAAACATTTTATTGTCTTATGATGACAGTAACCTTCTTGTAATTTGGAGTCCATTTTTAGCCTACTTTCGATTTTTGCAAAAAATGAAAGTAGACTTATGAGATCAACACAGGGCGAAAAAAGTGTGTCTGTCTGTGTGTGTGTATGTGTGTGTGTGAGTCTGTGTGTGTGTGTGTGTATGTGTGTGTGTGAGTCTGTGTGTGTGTGTGTCTGTGTGTGAGTGTGTGTACTCTGAATGTCTGTCCCCCCCTATCAATTCGACCACGGTGAATGCGAATTGAACGAAATTTGGTACAAAGGTAGCACTAGCAAAGGACACCTCAGTGTCATGTTTTATATCGCCGCCATCTTGACGGAAACGCAATGGCGGCCCCACAAATGTTCAAAGCTTAAATCAAATTACGACTAACCTAATCATCCGATCTATACCAAATTTTGCAACAACATACCTTTATGGGGGGGGGGGGGAGCATCCTTTGACCAAACCAATAGGTCATCAGCGTAATAGTTTGCAGATGGCGGCCATCTTTGTGTGAAAATCGATTCCCCCTATTAATTCGAACACGGTGCAACCGAATGGAACGAAATTTGGTACAGAGGTAGTACTAACAAAAGGCACCTCAGTGTCATGTTTTATATCGCCGCCATCTTGACGGAAACGTAATGGTGGCCACACAAATGTTCAAAGCTTAAATCAAATTACGACTAACCTAATCATTTGATCTCTACCAAATTTTGCAACAACATACCTTTACGGGGGGAGGATCCTTTGACCAAACTAATAGATCATCAGCCTAATAGTTTGCGGATGGCGGCCATCTTTGTGTGAAAATCGATTCCCCCTATTAATTCGAACACGGTGCAACCGAATGGAACGAAATTTGGTACAGAGGTAGTACAAACAAAATGCACCTCAGTGTCATGTTTTATATCGCCGCCATCTTGACGGAAACGTAATGGCGGCCACACAAATTTTCAAAGCTTAAATCAAATTACGATTAACCTAATCATCCGATCTCTACCAAATTTTGCAACAACATACCCTTATAGAGGAAGCAACCTTTGACCAAACGAATAGGTCATTAGCCTAATAGTTTGCGGATGGCGGCCATCTTTTTGTGAAAATCAAACACGGTGAAACCGAATGGAACGAAATTTGGTACAGAGGTAGCACTAGCAAAGGGTATCTCAGTGTCATGTTTTATATCGCCGCCATAGTGACAGAAACGTAATGGCGGACACACAAATGTTCAAAGCTTAAGTTAAATTACGACTAACATAACCATCCGATCTCTACCAAACTTTGCAACAACATACCTTTATGGAGGAGGCATCCTTTGACCAATCTAATAGGTTATTAGCCTAATATTTTGCGGATGGCGGCCATCTTTATGTCAAAATTGATTCCCCCTATTAATTCGAACACGGTGGAACCGAATGGAACGAAATTTGGTTCAGAGGTAGCACTAGCAAAGGGCACCTCAGTGTCATGTTTTGTAGCGCCGCCGTATTGACAGAAACGTAAAGGCGGCCACACAAATGTTCAAAGCTTAAGTTAAATTACGACTAACATAACCATCCGATCTCTACCAAACTTTGCAACAACATACCTTTATGGAGGGAGCATCCTTTGACCAATCTAATAGGTCATTCGCCTAACAGTTTGAGGATGGCGGCCATCTTTATGTCAAAATTGATTCCGCCTATTAATTCGAACACGGTGAAACCGAATGGAACGAAATTTGGTACAGAGGTAGCACTAGCAAAGGGCACCTCAGTGTCATGTTTTATATCGCCGCCATCTTGACTGAAAAGTAATGGCGGCCACACGAATGTTCAAAGCTTAAATCAAATTACGATTAATCTAATCATCCGATCTCTACCAAATTTTGCAACTACATACCTTTATGGAGGGAGCATCCTTTGACCAATCTAATAGGTCATTCGCCTAATAGTTTGCGGATGGCGGCCATCTTTGTGTCAGAATCGATTCCCCCTATTATTTCAAACACGGTGAAACCGAATGGAACGAAATTTGGTACAGAGATAGCACTAGCAAAGGGCATCTCAGTGTCATGATTAATATCGCCGCCCTATTGACAAAAACGTAATGGCGGCCACACAAATGTTTAAAGCTTAAATCAAATTAGACTAACATAACCATCCGATCTCTACCAAACTTTGCAACAACATACCTTTATGGAGGGAGCATCCTTTGACCAATCTAATAGGTCATTAGCCTAATAGTTTGCGGATGGCGGTCATCTTTATGTCAAAATTGATTCCCCCTATTAATTCGAACACGGTAGAACCGAATGAACGAAATTTGGTACAGAGGTAGCACTAGCAAAGGGCACCTCATATTCATGTTTAATATCCCTATAGCACGTTGTATTTCAAAAAGCTACTACAACCAACATTCAATCATACACCTTGAAAAGGACAAAGAGTTATAACAATACCCATGCATTTAGGAGAAAGTAGGCTATATGTTCTTTACTGAATATCTTGTTATACTTGTGGTCACACTGTCCTTATGCAAGGTTTCGACACTGATGTGTAACTATGTAACGGTCTGTTACTTCTTCTCGCAAAGTTATATCTCCCGCAGAGATGTTGGTTGGTTCCTCAGTTTAGGGGCTGCGACAACGCGGTCATGTAACCCCGTGTACTTTGGGTGAGTGTAGAATCTGTCTGATAAACGGCGTGAATTGTGATGGCTGTATTAGTCTGTAATTCAGGTAAGGAATGCAGACGCTCAATTTCAAGCAGTAGTTCCTAATGTTGCTACCAGATACTACCGTCAACGATACCTAGCTGTGAACTTGGCTACTAGATGCCACCTAAATCAGCAACTCGCAACGAACGTTGGAACCTCCCCTCCAAAGGAAAGCATACTGAGGGATTTTTAGCGCTCTTAGAAAATCCGACGACTTTGGCCGGCTTTGAACCCGTGACCTTGGGCATGCTACCAGTTACGTCACCGAAGCCGCTTCACACTTAGTCAGATGGAAATCTGAATCTGATCTCGCGCAAGTGCGTTGTCATGGCAACGTCTGATGGCTCATCCCTAATCAATTTAGTAGTGTTGCCATGGCAACCACTGTTGGCTCTTGGCATTTTCTTATAATTCCGAAATCATTTTTCTCATCCCTAGGCGTAATGGTGGGTCATATCAAATATTCTTTCAGACAAACGTTTTAGGTAATTACTAGGGGAATATTGTCCATTTTGAACGGTTTTGATATTGTGCCTATTAACAGAGATATGATTAATGTTTCCCGAAAAACCCACTTTTTCCCACCCCATTGGTCAATGGTTGGTGCTATAAAAAAACTTTTCAAACATAAATTTTTGAGCTTTATCCGGCACATAGTATGAACTTTGAACGTATTCGATATTTCACATATTAAGAGAGTTATAGCAATATTTCATTTTTTCGAAAAAATAGTCCCCCATTTTCATCCCCTTCGACCGATTTAGCCCAGTAACGAACTCGACCGAGATTTTATGGGTATACATATTCGGTAAAAAATTCAAAGTGATTGGTGCAACATTACGGCAGTTATCGTGTCCACAAGAAACTGATATACATATATATAAATTATATATAAACTTTAGAACTGACGGTGGTTTTGGGGTCTGGGGGATGTGAAACGCGAAGATATGTCGAAATTTTTCGGAAATCGAAACATGGTACCCATTGCAATAGTTAGCTTTCTAAAGAAATCTACCTAAAATACTACCATCGACACCTAGCTGTGAACTTGGCTACTAGATGCCACCTCAATCAGCAACTCGCAACGAACGTTGGAACTTCCCCTCCGAAGGAAAGCAAACTCAGTTTTTTTAGCGCTCTTAGTAAATCCGACGACTTCAGCCGGGTTTGAACCCGCGACCTTGGGCATAGAAGTTCAGCATGCTACCAGTTCCGATACCGAAGTCGCTTCCCACAGACAGATGGAAAACTGAATGTTATCTCGTGCAGTGGCGTTGTCATAGCAACTGCTGATGGCTCATCCCTTATCAATTAAAAGTAAAGTTGTCATGGCAACCTCTCTTGGCACTTGGCATTTTCTTATAATTTAAATCATTTTGCTCACCCCGTGGCGTAATGGTGGGTCATATCAAAAATTCTTTCAGACAAAAGTTTTAGGTAATTATTGGAGGAATATTGTCCATTTTGTACGGTTTTGATATTGTGCCTATTAACAGAGATATGATTAATGTTTCCCGAAAAAAACACTTCTTCCCACCCCTTTGGTCAATGGTTGGTGCTATCAAAAAACTTTTCAAACATAAATTTTAGGGCCTTGTCCGACACATAGTATGAACTTTGAATGGATTCAATATTTCAGATATTAAGAGAGTTATAGCGATATGTCACTTTTTCGAAAAAAAGCCTCCCATTTTCACCCCCCTTGACCGATTTTGCCCATTAACGAACTCGACCGAGATTTTAAGAGTATGCATATTATGTAAAAAAATCAAAGTGATTGGTGCAAAATTACGACAGTTATTGTGTCCACAAGAAACTGATATACATAAATTATATATAAACTTTTGAACTGACGGTGGTTTTGGGGTCTGGGGGATGTGAAACGCGAAGATATGTCGAAATTTTCCGGAAGCCGAAACATGGGACCCATTGCAATAGTTAGCTTTCTAATGAAATCTACCTAATATAACTAAAACTAACTACTAACTTATAGACTAGAAGAAGAAGAAATGGAAAACAAAACGAGGATAAGGCAAATAAAGAACAGGAGGAAAAGAAATGCCCTCAATCCTCGAATAATGCGGATTGAGGGACTTAGAAGGAAGGAGAGCCATAAAAGGCAGATAGAAAAGTGAAAGAGGAGAGGTTCCGTCCCAGAGGTAATGGATGGAAGGGGGAAAACCAGACCCAGCTCAGAAATCCCTCGGGGTCACCAACTCCCGAACTCACCAACTCCCGAACTCAACAGCCGTGAGCCCCTGAGGGTGTAGCAATATCTAGGGTGCACCAGAAGTGGGTGGGCTACATACATCCTGCCTCCTTGAGGGCCTTGAGCAGAAGGCAGGAGATAACATGAAAGGAAAAGAAGGCTGACTGCTCGCAAAAGGAGGGTATAAGAAAAGATGAGACAAGGGCCAATTAAGGCGGGAAAGGAAGAGACTCCCTAGGCCTCGGATACCCTAATACCGTCGGGGTTGGAAGAGAACAAGAGTTGACCAAGTGAGGTCGACAGGAAAGAAGACGGAGAGGAGCCCGGCACAAGTGGAAGCCGGACTCAGCTGGGGCCCCGTGGTCACCAACCCTCGTCCTACTAGACGTGAGCCCCTAGGGGGATGAAAATTAGAACCATTCCCATACTTAATTAAATATGAAACTGGAGATATCCCTAGTCGCAGTACGATTGGCTTATACTCTAGCAATTAATAACAATTAAACCACCACATTTCTTCTCACCATAATATATTGCATTTGAAGTCCACTTATAATAGTTTGCTCTTAATTAGGAGTAGTCACCTACTAGTTTTACAGTCTTAAAGCTCTCCACAGTGTTGGAATTTCATCCTATTTACTCTAATAGCTAACAGAGTTTTGATTTTACTAATTCTTGCCAATCTAAACAATGTGATAAATAATCCACACCTGATCTACAAGCAAGTATGTTGAGCGAAACACCTCTAGTTTGCACCAGCCACATTCAACAAGCTTCTATTTTAATCCACTGCAGCCAGAATTGGAACAAATTACAGCTCTGAAATCCTGGGAGACTTATCCAGCTTCACCACCTCATATCCATTCAATTTAATATCGCATTACATCCTACTAATATCATCATTATATTTTGGTGATTAGGTTCAATGATTAATAAGGCTGTAAAGAGAAGCTTTAGCAATGAGCGATAAATGAATTATCACGCCCACCTTTTTGCGTCACTCTGATAAATTAACTGAGTAATTCTCTGGTAGGCCTAACGCTTCAAATTATCTTTCAGCGCACACATGCCGAGTGTAACAGAAATTTGGTTACCTCTATTATAGACGATAAAATTCAAAATCTGCCTGTTTACCATCTCTTGATAAATGCAGTTCATTTGCATTTGTCTGTTGGCACAGGCTAGAGTAAAATGTGGCTGTTGAACGATATCTCATTCCCACTCATGGTTGTTATATGGAAGCTACTGAGGTATGAGTTGTGCTG
Source organism: Meconema thalassinum (assembly GCA_946902985.2). Lineage (NCBI taxonomy): Eukaryota > Metazoa > Arthropoda > Insecta > Orthoptera > Tettigoniidae > Meconema > Meconema thalassinum. Next base: position 2,060,493,091 of record OX336388.2, on the reverse strand, counting down.
AGTAATGGATCTCGGGGCACAGCTAGTGCATGTGTGTACTGGGAAAGATTCTACTCATAGGGTCAGTGCTATTGTTCTGACTCAGTGAGGAAAGCAATGGCAAACTACCTCTCTCCAGATGTAAGGCGAGATGAACATATCACACCTTACTACGTGCAGCTTAAATGTCTGAAATTCTACGAGCGCAGGCAGTTAACAGTTGCCATTCTGACAGATAAAATATTACATACCAAGACCCCGTTATATCTCTACAGTCTCATGTAATTTATTCCAGGATCAGGGCATAACCCAGCTCTTTTGGGTACATTCGTGTTGACCGACTGAAAAGCACAAAACTCTTGTCTCTACAATGCCTTTACACCAATGCATTCTGTTCATAATCGAGAAAATAGAGACACAAAATTAACACTCCAGATTCCTATACACCGAACCATGAAGATCAATAAATCTTTTGTTTGCACCGCCTCACGCCTCTTCAACACCTTCAATTTACATAAGTTCGTCAACATTGGAAGTGCTACAGCCCTAAAAAAGACACCTTTCATCCCGCTTCTTGGAGCAGTACACCTCTCACATATTTTGATTACTGCATTATTTTAAAATACTTTTTATTTAAGTTCAATTATAATAATAATAATAATAATAATAATAATAATATCGTATGGCCTCGGATGCCTGGTGCAAGATTTGCTATTTGACACCCAGAGAGTAGCTTGCATGTCGAATTTCGTAGTTCCTTGACTATGAAAGTCAAGGAGGTTAGATGTTAGATATCTAATCTCCTTGAACACAATAGCGCTTTCTAGTAGAGAATTGAGGAACTTTGTGCTGGCGGAAACTCCCGAGATTAATTTTGCCATTATGAACTCGGCCTACTGAATTCAAACGGGTTCTTTGACATGCCAACATCGTATGACATGCGTATCGTATATTTGCCGCCTTTCAAAAATCACTTACCACGGTCAGGGGCGAACCTGCATTCTTTGGGTTTGTAGACCGACACGCTATCCACTCACCCACCGTGGCAAGCTGAAAATATTCCTCCCCGCTGGTAATCGAACCCCGGCACTCCGGGCAGGGGTCAGTTACGTTATCCACTCAACCAAAGTACATGTATAGTTCAATTATAACATCAGGACAATAGCTGACAACCTGTCTACTTTAATAGCATTTCTTGTATATGGTGTTTGTTTTACGGGCTGATAGTCCGTATGCACTCTTTCGTATATAATTTTTCTATTATCATTATTATTATTATTATTATTATTGTATTGTATTGTTACTATCTTATTGTTACTATAATTGTTAGACTATTATTATTTATATTGTGAATGTAAGTGAAATGATTTATTTTATAAGCTCTAATCTTATTTTATGTAGGGCGCTACTGCAAAGGAGCTCTTAAGCTCGATGTGTAGCCGTGAAAATCAAATCAAATCAAATCAAATCAAATCAAAATCCTCATATTGCCTAGTACGCCTCATTGTAGTGCTGCATTAGGATTTTGTGGGTATCTACCAACCTAACCTGTGGCTGTACATTTTGAGGATCCAACCAACCTCTGGGCTGACTACCTAGCAGACAGACAGTTCTAAATACATTATTTTATTACTTTTACCTAAAATGAATAATTAAGTTTTGTCCAACTAATATACTTAGTTATTGTTGATTCATTTTGGGGCTTCGCGATATCGTGGTCATGTAGTCCGTGTACTTGTGTGCGTTTGTAGAATTTGTCTGATAACCTGTGCCATTGCGATGTATGTAGTAGTGTGTGTATTTGTAATTGAGGTAGAATTTGCCAAGGAGGCGGTCGTGGCCATAAGTTAGATACCATCCCGGCATTTGTCTGGAGTAGAGGTGGGAAACCATGGAAAACCATTTCCAGGATTGCTGAGGTAGGAATCGAACCGCCTCTTCTCAGTCTTTCCTCACAAGGCTGAGTATAACCCATTCCAGCCCTCAGAAATAATTAAATTTATTGGCACAATCAACTTAGGCCTGCGCAATTATAAATTTAATGATTTTATCTACGAAGAATTACATATAATTAATGTCAACTGGTCAACAAATCAGTCTTCAATTATTCTATTAAAGAAAGCTTTCTTTAATTTATGTATTTATACCAAATTTTTCACTTGCAATGTATGCCTTAAGATACATGCCTATGTTTATTTACTAAGTCCTCAAGGCTACCAGTTGCCTTGTAACATTCTGCGAACATTTAGGCTCTATGCTCAAAATCGTGACACACAATTATGTGTGACTTGTGCATGGCACAGTGGCAATGTTTTTACCTGCTGTGCCCAAGGTTGCGGGTTAGGATCTTGGGGCAGTCAGTTGATATTTGATTAGGCTCAAATGGGAGAGGGCCGTGTTAGTAGATTCACTGACACGTTGAAGATCGCCTTTGAGGCAAAATTTTGGCACCCCGACGCCTCTAAATGTCTCATTAGTTATGAGGGACGTAAATCCAAAAATATTATTTATTACTATATTACACTATTAGGCTAAGTATTAATATTGTAGGTACATTTTGAGCAAGACATATATGCCAGTGTTACCAAACTAATTATGTTCATGTTTATAGGTTCCATGGTTGGCTACATGTAACTTCCGTAACATTTAATGGGGTTCTAAGAAATTTTGAATGTACAGTGAATGCCATTAGAGATATCATTGTGCAAATTTTCAGAGGGGGAAAGCCTAAATAAAACTCGCAGGGTATTTTGGCCTCAGATTCTTAATATCTCAGAATCTAAGCAAGGAAACAAGGTGAGGTTAAGTAAAGTTAGGTTCGGTTAGGGTAGGTTATATTAGATAAGGTTAGGTTAGGTGAGGTTAGGTTTGGTTAGGTTAGGTTTGGTCAGGTTAGGTTAGGTTAGTTGAGATTACGTGAGGTTAAGTATGGTTAATATATACAGTATGTACAATTATTTAGTTGCAGTAGGCATATTGGTAATTGTACATATTGTATATATTTTCACCTGTATTTTCAGACATGGATTTTACAGCCCAAGTGTAATGGATCTGATGATGATCGCGTGACGATCAAAACTGGTCATCCTAGTGTATTTATTAATCTTATGTTTTTTTCAGGACTAGGACATAACCCAGCTCTTTTGGGTACATTCGTGTTGACCGACTGAAAAGCACCAAACCTTTGTTTACTAAGGCAACACTGAAAAAATGGCTTCAAACCCCACAATGCCAAACGTGTCCAAATGAATCAACAACAACTATATTGAATACGAACCCGATAGCTGTTGAGTGACCATCACGCTTCACACACGCAAACAAACAAAGTGTCCTTGTTCTGCCTGACTAGCCACTACGAGTTTACGATGAAGCTTTAATGACAATTCGGAACAGACATCAATACAATCAGTTGTAACATTGTAAAAATCAACGGGATGAGAAAATCAGCGTGTCACGTGATCAGTGTTAAGAGTAATTCAATGAAAAGCCTTTGTTTCGTTGTCATCTGTTTGCGTCCCCTCTTTGTAGCGCATCAGGTACGCTGTATCACAATTCATTCGTAATCAAAGCTTCATTGTGAAGTTAACAGTCATTCTGTGTCAATCTCTGAACACAATTGCACCTACTATATTTCACAATTTGCTTATTGTTTACAAACAGCAATAATTCTCCCTATGGAAATGAGGTGTCCAAAATAAACGCATCATTTATATTTTAATAAGTGAATCTAATTGGACGGTTTGTATAAATCACATTCATACAATCTAATTTTGCAAGAGAGTTTGTAATAAAATATCCCTAATTTTATGACCGGATATATGCGAGCATGGTGATATTGGGGTTAAAATCACATAGATCTGTGTATTACCGGAGTCTGTATACAGCGGCCGGTCAATGGAAGAGGAATAGCGTGTCCGCGAATAACGAATGGCTATTGCAAAAATATAATAAGCCATATTTTTTAGCTCAATGGCGGTTTTTAATATATATCATACACACGCGCATTTTTACAGGGGGTAAAAGAGGGGAAACTGGCAGTGGAAAGAGGGAGAGGGGATAAAAAAAAAGGAGCTGACGAATGAAGTATTGTAGCTATAAAATAAAATTAGAAGTTATATACACTGAAATTGGAAACATTCCTCTCACATTCAATTAGGCTATATACATGACACGAACCGACTGAGTTATGAGATCAATAAAATACGATGTCATAAAATATTAGCTGGTTATACAGCGCAGGGCGACGCAAGCATTATAACTCAACCCTGTATGGCGACACCAGATTGTTCTGGAAAAAGAGTTAGAACTTCCTCCGAAATATGATATAGCTGGGTTCACGCTGCCATTCACCCTGGGTAGATCTCAACTAGGTTCCTTTAAGGATGAGGAATCTCGTCTTCAAGGAGTAATTTTTAATCTTGGTTCAATTAATATTAAACTGAACGATCTGACTTCTTATTTTCTAAGGAGCACTCAATTGTTTTGTTCTCACATTAGCTATAACAATCAATAATCCATTAATCCTAGAGCGCCGGCGTAAAAAAGTATAACACGAGGACTGGCGCCGGGTAATAATTTAGACCCAGTGTGTCACTACCGTTTCTTCGTAGTCGTACGGATTTTATGTTCGACCCTGACTATTATATGTCAGAAAACTGTACTATAATGAGGCTCATTCGAACACTATTTTTCATTATGAAACAGTTTCACCCACCAATCAGATCTCAAGAAACAGTTATTTGACCAATTAAACAATTAGATGCGCTGAGTTCCACGGCTTTCTAATTTAAATTTCACTGCCTGGCCGAGTGTCATAGTAGGGTAATCGAGGAGGCCATGGTCAAATACAAGGCATTCTCTGCGTCTCATGCGCTCTGTTCAGTATATAAAACTGGCGAAATCTCGACAGATATTAATGAATATTTATGTTCGAACATAAAATAGTTATAATAATTATCGTCGAACATAAACAGTCGTAGGCAACTCGCCTATAATGGTAATTAAGACACTTGTATGGAAATTATAAAACTCGCATGTATGCATACGCTCGTTTTATAAACATACTCATGTCCTAATTATTGCAATTATAGGCTCGTTGCATAATGTACTATTAATGAAGTAATTTTACACCTGGTGTCTTCCTACGGACTATTTCCAATATAAAATTAGGTTCATTTATATTTTTCAAATTTAACACGCAGAATACAATAATTTTCATAGCAGTAGCCTCTAATTGACTGTGATAGTGGTGGCAAAGCAGTCATCTCATATTTATTGGACAAAGGAGCAGATGACCTAGGTGTCGCCAGACCCTAAACATGGATCAACAAGAACGTGAGCTATGTGATTGTGCTGCACTAAAATAGTTGGATTTTCCCCCTTATATTTTACAGATTATCCCGACTAACGTAAGCCGAAAATTGTCACGTGAGGACTGGCGCCATGGGTAAATCTGACCCGAGCGTAAATAATATAGAAATAACTTGAGTGTTCCAAAAGCTATGGGCATGTTTCTATTGTAGGGTGAAGTTGAAGGCTAGGAAGTAAGGTACAGTAAGTGACAGGAAATAAGGGCTGACCAAACCGAAAATAAAGGTCACTATTTAATCCTCGGGTCAATAATACCCATGCGCCAGTCCTCGTGGGTTAAGGGGCACGTCCAGTACTGCCCATGTTAAATAAGTACCACGCCCTACATCCGAGGCAATCTGTCCCTCTTAGTGCCAAGCCATTTCCTGAAATACTTGCCAAGAATGCCAAGCACTTTTCAATGGTCATGCCGACTATTCGAAAATAAATAAATAAATCATAAATACCACATTTCCAACGATAGAATCATTATTTTTGCTTTGCATTATAACCAATACCTCATTCTTTCATACATTACGTTCATAATAGTACATTATGCAACGAGCCTATAATGGCTATTATTAAGACACGAGTATTTTTATAAAACGAGCGTATGCGAGTTTTATAATTTCCATACGAGTGTCTTAATTACCATTATAGGCGAGTTGCATACGACTGTTTATGTTCGACGATAATTATAACTTTATTATATGTTTTAACATAAATATTCATAAATATCTGTTGACAGTCAGCCACTTGAATTTTGTGATCGGAGAGCGAGCCCTGGGTGTGATATCTCTGTCTTTCAAGATCTCTGAACGACCGACGCATGCACTCTGTGTGCTTGCAATGCCATATTATGCAGATCATATGTTTACATCTGCCGTCCCTCTGTAATATTGTCACCGGAGTCGTTTGAAGGCTGTGTAGAGATTAGTCTCATATTCGCCAGTTTAATTACACGAACATATGGACGGTGCGTATTCCATGTCGGTAATTTATTATAGTTCGATGTTGTGTTTATGTCCGACATGTTGGAATTTGAGCGCATGCACGAAGGTATCGTTACCTAATTGGTCAATGAACGAGCTCTGATTGGCTGGAGAAACTGTATCGTAATGAAAAACAGTGTTATAATGACCATCATTATGATACAGTTTTCTGACACATAATAGTGAGGGTCGAATATAAAAGTAAATACTGCATCTTAACCTTTTTAATTGAGGTTATTCTCTTAATTGTTCTTTTTTTTGTGTGTAAAAAATCAGTTTTGATCCTAAATTAAGGACACCCAAGAGTCATATTCGAAGAAACACTACGTTTCCAGCTGTAGAAAGTTCTTAGATACATCTGTAGGTAGAAAACTTCAACAGGAAGAAAATAACTGCACCGCAATTTTGGTGGGAACGCTCGTGATTGGGGGAGTGCAAAGGGAGGGCGTGAATACAAGCTCAAACCTATCGCGGAACGGACTTCGAAGGAAAAAGTAAACACCGCACAGGCAAGCTTGAACCCTCACCTTTACAACAGTATGAAATAGCCTAATCACGGACATATGCCTAAAGAAATCTACAAATATAAGATAAACAGCGCGCCAATTGAATCGGCTTTGCGCGAGCAGCCAGAGCCGATCTGATCGGCGCGTGGCATTGAGAGGGTTAACATACTCTAACCTAGGTCTACCCCTACTGTTCTTGTCCTCGCCCCTTCTTTCCATGACCAAGTTTGATATTCTTGCGTGTCTTAGTATGTATCCTGCCAACCTATCTCTTCTCTTCATTAGCAGTCGCCAGAAACATCTCTCCTCTTCGACTCGTCTTAATACCTCTTCATTTGCTACTCTATCTACCCTTCTGAACTTGATAATTCTCCTGTAACACCGCATTTCAAATGCTTCTAACCTCCTATTTTTCCGCTGCTCCAACAGTCCAAATTTCACTTCCATAGAGGATTGCCACGGTGGGTGAGTAGTTATCGTGTCGGACTACGAAGCCCAAGCTTACATGTTCGCTCCTGACCGTGGTAAGTGATTTTTGAAAGGCAACAAAAATCATGGCACGCATGTCAGAAGTTGTTGGCATGTTAAAGAATCCATTTGAATTCAGTAGGCCGTGTTCATAATGGCAGAATTAATCTTTGTTTTTTCCGCCAACACAAAGAAGTACCTCATTTCTCTACTAGAAAGCGCTGTAGTGTCAAGGAGCTTAGATATCTAACCTCCTTGACTTTCATAGTGCTTCAAGGAACGACAAAAATTTGACATACAAACTGCCCTCGGGGCGCAAATAACAAAGCTAGCAACCAGCATCCGAGGCCATACGATATTATTATTATAGGCTTACTTCCATAGAGCGCCACGCTCCAGACGAAGACTTTCAAAAAATTACTTCCTAATATCTAAATCTATATTTGATGGGAACAGTAGTGACCGTTACTATGCTAATTTCCTATTACCATAATGAGATTTTAAAATTGGTTAGTTAGGTTCAGCATTTGAACAAACATTATAATACAGTTTTCTGACTTTCCTCATTTTAACACCCAGCTCGCTGGGCGGCCGAGTTTACACTCCATGTAATCTGAACTGCTGTGCCCAAGATAGAGGGTTCAAATCCGGCCGAAGTCGTCGGATTTTTCAAGAGCATTAAAGTCCTTCAGTATGCCTTCCTTCGGAGGGGAAGTAAAGCCGGCGGCCCCATGTCATAGATTTATGGCATGTAAAAGATCCTTCCATAGACTAAACTTGTGTGAAGCTAACTTTTTAAGTTATATTTCGTAGAAACGCTCTATCAAAGTTCCAACGTTCACCACTAGGTATCATTGACATCTGGTAGAGAAAGTAGGAACTACTTGAAATTGAGCGGAACTTGTAGCTCACTCCATGGGTGTCCGGTAGAAGCAGCTACAGCTTCTGGCGAGCCGAACATCTCATCGGACACTCCCGGCACTAAAAGCCATACGATAAATAATAAATAAATAATGTCTGTGTGGAGCCAGGGCTTTGCGAGATCAAGATACATCGTTGTCGACTGTCATTTTTGTATAGACAACACTGAATGAATGGCTTCAAAACTTTACATTTCGCTGTCAACTCTTCACCGTAGCCAATGAGGACAAGCAGTGAGACTAGACAGAACTCCGTACAACTGTGCAACACTAGAGACCTGACAAGCGAGCTGGCAGCCAAGACCGGACTCTGGACTCCACGCGGAGTGATAAGGCAAGCATGCTATTGGTCAAGAACCATTAGCTATTGGTCAGCAGGGAACCATTCGTTAACGAGGAAAGTGAGAGAACTTTATATGTATTTTATTTACTTTTATTATTGCAGCCAATAAGCATGTACTTTTCTTTTCAGGACGGGTCAGGGAAGGGATACTGGAAGGAAATCGGCCGTGGTCCTATTGAAAGGAACTGTCCCGGCATTTGCTTGGTGGTGAAAATGGGAAACTACGAATACCATTTTCAGGACAGTCGAGGTGGGATTCGAAACCACGCTCTCCCGATGTCAGAGAGGCACACGGGGTAGCGCGTCAGCGCTCTCGGCCACCGCGGGCGTCCCGTGCCTTGGGGTCTACCTGAGACTTGTTCTCGTACAAAACTGTCGCTTTCAGTAACATCGGAAAAGAGTGTAAACTCTCATAGATTGATCGCCACTTACTGTCGACCAAAGTATTATGTGTACTCGAGTTTGAAGGTTGTTTGTGAAGTAACCAATAGACCTACATAAAATCCAATAACATCATCATTTTCGTCGTTCTATTTTACGTTAGCTCATGTAGGTTTGGAATTTTTAATTCATATTTTAATATTTTTTGTCGCAGTTGGAACACAAAAAGTGCACGTTTTAAGCGAGTTTCAACCATCGGTCACATTTAAGAATTATTATCTCAAAAATCCGTCATCAGATCGAATCCAAATTTTAACACAATATACATTGGAATGTTGTATAACTGGTTTATTAATTTCAAAATTTTGCGTGTTATCATTTTTGTAAGGTAACTTTTTCTTGGCTCGGGGTGGTTAGAAAATGTAGTTCTTGGTCGCGATGTAATCCTTATACATCAAAAAGTTATGCTGTATGACTGAGAAATACGTAAATTAACTCACTTATTTTATATCGGTTTGTATTTGTAGGCGGAAATAACACATTGTTCACCAGCTACCCGCTCCGGGAAAAGCTGTACAGCGTTGCTGTGATGGAGCCCATCACTTCCAAGCGAGGCACGCCATGATGCGTGATGGGCTCCATTTCGGCAACGCTGTACATCTTTCCCCGGAGCGGGTAGCTGGTGAACGATGTGTTATTTCCGCCTACAAATACAAACCGATATAAAATAAGTGAGTTAATTTACGTATTTCACAGTCATACAGCATAACCTTTTGATGTATAAGGATTACATCGTGACCAAGAACTACATTTTCCAACCACCCCGAGCCGAGAAAAAGGTACCTTAAAAAAATGATAACAACTTCTTTTCTTGGACACGCAAAATTTTGAAATTAATAAACCAGTTATACAACATTCCAATGTATATTGTGTTAAAATTTGGATTCGATCTGATGACGGGTTTAGGAGATAATTCATAAATGTGACGCATGGTTGAAACACGCTTAAAAACGTGCACTTTTTGTGCTCCAACTGCGACAAAAAAATATTAAAATATAAATTTAAAATTCCAAACCTACATGAGCTAAAGTACAATAGAACGACGAAAATGATGATGTTATTGGATTTTATGTAGGTCTATTGGTTACTTCACAAACAACCTTGAAACTCGAGTGCACATAATACTTTGGTGGACAGTAAGTGGAAAATGCAGTGCATCAATGCGGTTCTCATCACCAGAGAACTAGCCTATATAACTGAGTTGATGATGATGATGATGATGATGATGATGATGATAATTGTTGTTTTAAGGGGCCTAACATCGAGGTTGTGGAGACTTAGCTGATTACTGGATGTTCATCATCACACTTCACTTTTTAACACCGTATAATGTAACATGAAAATGACCATGTTAGCCCTGTTCCTTATTGTCGAAGTAGAAGTTCTGAAGATTAATAACCTTAAGTCAATATTAATTTGTACTTGTATTGTACCGGTTGTGGCCTTCCTCAGCGCAAATAATAATATGAATAGCGAAGCAAGACTGACACTACATGAACAATTTTACCATATAAGAAGGTTGTTCTCAAAACTGTTTCTAAAAAAACATAACAAAACATAACATAACATCCATGATAGTTTTCTAAGGTTTATTTTTCCCCCTCTCCTTTATGACTTTCGAGAATTCGTTTCTCATTGCTATCTTAATCTTCTTTCCAGATCACTGTTCCTTCTTCAAGCTGGTTTTATATCAAGATTTATTTCTTTCGCATTTAACATATTTTTAGCCTACTTTTCACATTTTGCAAAAATGAGGAAAAAGTAGACTTATGAAATCGATCTGGGAAAATGTGTGTCTGTCTGTCTGTCTGTCTGTCTGTCTGTCCTTCTGTCTGTCTGGCTGTGTGTGTGTCCCCCCCTATCAACTCCTAAACGGCTGCAGCAATCAAAACCAAATTTAGTATGAGTAAAGATGTGCACCGGAATATCTCACGTCCATATTTGAAAATGATGTCAGTGCTACCAACTGCTGAAAAAACGCACTAGAAATTTGAGCTCCATGCTGGATATCTCGCACGGTATACATGGGAGCTATTCCAAAATTGGTACACATGCAGATAATACTATTTCAGTTTAATTTCCAGGAGGCCAACAATGACAGTGTTGCCAAAATAATTTTAAGCCTTCTGATAGGTCCAATGTTTAAATGCCTATAACTTCTACACTATCAATTGGATTTCAACCAAATTTTGTATGTAATATCTGTACATAAACAGATATGATTGAGCGTATTCTTAAGAGCCACCAGGGCTGCCAACTGTTAATAATTGCTCTCTCTATTTTTTATCCAAATACCAATATATCAGAAAGTATGCAAGCCAACAGCTTTAAACTATGCACACGTATATTCTGACATTTTAGATTAATTTGAACTAACTTATAAACGTCAGTTCTACCAACATGATTATAAGCCTGCTGATAGTACCAATTTTTAAATACATGTAACTTCTATACTATCAGTTCGATTTCAACCAAATTTCGTATGTGCTATGTGTACCATGACAGATATGACTGTAAGTATTGTTAAGAGCAATCAGGGCTGCCAACTGTTAATGAATGCTGTCTAATTTTTTTTACCCTAATATCAATATATCAGAAAGTATGCAAGCCAACAGCTCTATACTTTGCACACGTATAGCACCTGACATTGTAGATTAATTTGGAGTAATTAATAAAAGGCAGTGCTGCCAACATGATTCTATGCCTGCTGACATGTCCAATTTTAAAATACATGTAACTTCTATACTAACAAATGGATTTCATCCAAAATTGGCACAACAAGATATCATAATATTTCAGATTATTTCTGACCAGCACACGCATGGTATTGTTGGCAACATGCTTTTACGCGTGCTGATAGATCCAGTGTCTAACTGCATGTAACGTCCATTGGACTTCAACCTAATTTTGTATTCTGTACCTTAAGAGATTGAACTAAGAATATATTCAGTCACAAGGGCTGCCAACTGTAGTGCTCTATTAGGCTACATTATACCAGGTATATTTTGAACTAATTTGATATTTCGATATTACCAACTTAATTTCGTCATTATTCTAGATAGGTTCGTATACTGTAGAATAATCATTGGCATGAAAAGTAGGCTGTATAGTTCTTCACGGAACTTCTTGTTGTAACTGATATTTTTTTTTAATTTTAGTGTAAGTGTTTCTTATCTTTTAGACGATTATTTTTTTGGAACTTGTTTTGAGAACGACCTTCTTTTATGGTAAAATTGTTCATGTACTGTAGGCCTACTGAATGTCTTGCTTTTCTATTCATATTATTATTTGCGCTGTGGCCAAAACCGGTACAATAAAAAGTACAAATTAATATTGACATAAGGTTTTAATCTTCAGGACTTATTAACACCGTGTATCAGAATATTACGTTCATCTTCTTGCTAGCATATTTTTGGATAGGCCTATACGACTGTCTCGTTTAGCAGGGTAGTACAGTATCTCTAGTAGTGTGTTTGTGTAGCTCTAGGGCAAGGATTGGGGAAGTAGGTACCCTGAAATTTGAAGTAAGTTACCGTCCATACATTTGCCTAGGAAGAGCGTGGGAACACCTAGGGGAAAACTACTGTCAGGATGGCCGTTGTTAGTGTCGGGATTCCAATCTTTGAACTCCGGACATGCCTACAGTTACACAACAAAGATATACAATTTTACATGAGGATTCAAAGTTTGTATTTGTGTAAGAACCAGCCAGAATTTACTGTAAGGGTATGTCAAATATTTAAATGCTTTTAGACGTCCCCGGATATCTAACTCTCCGCATTCAATGTCTCTCTTAATACCTTTGTTCTGTATTAAATCCTTTAATTTCTCCGCTCTGGTGGATTCGTGGAGCCTACCTATGTAGAGCCATAGAATTTCAGTGCACGGCTATCACCACAAGATATGTCGAAATGCGTACTTTGCAACGAACATTGTGAAAAATACCACCTAACTAAATGTCATAAGAGGATTAAGTCAATCATCGACTATAGCAAAGAATAGATTAAAATTTAATAATAATGATAATTGTTGTTTTAAGTGGCCTAACATCACGGTTATCGGCCAGATTAAAATGAATCAAACATTGTACACAGGATATAAATCTTTATGTATGCACATTTGTGCGCATTTTATGTAGCCCTAATAATAATATTTCAAATGTTGATTTGGCAACACTGCTCAGCGCTGGGTTTCGATCCTCGGACCTCCAAATGATAGAGCTACTCAGTGCAGTCATGGAGTGCGCCTGAGCGCAATCGACTACGAGTATCTTGCGACTGAGGAAGCGATCAAGCAGCTCACTCGACTGGTGATTAAGGGCAGGGTTGTGACGGATGTAATAAATAAGATTCCAGTCATTTACATATTCGATTCTCAAGTTGAGAATCTCATTAAGCAAAGAGGCTATTAGTCTAATATTGTTACAAGTGATCTCACACAGTCAAGAAACACAATAACACTTGCTCAAATTACACTCTACTGTCTATTGTTCTTTAGTATGATTTCATATCCCCATTAAGCATTAACATTTAATTTACATGCATATTAAATAGGATGTTCGTACCATGTGGCCCGTGAACCCCCGTGCTAAAAGAAGAATCAACAGAACAGGCCAATCAAACAAAGAGGTGTAAGCTTATCTTCCAGTATCACAAACATCAGCACTTTGGATTTCCAGTCCTCTAAATGTTATTGTTGTTGATTCATTAAAGGGCTTTGTGATATCGTGGTCATGTAGTCCCGTGTACTTGGGCATGTGTGTGGAATCTGTATGATAATTTATGTCATTGTGAGTGCTGTAATAATGAGAATTTTGTAATTAGGGTCAGATTTTGGTAGCAGATAGCCGTGGCCGTAATTTAGGTACTTTATTGGTATTCGTCTTGAGTAGAAGTCTGTCTGTTAGGAAGACAGCCAGCAGGCTGTTTGGATCCTCAAAAAGTACCATTGTGTGGGCTGAAACCCACGAAAACCGAAGGCAGCACTATAATGTGCTTACTGAGCAAGGCGAGAGAGGCAGTTTGTCATGGCTTTCCTCATTGGTTGTCTGGCACCTTATTTCCAAGTCTTGTCTTTATAACGTAGGCCACGCTTCATTCCAAGGTCAGACTATTGTTACAAGTTATATTGTTCATTCGTCTTAACAATGATAAATTGGATTCTTTTATCGCACATAGGCTATTGTCTAGAAATTACTTGTCTTTCCATGTTTTTATACCACTCGCCAACTCAAGTGCTCTTCAGTCGGTCAACATGATTGTGCCCGATGAATGGGTGGGGTACAAGATATAAATATGTATTAATACATGTACTGAAGAGCTACAAATTAACAATTTTGTATAGGCAACACTGAAGAAGTATGGCTTCAAATCTCTACATCCTAAATAATTATAAACGCATTCTACTTAAAAAGAAATGTCCTTAAGTATAGAAAATTATCCTCTATTATATTATTCCAAAGCTGACAAACGCAATCTATACTAATTTAATAAAGCTGAAGAGTTTGTTTGTTTGTTTAAACGCGCTAATCTCTGGAACTACCAGTCAGATTCGAAAAATTATTTTTGTATGTGATAGCCAGATTCAAGAGGAATAGTTTAGGCTACGCCTCTCAGGTAACCTTAAAGATTAATTTTTGTTCAGTAAGTCAGAAGAACAAGTGCTCCCGAACAATTTCAATAATACCTAAGTCTATTGTTGCCTGGCAATGCGGGCTGCATCACGTCGCCCCTACCAATGTTCTGGTGCAGAATTGCGAGCTGCTTATAAATTGCAGTCACGGGGAGTAATTAGTGCAAAAAGATTTCTTAGGCCCCTTAAAACAGTTATCATCATGACAATAGTATGCCTCTGTATAAGGGCGATAGTATTGGTGCAGTATACTGAGGTTATCAGCTGCAATAAGCGTTGGTGCTTTCCGATCCTTATCCTTGAGCGCTCCAGTTCTGTAGTAGTATTCATTATAATCCATAAAACAAATAAATCCACCGGGCGAAGCCGGGCACTACTGCTAGTCTAAGATAAAATAGATCCTAAGGTGGCATGGTGTTCCACTGGAGTGCTCCTGGAGCAGCTGTCAATAGAAGGAAATGTTGGAATGTTCGGAGGTGTCTGTTGCCACATCTACGCCGTTGCGCTGCGCGCTGTGAGCACTCCACGGTACGTGGCCAGAGTAAACAGCGTAACGGCGCGTTAGTCGCGGGCCAAAGGAAGTGCTGAGTCTTCGCCGACCAACGACAAGAAATCAATTAAGACATGTTTTGGCTTGGCTTAACACAAAACTGCTCCCACAAAAATAATCAAGGCGTTGTGGAGTGGATCGTGACTTGATTGGAGGATTTATCTATTCAAAACTTGTTTTCGATTTCCGAAAAATGTGGCCTCCCAAGCTTTTCTCGGTAATGTAGTTCTTGGGAAGTCATGCACCATCAAGTAAGGTTGGTGCATTCTCTAAACGTTGGTAATGGGCGTGGATGGAACAGTGGAGACTTAAGCCGTGAAATTAACATGCCACACTCCTTCACTGATCGTGTTCTGTCAAGTCACTCACGCTGTCAGCGTTCATCTCCTCTCTTTTCGTTATTTTCTTATACGAGGGTTCTAATCGAGCTGTCTGTGCGCGATCATTCTACCTCCTATTCAGTCGCTGAAATTAGGAGTGACATGTTTTAAGAACACGTGTTCCTCCAAGACATAACTGTTTTAGGTAGATTTCATTAGAAAGCTACCTATCGCAGTAGGTAACATGTTTCGACTTCCGGAAAATTTCGACATATTTTCGCGTTTCACATTCCCCAGATCCCAAAACCACCGTCAGTTCAAAAGTTTGTATATGATTCATATATATAGGCCTACCGGTATATACAGTGTATATCACTTGCTTGTACACACGAAAACTACCGTCTTCTTTCACAAATCACTTTAATATTCATACATAAAAATAATAGTACCCTACAAAATCTCAGTCGAGTTCGTTAATGGGCAAGATTTGACCAAAGGTGTGGAAATGGGGGCCTTTTTTGAAGAAGTGAAATATAGCTAAATTGTTCGTAGAATGTGAAATATCGAATCCATACATTTATTCCAGGAGTGTATTTACATATTTATACCCCGCCCATTCATTGGGAAAATTCGTATTGACCGACTAAAAAGCAACAAATGACAGTTTGTATACGCAACACTGAAAGAATGGCTTCGAAACTCAACATGCAAAGTTTATACTATTCTCGGATAAGGGCCTAAACTTAGCTCCGTAAAGTTCTTTTTTTAGCACCAACCATTGACCAATGAGGTGGGAAAAATTGAGATTTTTGGTGAGAAACAAGATGTTCAGTAAAGAACATATAGCCTACTTTCTCCTAAATGCATGGGTATTGTTATAACTCTTTGTCCTTTTCAAGGAGTATAATTGAATGTTGGTTGTAGTAGCTTGTGAAATACAACGTGCTATACGGATATTAAACATGAATATGAGGTGCCCTTTGCTAGTGCTACCTCTGTACCAAATTTCGTTCAATTCGTCTTTACCGTGTTTGAATTGATAGGGGGAATCGATTTGCACACATACATGGCCACCATCCGCAAATTATTGGGCTGATGACATTGTAGTTTGGTCAAAAGATTCTTCATACATGTTGCAAAATTTGGTAGAGATCAGATGATTAGATTGGTCGTAATTTGATTTAAGGTTTTTACATTTGGGTGGCCACCATCACTTTTCCTTCATGATGGCGGCGATATAAAACATGACACTGGAGTGCCCTTTGCTAGTGCTACCTCTGTACCAAATTTCGTTCAATTCGGTTACACCATGTTTGAATTGATAGGGGGAAACGATTTGCACACATACATGGTCACCATTTGCAAACTATTCGACTGATGATCTTGTAGTTTAGTCAAAAGACGCTTGCCATATAAATATATGTTGTTGCAAAATATGGTAGAGGTCGGATGATTAGGATAGTCGTAATTTGATTTAAGCTTTGAACATTTGGGTGGCCGCCATTACGTTTCCGTTAAGATGTCAGCGATATAAAACATGACACTGAGGTGCCCTTTGCTAGTTCTACCTCTGTACCAAATTTCGTTCAATTAAGTTTCACCGTGTTCGAATTGATAGGGGGGACGACGACAGACATTCAGAGTACACACACTCACACACACACAATTTTTGGCCCTGTGTAGATCTCCTAAGACTTCTTTCATTTTTTGAAAAAATCGAAAGTAGGCTAAAAATCACACCTTTCTTAAGAAGCACACTATCAGAACCGTTTAAAATGCTCAATAATCCTCTAAAAATTAGCTAAAGGTTTTGTCTGAAATAATTTTTGATATGACCCACCCACCCTTACGTCGAAGGACAGCTTGTGACGGTTGGAGAGTGGTTATCGTGTCGGACTACCAACTCCTGCCTGAGACCCTATCCACGTGATTAACTGTATTGTATAGCAGGCATTGCACCCCCAGATATCAGAAGTTGCAGCTAAATGTGAGAGATCTAGGTTTGATGTGTCTCAAGCACATCCATTGTATAGCTTTTCAACCAGCCCATTCTCGACTAAAGTCCAGAAGAAGCTTTCTTCACACAACTGAGTGCCTAACTGACAAACCTCAGGTTTTGAGGATTACATCTTGGTTGACCAGAAGCCCCCACATTACTCAGTGGATGGCTCCATCTGAAAGGCTCCCAGCAGGACATACAGAGTCTTGGACAACTTGGAAGTCTCTCAACAGATTGCGATCTGGGGTTGGCAGATCCAAGT
Source organism: Meconema thalassinum (assembly GCA_946902985.2). NCBI lineage: Eukaryota > Metazoa > Arthropoda > Insecta > Orthoptera > Tettigoniidae > Meconema > Meconema thalassinum. The sequence goes on along the minus strand of OX336388.2, from coordinate 2,060,475,331 downwards.
CCAACATTCATAAATGTTTTTTTTGCTGAGACCCGGTCCTTTGTGAATGCGGTGAAGAACAGACTACGGGTCATCTGCTTCAGTGCAGGCTGTGTCCTATACTCTGCACCATGGAGGATCTGGTGAAGGCTACACCAAATGGACGTGACATGGCAAAATATTGGTCATGCATTATTTGGAGCCTTAAAAGTTCAAGTTTTGTCATTTTTGTTGCCAAATTTGTACATAATTTCTTCTGTAATATTTTTGTTCCTGACACGAGTAAATAAACCAACCCCAAGCTTGGATGTTCGCTCTTGGCCGTGGTATGTAATTTCAGAATTTAGATCGCCGACCCTAACCCACTCTCACTTATAAAGTAGATATACCCTGTACGTATATTTGGAAGAAAAAATAGGAGTACCTCGGGATTATTTTGGAATCAGAGGGACTACGCAATGTTTGTGATTTGCTTGCGCGAAGATATAGGACATGAGGCGAGGAATGGGTTGGTTGTATAATGAATTCTTCGCGCGTGGTTCACAATGTGCCATTGTGAGCCTTAACGACGCCCTGTCCGTCAATTAGTTACTGAAGATTCGTGTAGGCTGTGGGTGGGCCAACCACGACCAGCACATCCTGCTCACAACTGGTTTTGAGGAGCCTCCTTGTGAAAGATTATGCGATATTCAGACATTTAATGGTGACTTATTTGCTCAACCAAACACTTGTTATAACCAGGGACGGATTTTGTTGATTCACGGTATCACTTGCGATGCTCAATGAAACACCTACAAATTTACGGAAAAAATGCTTTAAATCGAATTAAAAATAACTAAAATATGGGACCAAACTGAAATAACAAGAATTGCATTTCCGGCTATCTTGAATTCAGCTGAAAATATAGAAAACATAAAAAAGTCGTTCCTTCAGTATCTATACTATACAAAGCTGTCCTTCAGTCAGTCAACACATCTATACTAATATAATAAAGCTGAAGAGTTTGTGTGGTTATGTGTTTAAACGCGCTAATCTCTGGAATTACCAGTCGGATTCAAAAAATGGTTTTGTATAACATAGCCAGATTCAAGAGGAATAGTTTAGGCTGTGTAGCATTAGGCTACAGCTATCACGTAACCTTAAAGATTGATTGTTCAGTAAGTCGGAAGAACAAGCGCTCCAGAACGGCTTCAATAATACCGAAGTCTATTGTAGCCATGTAATGCGGGCCGCATCACATCGCCCCTACCAATGTTCTGGTGCAGAATTGCGAGCTGCTTATAAATTGCAGTCACGGGGAGTAATTCGTGCAAAAAGATTTCTCAGGCCCCTTAAAACAGTCATCATCATGACAATAGTATTCATCTGTATAAGGGCGATGGTGTTGGTGCAGTATACTGAGGTTATCAGCTGCAATAAGCGTTGGAGCTTTAAAATTTACTTTCATTTATTCCGATCCTTATCCTTGAGCGCTCCAGTTTTGTAAAACAAACAAATAAATCCACCGGGCGAAGCCGGGCACTACTGCTAGTACTGTATAAGGGAGTCTAATTATCTTACACATTGAACAATTATTATTTTAGCTTAGTGTCACCATATTAAATATGATAATAATAATAATAATAATAATAATAATAATAATGCACCCACTTCTTGGTCAAGAGCACTTATTAAATGAAAATAATATGCCTTACTATCAGTAAGCTGTGTCGCAAGGTCCGTAAAGGAATCAACAACAACAACAACAACAACTAGTGAATATTGGAATGCAGCCGAAATAAATCAGAAACCTCTATGGACATCAAATTGGCAGGTGTAAAAACTAAATGAAGTAAGAGACTTCTGTTACTTAGGAAGCAAAATAACCAGTGATGGACGAAGCAAAGAGGATATAAAAAATAGGTTAGCTCAGGCAAGAAAAGCATTTCTACAGAAAAGGAATCTGTTGACATCGAATATACTTTAGGTATTAGAAAGTAATTTTTGAAGGCCTTTGTCTGGAGCGTGGCGCTCTAAGGAAGTGAAACTTGGACAATTGGTGCAGCAGAATATGAGGAGAATTGAAGCGTTTGAAATGTGGTGTTACAGGAGAATGATGAAGATCAGATGGGTGGATAGGGTTACAAACGAAGAGGTATTAAGACTAGTGGGAGAGATGTTTCTGGCGACTGCTAATGAAGAGAAGAGATAGGTTGGTAGGGCACATATTAAGACACCCAGGAATAGCAAGCTTAGTTAAGGAAGGAAGGGTCGAGGACAAGAGCTGTAGGGATAGACCAAGGTTAGAATATGTTAAACAGATAGCCTCAGATGTAGGGTGTGGTAGCTATGTAGAGATGAAACGATTAGCTCAGGATAGGGAGGCATGGAGTGCAGCATCAAACCAGTCAAAAGTTTGAAGACTCAAATAACAACAACAAAAAGTCACTCCTTCAGGATCTATAATATAAAAAGCTGTCATTCAGTCAGACAACACGTACTGTATAAGCGAGCTTGATTATCTTACAAAAAGAACAATTATTATTTTAGCTAATTGTCTCAATATGAAACATAATAATAATAACTAGCATTACCCGTCGCGGCATCGCCCGCCAATATTCTAGTTATAAAGAGTACACTTAGCAAAATCTCAATCATGAATGCTGATTTATCCTTGGTATGAATAATCAAACTTTATCAATCCAGCTACTGATGCAGTGGTTAAGGGTTTGTCATTCCTTCATAGGTATATCAGAGCGAAGTTAGTTTTCTGGGAATATCACAGACACTATTAATTTAAGGGCCTTTAAATGTGGTTTTCGGAGACCCTTTATAGTCGGGTGAAAAAGACCTTTCGTACTACACTCACACGTGAAAATTGCGTGAAAAAGTTCTAGAGTGCCCCTTGACCCCCTTAAGCGCATTATACTGTATGTATTGATGAATATTACAGCTTAATTTGGTTCAGTGATAACCTTATAACCGTCTGGAAACTTTCACAGTATTGTAACAAGATGTTCAGCAAAGAACATATAGCCTACTTTCTCCTAAATGTATGGGTATATTTATAACTCTTTGTCCTCATCCCTAAAACCACCTCTACCACCATGAAGTGTTTGTTTTCTTTTATATTGATAATTAGCCAGTAAGTGTCAAAATCAATATTATATACTTTATGATGATTGAATAACAAAACTACTAACTTATTGAAATGCATTATGTCCGTTATCTCTATATTAAGCCAGCCTGGAAACTTATGAATCTTTCGTTTTGGGTACCTTCCCCTTCAAAAATCCGCGACGATCACAGTAGGTTGGTGCTGCGACCTAGCAGTGAATTAATATTTATCTTGTACGCCTCAGGGTGTTCAACGAGCAGGCAGTTTAAAGTAGCCAGGAGGGAGGCGATCCAGCTGGCAGTGTTTAAAGGTAATCGGAGCGCGATCGTGGCTAATAGTTGAACTACCAGTATTACAAAATTGCCATACTTCAGGAGGCCAGGTATTTACACAGCGTTATGTTTGGAACAATATTACCCACATAACCCACAAGAGGACAGCACCGAACAGAGACATTAAGAAGGCTGTGGTTGATAACAACGTGTATCTAGTTCTTCTATGCTCCTTTTCCTAATGTCTTCTGTTTATGTGCAATGCTGGGACTGTGATTTTATTAATAAACGAGTGTATACATTAGCCTCCCCTTTGAGCTAAATGACATTTTATTCAGTATCTGTGGAAAGAGCTTGTGCACATCATTTGTAAAAGAATTCAAGAAAAAAAGTTAACTGTAGCAGTATTCGATCCCCAGTCAACTGCGTGACAGACTAACACGCTAGCCCAGAGCTAACAATATCCTTAACAAGATGGCGATCTTAACTGATATATTAGATACAACCTGTTGGCAAATAATGACTTGAAATAAACTATTTCTTCACTGCAGTACATCTTCATTATAGATCATTTCATACAAAGTTTATATTATTGTATCAGTAGGGTATATCACATACAACATAGGCTACTAAAACTACTGAAATATAAGACAGGCTCATGAGGACAGCTGCCATCTTGTCGTGTGGCAGATACGGCTCAGCTCTTTTAAGCCACTCATACAGAATAATATTATAATATTAAATTATATTAAATAACGGATCACGACCTTCAGGATAGCTTAAACCACCCTAGGCTTGATAATCTGAATTGGTGGGTCCTAAGCTATTGATTATAATGGTTACATAATTCACACGGCGGCCATCCTGAAATGGCAAGGCCGTTGACCTTGACGTTTGGGTGAAAGACGCGTCCTATATAAAGGTATGTTGTCACCACATTTGGTAGAGATCGGATGATTAGTTTAGCCGTAATTTGAGTTTACGTTTTGAACGTTTGAGTGGCCGCCATTCCGTTTTGGTAAAGATGGCGGCGATATAAAGTATGACACTGAGGTGCCCTATGCTAGAGCTACCTCTGTACCAAATTTCGTTCAATTCGGTTTCACCGTGTTCGAATTGATAGGGGGAGGGGGACAGACATTCAGAGTACACACACTCTCTCTCACACACACACACACACACACAGAGAGACTCTCACACACACAGACTCACACACACACAGACAGACACACATTTTTTCGCCCTGTGTTGATCTCATAAGTCTACTTTCATTTTTTGCAAAAATCGAATGTAGGCTAATAATTGGAATTGCATTGCGTCTTACAGAAATAGATGGACCTGTGAGATTCTGTTACCATGGTTACCGTGTTGCATTCTTTCATTATTTCATTGTAAATATACATGTTTTAAGGTATTTATGTTCGACCCTCACTATTACGTGTCAGAAAACTGTATCATAATGATGGTCATTATAACACTGTTTTCCATTATGATACAGTTTCTCCAGCCAATCAGAGCTCGTTCATTGACCAATTAGGTAACGATACCTTCGAGCATGCGCTCAAAATCCAACATATCGGACATAAACACAACATCGAACTATAATAAATTACCGACATGGAATACGCACCGTCCATATGTTCGCGTAAATAAACTGGCGAATATGAGACAAGCAATAGCACTGTACCTTAAAATCACCAACGCTAATTTCTGCACAGCGCATTGTCTTCAACTGACACCGGTGACAATATTACTGAGGGACGGCAGATGTAAACATATGGTTTGCATATGGCATTGCAAGAACACAGAGCGCATGCGTCGGTCGTTCAAAGATCTCGAAAGACAGAGATATAAAACCCAACGCTCGCTCAGCGATCACATAATTCAAGTACCGTAGCTGACTCTCAACAGATATTTATGAATATTTATGTTAAAACATATAATAAAGTTATAATTATCGTCGAACATAAACAGTCGTATGCAACTCGCCTATAATGGTAATTAAGACACTCGTATGGAAATTATAAAACTCGCATACGCTCGTTTTATAAAAATACTCGTGTCTTTATTATAGCCATTATAGGCTCGTTGCATAATGTACTATTATTTAATTGTGAGGCATTTAAAGAGTAAGTGTGTGCGTTTCGCTTACGCATTGGGTTATGCTGAACCTGTAGGTACCCCATATGTGTAGGTTGGTGTTAATGGGACCTTATTTTCGGTACAAAACTGGAATGGGACCTTAGCAGAATAATATAGGTAGGGATAATAAAAATAATTCAAAGAAGGTCAAAATCAGTTGTTTAGAAGAAATCGAACAGGACTTAAAAGAAATAAACATTACAGAAGATATGAGCATGAATCGCAAGACTTTTGGAACTCTAGTTACAAATCACTCTTTCGCCAAAAAGGCTAAAAAGACCACTGGAAAAAATGGACGGAGGAACTTAAGAAGGGACATAGTGAGTTCATGAGGAGATTTTGGGAGGAGAAGAAGAGGAAAACACCATCAACCCGAGTCAACAAGTTCAAATGCGCTCCCTAAGTGGGCAAACGAAGAAATAATAATAATAATAATAATAATAATAATAATAATAATAATAATAATAATGCACTATTTACAGGATGGAAAATTTCAGAACTGCGTAGAAATTGTTCAATGTTATAACACGGAGTAAGTGTGGCACGGAGTGGCTGACAGAGATTCAGAGGGAACTAAAACAGGTCAACATTGAAAATCTTGAGGACCGCACCGAGTGCAGGAATAAAATCAACAAGTAGTTCCGTGAAGAACTATACAGCCTATTTTCATATATCCTACTTATGTTAACTGCCACTATCAACATAGTAAATTTCAGTTTGATTGCTGTAATAGATTCGTAGATATTGAGAATCGACTAAATATTTCGGATGGTCGCCATGTTTGATTTTATATATGTAGGTCCTAGAGTTACGTACTGTTACATGAAGATTATTGTGTACGTGTAGCATTCAAACTTCAATCGCATGATTAGGACACAAGAAGTAACAAAGAGATTTTAAAATTTCGCACAGCTGCCATCTTGTGGTTATGGAAACAATTGAAAAAATTAGATGCCAGTGGATTAACATTCGTATGAGGATTTACTGTACCATGTTTCTCTGCACTCGGATGGTTAAATTGCGAGAAACGTCCATGTGAATATATATACTTCGCGTCGCCGCCATGTTGGATTTGTTATCACCAGGTTATTTGAAGTCCTATAGATGAACTTAGGTTCATAGCCCCTATGAACATCAAAAAATTCCCTTCGATTGCTATAATAGATTCGTAGATATTCAGAGCCGACTAAATATTTCGGATGGTCGCCATGTTGGATTGTTAAATGTTTAGGCCATAGAGTCCTGTACCATTAAAGGAAAATTATTGCGTTGGTTCATTATTCAAACTTTTACTTCGATCGCATGAATACGACACAAGAAATAAAAACTTACTTTTAAAATTCGCACAGCCGCCATCTTGAGGTTATGTAAACAATTGAACTAAATTAGATACCAGTGCATTACTATGTGTGTAAGCATTTCCTGTAACAGATTTCATTGCGTTTGGAACATTAATTCGCGAGATAGGTCTATTTAAAATTTTCTAATTCGCTTGGCCACCATGTTTGTTTTGTAGTTAACCGGTTTTGAACGTCTTATAGACGAACTTCCAGTAGTGCCCTTTATCTCCGTACAAAATTTCAGGATGATACCGCTAATAGTTTCAGAGATATAGAATACCGGTGAAATATTTTGCACAGCCGCCATCTTGTGGTTATGTAAACAATTGAACGAAGTTAGATGTCGGTGCATTACAATGTGTATAAACATATACTGTACCACGTTTTATTGCGTTTGGTTGGTTAAATCGCGAGAAACGTCCATTTAAAAGTCGAAAATTCGCGTGGCCGCCATGTTGGTTTTGTAGTTACCAGTTTTTCAAATGTCACAAAGGTGAACTTCTAGTGCTTCCCTTTATCATCGTAATAAATTCCAGGGTGATATCGGGAATAGTTTCTGAGATATGGAATGCTGGTGAAATATTTCGCACAGCCGCCATGTTGAATTGGTGAGACGTAACAAAATTTGAAGGGCACGGTCGAGGTCGCCCGGAATAGTACTATGAACTTACCGAGTTTCATTGAAATCGCTCCTGCCGTTTAGAATTTATTAGGGACACACACACACACACACACACACACACACACGAACACACACACACGGACAAAAGGTGATCTCATAAGCCTATTTTTTTTTTTTTTTCAAAATTGAAAATAGGCTAAAAATGTTAAGTTTGATCAGAGACCGTCACGACAGCCTGGAAGAAAATGGACAGCTGAGCGGAAGAAGGAGCATTCTGAGAGGATGAAGAGATTTTGGGAATAGAAGCGGGAAAATGCCAAGAGATGAACTCATGTATTCAAGTTCAATCGCTCTCCTAAAAGGGAACAATCGATTAAATAAATAAATAAAATAATAATGCTCCAGAGGGTGAAAAAGTTCAAATACCTCGGTGAAACCATACATGAGAACGGCCTAGAGAAAGCTGCTGTAGAAGATCGTATCTCAAAAATGGAAAGAGCTTATGGGCTAACTAAAAACATCTACAACAAGAAATGCATCTCATGGAATGCCAAACTAAAACATTACAACACGGTAGTAAAAACAGAATGCCTGTATGCCAGCGAATGCCTCTCGATGAATTACAAGTTGGAGAAGCTAGAGATCCTAGAAAGAAGAATACTACGGAAAATCATGGGACCAGTCCAGACTGAAACCGGCTGGAAACTTCGGAGCAACAATGAAGTCTATAAAAATGTGGAGAGAATCTCAGAGACCATGAAGAAGAGGAGGTTATCGTTTCTCGGACACTTGTACAGAATGGACAAAACTAGACTAACCAAACAGTTATTCGACTACCTGTGGAACAAGAAGACAACAACGACATGGATTAAGGAAGTTCGAAAAGATCTCGAAAATTCCAACATCCAGGAAGTTCAGATGTCAAACAGGGAAACATTTCGGCACATAATTCAAAATTTGGAAGGGTTTCACGTCACAAGAACCACAAAGAAGGGAAGAGACTGGACGGATGAGCAGAAGAAACAGCATAGCGCCCAGATGAAGGAGTACTGGAGGAAGAGGAAACTTCAGGCAAAGAAAAAATGAAATTGTAGCGTGATCCTAAGTGGTCAATTCGCAAATTTAAAAAAATGCTCCCACACCTTTCTCAAAAGCACTGCAAATAATTTGCCTTACTATCAGTAAGCAGTGTTGCAAAATCCCTACAGGAATCAACAACAACAACAACGATACTTGTGAACGTCGAACTCGCTAGAAATAAAATCAGAATTTAAAAATTAAAAAATTAATCGATGGTTCTTTACCATTTCTGGAGAGGATTAATTTAACTCCAACAGCAAAACTGTTTCGCTAGGCCTACCAATAGTTATAAAGCAATACATTACTATATCTATACAGGTAAGAGTTTTCATTCCTGCTTTATAACTTTATCAAATTTGATATTTCTGTTTTAATAGGCTACTAATATTTTTAGCCTATTTTCAATTTTGAAAAAAAAATAGGCTTGTGAGATCACCTCTTGTCCGTGTGTGTGCGCGCGTGTGTGTGTGTGTGTGTGTGTGTGAGGAGTGTGTGTGTGTGTGTCCCTAATAACATCTAAACGGCTGGAGCGATTTCAATGAAACTCGGTAATTTTATAGCACTATTCCGGACGACCCCGACCGTGTCCTTCAAATTTTGTTACGTCTCACCCATCCAACATGGCGGCTGTGCGAAATATTTAACCAGCATTCAATATCTCCGAAACTATTCCCGATATCACCCTGGAATTCTTTACGGTGATAAAGGGAACTACTATAAGTTCACCTATGTGACCTTTGAAAAATTGGTAACTACAAAACCAACATGGCTGCCACACGAATTTGCAACTTTTAAATAGACGTATCTCGCGATTTAACCAACCAAACGCAATATAACTTGGTACAATATATGTTTATACACATTGTAATGCACCGACATCTAACTTGGAACAATTGTTTACATAACCACAAGATGGCGGATGTGCGAAATATTTCACCGGTATTCTATATCTCTAAACCTATTTGCGGCATCACCCTGAAATTTAGTACGGAGATAAAGGGCACAACTGGAAGTTCGTCTATAAGACTTTCAAAAACCGGTTAACTACAAAACGAACATGGTGGCCAAGCGAATTTGAAAATTTTAAATAGACCTATCTCGCGATTGAATGTTCCAACCGCAATGAAATCTGGTACAGGAAATGTTTATACACATTGTAATACACTGGTATCTAATTTAGTTCAATTGTTTACATAACCTCAAGATGGCGGCTTTGCGAATTATAAAATTAAGTTTTCATTTCTTGTGTCGTAATCATGAGATCGATATGAGAGTTTGAATAATGAACCTACGCAATAATTTTCCTTTAATGGTACATGACTCTATGGCCTATACATTTAACAATCCAACATGGCGACCATCCGTAATATTTAGACGGCTCTGAATATCTACGAATCTATTATAGCAATCAAACTGAATTTTTATGTTCATAGGGGCTATGAACTTAAGTTCGCCTATAGGACGCTCAATAACCTGGTGATCACAAATCCAACATGGTGGCGACGCGAAGTATAAATATTCACATGGACGTTTCTCGCAATTTAACCATCAGAGTGCAGTGAAACATGGTACAGTAAATCCTTATACGAATGTTAATCCACTGGCATCTAATTTATTTCAATTGTTGCCATAACCACAAGATGGCAGCTGTGCGAAATTTTGAAACCTCATTGTTGCTTCTTGCGTCCTAATCATGCGATTGAAGTTTGAATGCTACACGTACACAATAATCTTCATGTAACTACATAACTCTAGGACCTACATATATAAAATCCAACATGGCGACCATCCGAAATATTTAGTCGGTTCTCAATATCTAAGAATCTATTACAGCAATCAATCTGAAATGTTGTATGTAGATAGAGGCAATTAACATGAGCAGGATATATGAAAATAGGCTGTATAGTTCTTCTCGGAACTACTTGTTATTTAGATCTATTTATTGCCTCGGCGCGAACTAAATCACACTGACTGGTCCTTTTGCCAACCCCTTTAATTTCTTCAGTGTCGGTATGCGAGCAGCTCTATGGCAAGAAACTGTTTGTATTCTTTGCGGCAAGAAACTGGAATTAACCGATTTGCGTAGTGTAAAGGCCTGAATGAACAGACGTGCATGACCGGAGTAGCGCTTACCCCTGAACAATGCAACACCTGGAGCATTGTTGGACTGCAGTGAAGTATTGTAAGATAGGGACAAGGAGAGAATTAGTTTGTTACTATGTACTTTAACAAGGCTGTGGGTGGTCCTCAGAGGGACAGGTATACGTCACATCACAGCTAGGGATCTATAAAGACAAAGTATACTCACCCGCCAGTTTGGCTCCTTACTTCATTTCCTTGCATAAATTATTTGGTGTCAGGATGGTAGTATAGGGAAGGAAATAATATCGAGGTGTAGACAGGCTAATGCAGTGAGTTCTCAGTTGTGATCTACAGTATTCTGGTTGGTTGGCTAGTTCCTCAGTTTAGGGTCTGCGACAAAGCGGTCATGCAGCCCCGTGTACTTTGGGTGTGTGTAGAATCTGTCTGATAACCGGTGTTAATTGTGATGGCTGTATTAGTGTTTCTTACCTGTTTTTAATTCAAGTAAGGACTGCAGACATTTAATCTTCAAGGAGTTCCTACATTTGCCACCAAACGCTACTATCAACAACAACTAGTTGTGAACATGGTTACTAGATGCCACCGCAGTCGTCTCCTGGTGACGAACATTGTAACCTAAGACCGTTAGTCAAATCTAACCTATAATTTAGCTTCACACAAGTGCAATTAGGGGAAGGTTCTTTTACATGCCATGAATCTATGACATGGGACCGTCAACTTTACTTCCCCTCCGAAGGAAGGCATACTGAGGGATTTTTAACGCTCTTAAAAATATACGAGCATTACAGTAGTCGCATATGATGTGTAACATGTGACATGTTATCCTACTATGTGTGTCCCGGGAGTGCAAAGCCCTTGTTAACAGTGAACTCTGTTGGTCATTGAAATAACTATTTGTAAAACTCCAGTGCCAAATCCTGACTGTAATCCCTATATCCCTATATCCCTATATATATTATAATTGTGAAAGTCTGTGTGTGTGTTAGTTTGTTACCTCTTGACACTAAAACGGCTGGACGGATTTGGATGAAATTTGAAATGGAGACAGCTTATACCCTGGGATAACATATAGGATGCCTTTCACCCAGAAATAAATCATTGTTCCCGTGGAACGAGCAACATAACAGAAAAGTCACTAAAAATACTCAACTGGGACAAAATATCGAAGTTGTCGCATAAAGAGCGGACACAGCTCATTTTACGCCCCTCGATGCGAGAAACAATACTCGGTAGGTCCCTACGGGACACCGAAAACCACTTTTTAAGGCCCTAAAACCAATATTTTCAAAGATATTCGCAGAAAACTATCTTCGCTCTGATAAACTGAACTAATGGAAAGTCCGTTTCCATGGCAACACTACCTCAAGGTATGACATCCGATTTTATATAAATCCCTATAGGAGGCAATGCCAATCCATTTGTTATCTTTTTCAAGATATATATAAACACAATAAGAACAGGGTAGCGCGCCGGCCTCTCAACTGGGGGCCCTGGGTTCGATTCCCGGCTCCGTCAGAGATTTTTGACACTGACGTGAGGTTTGCAACGGTGTGCATTCAGATTCGTGAGGACAATTGAGTAGCTGTCTGATAGTGAGGCAGCGCCCCGGTCACGAAGAACAACATTAACGGCCGAGGGATACGATGCACTGACCACGCGTCACCACAATATCTGCAGGCCAAATGACTGAGAAGCGGTCGCATTATAGGCCTAAGCCCTTCATGGGCTGTAGTGCCAGGGGTAAAAAAATTAGAGGAAGCGCCTTCTAATACCGCCTTTAAGTTTTAAACACTACAGTAGCGGCTACTAAATAAAGGTAGCGATCAAGCTACGTTCAATTTCATAAACACTGGGCTCACAAATCCCGTATATTTCAGAACAAATATCAGTCTGGTCGTTATGCCAGTAGCAACGAAGCTCTGTGGCGGCTATTGCCGTTTCCGTAACACTAAAGGCATCCCGCCGTCTCATAGTCGGTGGCGTAGTCGGTAGCATGCTGAACTGCTGTGCCCAAGATAGCGGGTTCAAACCCGGCCGAAGTCGTCGGATTTTTTTAAGAGCGTTGAAAATCCTTCAGTATGCCTTCCTTCGGAGGGGAAGTAAAGCCGGCGGTCCCATGTCATAGATTTATGGCATGTAAAAGATCCTTTCACAGACTAAACTTGTGTAAAGCAAAATTGTTAGGTTAGATTTCGTCAGAACGCTCTATCAAAGTTCCAACGTTCACCACTACGTATCATTGATATCTTGTGGCGAAAGTTGGAACTACTTGAAATTGAACGGAACTTGTAGCTCACCCTTTAGGGTGTCCGCTGGAAGCAGCTACAGACTCAGGCGAGCCGAACATGTCTTCGGACACTCCCGGCACTAAAAACCATACGATAAATAAATAGTCAATGTGCACTTATAAAATTGTGAACTACCTTTTGCAAAATTTACACAAGACGTGATTTTGAAAGCACTCTTCTGTATGTTGAGGTACAGATATATACCACATGGAAAGATACAATAAAATGTTGGCAAATCTGAGTTTAAGGAACTGCTGTTCAGAATAGGCATTGTGTTAAATCTGCAGAAGCTTTCGGTACAGGTTATGCATCCCATGTTCGTAACATAGAATGTTTTCCTTTGACAATGCATCTACACCATGTGCGAGGGCAACGCATTTCAAAGATCTCTAAAAACACAGTAATCAGGAAATTGGAGAAAATGTATAGTGGGAGAGAAGATTCAAGGAGAAATCACTTCGACTCTGTGATTTGCTGATGACATCGTCATCTTGGCCAATACGCCAGAGAATTTGAATGAGTTTTTGAATGGTATGAAATCCGTCTTGAGGAAAGAATTCATGATGAAAATCAATAATTGTAAAACAAAAAAATTGGAATGCAGCCGAAAAAGATCAAAAACCTCTATGGACATCAAATTGGCAGGTGAAACGCTACGGGCAGTAGGAGACGTCTGTTACTTTGGAAGCAAAATAACCAGTGAAGGACGAAGCAAAGAGGATATCAAAAGTAGGTTGGCTCAGGCAAGGACAGCATTTCTACAGAAAAGGAATCGTTTGACATAGAATTGAAGCGATTGAAACGCGGTGTTACAGAAGAATGATGAAGATAGATGGGTAGATAGGGTAACAAATGAAGCGGTATTAAGACGAGTGGGAGAGGAGAGATGTTTCTGGCGATTGCTTATGCAGAGAAGAGATAGGTTGGTACGACACATATTAAGACACCCAGGAATAGCAAGCTTAGTTATGGATGGGAGGGTCGAGCCCAAGAACTGTAGGGGTAGACCATGGTTAAACAGATTGCCTCGGATGTAGGATGAAGTAGCTATGTAGAGATGAAACGATTAGCTCAGGAGAGGGAGGCATGGAGGTCTGTATCAAACCAGTCAAAAGACTGAAGACTCAAACAAACAACAACAACAATCAGGAATTTTAATTACCCACAGAGGCATCTGGAGAATTTCAATCCCAGGGATGTAACACCGGAAGAGACTGCATAATGTGCTCCAGCGGCCAAGGTGAGAGATATTTCACTATGGGTCTATTAATAGCGACATGTTGTCGTTCAAACCATCAATAATTATGGCAAAATTACATTGTGAATAGCTTAAGGAAAAATACTTTTAAATCCCCATATTCCGATAGATTTGCCATTCCAGTGTGCAAGAGTGCAGTTCCCTTTTCCAACAATATTAGCAATTTCCATTAACAAAGCGCAATGACACACTTAACAGCAGCAGGTGTACATTTAGACAAAACCATTTTTTCCCATGAACAACTGTATGTGGCCTGCTCACGAGTATCCGGACAACATAATTGTTATGTCTCAGCAGAAGATGGCAAAACCAAAAAGTAATTTTCAAATGTGTTCACATAAGGTAACATCATACCCTGTGGACTTTCTCAACTATATGAAAGTCCCACTTTGCTGCTCATATCAATACACTGTATGTATTAGAATTTTCAGAATTAGAATGGACCCACCTGTAGCCGCGATTGATGTGATAGAATAGACCAATTTTCAGCAATAATGCATCGTCCCAATTGTCTTTATCGCGAGCGAAGCCGCGGGTACCTGCTAGTAAATCATAATTGTTATTTGCTAAGACGTTGTATCTTAATCGATTGAAAACACATTGTGCAATTTGCAATGAAAATTAAAAGTGTATATTGTAATATTATAGTGCAGAAGTGGCTTTAAAAAGCTGAGCCGTATCGGTTGCAGACAAGAAGGCAGCTGATCTCCCGTTCTGAACTGTATTTCACTGAGCGCAGCTCGCATCCAGTCGGCCGTATGAATATCTAATAAATCGTAATTGGTTTCAGCAAATATGATATAATGAATATTTCCACACTAAATAACGACGACTTGAAGATGATTTATTGTAGGAATATCTTAAAGGGGGTCTCCAAACCTTGAACTAAACTGTATGCGATATACATCACCCACAGCCACATGGCCAACACTACGTCGTTGTACCCGATCTCTGCCACCACGCGCGCTCATTGTTTCCGTCCCATGCACTTCCGTCCCATCCACTTCCGTTCCTTTTCCAAAATCACTCATACAAAAATGTTCAGCTACCGAGTGCCACAAAACTATCCAGATACCGAGTGGAAAGGTGTTACACATCAAAAATCCGGTGACTTCGACCGGGTTTGAACCCACGGCCTGGGCATAGAAGCTCAGCATGCTACTAACTACGCCACCGAAGCCGCTTACAGTATTCTGCAAGAAAGAAATCAGTGTAGCGACGAAATTCTGCCTACATCGCTCAGTATAAAGACCGGCCTTGCTGTATGGAAGTGAGAGCCTGGTAGATTCAGGATATCTGATAAATAAGTTAGAGGTAACTGATATGAGGGTAGCACGAATGATTTCTGGGACACATAGATGGGAGCAATGGCAGGAAGGTACTTGTAATGAAGAGATAAAGGCTAGGTTAGAAATGAACTCGTTAGATGAGGATGTTCGTAAGAGCCGACTGAGATGGTGGGATCATATGAAAGGAATGGGGGAGGAGATTTTACCTAAGATGTTAATGAGTTCGGTTGTATAAGGTGAGAGAAGCAGAGGCGACCTAAGAGGCGATGGTCAGATTCAGTGATGAACGATCTCAAAATGAGAGGTGTAGAAGCAGAGGAGACCGCAGTGCTAACTGCTAATAGGGGATCATGGAGGCGACTTGTTTGGAAACAGAGGCTTGCAGACTAGACTGGACGCTGAAAGGTAAAACACTTTCATATGAAAATGCATGTATGTAGTAGTTATTTGACGATGTAAACAGACTTTCTTTTGTCCGACATGTATTCTCTCAGCAATAACAATACATTATCATGGTTTAATGATAGGCAACATGGATTTCGGAAAGGTTACTCATGCGAGAGTCAGATGCTATCACTTTTTCAAGACATTAGCGAATCGTTAGACCATGAAGTTTCAGTCGACGCCGTGGTTATAGATTTTGCGAAGGCATTTGATGTCGTGCCGCATGACATGCTACTCCATAAATTAGCTTCGACGAAGATTGATAGAAGAGTAATTTTATGGATCCAAGAATTTTTGACGGGTCGTTCCCAGAAAGTGAAAGTCGAAGGCATATTCTCGGATGAAATTACCGTAACGTCGGGTATCCCTCAGGGCAGCGTAATCGGAACATTGCTATTTTTGGCGTTTATAAATGACTTACCAAATGGGATTCGCAGTGACTGTCGATTGTTTGCGGATGATTGTGTAATATATCGATAGATACATGTCTCACAAGACAATGCGGCGCTTCAAGAGGACCTGAACCTGGTCTATAGGTGGGCGATTGAAAATAAAATGAAAATAAACACAAGAAAATGTAGTCTCTTAAAAATAGGGAATGTGCGAAGGCAGGATTTTCAGTATAACAATGGCTCGGAAATACTCGTAGAAGAAGATTCTTGCAAATATTTGGGCGTTCACGTAAGGAATGATATGAAATGGAGTAATCATGTAGGATGTGTAGTTTCAAAAGCTTACAAATCCCTGCACTTTGTAATGAGGGTATTAAAAGGAAGTAGTACCTCTGCTAAAGAATTAGGCTATTTGTCACTTGTAAGACCTATTCTGGAATACGGCTCGGCGGTTTGGGATCCATATCAAGTAGGGCTCATCAACGAGTTGGAAATGGTACAAAGAAAGGCCGCTAGATTAGTGCTCAGTGACTTTAATCCCAGGAGCAGTGTGAGCCGTATGTTAAAGAAACTTGGGTGGGAATCACTTGAGGCTAGGAGGATGAAATCTAGACTCTGCGCTATGTACAACACGTATACAAATCAACCAGCATGGGGTGAACTTAGCAAACGATTGGGAACGCCCACTTACATGGGCAGGAGCGATCATCCTTTCAAAGTTAAGGGCCGACCACAGCGAACAAATTATGGTAAATATTCTTTTGTAAACCGTGCCATTGATAACTGGAACTCTCTACCTGCCGCAGTCTTAGAGCCTTTTCCCAAACATATAGGTGTGTTTAAGAAAAGACTGACTATTTGTGTAAATACTCCAGTTTAATTGTTGTATAATTGTTATTGAATTGTTATGTATAATTATTTATTTGTTATGTATATCCAATTTGCCACCGGGAGACACACCCCCCATTGCAAATAAATGAATGAATACGAATAACATACAGTGCATGCAACTCGATCTATTTCGTCCACCGGGGGACACACCCCCCATTGCAAATAAATGAATGAATGAATGAATGAATGAATGAATACGAATAACATACAGTGCATGCAACTCGATCTATTTCGTTATTAATTACAAATTAAGTCGACCGTTGGCAGGACTTGAGCCAAGTACTTTTCCACGACCTGGCTAGACGGTCAATAGAGTGCCGTGGAAGCGACTGTGGTCTAGTAAACGGCTCGAACCTCGGAAGCGACAGCCAAGAACGCTAGCCACTACAACAGAAAGTTGCTCAGGAACAATGGAAATAAACTACTGGCATGGAAAACTTTTCTTTAGAAAATAAGTCTGTTGAAATCAAGTATAGATTTAGGCATTAAAAAGCAGATTTTGAAAGCTTTTGTTTGGAGCGTGGCACTCTGTGAAAGTGAATCTTGGACTGTTGATGCAGAAGAAAAGATATGTGGTGTTACAGGAGAAAGGTGAAGATTAGATTGTTGATACAGTGACGGGTGGGGGTGGGGTGCGGGGGAGGATTAATCTTTCTGGCGAGAGCTGATGGCAACAAGAGATGGGTCACATACTAAGGCACCCATGAGTAGCAAGCTTAGTTATGGAACGAAGGTTGGAGGGCAAGAATTATAGGTGTCTGATATTGCTAGAATACAGAACTGGTCAAACATTTAGGACCACATTAAGACATTATGGAAAGCCACTTAGAACCTAAACTTGTGCCAATAGGCCTTTGTGAAATTTTCACAGATCTCGTAAATAAAATACAATATACCTTGTATGATTTCATTGAGTTAGGCTTACCCGTAACATCCAAGAATCGGGGACTTTGTTCTATACTAAGTAGAGATAATAGGCGTATGAGATCACCTTTTGTCCGTGGGTGTGTTTGTGTATATGTGTATGTGTGTATGTATGTATGTGTGTGTGTTCGTACGTCTAAATCTAAATGGCCGGAGTAATTTCAATGAAACACGGTAAGGACATAGTACTATTTTGTCCGACCCCGACCATGCTCTTCAAATTTTAGTACGTCTCACTAATCCAACATGGCAGCTGTGCGAAATATTTCATCGGCATTCTATATCTCCGAAACTACTACTGATATCACCCTGAAATTTTGTACAGTGATAAAGGGTACTAATAGAAGTTCACCTATGGAACTTTCGGAAACCTATTAAGTACAAAACGAACATGGCGGCCAAGCGAATTTGAAACATTTAATTAGACGTTTCTCGCGATTTAACCATTCGAGCGCAGTGAAACTTGGTACAGAAAATGTTTATACACATCGTACTCCACCAACGTCTAATTCAGTTCAATTGTTTACATAACCTAAAGTTGGTGGCTGTGCAAAATTTTCAAATTAAGTTTTTATTTCTTGTGTCCTAATCATGCGATTGAAGTCGACGTTTGAATAATCAACCTACGCAATAATCGTCAACTAATAGCACATAACTCTATGGCCTACGTATATAGAAATACATCATGGCGACCATCCGACAGTTCTCAATATCTACGAATCAATTACAGCAATCAAACTGAAATTTTGTATGTTGATAGAGGCAATTAACATAAGCAGGATATAAGAAAATATGCTGAGTTCTTCACCGAACTACTTGTTAGAGATTTAATGTACCGTTAACTCTAATTGTTTGTATGTAATATTAACAATATTTTGTTGTAGACTTAGCAGTAGTTGGAGATGATTTTTGATCAAACATAAACATTCCGAAAATATGTGGCACCAGTTTTTAATTCGTGTTTATAATTTTTCAAGTGAGTGCCAAGATGGTCAAATATTTATTGTGTTTGTTATGCTTGGCCCAAGGTTCTGTGCTAGTTCTTTTGGTTTCTTAGTTTAGGGGCTGCGACAACGCGGTCATGTTGACCCTCTGTGCTAGATTACTGCGTAAGACTTGTCTTTCGTGATAGACCCCTTTTATTCTACGGATGGTTTCAAAGAACACATTTCTGATCAGTGGAGTGTAGACGTGAAATAATTGTGTTGCTATCCGTACAGAGTGTCAGGGATTTAAAACTTTTGTCCTGTGTATAATAAGAAAAAAAGACTGGGTCAGATAGCGACAATTTTTTTATATTTGTATCAAATGATCCTTACTACTGCCAAATCTACAACAACAATTTTTACTATACTAGGCCTAACTCCATGAAATCAGACGACATATATTCTAATTCACGTAAGAGCACCTTAAAAATCACGAGTCTATTGGCACAAGTTTAGGTTCTAAGTGACTTTTCATGATTTCCTAATGTGGTCCTAAACTTTTGACTGGTGCTGTATGTTAAACCATTGGCTTGGATACAAGGTGTGGAAGCTATGTAGAGATGAAACGATTAGCTCAGGACAGGGAGGCATGGAGATCTGTATCAAACCAATCAACCGATTGAAGACTCAAACACACACATTTAGTAATTCCAAGAATTGGATTTTCACGACGGTTTTGATGCCTATTGAAGATTTTCTATTAGGTCTTGCATTGTAAAATCCAGTATAAGTCATATAGATGGAGGCTGGAGAATTGAGTTCTAGGAATCAAAATACACAGCGGGACACGACCACAGGCTGGCTTGATAGATGTACTATTGCTAAGAGAATTGAAACTTCTGACAGATTAGCTCATTTGTGAGAGCACTGGTGGCCAAACCAGAATGTCGTGGGTTCAACTCCCACATTTCTCAAACATTTCAATTATACACGATCAAAATTTATTAAAAATCGACGCGCACTTTAAACGTTCCTTCAAAAAACAAGTGCCACGTTATCTGGAAACCAAGATAGCCAAATACTTTCCTGCCACATTCTTCATGGAACGAACACTGACTTAAACGAAGCTATTCTTTTATCCTTCTTCCCATCTTGTCGTATATTTCATTGTCACATTCTGCATGAATAATGGATCTGGTGAAATTTATAGCCTCACACAGTTTACCTTGTGAGTGCTCCCAGACATTTTCGATAAGCCCGCCCCACTTGTGCCGAGCTGAGAGAACTTTCATCTTCGTCTGGACGGTTCAGAGCAGTTACTTCATAAGTGATCACAGGCACAGACGTTGACTTCCTGCTCCCTCAAATTATAAAGCATGGAGCATTATTGACTAGATCTGGCTCTGCAAATCAAAGGTAAGTTTCTCACATTTAACGACCGTGGTAGCACTATGGCTGCTCCGGATTCAGAAACCGAATAAGTTCCATCCCCACTGCTGGCCATTCTGGAAATGGTTTTCCGTCGTTTCCCATCTTCAGCTCCAATATAATAATAACAAGAACATTCTTAGAAATATACACGGCACTGTTCTCCGAGACGGAACTTGGATCAGACGACCTACAAAGGAAGTCTATGGAAACCCAGACCAGAAAAGAGACTCACTAAGAAAATAGTTAATATCATTAATACAAGTAAATTAAAGACCAGATGGATGAGAGGAACACACGAGGACCAGGAAAGATTCAAAATCTCTGAAGACGATATTGAGGACAGAAATCAATTCAGAAATAAAATCAGAAACAAGAAATTTGAACAAGTCTGTAAAAAGAAACAATCAGGAAAATGTGGACAGAGGAAAGGAAGAAAAAACACAGTGAATTAATGAAGAGGTTTTGGGAAGAAAAGAGAAGAGGAAAGGGAACTGAAGCTGTGATTGGCTCAAGTTCGCTCGCTCTCCCAAAGGGAAAGATCGAAAATAATAATAATAATAATAATAATAATATATTCGTTAAAGGCCATTAGAGACCACGGTATGCAACAATTACACATTATTGGAAGCCTTCTTCGCCACCCAAAATCTTTGCATTCTCTCTCTGGCAGCCTGACTTCGTTCTTCTGTCCAACCACTGTTCAGTTTTGGTTCATCGTGGAATCCTCAGAATTTATTGATAACTGACCTAAACTTAGTGCGGTTTGAAATGTTTTTGACTTTAGTCCAACCTGATGAAGATCCTTTCGAACCACACTGAACCATTTGTCAGACACCTTAGGTCTACTGTTGAGTATTCTAATAATTCTAACAATAATATATACATCTCACAAAAGGCAAAATTAGGACAACACAATACTGTCGTCAAATCAGAAGCACTCTACGCACCTGGAACATTGATAATTGTGGGCAGATTACAAGTTAACACGCGAGAGGTCACGGCCATGGCAGATTACCGTGCATTTTGAATTTTCTTAATAATTATGTTGCTATTTGCGGTAGAGTTTTGGGCGCCCATTTCATCTCTCCCAGGACTCTCTCGCGCCTGACCTTGAAGATTGCCAGAGTCCCCTCATCTCTCCCGTCCTCGAGTGGTTTATGACTGCCGCGGCAATTTGCCTTATTGCGACCTCTCGTGAAACATATTTTTACAAAATTTTGCAATTCTAAGATTGTTTGATTTAAGAGAAATGCATTGTTTCTGAATGGTTTAACTTATTTCATTGCATTGTGAACAAATCTTTTTTTGAAATGCACACGATGAGTCAGTTTGCTCACGCGCAGTGTAAAAACTCCTAGTTGACAGGAGATTTTGCGATACATACGTTTTTATTTTACATTGAGACAATATATTGCACACTATATTAATACCAGTTGAAAGGCAGTTAAACAGGATACATTACGCACATTTTGTCAGAGCATTTACTGCAAAAGCAAAATAGCAGGTGCTGAAAATATTAAGCATGACCAATTTGCCTTTGTGCGACCAGTCCCGTTCTCAAACGGGTGCGACTCCTGGCGTGTTAGAAACATTGAGAAAAAAAGAGAGAAGAATCCTCAGAAAAAACTTTGTACCGAAATATGAGACTGAAATTTTATGGTCACATATCCAGAATGGATGACAATTGACTAACAAAGAAAGTGTAAAACCTAGCACAATTTTTGAAAAACCACAACAACTTGCTGGTAGAACTAAGACCTACAAAGAATTGGTAGGGCTATGAATAAAGGAATTGGTAGAGTTATGAATAAAGGAATTGGTAGGGCTATGAATAAAGAGGAATCGGTAGGGCTATGAATAAAGGAATTGGTAGGGCTATGAATAAAGGAATTGGTAGGGCTATGAATAAAGCAATTGGTGGGGTTATGAATAAAGGAATTGGTAGCGCTATGAATAAAGGAATTGGTAGGGTTATGAATAAAGGAATTGGTAGGGCTATGAATAAAGGAATTGGTAGGGTTATGAATAAAGGAATTGGTAGCGCTATGAATAAAGGAATTGGTAGGGCTATGAATAAAGCAATTGGTGGGGTTATGAATAAAGGAATTGGTAGCGCTATGAATAAAGGAATTAGTAGGGTTATAAACAAAGGAATTGGTAGGGCTATGAATAAAGGAATTGGTAGGGTTATGAATAAAGGAATTGGTAGCGCTATGAATAAAGGAATTAGTAGGGCTATGAATAAAGGAATTGGTAGGGATATGAATAAAGGGATTGGTAGGGGTATTAATAAAGGAATTGGTAGAGTTATGAATAAAGGAATTGGTAGGGCTATGAATAAAGGAATTGGTAGAGTTATGAATAAAGGAATTGGTAGGGGTATTAATAAAGGGATTGGTAGGGGTATTAATAAAGGAATTGGTAGAGTTATGAATAAAGGAATTGGTAGGGCTATGAATAAAGGAATTGGTAGAGTTATGAATAAAGGAATTGGTAGGGGTATTAATAAAGGGATTGGTAGGGGTATTAATAAAGGAATTGGTAGAGTTATGAATAAAGGAATTGGTAGGGGTATTAATAAAGGAATTGGTAGAGTTATGAATAAAGGAATTGGTAGGGTTATGAATAAAGGAATTGGTAGGGCTATGAATAAAGGAATTGGTAGAGTTATGAATAAAGGAATTGGTAGGGCTATGAATAACGGAATTGGTAGGGGTATTAATAAAAGAATTGGTAGGGCTATGAATAAAGGAATTGGTAGGTCTATGAATAAAGGAATTGGTAGGGCTATGAATAATGGAATTGGTAGGGCTATGAATAAAGAAATTGGTAGGGATATGAATAAAGGAATTGGTAGGGTTATGAATAAAGGAATTGGTAGCGCTATGAATAAAGGAATTGGTAGGGCTATGAATAAAGCAATTGGTGGGGTTATGAATAAAGGAATTGGTAGCGCTATGAATAAAGGAATTGGTATGGTTATGAATAAAGGAATTGGTAGGGCTATGAATAAAGGAATTGGTAGGGTTATGAATAAAGGAATTGGTAGCGCTATGAATAAAGGAATTAGTAGGGCTATGAATAAAGGAATTGGTAGGGCTATGAATAAAGGGATTGGTAGGGGTATTAATAAAGGAATTGGTCGGGGGTATTAATAAAGGAATTGGTAGAGTTATGAATAAAGGAATTGGTAGGGGTATTAATA
The DNA here is from genome assembly GCA_946902985.2 of Meconema thalassinum. NCBI lineage: Eukaryota > Metazoa > Arthropoda > Insecta > Orthoptera > Tettigoniidae > Meconema > Meconema thalassinum. Next base: position 2,060,451,648 of record OX336388.2, on the reverse strand, counting down.
AAGGAATTGGTAGAGTTATGAATAAAGGAATTGGTAGGGTTATGAATAAAGGAATTGGTAGGGCTATGAATAAAGGAATTGGTAGAGTTATGAATAAAGGAATTGGTAGGGCTATGAATAAAGGAATCGGTAGGGGTATTAATAAAAGAATTGGTAGGGCTATGAATAAAGGAATTGGTAGGTCTATGAATAAAGGAATTGGTAGGGTTATGAATAATGGAATTGGTAGGGCTATGAATAAAGGAATTGGTAGGGTTATGAATAAAGGAATAGGTAGGACTATGAATAAAGGAATTGGTAGGGCTATGAATGAAGGAATTGGTAGGTCTATGAATAAAGGAATTGGTAGGGCTATGAATGAAGGATTTGGTAGGGCTATGAATAAAGGAATTGGTAGAGTTATGAATAAAGGAATTTGTAGGGCTATGCATAAAGGAATTGGTAGGGCTATGAATAAAGGAATTGGTAGGGCTATGAATAAAGGAATTGGTAGAGTTATGAATAAAGGAATTGGTAGGGTTATGAATAAAGGAATTGGTAGGGCTATGAATAAAGGAATTGGTAAGGCTATGAATAAAGGAATTGGTAGGGGTATTAATAAAGGAATTGGTAGAGTTATGAATAAAGGAATTGGTAGGGCTATGAATAAAGGAATTGGTAGGGCTATGAATAACAGAATTGGTAGGGCTATGAATAAAGGAATTGGTAGGGATATGAATAAAGGAATTGGTAGGGTTATGAATAAAGGAATTGGTAGGGGTATTAATAAAGGAATTGGTAGGGTTATGAATAAAGGAATTGGTAGGGTTATGAATAAAGGAATATGTAGGACTATGAATAAAGGAATTGGTAGGGCTATGAATAAAGGAATTGGTAGGGCTATGAATAAATGAATTGGTAGGGGTATTAATATAGGAATTGGTAGAGTTATGAATAAAGGATTTGGTAGGGCTATGAATAAAGGAATTGGTAGAGTTATGAATAAAGGAATTGGTAGGGCTATGAATAAAGGAATTGATAGGGCTATGGATAAAGGAATTGGTAGGGCTATGAATAAAGGAATTGGTAGGGTTATGAATAAAGGAATTGGTAAGACTATGAATAAAGGAATTGCTAGGGCTATGAATAAAGGAATTGATAGGGCTATGAATAAAGGAATTGGTAGGGGTATTAATAAAGGAATTGGTAGAGTTATGAATAAAGGAATTGGTAGGGCTATGAATAAAGGAATTGGTAGGGCTATGAATAAAGGAATTGGTAGGGCTATGAATAAAGGAATTGGTAGGGATATGAATAAAGGAATTGGTAGGGTTATGAATAAGGGAATTGGTAGGGGTATTAATAAAGGAATTGGTTGGGCTATGAATAAAGGAATTGGTAGGGCTATCAATAAAGGAATTGGTAGGGGTATTAATAAAGGAATTGGTAGAGTTATGATTAAAGGAATTGGTAGGGCTATGAATAAAGGAATTGGTAGGGCTATGAATAAATGAATTGGTAGGGGTATTAATAAAGGAATTGGTAGAGTTATGAATAAAGGAATTGGTAGGGCTATGAATAAAGGAATTGGTAGAGTTATGAATAAAGGAATTGGTAGGGCTATGAATAAAGGAATTGGTAGGGCTATGAAGAAAGGAATTGGTAGGGCTATGAATAAAGGAATTGGTAGGGTTATGAATAAAGGAATTGGTAGGACTATGAATAAGGGAATTGCTAGGGCTATGAATAAAGGAATTGGTAGGGCTATGAATAAAGGAATTGGTAGGGGTATTAATAAAGGAATTGGTAGAGTTATGAATAAAGGGATTGGTAGGGTTATGAATAAAGGAATTGGTAGGGGTATTAATAAAGGAAGTGGTAGAGTTATGAATGAAGGAATTGGTAGGGCTATGAATAAAGGAATTGGTAGGTCTATGAATAAAGGAATTGGTAGGGTTATGAATAAAGGAATTGGTAGGGCTATGAATAAAGGAATCATTTACAATAGAATAAAGTTTAGAAACCTAATAAACGTTGAAGAGATAGACGCAATTTACAGTGATGCCTGGTTCTAATAATGAATGGGTTCCAGTAGGTCTACACAAATTTTTGTGCCTAATTACATTAGGCGGGAAAACAAGTATTTGCATGCCCTAACATGAAAAACACTACATAAGATATTTTTCACAAAATAACAAGTCGGCCAAGAAAGAAGATATGGCCTACCTTCTCCTAAATGTATGGGTATAGTTATAACTCTTTGTCCTTATCACCTCCAATTTTCTTCCTATTTGAAGTGCAAATTGGCACACTTTATTTGTGCAGCGGCGTTGAAACCATAGTTTATAATTTACCCCCAGCAAAAACTCCATACTATGTAGGAATTCAGTATATTAACACCGACTACTTACAATAATTGAAACTTCGTTGGTATAAACGTATTTCTGGGAGAAACTCATTTAATTCGCGCCTATCCCTGGGGGCAAGTGCACTCTGTCGGCAACAAGAGGACAGTTTTATATTGCACCGTAGGCATGGGTTCACTAACTGGCCGGTATAGAGCGCAGCTCGCATCTATTAGGCCGTGGTTAGCTCCGTCATAGTTCAACTGGTTGCTAGTAAATGTCACGATGTCACTCGTGCAGATCCGGTGAATAAAGTTGTTTTAATGAAATATATATTTTCCATTGCAAAATCCACAATTTAACGTTCAATTTTATAATGGCTCAGAACTTAAGAAACAATACATTTAAAAATCAAGCAAAAAATACAACTCTGATAGGTTCTGATCCCCGATTGGCCGGGTTAAAGACCAAAGCTTTAAACACAGAACAAAACATGTCCTCCCAAGTTAATCGTTATCAATTGATTTGCATACAACATCTTAGCAAATAATGAATATGACTAAACGATTTCTTCTCTGAAGTATATATCCATTATAATCCATTTCATACAATGCTCATATTATTTCTATCAGTAGGCTATATTGCATGCAACATACTCAATTAGTGAAATATAAGTCAGAACGAGAGATCAGCTGCCATCTTGTCTTGTAGCCGTGACCACTCAGCTTTTTAAAGTCACTTATGCACTAAAATATTACAATATAAACTTTTAATTTCGAACGGACCATGTCCTTTAGAACAGTTTAAACGATTCTCGGTTCGATGATCGGAATTGGTGGGTCCCATGATATGGATTATAAAGTTTGCATAACTCACACGGCAGCAATCCTGAAATGGTACGGCTGATGACCTTGTAGTTTTGGCACAAAACGCGTCCCATATGAAGGTATAATTTTACCAAATTTGGTAAAGATCCGATTATTAGTTTGTAAGTAATTTAATTTTATGTTTGAACCATTTGAGTGGCCGTCATTAAGTTTTGGTAAAGATAGCGGAAATATAAAACATGACACTGAGGTGCCCTTTGCTAGTGCAACCTCTGTACTAAATTTCGTTCAATTCGATTTCGTCGTGTTTGAATTGATAGGAGGAGACAGACATGCAGAGTACACACACATACACTCACAGACACACCTACAAAGTTTTGGCCCTCACAAGTCTACTTTCATTTTTTGCAATTACCGAAAGTAGGCTAAAAATGGGGGTACTTGCCTAGCCGGTAGAACACAGGATGCACAGGGGAACTCACGAGAGCACAGTGAGTGGATAAACAGATATTGGGAAGAAAAGAGGAAATATATCGCTAAATAAGTTCCAGCGCGCTCCTTATTTGAGCATAACGATTCAAAATAATAATAATAATAATAATAATAATAATAATAATAATAGCAATGGAACTCCACCTTTGTAACTACTGGGTGGATCGAGCAGCTCAGTTGTTGCAGCAGCCGGTCCCAAGCAAGTATCAACATTAGATCTTTGAACACATTAGCAGTAGGTAATCAATATCTTATGTTGTAGTTATTTTTGGGGAGGTAGACTGTTTTATTTTGATGGGATAATCATTTTTAAGATTTTCAACATTAAAATAAATAGTTCTTTTTTCCTTGCTTAACGCTTTAATATTTATCAGTAATATTTACCTCATTTGCAAATAAGATCTGATGATGCTCGCTTGACGAGCGAAACATGTCATCCCTTAATTTTCTTTTTCTTCAATAGTCCGTAACAATATATATAAATTATGGTGTTTGAAGCCATTTTCAGTGTTGCCTTTGTAAACAAAGTTTGATGTTTTTCAGTCAGTCAACACGATTTTACCCAATTGGGATGGATTATTCCTAATTCTGAATTATTTTATTAATCTCACGTCATCATCATCAGTTTATCTCCCTGATGGCAGGTTTCCTCGTGGTCGGTCTCTCCACCTTATCCGGTCTTCTGCAGCACGTTTCATCAGCTCATACAATTGATCAATCGTGATGGAATCCAGCATCTGAAACCTTCTTCTTCCTCATCAATTTTCCCTTGGACTGTCCCTTCTGATGCACTTTTCACCAAATCATCTTCCCTTATGCAGTGTCCAATCCAATTAATTTTTAGCCTAATCTTCACATTTTGCAAAAATGAGGAAAAAGTAGACTTATGAGATCGATCCGGGAATATGCGTGTCTGTCTGTTCTACTGTCTGTCTGTCCTTCTGTCTGTCTGGCTGTGTGTGTGTGTCCCCCCTATCAACTCCTAAACGGCTGCAGCAATCGAAACCAAGTTTAGTATGAGTAAAGATGTATACCGGAATATCTCAATCCCATATTTGAAAATGATGTCAGTGCTACCAACTGCTGAAAAAACGCACTAGAAATTTGAGCTCCATGTTGGATATCATGGAAGGTATGCATGGGAGCTATTCCAAAATCGGCACACCTGTAGATAATGCTATTTCAGTTTAATTTCATGGAGGCCATACATGACAGTGTTGCCAAAATAATGTTATACCTGCTGATAGGTCCAATTTTTAAATGCATATTACTTCTAAACTATCAATTGGATTTCAACCAAATTTTGTATGTGGTATGTGTATATAAACAGATATAATTGAGCGAATTCTTAAGAGCCACCAGGGCTGCCAACTGTTAATAATTGCTTTCTCTATTTTTTTTATCCAAATACCAATATATCAGAAAGTATGCAAGCCGACAGCTTTAAACTATGCACCCTATAGTGCCTGACATTCTATATTACATTGCAGTAACTTATATACGTCAGTGCTACCAACATGATTCTAAGCCTGCTGACAGAGCCAACATTAAATACATGTAACTTTTATACTATCGTTTGGATTTCAACCAAATTTCGTATGTGCTAAGTGTACCATAACAGATATGATTATGCGTATTCTTAAGAGCAACCAGGGCTGCCAACTGTTAATAAATGCTGTCTCTATTTTTGTTACCCTAATATCAATATATCAGAAAGTATGCAAGCCAATAACTCTAAACTTGGCACACGGATAGTTCCTGGCATTCTAGATTAATTTGGAGTAACTAATATACGTCAGTGCTGTCAACATGATTCTAAGCCTGCTGATAGGTCCAAATTTAAAATGCATGTAACTTCTATACTTTATGTATGCCTACCCCTTATTATTCCCGTTTTCCAACGGGGTCGGGGATGAGATGCGATGGAAGTCTTTGTGGCGATGGTTTTTACGGCCGGATGCCCTTCCTGACGCCAACCTCATGAGAGGAGTTAATGAGAGATGAAATGAATGATGGTGAATGAAACTGGGCAAGAATGTGGAAGGAAGCGGCCGTGGCCTGTCAGAGAGTACCGTCCCAGCATTTGCCTGGTGTTGAAAATGGGGAAACCACGGAAAACCATTTCAAGGACGGCCGACGGTGGGGCTCGAACCCACACGTCTACCGAGTCAGCAGAGAGCTTGGCCCTATGACCTAATGCTGCGCTTCAGCCAGCGTAGCCACTACTGTCGGTTGTAACTTCTATACTAACTAATGTATTTCAGTCAAAATTGGCACAACAATAGATCATATTATTTCAGATTGTTTCTGACCATCACACGCATGACATTGTTGCCAACATGCATTTATGCGTGCTAATAGATCCAATGTCTAACTGCATGTGACGTCCATTGGACTTGAAGCAAATTTTGTATTCTGTACCTTAAGAGATGGAACTAAGAATATATTCACTCTCCAGGGCTGCCAAATGTAGTGCTCTATTAGGCTACATTATACCAGGTATATTTAGAACTAATTAGACATTTCGATTTTTAGCCTATTTTCAATTTTGAAAAAATAGGCTTATGAGATCACCTTTTGTCCGTGTGTGTGTGTGTGTGTGTGTGATTCGTGTGTGTGTGTCCCCCTGATAAAATCTAAACGGCTGGAGCGATTTCAATGAAACTCGGAAAGTTCATAGCACTATTCCCGACGACCTTGACCGTGCCCTTCAAATTTTGTTACGACTCACCAATCCAACATGGCGGCTGTGCGAAATATTTCACCAGCATTCAATATCTCCGAAACTATTACCGATATTACCCTGATATTTTCTATGGTGATAGAGGGAACTACTATAAGTTCACTTATGTGACTTTTGAAAACCTGGTAACAACAAAACCAACATGGCGGCCATGCGAATTTGCGACTTTTAAATAGACGTTTCTCGCGATTTGATCAACCAAACGCAATGAAACTTGGTACAGTATATGTTTATATACATTGTAATGCACCGACATCTAACTTCGTTCAATTGTTTACATAATCACAAGATGGCGGATGTGCGAAATATTTCACCGGCATTCTATATCTCTGAAACTATTAGCGGTATCTCCCTAAAATTTTGTACGGAGATAAAGGGCACTACTGGAAGTCCATCTATAAGACTTTCAAAAACCGGTTAACTACAAAACGAACATGGCGGCCAAGCGAATTTGAAAATTTTAAATAGACCTTTCTCACGATTTAATGTTTCAAGCGCACTGAAACCTGGTACAGGAAATATTTATACACATTGTAATCCACTGGTATCTAATTTAGTTCAATTGTTTACATAACCTCAAGATGGCGGCAGTGCGAATTTTAAAATTAAGTTTTTATTTCTTGTGATGTAGTCATGCGATCGAAGTGAAAGTTTGAATAATGAACCTACGCAATAATTTTCCTTTAATGGTACATGACTCTATGGCCTATATATTTAACAATCCAACATGGCGACCATCCGAAATATTTAGACGATACTGAATATCTACGAATCTATTTTAGCAATCAAACTGCATTTTTTAATGTTCATAGGGGCTATGAACTTAAGTTCACCTATAGGACTTTAAATAACCTGGTGATCACTAATTCATCATGGCGGTGACGCGAATTATAAATATTCACATGGACGTTTCTCGCAATTTAACCATCCGAGTGCAGTGAAACTTGGTACAGTAAATCCTTATACGAATGTTAATCCACTGGCATCTAATTTATTTCAATTGTTTCCATAACCTCAAGATGGCAGCTGTGAAAAATTTTAAAATCTCCTTGTTTTTTCTTGTGTCCTAATTATGCGATTGAAGTTTGATTACTACACGTTCACAATAATCTGCATGTAACAGTACATAACTCTAGGACCTACATATATAAAATCCAACATGGCGACCATCCGAAATATTTAGTCGGTTCTTAATATCTACGAATCTATTACAGCAATCAAACAGAAATTGTGTATGTTGATAGTGGCAATTAACATAAGTAGGATATATGAAAATAGGCTGTATAGTTCTTCACGGAACTACTTGTTCGAACTTAATTTCATCATTATTCTAGATAGGTTCATATACAGTAGATAAATCATTGGCATGCATCTTAATTTTAAGAAAAGTAGGCTCTTTAGTTCGTCACGGAACTTCTTGTTCATTTCCTTATATTTTTAGCATCATTCTGTCTTGTCATACTTCCTTTAATACTTCCTCATTTCTTTGGATTAGGGAATAATCTATCACAATTGGGTACAATCGTGTTGACCGACTGAAAGACATCAAACTTAGAACACCCTACACAAACCCAAACAAGTAATAGACACCATAAGTAAATTTGATACTCAAGTCACAAGAACACAGGAAACACGCTTCCTAGACGAGAACCGTTTTGATTCAGGAAACTTCAGAATATACAAGGGTAAACCAGCCATAAAAATCACTGACAAACCTCCACAATTCGGAAGTGAATCTTGATAAGAAATACAATAGCAAATTCAGTATTCAACTTTCACCCCCTTCAGAAAGAATATCAATGTTCACGGTGAAATCAAGAAATAAAGCGTACTCTTTGATTAATGCTCACACACCCATAAACAGTGACAATAAGATAAATCCTCATAAAGTTGACGACTTCAGGGTGCTCCTTAATGAAACCAACAGCAAATTCCAAAAACATCATGTGAAAATCCTATTAGTTGTTTTCATCGCACAGATTGGTAGAGAAGGAAAGTACAGATCTCTTGTGGGGCATCATCCAGGTCATCAGCGGCTTCGGTGGCGTAGTTGGTAGCTTGCTGGCCTGCTGTGCCCAAGATCGTGGGTTCAAACCCGGCGGAAGTCGTCGGATTTTTAAGAGCGTTAAAATCCTTCAGTATGCCTTCCTTCGGAGGGGAAGTAAAGCCGGCGGGCGGTCCCATGTCATAGATTTATGGCATATAATAGATACTTCCACAGACTAAACATGTGTGAAACTAAATTTCTAGGTTGGATTTCGTTGAAACGCTCTGTCAAAGTTCCAACGTTCACCACTAGGTGCCAGTGACATCTGGTAGCGAAAGTTGGAACTACTTGAAATTGAACTGAACTTGTGGCTCACCCCATGGGTGTCCGCTTGACGCAGCTACAGCCTCTGGCGAGCCAAACATGTCCCCGAACACACCCGGCACTAAAAGCCATACGCTTAATAAACTAAATAAATAAATTGGCATAAATCTTAAATCTTAAGAAAAGTAGGCTCTCTAGTTCGTCACGGAAAATCTTGTTTTATTTTCAGGACGGGACAGGGACGGGATTTTGGAAGGGCCTATTGAAAGGAACCATCACCGAATTTGCCTGGTGGTGAAAATAAGAAACCATGGAAACCCTTCTCAGGACGGCCAAGGTGGGATTCAAACCCACGCTCTCCCGATGCCAGCGAGACACGAGGTAGCGCGTTAACGCTCTCGGTCACCGGGGCCGTTAAAACCTTAGGATGAAATCTAGCAGCAGGACTGGTACAGGATGGACATAAGATGGCCAGAGGAAAACCTGATCAAGCCAACTAACAAGTTCCAACGCACTCTTTGAATGCACATAACGAATGAGAAGTGACCAATAAACATAAATGAGGCTATTAGTGTCAAAAGGAACAATCTCCACCTTCCTGCATTTTACCGTAGGAGTAATTTTTTATCTAATGCATTTGTATCCACTCTATCTGGATGTTTTTTTTTCTTATACATAAAGTAAACGGTTGTATGCCAGTAATCATAGAAAACCAAGCATATGTTTCATAGTTAATGAGATATTTTAAATTTTATTTTGGAGATTGTCCCTTTTGATACTAACTGTACGATTTTTGTGGATATTGCTCTGTTTGATACCAACATGCATGGAGATTGCTCTTTCTGTTATTAACATAGAAATATGTGATTCCTACTCCTTCTTTTAGCCAACATGTCATTTACGGTAGCAAAAGAAACAGGAGAAATTTGTAAACGAAGGATAACTGTTGTAATGAAGTGCCCTTTAATTTTGGACGTACGTATTTCAACTCAAATTTAATGATTTAACACAACTGATACGTAATTTAAAAACACAACATTATTTGATTTGGATTACAGCACCATACCTAATGATGAACACTGGCCAAAATTCAAATAAGAATTAAACCATCAAAAGAGAGTCATCATCGTCAAGTGTTTCACACAAAAGATCATCTTGCTGATTCTGTCCACCATCATCCTGTCTTTCTGCTCTGTGCTGCACATCGACATAGTATCGAAGCTCGGAAAGTGTTTTCCAGCCTTCACCGAAATGGGATGACAGAAGTTTCGATACGTCTCTCAGTTTATCTTTTGATGTTTTCTGTACGTTGTTCGCAGGTAATTCCTCGGGGTTTATTTCAGACATGGAACAGTTTTTCTTCGTAATGAACATGGACATGTTAGTGTCAATACGGTATGCTGTCTCCCCTCTTACTTTTACATCGCACTTCTTGACACCCCGCGTTAGTATTATTCGTTTACTTGGAGCAAATTTGAAGTGCCATGATCCAGTTGGCTTCAAAACAGCATCTGTGCTGGTTTTCCAATCAAAAACAGTACAGTCTTTCCCGAGATTAATGACCGTTCCATGATTCGCAACTATGCCCAAGTAACTTGCTGGTGTAATGATTTCTCTTTCATTCTTGATGTCTTTTTCGATATTGCCAAAGACACGATCTGGAGGAATGAAAGAGTGACCTCGTACAGGAAACACCATTTCAATGCGTTCAATGTTACTTGAAGCAGTCAGAAGCCATTTACCGCACATGGCGAGGAGGTTCTTGTTTTTATTTTGACCCCCGCATGAGTCACAAATGAGTCTCACTTCTTTGTATTTTCTCAAGTCAGTTTTCATCAGCCTATCATAAAGCGCTGAAGCAATCTGATTAGACCCTTTTCCATATTGGTCCTCCGTCCAGCAATAACAAAACACATTGTCTTTGGTAAGCTTGCATTTGGAGGTATCTTGAACTATAGCAAAGTTGTGAAAGTAAAGTTGACGGGAGTAATAAGCCTCTTGATCTGGGATGCGAGGTAAACACTGGTTTTTCTGCATGTCAAAGGATAATACAAGAGTCTCTTCACCAGCGTCTCTCAGTAGAGTGTAAAATGCCTTCGCTTTTAGTTTGTGGACACGCTTAGTTATCATTATTTCACTACGTTTTGTGGAATCTTGCTCTTGTTTTAGACGCTCATCAAGTTGTATGCAGAGAGAACAACAGTCCTTACTGGGGTTCTTGAATCCAAGATTAAAACAAGTATTAAAAACCATTCGAAAATAAGACTTGGTAGTTTTTAATGCTGGAACTGTAACCTTATTATTGTACAAGGCAAACAATTTGTACACACTTAATTCAGAAGGCAAGTACATTCTCTGCCTTGTCTTATTACGGCAATAGTGCGATTCAACACACACTAAGGTCGATATAAACTTCACAATGCTTTCCTTTTTTGGTCGGAATATTTGTGTCTTCCTATCACCACCGCGATTTTCAACAGGGGGGTTACCATTTCGTGCATATGATTTAGCTATAGTATCAACACGCTTCCTGGAGACATGAAGGATGTTCAGAAAAGCTTGCTGACATACAGGAACCTTCGTATTGTTACCGTTCTGAGCATAAAATTGAGTCTGAAAGTGCTTTCCAGTATGTTTGTCATTTTTTGGCCTCCTCCTCTGCACAGGTACAATTTCAATGTACTTACAGATGAAAGCATTTTGAGTATTGTAAGTTTTATTGCAGTGGTACTGTTCATGGAACACCTTTATATCGTTCATCGATAATGTCCCACATCTGAATGCTTTGGTGATGTGTTTCTCTTTACACATGGGTGGTGTAGGCATATCCTTAGGGGCATACCTATTTAGAAAAATCACAAAAGTAAATTTGTTCTCTTTTAAAACAATGCATGGTACAATAAAATTAAAATGAAGTTAAGGAAATGGTTACATTGGGTTATAAATAGATAAAAGTATGTGGTTACGGTTTTTACCGTAAATTATGCACTATTTATGTAAATAACTCAGTATATCAGTCCATTTTCCAGGAGAATGTCTTTATAATATAAAAGTAGTTACTGGTTGAATGCTATTATTACCTCAGTTGTTTAGCAACAACTGATTTCCATTTCTTTGGATCTCTACTCCGCTTCCTAGCTTTTGTGGGTGAGACAGGTGTCACGTTTTGCGGTATCGTATCCATCACAGAACACCTAGAAGAAAGTTACAGCTAGTTTTGATAATATAATATGTTAGTACACCTTCATATAGTCTTAAAAACAAAAAATACTTACACTATAACTGCAAAATACGAGAAAATTGGCACACGCGCGCAGGACAGTCTCTTTATATCTCCTTTGAACCAATATGGCAGCACTCACATGACCGGAACGGACGGAGCTGATTGGTAGAAGTGGAGATTGTCCTATTTGATTCCAACAGATGGCGGAGATTGTTCTGTTTGAAAGCAACATTGTATTTTCAAGCCCTAAAACGATGGGTTTTTGTTCTTTTTGAAAGAAAGAAACAGCATAGTGTGGTAGAGGGCTAGTTGCACAATACAACGGTGTCAGTAACTCAATTTCCGTGGAAATTGGAGATTGTTCCTTTTGATACTAATAGCCTCAAATACAAATTATAAAATAAAATAATAATAGTCTAACAATAATGTTATAAAATAAATTTTAAAATAACAGTTAGTTTTTAAAATTAAAAATAAATATAAATAATTAAAGTAAATAATAATAACAACATTTAGTTTTTAAATAAAAACAATAAAAATAAACAATACACTATAATTCAAATACAGAATACACAAGTAGTTCCGTGAAGAATTATACAGCCTATTTTCATATATCCTACTCATGTCAATTGCCTCTATTAACATACAAAATCGATTCGTAGATATTGAGAACCGTCTAAATATTTCAGATGGCCGCCATGTTGTTTTTTTATTTATGTACTATTACATGAAGATTATTGTGTACGTGTGGTATTCAAACGTCAATCGCATGATTAGGACACAAGATGTAAAAAAAAAAAAAAGATTTTAAAATTTCGCACAGCTGCCATCTTGTGGTTGTAAAAACAATTGAAATAAACTAGATGCCAGTGGATTAACATTTGTATAAGCATTTACTGTACAAAGTTCCACTGTGAGAAACGTCCACTTAAATATGTATACTTCGCGTCGCCGCCATGTTGGATTGGTGCTCACCAGGTTATTGAAACTCCTATAGATGAACTTATGTTAATAGCCTCTATGAACATTAAAAAATCAGTTTGATTGCTGTAAATGATTCGTAGATATTGAGTACCGTCTAAATATTTCGGATGCTCGCCATTTTGGATTGTTATAAGTATCGGCCATAGAGTTATGTACCATTAAGGGAAAATTATTGCGTAGCTTCATTATTCAAACTTTCGCTTCGATTGAATGATTACGACACAAGAAATAAGAACTTAATTTTAAAATTACGCACAGCCGCCATCTTGAGGTTATGTAAACAATCGGAATGTAGCGGAAGATAGTTCGCGCCAGATAGCGCGCGTGTAGTACTGGGTAAGCGCATGGGGATCGTCTTATGTTTCTTCCAGTCAGCTGCGAGGAATGTATAGATTGTGACCGATTTTTCTGAGCTAAAGTAAATTATATCGTCTCTAATTTTACTCCAAGACTTTACTAATTAATTCTATAGGCATTTCCCCTAGTATATTATGGACGATTTTCAGCGTTTAAGCGTTAAACATCTCCAAAATGAGCTATGGACCAGAGGCGCTAAAACTAGCGGGAAGAAGGAAGAATTAATACAGCGGTTATTACAAAATTCTAACACGCTTTATTATCCAAATAATGAATAGGAGTCACCATGCTAACTCCTAAAGTTTACAATTGCTTGAGTATTGTACATTGATAAATATACCTCCATAAGACTTAAATCATGAATAGTGATTTAAATATTCACTTGCTCCCCTTGCTTATAGACTTCGATTTATGTTATTTTTTAGGTCGATGGCTTACATGAAACTGTAGATACAGACTTGCCTACCACCGAAGGCATGTGAGTTTCTTGAGTTTCCCTGTGCCAGTTCATTCGAAGATTTGACCATCAGCCACAAGGCGAAGATCAGTATCACGAATGTGCATTTGATGGATTATTTTGTATTTCGAAAATCGGAAATAGATGGAGCACCTGTTTCCAACTACAAATCGTTGTGTGATGCTGGATACAGACTTTTCACTGAAAAGTTTGTTTTGTTTAGAAAATGTTTATTTCAATCGGGTGAAATTCTGATACGCAGTGCTGTGAAATCCGAGTACACAAAACATAAGACCTATAATGTGAAGCTTATTTTAGGAGTACCTGGTGATATTATAGGAGGGGAATGTGAATGTGTTGCTGCAGCAGGCCCCAAGGCATGTTGTAAGTATATTGCAGCTATAAGCTATGCATTAGAGCACTTCTCCAAGACTGGTATTATTCAGTGTTCAGAAACATGCACCCAAAATTTACAAACTTTTCACCATCCCCCTACCAAACGGTTGAGGCCAGTTAGCCCTATGAAAGTGGAATGTTTGCCTTTGGAACAAGTTTTCCAGGAACCCTGCCATGATGTTAGGCCATTGTCAGGCGTTAATCAGCCTGGATATCAGCAATATGTTGAAGGTATTGTGAAAAGTTCCCAACATAAGCTTGCTTTTTCTTTCGCTCTAAAAAAGCACAGGCCAGCTGCTTTGATGTCATTCATGACCACCATTTTGGTGTGGATCCATGTGCGACTCAAGCTGAAAATCTTGTAAGAGTCAATGATTAGGAAAGGAAGAAATTTGAGGAAAATATTAGGCAACAATCCCAGCAAAGTCTATGGTTCAAAGAGAGGAAATATCGTTTGACAGCAAGTAATTTTGGGAAAATCTGTCACTCAAAAACTCCAAAAGCCATAGCAAAAGCGTTATTCAAGGGAAGTTTGTTTTGCTCCAGGCATATGAAATGGGGACTTCAAATGGAAGACTCAACAAGGGACAGGTATTCTGAGCTAACTGGCCATGTAGTCCAAAAATCTGGCCTCATTATTCATCCTACCAGACATTACCTGGCAGCATCTTGTGATGGACTAATTGGACAGGATAGAGTCTTGGAGCTTATAGGGTTGCCAAGTCATGAAAATGAAGCAATTTCAATTAAATGTGTTCCATACTTGGGAGAGAGCAGTGGTGCGTTGACACTCAAGAAAAATCACAACCATTACTTTCAAGTGCAAGGTCAGCTGTTTGTTACAGGCAGACATTATTGTAGTTTTGTTCTGTACACTGCTGTTGACATGCTAGTGTTGGAGATAGAGAGAGATGACATTTTCATTCATGAAATGGTGGCAAAATTAGACAAGTTTTACCATGAATATTTTGTTCCAGTCATCCTAACCTGACAGGGATTGGGGAGGTGCCCAGAGACTATCCCGGTATTTGTCTGTAGGGAATGTCGAAAAACCGGAGGAGAAACCATATTCAGGATGGCCACTGTCATCGTCGGGAATCGAATCTCCGATCTCTGCACATGCTGCAGCTACCCATGGCGGCCGTAGTGAATGATTTATGGCATACGGCTACACCATTTTAAGTAAAAAATAATAATGTAAATTACCACCAAAAAATAATAATAAGATGGAAAAGACATGGAGGACACCGGAAATTTGCAAACCCGAACACCTGATAAGAACTGTTTTCTCAAGAAACCTGTGAATATCGCTTTTGCTTGGATCTCAATGAGTTATTCCAAATACAGTAAGCATTTGCATACAATTGTGTCCTAGTGATTATTTCGTTTACAAAACCTACATGTAACGATTCCATTTAAAATCTTGCTTCCAAGCACAGAAGTCAACAGCTAGTTAATGTCTTACTTGAATTACAGAAGCTATAAGACTTGAATCTATATGTTCCACTAGTCGTCCTGATTAAAAGGTTCAACATATATAAACGAGGCACATTAAAGATGATCCTATCGACAACTCAGCTGTCTAATGAACACTAAGAGTGATTGCGCTACAGTCCAAGATGAACGTCTGATAAGTTGACTGCTCTGTGATCTGTCTTGCTCATGACAGCCACCGTTGTACGCTACACCATATCAATACTTCAGACGTTCCCACGACTGGGTGGCACGGCAGTGATATCTGTGAGGTGGTAAGGTCACTTGGTATGTACTTGACAGGAAAAATATATCAAATTTTACTCATTAATTTTGCCATTATGAATTCAAATGGGTTCTTTAACATGCCAGCATCGTATGACATGCGTACCGTAATTTTTGTCGCCTTTTAAAAATCACTTACCACGGCCAGGAGCGAACCAGCAAGCCTGGGGTTGGCAGTCCGACACGATAACCACTCAGCCACCATGGCAATCTCTTGCAAAGTTCTTGCGAGCACCAGCTCCCCTGAGGTCCATTCTTCAATTCAAATTTTTGATAGTTATGTTATTGGTATTACGTCACTTTTAATTCCTGTGGCTTTTAGAGACGCCGTGGGTCAGGATTTTGTAGTCGGAGGTTTCTTTTTAACGTGCCAGTAAATCAATTGAGATGGCTCCCTCGCATTTGCACACTATCAAATGCCAACTGACTGCGCCAGGAATGGATCCTGCAACCTTGAGAACAGCCTTACCGCTGTGCCACGCAGTCAGTTCAATTCATAATTCTGTTGCACGAAGCAAAATAATAGTGTTTTCATTACAAGTTTTGACAGTCAGAAGTGTTATCATTTTGTGAAATGGTATTATTAATCTACAGTAAGAATAATTGGGCATCCCTGTTTTATGAGTAACACGAAAGCTGCTGATTGGACTCGACTGTCTATACATAAATGTACGAGTATCTTATCTGCATGAGTCCTGCAAGCAGTTGGAGCATGCCTGATGAACGGTGAATCCCTAGCTATTTCAGCATTTCAGAGAGAGATAGATAGATAGGAAAAAGAAAGAGAGGCGCACGATTGTTTCATTATTATTATTATTATTATTATTATTATTATTATTATTATTATTATTATTAGTTTGGCATTACTAGGTTCGATCACATCCCCAATGAAAGACTAAGGGATCGATTTGGTGTCGCGGCAAACAACAACAAAATGCGTGAAGATCGTCTGTGATGGTTTTGGCATGTGCTACGGTCAGGAGCGGACACCATTGCAAAATAGGGCTACACACTAGAGGTCGCCTAGAAAAGACCAAAGGGGCGACCGAGACAACTTTGGGCCGATACACTGCACAGGGATCCGAAAAGTGTCAACCTACATCCGGACATGGCCCATGACCGAGTAAAGTGGAGAGAGCGGATTCAAATAGCGGACCCTGCCACGAGGCGAGACAAACGCTAAAGCAAAGGAAGAAGAAGATTATTATTAATTATTTTTATTATTATTATTAATACTACTAATAATCTAATCGATTAATGGTGCTCAGATACTTGGTATAGCATGTGGTTGGTGCTCGCAGTCACAAAAACGTTGAGAACGCCTGCTCAAAATAAATACTAGCTGAAGTACCCGTTCTTCGAATGGCATTTGGTACTTGCTGGCCAAAATATTCATATAGTCACACATTCGCAATGTAGTTTTGTTATAATATCAACTAAATCAATACCTTAACCAGTGGCACCTAAATAAATATTATTAATACAGCTCAACAGTCAGCCTAGTGATTTAATAGTGTTACGGCTGTGAGTTTGTTTCGTCGCCTCGCCGCGTGAGTCACAGCTGCCCCGGGCTATGCTCTGCCTCTGTGTGTTACCTGCGCCTTACGCAACAGGGCTGCGAGGACAAAAGGGATAGACCAGAATATTCGCGACCCAGCTAGTGATGGAAATCTCGAGAAGCCGTGAATCCCGGATGAGTCTAGAAGCATTCATTGAGTCACCAGCCTGCTATATAAGCGGCCTCGCCAGCGAGGGGGACAGTGTGCTTTTTTTTTGTTTTTTTTTTGAGTGAGAGTGTATACCAGTGCGACAGAGATTATTGTAGTGAAGTGAATTGCGAAACCCAGTGAGATTCTTTCCGAGCCTGCGGAGCAGTGTGTAGCAGACTCGTAAGTAGCCTAACGGTAGTTTGTGTACTCAAGGAAGTGTACAGGTATTTCGGCGAGTGACTGGCTGGACACAGGCTTGCCTAATTAGTGAACGGACAGCTGCTCGAGAGAGTGAAAGGGGAGTGTTCCCAATCAGAGAGGACCTAGAGTGAGATACTAATTGCTTGTATCTGTTTATTGTGTGGTGAACTGTAACTTGCTAAGACCTGCAATAAAAGTACTTTTTCATTAAAAGGACCATTGTGTCGTGCTTCTACCCACCGTAATCCAGTTAACGAAACTGCCACAAGGGATGGCACGTTACCATAGTGTTTCGTGGCATTGATGAAGTATTGTAGAGATACAACCAAGTTAGTCTTCGAGACTAAGTAATAATTTCAACACTAAAATCACGTAGATATGCCCGCTTAACGAAGTCATTGAAAATACAATAAACAAGACCGAATTACCAGTTAAATGAAGAACTTTGAAATATCATAATAGAAGGATTATAATTAAATAATGAGTAACGTAGCCTATAAGTGAAATAACCATCACCCAGGATTATCTTATGGACAATAGCTGAATATACTCCTGAAGATTGTAGAGAACACCTGTAGCTTAATTAGCCAGATTTGCAATTCGAATTCCTCAAACATGATTGAAGTAGGAAAAGTCGTGTTTTCTTAGTAATAAACAAAGTACAGATTCTTTAAATATAGGATTCGCCGTGTAAAAGTAATATTTCATTGATCACCACTAACGGTTAACTTCAACGATCAACTATAGCATACCACTTAGAGGAAGCGTGAAAATTTATGTGATCATTAATCTCACGTTTTAACTCTTTCTTACGTGGAGTCAAAACCACCGGATGTGTCATATCAACTCAAAAACTCTCATATGCTTTAGCTGGGAATCGTGACCTTACCGCAGCCGCAGCGTCTTCACGCCCTTAGCACTGAGTGGCTTCTGCTTATTAATTCACAATGACAAATGAATAATAGAACGGACGTTTGATGCTTTTCAGTCGGTTAACCCTAGTTTTCCAAAAGAGATGGGTTATTCCCTAATCCTGAAATATTTACATGAGATTAACAAATACACTTGGATTATCCATTCCTCGATAATACACTACCGCCTAAAGAAACAAACACATAAGAAATGAGGTCCAGGTGTATTTGTTAATCTCATGTAATTTCTTTCAGGATTAGGGAAAAATCGTGTTGACCAACTGAAAAGCATCAAACATTCGTTTTTTAAGGCAACACTGAAAATGGCTTCAAACACCATAATGTGAATAAGAGAAGTCGGCACAGTGGCGATTATATCACTGTCAATTTGCCAGAATGGTGATAAAACATGTTGAGTCATATTGTCTTCGAAAATATGCTTTCTGTACGAGTGATAACTAACAATTACATCATATAGCAAATATCGGAACGAACAATATTCATAGAACAAATTTTAACATCTTGCGAAACTGAAAGTTTTCGCTGATTTCCAGTATCAAAGAACGCCAATAAATTACACGCAATTCTTAGATTATACCCTACCGCCTCGAAACAAACACATAAGAAATGAGGTCGCAACTGCCGAAATACAAATCTCAATTAACGAAGATTAAAATTCCAACACCTCAAGCAAGCTTAATATAGGTTACAACATACAATGTACTGTAAGTCGTTGATTGTTGTTTCAGTCCTCAGTCTTTTAACTGGTTTGATGCAGCTCTCTCCATACCTCCCTGTCCTGAGCTAATCGTAACATATCTACATAGCTATCACACCCTACATCCGAGGCAATCTGTTTAACATATTCTAACCTTGGTCTACCCCTACAGTTTTTGTCCTCGACCCTTCCTTCCATAACTTAGCTTGCTATTCCTGGGTGTCTTAGTATGTGTCCTACCAACCTATCTCTTCTCTTCATTAGCAGTCACCAGAAACATTCTCCTCTCCCACTCGCCTTAATAATACCTCTTCGTTTGTCACCCTATCTACCCATCTGATCTTCATCATCCTCCTGTAACATCACATTTCAAACGCTTCAATTCTTATCTTTTCTGCTGCACCAATAGTCCAAGTTTCGATTTCCAAGTCGTAAAACTGGCTAAAGTGTTAGAATCTCCCTAAAGTGTCACAAACAGTATAAAAATTGACCCCAAATACTAGAATGGTGTCCGTCCACATAATGGAATAAAATGAAATACAGGTAGGATACAATATTCTAATTCGAATAAATTGGGGTTGTAGTAGGGCAATGACAGAATTGTCTTCATTGATGGAAGGACGAAATGGGGCATCTTTGAAATGAAGCAATGGCCATTAAAAATTAAATATTCCGATGAAATGGCACTGGGAAATAATATTTAAAACGTCTGTCTTAAATACATATTTAGCCCGTCAGAGGAGTTGTCAGGGTTGCCAACAACCGAAGTGACTTCCCAGACACCAAACCTGCCGGACACATGTGCGGAGAGGATCGAATGTACTTCTTATAGGCCAGAGCGGCACTAGAAACTATGATCCTGGGGATCTGGGATAACATGGTGGCTAAAGTCATAGACAACCCAAGAAGTACACCTAAAAAACAACTAATAAATGAGAACATCCAGACTTAAATAAAACTCGTGAACACTCTTATTTTAAAATAGACAAACCCCTATCCTAGTTCGGAGTGTTTATATCGGCTAGTCCGCAAGCTAATAATAATATAAAAAAAAGATCCAGGTCCTAACTGTAAACTAAGTTAAACCTTCACGAAAGATCTAAATACAAAAGATTAAGCAACAACAACAAAGCTAGGAAAATGGCACGTAACGAAACCCTACTCAAGCTGCAAAATATCAAGTTAATAATATAATTTACATTTAACAGGGTAGCAAAGCAAAACTAAGTTCCTTATTTACATTTAACGTTAATCAATTTAGCCAAGTCCTAAGAATGAATACAAAATTTACGGCGATGACGTCAGTAAGCAAAAACATTACAGTCAAATCTACATGCCAGCCATGAAAGAAAAAAACATTAATGACACTCTTACAACTATGTGTTCATCAACACAGAGAGAGGTACACAAGGGATTACACACATAAGAAATAAATAAGACACTAGACCACAGTTTCATATTATTAAACCCTGCCTACACGATTTGGAATTCTGTTTGTACCCAAAGTCATCTACGTGAATGTTCGTTAGGTTGGTAATTGCGTAGTTATAACCACGACTTAAATCACATGAGTGTCGTGCTCCACCTAGTACGAACTAACGGTTAAGCGCACTCAGTCGTCCCAAGATTGTGTGTTCTGTCCTATGTCATTCCCGCCAGGAAATGATTCACGTCAAAGGCGTCCGTCAGCAAGCTCAAAATGTAAATCCAAGATTAAAGAAAACAATTAATTATCAGACCCATTTAGAATAATTACTCTTGTGATTATTAAATCGTAGGTTTAAGTTTTATTGTAGGTTTATGACGATAGTGCTGCCGATCCCAGACACCTGGGCTAAGCAGTAGCGTCTCCTCCGAGATCATTTACTTGCTATAACATCGACATAAAAGTCGGAATACCTTCCACGAGCTCCTAATACTCGGACAATACAATAACACACGTTGTTAGTGGCGCTCGGCACATCTAAACAATCTTCGGGTAGGCCTGGGAAACACATCAGTTACCTCCCGGCAACAACAAGGTCTCAGAACTGAGTCTGGACATCAGTGCTCGACTAGCACAAGAAATACCGAAAATATAGCCTCCAAACAGGGTGTCCTATACTAGTCAACAACTGAAAATAAACCTCATATAAATTTAAAACACTCTCAAAACAGTGCCAAACATAGTCGCTATGCAGAGCGATCAAAAGATGTGACTCTGGTGGTCATCCATTACAAGAGCATAAACATCTGATTTGAAACAAGTAGTTCCGTGAAGAGCCATACAGCCTATTTTCATATATCCTACTTATGGTAACTGACACTATGAACATACAAAATTTCAGTTTGATTGCTGTAATAGATTCGTAGATATTGAGAACCGACTGAATATTTCGGATGGTCGCCATGTTGGATTTTATATAATATGTAGGTCCTACAGTTATGTACTGTTACATGAAGATTATTTCGTACGTGTAGCATTGAAATTTCAATCCCATGATTAGGACACAAGGAGTAACAAGGAGATTAAAAAATTTCGCACAGCTGCCATCTTGTGGTTATGCAAACAATTGAAATAAATTAGATGCCAGTGGATTAACAGTCGTATAAGGATTTACTGTACCAAGTTTCACTGCACTAGGATGGTTAAATTGCGAGAAACGTCCATGTGAATATTTATACTTCGCGTCGCCGCCATGTTGGATTTGTGATCACCAGGTTATTTAAAGTCCTATAGGTGAACTTATATTTATAGCCCATATGAACATAAAGAAATTCAGTTTGATTGCTATAATAGATTCGTAGATATTCAGAGCCGTCTAAATATTTCGGATGGTCGCCATGATGGATTGTTAAATGTATAGGCCATAGAGTCATGTACCATTAAAGGAAAATTATTGCGTAGGTTCATTATTCAAACTTTCACTTCGATCGCATGATTACGACATAAGAAATAAAAACTAAATTTTAAAATTTGCACAGGCGCCATTTTGAGGTTACGTAAACAATTGAACTAAATTGGATACCAGTGCATTCCAATGTGTTTAAACATTTCCTGTACCAGATTTCATTGCGTTTGGAACATTAAATCGCGAGAAAGGTCTATTAAAATTTTTAATTCGCTTGGCCGCCATGTTCGTTTTGTAGTTAACCGGTTTTTGAAAGTCTTATAGATGAACTTCCAGTAGTGCCCTTTATCTCCGTACAAAAATTCAGGGTGATACGGCTAATAGTTTCTGAGATATAGAATGCCGGTGAAATATTTCGCACATCCGCCATCTTGTGGTTATGTAAACAATTGAACGAAGTTTGATGTCGGTGCATTACAATGTGTATAAACATAAACTGTACCAAGTTTTAATGCGTTTGGTTGGTTAAATTGCGAGATACTGTGCCCTTTTAGCAAGAAATATGCCAATCACAGTATACCAGCGTAGCTCAATTCGGAATTTTCGGGGCAGCGGTAAGTTCCCCCACTCTGTGACTCACATATTTTGGATTAATTAGAGGATACACCTGCAAAAATAACAACAAAATCAACTCCTATTTTAACACATTTAATTAATAAAATTAATGGCGCTACAAACACTTCAACAATTTAATTACTGACCCATAATCATCTACTTGTTCCAAATGAACAAGGAATCACAAATATAATAAAACAAATATTGTATTTAAACATATGGTTTCCACATAAACCAACAATTCCTACTTAGTCTTACTTCCATAAAGCATCAACTGTAAGTCTTATATAACTCCGAGCTCTTTTGGCTCCCTGCTTTACATAATAATGGTGTCACTCTTGTACACCTCAAATACTATCTTTTATATTTTCTTAATCCTCAAAACAAATGTATAATTACATTTAAAATCTTATGTTAATTATCTAACTCAATATTTTTGGGCATGTTCACACATTCAGCTGTTATCATCTCTCTTTATTTTCACAAATATATTAAGGTAATCAGGAAATCAATTGTGTACTCCAGAGCGTGAAGATACTTGACACAGTCAAAAAACTATAGTTACTCCCGAAACTTAGTTGCCTTCAATTAACTCGTGGAATCCTACTTCCGTACATCATTACAATAGGGATTGTTATTTATCTCTTATGTCTTCTAAGACCATTATCACATAAGAAACTACGATCTGAACAGGCAAACGAAAATATCAATCTACAAGGACCTCGGTTCGACGCCCGGGTCGTTAACAACTTTAAACACTCACGGTGTCTTTACTACATCTTACGAGACGGTTCGGCCCCCCTTACTCTAAGAGAGCCAGGCCATTAACTCGGGCGCGATTTATGACACGGAGGGTGACGGGCGACTCTCTGTCTAACCCACGTTAGCAGCTCCTTTCCAAGGCTTTCAAAACAAACCTTCACATTATACTCAGTCCTGGGGAGAGACCGGGCTTTTACTGTACTGCATCCATTCAAACAAATATTCTTTGGTTCATAGACCACTTTCGTAACCTTGGCATTTATTAATTATGAGAGGGTCCTCATTGATTGGGGAAGATCAATACACATTCGACGACGAAGAATTAAGGGGCTTTTATCATAAGAGGATTCTGAGTTCGAATCTCTTCACATGCCTCGGGAACCATTTCCTTATAGAGGACTTATACAAGACGCGATTTAAAGTCGGCCGTGGCCTACATGACATACGCTCAATAATACCATATATTAGCTCCCTTTTAATACATACACAATGCCTCGTGATACTACGTCACAAATAGAGGACTTATACAATTATCAATTCACTACAATCAACTACCCTCCATAAGTAATTTGCCAAGTATTTTAACTTCTACGCTTTCCTAGCGTGACATTTTAATATTATTTGCGCTCCTTTGCGCTATGCATTATTTTAAGCCGAAATGTCTTCCCAAGAACTGATAAATCTCATTAGTAACAATTCATATTATTTTTAATTCTTATATTAATCTTTTCCGTGGCCGATAAATCGCTCCCTTTTAAAACATTCCCTTGAACATCATATCTTACACATACATTAAGGCTTTAACGCTCTTATGTTCACATCAATTTATTTGATCTTTATTTAATATTTCCATACTTAGTTATTAGTATTATCTTTATTCTTTACTCAAGCTCAAAAGCTATTTCTTTCATATCTCAACTTTACTTTATTTAAATATCATTCATGATAATTACTGATATTTCGCTTGCTCTTATGACATTTGTTAAATACATTAACATTTTATTCACATATTTCCTCTACGGGATTTATTCTTTACATAATCATTTATAATTTCTCAAATTTTTATTATTGTTCAGACCGCGTTCTTGTTTATTCAGTATTTATTTCTTAAAACACATCCCTTTTACTCAAAAACTCCGGTGGATTTGTACACAACCAATTCCTGAAACCAAAATAGAATGAAATTCAGTACTCACATGTTTTTAAGATCGTCCCATGATCTTTATTCTTGTGCGGTGTTTCATTTTGGGCCCACTTTGAACTTTTACTCCATATTAAAGGAATTCATCTTATGTACAAACACTTCTTGACATACATTTAAGACACTTAACATTGACGACATTTTTATACACTGGTGTGTCCCTTTTGAACACATGATAAACACTAAAATATTAATTTAACACACAATCTTGATAAATTTACACTTCACAATTCTTGATCACTAGGCCGTATTTCTGAGCCTATCACACGTGACCTTTTAATTTCCCGTTTCCAAGGGTGAAATTTATTCAATGTCGGCTTCCTATCCTGCAGAATACGAAAGTCTCGAAACATCTACTGTTCCCTGGAATCCAAATTCTTCTACTCCTATCCTGGATGACCGGCTATTTAGCTAGCTTGAACGGCTTCTTTGTAGATCTGGCTTATCGATCCTAGCGAAAGTCTATTCGGATCGAGGTCTCCTCAATAACCTCTCGATGACCTATGGATTTAGTTTATAGCAGCTAGTACTTCTCGAGTCTAGTACTTTTAGAATAGTTCGCCTGCTTTCTGGAGATAATGTTTATAGTCTCCGTGCTTCTTTATTTGATCGGTTCTAGCACTCCTACGTTTCTGAAATACGTTCCGAACCTTATTCTGTTCTGCCCTTTTTGGGTTCTTTAATTTAGATAACAGTTTACCTTCTGTTACGGTACTTCCGTACGTTATGATATATTCGTTCGTCTATTTAACGACCTATCGCCTTTAAGTCCGACGTTCGCAGCCTGCTCTGACTATATCTTACGAACTTTTCACTATAACTTGTATACCGTCGGGCCTAAATCCTGTAACTAGGATTTTCCTAATCTTTCAATACGGCGATACTTTAAATTTCTTCTTTACCACTCCTTATGGAGGCAGGCAAGTTGTTAATACTGCGACGCCTATGGCTATCGGATATTACTTCTGCGGTGTAACACAGCGTTTCTCCCCTCAAGGAGTACTAGTAACTGTCTTCGATGTGACGCAGAGTTACGCCCCACACGGCTGTCTGAATACTGATGTGCTGTGATGTAGTCTTACGCCCCTCACGGACTGTCGGAATGACTGCATGCGTAGTAACACCCTCACGGGTTGTCAGAATAACTGCATGATTGGCTTGGTGAAGCCCGAAGCTTTATACTATTTCACTACAAAAAAAAATAAGACTCTAGTCCTTTCTGTGACCAATTTCTAAAATAATGGTGGCACAAATATAAAAATTATACCTTCCGAAAGCTCGTCTTCTCAATGTCAAATAATCTCATTGCCCCTAAGAATCGATCGTGCAATTCGGAGATATTAATTAATTTCTCGTCCTCAATTGTGTGGGTGTTGCATTTCTTTTGCTTTCTCCCCTCCACACAGGCCTTGGTAATTCCCCGATGACGTCGTCTTGCGTTTGCAGTTTTCTCCTGCGCAATTATTAAATGGTTTCTCTTTACTAAAAAATCTCTCATTCGAAATGATTCACTGTACTGTACTTGTTTACTCATTTTTATACTTGTAAACGAGTTAAATTTAATTATTCCTCTTCTGGCGCATAAGCGGTGTTGTCAATTTCCAGCAACGTAAGGTCGATTTCCGAGTCAGGCTTCCTTGTTTAATCCTGGGAAATTTCCACTCGGTTATTAATACTCATGACTCGCTCCCTTCTGAATGTCAAGAGGGATGATCTCATCTCACGAACACCTGGTCCTCGCCTCTTGCACCATATTAGGCTAGCATCTTAGCTGGATCTTTCTTTAAGTTACATTAGAAACTATACGTTTCTTTTATTTCTTCCCCAAATGCATGGATTCGCCCTCATTGGACCCTATGGCACATGGGTTCATCTCTCCCCTCCTTAGGTAAATAAATTTTCGAAAAATTTTGAGGAAATTTATTTCAATTAATCATATCTCTCTTTATTCGTCGAAGCCATCATAACGTCGTCCGTATCTACTGTTGTTTTTACTTCTTTAAAGTCGTATCCGGTAATTGTGTAGGTCGGGTATGCTCTGTCCCTACCCTTTCTTTCTTTCTTTCTTAACTTGTCTGGACTTTAAGTCCCCAGAACCTCATTCTTCCTTACGGGTTTGGTCTATCCCTACCCGTTTCCTTATTTCATCATTTTCCTTTCTTAAATTGGAATTTTCTTCTTCAATAAATTCAATTATTTCTTTAATTTCCCAATACAATTTCTCCAATTCGCATTCGCACTCGAATGCTTGAGCTCTATTTTCTATTTCTTCCTTATCCTTGTTTATGTCAAAAGCGGATTCATCTCTAAATGTTTCCATAACCAGGGCTTGTTCATTTGCTTCATCGAAATCTTCGGGAGGGTAATATAATTTCAAATTTGTTGAATTCATGGTCACTTCGTGATCCGTTTCACAATGCCGAATTCTATATGCGTTATTCCTCAAATCTCTGATTATTTGATATGGTCCGTGGTACATTTTCTGGAACTTCTTGTACACACGGTTCCCTGGATCCGAAATGGCTGGTCTTTTTACTAACACCATTTATCCTGCTAATAATGGTCGATGATACCTCTTATGTCTATTTCTTCTCTGCCTCCTGTCGGCTTGAGCTTTTAGATGCTCAAAGGCTCTTCTAATGCGTACATCTCTTCCAGGCTGAGCGTCTGCTGGCCTAGGAATTACCAGACTCCAAGGTCTTTCTGGTTGCTCATTCCGATGTAACGTTATGGGTATCTCTCCTGTGGATTCATGGATTGTATTATTTATACAAAATTCGATAATATCCAAGATATCTATCCACTTCCAATTTTCTTCGGCACAGTATATTCTACAATACTTGGCCGTCTCTCTCATCACTCTTTCTACAGGATTTGCCTCAGGATGGCGAATACTTGACAAAATCTGACGTATTCCAAGTCTTTCTAATTCTCGTCTGAACTCTACACTGGTGAAACAACTGCCGTGATCCGACAACAAATTCTCAGGTTTCCTCAGAATCGGTATCACTTTTTCTTTAAGTCGTTTTAACACCTGTTTTGTACTAGTCTTCTGTATGGGAGCAAGGACAACCATTTTAGTGAAGACATCCATAGCCACCATTATGTGTCGATTTCCTCTTCTTGCCTTTGGCAAAGGTCCAAAATTATCAATAGATATGATTTGGCCGGGCTTTTCGGGCAACAATGGTATAGGCTTCTGCCTCATCAGGAATGCATTAGGTTTGATCCTTTGACATAGATCACATGTCTTTAGCGTGTCCCTTACAGTTTCTCTCAGTCTCGGCCATACAAATGCTTCTTTCAGCATTGAGACTGTTTTGTCGACTCCCATATGTCCGAACGATCTATGGGCTAACCATACTATTTTCCTCTGCAAAATTGCAGGTACAACAATCCTTAATTTTGTATGGTCAGAGTCTACAAACTTATATAACAATCCATTATAAAACGTGTAGTCTTGAGCTATCTTATTCGCTTCCGTGTACGCTGGTGTTCCTCTTATCAAGCTTCCCTCAAGGAAAGATATAAGCATATTCATCCATGGATCCTCCCGTTGTCTTTAACTAATGCTTCTTAACTCATTAAGAGTACGCTGATCCCTGTCTTCCAAATCTATAGCCATTACTTCCTCTTCTATGGACTCTGGCTGTCTACTTAAGTAGTCTGGAACTATATTTTCTTTTCCTGGGCAGTACTCTGTCTTTACATCAAATTGTTGAATGTATAAAGCCCAACGCACCAACCTTTGACTGGATAAATCAGTCTTCATCAAAAAGGTTAAGGCTTTATGATCCGTTCTTAGAATGACCTGAAACCCATATACGATCTTCCGCCAATATTGCAACGCGTGCAATATCGCCAACAGCTCGATTTCGCTGATCGTATAATTTTTCTCGTGTGGTTTCAGTCTCCTACTTGTGAAAGCTAGATAGTTTTTCTTATCAGGGTTTTCCGGGTTTTCCTGATATAGCATTGCCCCTATTCCAATCTGGGATGCGTCTGTTTGAATGATAAATCTCTGATTAAAATCAGGATATCCTAGCTTCACGTAATTTAAAAGCATCTCCTTGGCCTCTACGAATGCTTTTTCTGCTTCCTCCGTCCATTTCCACTTGCCCCCCTTCTTCAGAAGGTCCTGTAGTGGTGCAACAGTTTTGGTGTATGATGGACAATGTCCTGAGAAGAACCCAATCAATCCCAAAAACTGGCGAACGTTCTTCACCTTCAAAGGCCTTGGAAAATCCCTTATCGATTCCAATTTGCATGGATTTGGTTTAACACCATCCTTGTCAATCACATGCCCTAGAAATGTCACTTGCCTTTGACAAAAATTCGACTTCTTTAAATTTATTTTAAAATTTGCCCTTCTTAAGTCTTCCAATAATTTCTTCAAATTTTCTAAATGTTCCTCAATGTTCTCCGAGGTAAGCAAAATGTCATCCACGTATCGGATAGTGCAATCTTTCACTTCCTCTGACAGGTTTCGATCAAGCGCTCTTATTAAGGCAGATCCCGCGGTCTTCAATCCAAACGGACATCTTCTAAAACAATATGTTTGTTGGTCGAACTGAAATCCAGTCAACAAGCTGGTTTTCTCTTCCAGTTCGAGATGATGATACGAAGAAGTCATGTCAATATTTGTAAAAATCTTCTTGCCTTTGAACTTCCTCAGTATTTCTTTTATGGGTGGTGCCGAATCATTTTCTGGTATGATTTTTGCATTTAAATTTCTGGCATCTAAACACACCCTTACTGAGCCATCCGGTTTACTCACAATCACTAATGGACTAACATATGGTGTCGCCATCTTTTCTATAACACCTGCATTCATCATCTCCTGCAGTGTTTTCTTGGTTTGTGGGTAATGTTTTTCCACAACCGGGTATGGTTTTTGTTTGAACGGTGCCCAATCATTGACTTGGAAAGCGTATTTAAAATTTTCAATCTTCCCTGGCTTGGAATCAAATACGTCCCTATAATTCAATAATAATTTCTTTAACTGTTCCTTATTTTCGAGGTTGACTTTAGCTTCCTCCACTTTTCCTGACAGGTTTGTCTCAAACTCATTTTCCAAATTATCTTCGAGTTCTATGTTGAGGGCTTCAAATATCTTTTCTATGTCCTTATAATCTTCCTCAATCACTTCTTCCATATGCCATACCTGTTCTCCTATTTTCGCATCCTGTTCCTGTAAGTTAATGTTTTGCTCATCCACATCCTCTCTTTGAACTCTAATGCAGTTTTGCGCTAGGTCTATAATGACCTTGTTCTCACGGATAAAATCAATACCTAATATGACATTATACGGTAATTGATTTACCAGCAAAAAGCACTGCGAAATTTCAGCGTTACCCATGATCAGATCAATGTATACCTGAAATTTGCATGTTAGAGATTTTTCAGGGATAATCCCCTTAATCTTTACACTTGATGTGGGAATCTTTAATACTCGGCCCCTTATTTCCAGTTCATTTAGAAGGGTTTGTGTAATTAGACTTATTGTGGATCCGGTATCAATCAATGCTCTGACCAGTAATCCTTCTATCCTAAGCATAATTATAGGTAGTTCTCTTTTAACAGGTGGGATTCCTTCCACATCCTCGTTAATTAATTCATCTGGTCTTGCTATCCAATTCACAATTTCTACCTCCTCCCAGCTCCTGGTATGTTTCCACTTTTGACAATTTAAATTTGGAGTTTTTTTTAATCCTGAGGGCTCCCTTTTCCCTCATTCTTTAACTGAGCTTGTAGTTCCAAGCTTTGAGCTCCGTCTAGTCGGTCGGGTGATTTCCGGTTCTTAATTGCCTCACTCCAACGGACTTTTTGCCTATCAGGTTCATCTGGTCGTTCGTTCATATAACGAAGACTTTCCTGATATCTTTCTTCTATTTCGGCCCGATATTCATCATCCCTATCCTCTGGCCTTACATTCCTTCTGGGATAATTCTCCCATTTCTTTCTGTTTTCTTGCCTTTGATGGTTATTGTTATAGGGTCGGCTCTCTTGTTGCCTATAACCTGTATTTCTAGGATTTCTTCCTCGATATCCTCCTCGGTAATATGGCTGTATCCTTCTAGGCTCCTGGTGCCCATACTCTCGACCTAGTTCTTGGGTATCCGTGCTGGTGGACTGATTCCTGGTCGCTGGTTTTTCTCCAGTTTCCTGACTGCTGGCCATGTGTACTTGCTCAGTTTGTCTTTGATGCCGAGGAGTTACGTGCGAAGTCGTCATATCTAACTGACGTAATACACTCTCCACTTCCACAGCACTTCTGGCTTTGGATGAGATTAACAGCCTCTGAATCTCATACGGAAGTTGTCTTGCAATGGCGGCACACAGGTCGTTTTCTGCCGGAGCAATATCAAGTTCGCGGAATTTACACAGCTGAGCGGTGAAAAATTCCGAGTATTTAGTAGGTGCATTGGTGCTGTACTTCCTAGAGTACAGATCTAGCCTTAAATTCTCTTGGACGTCTGCTGCCCAATATCGTTTTAAAAATGCTTCCCTAAAGCTTTCCTCCGTATCAAAGGTGTATCTGAAGCTTCTGAACCAGGTGAGACAATCACCTGCCAACAGCTTTTCAATAGCTCTCAGTCTCCGATCCTGAGGAACTTTCATCTCGTTTAAATACTCTGCAACTTCCTTTAGCCAGTATTTTGGAGTAATAGACATGTTATTACCCGTAAATTTTACTGGTCTGTCCTCATTGGATTTAATAATGTTTATTATCTGGCCATTTGTCTGATTCATGTACGGGGTTGACATCGCCATCGGATATCCTGGGTTCTTATAAGGTCTCTCCCCTCCTAAGTCCCTCTCCGTATCTGTGCCTTGTTCACGGGAATCTACCCATTCTGTCTTTGGAAACCCCTCCTGATTCTCGAATTCTAACTTCCTTTCCCTTCGGGCACTTTCTTCATTAGCCATGAGTTGGATTTCCATTTGACTATTCTTATGTTCAGTCCTCTCCAATCGGGATCTTAATTCATTCTGAATTCTTTCTTGATTCCTTCTACTATCTTCCTCTACCTTTTTGGATTGGAATTTCTCATCCCTGTAACTATCCCTGAATTCATTTAGTTGGTCTTCTACCTCTTTCTTAAAGATCATGACCCTTTGGTCTATAATTTCTGGCTTAACGTCACCTATGGTCTCCAGGCCCTCTCGTATCTCCTTTATTTGCTTCTCCACTTCTTTTCGTCCTTTGACCATATCTAATTCAATTCCTTTCAACTTTCCTTCCGTCTTCTTAGACACTTCCGTTAATTCATCTTTGATCAGTTTTACTTCATTATTAGTTTTTCCTACTCGCCCTTCTAACTTTCCGATAGTTTCCTGGACCTCATTAATACCCTTGCTTATTTCATCTATCTTATGGGTGTTATCCTTATTTTCTTTCTCTCGTTGTTTTCTTTCATTCTGGAGATGCTCCTCATATAGACCTAAACTTTTATCTATTTTCGTTTCGTACGTCTTCCAGTTATCATCTACCTGCCCAATAAAATGATCAATCTGATCTTTCATACCCTTAACATCCTGTTTATTTTGATTTTTCATCTCAGTTACTTCGGTTTGAACTTCATTGACTTTTCCCTCAAGTTCTCCCATTTTTTTCTCAACCCCTTCAAATCTATCTCCTAGCTCATTCACGCTTTGTTTTATTTCATCCCGGGAACTTTCACAAATATTCTTGTTAGATTTTATCTGAGCTTCTAAATGTTCCTGCACACCTTGGATCTGGGTTACAAGTTTCTTTTCACAATCATCACCCTTTGTTTCTATGTTAATTAATTTAGTTTCCATGGAACTCAAACTTTTACTCAAAATTTCAAAATTTTCCATGCATTCCCTTTTTGACTCATTTAACTTAGTCTCCAACCCCTCATCAAGAAATTTAAATTTAGTATCCATTGTCTTTTCTATTTCAGCCTTCAGTACTCCATTGTTTTCTTTACTGTTGGCTTTCAGAGACTCTAACGTCTCCCTTTTTATCACTTCCAACTGTTCTTTAATGGTTTTCCCACTTTCTGTTTTCATCCTTTCTATCTCAGCCTTCAGTTCCTTATTCATGTTTATACAGTCGGCTTCGATAGCTTCTAATTTAATCCCCATGGTATCAGTTTTAACTTCGATATCTACTATTTTAGTTCCCACATTAGCACTATCATTTTTTAGTGACTCTAAACTTTGATTTATAAATCCTAACCCTTCTTTATTTTCAGTCTGTTGGCTATCCAACTTATTCAAACTCTTATTTATGGATTCGAACACTTTGTTATTTTCATCCTTTTGGAGGCCCAATGTATTGTTTATAGCCTCCAACTTCTCATTGCTATCGGCTTTTATCGCCTCCAATTTTTCATTACTATCGGCTTTTATCGCCTCCAAAAGCCCCTGCAATTCCTCACTCAATACCATCTTATTGGAATATAGTGGGCCACTAATGCCACCACACTAGTACATGCTTGAGAGATGATACTCTGAATCATTGTGTCCCAATTTCTTTAAAATTTTACTTTGGTACGGGTATTTACTACAACGTACCCTTTTGATACTTTTAATCAATTTCATAAACCTTTATGGAAGTATTTAAAATTCAAGATTTCGAAAAACCATTTTTTTTCAAAAAAATGAAAATTTTGATTTTTCGAGAAAAACTCGGGTTTTCCCTAGGAAAACTCAGCCCTGCGTACTGGGCGCCATGAAATGTTTGCTAGGGGGTTTTGATATAATATAATTCAGGGCTGCTCGGTATGAGTTTCCAGGGACCCATGCGGTCAGTTAATATTTTATGTTGTAGCTACTCCTATCATTACTTTACTTTACATGATATGACCGTCTTAAGTGTTCCTCTAGTTATTAATCCAGCACATTACTTATATGCCCCCATGTGCCCTTTTAGCAAGAAATATACCAATCACAGTATATCAGCGTAGCTCAATTCGGAATTTTCGGGGCAGCGGTAAGTTCCCCCACTCTGTGACTCACATATTTTGGATTAATTAGCGGATACACTTGCAAAAATAACAACAAAATCAACTCCTATTTTAACACATTTAATTAATAAAATTAATGGCGCTACAAACACTTTAACAATTTAATTACTGACCCATAATCATCTACTTGTTCCAAATGAACAAGGAATCACAAATATAATAAAACAAATATTGTATTTAAACATATGGTTTCCACATAAACCAACAATTCCTACTTAGTCTTACTTCCATAAAGCATCAACTGTAAGTCTTATATAACTCCGAGCTCTTTTGGCTCCCTGCTTTACATAATAATGGTGTCACTCTTGTACACCTCAAATACTATCTTTTATATTTTCTTAATCCTCAAAACAAATGTATAATTACATTTAAAATCTTATGTTAATTATCTAACTCAATATTTTTGGGCATGTTCACACATTCAGCTGTTATCATCTCTCTTTATTTTCACAAATATATTAAGGTAATCAGGAAATCAATTGTGTACTCCAGAGCGTGAAGATACTTGACACAGTCAAAAAACTATAGTTACTCCCGAAACTTAGTTGCCTTCAATTAACTCGTGGAATCCTACTTCCGTACATCATTACAATAGGGATTGTTATTTATCTCTTATGTCTTCTAAGACCATTATCACATAAGAAACTACGATCTGAACAGGCAAACGAAAATATCAATCTACAAGGACCTCGGTTCGACGCCCGGGTCGTTAACAACTTTAAACACTCACGGTGTCTTTACTACATCTTACGAGACGGTTCGGCCCCCCTTACTCTAAGAGAGCCAGGCCATTAACTCGGGCGCGATTTATGACACGGAGGGTGACGGGCGACTCTCTGTCTAACCCACGTTAGCAGCTCCTTTCCAAGGCTTTCAAAACAAACCTTCACATTATACTCAGTCCTGGGGAGAGACCGGGCTTTTACTGTACTGCATCCATTCAAACAAATATTCTTTGGTTCATAGACCACTTTCGTAACCTTGGCATTTATTAATTATGAGAGGGTCCTCATTGATTGGGGAAGATCAATATACATTCGACGACGAAGAATTAAGGGGCTTTTATCATAAGAGGATTCTGAGTTCGAATCTCTTCACATGCCTCGGGAACCATTTCCTTATAGAGGACTTATACAAGACGCGATTTAAAGTCGGCCGTGGCCTACATGACATACGCTCAATAATACCATATATTAGCTCCCTTTTAATACATACACAATGCCTCGTGATACTACGTCACAAATAGAGGACTTATACAATTATCAATTCACTACAATCAACTACCCTCTATAAGTAATTTGCCAAGTATTTTAACTTCTACGCTTTCCTAGCGTGACATTTTAATATTATTTGCGCTCCTTTGCGCTATGCATTATTTTAAGCCGAAATGTCTTCCCAAGAACTGATAAATCTCATTAGTAACAATTCATATTATTTTTAATTCTTATATTAATCTTTTCAAAGCCTCCGTGGCTTAGGCGGCAGCACGCCGGCCTCTCACCGCTGGGTCCGTGGTTCAAATCCCGGTCACTCCATGTGAGATTTGTGCTGGACAAAACGGAGGCAGGCAGGTTTTTCTCCGGGTACTCCGGTTTTCCCTGTCAAAATTTCATTCCAGCATCACTCTCCACTATCATTTCATTTCATCTGTCATTCATTTAATCATTGCCCCAGAGGAGTGCGTCAGGCCTCGGCAGCCGGAACAGTCCATATTCTCGCCGCTAGATGGGGGCTTCATTCATTCCATTCCTGACCCGGTCGGAGACTGGAAGCAGGCTGTGGATTTTCATATTAATCTTTTCCGTGGCCGATAAATCGCTCCCTTTTAAAACATTCCCTTGAACATCATTTCTTACACATACATTAAGGCTTTAACGCTCTTATGTTCACATCAATTTATTTGATCTTTATTTAATATTTCCATACTTAGTTATTAGTATTATCTTTATTCTTTACTCAAGCTCAAAAGCTATTTCTTTCATATCTCAACTTTACTTTATTTAAATATCATTCATGATAATTACTGATATTTCGCTTGCTCTTATGACATTTGTTAAATACATTAACATTTTATTCACAAATTTCCTCTACGGGATTTATTCTTTACATAATCATTTATAATTTCTCAAATTTTTATTATTGTTCAGACCGCGTTCTTGTTTATTCAGTATTTATTTCTTAAAACACATCCCTTTTACTCAAAAACTCCGGTGGATTTGTACACAACCAATTCCTGAAACCAAAATAGAATGAAATTCAGTACTCACATGTTTTTAAGATCGTCCCATGATCTTTATTCTTGTGCGGTGTTTCATTTTGGGCCCACTTTGAACTTTTACTCCATATTAAAGGAATTCATCTTATGTACAAACACTTCTTGACATACATTTAAGACACTTAACATTGACGACATTTTTATACACTGGTGTGTCCCTTTTGAACACATGATAAACACTAAAATATTAATTTAACACACAATCTTGATAAATTTACACTTCACAATTCTTGATCACTAGGCCGTATTTCTGAGCCTATCACACGTGACCTTTTAATTTCCCGTTTCCAAGGGTGAAATTTATTCAATGTCGGCTTCCTATCCTGCAGAATACGAAAGTCTCGAAACATCTACTGTTCCCTGGAATCCAAATTCTTCTACTCCTATCCTGGATGACCGGCTATTTAGCTAGCTTGAACGGCTTCTTTGTAGATCTGGCTTATCGATCCTAGCGAAAGTCTATTCGGATCGAGGTCTCCTCAATAACCTCTCGATGACCTATGGATTTAGTTTATAGCAGCTAGTACTTCTCGAGTCTAGTACTTTTAGAATAGTTCGCCTGCTTTCTGGAGATAATGTTTATAGTCTCCGTGCTTCTTTATTTGATCGGTTCTAGCACTCCTACGTTTCTGAAATACGTTCCGAACCTTATTCTGTTCTGCCCTTTTTGGGTTCTTTAATTTAGATAACAGTTTACCTTCTGTTACGGTACTTCCGTACGTTATGATATATTCGTTCGTCTATTTAACGACCTATCGCCTTTAAGTCCGACGTTCGCAGCCTGCTCTGACTATATCTTACGAACTTTTCACTATAACTTGTATACCGTCGGGCCTAAATCCTGTAACTAGGATTTTCCTAATCTTTCAATACGGCGATACTTTAAAATTCTTCTTTACCTTTCCTTATGGAGGCAGGCAAGTTGTTAATACTGCGACGCCTATGGCTATCGGATATTACTTCTGCGGTGTAACACAGCGTTTCTCCCCTCAAGGAGTACTAGTAACTGTCTTCGATGTGACGCAGAGTTACGCCCCACACGGCTGTCTGAATACTGATGTGCTGTGATGTAGTCTTACGCCCCTCACGGACTGTCGGAATGACTGCATGCGTAGTAACACCCTCACGGGTTGTCAGAATAACTGCATGATTGGCTTGGTGAAGCCCGAAGCTTTATACTATTTCACTACAAAAAAAATAAGACTCTAGTCCTTTCAGTGACCAATTTCTAAAATAATGGTGGCACAAATATAAAAATTATACCTTCCGAAAGCTCGTCTTCTCAATGTCAAATAATCTCATTGCCCCTAAGAATCGATCGTGCAATTCGGAGATATTAATTAATTTCTCGTCCTCAATTGTGTGGGTGTTGCATTTCTTTTGCTTTCTCCCCTCCACACAGGCCTTGGTAATTCCCCGATGACGTCGTCTTGCGTTTGCAGTTTTCTCCTGCGCAATTATTAAATGGTTTCTCTTTACTAAAAAATCTCTCATTCGAAATGATTCACTGTACTGTACTTGTTTACTCATTTTTATACTTGTAAACGAGTTAAATTTAATTATTCCTCTTCTGGCGCATAAGCGGTGTTGTCAATTTCCAGCAACGTAAGGTCGATTTCCGAGTCAGGCTTCCTTGTTTAATCCTGGGAAATTTCCACTCGGTTATTAATACTCATGACTCGCTCCCTTCTGAATGTCAAGAGGGATGATCTCATCTCACGAACACCTGGTCCTCGCCTCTTGCACCATATTAGGCTAGCATCTTAGCTGGATCTTTCTTTAAGTTACATTAGAAACTATACGTTTCTTTTATTTCTTCCCCAAATGCATGGATTCGCCCTCATTGGACCCTATGGCACATGGGTTCAATACGTCTATTTAAAAGTCGCAAATTTGCGTGGCCGCCATATTGGTTTTGTAGTTACCAGCTTTTCAATAGTCACATAAGTGAACTTCTAGTAGTTCCCTTTATCACCGTAAAAAATTCCAGGGTGATATCGGAAATAGTTTCGGAGATATTGAATGCTGGTGAAATATTTCGCACAGCCGCCATGTTGGATTGGTGAGACGTAACAAATTAGAAGGGCACGGTCGGGGTCGCCCGGAGTAGTGCTATGAACTTACCGAGTTTCATTGAAATCGCTCCAGCCGTATAAAAGTTATTAGGGGGACACACACACCTCACACACACACACACACACGCGCGCAGACGCAGACACACGGACAAAAGGTGATCTCATAAGCCTATTTTTTCAAAATTGAAAATAGGCTAAAAATGGTTTCCAAGCTTGCATGACCCAAATAATGAAAAGCAAATCATAACAGTAGCTCAATGCTGAAGCATCAGTCAAGGGTCTACATTTAGTCTGTCTCAATTCCGTGCGTTGGTGGCTTCTGGGTAAGCTCACACCTGTTTTGTCACTGAGCTCGCGCACACTACATTCATTGCGTCTGGCAATTTATAACAAACATTGATCATTGTAGGCAACAGTTCTCTCAAAAAAAGTCCTAATATGAACTGGCCTGTGGCTTGTGCCAATATAACAGTAAATAACAACACATTTACTACGTAGGAATACGCAGTACAAAGAGACCTCATGTCTTCATTAACAAACAGTAGTAAAAGAAAGAGATGTCACTCCCTTGGAGTGATTTGGCTTGACAGATATGTCACTTCAAGTAATATTTACACTTTCAAATAACAAAAATCCTGTGTCTAAAATCACTGTACACAAATTATACAATAAATGGGCAAAATCTCACATCTGCTGAGTTTGCTAATGATACGTTATTAGTCCAGGGTTCGATGCTCTAGTAGCATACTAGTTAATCCCTGACTTTTGTTCTTCACCAAGAACTTGAGTGGCGTCAAAGATCACTATAATGAAAAATCACAGTATAATTACAAAACTGATGGCTTCTGTCGGCCATCAACCGATACGACCTGTCTAAGATAGCCAGTGGCGTGACGCGAAATTACCAAATTTGAGGCGTCACAAAAAAGAACAGAAAAAGATGGCTGTCCTTCATCTCAAAAGAAATGTACGAAATCCCATACTAGGGTTGACCAAAGTAGCTCAGCAGCTACAGTCACGTTTAGGTAGCAATAGACCGGACGTCTCACGACGTTCAAAAGAATGTACCGATTGAACCATCTCCAATAAAAAGGGTGGCTAACTATCACTGAAATTAATGACAAAGCGTGAGTGCTAAACTACAAAATCCCTACCTATTTGGCTGTCGAGATGAGTTCGGTTGATTTAACTAACTACTCTACCTCAATAAGACCCGTACATGAGAGAAGTAACAAACTCACAGACTACATCATATTCTCCTCATTCGCTCCGGAACTGAGGGGTAAAATATCCTCTGGTTTCGAGATATGGGTTATCCAAACTAGGCTTCCTATCCAAGCCTTATCCATTACCAGGTACTTGTTGCGTCCTCGTGGTCGACTCAAAGATGTCTTCTTCTCCATGGTAGCGGCTCTTATCCAGGCACGAACACGTTCATCCTCTCCTCGTGGTCGGCTGGTTCATCCGTCAAGCTGTAATTCCTCCTCTGAACGTCTCCTTCACATTATGGGGGTCTACTCCATAACTCCTATGGTAGATAAGCGTTGAACCATTTCACTCACGTGGCCAGTTGAAGTTTTCATGTTACACACGTGAAAATCACAGCTTTTAAGATTGCATTAATAGTGGATGTTGAATGAATCACTGAAGTTACACAATGGTGCAGACTTTATATCAAATTGGCCATTCACTGTCTGCTTTTCACAGATTCTAAAGCACCTACTTGGCGTAATCTCACAGAATTTATAACTGTACAAATCGCATGGAATCTTGGTAATCCATGGTCGAAAAATGTTCGCGTTACAAGCGATAATGTTTTCTGAAGTAGTGGCGTTGAAATGAACCACAGAAAATGATTTCGGTTCACAAACTTCGGATGTTTTTGCGTCCCTTGCGGACATAGATTTTGTTGGCCTCGTGGTCTGAAATGTGGTGTTCCACGACGTCGAAAAATATGGTAAAGTGATATACAATTTTCACAATTTTCACAATGACGTCTGCAACGTTATCACTGGCGTTAAACATTCAATGGTTGCACTCAACTAGGTGCTCAAATAAATGGCGATGAACACCGATAATCAAACTTCCTCGCCTCGTGGGCGAACTATTCCTCGTCTTTCAAGACGGACTGTAACACGCGTCCAGTGTGGACGGATCCAAACTCGGGTGTGTGTGAGTTGCTCATGCCTGCTGGGTTGCAGTACATACTTGAGTCGTTGAGCAACTAACTCCTTCCGCTTCGCATATCTGCGAGATTAAATACCTTTACCTAAAGATTAAAATACATTCTCCAGAATATTTAAAATATGCAGAATTACTTGATGATATAATCTGAGCCTTGTGAACAGTAGAAACATATTAATAAGTACTCAGATAAATAATTCGGAGATTTCTTCGAAGTCAAGATCACTACCTTCATCATATCCGGCCATGTGCTGGTCTCCGGGCGCGTTCTATGACAATGCATGCCATTTTCAAATGTGTCCCAAAGAAAAATATCACTGAGCATGATCTCAGCGGGCTCAAAATGTTTCTCACAATGTGTAACTGGGGGCTGAATGAAAGCCATTTCTCACCCCCTAGAGTGGTGACATTTTGTACAATCACTTGAACCACGCTTACGTTTCTTATCATATAAGGCCATATCTGGCGGTTTACTTTGTCAACTTTTTGATGTGGGTTATCACAGAGGAAGTCCTCTTAAGAGCGAATTTCCAAATGTCCGTTCTAAGAGTTTGCTTCCGTCATGGACAGAATGTACAGTACACACCAAATTTCATACTGAGTCATCATGAATGGTATCATTACACATACAGATTTGGCTCATCATTTGTTATTTTTCTAAATACCCTTTAGAGGTCGATATGTATAGAACTTTGAGGAGGGTATCGTAACTTAGGTAATAAATGGAGTGGCACTCTTCGTTGAGAGAGAAATGTAAGGTCAAGCTGCGGTTGCCATGGTTACGTTTGGCCATTCGTTGATCTGTGCACCATATTCTACACACACCCAAATAACACGGGGCTTCATGACCGCCCTGTCGTGGCCCCTAGACTGAGGAACCAACCAAACGAAGGATAGTATTTTTGAAATATCTGGAAAAGTGTACGTTTTAGGACTTTAAAATGCGTGTTTCGCGGTCTCCTTGAGACCTACCGAGTATTGTTTCTTGTATCTGGGGGGCGTAAAATGAGCTATGTCTGGTCTTTGTACCTTTTGCCTATGCTCGAGTGCCAAAGGGCATCCGTCCACAAAACCACCCAGCACAGAACGTCTTCGCCTCTCATCCCCAACCCTGCTGAAATGTGAATAATAAGGAGTGGAAGTGGCCTGCAAACATAGTGAATTGAATGCATGAGCGGTGATAGTGAATGCAATCCAGATTCAACACTAAAGCAACTAAAGATTGCGTCCTTTTTCAGTGTTTCCGTTCTGACAATTGATTTTGCTATTGTGTAGGCCGACTGTGGCCAATATATCAAGTGAGCGACACACTGGAACAATTGTACAGATTCAGTGTTGTTGTTGTTTGAGTCTTCAGTCTTTTGACTGGTTTGATGCAGCTCTCCATGCCTCCCTGTCCTGAGCTAATCGTTTCATCTCTACATAGCTACCACACCCTACATCCGAGGCAATCTGTTTAACATATTCTAACCTTGGTCTACCCCTACAGTTCTTGTCCTCGACCCTTCCTTCCATAATTAAGCTTGCTATTCCTGGGTGTCTTAGTTTGTGTCCTACCAACCTATCTCTTCTCTTCTCTTCATTAGCAGTCGCCAGAAACATATCTCCTCTCCCACTTGCCTTAATACCTCTCCGTTTGTAACCCTATCTACCCATCTGATCTTCATCATTCTCCTGTAACACCAAATTTCAAATGCTTCAATTCTCCTCTTTTCTGCTGCACCAATAGTCCAAGTTTCACTTCCATACAGCGCCACGCTCCAGACAAAGGCTTTCGAAAATGACTTGCAAATACCTAAATCTATATTCGATGTCAACAGATTCCTTTTTTGTAGAAAGGCTTTCCTTGCCTGAGCCAACCTACTTTTTATATCCTCTTTGCTTCGTCCATCACTGGTTATTCTGCTTCCTAAGTAACAGAAGTCTCCTACTTCCTTCAGCTTTTCACCTGCCAATTTGATCTCCATAGAGGTTTCTGATTTATTTCGGCTGCATTCCAGTATTTTTGTTTTACATTTATTAATTGTCATCATGAATTCCTTCCGTAAGACGGAATCCATACCATTCAAAAGCTCAGTGTTTATATTTCTATTCTAGGTCCTTATTATTTTAAGTATTTTTCAACAGTATTAGCCAAGCCTTCAGAACTCATATAAAACAACGAACTACAGCTGCCATTAGAGAAATGTATGCTATCAAAAACATCACCAGATCATCATTGACAACAGCCGTGATCTTATTTCACGCCAAAGTAACACATATAATGACGTACGGCATAGAACTAATCTGTGAACGACTTTCCTTAACGGATTTATCTACCTTGGAGAAAGTAAAAGCTCGCTACTTAAAACGAGCACTGGGTGTAGCTAGAACGGCCCCTTCACGGCTTGTTTACGAATTGGCGAGAGAGCCCTTCTGCATTGAGGGCCTGCGGCTCAATTTCTCGCTGCCATTTACAGAAGTTACTTCGAATAATACAGGGGAAAAAACATGACATTCCACAAGATTTTTATGCAACGGATCCAATGAAAGACTAAAAATGGTCTACTGAAAACCAATCGCTACTCTCTGTATTATCACGATTTGTAATTCATGATTACCTTCATAAGATATGTCTAAATGACAAATTCCATGGCCCAAACTCTGAGTGTGTGTGTGTTTATTGTGCGATAAATTCTGTGATACATACCATTTAACTTTGTGTAGTAATAGGCAAAAATCTTTAATGGACTACATCAAATTTTAATTTATTGTACAATTTTCTTGCACATTTGTGCGCACTTATAAATATATTAGCCAAGCCTTCGTGGATTAGTTTGGAGGAAGGAAGATGACCATTTACGGCTATATGACCACAATGTCGCAAAGCCCCTAAATCAATCAACAACGACACATTTCAAAGTATTAGTGTATTTGTGTTTTAAAGCATTCACGGCATGACCTACCAATACGTCCCAGAACTTCTGTAACGTAATAATCACGTGGAAGAAACATTGCAACTTGATACACACTCGGTAGTGGTACGAGAGTAAATTCACTTCGTACAGAGATGCAGCCTCTAAAGCTAATGATAGGTGGCTAGGGAGCGGTGCTCTTTACCCTGGAATCCTCATGCATCCCACGATCAACTCGAACGAGGAGTCTCAGTGCGGGGATTGATGTTGTGTGGTAGGACCGTCATTCAGTTCAGACAAATGTAAAACCAGTCCCCGTAAATAATTCATGTGAGTTAACCTTCATATTTTCCGCCGTCATTCTTCGACCAGTTCTAAGAAATGCGAAACAGTCAAACTCGGCTCCATTGATTATTCATCATTGGAAAGTTCACGTTCGAACAGACCTCTTCTTTCCGGTAAGCCAACATCAGTATGCATATCAAACCCATCTCCTGAATAACGGGCTCTATTTCATCACTGAAAGTAATGATTTGTTGTTGTTGTTGTTGTTGTTGTTGTTGTTGTTGTTGTTGTTGCTGTTGTTTCATTTGAGAGGCTTGGACAGCGCGGTCATTGAGCCCCGTCTACTTGACTGTACGTAAACTACAGTAGTAGTGTGTGTATTCGCAATTCAGGGGAGTATTGGCAAGGCGGCAGCCGTGGTTTTAAGTTAGTAACCATCCCAGCATTCGCCTGGAGTTGAAGTGGGGGGAAACAAAGGAAAACCATTTCCAGAATGGCTGAGGTGGGAATCGAACTCAACTCTTCCAATCGTTGCCTAACGAGACTGAGTGTACTCCGTTCCAGCCCTCAGACTAGAATTAAATTTCTTGTCAGATCCGTACTCAATATCTCGGAAAGAATTGCAACAATCAAACTGAAATTTTAATGGCGATAGAAGACTATCTCGTATTAAGTACACTTAACTTTTAAAAACATGATGGTTGGTTGGTTGGTTCCTCAGTTTAGGGGCTGTGACAACGCGGTCATCTGTCTGATAACCGGTGTTAATTGTGATGTCTGTATTAGTGTGTGTTA
Source organism: Meconema thalassinum (assembly GCA_946902985.2). NCBI lineage: Eukaryota > Metazoa > Arthropoda > Insecta > Orthoptera > Tettigoniidae > Meconema > Meconema thalassinum. The sequence goes on along the minus strand of OX336388.2, from coordinate 2,060,407,321 downwards.
TCTGTTTTTAATTCAAGTAAGGACTGCAGACATTCAATTTTCAAGTAGTTCCTACTTTTGCTACCAAACGCCACCGCCAACGACAAGTAGTTGTGAACTTTACTAGATCCCACCGCAGTCGGCTCCTGGCGACGAACATTGGAACCTAAGATCGTTAGTCAAATATAACCTATAATTTAGCTTCACACAAGTGTAATTAGTGGAAGGTTCTTTTACATGCCCTAAACCTACGACGTGGGACCGCCGGCTTTACTTCCCCTCCGAAGGAAGGCATACTGAAGGAGTTTTAACGCTCTTAAAAAATCCGACGACTTCGGCCGGGTTTGAACCCGTGTCCTCCAAAATAGGATCAGCACAAAAACAGCCATGTAAACTTCAAATATTTAAAACAACTTTTATGGCAATCTGAACATTCGAACGCAGTGACAAATCGCACAGCAAATCTTAATTAAGAGTTACTTAACTCGAAAATAATAGAACAAATTATATACAAATTGTTCAATTATTTTCTAAAATTCAAGTTGGTGACAGTTCGAAATTTTTAAAAGAGATTCAAGCTAACGAATTGAAAGTTTGAATAACGAACCATCTTCATAATATTTATTTACTGGTACCTGACTCTGTGGCTTACAATTTAACCAATCCAACATGGCACCCATGTTTCACCCAGTATCTCCAGTATCCCCGAAAATACTCCAGCTATGAAGCTGACATTCTGTGTTGTGTTATATCGACTATTAAGTAGCTTAGCTTTCACAAATCAAAGATGGCGTGCGTGGATATTCTCCGTAAATCATTTCCTATAATTCTTAAATTTGTCTCGGAACGATCAATCTCAGTGAAATTTGGCGAAACGAAAATGTGTAGGCATGTTTAATCCTGTTGTTTGAAAGAAATTTAAGATGGTGCCTCTGAAAAATATTTGAATAATATTTACATTTATATTTTTCCATTGAAGCGATCGATGCTAAACTTAGTATAATAAACCACTACTATGATCTCAGTGTAACTTGACGTTACGAAAATGTGTAGCTAGGCCTATGTATAATACTTTTGTTTCAAAAATTCAAGATGGCGCCTCTGCAAAATATTTAAATTATATTTATATTTATATTTAATATTAAACCGATCGGTGCTTAGTATAATAAACCTCTACTATTATCTTAACCCACTTGTGTATAATTTTCTATCACGCATGTCAATCCAACATAAATGAATTCCTCAAATTCATCTCAGAATGGTCCACTCACAGTAAATCCTCGTATAATGGACATATGCAATGAGTGAAACATTCTGACAATTTTCTAGTGTAGTTCACTGCAGTTATAGTTGACGCTCGTGTTAAGTTCTAAATGTGAAAGACTGAACACGGCGAAAGTTGACAAAAATGAATCAAAACGATGAACCCAGTATTTTTGTAGTATATAGGTAGGTAGGCTACATTCATAAATTCATGTGCAAAAACCTAAAAACATTGTACCTTGTCACAACATTTTCGCTAAGGTAGCTTGTAAGTAGTGAGGGTTATTTACTTTTAACATATTTTCATCATATTAAATTAGATTATTAGATCAGATTTTGTCCGCGCGTGTATATGTGTGTGCGTCCACCCCCACCCCCCTAATAAACTGCTGGAGCTATTTCAATGAAACTCGGTGAAAACATAGTGCTATCAAGTCCAACACCGACCTTGCTATTCAAATTATAATATATTTCACCAACGCAACATGGCGGCCGCGTGAAATATTTCTCCGGCATTCTATATCACCGAAACTATTACTGATATCACCTAGAAATTTTGCACGGCGTTAGAGAATATTGCTATAATTTCACCTATGTAACTTTGAAAATCCTGTTATCTACAAAATAAACACGGCGGCCAAATGAAGTTCAAATAGTTTAACAGCATTTTCTCGCGATTTAATCGTCCGAGCACAGTGAAACTTGGTACGGCACATGTTTATACATGATGTAAGCTACTGGCATGACATTTTATTCAATTTCTTTAATAACCTCGAGATGGTGGCAGGGCAAAATTTCAAAATTTATTTTTTTAATTTCCTGTGTCCTAATCATGCAATCGAAGTGAACGTTTGAATAATGAAACTAAGCAATACTCTTCATTTAATGTTTCATTACTCTATGGCATACATATAGAAAAATCCAACATGGCGATCACCTGAAATATTTACACGGTTCTCAATATCTGCGAATCAATTAGAGCAATCAAGCTGAAATTTTGTATGTTGATAGAGGCAATTAACATAACTTCACCTATGGGCCTTTTAATAACCCGACGAACAAAAATCCAACATGGCGACGACGCGAATTTTAAATAGTTATGTGGATTCTTCTGGCCTCTTAACTATCCGAGCGCAGTGAAACTCAGCACGGAAAATCTTCATACAACGCTTAAGATATTTGCGTCTATTTTAGCTCAATTTATATGACAAATTTAAAATAGCGGCTGTGCTAATTTTATAAAATCACGTTTATATTTTTCGTCTCCTAAACTAGCGGTAGAAATACAGGTTAGTATAATGTGTCACGATTATAATAATCATCTGCTGGCACATAGTTCTATAGCATATACATAAAACAATCCAACATGGCTTCCATACGATACATTTCACCGGTTCTCAATATGTCTGGAAGTATTTATGCAATCCAAATCAAATTTTGTATAATCTTAGAGGACTGTTAAATAAGGACAAATATGTGACTTTCCAAATCCTGAGAAACACAAAATCATAATTGCGGCCAAATGATTTTCAAATATTCAAAATAAGATTTCTAGCATTCTAATCACCCGACTGCAATGAAACAAGGCACAGTGAAACTTTATTCAGAGCTTAGTGTAGATACTTCTAATGATGTTGAATTCTTTTCAAAAATTCACGATGGCGTCTGTTCGAAATTTTAAAACATATTTGTTTTTATTTCTCGCTTCTTATTCTGGCGATTGAAAATATGATTCTTATGATAATAATCATTATATATGGGCACTAAATTCTGTAGCTTACTATTATTATTAGCGTATGGTACAACACAAAACAAACAACATAAACAATATACATACATACAATAAGTAACACATTACAACTATTACAATCATGCAAGGGAAAGGGTGTTCAAAGATTAATGTCTAAATTTTCTAGCCATCTTATGGCTTCAGTAGAGGCTATTACAAAGTCCTGTGCTGATCCAGTGAATGCCCTACTAATACACTCAGTGACAATATGGTTCATAGTCTGTCTAACTGCACCACAATCACAGGTTGGGGAAGATCGCATGCCCCATTTAAACATCATTGATCCGCATCTCCCGTGGTTAGTGCGGACTCTGTTGAGAGTTACCCATGTCTTGCGGGGCAAATCAAATCCGGCTGGCATATTTTGAATGTTGAACAATGCCTGCCATTGCATTGGAGCTATGCTGTTCCACTCTTTTTGCCAATCAGCTTTTGGATCATAAACCTGCCTAACCAGTTCCTGTGCTGTTTGAATAGGTGGAGATCTTGACTTGAGAATCTGGTGCTAGCATCTTCATGAATGGGGAGTTCAGGATTGGCCAATATCTTGTTGTATTCCCTGACCAAGTTGTTCAGTCTTGTAATTCTAGGCGGTTCTATGTGACTAAGCACAGGCAACCAGAAAAGAGGTTTAGATTTTATTGTGCCACTAATAATACGCATTGTCTCATTCAGGACTGTGTCCACCTTTTTAACATGAGAGCTGTTGACCCAAACTGAGGAACAGTACTCAGCTGTTGAAAGTACCAGTGCCATCGCCGAAGTACGCAATGTAGTTGCAAACGCTCCCCATGTGGAGCCAGCAAGTTTGTGGATGATATTGTTACGTGTCCTTAATTTGGCTGCTAGGTTGGTGAGATGCTTCCTGTACGATAACGTTCGGTCAAGAGTAACTCCAAGATATTTGGGGTTGGCATTATGAGGGAGAGGGCCTCCATTAAGAGACACTTTCAGGGTAGAGTTCGCTTGCCGATTGTTTAAATGGAAGAAGCAGGTTTCCGTTTTACTAGAGCTGGGCTTCAAGCACCACATTTCGAAGTATTTGCATAGGACATCCAGGTCTGCATTTAAAGTTCTCTCTATCACATTAGCATCAGCACGTTGAGTAACTATTGCTAGATCATCAGCATAAGCAAACTGACGAGAGCTGGTAGTAGGTATGTCCGCAATATATAGATTAAACAATAATGGAGAAAGAACAGATCCTTGTGGAAGACCATTATTGAGTACCCTTGTTTTGCTGTGGCTTTTATGCATAACTACCTGGATTATTCTATTTGAAAGCATATTGTTAATCAAACGTGACATTTGACTGCACTGATCGTTACTTATAGATCCGTGCATTTGTTTTTTCTAAAAATTAATAGAATTGGTTTGTCACAGAAAGATACCTCCTCGCGGGAGGAGTCTTAATGACCGATAATGAAACTAGCCATTCTAACACACAATTTCTCAGTGTAATGGTGTTGGTGAAGACACAGCTTGTGAACCAAAATCTATTTAGTATAGGCCTATCACATGGAAAATCATTTTAATAGGCAGTAGAGTTTTAATGGCAAAGACCAGAGGAATGTATGAAAATAGGCTATTTAGTTTTTCACGGAACTAATTGTTATATTTTATAATTACAAGATGCCGGCTGTGTGTAGTATCCATTCTCATAAAGCCATCACTTTGGTAACAAGGTCCTTATATAAACCTCCCTAAATGCCAACTACTGGCAACTACTGTTTCGTTGGATCATAAGTTATGGACAATATTGATTTCAAGATGTGAACTACTATAGAACCTCGTAAAAGGCGGTTTCGGTGGGGTAGTCGGTAGCATGCTGAGCTTCTATGCCCAAGATAACGGGTTCGAACACGGCCGAAGCCGTTGGATTTTTTAAGAGAGTTAAAAATCCCTCAGTATGACTTCCTTCGGAGGGGAAGTAAAGCCGGCGGTCCCATGTCATAGATTTATGGCATGTTAAAGAACCTTCCACTAATTACACCTGTGTGAAGCTAAATTGGATAGGTTGAGAATGTAAACAACGATCTTAGGTTTCTACGTTCGTTGCCAAGAGCCGACTGCGGTGGCGTCTAGTAGCTAAGTTCTGAACTTGGCCTAGTAGTCGTTGACGGTGGCGCTTGACGGCAAAAGTAGGAACTATTTGAAAAATTATAAATTGCAGTGCGTACTTAAATTTTAAAAACCAGATAACACACTCTAATACAGTCATCACAATTAACACCGGTTATCAGACAGATTCTACACACAACCAAAGTACACGGGGCTACATGACCGAGTTGTCGCAGCCCCTAAACTTAAGAACCAACCAACCAACCTCGTAAAACTACTAGCCTCTTTCCATCTACATTTCCTTCTTACCTATCTTCCTATCTTACGTACCTCATTTCCTTCTCCTGTCATTTCTACTTTTCTTATTGATCCTCTTTCCACCCTTCTCTTTCTATTTTCCCTCCCTATCTTATTTTCTTCTTTCCTTCAAGTCTTCTTTTCCTGCTTCCTTTCTATCTCCCCTTTGTCTAGTATTTATTCATAATTCCTTCCTTCCTTATCTTTCTCTTTGTATTCTTCATTCCTATCAATCTTTTTTCCTTCATTCCTTCCGTCCTCCTTTCCTTCCTTCCTTCCTTCCTTCCTCCCTTCCATCCTTCCTTCACGTCTGTCAATAAATTCCCTAGCCTCAAGAGAGGCACACATCACTTGTAAGTTACGACAAGCCTTCAAACGTGCGGACTTTGCGCGGCAATTACATTCGCGTTGTGACAGGTTTAATAGTCAGTTAGCTAATATCTCACACGCCGTAACCTTTCCTATTTACAGCCTGTGAGGTATGTGATATTAATAGAACGGGTAATTCAGTTGCAGTAGCGAGTCGAGCCACGATACATCAGTGTTCACGTCAGACGTCTGTTAAGTCTGGTAGTATTTGTCATCTCTAGTAGTCAAGAATGAATGTTGCATTGAAAAATGATGTTTGTCCGTGTTCATATAGAATTGTCGACTATGATAAATCAATGATCAACGCTGAACTGAACACTAGTCCATTAGTAAAGTCAGTCCCTATTGGAGGTTATTTATCGTAGCCATTGACTTGCTCTGTAGGCAATCATTATAAACGACGTCAAGAAGGTTAATTTATCATCCAAGTGGACTGGTCTGGCTTCCTGTCGCTTCTCAAAGGAACCAACCACCAGTGGGCCATATTTCTCGTTCGCGAGCGTTATGACAGCCCCAAGGGCGCAAAGAGTTACTAGCCGGGCCAATCATATCAGTCACTAACCAAGTATGCTACTACGTAGGGCAGTAATGAACTACTAGCCTGGCCAATTTCATCAGCCATTGACAAAGTAGTGTGCCGCGAGTGGTTATCGTATTTGCTTCCGTTATTTAGAATGACTGGAATGAATTTAGCTACTCTATAATTTAAATTACTAGTGTTAATGAACCACTAGCCTGGCCAAGCACATCAGATACTGATACAGTAGGGTGCTACGTAGCCCTGTAATGAACTACTAGCTGGACCAATTACTTCAGTAATTGCAAAACTAGGGTTCTACGTAGCGTTATAATGAACTACTAACTGGATCAATCACACCAGTCACTGACAAAATATGGTGCTACATAGCGTTGTAATGAACGACTATCAGGGCCAATCACATCAGTCACTGACAACGTAGGGTACTACGTAGCGTCATAATGAACTACTAGCTGGGCCAATCACATCAGTCACTGACAGAGCAGGGGTCTACGTAGCGCTGTAATGAAGGACTATCTTGGCTAGTCAATTCGGTCACTGACAGAATAGGGTGCTACGTATCGTTGTGATGAATGACTATCAGGGCTAATCACATCGGTCACTGACAGAGTAGGGTGCTACGTATCGTTGTAATGAATGACTATCAGGGCTAGTCACATCGGTCACTGACAACGTAAGGTACTACGTAGCGTCATAATGAACTACTAGCTGGGTCAATCACATCAGTCACTGACACAGAAGGGTGCTACATATCGTTGTAATTAATGACTATCAGGGCTAATCACATCGGTCACTGACAGAGTAGGGTGCTACGTATCGTTGTAATGAATGACTATCTGGGCTAGTCACATCGGTCACTGACAGAGTAGGGTGCTACGTATCGTTGTAATGAATGACTATCAGGGCTAATCACATCAGTCACTGACAGAGCAGGGTGCTACGTATCGTTGTAATGAACGACTATCAGGGCTAATCACATCAGTCACTGACAACGTAAGGTACTACGTAGCGTCATAATGAACTACTAGCTGGGTCAATTACATCAGTCACTGACACAGAAGGGTGCTACGTATCGTTGTAATTAATGACTATCAGGGCTAATCACATCGGTCACTGACAGAGTAGGGTGCTACCTATCGTTGTAATGAATGACTATCTGGGCTAGTCACGTCGGTCACTGACAGAGCAGGGTGCTACGTATCGTTGTAATGAATGACTATCAGGGCTAATCACATCAGTCACTAACAACGTAGGGTACTACGTAGCGTCATAATGAACTACTAGCTGGGCCAATCACATCGGTCACTGACAGAGTAGGGTGCTACGTATCGTTGTAATGAATGACTATCAGGGCTAATCACTTCAGTCACTGACAACGTAGGGTACTACGTAGCGTCATAATGAACTACTAGCTGGGCCAATCACATCGGTCACTGACAGAGTAAGGTGCTATGTATCGTTGTAATGAATGACTATCTGGGCTAGTCACATCGGTCACTGACAGAGTAGGGTGCTACGTATCGTTGTAATGAATGACTATCTAGGCTAGTCACATCGGTCACTGACAGAGCAGGGTGCTACGTATCGTTGTAATGAACGACTATCAGGGCTAATCACATCAGTCACTGACAACGCAAGGTACTACGTAGCGTCATAATGAACTACTAGCTGGGTCAATCACATCAATCACTGACACAGAAGGGTGCTACGTATCGTTGTAATTAATGACTATCAGGGCTAATCACATCGGTCACTGACAGAGTAGGGTGCTACCTATCGTTGTAATGAATGACTATCTGGGCTAGTCACATTGGTCACTGACAGAGCAGGGTGCTACGTATCGTTGTAATGAATGACTATCAGGGCTAATCACATCAGTCACTAACAACGTAGGTTACTACGTAGCGTCATAATGAACTACTAGCTGGGCCAATCACATCGATCACTGACAGAGTAGGGTGCTATGTATCGTTGTAATGAATGACTATCTGGGCTAGTCACATCGGTCACTGACAGAGTAGGGTGCTACGTATCGTTGTAATGAATGACTATCTGGGCTAGTCACATCGGTCACTGACAGAGCAGGGTGCTACGTATCGTTGTAATGAAGAACTATCTGGGCTAATCACATCAGTCACTGACCGAGTAGGGTGCTACGTAACGCTGGTTGAACTAACAACCGAACCAATCACATCAGTCACTGCCATATACTGATATACGCTATTATGACCCAGCCAACATATGTATGTAGCATATACCAGAAGGGCTGTTGTTTCATGTTAAGGACATGAATATCATAGTCATCAGCTCTGTGTTCGGACGTACCGGTATGTAAAATTTTCTGATGACCTGTGCTTTTATAGTAATTTTAGTAGTTTGTGTGTTTGTAAGTGAGGCTTGGATTGGCAAGGAAGCGGCCTACGTCTCTAGTAAAAAACCATCACGGCATTGCCTCGACTATAAGCGTGAAAGCACGTACAATGCAGCCTCTTGCAGGACGTCCGAGGATGGAATTAAGCCCACCTCTTCACAGTTTTACTTCACGAAGCTAAGTATAACCCGTTACAACCAAGAGCGGAATTAAATTGAACCCGAACCTGAGGAGCGAGAGCCAGTATTTCAATCTAGGTTTGGGCTGGCTGCGCTGCGTCCAAAATTGCGGGATTGAATCCCGGAGCTGTCAGTTGGCATTTGGGTGAGCTTAAATGCAACGGAACAGTGTCAGTAGATTTTCTGGTACTTTCAATTCTCATTCAGGAAAATTATCTACCATTCTGGAATATCTAATGTCGTGGCAGCCAGAGGGGAGGTAAAACCCTTAATATTATTTTTATTTATTATTATTATTATTAGTATTATGATTATTATTATTATTATTATTATTATTATTATTATTATTATTATTATTATTATTATTATTATTATTATTATTATTATATCGTCTTTGCCCTTATGGACAGTGTATGAACTTAAATATGTCCTGATGACACAATTTTCACTTCTCTCCCTTCTTCCTCTTCTCTTACCAAACCCTTTTCATCCTTTGACTGTGCTCCTGTTTTCGTTATTCTATCCACAATGTTCGTCTTCTTCTTTTCATATACTTTTAAATTTTGTATTCTTATTTTGTTTTCTGAATTCTCCTCTGTCTCCAATCATTTGCCTGTCTGTCCCCAACTGCCTTAAGTCTTCCTCTATTCCATGATACCAATTAGTTTTCCTGTTTGAGCTGTTTTATTAGTCTACTTTCGATTTTTGCAAAAAATGTTAGCCTACTTTCAATTTTTGCAAAAAATGAAAGTAGACTTATGAGATCACTACAGGGCCAAAAAAATGTGTGTCTGTCTGTGTGTGTGTGAGTCTCTGTGTGAGTCTGTGTGTGAGTCTGTGTGTGTGTGTGTGTGTGTGTGTGTGTGTGAGTGTGTGTACTCTGAATGTCTGCCCCCCCCCCCTATCAATTCGAACACGGTGAAACCGAATTGAACGAAATTTGGTACTGAGGTAGAACAAGTAATGGGCACCTCAGTGTCATGTTTTATATCGCCGCAATCTTTACCAAAACTGAATGGCGGCCACTCAAACGTTCAAAACGTAAAATCAAATAACGACTAACCAAATCATCCGATCTCTACCAAATTTGGTAACAACATACCTTCATATAGGACGCGTCTTGTGACCAAACTACAAGGTCATCCGCCGTACTATTTCTGGATGGCGGCCGTGCGAATTATGCAAACTTTATAATCCATATCATGGGACCCACCAGTTCCGATTATCGAGCCGAGAATCGTTTTAACTGTTCTAAAGGAAGAGGCACGTTCGAAATTAAAAGTTTATTTTGTAATACTATAGTGCAGATGTGATTTTTAAAAGCTGAGCCGTCTCAGGAACAAGACAAGATGGCAGCCGTTATCTTGTGCCTGACTTATATTTCACTAATTTGAGTATTGCATGCAATATAGCGTACTGATACACAATAAATAAACATTGTATGAAATGCTTTATATATAAATAATATACTCCACTGATGAAATCGTTTAGTCTAAATCATTATTTGCTAACAAGTTGTATGTAACTCATTTTATATAGAAGGATGTGCGTTGGCACAATTGGCTCCGTGGTAAGGCGTTGGCCTATTACTCATATATGCCTATGGTTCAAACCCCATCATAGTTAGGTTTTTTGCTTGAAATTTTATATATTTATTGTTTTGTGATGACTCAGACGTTTTAAAATTAAGTGTTATATTGTGCGTAGTACGGTGGAAATTATATATTTAATTACAACATAATTCGCCAGCAGATATGCTCGAGACATCTAGCAGCCAAAAAGGTAATTATTATGGCCAACTGGCGGCGAACTGCACCGGCCTACTTATTAACTTCCAGATTTTATTGAAAAGTTTCTTCTTATGGCCATTAGAATGCACTCGCCCTGTTTGGATTATATTGTTCGATACTTCTCCACTAGATGTCACGACTGGTCTACGTGGGACTCCATTGATTAGTATACCATTGGCATTCTATGTGCATCGAATTTGAAGAATGACAAGATGATACTACGATACATTTTTACTTTTTATTTTAAAGGGTTTGTAACAGCCTATTGTGCGTTATTTGAAAATGTTAAGTAAAGAACAAAACGATTTCACATAGTACCTGAATTCTAGCCGTTGGTGCTGTTTCAGGTTATTAATTAATACTTTTATTTCAGACAAATAGCAATCGAAAATATCCACATAGTTTGTATAAACACGTCTCTGTAGGGTCATGGAAAGATTTATTAATTCAATTAGGGTTGCGAATGCCATGCACAACCAGACGTGTAAAGACATGCCTCAACTCAAAGTTGGATGTTGCCCACGGCAGGTCGATTATGTAATAATACTAATAATGAAAATCCACAGTCTGCTTCCAGTCTCCGACCGGGTCAGGAATGGAATGAATGAAGCCCCTATCTAGCGGCGAGGATATGGACTGTGCCGGCTGCCGAGGCCTGACGCACTCCTCTGGGGCAATGATTAAATGAATGACAGATGAAATGAAATGATAGTGGAGAGTGTTGCTGGAATGAAATTTTGACAGGGAAAACCGGAGTACCCGGAGAAAAACCTGTCTGCCTCCGTTTTGTCCAGCACAGATCTCACATGGAGTGACCGGGATTTGAACCACGGACCCAGCGGTGAGAGGCCGGCGTGCTGCCGCCTAAGCCACGGAGGCTTAATAATAATAATAATAATAATAATGTTAGTCGCCTCCGTAGCGTAGCGGTCAGCATGGTTAGCTGCCGCCCCGGAGGTCCTGGGTTCGATTCCCGGCTCTGCCACGAAATTTGAAAAGTGGTATGAGGACTGGAACGGGGTCTACTCAGCCTCGGGTGTTCCAAATGAGTAGAGGAGGGTTCGATTCCCACCTCAGCCATCCTCGAAGTGGTTTTCCGTGGTTTCCCACTTCGTCTTCGGGCAAATGCCGGGATGGTACCTTCTTCAAGGCCACGGCCGCCTTCTTCCCTCTTCCTTGCCTATCCATCCTGACCATCCATTACCTTCCCTCATGAGGCCCCTGTTCGCTTTGCAGGTGAGGCCGCCTGGGCGAGTTGCCAATCACACCTCACCAGTTGTATCCACTCCGATTAGATGTTCCCAGCTCTAGGACACTGCCCGTAGAGGCGGTAGTGGTGAATTCCCTCGCTGAGTCCGTGGGTACCACCAACCTGGAGGGTAAACGACTAAGAAAAAAAACAGAGAAAAATAAATAATAATGTTATTGGTTTTACGTCCCTTTTAACTACTGCTGCTTTTAGAGACGCCGGGGTGCCAGAATTTTGGCCCGAAGGGGATCTTTAACGAGCCAGTAAATCTACTGACACGGCTCCCTCGCACTTGTGCACCCTCAAATGCCAGCTGACTGAGCCAGAACATGAACCTGCAACCTAGGGCCCAGCAAGCGAGAACGTTACCGCTGAGTCACGCAGCCAGTCCGGTCGATTATGTCTCCAGATCCATAACATTCTTGAGATACTCCTTATCTTTCTTTCTTTCTTTCTTTCTTTCTTTCTTCAATGATGGTAGCAGTTTTTTTCTAGGTTGTGGCGTTTAGTAGAGATAAATAGTTTCTAAGGTCTTCAACCAAGAAATGATTCTATTATACTCTTTGATATTAACAACGAGTTATAACTATACTCATACATTTAGGAGAAAGTAGGCTATATGTTCTTTACTGAACATCTTGTTTTTTTTTTTACCCTCCAGGTTGGTGGAACCCACGGACTCAGCGAGGGAACTCACCACTACCGCCTCTACGGGCAGTGTCCTAGAGCTGGGAACATCGAATCGGAAGGGATACAACTGGTGAGGTGGGATTGGCACCTCGCCCAGGCGGCCTCACCTGCAAAGCGAACAGGGGCCTCATGAGGGAAGGTAAGGGATGGTTAGGATGGATAGGCAAGGAAGAGGGAAGGAGGCGGCCGTGGCCTTGAAGAAGGTACCATCCCGGCATTTCCCGAAGACGAAGTGGAAAACCACGGAAAACCACTTCGAGGATGGCTGAGGGGGAATCGAACCCCCTCTACTCATTTGGACCACCCGAGGCTGAGTAGACCCCGTTCCAGTCCTCGTACCACTTTTCAAATTTCGTGGCAGAGCCGGGAATCGAACCCAGGACCTCCGGGGCGGCAGCTAACCATGCTGACCGCTACGCTACAGAGGCGACGTTTATTTATTGTAATTATTATAATAATAATTATTATTAGTATCTCTTGCGTACCCGCCTAATTTAACAGAAAGCAGGAAATGATCACAAAAGGCATTCTACAGCAAGTTGGTGATCTTCTATTTCATTATGAGAAACCTTTCCAACTGTTGAGCAAAGTGTTTAGAGTGACATATTTTTGAACACATGTCACCATGATATTGGGGAGCGTGATGGCGTAGTGGCTTAGCTTCTCGCCTTTCACCCGGACGGCCGGCGTTCGAATCCCGGTGACAGCGGGGTTTAATTTTCACCTGAAAATCACGTGGCGTCAGGAAGGGCATCCGGCCTTAAATCCCCGGCCAAAACCAAAAAATGAGCCTGGCTGGCTCCGGCGACCCCAATTAATTGGGAAAAGCCGAAGAAAGTTTTTTTAAAGTCACTGTAATGATATGAAGTTCTATTACTTGTTGGTTTCTGCCACATCTTCTTGATTTCTTCTGCCAACTCGCTGTATTTGCAGATTGACTCTTCACGTGTAGCATATTGTGTATTTTTGGCGTAGCAATGTTGATCAAATATGTGTGTTTTTTGATTTTGTCCACAAGAATGATATCTTGTCTATTGTGTATTTTACATCGTTATGAGCGACTAAGGAGCGCGATTGAACCTATCTAGCTGATCTTTCTTTCTTTCTTCCTTTCTTTCTTTCTTTCTTTCTTTCTTTCTTTCTTTGTCTTCCAAAAAATTCATGACTCTTTCTGGGCTCCCCCGTCCAGGTTCTGTTGGTTGCAATGTTTGGGTGGTTTGAAAATTGATGATAGTCAATTAATTTTCTGAATTTAGATCAGTCCAGTAGCTTACAATATCGCTTGAGATGTCTATTTCCTAATAGTACATTATGCAACGAGCCTATAATGGCAATAATTAAGACACGAGTATGTTTATAAAACGAGCGTATGCGAGTTTTATTATTTCCATACGAGTGTCTTAATTACCATTATAGGCGAGTTGCATATGACTGTTTATGTTCGACGATAATTATTATAACTATTTTATGTTCGAACATAAATATTCATAAATATCTGTTGATATTTCGTCAGTTTTATGTACTGAACAGAGCGCATCAGACGCAGAGAATGCCTTGTATTTGACCATGGCCTTCTCGTTTAGCCTAATATGACACTAGGCCAGGCAGTGAAATTTAAATTAGAAGGCCGTGGAACTCAGTACAGGTGCGATGATATCCTTATCTAATTGGTCAAACAGCTGTTTCTTGAGCTCTGATTGGTGGGAGAAACTGTTTCATAATGAAAGATAGAGTTGTAATGAGCCTCATTATAGTACTGTTTTCTGACATATAATAGTCAGGGTCGAACATAAAGGTATTTTTCAACTTCAAGAAGCCAATTGTTCTTTCTAAGATTTCTTGTCTATTATAATTGCAATTACTATTAGCATTATAGGCTTGCGACATCTGGGGGATATACCTCAATGCTTTGCGACATCATGGTCATGTAGCTCTGTGTACTTGGGTGTGTGTAGAATTTGTATGATAACCTGTGTCACTGTGATGGCTGTACTAATGTGTGTATTTGTAATTGAAGTAGGATTTAGGTAGGAGGCGGCCGTGGCATTAAGTTAGGTACCATCGCGGCATTTGCCTGGAGTATAAGTGGGAAACCACAGAAAACTACTTCGAGGATGACTGAGGTAGGAATCGAACCCTCCTCTTCTCAGTTCGTCCTCACGAGGCTGAGTGTACCCCGTTCCAGCCCTCAGACCAGAATTGAATTTCTTAGCAGAGCCGAGAATTGCACCCGCGACTCCACGGTGACCAGTGGCGTATCTACGGGGTTTGATTAAGGGGATAAATCCTCCCCAGAGTCAAGTAATAAAATTACGAAATAGTTTTCATGGAAAGCTGAGGACTGCTTGAGCTTTTGGCTCTCGCAGTGAAGAGGCGCAGATGTGCTTCTTAAAACGGGAGTTAACGCGTAGTTCGCTACTCCTGTGGGGGTCCAGGCGTGGGCACCAAGAGCCCGCTGATGAGCCAGCTTGGTGTCCTAGGCGAAACCCCACACAAGACACGGTACAAACCTAGAAAAATTGATGAGTTTTAATAAAATAGTTAATTTGCCTAATCTTTAGTTTTAAATAAAACATATCTTGCGATTATATCATACGACTGGATTATGCCCGCTTATACTTAGCCTACTAATTCGAGAACATTTTTGTTTACTGATGTAAAACATTCAGTATTGCCTAAACTGAACACTTATTTAAGCAAAACTGTTCATTTTTGGACTTTTGCGCATTGATAGGTGCAAATAAAACGTATCAAAAGTTATCGATATTAAACAGGAAAACAAAAACATGTAGGCCTAGTTTTGCTATCACATTTTCTCAATCTTCCCCCTCCCCTCCCCCTCCCAAACAAAAAAAATCAAAAACGAAAGCAAAAATGAACAAAATACACAAAGAAAAATAGCAAACACAAAAAATCAAAAACAAAAGCAGAAATGAACACAAAACAAAAAACACAAAGCAAAATAGCAATAACAAAAAATCGAAGACAAAATCAAAACAATAGAACAACAAGAAACAGAGACAGAACCTAAACAAAAGAGAGATAAACACATTGTGAGGTTTGAAGCCATTTTTCAGTGTTGCCTAAGTAAACAAAAGTTTGGTGCTTTTCAGTCGGTCAACACGAATGTACCCAAAAAGAGCTGGGTTATGCCCTAATCCTGAAATAAATTACATGAGATTAATAAATACACTAGGATGACCAGTTACGATCGTCAAGCGATCATCATCAGATCCATTACATTTAGGCTATAACATCTATGTTTGAGAATACAGGTGAAAATTATTTACAATATTGAACCCTTCAGAATAGCAGTGTTTTATGCAAGAATCTTGATCAAGGGGTCGTGCTCAGTTCATAGTGTGGTGTTTACGTCCGCCAAACAACGTGCTTTACTGAGGCAAGGGTCATAGGATAAAAACTGTAATTAAGAAAGTAAGGAGACAAGACGTAAGATAATAACATGATTTAATAACTAATTGTGCATAAAAGAAAATAAACAAACAATAATAAAAATATATCCTCCCTGAATTTTTCCCTGACAGGAATATCTAACACTTTGAGGAGTCAGATGGATCTTCCCCTTTATAATAAAATGTGGATCCTAGTTCCACTACCTTGCATTTGAGTTTTATGTGCGCGTGATGACTAACTACGAGAAATGAGTACTTGGATGGCCGTTCGTTCACAACGGGTTAACAGCCACGGTGCTCACGAACAATCATCACGTAAATCAACGTTTATGGATATGGGCATGACATTAATAAAAACCCTTAAAAACTCTAATGACTGACACACACACTACAAATCTATTATTTACAGGAATCTCTCTGAGATCCCCATTAGCGCGAAGACGCACTTAACAACATGAGCTACCAACTGGCCGATTGCTCAATACACACAAGGAAAGACAGCATTACACGTGACTCACGGGTCACTGAAATGAAAATAAACCTGGAATAAACCAACAACAACAAAAGCCTGACCGGCTAAGATTACTTTATATGAACGAAACTGCATGTTAAGGTAACGCTTCGGAGATTATCGTGATTCGTAGGCAACTCCCATTTATTTCAGCAATTTTTACCATTGATCAGTTCTTATCTGTAATTCAAGTAATTAGAGAGCCAACGAGCACTCCTCACTAATGACCATGCTTTGCACGTTCAGACAGCCTTGTGAAACATCTCCCCCCTTTCCTCAAATACTTGTCGTGTCCCAGTCCAGTGTATATAAATAGCCGACCAGCTGTTCCGTTACCTCACGGAATCAACAGCAACAAAAATCTCATCCAACTCAACATATGGTCAGACATAATCAGATATCCACAATTGCCCTCGCAAGGATACAATATGGACCGGGTACCAAGCTGACAGAAATCAGTCTCAGCTGAAATTCCCGCTTGTAATACCACAAAAATACACACATACACACATCTGGGACTGACATGACGCTTTTCACACAGGTCTGCTGAATAGGTGCTCACAAACATTAAACACAATATTTAAAACCTACGATAGAGCTGATTACTCTTCGTCACAAATTACATTGCTCCAATCGGCAATAGTCACACTGAATCTGATCAATAATAAATCTTAAACAATTTTAATTACCCTCCAGTCTACTGTATAATTACATTAATTCAGTCCTACTTCTGAAACACAACAGACCTCCGAGAGACGTTTTTAACCGCATTGCGTAACATATGCAAACACGGCCGTTCACATAGCTACGTTAGTTAACACAATACAAAAACAAGAACCTTCCACTAACTACATTCGTGCGAGCTGCTTCCATACAAAAGTGTGTCAGACCAAAACTAAGTATACTACGTTAATCTCACAAGCAATGTATTTACAAAAATATGTCCCATAAACCATAAGTTAATTTATCAAATAATAAAGAATATTATTTTGTACTCATCTCTCTTGTAGTCACCCGTCAAAGAACGTCTGCTGCCATTTCCCAACTGAATGGTTCTATCTCATCTCAGCCATCTGGACGGAGTGTTGAGAATTCCAAACTTCCTCTGTAGTCGTCGGTGTCATCTCTGGCGCTGCTTCAAAAATTAGATTATTATACACATGATATCTGACTACTAAATTCGCTGTTCAGGTACTACTTTCCCTGTCACAGTTCGTTGGCGAATTATCGACGATACTGCCCCTACAATATAGTACTGTGACTACCTATCACTGAATTTAACACTTTACCATAATTTCTGTGTTCTCATGACACGCAAAGTAATAACTGACTAGTGTCCACGACACACAAAATAAAAGTCAACCAGTGTCCACGACACACAAATTAATAGTCTACGTTCTCAGACGAACAGAATAGAAGTCAATGTCTTGGCTCTTCATGCCACTTATAAAAGAACTGGCCCTAGGTCTCGATGGGGGGGGAATTTATGTAAAAATTTCTCGAAATAATTGTGGTACAGGAATGAAATAGATATCACTGAACTCGTAATATTGCACAGGTCAAGAATATGCTCATTAATCCTAGAATCGATCGTAGAGATTTTGTCTAGGTGATTTCCCGCGTGAATGCTAGCCGAGCGTGCCCACGCTAGACCTGCCGCGTTAACTAGGCATTCTTCTCTCATTGGTTCTCACATTTTCTGTAATTTGGCGGTTCATAGCAGATCTTGGCGTCGTAGGAGTGTCCAGCCTGCTCATCAGCCACTCACATTACTGCATCATATTTCTTCTATGCGCGAATATCACAATGAACATACCAGCAGCATGTCTCACTGCGCGTCGCTTCTATTTGAGGCGGCCCACACCTGTCCTTTCTGACACATCGCTATGCTATTTCCTTTCACAGCTAAAGTATTTAGCCTATTGTCAATCTGCTTCAGGTATGTCCCCGCTGTCTCCAACCAATGCTTGAAATTTCCTCATCTCCGTCTGGCTACTTTCATGATGCTGGTGGAAATATTTATTAATTGGAGAAATAAAACATAGAATCATTTATCCAACAGAGGATAAAAGGGTTCAATATGTACAATTATTTAGTTGCAGTGTTGGTAATGCAACTGTCTGTGTATGCTAAATGTAGTATATCTAATATTAGGTGAAATGCTAAAATGGTTATAGAAATCCGGAGTTTGTCTGTTTGTGGTGGCTATATGGTTGTAAAAAATCAATTATGGTTATACCGTAATATTAACAGGCTGCTACGTATCTGGTTGTCTTCCTGGCTGGAGCTTCGAGCAGTTTCGTGTTCACTCTAGCAACAGTTGTGGCCGACTCACTGGTCATCCTACTGTAGTGTATTTATTAATCTCATGTAATTTATTTCAGGATTAGGGCATAGCCCAGCTCTTTTTGGGTACATTCGTGTTGACCGACTGAAAAGCACCAAACTTTTGTTTTAGAGAGAAAAAGAACAAAAGAAAACATTTGAAATAAATAGTTCTGTCCAATAAGGGTTTGGCTCCACCTATCCCCCTCCTCATAGTTACGCCACTGTCGGTGACAGCCAAGAATGCTAGCCACTTTGCAACGAGGCGGACCCTATATCTCAAGAACATGAGTGTGTAGACAGAAATCGTTTTGTCTTTGTTATTGTGTTCATTGTAGTAGTGTGTGTGTGATTGTAATTATTCTGATCTACATCTAGGATAGATGCTCCGGGACTTGAAATGAAGTGCCGTAGGCTATCATACTAGCCTTTTCAAGAGTAGGGAAAATCCACGCTCAGTATCCTCATTTAGCCCCGTGTACTTAGATGTGTGTGTGAAATTTTGTTAGATAACAATGTGTTCTTGTGATGGTTGGTTGGTTGGTTCTTAAGTTTAGGTGCTGCGACAACGCGGTCATGTAGCCCCGTGTACTTTCGGTGTGTGTAGAATCTGTCTGATAACCGGTGTTAATTGTGATGACTGTATTAGTGTGTGTATCTGTTTTAATTCAAGTTTATTTATTTAATCGTATGGTGAATTATATAAAAAATTTACATTATACAACATTATCCACATTCTGCAACCAAGTTATGACATTTGGAGTGACATGAAAGAGTTCAGCAGGGTTCCCAGGGAACGAGAACAGAGGGCAGCGTCGGAGCAGATGATCAATTCTCTGCTCCTCTTGATCACAGTCGCACATTGCTGTATTGGTCCAGCCCCATCTGTGTTGAAAGAATTTACGGGAGCCATGGCCGGTTCTGAATCTGTTAAGACGGCACCACAGTTTCCTTGGGAGGTCAGAACCTTTCAGTTCCTTTGTAGGATCAAGAGAATGGGCACTTGTCCCCGCTGTTTTAGTTGACCACTCGTTTCTCCAACTTTGGTTTAAATTAAACCCATCCACATATAGTATTTCTGCAGTAACACATGTTGGCCTCCTAGACCGTAGTCGCTGCTGTGAGGGATGGCAAAATTCATGGTATAGTGGTAAAGTAGGTGAAGCCCTGATCTTCTTAGCCTCTCTCAACAATGCTTGTTTCCTTCTTAGATGTGGTGGAGGAAAGTGGGTCAGCACAGGCAGCCAATGGCTAGGCGTTGACTTAATAGTACCAGTGATGCATCGCATTGTATCATTTATATTAATCTTGAGTCTACTTTATGCACATGTGCACTTTCCAACCACACCGGTGCACAGTATTCTGCTGTTGAATAGACAAGGCTAATGCCAGTTAGGCGTAAGCAGTCGGCAGAGGCTCCTCAGGAAGTACCACTAAGTTTATGTAGGCTCGGAATCAATCTCCAAGACTGAAGGAAAGCTGACATTCTCTTAAGGTCTTCAGTAAGGGTGTTTTCTGCATCTTCAAAATTTCTGCTCTGCGTTACAAGCGCAATATCGTCAGCATAAATGAACTTTCTTGCCTTAGTATTTGGCAAGTCATGAATATACAGGTTGAAAAGGATTGGGGTCAAAACAGATCCTTGTGGGAGTCCATTATTCAGCTTCCTCTTGTGACTTTTAGAGTCACCCAAGAACACCTCAAACTGTCTTTCACTGAGAATGTTTTATAACAAATTCACAATTTCAAAAGATGGAATAACTTGAAACAGTTTGAAAAGTAACCCTTGTCTCCAGACAGTATCATAGGCCGCCGTGAGATCAATGAAGACAGCTGTGGATTTTAGATGGTTTTGGAAACCTGCTTCAATATGTGTTGTAAGGGGAAGAACTTGATCTGTGCAACTACGACCGTTTCGGAAGCCAGCTTGTTCAGGTGGTATGACATCTTCAATGTACGGTGCTATCCTGTTCAGAAGGACACGTTCCAGAAGTTTAAACATGGCGCTAAGCAGGGCAATGGGACGATAGCTTTCAGGATTGTGTTTAGATTTACCTGGTTTCGGAATAGCTATAACTTTGGATAGTTTAAACTGTTTGGGTAGGTGATTCTTTTCAAGGATATATGTGAAAAGAGAGGTAATCCAGTTTATACTGAGTGGACCCATGTGTATGATGAATTCATTATAGATGTTATCAGGACCAGCTGCCTTGTTGGTCTTCAACTGCTTGATAGCTGCTGCAACTTCTTCAACAGAAAACGCCCTGGATAGTTGATTATTTCTCTGGGCGTTCCTTTTGAGGAGAGTGAGGTTACGTTTCACCATTTTGGTGTGACACTTGTCTCGCTTTGCCCTTGTAAGATCTACCATTCTATTAGCAATGGTGTCAGGACAGCTTTCTTGCTCGACTTTACAAAATTCATTTCTGTAATAGTTGCTTCCCACTTCTCTCTCCTGCTTTTATTGAGGGACAGTAGTAGCTGAGTGCCTAATGATTTATCTCCAGTACTTTGATATTCTTTATACAAGTCCTCACTGTCCTTATTCCATCCAGGCACATGTTCCTTCCTATAACCCCTAGGAATGTTTGCTTTTGCAGCTTTAATAACGAGTTCAACAAATTCGCCATAGTTGGTTGCTGTTGATTGTAAGTTCTTCTCAGTCAAGTGTTTATCAACTTCCTTAGAGAATGCGTCCCAATTAGCGCTTTGGAAATTCCATCCGGGTAAGGGCATCGAATTCACAAGAGGGATTTTCAGCCCTACCTCTACAATTACAGGACGGTGTTGGCTGTTTGGAAAGTTAGACAGAACATTTCGTGAGGTATATAAGGGTTGCGATAGTTGATCCATAGAAACAAATACTAGATCTGGGTTGTAGTTCCTATTCCAGCGTGCGGACTGGAAAGTACCTTTGTCCTTTACTTCAAAGACCAGATGTAAATTGGATATTTTTGCCCTTAAAAGTAATGTCTCTCCATTATCATCTACTGTATCATAACCCCATGATGTGTGGTGGCTGTTAAAGTCACCGGTATAGATACATGGATGGTCAAAAGTAGGCAGTACAGTTGGAGTCCAGTTTATGCATGGAGGCTTGTACACATTGACAATTTTTAGGCCGTTAGCCTCAATCACTAATAGGAAGGTATTGTCTACGACTGTGGACTCAAGAACTTGGACTGCAGTCACGCTGGACTTGGTATAAGTGGCTATACCATACTGTGGGTGGTGGATGGCATTTACTAGGGTATAACTTGGAAGGTGTCCTCTTCTATGGAAGTCTTGCTCAACTTTGGTATGCGTCTCTTCGATATTAACGATGTCAATATCTTGATCCTGTAGCTGTTTATGTAGATAAACACATTTGGCTGAACTTAGGCCTTCAATATTGAGTTGCATAATGCGTATTGAGTGTCCAATATCTCTAGTTTGTTGGTTCTGAAAAGAACCATTTTTTTTTTAAATTCAAGTAAGGACTGCAGACGATCAATTTTCAAGTTGTTCCTACTTTTGCAGCCAAACGCCACCGTCAACGACTACTAGTTCATAACTTAGCTACCAGACTTCACCGCAGTCGGCTCTTGGCAACGAACCTAGGAACCTAAGAGCGTTGTTTACATTCTTATCCTATACAATTTAGCTTCACACAGGTGTAATTAGTGGAAGGTTCTTTAACATGCTATAAATCTATGACATGGGACCACCGGCTTAATTCCCCTCCGAAGGAAGTTACTGAGGGATTTTTAACGCTCTTAAAAAATCCGACGACTTCGGCCGGATTTATCCCGCGATCTTGGGCATAGAAGCTCGGCATGCTACCAACTACGCCACTGAAGCCGCAATGGTTGGATTAGTGTGTATATTTGTAATTCAGGGGAGGATTGGACCATGGCCTTACGTTAGGATCCATCCCAGCATTTGCCTGGAGTAGAAATGGGGGAAACTGCGGAAAACTTTGTGATTTTCGCGTATTAGGTGTGTTAGATAGTGATCAAATATAGACACTCTGTTTAATATTTATATGTTTATATATTTGACGTGTGTTATGGATTGACATCTAAACAACAGAGCAAATTAAATGAAAAATAGTATTTAATAGGATGGTACCACTGAAAAAAAAGTAAATTATTTATGTATTACAGAAGCTTCTATTCCAGGCAATATAGCGGTAAGTATGCAATCAGTACCCAATGCTTTACATGAGAAGGACTTGAGTACTTTTTTGTTGTTAATTGCGAGGCATTCGAAAGCGTACTGGACCTTTGGACGAATGACACTGTTATAATGTCTTAGCTTTGCGTTGAACGATACTTATTCCAGGTATTATTATTATTATCACTATTATTATTATTGTTAGTATTATTATTACAACTCTCTCAGCTTATTCGTTGCATAATCTCAAATCTATACATAGTATAAAACAACGTCCCCGATTCTTGGATGTAACGGGTAATCTCGGGAACCACTGGATGGATTTTGATGCAGTTTTCACCGTTCTGTAAAAGATTCTCATGAAAGGTTTTTGTAGAAAAAATTCATTTCTGACCAAAGGAAGCGTAGCAGTAACGATTTCAGTGAATCAAGTCGAAGAAAAACCTGCTGTCCGTGCACATTTTAAGGTTATGCTGGGTAAACTGTTAGAAATAACTATATACTATGAGTGTAAAAATTGTTCAGCATGAAAAGTTCTACATAAAAGTTCCCGACAGCATATCTCTGTCTTTACCACATCGCCCACTATAAGTGTTTTTACGATTTCATTTACCAACAATCTCCATTCAATGGAAATTTAAATGACTAACTTCGAAGCGAGTTTACGAGCTAGCGAGGAAGCCTATCACGCCAGCTTCGGCCAGCATCAAACTATCAAGTCATGTCGAGTTAAGACTTCAGAGAAGAGTATATGTGTTTGGAGTTTCGCTGTTCACCTCGGCTTTTCTGAATTGCGTCTGGGACCTGCCGTCCGTGCGCCCTTTAAGCTTACGCTGGGGAAACCGTTATAAATACCGGGCGAAGCCGGGCGGGTTGCTTCTTTTCAATATATCATGAGTAGGGCCCGGATGTTGATGCCGTAACAAAGTTCAAAAAATGCACTTAAAATTTTCAAAAATGACTGTAATAAATGACCTAAAATTTCAAAAAATGCAATAAAAATGGAGAAAATGAACTGAGAGAAGAATATACACCCCTTACCCTTTGTACCCCTCCACAGCTGACCTTGGTTGACAGAGCAGGTAACATTCCATTTCGCTAATAACTGGTTTGCGACGAAAACAAGAGCATCTCTATACCTACGGTACCATTTTTCTGCATCCAAGATATATATTTTTCTACTAAGAGCAATACCGAAATATTCTATTTCAATATTTTAAAGTATCTTGTATCAGCTCCTAGCTTCTTAATTCTGAGAGACGTAACTCCCTCATATAAAGCTGTGACAAGACTACATTGGATTTTAAAAAATACCTTAAAAGGCCGATTTCTCTAAAATATGACCAAACAAATCTACCAAACTTAAAAAAATGCTCTTAAAATGGAAAAATTCCTCTCGGCACGCCGGAAGGCGGAGGTAGATTTCACCGGGCAAACTAGGGGGTAGGCTATAATAGGCAAAATATGCAGGTTTTCGTAGGAGGATCAGACCTCATTTATTGCGAGAAAGTATTTTACAATTGGAGGTTAGTTAACATTTTTTTCGTCTTTCTATGCATACGTTTAACATTTTACTGTCTTGTGGGGATGGTAACCTTCTTGTCATTTGGGGTTAATTTGTATACTTGTGATCACACTGTCCTCATGCAAGGTTTGGAACTAATGTGTAACTATCAGACAGTCTGTTACTTCTTCACGCAAAATTTTATCTCCCGCAGAGATGTTGGTTGGTTCCTCAGTTTAGGGGCTGCGACACCGTGGTCATGTAACCCCGTGTACATTGGGTGTGTAGAATCTGTCTGATAAACGGTGTTATTTGTGATGACTGTATTAGTCTGTAATTCAGGTAAGGTTTGCAGACGGTCAATTTTAAGTAGTAGTACCTAATTTTGTACCAAATACTAACGTCAACGACACCTAGCTGTGAACTTGGCTGCTAGATGCCACCGCAACCAGCAACTTGAAACGAACGTTGTAACTTCCCCTCCGAAGGAAAGCATGCTGACGGATTTTTAGCGCTCTTAGAAAATCCGGCGACTTTGGCCGGCTTTGAACCAGCACCTTGGGCATAGAAGTTCAGCATGCTACCAGTTAGCCGCTTCCCTCATAGTCAGATGGAACAAGACTTTCCGTGACGAACTAAAGAGCCTACTTTTCTTAAAATTAAGATTCATGCCATAGATTAATCTACAGTATATGAACCTATCTAGAATAATGACGAAATTAAGTGGGTAATATCGAAATGTCTTAATTAGTTCGAAATAAGGTATACTAGGCATAATGTAGCCTAATAGAGCAATACAGTTGGCAGCTCTGGTGCCAATATATTCTTACTTCCATCTCCTAAGGTACGGAATACAAAATGTGGTTGAAGTCCAAAGGACGTTACATGGATTTAGACATTGGATCTATTAGTACACGTAAAAGCATATTGGCAACAATGTCATGCGAGTGCTGGTCAGAAATAATCTGAAATATTATATATTTTTGTGCCAATTTTGGATGAAATCCATTTGTTGGTATAGAAGTTACATGTATTTAAAAATTGGTCCTATCAGCAGGCTTAGAATCATGTTGGTAGAACTGACGTATATAAGTTACTCCAAATTAATGTAAAATGTCGGGTAATTTACGTGTGCATAGTTTAAAGCTGTCGGCTTGCATACTTTCTGATATATTTGGACACAAAATAGAGAGCAATTATTAAGAGTTGGCAGCACTGGTGGCTCTTAAGAATACACTCAGTCATATATGTTTATGTACACATATTACATACAAAATTTGGTTGAAATCCAATTGATAGTGTAGAAGTTATATGCATTTAAAAATTGGAATTATCAGAAGGCTTAAAATTATTTTGGCAACGCTGTCATGTATGGCCACCTGGAAATTAAACTGAAATAGTATTATCTACATGTGTGCCAATTTTATAATAGCTCCCATGTATACCTTCCAAGATATCCAACATGGAGCTCAAATTTCTAGCGCGTTTTTTTAGCAGTTGGTAGCACTGGTATCTTTTTCAAATATGGGCCTGAGATATTCCGATATTCATCTTTACTCATACTAAATTTGGTTTCGATTGCTGCAGCCGTTTAGGAGTTGATAGGGACACACACACACACACACACACACACACAGCCAGACATACAGAAGGACAGACAGACAGACAGAAGGACAGACAAATTTTCCCGGATATATCTTATAAGTCTACTTTTTCCTCATTTTTAGCCTATTTTCAATTTTGAAAAAATACGCTTATGAGATCACCTTTTGTCCGTGTGTATGTGCGCGTGTGTGTGTGTGTGAGGTGTGTATGTGTGTCCCCCTAATAAAATCTAAACGGCTGGAGCGAGTTCAATGAAACTCGGTAAGTTCATAGCACTGTTCCCGGCGACCTCGACCGTGCCCTTCAAATTTTGTTACGTCTCACCAATCCAACATGGCGGCTGTGCGAAATATTTCACTAGCATTCAATATCTCCGAAACTATTACCGACATCGCCCTGAAATTGTGTACGGTGATAAAGGGCACTACTTGAAGTTCACCTATGAGACTTTCAAAAACTTGGTGACTACAATACCAACATGGCGGTCAAGCGAAATTGAGACTTTTAAATAGACATTTCTCGCGATTTAACTATCCAAACGTAATGAAACTTGGTACAGCAAATGTTTATACACATTGTAATGCACTGGAGTCTAATTTAGATCAATTGTTTACATAACCTCAAAATGGCGCCTGTGCGAAATATTTCACTGGCATTCTATATCTCCGAAACTATTACAGATATCACCCTGCAATTTTGTACGGTGATAAAGGGTACTGATACAAGTTTACCTATGTATATTCCATAAACCTGTAAAGTACAAAACGAACATGGCGACCAAGCGAATTTGAAATATTTTAATAGACTTTTCTCGTGATTTAACTCTCTGAGCGCAGTGAAATGCGGTACAGTAAATGATTTTGCAGATTGTAATGCACTGCCATCTAATTTAATTCAATTATTTACATAACCTCAAAATGGCGGCAGTGCGAAATTTTAAAATTAAGTTTTTATCCTTGTGTCGTAATCATGCGATCGAAGTGAAAGTTTGAATAGTGAAGCTAGGCAATAATTGTCCTTGAATGGTACATAACTCTATGGCCTATACATATAACAATCCTAAATGGCTAGCTTCCGAAATATTTAGACGGTTCTCAATATATATAAATCTTTTACAGCAACCGAACTGATTTTTTTAATGTTCATAGAGACTATGAACATATGTTCACCTATAGGACTTTCAGTAACCTGGTGAGCACAAATCCAACATGGCGGCGACGCGAAGTATAAATATTTAAATGGACGTTTCTCGCGAATCAACTATACGAGTGCCGTGAAACGTTGCACGTTAAATGCTTATACAAATGTTGATCCACTGGCATGTAATTTATTTCAATTGTTTGCGTAATCACAAGATGGCTGGTGTGCGTACTTTTAAAATCTCGTTTTTATTTCTTGTGTTCTAATCATGCAATTGAAGTTTGAATACCACACGTACACAATAATCTTATGAAATAGTACAAAAATAAAAATCCATCCTGGTGACCATATGAAATATTTAGACGGTTCTCAATATCTACGAATCTGTTACAGCAATTAAACTGAAATTTTGTATGTTGATTGAGACAATTAACATGAGCAGGATATATGAAAATAGGCTGTATAGTTCTTCACGGAACTACTTGTTGTTGAAAAGTGTGAAAAGTAGGCTAAAAATGAATGTGATCTCGTCAATGGCGTTGTCTTGGCAACCTCTGATAGATCATCCCTTATCAATTTAAAAGCGTTTTTATGGTAACCTCTGATGGCACTTGGCATTTTTTTAAATTCCGAAATCATTTTTCTCATCCCTTGGCGTAATGGTGGGTCATATCAAAAATTCTTTCAGACAAAAGTTTTAGGTAATTATTAGGGGAATATTGTCCATTTTGTACGGTTTTGATATTGTGCCTATTAAGAGAGATATGATTAATGTTTCCCGAAAAACCCACTTTTTTCCACCCCTTTGGTCAATGGTTGGTGCTATCAAAAAACTTATTTGACATAAATTGTTGGCACTTATCCGACACATATTATGAACTTTGAATGGATTCGATATTTCACGTATTAAGAGAGTTATAGCGAAATTTCTTTTTTTCGAAAAAAGCCCCCCATTTTCACCCCCTTCGACCGATTTTGCCCATTAACGAACTCGACCGAGATTTTATAGGGATACATATTATGTATATAATTCAAAGTGATTGGTGCAAAATTACGGCAGTTATCGTGTCCACAATTAACTGATATATATATATATATATATATATATATATATATATATATATAGATAGATAGATAGATACATATATACATAAATTATATATAAACTTTTGAACTGACGGTGGTTTTGGGGTCTGGGGGATGTGAAACGCGAAGATATGTCGAAATTTTCCGGAAGTCGAAACATGGTACCCTTTGCAATAGTTAGCTTTCTAATGAAATCTACCTAATTAGCAAATAATGAAAAAGGATGCAAAATAAAAATGACATATTTGAAGACGGGGTGGCCCGTCCGGTGTTTCTATGTACTTCAGCATTGTTTTAGACAGCTCAGTAAAAAGATGACATGTCATCAACATCCGGCCCTAATCATGAGGGTTACGGTGAGCTTCTTGAACCCATTGAAGACCACATTCAATTTTAGTATCACCTCTCTATTTCTTCTATTGACTGATTCCCAATGAACAGCCAACAATTCTGCACGTAGAATTAGTTTATTGCATTAGTTTATAAAGACCTGGATCCAACTTCAGTTCACGAAGACTTCTCTGTAGCAAGACTGGAATTGCACCAGTAGTGAAGACTGTTGTTATATGCCCCTAGTGACATTGCTTCCTGACCAATTCTACGAGCTCAACATATTTTGTGATCTTCTCAATGTGTCTTGTTTTCATGCTATAATTGTTTGGAATCGCCACATCTATGAAGGTGGAGTGTCGATAAGAACCAGATCAGATGTGATGAGCATAACTACATCTGATCTGTCAGTACAGTTAGTACCCAATACAACGTATAATGTAGTTATAATTTTCAAGTTCATTCTCAGGAGAATATTGGTAGTACGGAACCCTGTCTTCACTCAATAGTTGGTGTTTTGTAGCGAGTTCTTGATGCATTGTGTCCGCAACAAATCATGCCTCATCTTGTATTCCATGTCTACCAAATGGCAACAAACAGATGCGATTTGGTGAATAGTCTCGGAAGTTGAACAACCGAATCTGCATCCTTCAGAATTAACCTTCGGTAGTTCCTTGTTGTAATAGCCTAGTCCTGAATAGCCATCATAAATCCTTCTGTTTCAGGAAATGTCTCACCTGAAATCAGCCAAACGTTCGACAGCTTGTCGTCGTGAGTTTGGATTATGAATATTATTATTTATTCAATTCACCAATACAAACATGGGTTACTCTAAAGCACGGGTTAAACCAAGTGCTTTACAACAATACATAAAACTATAATACAAACTATAATACATACATATCATGTATATACAAAATATAGAGTTCATTATCACTCATTCACTAGCAAGGAAGGATCGCACAATATTGCATGTGGACAATAGGACAGAATGCTGCATACTCTTGTAGATGGTCGGCGGAAGATCCAATTCCTTCAGACTCTTGTGGAGTGTGTGAGGTATGAGACCGTTGACTGACAAGATTACAGGCACTATCCGGACGCAGTTCATCTTCCATATCCTCTTTGATTTCCTCTGCAAGATGTCTATACTTGGTGATTTTTTAATTGTGTTTCCGTTCGATATTGGTGTCGTTCGGGACTGCTATGTCTATTATAAATGTAGTGCCATCAACCTTATTTACTACTATGATGTCTGGTCGATTGTGATCGATTGTTTTGTCTGTCACAATACCAGTGTCCCAATATATTTTACACAATTCATTTTCGAGGAGGGATGGTGGATGATACTTGTAGTAAGGGATATACTCCTCTGTTAATTTATATTTCTGTGCGAGTGCTTGATGAATGATGCATGCAACCTGATTGTGCCGCTTTGTATATTCAACTGATGCAAGTATTGGGCAACCTGCAGTGACATGGTCAATGGTCTCGAGATGAATGGCGCATCGCCTGCATTTGTCTGAAATTACACGGGTATCTTTGATGATGCATTTCTTATATTTTTTGTAGCTATGACTTGATCTTGGATGGCAATTGCGAATCCCTCTGTTTCTCCAGTCGACCACTTTGTAACCACATACACGATGCGTTTTTATCAATACTCTCTTGGGATAGGTTGCTGTAGTATTTTCCATGGAGGGTCTTTTCTCCCCATGCCTTTTCTTTTTCATGTAAGTGTAGTGGCTGGCTGATATGATCATCAGAGGTTGTACGAAGGCTCAATACAGTGTGTTTATCAGCAAGTAAAATGGCTTTATGGAGAATGCTGTTTTTCTTTCTTTGATAGAAATGGTTTTAATTTGGTTCTGGAGCAAAATTTGTAAATCCAGTACTCCTCGACCTCCCATCTGTCGTGGAAGAGTGACCATTTCTTTGCAGGCGTTTGGATGATGTAAACGGTAAGTAGTGAGAAGGGTTCTTGTTTTTCTCTGCAGGTTTTCCATTTCTGTTATTATTATTATTATTAATAATATTATTATTATTATTATTTTCGTTTTGGTCATCTAGGGACCACGAGCCAATTTCATTGCTTTGTTCTTTGCTGTTCCTTCTTCCTCCAGTATTCCTTCATCATCTCACTATGATTCCTCTTCCTTTCCTCGGACCATTTCGAGCAGGTTTTCTTTCCATTCCTCCCTTGGAATCTTTCAATTTTTAGCACTTTTTTTTCTAAAAATATTTCTCTCTGGTGTATCTTTTCCTCTGATATTGTTTCTTTCCAAATCCTTTTTGACTTCTTGTACTCAGGTTTGTAACGGTTTGACTAGCCCACACGTTGAACGACAAGTGTAACGGTTTGACTGCCCCTAACTGTTGGGTGATAAATGTAACTGTTTACCTTTGCCTAAGCTATGTTGTTTTAATGGGCGCCAATACCTCAACGCAATGTTGAAATCTAAATTTGTATTTAACAACGTCTAGCTCTGGTAGAACACCTTCAAGAATCGATTCACTCAGATCGTGGTATGATTTGATCATTAACCCAACAAACAATTGTATCAGGAGAAGGAATTGGTCTATATCTAATGCTACCTACTGAAAGCAAAGATTGCATTGTAAAAGAAATGAATTTATTATATAAAACAAGTATAGCAAAATTAATAATAATAATAGGTTTAAAATTTAAATTGGAGCGTTGCGATTTTGTTAATAATAATAATGTTATTGGTTTTACGTCCCTTTTAACTACTCTGGCTTTTAGAGACGCCGGGGTGCCGGAATTTTGCCCCGAAGGGGATCTTTAACGTGCCAGTAAATCTACTGACATGGCTCCCTCGCATTTGCGCACCCTCAAATGCCAGCTGACTGCGCCAGGATACGAACCTGCAACCTTGGGCCCAGCAAGCGAGAACGTTACCCATGAGCCACGCAGCCAGCCCGTTGCGATTTTAATATTACCGATAGAAAATTACGTGAAAACGGAGTCTGATAAATTATTGATTTTACTCTTATTCCCAAGCTATGAAGTTACTGAAATACTGAATTTAAATCAAAGAGAAACGAGAGATTGCGTATGTCTGCGTCATCCGCGCTTACCACTGGAAATGGCCGAAGCCTTTCCCTCGTACTGGATGATGCTGTGAGCTTCCCACAGTCACCTGGACGTCGTCATCTTCGTCGATGTTTGATGATATACAGGTAGATTTGAAGATTTATGGTCCGAACCTCGGAACCAACACGTACAACCACAACGGTTAAGTTTCACAAAGATTGTTCTCCACTGCACGGAACATCGGAGCGACTCACGCGTGCAACCATACTCGGCAAGTTCTACACAGATTGTCCTCGCTTCACGGCGCGCCGAACGATATATCCACCCGTCGGCTCCCCACCTCGGTACCGACTTCCAGCTTACGTGGTCTCCACTGATTGGCTGCTCCCCACGCGCTACTTCCCCTTCTCTGGCTCATTACACACGGCGCGCGGATGATGAAGTCGATTTCCGTTCCAACTATCCGCCTTTTCTTGACGCTGCGACCCAGCCTTGCGTAATACTTCTTGACAAGAATCAGCCTGTATCTGAATTTCCAGTGAGTCATGTCTCTCATAATATCCTGACGAAACTCCGTAAAATTCCGTAATCACATAATTTTCTATGATATTGTCGTTCGTAATAATTTGCTTGATAGCGTTTTCTAAGACATAGAAAACCTATCTGTATGCTTATAATTTTTATAAAATGCTCCGAAAATACCTTAATAATAATTATAATAAATTAATAATAATAATAAATTAACATGAAACCTTCTCTTGGCTGAACAATTTGCCGCGTAAATAAATATAGACTGGTTTCCTACTCACTTATGCCAGTGGCATAAAAAAACTCGAAAAACACGTTACAGTTTGTTGTTGACTTCTTGTTCCACAGGAATGTGAAGATCTGCTTGGTTAACCTACTGTCATCCATTCTGTACAAATGTTAAAAAATAGCAATCTCCTCTTCTGAATTGTTTCTGATATGTTTTCTATTTTTCTATATATTTCATCATTACTCCTTAATTTCCAGAACTCAGCAGTATTAAAGGACCTAGTCCCTCCCTATATTATTCTGCTTAAGTCCCTTTCCAGTTTTATACTGAAAATAAGGTCCCATTAACACCAACCTACACATATGGGGTGCCTACAGGTTCAGCATAACCCAATGCGTAAGCGAAACGCACTCACTTACTCTTTAAATACCTCATAATTAAATAAATACCTTAAAACTTGTATATTTACAATGAAATAATGAAAGAATGCAACACGGTAACCATGGTAACAGAATCTCACAGGTCCATCTATTTCTTAAGACGTAATGCAATTCAATTATTACATTGCTGTGAAAGTTTCCAGACGGTTATAAGGTTATCACTGAACCAAATTAAGCTGTAGAATTCATCAATACATACAGTATAATGCGCTTAAGGGGGTCAAGGGGCACTCTAGAATTTTTTCACGCAATTTTCACGTGTGAGTGTGGTACGAAAGGTCTTTTCCACCCGACTATAAAGGGTCTCCGAAAACCACATTTAAAGGCCCTTAAATTAACAGTGTCTGTGATATTCCCAGAAAACTAACTTCTCTCTGATACACCCATGAAGGAATGACAAACCCCTATCCACTGCACCAGTAGCTGAATTTATAAAGTCTGATTATACATACTAAGGATAAATCAGTCATAGCATTCATGATTGAGATTTTGCTAAGTGTACTCTTTACAACTAGAACATTCGCGGGCGAAGCCGCGACGGGTAATGCTAGTTATTAATATTATTATCTTGATCGTTATGCCCGTCTAAGGAGCGCGATTGAACCTATTTAGCTGATCTTGCTTTCGTGTCCTCCCAAAATCTCTTCATCTTCTCGCTATGGCTCTTTCTGTGCTCCTCCGTCCAGATTCTTGTGGGTGCAATGTTTGGGTGGTCTGAAAATGTATGATTGTCAACTACGGTACTTTTCTGAATTTACATCTGTCCAGTACTATATCGCTTGAGATGTCTATTTCCTGAAGGTCTTTTTCAACTTCAAGAAACCAGTTGTTCTTAGTTTTCTTTGAAAGAGTAAGATTTATAATTGTTTTAGTCAGCCTGTGATTGCTCATTCTGAGATTATTATTATTATTTTTATTATTATTATTATTATTATTATTACAGTATTATTATACCACTCAAGTGGAAAGAGCCGTGCATCAATGCGCTTCTCATCAGGAGGAAAAATTATTTATGTTCAACCCTGACTATTATATGTCAGAAAACTGTACTATAATGAGGCTCATTATAACACTATGTTTCATTATGAAACAGTTTCTCCCACCAATCAGAGCTCAAGATGCAGTTGTTTGACCAATTAAATAACTAGATGCGCTGAGTTCCACGGCCTTCTAATTTAAATTTCACTGCCTGGCCTAGTGTCATAGTAGGGTAATCGAGGAGGCCATGGTCAAACACAAGGCATTCTCTGCGTCTCATGCGCTCTGTTCAGTACATAAAACTGGCGAAATCTCGACAGATATTTATGAATAATTATGTTCGAAAATAAAATAGTTATAATAATTATCGTCGAACATAAACAGTCGTATGCAACTCGCCTATAATGGTAATAAAGACACTGGTGTCTTAATTATTGCCATTATAGGCTCGTTGCATAATGTACTATAATATTATTATTATTATTTATTTTGCGCATGCACTTACATATTTTCAGCATATTTTCTGGAAAGAAAACATTTACAATCCCAGACATCATAAGGAACAAATTCTCGGTGACTGCATTCCTTAGTAGATTTACTCTTTTCCCTCAATCCTTCTATCTTGATTGGCCAAGAGCAGCCTCACTATGCGACACGTCGAAAGTATGACTGTCTTCTGCTTAATCTTAAAAAGGTCTGGGTCTAATTTCAACTCTGTGAGAGACTTCTTTAGGTTGTTCGGAATCAAGCCAGTGCTGGAGATGATTATAGGAACTGTCCTGATTTGTACCATGTGCCATTGCTTCCTTATCAGTTCTAAAAGCTCTTTATACTTTGACCGATTTTCAACATGTTTTGTTACCATGTTGCCGCTGTTTGGGATTGCCACATCTATCAAGATGGTGTGCTTTATGCATTTGTCAACAAGAACCAGATCAGGTCTGATGTGCACGGCTGACTGGTCTGTCAATACAGGACGATCCCAATACAAGGTAAAGTTGTCATTTTCCAGTAGCCTACACTTTCAGGAGCATATTTATAGTATGGCACTTTCTCCTGGCACAGGAATTGAAGGTGTGTAGCCAGTTCTTGATGTACTATCTCGGCAACAAAATCATGTCTCTTCCTATATTCTGCCCCTGCGAAATGGCGACAACCTGAAAGAATATGCTGAACAGTCTCCAATGTTGGGCAACCGTGTCTGCATTGGTCATATTGCACAGATGCATCCTTGATGAGTATTATTATAATTATTATTATTATTATTATTAAGGCTTCTGTTCACCTATCAAGACTTACCTGGGTGACTTGTTAGTAACAAGAACTATTGCACCCGTCAGACGGGAATTTCAGGGGACCGCAGACCACTAACGGCCTTCTCGACGCCCTCATCCGTGTTCTCAGACTAGCCCGCACGAGACTGCTACACACGGGTAGTGAGGTCAGCGGTTATAAAAAAACAGCCCAAAGAGAACATATCCCCCCAAAACTTAAAGCTAGCAATGATAAGTTCGCAAATCTAAAATAAATAATAAATAATTCAATAATTAAATTCCTCAAATTAATTCAAGTTAAACCCGCTCGAAGACCTTTCACAAAATAATCAAACTGCAATCTAGCTAGGAATGTGATACGAAAATATTTCCCTAAGCCTTTCAAAGGTTCATGAAAAATAACAAAAGTTACACCCTGAATCTACAGCAAGACAAATGAATTTCATCGTTGACAATCGCAAAATATTCAATTTACATTTAATAGCACCAATAAATATATCAAAACTATGACAGTATCACTTACAATATTTAATTTAATTTTTATCAAAGAGAATCAAAACTAGCACGACTTAGTCCTATAATAAAGAAACATCTGACTAGTACACACATGTTTACAGGAAATGGGAAAACACAACAAATAAGAATAACACTCCTATTGGTCATGACCTTGGCATGCATACCTGCCCAGATTCAATGCTCTTTGCACTCAATCGTCATCTGCGTGTTGTTATTTAGGTTGGCGAAAGCGTAGTGATAACTACGTCTCACATCGCATGATTACAAACCACCTTTGCCTTCAGGTTGTCACAGCGATTACAATCAGTCGTCTCAAAAATCGTGTAAAACTGCCCTAGCTCATGTCTCTAAAATGCCTATGTGTCATTCGAAGAAAGAAAGAAAGAAAGAAAGAAAGTCGAAGAAAAATAAAGAATAAATATTAGATAAACAATCCATGGCTTAGTTATACTTCAAATTATTAAGTCCTATTTAGTGAAAAGAATTATGTTCCATGATTTCTATATTCAATTTTAGCTCAAATATTATTCCCTGACCGTGTATTTTAAATAATCGTAGACCTCTATAACATAGGCCGGCAAGTAGCAAAACTACTACTCCAGACTCTCCATTAATGGTCGAGAAAAATTTCTCCAACAGTACACTTCAGCGACCCAAATAACACACTGGTCCTAATGACGTTAATCAGGGGCTCTACCAGCTCACTATTAACCTCCGTTGACTGGGCAGAAATGGCCACATGTCTCCTTAACCTCAAACATTGCTTTAAACAGCGGAAAACCTCGGAGCAATAAAAACATCTACTCCAATAAATACACAATAATCACGTCGCCCTACGTGATACATTTCAGGTCAATAATACGAAGTACGTCCAGAAAGTAAGTTCGGTTTGGTAATAACATTAAATTGTGTACAGATACAGAAAAAATATTTATTGCACAAAATTCTACATCCCTTAAACTACGTTTCCTCATAACTGCCGATATGTTGCAGGCATTTGTCGTAGCGTGGCACGAGTTTTTGTATACCTTCTTCATAGACGTGTGCCGCCTGTGTCTTCAACT
The DNA here is from genome assembly GCA_946902985.2 of Meconema thalassinum. NCBI lineage: Eukaryota > Metazoa > Arthropoda > Insecta > Orthoptera > Tettigoniidae > Meconema > Meconema thalassinum. The sequence goes on along the minus strand of OX336388.2, from coordinate 2,060,370,593 downwards.
AGTTGTACGTTCCGCTACAGCGCAGTTCCGCATATGCGCGGTAGACGCTCTGTATCAAGGAGAAGAAACGTGCGCCATTTGGAGAGCGCTGTCAGCCACGTACGTGTTGTTGTGCATGTTTACTCGTACAATGTCGGTGTTGATTGAAAATCCCGCCGCTTGTGAAATCAGATCTGTGGTTCGTTTTCTGAATGCTAGGAAAGTGAAACCAATTGAAATTTATTGGCAAATTTGCGAAGTGTATGGACAAAATGCGAGTCCGACAGTTCAATGAAGGACGTAGTGAAGTGCACGATGAAGAACGAAGTGGGCGTCCATCTTTGGTTACAGAAGAACTGGTTCACGCGATTGATGACAAGATCCGGGAAAACCGCAGGTTTACAATTAGTGCTCTCGCTGTGGAATTTCCCCAAATCTCACGATAACTAATTCATGAAATTGTTACCGAAAAACTGAACTTTCGTAAACTTTGCCGACGTTGGGTACCAAAGATTCTTACGGAGCAACACAAAACAAAACGGATGGGTAGTGCACTTCAGTTTTTGACCCGTTACAATGAAGGCGGCGAAGAATTTCTGACACAGATAGTCACAGGAGATGAAAATTGGTTTTCTTACGACACCCCTGAAAGTAAGCGGCAATCAATGGAATGGAGGCACACTTCATCCCCAGCAAAGGTTAAGCCGAAACAAATCTTGGCACCTCGGAAAATGATGTGCACAGTGTTCTGGGACTGGAAAGGCATCTTACTCATTGATTTCTTACCGCGTGGTCAAACAATGAACGCAGATGCTTACTGCGAGACACTTAGGAAATTGCGCCGCGCAATACAGAATAAGCGCCGAGGGTTGCTGTCAAAAGGTGTTGTTTTTCTTCACGACAACGCACGACCACACACTGCAAATGTGACGAAATACCTTCCACATGGATTTGGCTGGGACGTGTTTGACCAACCTCCGTACAGCCCTGACCTCGCTCCTAGCGACTTTCATCTGTTCACACATCTCAAGTCTTTCCTTGGCGGTCAACACTTCAACAATGACGACGAGCTGAAAGAAGATGTTTCCAACTGGTTGAAGACACAGACGGCAAACTTCTATGAAGTAGGTATCCAAAAACTTGTGCCACGCTATGGCAAATGCCTGTCAAAGTTCGGCAGTTATGTGGAAAAGTAGTTTAAGAGGTGTAGAATGTTGTGCAATAAATATTTTTAGCCTACTTTCGATTTTTGCAAAAAATGAAAGTAGACTTATGAGATCACTACAGGGCGAAAAAAAGTGTGTCTGTCTGTGTGTGTGTATGTGTGTGAGTCTGTGTGTGTGTGTGTGTGTGTGTGTGTGTGTGAGTGTGTGTACTCTGAATCTGTCCCACCCTATCAATTCGAACACGGTGAGCGCAAATTGAACGAAATTTGGTACAAAGGTAGCACTAGCAAAGGACACCTCAGTGTCATGTTTTATATCACCGCCATCTTGACGGAAACGTAATGGCGGCCACCCAAATGTTCAAAGCTTAAATCAAATTACGACTAACCTAATCATCTGATCTCTACCACATTTTGCAACAACATACCTTTATGAAGGGAGCATCCTTTGACAAATCTAATAGGTCATTAGCCTAATAGTTTGCGGATGGCGGCCATCTTTGTGTCAAAATCGATTACCCCTATTAATTCGAACACGGTGAAACCGAATGGAATGAAATTTGTTACAGAGGTAGCACCAGCAAAGGGCACCTCAGTGTCATGTTTTATATCACCGCCATCTTGACGGAAACGTAATGGCGGCCACACAAATGTTCAAAGCTTAAATCAAATTACGGCTAACCTAATCATCCGATCTCTACCAAATTTTGCATCAACATACCATTATGGAGGGAGTATCCTTTGACCAAACTAATAGGTCATTAGCCTAATATTTTGCGGATGGCGGCCATCTTTGTGTGAAAATCGATCCCCCCTATTAATTCGAACATGGTGAAACCGAATGGAACGAAATTTGGTACAGAGGTAGCACTACAAAAGGCCACCTCAGTGTCATGTTTTATATCACCGCGATCTTGACGGAAACGTAATCACGGCCACCCAAATGTTAAAGGCTAAAATGTAATTACGACCAACCTAATAATCTAGTCTCTACCAAATTTTGCAACAACAAATCTTTATGTGGGAAGCATATTCTGACCAAACTGCTAGATCATCAGCCCAATAGTTTGCAGATGGTGGCCAAGTATGTGTGCAAATCGATTCCCCCTATCAATTCAAACACGGTGAAACCGAATTGAACGAAATTTGGTACAGAGGTAGCACTAGCAAAAAGCACCTCAGTGTCATGTTTTATATCGCCGCCATCTTGACGGAAACGGAATGACGGCCACCCAAATGTTAAAAGCTTAAATCAAATTTCGACCATCCTAATAATTTGATCTCTACCGGATTTTGCAACAACATGCCTTTTTGTGGAAAGCATCTTATAACTGACTACAAGGTCATCAGCCCAATAGTTTGCAAATAGCGGCCATGTATGTGTGCAAATCCATTCCCCAGATCAATTCAAACACGGTGAAACCGAATTGAATGATTTTTTTTACAGAGGTAGCACTAGCAAAGGGCACCTCATATTCATGTTTAATATCCCTATAGCACGTTGTATTTCAACAAGCTACTACAACCAACATTCAATTATACTCCTTGAATAGGACAAAGAGTTATAACAATACCCATGCATTTAGGAGAAAGTAGGCTATATGTTCTTTACTGAACATCTTGTTTCTGTATCTGTACAAAATTTAATTTTATTACCAAACGGAACTTACTTTCTGGACGTGCCTCGTATTTAGAATGGGATCTCATCGTTAATTTACGTAAGAAAAATCTTGGTTCAAAAACTCTTCTAAAATACGTTAATTATAATTGAATTTAGCATTGGATGTTATCATACAGTAGAAATAATCAGCCCCAAGTCAGCTGTGACTTCGAAACATTCATCGAACCCACGGCATAGCATGAAGCGAGGCAAATCCTGCTAGTATTGTCATTCTGTCGTCTCATAAATTGTAATCTGTTTAAATGTGTGGCTAGCACTTCCCCTTAAGACGCAGGTGTGCATATAGAAACAGGATTCTGCCAAACAGTGTCGAGTGTTAATTTCACTGCCTTCAAAATCTCACAATAACAAAACTTTAGTTGGCTGTGCCAGCACAATATTACTATGTTACAGTTCCAACTCTCTCTAGCTTAAATAAAACAAACACAATCAACAGCACACTTCACATTCAGTTCATTCCGACTGCGAGTAGCTGTAGTAAGGAAAACAATCAGATAAGTAGTTAGCCTACAATTTTATAGTTTAACCATAGTTTACAACCATATAATCTCTCTAAAGTACAAACTCCGGATAGCTATCACCATTTAGCATTTCACCTAACATCATATACACTGCATTTAGCATACACTGACAGTTGCAGTACCAATACTGCAACTAAATAATTGTTCATATTGTAGATATTTTCACCTGTATTTCAAACATAGATGTTATAGCCTAAGTGTAATGGATCTGATGATGATCGCTTGATCGAAACTGGTCATCCTAGTGTTTTATTAATCTCATGTAATTTATTTCAGGAATAGGGCATAACCCATCTCTTTTGGGTACATTCGTGTTGACCGACTGAAAAGCACTAAACTCTTGTTTACTAAGGCAACACTGAAAATATGGCTTCAAACACCACAACAAGATTGTACTGATTTAAAGCTCACGGCTTCTACACTTCTCGCGGACAGATTTAAAGATTGCCCTTGGTCCGCCACTGACTTTAATGCACTGGTTGTTCAGTGTTATCTCACAGATGCTATTACTTCAAAATCAATGAGTTCACTTTACAGTTCTCGTGTCACCCTGTATTTTGCTCTGACATCCTGCACACCTCTTTAGAAGTCACCCTGTATTCTTGTGTGACATCTTGTGCACCTCTTTAGGAGTCACTCTGTATTCTTCTCTGCCATCGTGTACACCTCTTAAAGAGTCACCTTGTATTCTTATCTGGCATCTTGTATATCTCTTAAGGAGTCACCCTGTATTCTTATCTGGCATCTTGTTCTGTATTTTGCTCTGACATCCTGCACACCTCTTTAGGAGGCACCCTGTATTCTTATCTGGCATCTTGTATATCTCCTTAGAAGTCACCCTGTATTCTTGTGTGACATCTTTATGAATCACCCTGTATTCTTGTCTGACATCTTGTGCACCTCTTTAGGAGTCACCCTGTATTCTTCTCTGCCATCTTGTACACCTCTTTAAGAGTCACCTTGTATTCTTATCTGGCATCTTGTATACGTCTTTATGAGTCATCCTGTATTCTTATCTGGCATCTTGTACACCTCTTTAGGAGTCACCCTGTATTCTTTTCGCTTCGCTCGAAGCCCCAAGTCGCTCGACGCCCCAGGACTGTTTCAACAGACTTCATTAACCATTAACTTAGGCTTCCCGCGTGGCTGCATGACGTCACGCACTCGCCGTCCATTATCCATTAACCGTCTCCGTCTCCGTAACGCAATCGTCTCCGTAACGCATAACTTTTGACTCAAGCATAATGATGAAGTCGACAAGATCATTTGAAATGATAAAATCCTTTCACACCGCTCAATTAAATACGCCGCAAACGGCAGATTGGCTAAGATTCGAGCACGCTTTTCACACACAAACAAAAATTACCTCCACTACCAAGCGGGAATACCAACAGGAGACGTCCATTCCGGATATGACTAGGTGAGTCATTAAGCAACTATCTCTCATTGAGCGGCTATATTTCGCATTAGCAAGTTTATGATTTTAAGTGATATATTTTATAACACGAAGAAAAATCTCCAAATAAATCCTTCTGGTAACCGGTACAACTCAGGCTTTTAGATTTCAACTGTGAATCATTATAGTAGCTTAGGCTAACACGGCCGGCGTTCATAATTAAGTACAAGTTTTTCGGGCTTGTAGGCCGTGGTCTAGACAGGATATCTCCCGACGTTTCACAGGAAACTGCGTCCGGCATTATCAAGGGTTCCGCTCCTTTCCTTGGTCAGCAGTTCAAATTCCACTGCCGGACGCAGTTTCCGGTGAAACGTCGGGAGATATCCTGTCTGGACCACGGCCTACAAGCCCAAAAAACTTGTACTTAATTGTGAATCATTAAATCAAATTTTTGTGGCATCCCAAACACACATTCTATAGGTTCAAAGAGTGAAACATCTCCACCGCTCAAGTCAAGATTTTCAGCAAAAATCTGTTCAGAGCTTCTATGGTGCCTCCATTTATTGTCCAACTTAAGCTCATAGAAAATATCATCGTACATGAGCTCATCGGGGTCACTATGATCGGCAAGAGAAGTAATTGAACTGTAGGTACTGGATCACAGATAGTAAAATATGGTATATTGGCTTTCACGGCCAGTGAATTAAAACTCAGCAATTCTTCTAGGTTTGTGTCGTGTCATGGGTGGGGTTTCGTCTATGACACTAAGCTGGTTCATCAACGGGCTCTTGGTTTCTCCGCCCGTACCCCCACAGGAGTAGCGAACTGCGCGCTACCTCCCTTTATATAGAGTGCAACTGCACCACTTTACTGCGAGAACTAAACGCTCAAGCAGCCTTAACCTCCCTATGAAGGCTTCCAAAAAGATGGTATATTGTCTTTCACGGCCAGTGAATATAAAAAGAGAGGTAGCGCGAAGTTCGCTACTCCTGTGGGTTCCAGGTGGGGACACCTAGAGCCCGCTGATGAGCCAGCTTGGTGTCCTAGGCAAAATCCCTCACAAGACACGGCACAAACCTAGAAAAATTGCAGAGATAGTAAATACCGCGATTTACATGCTAGTCCTCCTTGCTCTAAATATAATTCTTGTTGTGACATGTAAGGACCGACGCTCGTGGGATCATATATTACGGACGTTGTTGACGCCGCCGTCGGTTATACTGCAGATTTATTCCCACTGCTTGAGTGTCACTAGCACCAACACTCTTTTCAACTTTGTTTTACGGCCGCCCACGACTTTAAGTGCGCATCGTAAAAAAGCACCTATAAAGTGCACTTACAGCAGGGAGAAGACTGTACAGCCTAAGGTTAATGAATGTCAAATGATATATTCATTCCACGCACATAACTCAAGCTTTCCACATGCTTTTTATATGTGCATAAGAATAATTTTATGTTTGACATCATCAACCTGTAAATGTCCCGTCTACAAACCAAAGTCATAAACCATATTGTGAATGGCAGGTTTCATGGGATCCAGTACTGAGAATCACCAATATTTTATGCTTCCTGTTAAAAGCTGTAAAATTGAAAGATGGACGTGTGTGAGTGTGAAACTGTGGAGCCGTGGGTATGGAAAAAGCTTTGAATTCATAAATAAATATGACTCGCGTGATATATATGGTGATGTGACCGCGTTGAATAAAATTTCAATAGCAGTGCTGCTTTCTAATAATAATATATCGCATTGATCTTCCAACAATTACCCATTTTAGTAACAAAAATAACCTACCTTTGGCTGACAGACAAAATAACAACCGGTAGCCTACCTTTCAGCGAAAGTATACAGGATGCGGAAGAACTTTGTTTCACAAATCAAAGATGTAGACTAAATGATATTACAAGTTTTCAATCGGTGATCACAATACATAGTTCCTATTACTGGAACTTGCGAATAATAACCTAAAAATAAGTACATGATATATATATCTATATATTGTTATGGAATACAAAACAGGAAGAAAACCAAGGGATCAGATCTGACGATACTCACTTGACGAGCGAAACATGTCACCCAATCGGGTGGGGGGAAACAAATATTTTACCACCCTACTAACTTGCAGATAGGCCTACGCCCTTTCTACTCCCAGCTCCTGAATTGAATAGATGAGATCGTGGGTTCATACCCAGCCGAAGTAGTCAGATTTCTTAAGAGCGTTAAAAATCCCTCAGTATGCCTTCATTCGTAGGGGATGTAAAGCCGGCGGTCCCATGTCATAGATTTATGGCATGAAAAAGAACCTTCCACTAACTACACTTGTGGAAGCTAAAATTTGTAGATTAGTTCCAACGCTCACCGCTAGGTGCTGACTGCGATGGCATTTAGTAGCCACGTCCACAGCTAGGTGTCATGGACGGTAGCATTTGGTGCAAAAGTAGGAACTACTTTTAAAAAATCAATCGTCTGCAGTCCTTCTACCTGATTCACAGATAACACACACTAATACAGCCATCACAATTAATACCGGTTATCAGACAAATTCTACACACACCCAAAATACACGGGGCTACATGACCGCGTTGTCGCAGCCCCTAAACTGAGGAATAAACCAACCAATTCAATAGATGTTCCTTAATTTGTATTGATAGATGTAGTACCGTATTTCTAAGAGATAGTTGGATACAACTCAAATGAAGGTGGGCTATTTCAGGCCTGCAGATTGCTTTAGCGAGTCGTCTGTTAAGGAGGCTGTTAATTGTAATGCGTGGTAACGAGGATGCATTGGATGCACTCGAGAGCGTAGCCCAACAGCACAACTGCGGGCTGTAAATCTGAATGCCCATGTCTACAGCAGTGCAATTGATCAAGGGTGGAATGTGGCAAGATTTACGAGGTGCCTGCCGACTTAAAGGTTCCGTCCCGTAATAGAGCTCATCTATTGCAGTCCGCGCCAAACATCTGTTATATACTTAGAAACAGTTAGTACAGTATGTTGCAAGTTATCTCTTAGTAAGGAACGTCTATCTAAAAAACTAATAAATTCGCTACCTGTTAAAAATCAAGGCTGTTTGCAACTTCGTGTTGATTTGCTGGCTAGATATTATCACACTGTTGCATAGAATGTGATTGTCTTGAAGACACACGGCTCAGTCTAATAGTTGTTGGGGAGTTGCGAAGCGGCTTCGGTGGCGTAGTTGGTAGCATGCTGAACTTCTATACCAAAGATCGCGGGTTCAAACCTGGCCGAAGTCGTCGGACCTTTTAAGAGCGTTAGAATCCCTCAGTATGCCTTCTTTCGGAGGGGAAGTAAAGCCGGCGGTCCCATATCATAGATTTAAGGCATGTTAAAGAACCTTCCACTAATTACACCTGAGTGAAACTAAATTAGGTTAAAAATGTAAACAACGCTCAGGTTCCTATGTTCGTCGCCAGGAGCTGACTGTGGTGTTGTCTAGTAGCCAAGTTATGAACTAGTAACTGTTGACGGTGGCGTTTGGCGGCAAAAGTAGGAACTACTTGAAAAATTCAAAGTATGCAGTCCTTACTTGAATTGAGAAACAGAAACACACACTAATACAGTCATCACAATTAACACTGGTTATCAGACAGATTCTATACACTCACCCAAAGTACACGGGGCTACATGACCGCGTTGTCGCAGCCCCTAAACTGAGGAACCTACCAACCGGAGTTGCGACATCTTTGATTATCATCCTCACTTGCTTGTGTGTGATACTTATCTGATTACCTATTTTATCGCATACCAGGTTTCAGTACCAGTCGTTATCGGGTTCATAGAGTTCATAGAGTTCAGTGTAACCAGTGGAAGTGGTCGCAGTTATGTCTAGAAAATCCTGAGTACTAGGTTTTAAGGCCACAGATAGTGTTGCCATGGTAACTACGTATCGGAAATTAATATTGTCACCGCAGCACGCTTCAACGAGTTGGAACTAAGTGCGCTTGCAATTGTTGGTAACTAGGTGTAAGATTTGTGTCCGCGTTGAACTGTCAACGCTAATTCAAGATAGCCCCCCAGACAAAAAAAAAATACAGTAGAACCCCTCTTGTCCACCCTCGGCTAGTCCGGCACTCCGGTTAATCCGACCGTGCTCCAGCCGAACATGCCTCGACTCGTAGCGGTGACTCACTACCCGTCACGCCATTGTTGTTTACAGGTAGCCTACTTCTTGTTATCGCTTGTCCGTTTTAGTGCTCCGACATCTCTCGTATTGTTTCTGTCGTTGTCCGAGGTTTGTACAGTAGCCTACGTACTGTGAAGTTTTTAGTGCTTTCTATTATACGACATTGTTCTTCTGTGTTCATTACAGTAGTGTAGAGTAATTAGTTTATTGCTCATGGTGTGTACTGTACAGTTGTGTGTGTTCAGGAGAGAAACGTAAACACGTTACTCTTTCATTAAGTGAAAAGTTAGCAGTGCTACAAAGATTGGACAAAGGGGAATCACTCCAAAAAATTGCCAAGGAACTCAACGTAGGTGTTACGACAATTAAAGATTGAAGAAGAAATCCGAAAGACATTGAATCATGTACAGTGACGATATATTGTGAAAACCCTCATAAAAATCACAAAACATTGTAATAGCCTAAACTTGAACTGCTTGACAACACAATGTGGATGTGGTTATAAAATAAAAGAAGGAAAGGAACCCCGATATCTTGAGTTCAGAGATTGTTTATTTTAATGTAAATCCGTATTTTTCTGTACTTTCTGATAATCCGACCTTTTTTGCGTTCCGATCAAACCCTCAGTCCCAAAGGTGACGGATTACAGGGATTGTAATATACATCCATATTAAAACGTGCCTCGCATGTTCCAGAGTGAAATTCCGAGAATGTATTTAGCACTACAGTATTCACGGGTAAGAAGACTGCAGTGTACTACATCGACCTCACAGGAGTGCTCGTGGCTAACAGAGGTCAGTGTTGAGATATCAGACCTCCGAGGTGTCGAGTCTAACACTCGCTGGGTGGCCACACGTGCTCGGGCAAGATACATTGAGACGTGGGCAGACCACAGCTGTTCCATCCTTCAATCAGATACTGCAGCCTGTGACAGTCAAACATGAAGTTCTACATTTTATCCGTTATCAGGAATGTTCTCTTTAGCATACTGCAAGCAGTTCCTTGTAAGAATCAGATCGTTGTTGTTGTTATTTTAGGAGCTGTGACATCGTGGTCTTATAGCCCCGTGCATATGGTTGTGTTGTGTGATAACCTGTGCTATTGTGATGATTGTACTAGTGTGAGTATTTGTAAATTGGGGATAGGATTGGGAAGCAAGTGGCCATGGCCTGACGTTACCAACCATCCCAGCATTTTCCTGGAGTTAAAGTGGCGAAACAACGGAAAACCACTTCCAGGATGACTGAGGTGAGAATCGAACCCTCTTCTTTTAAGTTTTGCCTCACGAGGCTGAGCGTACCTTGTTCCAGCCATCAAACCAGAATTACATTTCTTGGCAGAGCCGGGGATCGAACCTTGACCTCCAGGGTGACAGCCAAGAACGCGAGCCGCTACACCTCAAAGTGGTCTGAATCAGGTCCAGAGAGAGAGTCTATCTCGGGGCTCAGAAAAAATCAATAAATTCCCTTTCGTAGGATTCCATAAATGTTTATACAGTATCTAACTCTCCCTCAACCCGCTTTAAGTCATATACGGCCGTGAGTTTCTATATTTGTATAATGATGATGATGATAATAATAATAATAATAATAATAATAATAATAATAATAATAATAATACAGTGGGACTTGGATAATTCGAAGCTGAAGGGACCAACAAAATATTCGAGTTATCCAAACATTCAAATTAGTGAAGTTAGAGCCTCCGTGGCTTAGGCGGTAGCATGCCGGCCTCTCACAGCTGGGTCCGTGGTTCAACTCCCGGTCATTCCATGTGAGATTTGTGCTGGACAAAGCGGTGGTAGACAGGCTCTTCTCCGGTTACTCTGGTTTTCCCTTTCACAATTTCATTCCATCAACACTCTACGCTATCATTTCATTTCAGCTGTCATTCATTTCATCATTGCCCCCAGGGAGTGCGACAGGCTTCGGCAGCCGGCACAGTTCATGTCCTCGCTGACCCGGCCAGTCGACTGGAAGCAGGATGTGGATTTTAATTTTCATTCGAATTAGAGAGTCGCCTCCGTAGCGTAGCGGTCAGCATGGTTAGCTGCCGCCCCGGAGGTCCTGGGTTCGATTCCCGGCTCTGCCACGAAATTTGAAAAGTGGTATGAGGACTGGAACGGGGTCTACTCAGCCTCGGGTGGTCCAAATGAGTAGAGGGAGTTCGATTCCCACCTCAGCCATCCTCGAAGTGGTTTTCTGTGGTTTCCCACTACGTTTCTGGGCAAATGCCGGGATGGTACCTACTATAAGGCCACGGCCGCCTCCTCCCCTCTTCCTCGCCTATCCATCCCAATCTTCCATCCCTTCCCATCCCTCATGAGGCCCCTGTTCGCTTTGCAGGTGAGGCCACCTGGGCGAAGTGCTGATCACACCTCCCCAGTTGTATCCAACCCGACCAGATGTTCCAGACTCCAGGACACTGCCCATAGAGGCGGTAGTGGTGAGTTCCCCCGCTGAGTCCGTGGGAACCACCAACCTAGAGGGTAAATTGACTAAATAGAAAATAACAAGTAGTTCCGTGAAGAACTATACAGCCTATTTTCATATATCCTACTTATGTTAACTGCCACAATCAACATACAAAATTTCAGTTTAATTGCAGTAACAGATTCGTAGATATTGAGAACCGTCTAAATATTTCAGATGTTCGCCAGGTTGGATTTTTATTTTTGTACTATTACATTAAGATTATTGTGTACGTGTGGTATTCAAACTTCAATCGCATGATTAGACAACAAGAAGTAAAAAGGAGATTTTAAAATTACGCACAGCAGCTATCTTGTGATAATGCAAACAATTGAAATAAATTAGATGCCAGTGGATCAACATTTGTATAAGCATTTAACGTGCAACGTTTCACGGCACTCGGATAGTTAATTCGCGAGAAACGTCCATTTAAATATTTATACTTCGCGTCGCCGCCATGTTGGATTTGTGCTCACCAGGTTCCTGAAAGTCCTATAGGAGAACATATGTTCATAGTCTCTATGAACATAAAAAAATTCAGTTTGGTTGCTGTAAAAGATTCATAGATATTGAGAACCGTCTAAATATTTCGGGAGCTCACCATTTAGGAGTGTTATGTGTATAGGCCATAGAGTCATGTACCATTCAAGGACAATTATTGCCTAGGTTCATTATTCAAACTTTCACTTCGATCGCATGATTACGACACAAGAAATTAAAACTTAATTTTAAAATTTCGCACAGCCGCCATCTTGAGGTTATGTACGCAATTGAATTAAATTAGATGGCAGTGCATTACAATCTGCAAAATCAATTACTGTACCACATTTCACTGCGCTCAGAGAGTTAAATCACGAGAAAAGTCTATTAAAATATTTTAAATTCGCTTGGTCGCCATGTTCGTTTCGTACTTTACAGGTTTATGAAATATACATAGGTATACCAGTATCAGTACCCTTTATCACCGTACAAAATTGCAGGGTGATATCTGTAATAGTTTCGGAGATATAGAATGTCAGTGAAATATTTCGCACAGCCGCCATTTTGAGGTTATGTAAACAATTGAACTAAATTAGACTCCAGTGCATTACAATGTGTATAAACATTTGCTGTACCAAGTTTCATTACATTTAGATAGTTAAATCGCGAGAAAAGTCTATTTAAATGTCTCAACTTCGCTTGGCCGCCATGTTGGTTTTGTAGTCACCAGGTTCTTGAAAGTCTCATAGGTGAACTTCTAGTAGTGCCCTTTATCACCGTACACAATTTCAGGGCGATATCGGTAATAGTTTCGGAGATATTGAATGCTAGTGAAATATTTCGCACAGCCGCCATGTTGGATTGGAGAGACGTAACAAAATTTGAAGGGCACGGTCGAGGTCGCCGGGAATAGTGCTATGAACTTCCCGAGTTTCATTGAAATCGCTCCAGCCGTTTCGATTTTATTAGGGGGGGACACACACACGAATCACACACACACACACCCACACACACACACACACACACACACACACGCACACACACACGGACAAAAGGTGATCTCATAAGCCTATTTTTTCAAAATTGAAAATAGGCTAAAAATAAAAATAAATCGAATTAGGGAAGTTACATATGTTTGCTTTGGTTGAATGGCCGAAATGGTCAACGTTAGGCTATGTGTAAAAGAAATATACACGATATTTAAACACATTTATTACAGATTACTTAACAATAGCTACCAGATCAGATTGCAATTACGCTCGAGTGCAGAATGTTCATTATGTAAAATTAAAGTTTCACGAAAAATATTGTGAAATGTCTGATTGACTTGCAGAGTTTAGTTGTATCAAGTGGAAACTAAGTGGGAAATACTGGGGTGGGGGAACAGTAAGTAAGATTTCCAGGAATGACTCACGTTTTAGACAATGGTGATGGTCACCCGGGGACAATAACAAAGCGATGACTCTATACAATAAGGGTAAAAGAGGTGAAATGTCATTTAGTGAATAGCGCGGGAACGTTGGCACTAACTTTGTACCAAAACTTCGAATTAAGGTAGGTAAACATTTAAAATTATCCATGAGATCACCTTTTGTTCGTGTATGTGTGTGTACTTACGGTATGTGTGTGTTTCGCCCCCTAATAATATCTAAACGGCCAAAGCGATTTCAATGATACTTGGTAAGTGCATACTACTACATCGTCCAAACTCGACCGTGTCTTTCAAATTTTAATATATTTCACCAATCCAACATGGCGGCCACGCGAAATATTTCACTGGCATTCTACATCTCCGCAACAGTAACAGACATCACCCTGAAATTTTGTACGGTGATGAAGGGTACTACTATAAGTTTATCTAAGTGACTTTTATATAGGCTACCTGTTAAGTACAAAACGGACATGGCGGCCAAGCGAAGTTGAAACATTTATTCGCGATTTAACCATCCAAGCGCAGTGGAACTTGGTACAGAAAATTGTCATACACATTGTAATCCACTGACATCGAATTTATTTCAGTTGTTTGCATAACCTCAAGATGGCGGCTGTGCGAAATTTCAAAATTAAGTGTTTATTTCTTGTGTCCTAATCACGCAATCGAAGTGAAAGTTTGATTAAGTTAATGATCCTACGCAATAATCTTCATCTAATAGTACATAACTCTATGGCCTACATATATGACAATCCAACATGGCAGCCATCCGAAATATTTAGACGGTTCTTAATATCTAGGCTACGAATGTATTACAGCAATCAAACTAAAATTTTGTATGCTGATAGAGGCTATTGACATAAGTTCACCTATGGATCATTGAATAACCTAGTGAGCACAAAACCAACATGGCGGCGACGCGAAATTTGAATATTTAAATGGATTAATTTAATGTAATTTAATTTAAATGTATCTTTCTCGCGACATTTCATCCGAGTGCTGTGAAACATGGCGCGGTATATCTTCATACCAGTCTATTTTACTGTCGTCTAATTTAATGGAATTTTATGAGATCTTAAAAATGGCAGCTGTGCATTTTATTAAAATCCCGTTTTCATTTCTCGTGTCGTAAGTAAGACAAGTAGGAAATATGAAAATAGGAAATGTTTGTTTCCATTGAGTTGATACGAAGTTCAAGGGACCGACACAAATCTTCGAATTATTGACGAACGTGAATTATGGAAGTTCGAATTATCGAAGTCCCACTGTAATAATATTTCATCCTCATCGTGACACGCAGTTCACCCTCGAGTGTCAGCTTGAAAGATCTGTACCAAGTCTCTTACTACCTTATTTCAAGTCATGGGCTCCTACCTCATTCCCGTCCCTAATACAGTACAAACTACTACAGTCATGACATAAATACAGGTTATTAGAAAGGTTCAAAACACACCCAACTACACGGGGATTGTTACCAAGATGTCCCATGGCTCTAAAATGAATTAACAACAATCTACCGCCAAAGGATGAAAACGTGCCGGCTGGCACTCTTGGTGGGAACATGATGGCGTGTGGCTGCACATTCTGACGTGCTAATATCGGCACACGAGAGGTTGCTCTGGAATTTGCATGTTCACAGGTAACTTGAGTCCTGGGTTCGGTGTGACTCGCGTGACTTGACTTGCTGCCATGTCGCTATAGTTCATATGTTTTTTTAATATGTAGGCTACATGTATTATAGACTATTGACCTGATACAAGAACGTCTAGGCCTGTTTTTCTCAAACTATGTGATGCTATCTCGTATCACGTCGCTCGTTAACTGGTAGAAACCAATTTATTTGAAAAATTGTTTGTTTTAAAAATATGTTATTCAGACCAACCTTGCTATATGGAAGTGAGAACTGGGCAGATTCAAGATATCTGATACACAAGCTAGACTGTCCTTCGTAGCTTTTCAGTCGGTCAACATGATTGTGCCTAATGAATGGGCGGAGTACAAGATTTAGGCCTAAATATGTAAGTGACGAAGACAACTGCTCTCACCAGGACACGCAAGACTCAATCAGATAAGTAGCCTGTACAATACGACCTGAATTGACCATTTGACTACAATCAGATAATCACTCTAAACAAGCAAGTTTGGAGGTCAATCACCACTTCCAGTATTTTAACAAAACATCACATAGACTATAACTAACAATTATTTACAAGTTGAACTATCACAACTAACACCGCAACCAAAGAAGTGTACATATTGTAAATATTTTCACCCATACTTTCAGACATAAACATTTTGTAGCCTAAGTGTAATGGACGATCGAAACAGGTCATCCAAGTGTATTTATTAATCTCATGGATTTTTTTTCATGATTAGGGAATAACCAATCTCATTTGGGTATAATCGTGTTACCGACTGAAAAGCATCAAACTTTCGTTTAATAAGGCAAAACTGAAAATGGCTCCAAGTACCATAATGTAAACACATTCCTGGAAAAAAATACATGTATTAGCTAATTATCATTTTTAAATGGGGCAATGCGATAAATAACTAATTCATTCATTGGGCACAATCGTGTTTACCGACTGAAGAGCTACACATGACAATATTTTTATAAGCACTGAAAATAATTGCTTCAAATCTCTACATAAGCTAGTGGTAACTGATATGAGGGCAGTACGAATGTTTGCTGGACAAATAGATGGGAGCAATGGCAGGAGGGTACTCGTAATAAAGAGATAAAGGCTAAGTTACAAATGAACACGCTAGATGAAGCTGTTCGTATGAGCCGACAGATGGTGGGGTCCTGGGACAGGAGATATTACCTAAGAGGTTAAGGAGTTCTGCTGAAAAGGGTAAGAGACGCAGAGGTAGATCTAGAAGGCGATGGTAAGATTCAGTGTTGAACGATTTCAAAGTGAGAGCTCTAGAAGCAAAGGAGGCCGCAGTGTTAATGGGTAATGGGGATCATGGAGGCGAATTGTTCGCAAACAGAGGTTTGCAGACTACACTGGCCGCTGAAAGACAAAACAGTCTCAAATGAAACTAATATATGAATGTATAGTTAGAGTAACTGGGATGCTTTATCTATGATAAGCCTAATTACCACGTCAGGTTTGGTGGCTCAGCTTCTATGCCCAAGGTCACGGGTTCAAACCCAGCCGAAGTCGTCGGATGTTTTAAGAGCGTTAAAAATCCTCCCTTCGGAGGAGAAGTAAAGCCGGCGGTCTCATGTCATAGATTTATGGCATGAAAGAGAACCTTCCTCTAACTACACTTGTGTGAAGCCAAAATTTGTATTTTAGAATTTATAACGCTCTATTAGTTCCAACGTTCACCGACGGGTGCTGACTGCGATGCCATCAAGTATCCAAGTCCGCAGGCTAGGTGTCGTGGACGGTAGCATTTGGTAGCAAAAGTAGGAACTACTTGAAGTTATTGTCTGCAGTTCTTACTTGAATTAAAACAGATACACACACTAATACAGCCATTACAATTAACACCGGTTATCAGACAGATTCTACGCACACCCAAAGTACACGTGGCTACATGACCGTGTTGTCGCAGCCTCTAAACTAAGGAACCAACCAACCAGTCTCAAATGAAAATGTATGAATCATAAAAAAATAGAGGGTGTGATGTGATGGATGTGGATGAATTTATGCACCGTGTAAGAAGTATCTAAGTATGCTCGACAGGAAACCCAATAAGCTACTTTCGGGACAAGTCATGTAAATTCTCATGAACTTCCTATAACATTACACTGAATGCTACACAAACTCGACCTGAGGACCACGATATTGCAAGACACTTAAAGATAGATAGATAGATAGATAGATAGATTTATTTACCATCAACAGGATAGGCACCCAATTACAGATGATATAATATAACATAATAAACATTAAATTTACTTGAAAGCAACTATTTAACTAACCTAGAAACAAACATTGATTCAAGCTTATAAACTAAGTTCTCTATACACTTAAATTAAAATAACAATTATTACACACTATATATACAACAAACACCTACGATCTTGTGTTCAACAATGATCTACGAATTTCCGTAGGCTTCGAGTAAAATATATCTATAGCGCTATCAAGATGGTTTAGAGAGCGCAACGCCATCAATAACCAGGAATTGGCATGGGCTACAGTTCTACACTTCTGGATCCGGAAAGTGAGTCTTTGCCTTGTATTGCGGCCTGGAACATGAAGCGGAATCAAACACAAGAGGGGCGCACAGTCGATTCTATTGGTCAGACACTTATATAGAAACATGGCGTTGGCACACATGAAACAACAACAAGTGAAACACAATAAGGGTGTTTTGAGTGAAATACAACCGTGTCCAACCAACCTAACAGTTCTCTTCATTAGCAATCGCCAGAAACATCTCTTCCCTCCCACTCACCATAATACCTCTTCATCTGTAACCCTATCAACCCATCTGATGTTCATCATTTGCCTGTAACACCATATTTCAAACGCTTTAATTCTCCTATTTTCTACTGTTCCAACAGTCAAAGTGCCACGCTCCAAACCAAGGCTTTCAAAAATGACTTTCTAAAACTTAAAACTATATTCGATATCAACTGATTCCTTTTCTGTAGAAATACTATCCTTGCCTGTGCCAACCTACTTTTTATATCCTCTTTGCTTCGTCCATCACTGATTTTTTTGCTTCTTAAGTAAAAGAAGTCTCTTACTCCCTTTAGCTTTTCACCTGCAAATTTGAAGTCCATAGGGTTTTCTGATTTATTTCGGCAGCATTCCTGAATATATATTTTTACGTTTATTAATTTTCATCATAAAAACAAAAGTTTGGTGCTTTTCAGTCGGTCAACACGAATGTACCCAAAAGAGTTTGGTTATACCCTAACTCTCAAAAAATTACATGAGATTAATAAATACACTAGGATGACCAGTTTCGATCGTCAAGCGATCATCGTCCCTTACACTTAGACTATAAAATCTATGTTTGAAAATACGGGTGAAAGTGTTTACAATATGTACAATTATTTAGTTGCAGTATTGGTAATGCAACTTGTCGGTGTATGTTAGTTGTAGTATATATGTTAGGTGAAACGCTGAAATGTGTCTGTTTGGAGTGACTATATGGTTATAAAAAGTCTACTATGGTTGTATTGTATAGTAAAGGCTACTACATATATGGTAGGGTGTCTTCCTCGCTGTAGCTGCGAGCAGTTTCAACTTCAGTATTGCACCAGTGACGGTCGACTGAATTGGAATGTTATCTCACTGAATTGGTTTAACCCTCACCCCGACCCGTATTCCTATGTGCTGGCTGTAGTCAGTGCATGTGTACTTGTGGCGTGTTGCCAAGTCTAGATAAGATGTATGATGTTGAATTCAGGAAGGTCTTCAACTTATAAGACCGTGGATCAGTCCTCGCCACGCCTAAGCAAGTAGCCCTGTACAAGCGCTGCCGGTCTTTGAGGACGTTCCGGCACCTTTAATACTGCCGCGAATGCCGGCCTAGGTTTATTGAAGAAAAAAGTACATCGTACTCCTGATCCAGATAACATTCACCTATTAAAATCCCCCTTACCTCCCCCCCCCCCTTTTTTCACCATGAATTCTCTCCTCAAGACAGAATCCACACCATTTTAAAACTCATTCAAATCGTGTAGTGTGTTGGCTAAGATGACGATGTCATCAGTAAATCTCAGAGTTGAACTTATTTCTCCTTTAAACTTTCCTCCTACTCAGAATTTTTCATTTCCTGTTTGAAATATTATGCCAGTCTGTCCCCGGTATTCCTAATGCACAGATGCTAACTAAAGAGGAGACCAAGAGATGCTGAGACGTGGTGACATTGATGGAAGGAGCGAATCGAGTGGACAAATGCGAGCAAAACTCCAAGGCCACGACCCTTCCAAATGATACCATTTATCCTCCTTTATGAGACACAGGAGATGGTCCATGTGGACCGAGCGCACCGCGACCAGACCCATTTACTGTATTTACCGACAGCTTTGAAGTGCCAGAGTGCTCTATTTATGGAACACACGACAGAATAATGACTTGGGATCGGATTCTTTGGTTTTTACCTTTTTTTTACCTTACTTCTAAATACAAAAATACTTTAATACTCTACCGAATCACACTAAAAAGTACCTAAAAAACTATATGATATGCGAACCCCAAAAATGCCCAATTGCAGTTTTGTTCCATTCATTGTAGAACCGTATATTTGAATTTTTAGTCCATAATTTTTAAAAGTAAATCTATAATAATTTAATACTGTAATAATATCGTATGGCCTCAGGTGCCAGGTACAAGCTTTGTTATTTGAAACCCAGAGGGCAGCTTGTATGTCGAATTTAGTTGTTCCTTGAAGCACTATGAAAGTCAAGGAGGTTAGATATCTAAGCTTCTTGACAATATAGCTCTTTCTAGAAGAGACATGAGGAACTTAGTGTTGGCGGAAAATCCCGAGATTAATTTTGCCATTATGAACACGGCCTACTGAATTCAAATGGGTTCTTTAACGTGCCAACATCGTATGACATAAGTGTCATGATTTTTGCCACCTTTCAAAAAATTCACTTACCACGGCCAGGAGCGAACCTGCAAGCTTGAGGTTAGTAATCCGACAATGATATCCACTCACCCACAGTGGCAAGCAAAGGTAAATCAGAAGATACTGTTTATTCTTAGCTCTAGTTGATTGAGAGAAATCCTACCTGACTGAAAATACAAATATTTTCAGCACTTTTCAGCTTATATCTTATTGTTTGGTTTTTACTGCCAGGAAAGTGGGGATAAATCTCTTATTAGAGTAGGCTATTTCCAAGAATCCTATATTCTAAATAAACAAAGTTAATTAAACAAGCTAGAGTATGAAAACCCCCTCTGAAATCCTTGGTTGTATTCAATTTGAATAATTAACATATTTAATTTGGCCCCTGTTCGCTTTGCAGGTGAAGCCACCTGGGCGAGGTGCTGATCACACCTCGTCAGTTTTATCCACTCCAACCAGATGTTACCAGCTCCAGGACACTGCCCGTAGAGGCAGTAGTGGTGAGTTCCCTCGCTGAGTTCGTGGGTTCCACTAACCTGGAGGGTAAACTCGATTTTATAAAAACATATTTAATTTAATTTAAATACGCCGGGGTGCCGGAATTTTGCTCGGAAAGGGATCTTTAAAGTGCCAGAAAATCTAATGACACGGCTCCCTCGCATTTGCGCACCCCTAATTGCCAACTGGCTGCGCCAGAATTCGATCCTGTATCCTTAAGGACAGCAGGTGAGAACGTTACATCTGAGCCACGCAGTCAGCGAGGAGAAAATACTTAGAGGTATATACTGCATTATATTGTATTTAGTAAATCTTGAAATATATTAAGGAGTAACTACGTTCAAATTTTTGACAATGTAACAGTATCGAAAGAGATATTGCAAACAAATGGCGTGCTTCAGGGAGACCCCCTGAGTCCCTTTCTTTTTAACGTCGCAAACCACGATGTTGTTCGAGCGATTAAAGAAGACTCACCGGAAATAAAACTGTACATTTATGCGGATGATATGGTTCTGGGCTCCCATGACATCAGTGAGCTACAATCGGCTGTTTCCTCTCTGGAGACATGGGCGTCTACCAACGATTTGCAGGTTAACGTCGAGAAAACGAAATATATGATCTTCAGGAAAGGCGGACGAGCGTCCAAGGACGACAGTATAATTTTGAAACAAACTCCCCTTCAAATTGTAAATAGCTTTACCTATCTAGGCTTGACTCTGCAAACTACCATGCAATCCTTCAGGATTCACATAAAACAGCGGGTGACATCGGCCACTAAAGCTATTTTCGATATTAGAAACACATCTCGACTTTCACTGAAATCCGCCTTAGCACTCTTTGATGCCAAAATTGTTCCGATCCTCACATATGGGTTAGACATAGTCTGGGATAAATTAAGCTTGAGTGATCTCAGATCAATTGAAAAAGTCAAAGCGCGATAGTTAAAGGCTGCCCTGGGAGTATCAAAATACACGCACTCCCGACTTGTTTATGAACTTGCCAGGGAAACTTTTCTTGTTGAAGACTTAAGATCTCGATTGCAGTTGCCTTCTACTGGACAGGAACAGGAATTCCTAAGGATGAGACAAAGAAAGCGAGCGGAAATCGACATAGAATTATATGGGACTGATGCCATGTCTCAGAGAAATTGGACTGAACCGAACAATGAAATGAGGAGTGCTCTGAATAGACTTGCTGTGCACAGCTTCCATCATAAGCTGTGCGTGCGGCGTGGCTTTCATGGACCTTCTGAGCAGTGTGTGTGCATATTAGGTGCTAAACAGTGTGGTCGATATCATTTTAGTAAATGCTCTGAGAGAACACTGTCCTTATTGGAGTACTCGAAAATGTAATGCACATTTTTCCGCAGTTCCTTTATTATTATGATATCGATCACAGACCAAGGATCATGTAATGTGGGGCACGCACTGGTCGGTGGGTTGGTGGATCCGGGTCTCGGGCGCGGTTTGTGGTGGAGGCCGGTGGAAGCCATGCACCGCTGGTCTATTTAACTTCTCATCTGACAGTGTTTGTGATATTAGCCTATGATGTATTCATTCCAAATGCACTTTCGTGCGCAATTACAGTATACTCTTATTAAATCTTGAAGTTCTGATGTATTTATTACTGATCCCTTTATCCACAGGCTGTATAAAGGATTCTATAAATTATTCATCATCTTTTGATACATTTCTACAGACAGCAGATATGAGAGCCAGACGGTGTTGGGAAATATTGAGAAATCAGTGGCCAAGAGGACACAATGGTTTAAGCACCTGTGGTATTTTAGGAAGTAGCATAATATTCGTGACACATAGAACAGGTGCAACTTTTAGCGTGGAGATGGCTTGGGTACGCACAATATGGCGTGTTGCTATGAGTGTCGGCGCCAAGAAGAAAATCGAATGCTACGATGTAATTGGTCAATCTTCATGTTAACCACTCCCTGTGGCAGAAATCCAAGTAAAAGCGCGCAAAGATCTACAAGAGTCTGAACCAGTAATATCAAGACGCCCTGTTTAAGCGGCAACGCGGCTTGGTAACGCACCCTGGTAAATTAACGCGGGAGTTATCTACGGATTAATTCCACGATCGATTCGAGCCAGCCACAGCATAATCGTAACCTCCACATCGCTACGAACTCAATGATACCGATCGCATGCTAGTCTGATAATTATTATGGAATATTTTTCCATAAATCCCCTTTCACGCCTACCCTAGCCAGTTTCATTTATAATGATCCAGGAAGCTTCGAGAGATGACTTTTATTTGTGCGTCTGAGGACGTAACGTTGACTTTTATTTGAGCTTTGGAGGAAGTAAGGCCGTTACTCAGGTGTCCGAGGACACGAGGCATACTCTGCATATTTTCATGTATTTGAACATGGAACATTTTCGTCAAGTTATAAGTGTAACTTCAGTGATTTATTTGTAGTCCCAGTACTACCAGATAGGACCAGTTCATCGAAATAATTCACCAATAGACTGTCAAGGAATTTAGTACTTGATCGGTGAATTTAATAGGAAATATATCGTGTGTGTATCTGACAAACGTTATTTAATTCAGCACGAGATGACGTCTAGGAACGAGGCCGGATCTTGGAACCAGCAGGACATTTGCCAGAAGATGTCGATGACAAGCTAAGCATTTTAAAGGAGTGATGGCTGCAGATGTTTTCCTGACGCTGTTTTAAAGCATTGAGTACAAATGAATTTATTTATTTATTAAATCAGCTATGGTATTATGGGAAATATTTTTGTAGATATTTGTTTGCTTGTTTGGTAATATAGATTCTTAGTTTTTGTTTACTAACACATTAAGTATGGGACAAGCCGAGCGTTGTGTAATTTGTAAATATTGTGATTTTGTTTGGTTCAACTATACGGGGCGACGCGCAGCTCGTGCTCGCATTCGCTTGCGTAAATCGCGGTCAAGCATTATAATTCGGAGGTATGCCTTATAACAAAAATGGAACTGAATTAATTTTGAGATTAAAATAGAATTTGGAGGGTAAAGATTATTTGTGAGTAGAATTTTATGACGGATCAGGATTATTTTGATAGTTGCTTTTCCAACAGTTCTGTACGGGATGGCACTTTGCACCCGAGTTTTTGTTGTTTATTTTGTTTAATGTGTCTATGGACGCAATATTGGTTGATCTGTTTTGAGCCGACCCAGTGGTATGTTTATGAGTGAGTCAGTCCAAGCTTTATGGTGCATAGTGTGATTTAATGATGTGTTAGCGAGAATATAACATTGTGATTATTCTGACTTGCTCCACGTCAGCCCAGTTCATAACCTCGCGAGGCTGAACCCGTGGTACATTTTGTGTTTTCTTGCCATCCAAGCGGATGAGTGAGATATGTTTGCGTTTCCAGATGGAAATAGCACCTAGCTTGAAAAACTGAGAGAGATAGTTGAGGCAGCGATGATTCATACAAGAGGGGTGAGCTCAAATCAGATCACGCGACTTGTCATTAGTAACAGGCCAGGGTCCTGTACTTCAATTTAAGACGTTGTTTAAAATTCACAAAACCTGATCGGTTATAATGAGTATTTGATTGATTAAATGGGTTATGTTCATAGTTGTAAGGTAGCTTCCGAAACTCCTGTTTGTCTGGCGTTTTATATAAATATAAATATAGTTTTCAGCCGTTAGGCTTGTATTTTGTTGCTGTTGCTTAATTTCTTGTGTGTTTATTTTACGCGTTCAATGACCCCGTGTGGAATTAGGAGGTGCGAGGCTATGATCCCAATTTGTGATGCGAGCGTTTTGGCCTATTTTTGGCATGTTATTTTCATTTTGTGTGCGTTGGCACCAGCTAGAATCTCAGGGAGATTCTTCATCTTTTTGTATTATTAGATCTTGCATGTGTCAGTAGTAATTATAGTGTGTTAATTAAGGGTGGGTCCCATAGCCGTAGTGTGATTTAAAAGATGCAACTCCGTGAGCAACATGACTGTTTCAGTTGTAAACGGACTCGCATCAGTACTCATTTTCTTATTAACGAGCAGTACACCACGCATTATATAACTTCTTGACCAGAAAAAAATGGACTTGCATCCATATGTTGTGACGAGCGAGTTCTTACCGCTCAATTTTATGTTATGATTTATCATTTTGTGTGAAGCTGTATTCACATTGTTTTGTTGGTGGAGCGAGTCTTTCCGCTCAGTAATATATTTATTTCTTAAGGGGGTGAAAGTCAGGGAGGATTTCTTTTTATTTATTATTATTATTATTATTATTATGCACGTAATTTTCAGTCATTAAATATCTTTTATTCTACTTGTTATTCATTTTATTTCTAGTATAGCCTCTGTCATGCACCTTTCTATTCATTAGAGCATGTTGTTCTTATGCGAACTTTGCTGTGTAATGCAGTCAGGACTGAACACGACCCCGTAGATGAATCTTGAGAAAACCATGCTTTATTGAAGGGTGCAGTACGGTATGTCAATAGTGATACTGCTGCTTTCCTAATTAATGTATGTTTGTGTTAATTGAGAATGTGCCCATCCGAGGTTGCTGCGGTCCACAGTATTAGCCAAAAGCTAAAAATGTCCAGACGGGAATTCTATTTCAGCAGATTATCGCTGTGGCCAATAGGTGGGTACGTTCGTAAACTCTTTGTTGATGGAAAACGCTGAATGCGACATGCTGACGTTTCTGGAACTCGTCAATGCCACTGGCACCACACACCCCGCTGTGCGAGACTGTTCAGGCTCTGTTTAACTATTCTATCAAATTGAATCGATTGCCATTAAAAGCATCACATTCATTACAAGGGGTGCTAAATAATTTGCTGCTGTAGATTGGTGTAATCCAACCTGTGGCCCAGTGAGCACAAAAGAGTGCCTGTAGCCCGTGAATTATTGAAAGGACACACTTTGCTGTACTCTCGCAGGGTTTTCACTCTGCCCATTGCTCACGCCTGTGTGCTGTGCCACGCTGTTTATTCACTTGAAAAAAGAACAACACATCTTTCTCCAACAAAGCTACAATAAAAGTATTGACCTTTCTAGATTATCCTGCATCAATGGCTGGTGTAAAACATTGACCAACGTAGTCAACGATATACGCCGGTTAGGATGAGCTTACTTTGACCAAGATGTTCAGCAAACAATGTTGTTGTTTGAGTCTTCAGTCTTTTGACTGTTTTGATAAAGCCCTCCATGCCACCCTGTCCTGAGCTAATCGTTTAATCTCTACATAGCTACCACACCCTACATGCGAGGCAATCTGTTTAACATATTCTAACCTTGGTCTACCCCTACAGTTCTTGTCCTCAACCCTTCCTTCCATAACTAAGCTTGCTATTCCTTGGTGTCCTACCAACCTATCTCTTCTCTTCATTAGCAGTCGCCAGAAACATCTCTCCTCTCCCAATCGGCTTAATACCTCTTCGTTTGTAACCCTATCTACCCATCTGATCTTCATCATTCACCTGTAACACCACATTTCAAACGGTCGAATTCTCCTCTTTTCTGCTGCACCAATAGTCCAAGTTTCACTTCCATAGAGCGCCACGCTCCAGACAAAGGCTTTCAAAAATGACTTCCTAATGCCTAAATCTATATTCGATGTCAACTGATTCCTTTTTTGTAGAAATGCTTTCCTTGCCTGAGACAACCTACTTTTTATATCCTCTTTGTTTCGTCCATCACTGGTTATTTTGCTTCCTAAGTAACAGAAGTCTCCTACTTCCTTCAGCTTTTCACCTGCCAATTCTTTTCCATAGAGGTTTCTGATTTATTTCGGCTGCATTCCAGTATTTTGGTTTTACATTTATTTATTTTCATCATGTATTCTTTCCGTAAGACGGAGTCCATACCCATCAAAAACTCATTCAAATCCTCACGCGTTTCGGCCAAGATGACGATGTCATCAGCAAATCTCAGAGTTGAAATTATTTCTCCTTGAATCTTCACTCCCACCTTAAATTTTTCTCCAATTTCCTTCATTGCTTGTTCAATGTAAAGATTGAAAAGTATGGGTGATAAGTTGCAGCCTTGCCTTACACCTTTCTGAATACCAGCTTCTCTCTCATGTCCTTCAGCTCTAGTGACTGCTGTCTGGTTTCTGCATAGATTGTATATCACCCTCCTATCCCTGTACGT
This sequence comes from Meconema thalassinum, assembly GCA_946902985.2. Lineage (NCBI taxonomy): Eukaryota > Metazoa > Arthropoda > Insecta > Orthoptera > Tettigoniidae > Meconema > Meconema thalassinum. The sequence continues at coordinate 2,060,344,158 of OX336388.2, read as the reverse complement.
TATTCCAATAGATTTCAAATGTTCAGCTAACAATGACTTTCATTTAATACTATTATACAGCACTTGTAAGTACGTACGCTATAGCCTATAACATGTAGAAGGGTTGCCTTTAGGTTTAATTACATAATTAGAAATGCATACAGTACCAGAAATAAGCTCATTTTCTTTAAAATACATCTTGTAAGGTCTGAACTGACCAGGTCGGGAACGGGCGCGGCCACAGCGAAGTCAGTTTCCAATATTTACGATCTGAGGGGGTGACCTAACCAGCGCGGGCATGGTCGGGGACGTCAGCTGTGTGTCTCAGTTTGCTGATGTAGACCCCGCGCAATAGGATGGATGGCATTATCGAAGAGGAAGCTTTGCTCTTGGCAGCACTAATGTCATCAGCAAATCTCAGAGTTATTTCTAAAGAATGGTATGTGGGCGCCCGAGAATGTTCTCCGCAGTGGTTACGCGCAGCTGTGAGTGGTTGCGTCATCGGTTTAGTTGGTACCTTGACAGGGTGAATCCCACACGTGTGGGCTGTAGCCTATCGAAATCGTCAGTTTGTATTGCAATTAGCCAGCTTATGTGTCATCAGCACTTCCAGCATCTGTTATGAATGGCAATGGTAAGTACAAAGTTTACTGTTTGCTTGTTATTAGGGAACACAGCGATGACAGAATTCAATCTGAACATAAGTCAAGCAGCATTGCGCGTCATCGGAGCTCATGTCACCACGGACAGTTAAACGATGACAGAGGCTACTTGAGCTGAGTCATATCCTACTCGCGCAACTGTACCTGTCAACGAAGCAGGCTGACGTGTGACACAAGTAAACAAGGAATAGTTCCCATCTCGACCGCCGGCAATCAATTCGTGAGAGGCTAATATGTTGCAAGCGGCAGCCGTACTGCCAACCTAACTTCTGTAGCTAGCTCTCGCAGACGCATGTGGGCGCTGCGGAGAACATTCCTGGACTCACTGAATATCATATTCAGATTCTGTAGGTTATTTTGAGCACTTATTAATATTCGTTATTTCGTCGTAGGATAAGACGAAGGTCAGTTTGAATTCACGAGATAAATAAAACTCGTGAACAATATGGTAAATTTCACACACGGTATCAACAACTGCGACAATATCCGGAACGATTCTACATTTACTTTCGAATGACTGTGGAATGTTTTGATGAGGTACTGGATCTAATCAGGAATGATATCAGAAAGGAGCATACATACTACAGAAGTCCCATTGAACCTGAGGAACGCCTAACTAGTACCCTAAGGCTTATTATTATTATTATTTATTTGGCCAAATAAGGAACACGTCATTTCAACTCTCTCTTGTATCTGGCTCTAGTAAAGTTTGCCCAATACTCACGAATTCGTTATCGTCCTTCCTTCTTCTTCTCGTAATGGATACGGTACTTTGATATCAATGCTGGTCATTCAAAAGGTGATTAAATATGAATAACAATATTAATACCGTAATAATTATAACAATAATAATAATACGTTTATGAATAATAGTAATGCGTGTGCTCGATGTACTAAATTTATTATCATTAGAGGGAATTATTACAAAGAAATTGTGCGTTGGCATCTAGTGATAATCTAATTATACAGAACAGTATAATACACTAAGGTGAATGTTTCACAAACCTTAAGCTCCTAAACCAGAGGGAGTTAGAAGGTGTGTTTTGTACCAGAATCTTCCAAATCGTCTCAATAGTACAGGAAAAATCTTGCATTTCTTGATAAGTCAACGGAAATACATTTATTCGTTTATAAAGAGCTTTTAAACAAATAAACAAGACGATAACCCCTGGCAGAACTGTGTCGCGTAGAGCCCGCATAGCACTAGAGCCGGGTGGGTAGTCTGTACACATGGGGCGCATACAACCCATTATGCGAGAGTTATCGCAAGGGTCCGCTAGTAATAATAATGTTATTAGTCTTTTTGAGACGCCGGGGTGCCGGAATTTTGCCCCCAAGTGAGTCTTGAACGTGCCAGTAAATCTACTGACACGGCTCCCTCGCATTTAGGTACCCTCAAATGCCAACAGACTGCGCCTGGATTCAATCCTTTAGCCTTTGGTACAGGAGGCGAGAACGGTACCGCTGCACCACGCAGTCATCTACTTAGGAAACAGTTAACGTCGTTGTTCCATTCGGGGACTTGGACATCGTGGTGAGTAGGTACTTGAGTGTGTGTGGAATGTATCTCATAACCTGCGTTAATGTAGTGTCTGTATAGTGTGTGTATTTGTGATTCAGGTGAGGATTTGGAAGGAGGCGTCCGTGGTCTTACGTTACGAACCATCCCGCGTGTTGGGGAAGTCATGAAAACCACTTCCAGGATGGCTCAGATGGGAATCGAACCCACCTCTTCTCAGTTTTGCCTCACGAGGCTGAGTGTACCGCGTTACAACCCGCAGACCAATAGTAGCCTATATTTCTTGGCAGTGGCGGGAAGCAAACCCGAACTTCTGGAGCGACGAGGGGGGTAACAGAGAAAAGAGTAGAATTTTTGTGAAAATCTTCGCTACGTAGAGATGTGAACTCAATCATATCTAATTGCTTCATTCTTAGTGAATACCACTGTTATTGTGTTGGAAATGATTTTTTAGTGTTGACTCTTAATCGAAATTTAATGTTTTTCAGTCGCTCAACACGGTTACCTTGACTCCAACTTCTTAGGGCTTGAGGCAGTCACCACTTCAGAGAGGTACTTGAAAGATAGAAACACCTAGGCCTTTCCGGTCAGTACACCTTTACCGTCATCTTATCAAGCACAAGGAGGAAGGAAGGAGGGATGTGGGAAGGAAGGAATGACGGACGGAAGGAAGGAATGAAGGACGGAAGGAAGGAAGGAAGGACGGAAGGGAGGAAGGAAGGAAGAGAGGAAGGAAGGAAGGAATGAAGGAAGGACGGAAGGAAGGAATGAAGGACGGAAGGAAGGAAGGAAGGACGGAAGAAAGGGAGGAAGGAAGGAAGGACGGAAGGGAGGAAGGAAGGAAGAAAGGGAGGAAGGAAGGAATGAAGGAAGGACGGAAGGAAGGAAGGACGGAAGGAAGGAATGAAGGAAGGACGGAAGGAAGGACGGAAGGAAGGAAGGACGGAAGAAAGGGAGGAAGGAAGGACGGAAGGGAGGAAGGAAGGAAGAAAGGGAGGAAGGAAGGAGGGATGTGGGAAGGAAGGAATGACGGACGGAAGGAAGGAATGAAGGACGGAAGGAAGGAAGGACGGAAGAAAGGGAGGAAGGAAGGAAGGACGGAAGGGAGGAAGGAAGGAAGAAAGGGAGGAAGGAAGGAATGAATGAAGGACGGAAGGAAGGAATGAATGAAGGATGGAAGGAAGGAATGAAGGAAGGAAGGAATGAAGGATGGAAGGAAGGAATGAATGAAGGAAGGAATGAATGAAGGATGGAAGAAAGGGAGGAAGGAAAAAAGGGAGGAAGGAAGGACGGAGGGAAGGAAGGACGGAGGGAAGGAAGGACGGAAGGAAGGAAGGAAGGAAGGAAGGAAGGAAGGAAAGAAGGAATGAAGGAAGGACGGAAGGAAGGAAGGACGGAAGGAAGGAATGAAGGATGGAAGGAAGGAAGGACGGAAGGAAGGAAGGATAAGATAGTCAAGAGTGACCAACCGGTTTCCATCTCCGTCTCGTCACTGTTGTGCGCGGATCTGGGATTGTTTCTGGGATTATTCAACGTATGTCTACCTCTTATTAATCCCGCTTTTAATGGGTTTCGGGCTGAGATTTGATGAATTATTTTGTGGTGGAGGTTATTTACGGTCGGATGCCCTTCCTGACGCCAACCTCATGAGAGGAGTTAATGAGAGATAAATGAATGAAGATGGGCAAGTTCAATTTGAAGTAGTTCCAAATTTGGCTACCAGACACCATTGTCACTGACTTGTGGTGTTACAGGATAATGATGATTAGATGGGTAGGTAAAGTAACAAAAGAGGAGGCACCGTATTAAGACGAGTCGGAGAAGAGAGATGTTTCTGGCGACTACTAATGAAGAGATGAGATACTGTAGGTTGGTAGGACACATACTAAAATACTTAGAAATAGCAAACTTAGTTTTGGGAGGAAGGGTCGAGGGCAAGAACTATAGAACCGACGGTAGAGCGATGTAAACAGTGTGAAAATCAGTTTGCTCAGATCTTATGTGTAACAACATAACCTCGTATTACTCTCCAGTGCCTTCCCTCCAATGACCATAACAAGAACAGCAACAGTGCCCTTGAAGCGTGTGACGAAAGTTTTTTCCCTAACTTTTATCCCCTTATCAGACTTTAGGCTACAGGTACCGCCGAAAGGAGTTTGAGTTGGTTGTAAAAATAAGATGATTGTATTAATAAAAAGTAACAAATATAAAACATCACAACCTTTCTTAATTCTTATTGGATTTCTTTTTTTTGGGGGGGGGGGGAGCTGGAGCCCCCGCATCTTACCCCTTATATACACCCCTGGCTCAGATGAGGATTGCGATGGCAGCAGCCGTGGCCTTAGTTTTACCTGGATGAAGTAGAACTAGGAAACTACAGAAAACCACTTCAAAGATGGCTGAGATGAGAATCGAACAAACCTCCATTCAGTTTTACCTCAAGAGGCTGAGTGCATCCCTTTCCAGCCCCCAGACCAGAATTAAATTTCTTGACAGAGCCAAGAAACGAACTCGGAATTTTGGGGCGACGGCCAAGAATGCTAGCCGCTAGGCCAGGAGGTGGGCAACTCATAAAGAAATAAAGAAAGAAAGAAAGAAAGAAAGAAAGAAAGAAAGAGAAAGGGAAAGAAACAAGATGGTCAGTAAAGAACATATAGCCTACTTTCTCCTAAATGCATAGGCATTGTTATAACTCTTTGTCTTTTTCAAGGAGTATAATTGACTGTTGGTTGTAGTGGTTATAGGACATAACGTACCACTTGGCCGGCTGATTATCTGGCAAGAGTCAGCTAATGACCTTACAATATTTAGGAGAGGACATAACGTACCACTTGAAAGAGTGGGAAGTAATTAGGGTGAATGAAACCCTAACCGCACGGCCACTTGCTCGGTGTTGCTCAATTAATCCTGGTAATAAATACGTGGGCAATAACATAAAATAAACTAATACAAAATATGATAAGTTTTTGGATTCCTACAGCACTTTATTCAGGATTTGGACTGAAATAATGTTTATAAACAATTTGGCGTGCTTAAAATCAGCTGTGGTTAAGCTCTGGTCATTTTTCGTTTTCTTTACTTAGTTTTTTTTACAATTTTCAATTGTTTTTTGTGGGTTTAATATCCTAGCGAATAGCGCGTTCGTCATGGGACGTTTCATTCTAAGTGAATAGCAAGTTCGCCATGTGAAGTTTCATTCCAAGTTCTGCGAATATGAGAGAGCCCTCAAGCAAGATTTCAAGTCTCCATTCTCTTCATACCGCTTCATTATTCTGTCAAACCGTTCATCATACTTGACATATTTCTTCTTTCTCTTTGAACTTTCAATGTACAATTCGTAATTCATCCTTCGAAGTGCGCACATAATCCGCCCTTATTCGTTGTACACAACTCCATGTTTCAATACTAAACTGTTTAAAATACACAGTGTGATCGCCACTGATGTTTATGTGGTAATGAACCTGTAACTGGAATGCCCGTCTGACATCAAGTGGTACGTTATGTCCTAGCGTAAATATTTGGAGATTACGGGAAAACCGTTCTTAGGTAGATAACGACCTAGGTGGTACGTTATGTCCTCGAAAATCAAGTGGTACGTTATGTCCAGACACCGGTTGTAGTAGCCTGTTGAAATACAACGTGCTATACGGATATTAAACATGAATATGAGGTGCCCTTTACTAGTGCTACCTCTGTAAAAAAAAATATTCAATTCGGTTCACCGTGTTTGAACTAATATGGGGAATCGATTTCCACACATTCATGGCCACTATCTGCAAACTGTTGGGCTGATGACCTTGTAGATCATTCAAAAGATGCTTCCCACAAAAAGGAATGTTGTTGCAAAATTTGGTAGAGATCAAATAATTAGGTTGGTCGTAATTTGATTTAAGCTTTTAACATCTGGGTGGCCGCCATTACGTTTCCGTCAAGATGGCGGCGATATAAAACATGACAATGAGGTGCCCTATGCTAGTACCAAATTTCGTTCAATTTGGTTTCACCGTGTTTGAATTGATAGGGCGGCACATACATAGCCGCCATCTGCAAACTATTGGGCTGATGACTTTGTAGTTTAGTCTAAAGACGCTTGCCATACGAATATATGTTGTTGCAAAATTTGGTAGAGATCGGATGATTAGGCTAGTCGTAATTAGATTTTAGCTTTGAACATTTGGGTGGCCGCCATTACGTTTCCGTCAAGATGGCGGCGATATAAAACATGACACTGAGGTGCCCTTTGCTCGTTCTACCTCTGTACCAAATTCCGTTCAATTCGGTTTCACCGTGTTCGAATTGATAGGGGGGGGGGGGGACAGACATTCAGAGTACACACACTCACACACACATTTCTTGACCCTGTGTAGATCTCATAAGTCTACTTTCATTTTTTGCAAAAATCGAAAGTAGGCTAAAAACTGTAGTTCAATTTTACAAAATGCATTCAGTTGTATAGGAATTTTTATTTTAATGTTTTATTTTCATTTGTTTTGGTGTGTTTTCGTACTTACTGTATTTTAGTTAGTTTTTGAGATTTTAAGGGGCGGAACTATGAGGTCATCAGCCTCTCTTAACACAAATTGAAGTAGGCTATGCGAATTTAGAATGAATTTAAGAATTTGGAGGTACTGTAGACTCTTAAATATGAACAAATCCAAAATTATTAAAACAAAAAATTAAATAATAATAATAATAAACACAAGTTATGGGGAAAAAGTCAGAATTCAAAAAAGAACAAGTCTTTGAGTCAATGTACACTGGAAAATTTAGGTTGCTGGCCCTAACCCATTACTGTGTTTTATTAGGAGTTGTGTTCAGTCTTGTCGTCCTATCAACGGCGCCCGTGAGTGAGTTGTATGTTTGATCGCAAGGAAGCATCTCGCGCCGACACGCGCTCGTGTCAAGGAAACTGAGGTGGCGACACGGAATTCAATTTGGCACTCGCTTGTGCCGAGTGACTGGTGGCCCTCTTGATCGGCGACACGGGCATTAATGGCTGCCCCTTTGATCACCACTGGAGCGAGCTAACCAGAGACCGACATTAAATGGGTTTACGGTGCTTGTGACCCATAACACATGTATCGGCAATGATCGGGTAGCCTGACAATGGCAGGTCGCAGTTCGGTTGGTTGGTTGGTTGGTTGGTTGGTTCCTCAGTTTAGGGGCTGCGACAAGGCGGTCATGTAGCCCCATGTGCTTCGGGTGTGTGTAGAATCTGTCTGATAACCGCTGTTAATTGTGATGGCTGTATTAGTGTGTGTATCCCCCAGGGGCTCACATCTAGTGGGACGTAGGTTGGCGACCACGGGACCCCAGCTGAGTCCGGCATTGCTTCCACTTACTTGAGCCGGGCTCCTCTCCGTCTTATTTCCTGTCGACTTCACTCGGTCAACTCTTGTTCTCTTCCTACCCCGACGGTATTAGGGTATCCGAGGCCTAGGGAGTCTCTTCCTTTCCCGCCTTAATTGGCCCTTGTCTCATCTTTTTTCTGATACCCTCCTTCTGCGAGGGGTCAGCCTTCTTTTTCTTTTCACGTTCTCTCCTGCCTTCTACTCAAGGCCCTCAAGGAGGCAGGGTGTATGTAGCCCCACCACTTTTGGTGCACCCTGGATATTGCTACACCCTCAGAGGCTCACGGCTGGTGAGTTCGGGAGTTGGCGACCCCGAGGGATTCCTGAGCTGGGTCCGGTTTCCCCCTTTTGTCCATTACCTGTGGAGGAGACCCTCTCCTCTTTCACTTTCCTATCTGCCTTTCATGTCTCTCCTTCCTTCCAAGTCCCTCAATCCGCATTCTTCTAGGGTTGAGGGCATATCTTTTCCTACTGTCCTTTGTTTGCCTTATTCTCATTTTGTTCCCTATTTCTTCTTCTAGTATATAAGTTAGTTTTAGTTATACATTTCATTATCTTCACGATCACCCTCACCATTAGGGGCCGATAACCTAGAAGTTAGGCCCCTTAAAACAACAATTATCATCATCATCATTAGTGTGTGTTATCTGTTTTTAATTTACGTAAGGACTGCAGATAATCGATTTCAAGTAGTTCAAACTTTTGCTACCAAACGCCACCGTCAACGACCAACTAGTTCTGAACTTTGTTACTAGATGCCACTGCAGTCAGCTCCTGGCGACGAACGTTGGAACTTAAGAGCGTTAGTCAAATATAACATTTACTTAGCTTCACACAAGTGTAATTAGTGGAAGGGTCTTTATCATGTCATAAATCAATGACATGGGACCACTGGCTTTACGTCCCCTCCGAAGGAAGGCATACTGAGGGATTTTAACGCTCTTAAAAAATCAGACGACTTCGGCCGGGTTTCAACCCGCGATCTTAGGCCTAGAAGCTCAGAATGCTACCAACTACGCCACCGAAGCCGCTTCGATGTTAGGATATGTAGTTTCTTTAAGGATCGTGGAACATCGTGGTCATTAGCAACGAAACTGGGCTGTGTACTGTATGTGCATTGGGTGGAATCTTAATCTCCGTCAGTACTGGTAATGGTGTGTGTTGTTTTAAAGGATAGAACTTCGAGGTCATCTGCCCCTAATGCTAATCCCATGCATTGCCGTGTGCATTAAATCACTCACCTTTACCATGATGGAGAACTGCATCAATTCTAGAGGTTGGGAGCTCGTATCCCTGCGTTGACAGTGACTATCCTGTGTGTGAATTTCCCCATGTATTTCCATACTCCCCCCCAGGAAAATGATGGAATAGTACCATATTTCAAGTCCCGAAGTACCTATCCTATTTCCGACCTTAATAAGAATTACTACAGCGCCGACAGCGCTAACGCGCAGCTCTATGCCGTGAGGCCAAGCTCTCTGCGAATACGGTAGACGAGGGTTCAAGCTCCACCGTCGGCCATCCTTGAAACGGTTTTGCGTGGTTTCCGCATTTTTTTACTCCAGGCAAATGCTGGGACTGTACTTTCTTACAGGTCACGACCACTTCCTTCCACATCCTTGCCCAGTTCCAATCATAGTCATTCATTTCATCTCTTGTTGACTCCTCTTTTGAGATTGGCGTCAGGAAGGGCATCTGGCCGTAAAAGCCATCCGCTACATAGACTTTCATCGCATCTCATCCCCGACCCCACATGCTGGCTTAGCGGAGAGCTGTATGCCAACCAAGTTGACACGTGCTAGAATTGGGTTGTTTGATGAAGCCTTACTCTAGGCTATGTGCGGAATACACACGTTTGGACAAAATAAGTTAAACTGCACAAGCTATACAGTTAAACTTGTATCAATAAGCTACCAGTGACGGTTCCTCACAAAAGTAAGTATTTTAGAGGAGTGGTCTCTTGAAAGGAGTAGGCAATTTAAAATACACATTTTGGATACTTTTATTTATTTATGTTCGACCCTCACTATTATGTGTCAGAAAACTGTATGATAATGATGGTCATTATAACACTCTTTTTCATTATGATACAGTTTCTCCAGCCAATCAGAGCTCGTTCATTGACCAATTAGGTAACGATACCTTCACGCGTGCGCTCAAAATCCAACATGTCGGACATAAACACAACATCGAACTATAATAAATTACCGACATGGAATACGCACCGTCCATATATTCGCGTAAATAAACTGGCGAATATGAGACAAAAATAGCACTGTACCTTAAGATAATTTCTACACAGCGCATTCATTGTCTTCAAACAACTCCAGTGACAATATTACTGAGGGGCGGCAGATGTAAACATATGGCTTGCATATGGCATTGCAAGCACACAGAGCGCATGCGTCGGTCGTCCAGAGATCTTGAAAGACAGAGATATAACACCCAACGCTCGCTCTGCGATCACAAAATTCTTGTGGCTGACTCTCAACAGATATTTATGAATATTTATGTTAAAACATATAATAAAGTTATAATTATCGTCGAACATAAACAGTCGTATGCAACTCGCCTATAATGGTAATTAAGACACTCGTATGGAAATTATAAAACTCGCATACGCTCGTTTTATAAAAATACTCGTGTCTTAATTATAGCCATTATAGGCTCGTTGCATAATGTACTATTATCGTATGGCTTTTAGAGCCGGGAGTGTCCGAGCACATGTTCGGCTCGCCTGAGTCTGTAGCTGCTTCCAGCGGACACCCTAAAGGGTGAGCTACAAGTTCCGTTCAATTTCAAGTAGTTCCAACTTTCGCCACCAGATATCAATGATACCTGGTGGTGAACGTTGGAACTTTGATAGAGCGTTCTGACGAAATCTAACCTAACAATTTTGCTTTGCACAAGTTTAGTCGGTGAAAGGATCTTTTACATGCCATAAATCTATGACATGGGACCAACGGCTTTACTTCCCCTCCGAAGGAAGACATACTGAAGGATTTTTAACGCTCTTAAAAAAAATCCGACGACTTCGGCCGGGTTTGAACCCGCTATCTTGGGCACAGCAGTTCAGCATGCTACCGACTACGCCACCGAAGCCACTATTTTGGATACTGATAGTAATGCTAATGTATGATCCGTTTAGGAAGACAGAAGAGAACATGCATAAGAGAACATGGTTATAAAAAGTGTAATAATTTTATTAATGAAACTAATGGCCATTCTTTTTTTTTTCATGACGGGTCAGGGTAGGCATTTTGGAAGGAAATGGACCTGTTAAAAGATACCGCCCCCGCATTTGCCTGGTGGTGAAAATGGTAAAGACCACGAAAACAATTTTTAGGACGGCCGAGAGGGATTCAAGCCCACGCTCTCCCCATGCCAGTGAGGCACGATATAGCGCATTAGCGCCTTTTTTAAAATCCGCCACTTAAATAAAAAACAAGTTTCGTTTTACTCTTTCTGTTTGCTTAGATTTTCCTGTTTTATGAAGTCACAAACACCCAGTCTCCGAGCTAAGGGAATTAATTATAATATAGTAAAATCCCCGTCGCCTCCGTAGCGCAGCGGTCAGCATGGTTAGCTGCCGCCCCGGAGGTCCTGGGTTCGATTCCCGGCTCTGCCACGAAATTTGAAAAGTGGTACGAGGACTGGAACGGGGTCTACTCAGCCTCGGTTGGCCCAAATGAGTAGAGGGGGTTCGATTCCCCCTCAGCCATTCTCGAAGTGGTTTTCCGTGGCTTCCCACTTCGTCTTCGGGCAAATGCCGGGATGGTACCTTCCTCAAGGCCACGGCCACCTCCTTCCCTCTTCCTTGCCTATCCATCCTCACCATCCCTTACCTTCCCTCATGAGGCCCCTGTTCGCTTTGCAGGTGAGGCCGCCTGGGCGAGGTGCCAATCCCACCTCACCAGTTGTATCCCTTCCGATTCGATGTTCCCAGCTCTAGGACACTGCCCGTAGAGGCGGTAGTGGTGAGTTCCCTCGCTGAGTCCGTGGGTTCCACCAACCTGGAGGGTAAACTACTAAAAAAAAAAAAATCCCCTTAAGCCTCCGTGGCTTAGGCGGCAGCACGCCGGCCTCTCACCGCTGAGTCCGTGGTTCAACTCCCGGTCACTCTATGTGAGATCTGTACTGGACAAAACAAAGGCAGACAGGTTTTTCTCCGGCTACTTCGGGTTTCCCTGTCAATATTTCATTCCATCGACACTCTCCACTATCATTTCATTTCAGTTAATCATTGCCTCAGAGGAGTGCGACAGGCTTCGGCATACTGTAGTTCATATCCTCGCCGCTATATGGGGGGCTTCATTCATTCCATCTCTGACCCGGTCAGTCGACTGGAAGCAGGCTGTGGATTTTCATATTCAAATCCCCTTAGCCCAACCGGGAATCAAACCTGGGACCCTTCCGGCCGAAGTCTAGCTTTCGCCCTTGGCCACCGTGGCAGGTCTGTATAACAAGTGCGGTAATGAATTTATTTTAATTCCGATGTGGTGTTGAAACACGGCGTGTTGTAGCTTCATCATCATATTTCCGCATAAGAAATTAAAATGTTACCTAGCTATGACTAAGAAGGCAAAATGTCGTTTACTGCACAACATCTGTCGAAATATTTGTTGTACGATATAGTGAACCCTTCAGAATAGCAGTGTTTTATGCAAGAATCTTAGATCAAGGGGTCGCGTTCAGTTCATAGTGTGGTGTTTACGTCCGCCAAACTACGTGCTTTTCTGAGGCAAGGGTTATAGGATGAAAACTATAATTAAGAAAGAAAGGAGACAAAACGTAAGATAATAACAAGATTTAATAACTAATTTGTGCATAAAAAAATAAAACAAACAATAATAAACAAAATCCTCCCTGAATTTTTCCCCTGACAGGAATATCTATCACTTTGAGGAGTCAGACAGATCTCCCCTTCTCTAATAAAATGTGGATCCAAGTTCCACTATCTTGCATATGAATTTATGTTCGCGTGGTGACTATCTACGAGAAATGAGTACTTGGATGATCATTCGTTCACAACGGGTTAACAGCCACGGTGCTCACGAACAATCATCTCGTAAATCAACTTTTATGGCTATGGGCATAACATTAATAAAAATCCTTAAATCTAACTCTGACACACATATTACAACTCTACTATTTACAGGCATCTCTCTGAGACCCTTATTAGTGTAGTGACACACTTAACCAAATGAGCTGCCACAATGGCCAGATACTCAACAACAAGGAAAAACAGCGCCGCACGTGACTCACGGGTCACTGACATGTAAAATAAACAAAGAATAAACCAACAACAACAAACAACCTGAGTGGTTAAGATTACTTTATATTAACAAAACTGCATGTTAAGGAAACGCTTCGAAGGTTATCGTGTTTCGTAGGCAACTCCCATTTATTTAAACAATTTTACCATTGATCAGTTTCTCACATTTATATTTATTTTCAAGTAATTGGGAGCCAGACGTGCACTCCACTAATGAGCTCTGCTTGCGAAACTCAGCCAGCCCTTGTGACAACAACTCACTCATTCCACAATACCAGTCATGTCCCCCTTCCAGTGTATATAAATAGCCGACCAGCTGAACTGTTATCTCAAGGAATCAACAGCAACTAACATCTCCTCCAACTCAACATATGGTCAGACAATAATCACATATCCATAATTGTCCTCGCAAGGATACAATATGAATCTGGTACCAAGCTGACAGAAATCAGTCTCTGCTGAAGTTCCCGCTTGTAATACCACAAAATATACTCACAATACACACATCTGGGACTGACATAACGCCTTTCACACGGGTCTGCTGAATTAGAGCTCGCAAACATTTAACACAATATTTAAAACCTACGATAGAGCTGAGTACTCTTCGTCACAAATTACATTGCTCCAAAGGCAATAATCACACTGAATCTGATCAATAATAATTCTCAATAAAAAAAATTTTTACCCTCCAATCTACTATATAATTATTTTAATTCAGTCCTACTTCTGAAACACGACATATCTCCGAGAGACGTTTTTAACCGCACTTCGTAACATAGGCGAACACGGCCGTTCACGTAGCTACGTTAGTTAACACAACACAAAGAAAAGAACTTTCCAATAACTACAATTGTGCGAGCTGCTTCCAAACAAAAGTGTGTCAGATCGAAACTAAATATACTACAGTAATCACACAAGCAAAGTATTTACAAAAATATGTCCCATAAACCATAAGTTAATTTAACAAATAATAAAATATTATTTTGTACTCATCTCTTTGTAGTCACCCGTCAAAGAACATCAGACGCCATTCCCCAACTGGATGGTTCTTTATCTCATAGCAGCCATCTGGACGGAGTGCTGAGAATTCCAAACTTCCTCTGCATTCATCGATGTCATCCTTGCGCTGATACAAAAATTAGGTTATTATACACTTTATGTCTGACTACTAAATTCGCTTGTTCAGGTACTAAATTCCCTGTCACTGTTCGTTGGCGAATTATCGACGATACTGCCCCTATAACTATAGTACTATGACTATCTATCACTGAATTTAACACTTTACAATGAATATCTTGTGTCCTTGTGACACGGAATAAAGTCTACGTCCGTAGACGCACAGAATAATAGTAATGTCTTGGCCCTTCGACACACTTATAAATGAACTGGCCCTTGGGTCTAGATGGAGGGGGATTTTATGTAAAAATTTATCGAAATAATTGTGATACAGGAATGAAATAACTATCACTGAACTCGTAATATTGCACAGGTCAAGAATATGCCCATTAATCCTAGAATCGATCGTAGAGATTTTGTCTAGGCGATTTCCCGCGTGAATGCTAGCCGCCGCGTACCCCAGCCGGAGTTGGCGCGCAAGTAGGCATTCTCTTCTCATTGGTTCTCCATTTTCTGTAATTTGGCGGTTTCTAGTAGATCTTGGCGTCTTGTGAGTGTCTATTTTCTTCATCAGCCATTCACGTTACTGCATCATATTTCTTCTAGGCGCGAATATCACAATGAACATACCAGAACCATGTCTCACCGCGCGTCGCTTCTAAAATTGAGGTAGCCACACCTGCCCCTGTGATACATAGCTATGCTATTTCTTTTCATAGCTCAAGTATTTAGCCTTTTGTTAAACCGATGCAGGTATGTCCCTACTGTCTCCAACAAATGCTTGAAATTTCCTCATCACTGTCTGGCTACATTCATGATGCTGGTTGAAATATTTATTAATTGAAGAAATAAAAAGTAGAATCATTTAACCAACATAGGGTAAAGGGTTCACAACTCTCCCACTCACAAAATTTCGAACTTAGGAATAAAGTCGACAATTTTACAATACTTCCGTAGGCCAATTTGTTTTATTTCCAGAATCACCCCTTTTTCTTACTTGGTCTAGGCGCTCCTGTCTTCAATGGCATTTACTCGTTTTCATTTCCTGCTTGTCTCTTCCCCTTCCAATCTTGCGTGACGCTCTGATGCCTGCGGCAACACCTTACTCGCCTCGTTAATGATTGTCAACAACAGCTCTACTTCCTCCTTCACCACGTGCCGTATTCAACTGCTCCCCGTTGACTTTGTTGATAGTAGGACGTCCGTATATTCAAACAGCGTCATTATTTCGGCGCTACCATGGTTCACTTCGACGATATTTTTTTAGGTTGGCAGCGTTGTAAACTGACATTGTTCCTGTGTTTAATTCTTTCACTCTGTAAGCATTATTTCCAAGGTTTCTTACGATAGAATAGGGTCCTATGAATTTCTCGCAGAATTTACTAAAGATTTTCTTTTCTGGGTCCGATGTAGCAGGTCGTTTTACCAAAACGAGCTGGTTGACTTCAAGATCACCGTGGAACCTCTTATTTCTTACTCGCCGTAATCTGCGGTCTGCTTGTTTCCTCATGTATTCTCTCGTTCTTTCAATTCGCAGGTCTGGTGCTATCATGGGATCTTGTGGACAGTTAATGATGCTTTTCCACGTTCTTACTGGATACTCGTTCTTGTGTAGGACCATAGGGATTTGTCCTGTTGACTCGTGCCTGGTAGAATTCATGCATGTCTCTACGTCCTTAATTTTATCGACCCATTTGTGGTGTTCGTTCGGAATGAAGATCCTCAAGTATGCAGTTACACATTTAATTACTCTCTCGCTTGGATTAGCTTGGGCATGTCGGATACTGCTTAAAACATGTTTTATACCCATGTCTTCCATTCCTTTCTTGAATTCGGCGCTTGTGAAATAACTGCCGTGATCTGATAATATAAACTCTGGGTTTCCAAGGGTTGGAATAACTCTATTACGAATGCGACTGGGTACCTGCTTCGATGTTGTTTTCTGAATAGGGCATAGTACTACAAACTTAGAAAATACATCAATGCACACCAGAAAATGACGGCAACCTCTCCTTCCCTTCGGAATTGGACCAAGACAGTCCACCGCCAGTAGCTCACATGGTTTCTGAGGTAGCAATGGTCTAGGATATTGCCTCAGTAAATAATTATTTGGCTTTGTTCTCTGACACGGGTCACAAGTTGTAATGACGTCACATATAGTTGTTCTCATACGTGGCCATGTAAATGTCTCTCCTATTGTTGCTTCGCACTTGTCTAAGCCCACGTGACCGTAACTTTCGTGCGTATGCCATGTCAATCCTCGTTGTAACGATGCAGGTACTAATATGCGTAACTTGGTGTGGTCATTATCTACCCATTTGTGCAGCAAATTGTTGACATAAACATATCTTCCTTCTTTGGCTTTCGCTTCTCGAAATGCAGGTGTTCCTGTAGGTAGTTGCTTTTTGAAGTATTTAATTAATAGCATCATCCATGGTTCCGCTTCCTGTTCTCGCTGTATCTCACGTAACTCCTCCAAGAATTCCCGGTCCTTCGGTGTTAATTCCAAGTGTTGTACCATCGCTGTTTCTTCATTATCAGGCTCTGGGTTCCTGCTGAGTGCATCCGGTATCACGTTCATCTTCCCTGTTCAATTTCAATGCTGAACTGCTGAATGTATATAGACCAACGTGTCACACGTTCGCTTGCCATAGACGTCTTAAACAAGAATGTTAATGCCTTGTGGTCAGTTCTGACAACAATAGGGTAACCATAGATTATTCGTTTCCATTGTTGGAGCGCATGAAGGATGGCCAACAATTCTAGCTCGGTTACAGTATAATTTCGCTCGTGCTTACGCAATTTTCGGCTGACAAATGCCAAATATGTTTTGTGCTGCAGGTTAGCTGGATCCTCTTGGTAGAGCATAGCACCTATCCCAATTAGTGAAGCATCCGCTTGGATTATAAATTTGAGCTTGAAATCTGGATATCCTAATTTAATGCAGTTTTCCAATAGCTGTTTTGTTGCTTGGAATGCCTTCTCACATTCCGCGTTCCATGACCATTTGTTATTTTTCTTTAACATTTCTTGCATTGGAGCTACAGTCTCCGTATAACCTGGACAGTTTTCTTTAAAGAATCCCGTTACGCCTAAGAAAGCCCGAATGTGCTTGACTCTCGTTGGTGTAGGGAAATTCTTTATTGCTTCAATCTTAGCTGGGTTTGGCTTCACTCCCTCCTTGTCAATGACGTGACCCAAATATAAGATCTCGCTCTTGAAGAAATGCGATTATTCAGGTTTACTTTGAAATTCGATGCGTTCAAGTTGCCCAATACTTTATCTAAATTTTCCATGTGAGTTTCAATGTTGTCAGATGCCAACAGAATGTCGTCAATGTATCGCACCGTCATCTCCTTTACTTCCTCGGTTAGGTTCCGGTCCAGTGCTCGGATTAAAGCACAGCCCGCTGTTTTGACTCCAAAAGGCATTCTGACGAAACAAAATGTCTGGTTATCGAATAAGAAGCCAGTTAGAAGCTGTGACTTCTCATCCAACTCAAGAAGGTGGAACGAGCTCGTCAGGTCGACTGATGAATAAATGCTCTTGTTTTTAAAGCCTTTTAATACGTCTCTGATAATTGGCGCTCTGTCATACTCAGGAAAAATGAGTCTCATGTTGAGATTTCTGGCATCTAAACAAAGTCTAATAGATCCATTTGGTTTTGTGACTGCCAAAATCGCATTTAGATAAGGTGTAGGTGTCTTCCTTATCACTCCCGCTACTAACATCTCATCTATAATGATTTTAACTTGCCCACGATATTTTTCAGGAATTGGGTACAATCTGCTTTTGAAAGGTGACCAGTCCTCGACTTGCATAGAGTACTTGAAATTTAATATTTTCCCAGGTACTGTATCAAATACTGTTTTGTGCTTCCTTAAAATCTCTTCCAACTGTTTTCTGTGTTCACCCCCAAGCTGAATGTCATTGAGCCGCTCCTGTAGTAACTCTTCAAATTGTGCATCGCTGTTATTTCCTTCTGTTAATAAAGACCATATCTCCTGGGATTCTATCTCCTCATCTAGTTCCACAACAGCCCCTTCTATGATGTTATCTTCCGCCTTTCGTACCTCCTCTTCCGTCTCTTCTGATATTGCTTCCAATGCCCACGAATTTACATCTCTTCCGGTAGTGATTTCATCCATATGCAATCCCACGTTTTTCAGCTGGTGATATTCTCTAAAACTGACTGTATTCTTGTGTAAATCTATCACTGCTTGATAGTCACACATGAAATTTGCACCAAGAATTATATTGAAATTCATCTTTGCCATGATAATGAATGTTTGCCCAAAAGTGTGTTACAATATGTTCAGCTCTAAGTATGCCTGACGTTTACAAGTGACGGTGCGTTCAGGAATAACACCCCTCACTTTGAGCTGTGGTACCGGAATTTCAGGAATATTCTGAGTCCGTCCCAACTCTCGAACCAAGGCCTCCGATACTAGACTGATCTGTGACCCCGTATCCAATAAACATCTTATATTAATTCCACCAATCCTTGCGTAAATAATGGGTAATTGCCTAATTTCATCGTTCCGTGGTTTCACCGTCTCCTCCAGGCAGTCTTCTGGTAATGCAATCCATTCTTGTATGTTCGCTACTATCCATCCATCTTCAACTTCCGACTGTTGTGTTTGGAGACTGTCTCCTTGATCCAAAATTAACATTTTTTTAAGCTCCATTTCGACTCCCATCATCCTTCTGTCGCTCATGTCCTTGATATTCCTCTTGTCTCAGTAGACTTCCAGCTTCCTCAGTATGTGTATCTGGGTTCTTTCTGTTCCCAATGGCCTTTTCCCATCTTCCTAGCTCTCCACCTTGATTAGCGTGTAACTCCTCTAAGTAATTTTGTGATTGAGCGTGCCTATCATCCCAGTCATCTCGATAGTTACGTTGATCTCCTTGATTTTGATCTCTCCTTCCTTTCCATCGTTGATTGGCATTGTAATCACCGTATCTTCCATAAGGCCTGTCATTCCTTCGATTATCACGCCATTGTTGATATCCTCTCTGTTGGTATCTATTGTTGTAGTGATTTTCGTTGCGCTGATATGGTCTGTTTTCCCCTTCTTCCTGGTTTCGCCTAGGTGTGGAGGTGCTTATATTAGTACCCTGCGTTTTAGTATTTACTTGTTTTGTTTTTACGACCTCTGTAGTGTTGACTAACTCCAGCTGTCTTCCTCCTCTAAAATGATTATGAGATGTGGTCTCATCTATTTGCCGTAATATCTGCTCTGCATGTAGGGCCGTACTGACGTTCGCTGCGACTAGTACTTGCTGTACATTAACTGGCATTTGCCTTGCTATTGTCATCGCCAAATCTGATTCGTTTAATGGGTAATCTAGGTCGCGAAATTTTAGCATTTGCAAGTTAAAGAAATCTGAGTATTTTGTCTGCTGGGTAGTTTGGTATTTTCTAGAGTAAAGCTCCATTCTTAAACTCTGTTGTATGGCGGGAGACCAGTATTTGCGCAGAAACGCTAAATTAAAGTCTGACATGGTTCCAAATGTGTATTTGAAACTTAAAAACCAGGTGAGAACATTTCCTGATAAAAATCTCTCCATCATTCTCAATCTACGTGCTTCAGGTACCCCAGTGTCATTGAAATGGTCTTCAATCTCTTTGATAAAGGCCTTAGGTGTTACCCCTGAATTTTCTGTGTATTTCTGCGGCTTGTAGTCATTTGAGCGAATTACTTGAATAAGTTGTGTGGGCTGATGACCGTCCTGTGGTGTTGAGCTCCTATCTACGTTCTTGCGAAATCCGTCCGTGTTTGTTGTTAATGGGCTCTCTGCTTGAGTCTGACTTCCTGCTATGCTGGGTTGGGGACTATGTGAGTCATCCTGCTTGTCTTTCACTGCTCCCGTTTTAAATATAGATGATTGTTCTAATGAACGGAGTTCGGCTTTAATGATCCTGTCTGTCTGCTCTTTAAGTTTTATTTTTACTTCTTGCTCCAAAGCTTAAATACGCGTGTGGTTTTCGCCTACTGTTTTAATAAAGGTGGATCTTTCCTCTCTAGAATCAATATTCATTTTCTTCCAATCTTTCCTGATCTGTTCTTTAATCGTGCTTATTTTTTCTTCAATTTGGCTCTTATTTTCATCCTGATTATTTTCTATCTGGCTTAGCCTTTCGTCTAATGTACTCTTAAATTGTTCTTGTTCCGTTTCTAGGCTTTTCCACTGTTCCGCTGATTTTATCTCGAGACGGTCCATATCTTTAATTATGCCTGATATGTTCTCATCTACTGCTGATATTTGTTGTTGAATGACCCTGCCACTTTTCTCCATTTCCTTGAATCGACCTTCCAACTTATCCTGAGCTATTTTGACCTCGCTTGTATTCATTGTGCATGCTATTTCAATCTGCTCTAATTTAGCTAACACCGTTTCATCGAGAATGCTAAGTATTTTATCAAAAATACTTTCCATTTTTTTAATCTGCTCTAATTGTTTCTCATTATTTTTGCTTACATCAAGGGCCAGTAATACCATCTGTTGGTTTGTGTGCTCTTTCATTTCTGCGGTTAACGAAGCTAATTGGTTCGTGTTTCTATTATTTTGCGCCTCTAACTGTGAATTTATAGTGTCATTAATTTCACTCTTTAATAACCTAGCTTGTTCCGCCTGATATTCATTTTGCTCAATTCTACTGTTATTTAACTGTGTCCGCAATGATTCACTTTGTTCTAACAGTTTAGTATTTAGCGATTCACTTTGTTCTGACAGTTTAGTATTTAGCGATTCGCTTTGCTCTAACATTTTCGTATTTAGCGATTCACTTTGCTCTAACATACTAGTGTTTATTTGTTCAGATAATTTTGTATTCAACGCTTCACTTTGCTCTAACATACTAGTGTTTATAGATTGACTCTGTTCTGCTAGTTTAGTATCCAACAATTCCTGCGTTCTCCTCGCTGCACTTTCAATGATCTCCTGGATCTGCGCCACCGTTGCCATGTTTTATAATTTATATGAGACATATGGGAAATGGCATACGCCAATGCCCTTTGACATGCACATAAATCCAATGCACATTTAATTTCTTTATCCTACTCAGTTCATTTATTTTTACCTTTAATCCCATTAGTTGATTGCATCTCTGAGTAGTTCTAGTTTTACTCAATTTAATTTTAACCCCAAGCACATATTTAGTCATTAAACAGTTATCCTGATCTGATATTAACACTGACTAATTAACAAAGTATTAATTGTCATTTTAGGCTACAGTCTCCTAATATTTCCATGAGTTTGACTTTCTAAACAAATCTAGTTTTAACATTGTGGTGTTTGAAGCCATATTTTCAGTGTTGCCTTAGTAAACAAGAGTTTAGTGCTTTTCAGTCGGTCAACACGAATGTACCCAAAAGAGATGGGTTATGCCCTAATCCTGAAATAAATTACATGAGATTAATAAAACACTAGGATGACCAGTTTCGATCGTCAAGCGATCATCATCAGATCCAATACACTTAGGCTATAAAATCTATGTTTGAAATACAGGTGAAAATATTTACAATATGTACAATTATTTAGTTGCAGTATTGGTACTGCGACTGTCAGTGTATGCTAAATGCAGTATATATGTTAGGTGAAATGCTAAATGGTGATGGCTATCTGGAGATTGTACTTTAGAGAGATTATATGGTTGTAAACTATGGTTAAACTATAAAATTTTAGGCTAACTACTTATCTGATTGTCTTCCGTACTACAGCTATTCGCAGTTTCCGTGTTCACTTGAGCTCGCTGTGCGGTCGACTGCGGTGGTTATCTTAACGACTGGTTTTTCCCTGCCTTCCCCCCCTGTCCCTACGTGCTGTGGGGAGTGATCGCGATGTGTTTATGTGAGGTGTTGCCAACCTAGATAAGATGTATGTTATTGAATGAGGTGGATCTACAACTATTAAAGACCGTGGATTAGTCCTCGCCACGCGTGGAGCATAACCCATTCGAACTAAGCGTTGACGGTCTTATGAGGACGTCCCGGCACCTTTAATACTGCCTCTAATATGGGCCTTGGTTTATTGCAGAAGAAAAGTACATCGTACACCTGATCCAGATAACATTTACCTATTAAAAACCCCTAGTTTCCCCCCTTTTTGTTATCTAGCTTGGCTGTGTCGCTAAATTGTGTTTTGTTTCCGACAGGGTGTGTTTTTTAGTAGCGTGAAGAGGGGTGAGCTCTCCATGAACGTGTGTTCATTTAGATTGTTGGGATTGTTTCGTTTGGCTAGGTGTATCTCGATTGCTTCCTTTATGTCAAGAGCTCTGCCTTTCGATTCGTGATGGATTATTTTAAGGTCCGACTCTATGTTGGTAAAGCTATGCCCTGCGTCACACATATGTTCGCACACGGCTGAATGTGTTCCGTATCTTATCGCATTTCTATGTTCATTATAACGTGTGTCTACTCGCCTTCCACTCTGCCCGATGTAATTAGCTTGACAATCGGTGTCTTGGCACGTTATAGAATATACCCCTGACCTTGAATACGGGTCACGTTTATTTAGATTACTATTTAGGAGGTGCCTAGCGGTTGTGTTTTTCGTCGTGAAAGCTATCTTTATGCCTTGCTTTTTGAATAGGTTAGTGATTTTATATGTATTCGCATTCACATAGTTGAAACGCGCAAATTTTTTCTCATTACTGTCCGGTTTGGGAATCGTTTTATCTTTATTTTTATGTTTGGCTATAATTTGATTTATTTTGCTTGGCGAGAAGTTGTTTTCCTTTGCTATTTGCATAATAGTTCTTATTTCCTTATTATAGTTGTCTTTTGACATGGGTATGTTTAAAGCCCTGTGCACCATTGAATTGAAACCCGCTAGTTTGTGCGTACTGGGGTGATTAGACTGATTGTCGATTGCATGCGAGGTTTGTGTTGCTTTCCGGAATATGGAATATGAAAGGTCGTTGTCTTTACGTTCAATAGTTATATCGAGATAATTTATTTTCCGGTCTATTTCGGATTCCTTAGTGAATTTGATAGAATGGTGAAGGCTATTAATGGATTGGAGAATTGTTTCTTCGCTTGTTAGTTCAGTATCGTAGATGCAAATTACATCATCTACGTATCTTTTCCATATTACTATTCCCTTTGTTGAAGTCTTTTCTAAGAACGCATTTTCTAGTGCATTGATGAAGATGTCAGCGATTAACCCACTTAGTGGCGATCCCATTGCTAGGCCTTCTCTCTGTGTGTATATTTTATTGTCGAATTGAAACACGTTTTGGGTGAGAACGACCCTCAGTAATCTCACAATCTCTTCAATTTCTTTTACCGAATTGTTGGATTTTAAGTTGTTTTCGATAGTGTTGATTGCTTCAATAATCGGAATATTGGTGTACATGTTAGTTACGTCGAAGGATACTAGCCTGAAGCTAGGTTTCATTTGTAGGGTGTTCAATGCTGTTACTAGTTCTGTTGTGTTCTTTACAGAGTTGTTTTTGTCGTTGGAAAGACGGCATTTTAAGATTTTTAGTAACTCTTTGCTGATTTTGTAATTAGGGGCATTCCTACAATTGACTATTGGTCTCATTGGGCATTCCTTTTTGTGTATTTTTGGTTGTCCCCTCAATGACGGTATTTTCGGGTTCATGTTTATTAGTTTTGATTTTTCGGCTTTGGTCAGTATGTATTCTGTTTCTTTTAGCGCACTTTTTATTTGTTTTTGGAATTTGTTGGTGGGGTCTTTTGTTAATTCCTTGATTTCGTTGTTGTTTAGGAATTCGACTGTTTTTTCAATGTATTCTGTTTTGTTCAAAATTACTGTAGTGTTTCCCTTATCTGCTTTTGTGATGATTAAGTCATGTTCTTTTATTTTTTGTTTCAACGACTTTATTTCTTTGATTTGTTTGTTGTTTTGAATGTTATTGCTATCGCCCTCTCGTTTGAGGATTTTTTTGGCTTCGTTGGTGGCGAGATTTTTGGTTAATTCCCTGTCTTCTGCTGGGAGCTTGTGACTGGCTATCTCAATATCTGTGATTAACTGTTTTATATTGTGGTTCGTATGTGCGTCTGTGCAGTTGTATTTCAAACCTTTGTCTAACATATTCATTTCACCTTGAGAAAAGGTTACGTTCGTTCTGTTGTTTACTCTGCTGTGGAAATTGAATTCATTGTTATTCGTGTGTTGTTCATTAGATTGATGGTTCTGTGTTTCTCCTAGTTTTCTTAATTTATTTTCTAGCGTTTCATGCTTCCTCGTTGCTCTGATTTTGATGGTGTCATGTAGGTGTTCGGTGAAGCTGTCCCATTGGGCTGCGTGCCAGAAATTACTTAGTTGCAATTGAATGTCGTATAATTGTTGGTTAATTTTTTGCTTTCTTATGTATGCAAATCTTAATTCGTTTTTTATCCAAAGCGCTTTGGCTTGTTTAGTTGAAATGATCGAGGCTGGTGTGTTCGGTACGGTTTTAATTGGTACGTATTTAGGGGTGAGGTTTAGTTCTATACATTTTTTGTTGAACCAAATTGACTTGTCTAAATTCATGAGTTTAAGCCTGAGTGATTTGAATTTCTTGGCTTCACGATTTGCCTGACTAGCCGTGAATATTGTGGTGTTTGAAGCCATATTTTCAGTGTTGCCTTAGTAAACAAGAGTTTAGTGCTTTTCAGTCGGTCAACACGAATGTACCCAAAAGAGATGGGTTATGCCCTAATCCTGAAATAAATTACATGAGATTAATAAAACACTAGGATGACCAGTTTCGATCGTCAAGCGATCATCATCAGATCCAATACACTTAGGCTATAAAATCTATGTTTGAAATACAGGTGAAAATATTTACAATATGTACAATTATTTAGTTGCAGTATTGGTACTGCGACTGTCAGTGTATGCTAAATGCAGTATATATGTTAGGTGAAATGCTAAATGGTGATGGCTATCTGGAGATTGTACTTTAGAGAGATTATATGGTTGTAAACTATGGTTAAACTATAAAATTTTAGGCTAACTACTTATCTGATTGTCTTCCGTACTACAGCTATTCGCAGTTTCCGTGTTCACTTGAGCTCGCTGTGCGGTCGACTGCGGTGGTTATCTTAACGACTGGTTTTTCCCTGCCTTCCCCCCCTGTCCCTACGTGCTGTGGGGAGTGATCGCGATGTGTTTATGTGAGGTGTTGCCAACCTAGATAAGATGTATGTTATTGAATGAGGTGGATCTACAACTATTAAAGACCGTGGATTAGTCCTCGCCACGCGTGGAGCATAACCCATTCGAACTAAGCGTTGACGGTCTTATGAGGACGTCCCGGCACCTTTAATACTGCCTCTAATATGGGCCTTGGTTTATTGCAGAAGAAAAGTACATCGTACACCTGATCCAGATAACATTTACCTATTAAAAACCCCTAGTTTCCCCCCTTTTTGTTATCTAGCTTGGCTGTGTCGCTAAATTGTGTTTTGTTTCCGACAGGGTGTGTTTTTTAGTAGCGTGAAGAGGGGTGAGCTCTCCATGAACGTGTGTTCATTTAGATTGTTGGGATTGTTTCGTTTGGCTAGGTGTATCTCGATTGCTTCCTTTATGTCAAGAGCTCTGCCTTTCGATTCGTGATGGATTATTTTAAGGTCCGACTCTATGTTGGTAAAGCTATGCCCTGCGTCACACATATGTTCGCACACGGCTGAATGTGTTCCGTATCTTATCGCATTTCTATGTTCATTATAACGTGTGTCTACTCGCCTTCCACTCTGCCCGATGTAATTAGCTTGACAATCGGTGTCTTGGCACGTTATAGAATATACCCCTGACCTTGAATACGGGTCACGTTTATTTAGATTACTATTTAGGAGGTGCCTAGCGGTTGTGTTTTTCGTCGTGAAAGCTATCTTTATGCCTTGCTTTTTGAATAGGTTAGTGATTTTATATGTATTCGCATTCACATAGTTGAAACGCGCAAATTTTTTCTCATTACTGTCCGGTTTGGGAATCGTTTTATCTTTATTTTTATGTTTGGCTATAATTTGATTTATTTTGCTTGGCGAGAAGTTGTTTTCCTTTGCTATTTGCATAATAGTTCTTATTTCCTTATTATAGTTGTCTTTTGACATGGGTATGTTTAAAGCCCTGTGCACCATTGAATTGAAACCCGCTAGTTTGTGCGTACTGGGGTGATTAGACTGATTGTCGATTGCATGCGAGGTTTGTGTTGCTTTCCGGAATATGGAATATGAAAGGTCGTTGTCTTTACGTTCAATAGTTATATCGAGATAATTTATTTTCCGGTCTATTTCGGATTCCTTAGTGAATTTGATAGAATGGTGAAGGCTATTAATGGATTGGAGAATTGTTTCTTCGCTTGTTAGTTCAGTATCGTAGATGCAAATTACATCATCTACGTATCTTTTCCATATTACTATTCCCTTTGTTGAAGTCTTTTCTAAGAACGCATTTTCTAGTGCATTGATGAAGATGTCAGCGATTAACCCACTTAGTGGCGATCCCATTGCTAGGCCTTCTCTCTGTGTGTATATTTTATTGTCGAATTGAAACACGTTTGGGTGAGAACGACCCTCAGTAATCTCACAATCTCTTCAATTTCTTTTACCGAATTGTTGGATTTTAAGTTGTTTTCGATAGTGTTGATTGCTTCAATAATCGGAATATTGGTGTACATGTTAGTTACGTCGAAGGATACTAGCCTGAAGCTAGGTTTCATTTGTAGGGTGTTCAATGCTGTTACTAGTTCTGTTGTGTTCTTTACAGAGTTGTTTTTGTCGTTGGAAAGACGGCATTTTAAGATTTTTAGTAACTCTTTGCTGATTTTGTAATTAGGGGCATTCCTACAATTGACTATTGGTCTCATTGGGCATTCCTTTTTGTGTATTTTTGGTTGTCCCCTCAATGACGGTATTTTCGGGTTCATGTTTATTAGTTTTGATTTTTCGGCTTTGGTCAGTATGTATTCTGTTTCTTTTAGCGCACTTTTTATTTGTTTTTGGAATTTGTTGGTGGGGTCTTTTGTTAATTCCTTGATTTCGTTGTTGTTTAGGAATTCGACTGTTTTTTCAATGTATTCTGTTTTGTTCAAAATTACTGTAGTGTTTCCCTTATCTGCTTTTGTGATGATTAAGTCATTAAGTCATGTTCAGAAACAGAATACATACTGACCAAAGCCGAAAAATCAAAACTAATAAACATGAACCCGAAAATACCGTCATTGAGGGGACAACCAAAAATACACAAAAAGGAATGCCCAATGAGACCAATAGTCAATTGTAGGAATGCCCCTAATTACAAAATCAGCAAAGAGTTACTAAAAATCTTAAAATGCCGTCTTTCCAACGACAAAAACAACTCTGTAAAGAACACAACAGAACTAGTAACAGCATTGAACACCCTACAAATGAAACCTAGCTTCAGGCTAGTATCCTTCGACGTAACTAACATGTACACCAATATTCCGATTATTGAAGCAATCAACACTATCGAAAACAACTTAAAATCCAACAATTCGGTAAAAGAAATTGAAGAGATTGTGAGATTACTGAGGGTCGTTCTCACCCAAAACGTGTTTCAATTCGACAATAAAATATACACACAGAGAGAAGGCCTAGCAATGGGATCGCCACTAAGTGGGTTAATCGCTGACATCTTCATCAATGCACTAGAAAATGCGTTCTTAGAAAAGACTTCAACAAAGGGAATAGTAATATGGAAAAGATACGTAGATGATGTAATTGCATCTACGATACTGAACTAACAAGCGAAGAAACAATTCTCCAATCCATTAATAGCCTTCACCATTCTATCAAATTCACTAAGGAATCCGAAATAGACCGGAAAATAAATTATCTCGATATAACTATTGAACGTAAAGACAACGACCTTTCATATTCCATATTCCGGAAAGCAACACAAACCTCGCATGCAATCGACAATCAGTCTAATCACCCCAGTACGCACAAACTAGCGGGTTTCAATTCAATGGTGCACAGGGCTTTAAACATACCCATGTCAAAAGACAACTATAATAAGGAAATAAGAACTATTATGCAAATAGCAAAGGAAAACAACTTCTCGCCAAGCAAAATAAATCAAATTATAGCCAAACATAAAAATAAAGATAAAACGATTCCCAAACCGGACAGTAATGAGAAAAAATTTGCGCGTTTCAACTATGTGAATGCGAATACATATAAAATCACTAACCTATTCAAAAAGCAAGGCATAAAGATAGCTTTCACGACGAAAAACACAACCGCTAGGCACCTCCTAAATAGTAATCTAAATAAACGTGACCCGTATTCAAGGTCAGGGGTATATTCTATAACGTGCCAAGACACCGATTGTCAAGCTAATTACATCGGGCAGAGTGGAAGGCGAGTAGACACACGTTATAATGAACATAGAAATGCGATAAGATACGGAACACATTCAGCCGTGTGCGAACATATGTGTGACGCAGGGCATAGCTTTACCAACATAGAGTCGGACCTTAAAATAATCCATCACGAATCGAAAGGCAGAGCTCTTGACATAAAGGAAGCAATCGTGATACACCTAGCCAAACGAAACAATCCCAACAATCTAAATGAACACACGTTCATGGAGAGCTCACCCCTCTTCACGCTACTAAAAAACACACCCTGTCGGAAACAAAACACAATTTAGCGACACAGCCAAGCTAGATAACAAAAAGGGGGGAAACTAGGGGTTTTTAATAGGTAAATGTTATCTGGATCAGGTGTACGATGTACTTTTCTTCTGCAATAAACCAAGGCCCATATTAGAGGCAGTATTAAAGGTGCCGGGACGTCCTCATAAGACCGTCAACGCTTAGTTCGAATGGGTTATGCTCCACGCGTGGCGAGGACTAATCCACGGTCTTTAATAGTTGTAGATCCACCTCATTCAATAACATACATCTTATCTAGGTTGGCAACACCTCACATAAACACATCGCGATCACTCCCCACAGCACGTAGGGACAGGGGGGGAAGGCAGGGAAAAACCAGTCGTTAAGATAACCACCGCAGTCGACCGCACAGCGAGCTCAAGTGAACACGGAAACTGCGAATAGCTGTAGTACGGAAGACAATCAGATAAGTAGTTAGCCTAAAATTTTATAGTTTAACCATAGTTTACAACCATATAATCTCTCTAAAGTACAATCTCCAGATAGCCATCACCATTTAGCATTTCACCTAACATATATACTGCATTTAGCATACACTGACAGTCGCAGTACCAATACTGCAACTAAATAATTGTACATATTGTAAATATTTTCACCTGTATTTCAAACATAGATTTTATAGCCTAAGTGTATTGGATCTGATGATGATCGCTTGACGATCGAAACTGGTCATCCTAGTGTTTTATTAATCTCATGTAATTTATTTCAGGATTAGGGCATAACCCATCTCTTTTGGGTACATTCGTGTTGACCGACTGAAAAGCACTAAACTCTTGTTTACTAAGGCAACACTGAAAATATGGCTTCAAACACCACAATATTCACGGCTAGTCAGGCAAATCGTGAAGCCAAGAAATTCAAATCACTCAGGCTTAAACTCATGAATTTAGACAAGTCAATTTGGTTCAACAAAAAATGTATAGAACTAAACCTCACCCCTAAATACGTACCAATTAAAACCGTACCGAACACACCAGCCTCGATCATTTCAACTAAACAAGCCAAAGCGCTTTGGATAAAAAACGAATTAAGATTTGCATACATAAGAAAGCAAAAAATTAACCAACAATTATACGACATTCAATTGCAACTAAGTAATTTCTGGCACGCAGCCCAATGGGACAGCTTCACCGAACACCTACATGACACCATCAAAATCAGAGCAACGAGGAAGCATGAAACGCTAGAAAATAAATTAAGAAAACTAGGAGAAACACAGAACCATCAATCTAATGAACAACACACGAATAACAATGAATTCAATTTCCACAGCAGAGTAAACAACAGAACGAACGTAACCTTTTCTCAAGGTGAAATGAATATGTTAGACAAAGGTTTGAAATACAACTGCACAGACGCACATACGAACCACAATATAAAACAGTTAATCACAGATATTGAGATAGCCAGTCACAAGCTCCCAGCAGAAGACAGGGAATTAACCAAAAATCTCGCCACCAACGAAGCCAAAAAAATCCTCAAACGAGAGGGCGATAGCAATAACATTCAAAACAACAAACAAATCAAAGAAATAAAGTCGTTGAAACAAAAAATAAAAGAACATGACTTAATCATCACAAAAGCAGATAAGGGAAACACTACAGTAATTTTGAACAAAACAGAATACATTGAAAAAACAGTCGAATTCCTAAACAACAACGAAATCAAGGAATTAACAAAAGACCCCACCAACAAATTCCAAAAACAAATAAAAAGTGCGCTAAAAGAAACAGAATACATACTGACCAAAGCCGAAAAATCAAAACTAATAAACATGAACCCGAAAATACCGTCATTGAGGGGACAACCAAAAATACACAAAAAGGAATGCCCAATGAGACCAATAGTCAATTGTAGGAATGCCCCTAATTACAAAATCAGCAAAGAGTTACTAAAAATCTTAAAATGCCGTCTTTCCAACGACAAAAACAACTCTGTAAAGAACACAACAGAACTAGTAACAGCATTGAACACCCTACAAATGAAACCTAGCTTCAGGCTAGTATCCTTCGACGTAACTAACATGTACACCAATATTCCGATTATTGAAGCAATCAACACTATCGAAAACAACTTAAAATCCAACAATTCGGTAAAAGAAATTGAAGAGATTGTGAGATTACTGAGGGTCGTTCTCACCCAAAACGTGTTTCAATTCGACAATAAAATATACACACAGAGAGAAGGCCTAGCAATGGGATCGCCACTAAGTGGGTTAATCGCTGACATCTTCATCAATGCACTAGAAAATGCGTTCTTAGAAAAGACTTCAACAAAGGGAATAGTAATATGGAAAAGATACGTAGATGATGTAATTTGCATCTACGATACTGAACTAACAAGCGAAGAAACAATTCTCCAATCCATTAATAGCCTTCACCATTCTATCAAATTCACTAAGGAATCCGAAATAGACCGGAAAATAAATTATCTCGATATAACTATTGAACGTAAAGACAACGACCTTTCATATTCCATATTCCGGAAAGCAACACAAACCTCGCATGCAATCGACAATCAGTCTAATCACCCCAGTACGCACAAACTAGCGGGTTTCAATTCAATGGTGCACAGGGCTTTAAACATACCCATGTCAAAAGACAACTATAATAAGGAAATAAGAACTATTATGCAAATAGCAAAGGAAAACAACTTCTCGCCAAGCAAAATAAATCAAATTATAGCCAAACATAAAAATAAAGATAAAACGATTCCCAAACCGGACAGTAATGAGAAAAAATTTGCGCGTTTCAACTATGTGAATGCGAATACATATAAAATCACTAACCTATTCAAAAAGCAAGGCATAAAGATAGCTTTCACGACGAAAAACACAACCGCTAGGCACCTCCTAAATAGTAATCTAAATAAACGTGACCCGTATTCAAGGTCAGGGGTATATTCTATAACGTGCCAAGACACCGATTGTCAAGCTAATTACATCGGGCAGAGTGGAAGGCGAGTAGACACACGTTATAATGAACATAGAAATGCGATAAGATACGGAACACATTCAGCCGTGTGCGAACATATGTGTGACGCAGGGCATAGCTTTACCAACATAGAGTCGGACCTTAAAATAATCCATCACGAATCGAAAGGCAGAGCTCTTGACATAAAGGAAGCAATCGAGATACACCTAGCCAAACGAAACAATCCCAACAATCTAAATGAACACACGTTCATGGAGAGCTCACCCCTCTTCACGCTACTAAAAAACACACCCTGTCGGAAACAAAACACAATTTAGCGACACAGCCAAGCTAGATAACAAAAAGGGGGGAAACTAGGGGTTTTTAATAGGTAAATGTTATCTGGATCAGGTGTACGATGTACTTTTCTTCTGCAATAAACCAAGGCCCATATTAGAGGCAGTATTAAAGGTGCCGGGACGTCCTCATAAGACCGTCAACGCTTAGTTCGAATGGGTTATGCTCCACGCGTGGCGAGGACTAATCCACGGTCTTTAATAGTTGTAGATCCACCTCATTCAATAACATACATCTTATCTAGGTTGGCAACACCTCACATAAACACATCGCGATCACTCCCCACAGCACGTAGGGACAGGGGGGGAAGGCAGGGAAAAACCAGTCGTTAAGATAACCACCGCAGTCGACCGCACAGCGAGCTCAAGTGAACACGGAAACTGCGAATAGCTGTAGTACGGAAGACAATCAGATAAGTAGTTAGCCTAAAATTTTATAGTTTAACCATAGTTTACAACCATATAATCTCTCTAAAGTACAATCTCCAGATAGCCATCACCATTTAGCATTTCACCTAACATATATACTGCATTTAGCATACACTGACAGTCGCAGTACCAATACTGCAACTAAATAATTGTACATATTGTAAATATTTTCACCTGTATTTCAAACATAGATTTTATAGCCTAAGTGTATTGGATCTGATGATGATCGCTTGACGATCGAAACTGGTCATCCTAGTGTTTTATTAATCTCATGTAATTTATTTCAGGATTAGGGCATAACCCATCTCTTTTGGGTACATTCGTGTTGACCGACTGAAAAGCACTAAACTCTTGTCTAGTTTTAACTTTATCATTGGGCGCCCGGTATCACATCTTAATTTTACTTTAATTTAAAAGACAACAACGTGACCCGTATTTTACTTTGCAAACTCCTGATTTTAATTTATCTTTCACACATTTGGCGGTATCCACTTTGCCTCAACTACTTTTAATAAAATATCACTTCCCGGTGATTAAATACTGTCATATCTGCCTGCACTTGCGGCATGCCAGTTTTACTCAAATACGCCACTATTGACATGTGTAATCTCCCCGTTACACCACCGTGAATAGCCCCACCGTTGGCCGCCAGTTTTCACCTATGAACCCTTCAGAATAGCAGTGTTTTATGCAAGAATCTTAGATCAAGGGGTCGCGTTCAGTTCATAGTGTGGTGTTTACGTCCGCCAAACTACGTGCTTTTCTGAGGCAAGGGTTATAGGATGAAAACTATAATTAAGAAAGAAAGGAGACAAAACGTAAGATAATAACAAGATTTAATAACTAATTTGTGCATAAAAAAATAAAACAAACAATAATAAACAAAATCCTCCCTGAATTTTTCCCCTGACAGGAATATCTATCACTGTCACTGTTCGTTGGCGAATTATCGACGATACTGCCCCTATAACTATAGTACTATGACTATCTATCACTGAATTTAACACTTTACAATGAATATCTTGTGTCCTTGTGACACGGAATAAAGTCTACGTCCGTAGACGCACAGAATAATAGTAATGTCTTGGCCCTTCGACACACTTATAAATGAACTGGCCCTTGGGTCTAGATGGAGGGGGATTTTATGTAAAAATGTATCGAAATAATTGTGATACAGGAATGAAATAACTATCACTGAACTCGTAATATTGCACAGGTCAAGAATATGCCCATTAATCCTAGAATCGATCGTAGAGATTTTGTCTAGGCGATTTCCCGCGTGAATGCTAGCCGCCGCGTACCCCAGCCGGAGTTGGCGCGCAAGTAGGCATTCTCTTCTCATTGGTTCTCCATTTTCTGTAATTTGGCGGTTTCTAGTAGATCTTGGCGTCTTGGGAGTGTCTATTTTCTTCATCAGCCATTCACGTTACTGCATCATATTTCTTCTAGGCGCGAATATCACAATGAACATACCAGAACCATGTCTCACCGCGCGTCGCTTCTAAAATTGAGGTAGCCACACCTGTCCCTGTGATACATAGCTATGCAATTTCTTTTCATAGCTCAAGTATTTAGCCTTTTGTTAAACCGATGCAGGTATGTCCCTACTGTCTCCAACAAATGCTTGAAATTTCCTCATCACTGTCCTGCTACATTCATGATGCTGGTTGAAATATTTATTAATTGAAGAAATAAAAGGTAGAATCATTTAACCAACATAGGGTAAAGGGTTCAATAGATCATGCCTGGACACATCGAGGAACTTGTTCGAGCCTACAAGTTGGATGGAAACGTATGTACATATAATAATACATAACTAGAAAGCCTGTGCGAGAAATCTCGCATGTTCATTTACCACCCGCCCGGCCTTACTGTTATGCGGACTTCTATAAATATGTTAATTTGTTTAATTTAATTTTAAACAAATTGTCGATATTTATGAAATCAAAGTGCAATTCGTCACTGTGGGTTGTGTGCGCACCATGTGTACAGTCCGCCCAGCTCTAGTGTTATCCGGGCTGGACGCGACACAGTTCTGCCAGGGGCTATCGTTTTTCTTTTATTTGTTTAAACACACTTTTTAAACAAATAAATATATTTCCGTAGACTTTTCAAGAAATTGAACCATTTTCCTGGTTCAGCAGAGTCCAAATTTCTTTTCCATCACTTCTATTACACGATCTGACTATCATCATCATTTATTGTACATATCAGGCCATTGAGGCCCATGACAGAAAACAAAGAAACATAACAAACACATCAAATATACAATATTACAAAACACTATCCTAATCAATCACACAGGAGGCATTATCCCGATCACAATCTCAAGCATTTGTTACAAATGCCGTTCCATGTTTCTCTATCCATTGCATCATCCAGTACTGATGTTGGTTCCACCTGCTGCGTCCTCATCACCCTATCCTTCCATTTCGTCCTTGGACGGCCTCTTGGACGTTTGCCAAACAGCTGAGCATTGAACACTCTGTTAGGGATAGATTCCACAGCTCTTACGATATGTCCCATCCATTGGAGCCGTCTTCCTCTGATGATCCTACCCACATCAGCTTTCCCAAATCGTTGGTATAAGTCCTCTTTTTCCCTCCTTTCCCATATTCCTTCTTCCCTATTGTAAATCAGTCCATATATCTTTCTGAGCACTTTCCTCTCAATTGCACAAATGCCCTCTATGGTATTTAAATATCAACTGTATTCCCTTTTTATTATTAATTCATGTATTTAATTCTTTTATTATGTAATTTTTCAGTCCTCCGCTGTACTTTTCTCTTTCTTTACTTCCCTTATCGATGCCATCTGGTGTCATGAATTTGGCATCTCTTTCTATTCCTTTCTCGTTGAGAATGGACGACTAACCCAACTTTCTGATCTCTCCGACTTTATCGGAAGTTTTCGTTTCCAACTCTTCTGATAAGTATACATATTGAGATGAGGTGAAATACGTATATTTTTCTATTAATTAACATAATTGGATTTATTTCTGTTCGTTTATTTGTGTCGCTTTTCACCTTATGAAAACACAGCAATATCTCGGTAAGTAGTCTCCATGTTCCTCTTCTCGATATGCATGCATTGGTGAACTGTTACGTGCGTCATGTACGAGCATGTTTCGCTATTCTGTATATCTCTTTTGTTCTCCTTTTCCCATGTGTTTATGTTTGTGTCCCTTTCCCCTTTTCTTATTTATTCTTGAGTTCAGTATTTAGTTGGCTGTTGTATATCCTGGACTTGGCGTTGGGCATACATGCAATTTTGGGATCCCGTGTGTGTGTGCAGTGTGTGCTTCGGCCTCCTTGCATTTCATGCATTTTTGGGATGCTCATATTACTGCTATGATGTTCGTCTGGTCTCGTCTGTGCCCGGTGTAAGATCTTTTGGTCATTGCATATTACTTCGGTATTGCTAGGCACCACGATCTTAGGACAGACCTGTACTGTCGCATCGTATATTTCATTCTTTTCTGATCCAAGCTATGTCTTGATTTTACACCACTATCTACTGCACTCAAGTTCTTTTTCTTTTGTGTCTTTGAGTCAGATTGCGGTTGGTTACGCAAATCTTTTTCTCATGACCCTTTTCTCCCCTTTTCCTGGCTGTTCTTCTATTACTGAGATATCTATCTTTAGATATGTTTAAGTAAGTCTATTGCGTTTTGTTTCTGTTTAACGGTGTGTTTATGCACGATTTTCTCTGATATGTGGTTCGTTCTCGTCGCAATATGTATTCTTGTATATTCGTTCTATCTCTACCGAATCCTGGAGCTCCTTATGGGACTGTAACGCCTACTTTGTTACAGTCCAGATTTTCACAAGACTCTACGTCAGCTCCTCTTTATCTTTCCTTTCCCAACGTCATTTTTTAAAATCCCTACTCCCTTGCGGCAGTGGACGATTCTTGATGTGCTCCACTTATTTTAGGTTCATCCTAGCTTGTTATCGTTCCTCTCGCTTTGGATATTTTGCATATTTGAAATACATGTCGTCTCGACAATTTCTAGCTTATCCCTCGTTGTCTTTTGTGTCTTATAGTTAATCTTTATTTTAGTTCTCGGCTCATGTTTGGCGAGATACTGTCATTTGTGGGGACTTGGTTGAACTTACTCTCTTAACGAGGGTACGTTCGTCCACGACCCTGGGGTGCCCAGTTCATCGTCTTGAGCCCTGCACGGTAGTTTCGCAAAACAATGGGCCCAGCACGAAACTATTCTCCCTCTCTTCCACCGCCAGTTTTACATCCTTCTCAAGAAGATTGCTGCTATGCCTGGTGTCTCCTACACTCAGGTAAGTGCGAACCTAGTTCATCACTACGTTTAGGTTGGTGCAAAATGCAAGATTTTTCCTGTACTATTGAGTCGATTTGGAAGATTGTGGCTCAAAAGGCACCTTCTAACTCCTTCTGGTTCAGGAACTTGAGATTTTTGTCGGATGAACTTAGCGCATTATATACAGTATGTATGTCTACCCCTTATTATTCCCGTTTTCCAACGGGGTCGGGGATGAGATGCGATGGAAGTCTTTGTGGCGATGGTTTTTATGTCCGGATGCCCTTCCTGACGCCAAACTCATGAGAGGAGTTAATGAGAGATTAAATGAATTATGGTGAATGAAACTGGGCAAGGATGGGGAAGGAAGCGGCCGTGGTCTGTCAGAAGGTACCGTCCCAGCATTTGCCTGGTGTTGAAAATGGGAAACCACGGAAAACCATTTCAAGGACGGCCGACGGTGGGGCTCGAACCCACGCGTCTACCGAGTCAGCAGAGAGCTTGGCCCCATGACCTAATGCTGCGCTTTAGCCAGCATAGCCACTACTGTCGGTAGTGAACCCAACGGGGTTAGGCTGACTGGTGTCGAACGTGGATCTCAGAGATAGTTGAGCTCAGAATTGAGAGTCCAGCATGGAACGAACACAAGATCTTTTGAGGGAGTTTAAGTTATAAAAACCCCTAGAGAAAATACAAATTAAATCACTGTTGTGATATGAACTAATTCTGACATTATTTATTAATAGAATGCAGGGAATAATAATAGAATACTGCATTATTGGGCTGTATGAGGCATACAATTCTGGACTTGAGCACAGAAGTTGGAGCGCTTGACATTTGTCTAATGACTCTGGAAAAGGGGCGTAGTTTCTTGGAGCCGTGTCACTCTATGTGA
The DNA here is from genome assembly GCA_946902985.2 of Meconema thalassinum. Classification (NCBI taxonomy): domain Eukaryota; kingdom Metazoa; phylum Arthropoda; class Insecta; order Orthoptera; family Tettigoniidae; genus Meconema; species Meconema thalassinum. The sequence continues at coordinate 2,060,306,729 of OX336388.2, read as the reverse complement.
CCTACTTAAGTCGTCTGGAGCAGGTCAAGAGGGTAAATTATTGTCAAGTTATTCCCCGCTTCAGAATAGAGAGGCCAGTGGAGTGAGAAGATACCAGCGTAATTTAATGATTACTCGTGATTGGAGCAACTCAGAGACATGAGGTTTGCACCTAGGTGAATGCATAGCCGGAAGGCTAATTATCAAGCCATTAAACATTGAAATCGAGGCAGATTTAATGGAACGCGCAGGGACACAGTAGTATCGGTGTTAGCGGCGAGATCTGACCAGGTCGCCGGGGATTTTTAGGTGACGCCGCGTGGGCACGCGCTGGCAAAGGCAATTAATATTAATTAATTGGCCGATCGATCCTCGAGCACGCATACAGATCTGTGATCAGCGAGGAAAAAGGAACCTTATAAACGTTAATTCAAGACCAGAATCATACTGTGGGAGAAGATGACGCTGCAGGGAAATTCTCGGTCTACTTTTTCTCTCCAAACGAATATAAGGGCTGAACGAATGACAGAGGCAGTCAGTTGAAGCATACTTGAGCGCAGGGAGCACGTCACCCGAGCTCAGAGAACAGACGCGCGAACTCTAACAGCTTAAGTGCAGCAAAATAATAATCATGCAGTAAGCCATGAATTAATAACGATTAATGTAGTCAGTTAAATCGCAGTCTAATGCGAAGTGCACGTTACCGAATTCAGAGAAAGGACGCGCGGACTTTAACATGAAGAGCCATGCAGTAAGGCATTTATTAATCACAATTGTTTAGGACAGTCGTGCCAGACTTTTATAATCGGCATTATGAGGGACTATTATCGAGCACGCAGGAAAGGTACCGTGTGATATACAAAGTAGGACAATTTGAGAGTGGTAATCTGTACAAATACAGTGTACAATGGTTGAGCGCAGTATGTAAACTATTGGTTAGACATATCATAGGATGTCGGATTGCGCAGATATAAACTTTGTTATGCGATTGGTGGAATTTCGCAGGGATACCACTGTAATTAATGCTCAGGACGATGTGCAAGCATATTTATGCGATATCCGGAATTTTTTCTAAGAACAGAATTTGATAGACAGATGGGGGACTGATAGGAATCCTTAGGCGGAGAATCGAGACTTTCAGACGAGATGCGGGAGAGTATTTGAGGAGAGACCTTCAACGTCTGCATTTCTGATATTTTGCCAGGAAACGTCAACCACTAAGAAATGTACATAGTGATCGTGTGATTGTAGTGATGAGCATTTAAATATATGTAAAATTAATAGTGTATTAAGTGCTATAAAGTGTTGTGTGAATAAGGAAGCGACAGCTTCAACATGGGAAAGAAAAGTGCCGTGTGTTTTGTAAGGCAAAAGTTATGTATAGTCTGTGTGAGAAGTGTAAGAATGTCTTGCTAATTTGCATATAATGGCGGGCATTACTGGAGGAAATGCGTGGTTGGAGCCACCAGATTAGCAGATGTAAGTACCCAAAAATCATGATTTTGTAGCAATTATAGTCCACTGTATGTTGAGTGATTTCAGAATTTATAGTATATGCCAATAAGGGTCAATTTTAGGAGGTAGAGCCTCAAAATAGTATTGTTGTGTTGATTTTAGTCAAGTTGAGATGTCTTTGTGCATCATTGAGTGGATAAATCGTTACCACTATTGTAAAATGGCAATTCAGTTATATTAAAACGTAACGAACACGGATGTTCGGTTATTAAAACGGGTTACGTTGTGTCGGGTGATTGTAATTCATGGCAGTAATAATAATAATAAGAAGAAGAAGAATAAAAAATACACATCAGGGAAAAATGGTTGTAAGAAAAATATATATGCTAATTGGAATATTTATCTATCCAAGCAGTAATATTATACATGAAGGGCTAAGAAAAGCAATTTAATATCAGAGTATATTATGATAATGGAAATAAATATGCAAGAATCTAGGAAATGGAAGAGTTTAATAGAGAATTTAATTTGCAGCTTGTGAATAAGCTTGTAAGAGTAATGGATAGATTTATCTTACTAATTAAAGGACGAGATCATAGCACAATGGTCAGGGAAGCCAGGTAATCTATTCGACGTGTGAAATCTCGTATAGCCTAGGGCATACAGAGATATTTATTATTGCCAGAGCGTACTTAGTGGCTGACCCTAGCTCTGTGGATGGATATGGAATGTTCCGGGTTCGAATCATGTGGTGTATGCGAGGATAACAATGGAAACCTCAGCATGACCCCTGATGTCGACCGAGAACTCGTTATTGGATAAATTCAGCTCATGGGAAGCGAATTTTGGCGGCAGGATGTGCCTGACCGTGCCATTTAATAAGATGCCGGCTAGCCAGTTCGACCAGTGATTGATGAATCTCGTTCCTTCATATAATGAAATGGACCTGTTGAGGCCAGTTATTAATATCCTAAGGTTAGGAATAAATGTTTAAACACGCCCATAACCTGTCTTGCATACGATTTAGTTTAAATCATATGGGATATGTGGGTCATTGAGACTGCACTATGGTATTTAAAATCACAAGTTACTGCTTGGAGGTAAACAGGGAAGGGAGTTAGGGAGAGACAGAGCACGTGGTTTTGTGACCGCTCGTCTCATTCCCATTGTATACAAGTAGTTCCGAGGGGGAGATTTTTAAACGACCCTTGAAGGTTGACATTTAGAATGGACAGACTTTGAAACCCTGCTTGTAATGAAAGGAGTCGTTGTTGTATTGTATAAGGAATTTGTGTGGTTTGAAACATATTGTTAATTAAGGATCGTTCTGATGATTTAATACTTGGCAAACTTATGAGTTGTTGGAAGTTGCATTTTTATACTGATAGTGTCACTTAGTTCTAAAGGTCGACACTAGATGCCATAGGCTATGCCCACGCAAGGGTACCATCCGACACAGCGGTAACGGAATTTTTGAAATTGAAATCACAACGGCATACAGTGGAACTGTAGAAAAGGGGACTGCAGAAGGGAACTGCAGAACGGGGTATGATTACAAATAATTGTGGAGTTGCAAGTAAATTTGATGTGTAACCCATGAATTGGTTAATGCATGGTAAAGCATTTTGGTGGGAAGAGAGATACAAAACACAAGTGTACGCATAATGTAAATTAAGCGGTGTTGAGAGTAAACAACTAAGATTGTGAAATTAAAGAGGTCACAACAGGTGACATAAGATTATAAGTACAGTTTATGTGTAATTTACCTGTGCATCAGCGCACTTGAGAATGAATTTTGATGTCAATCTCAGGGTAAATGAATGAATAATCATTTGGATTTGCTAGGATGAAGTGTGAATATTAGTGGATTGTAGGAGTAATTTTGCATTGTTTTGTGTTATATTGTTGGGATTGTGTTTTTGTGTGTTTGAAGCCATGATTTAGAGCTGAATTAAAGTCTTTAGAATAGAGTTGTGCTTTATTATTGTAGAGTTGATACCTTTTAGTCTCAGATCAAAAATATGCAACTGCTCAGTGGGTGGACGGTACACGCCTGAGGACTGATGCTGGCTGGAGGCAGAAGCATGTTTTACATGGAAATTACTCACATTGGTACAGTAGCGCATTATATACAGTAATAGATAATAATAATAATAATGATAATAGTAGAAACGTAAGAGAGCAGACTTCTGTAAATTATGTGTCTTCCCTGTCCTCGGAGCTTGTTACCTGCCCAGCGGCCTGGCTAGCACAGCTTTAATCAACACGTCCAAATAAATCACGGGGATTTACGGACAAGTCCCGGCGGCTGAATGTACTGCTACCGTTTGAGAAAGGGACGGTCAGATGTGTCTGTCAACACCTCGCACAGTAGTTCTGGTAATACAAACACCAACCTGTGCAGCTGCGCGCGCTAAGACATGCTCCATGCAGGATCTGCACCATTCAGGGATCCTATAGCTTGCCACGGTGGGTGAGTGGTTAATGTGTCGGACTACCAACCCCAAGTTTGCAGGTTAGCTTCTGGCCGTGGTAAGTGATTTTTGAAAGGCGCAAAAATCACGACATTCATGTCATACGTTGTTGGCATGTTAAAGAACCCATTTGAATTCAGTTGGCCGTGTTCATAATGGCAAACTTAATCTCGGGATTTTCCGCCCACACAAAGTTCCTCCATTCTCTACTAGAAAGCGCTATAGTGTCAAGGAGCCTATATATCTAACCTCCTTGACTTTCATAGCATTCCAAGGAACGACGAAATTCGACATGCAAGCTGCCCTCTGGGTGCAAATAACAAAGATTGCACCCGGCACCGAGGCCTTACGATATAATAATTATTATAATAGAGATCCTATAACATTGGTTGGTTGGTTCCTCAGTTTAAGGGCTGCGACAACGCGGTCATATAGCCCCGTGTACTTTGGGTGTGTGTAGAATCTGTCTGATAATCGGTGTTAATTGTGATGGCTGTATTAGTGTGTGTTTTCTGTCTTTTAATTCAAGTAAGGACTGCAGACAGTCAATTTTGAAGTTGTTCCTACTTTTGCTACCAAACGCCACCGTCAACGACAACTAGTTCTGAACTTGATTACTAGATACCACCGCAGTCATCTCCTGGCGACGAACGTTGGATCCTAAGAGCGTTAGTCAAATCTAACCTATAATTTAGCTTCACTCAAGTGTAATTTGTGGCAGGTTCTTTTTCATGCCATAAATCTATGACATGGGACCGCCAGTTTTATCTTCCCTCCGAAGGAAGGCATACTGAGGGATTTTTAACGCTCTTAAAAAATTCTGACGACTTCAACGGGTTTGAACCTTGGGCATAGAAGCTCAGCATGCTACCAACTACGCCACCGAAGCTGCTGATCCTAACTTCAAATCCTGGAGCTGGCAGTTGATATGATGAGTGATGATATTCTCTGAGATATTCCCCAATACCCGCCACGGTGGCCGAGAGTCCTAACGTACTAATTGGCATCGGGAGAGCGTGATTTCCGTTGCGTCCCATTTTCACCACCAGGCAAATGCTGGGACGGCTCCTTTCAACATGTCCATGGCTGACCCTTCCAAAATCTCTATCCGAACCCTTCCTTAATTAGGCCCATGTAAGCGTTGGCCTCGGCGATCGTCCAGTCACCATCCCCAGTTGTATCTGCTGACAAAGTGTGTTTAGCTTCCAGACACCGTCCTTACGATGGTAGGGGAATGATCCCTTGCAGAGTCCGTGGAGCCGAACCAGGAGGATAAGCGATGGAATGAAACTGTTCCCCAAAGAAGCAAGGAAAACCTTATATCAACCGCAAAAAAAAACTCAGCTCAGTAATTTATTTATAGTATTTACTTAATTATTGGGCCAGCCCCGTGGTTTGGGGGTAAGGTGCCTGCCTCTCACCCGGAGGCCCCGGGTTCGATTTCCGGCTCCGTCAGAGATTTTAGAAACTGATATGAGGGCTTGAACGGGGTGCATTCAGCCTCGTGAGGACAATATGAGTAGCTGTCTGCCAGTGAGGCAGCGCCCCGATCACGAAAACCAAGATTAACGGCAGAGGGAACCCAATGCACTGATTACGCGTCACCCAAATATCTGCAGGCCAAATGGCTGGGCAGCGGTCGCTTGGTAGGCCTAGGCCCTTCATGGACTGTAGTGCCAGGGGTTATTACTTATTTATTATTCCTTGGTTACAAGGCTGTCATTATTGAAAAAGCTTACCAAACTTCTAATAATGTATACAATCTTATTATATAACACGCTAAGGTGTATGTTTCACAAAACTCAAGCTCCTAAACCAGAGGGAGTACCAAAATCTTCCAAATCGTCTCAATAGTACAGAAAAAATCTTGCATTTCTTGAAAAGTCAACGGAAATAGATTTATTTGTTTATAAAGTGCTTTTAAACAAATAAACAAGACGAAAGCGTCTGGCAGAATTGTGTCGCGTACAGCCCGCATAGCACTAGGGCCGGGTGGGTAGTCTGTACACATGGGGCACACACAACCCCTAATGCGAAAGTTCTCACACGGGTCCGTTAGTGTTCTTTAAAACGAAAAAATCCAACATGATTGATTAAACTGTTGGGATAACGAATACCAAAATATCAGCCATAGAGATGATGTCTTACCTAATATTGCAATTTGATTCCTAGAGAGTTAAATCATTCATTCATTCATTCATTCATTTATTTGCAATGGGGGGTGAGTCCCCCGGTGGCAATTTGGATATACGTAACAAATAAATAATTATACATAACAATTCAATAACAATTATACAACAATTAAACTGGAGTATTTACACAAATAGTCAGTCTTTTCTTAAACACACCTGTATGTTTGGGAAAAGGCTCTAAGACTGCGGCAGGTAGAGAGTTCCAGTTATCAATGGCACGGTTTACAAAATAATATTTACCATAATTTGTTCGCTGTGGTCGGCCCTTAACTTTGAAAGGATGATCGCTCCTACCCATGTAAGTGGGCTTTCCCAATCGTTTGCTAAGCTCACCCCATGCTGGTTGATTTGTATACGTGTTGTACATAGCACATAGTCTAGATTTCATCCTCCTAGCCTCCAGTGATTCCCACCCAAGTTTCTTTAACATACGGCTCACACTGCTCCTGGGATTAAAGTCACTGAGCACAAATCTAGCGGCCTTTCTTTGTACCATTTCCAACTCATTGATGAGCCCTACTTGATATGGATCCCAAACCGCCGAGGCATATTCCAGAATAGGTCTTACAAGTGACAAATAGCCTAATTCTTTAGCAGAGGTACTACTTCCTTTTAATACCCTCATTACAAAGTGCAGGGATTTGTAAGCTTTTGAAACTACACATCCTACATGACTACTCCATTTCATATCATTCCTTACGTGAACGCCCAAATATTTCCAAGAATCTTCTTCTACAAGTATTTCCGAGCCAATGTTATATTGAAAATCCTGCCTTCGCACTTTCCCTATTTTTAAGAGACTACATTTTCTTGTGTTTATTTTCATTTTATTTACAATCGCCCACTTATAGACCAGGTTCAGGTTCTCTTGAAGCACTGCATTGTCTTGTGAGTCATGTATCTTTCGATATAATACACAATCATCCGCAAACAATCGACAGTCACTGCGAATCCCATTTGGTAAGTCATTTATAAACGCCAAAAATAACAAAGTTCCGATTACGCTGCCCTGAGGGATACCCGACGTTACGGTAATTTCATCTGAGAATATGCCTTCGACTTTCACTTTCTGGGAACGACCCGTCAAAAATTCTTGGATCCATAAAATTACTCTTCTATCAATCTTCGTCGAAGCTAATTTATGGAGCAGCATGTCATGCGGCACGACATCAAATGCCTTCGCAAAATCTATAACCACGGCGTCGACTGAAACTCCATGGTCTAACGATTCGCTAATGTCTTGAAAAAGTGATAGCATCTGACTCTCGCATGAGTAACCTTTCCGAAATCCATGTTGCCTATCATTAAACCATGATAATGTTTCCCACTGTTCCCTCAAGTAGTTGCAAATGAGATGCGCCATCTGTTTACAAACGATGGACGTAAGGCTAACCGGCCTGTAGTTGCCCAATTCAAGTCTGCCCTCCCTTAAATATTGGGACTACCGTAGCTCTTTTCCAGTCATCTGGGATTTGCGCATTGTTTATGGACACATTAAACATCACCTCCAAGTATCGTGCCACGGCCCTACCTCCTAGTTTAAGTACTTCACTAACAATATTATCAGGACCCTTTGATACATTGAAACGTAGTTTTTGTATTAGCTTAACAATTGCTGACTGGTTTATTTGGAACAGGGGAGCCCCTGATTCGTCGTTAAGGTCCAACACACAGCTATTGGATTTATTGAACACACTACCGTAAAAGACATTTAATTCATTCGCAATGGCCTGTTTCTCAGAGTCTGTCAGTTAGGTAGTCAGCTCGAAGGCTGGTTGGATCCTTACAAAGTACCGCCGTTAGGTTAAGTGGGTAGATAACCACAAAAAAACAGTCAGTCTGAAAGACTGGACTTTATATCATTTTAAATGCTAGCAGCCGAGTACCAAGAAGACAGTGCGAGATCAGAGTTTCAAGAAGGCAGTGCGAGAACAATCAATCAGGCAGTGAAGAAACAAAATAGAATCTTGAAACTCTGTTCTCGCACTGCCTTCTTGGTACTCGGCTGCTACATCGTACTATGACGTCACACACCTCAGTGCATTCTCGGTACATTTCGTGACGTTGCCGTAACATAACGACGAAGTCGACTATATCATTTAAAATGATAAAACCCAAGGCAGCACTATATTGAGGCGTACTAGGCAAGAAGAGGAGTGAGGTAGTTTGCTATTGATTTCCTCCCTGAGTCAGAACAGCAGTACTAACCCTATGAGTAGAACCTTTCACAGCATCCACAGGCACTGACTGTGCCCTGAATGTCATTATTAAGCACCACTCATACCTCAGTAGCTTCCATATAATCACAGCCATGACTGATGGTTGTTTGGTTCCTTAGTTTAGGGGCTGCGACAACGCGGTCATGTAGCCCCGTGTACTTTGGGTGTGTGTAGAATCTGTCTGATAACCGGTGTTAATTGTGATGACTGTATTAGTGTGTGTATCTGTTTTTTTTTAAATTCAAGTAGGGACTGCAACTTTGAATTTTCAAATAGTTCCTACTTTTGCCACCAAGCGCCACCGCCAACGACTACTAGGCCTAGTTCAGAACTAGCTACTAGATGCCACCGCAGTCGGCTCTTGGCAACGAACGTAGCAACCTAAGAGCGTTGTTTACATTCTTAACCTATCCAATTTAGTTTCACACAGGTGTAATTAGTGGAAAGATCTTTAACATGCCATAAATCTATGACATGGGACCGCCGGCTTTACTTCCCCTCCGAAGGAAGGCATACTGAGGGATTTTTAACGCTCTTAAAAAATCCGACGGCTTCGGCCGGATTTGAACCCGCTATCTTGGGCATAGAAGCTCAGCATGCTACCAACTACGCCACCGAAGCCGCAGCCATGAGTGAGACTGAGACATCGGTGAAAAACCACATTTTTCTCTAGCCTGTGCCAACAGACAAACGCAAAGGTACTGCATTCATCAAGAGATGACAAACAGTCCAGAGAGCAGAGTAAATGGTACTATTGGGATGACACCCCATTGATTGAGGAATATAGGGAGAGTTCCAAACGTTTGATCATAGCTTGTGTTATAGGTTGTGAGTATTTCTTAATCAGTGTGTGTCATATCAACACCACCTATATACAAGGCCTTTGCACTGAATTGAAAATAAGCAAGATGGCGGATACCGAAGGCAGAAGTTTGTGATCATACCTTTGTTGTTGTTTTTGTGCGATTTATTCAGTTTTTCGCTGTAAAATATGGTTTACAAGTGTTGTGTGCCGAAGTGCAGGGGGAATTATGATCATGAGAATAAAGTTCGAGTGTTTAAGTTCCCCGAAGAAGAGAATTTGAAGAAACTTTGGATATCAGCTATTAAACGAGAAAACTTCGTACCAACGAAACATTCTGTGGTAAGTAGGCTACCAATGCGGTACACGTTTTTTAATTATCTAAGCAGTGTTAGCCTACCGTACCACATAAATAGCCGATATACCGGTAATCTTAATAATGTAAAGAATTACCTAGGCTGCTATAAATAATTCTAAGAACTATTTCATTGCCTTGCAAGCAACACGTAAGTGACCAAGCCTAGTCATTTTAAGGTTAGAGTTGGAGCAATACTTTGCATTTAGGCTAAGTTTCAAATAATAATAATGAACGGTGTTTCCTCATTAAATAATTAATAAACGAATCTCCCAACATGCGAGGCAAGTTTGTTGTGCATGGAAGAATTAAACATGTTGTGATCAAATACCGTACTGAAAATGTTTTAGTGTGATAATTATAGATTTATTTTTAATGCATGCATATTGAGAATCGGTGTTCAAAGCTAATGATTTATATAATTGAGTCTGGCCTCACTGGAAAGTCATTTAATATGCACCACAAATTGCTCAGATTCCTGAATAAGTAGGTACCTAACCCCTTTATTGCTCCCAGCGGAGATGTTTTAATAGGAAATTCCTCAGTGAAGGTAACTGTTTAAAAGCAAGATATAAAATATAAGTAGTCCTGTAGCTCAATAGTTTGTTCTAAAACTAATCTTCTGATACCGGTACCATATAGTACTCGAGACGAAAGAGTAGGCCTAGAAAAAATGTTAGCCTATGGTACTCAATGATTTACAGTACCGTTACCGTATTTATACCTTGGTTGGTAATTGATATTTTTTAAATATAGGCTAAGTTACTCTATACATGCCAGAAATCACTACTATTTCCCCAAATATACCCAGGTGTGTAGGCTACTTCGATGATAAGCTGTATTCTTTGCATATTCATAACAATTTCTTGTCCAATATACTACTTTTTATGGAATTATCTGCTGAATTTTAAGAAATTTGGTCAGTTATCATGAACCATGTCACTAAGATATTTCTCAATACATTGAGTAATAATAAATACATTCCTAGATCACTTGGAAAGTGCAGCAGATATCTCACTAGGACCCAAAGAGCCCACTGTGGCGGTGTAGCTCAGAATTTAAGATTAATTATCGGTAGGCATATACACTTTACTTCAATGAATGTTACTCAGTATGATTCTTTTGCAAATTGCAGGTTTGTGAACTGCATTTTAATGCTCAAGACATTCGACTGAATACTGTATTCAATTGTGAAGATGGCCAAGAGATTACACTCCCATTAAAAGTGCCAAGACTTAAACCTGGTGCTGTTCCATCTCGTCTACCAAATTGCCCAGAGTATTTAAGTACCCCAAAGTCCTACACAGACAGCCCTCAGGAGAAGAGAGCTAGGAGAGAAAATAGGAACCTGCAGACTGCAATTGAAGAAAGTGAGGCAGAGTTTAATCTGCAAAATGAGGCATTGTCATTTTCCAGCTTCAAGGAACTGAATGATAAAATAGGACTTCTCAATGCACCAGAGTCATGGAGTGTAATTTCTAAGGACAACAACATTTTAATTCTTTTCATCACCTTCTGTCCTATGCCTAAGGTTATTTGTAGTGTAGTGATTGCAGCATCATTGCAGATAGAAGTGTACTACAAGGAAGTTAAGTTAGACAGGATAGGTGATTTCCTGTTCCCAAATATTGTAATGAACATTTCTGACATTAGAAACATCCTTGAACGTTTGGATACACTCAATTTTAATGGGGACGAGAAAAAAATAGTTCCTCTGAAATCTTGGCGTTAGCTTCGAACATTTTGGAATCTGTAAGCTTATCAAACCCAGACTTAGTGGAACATATTGAGTTTGTTACAGAGCAAATTAGACTTTGGTCTGGGCAAAAGAGAGTTTATAGCCCTTCCTTTCTGATTTTGTGTTCAATGCTACAATCAATCTCGCCCCACAGCTATGCGTACTTGAGACATTTAAATGTAATAGTGTTGCCCCATCCATGCACGATCAGGAGGCTATGTTCTACATTCAGGTTAAATCCTCGAGTGGAGCAGCATGAGGAGAATTTTTTGAACTATATAAAGAACAAATTTTCTGGCAATGAATGTGATAAATTTGTTGTACTCATGATGGATGAAGTGTAAGTGAAACCAATGATGGATTACAAAGGTGGTAATATTGTTGGAAAAGCTTTCAACAGCGAGAAACTGGCAACAAGTGCAGTTAGTTAGTTAGTTAGTTATTGTTGTTTAAAGGGGCGGAACTACGAGGTCATCTGCCCCCTCTTAACACAGATTAAAGAATACAAATTTTGATTTGAATTTAAAATTTTGAGTTAGTTAGTTATTGTTGTTTTAAGGGGCGGAACTACGAGGTCATCTGCCCCTCTTAACACAGATTAAAGAATACAAATTTTGAATTGAATTTAAAATTTTGAGGTGGACATCTAAATTTAAAAAGACCAAAAATTAATAAAACAAAAACAAACAATTAAATAAAAAATAAAAATTATAAAAATAAACAAAAATTACGGAAAAAACAAAACATTATCATTCAAAAACGAACAAGTCGTTGAGTCAAAGTTCACTGGAAAATTTAGATTGGGCAACAAGTGCCTATTGCTTCATGATATCTAGTCTACTGTCAGATGTTAAGGAAATGGTACATGTACTGCCAGTGAAATCCATGTCTGGGGAACAGTTGCACTGCATACTGAAGAAAATTATTATTGGCTTGGAAGAAATAGGATTTCATGTGGTTTGTGTAGTAAGTGACAACAGTTCTGTAAATAGGAAATGTATGCAGCAGTTTTCACCGCAGAAAGAACTGAAGTGTGTTTACCCTCATCCTGTCGATGAAACAAGGCCTCTTTTCTTTGTGTTTGACTCTGTCCACTTGCTTAAGTGTGTCAGAAACAACTGGTTGAACCAAAAAGATGAAGATATGTGCATGAACTATCCTGATTTTGACCCAGTTAGCAATGATGTACACAAAGCCTCATTTTGCTCTGTGAAGAAATTGCAAAATATAGAGCATGATAAGTTGGTGAAGTATGGCTACGGTCTCTCTGTAAAGGCCTTATGCCCTACTTCACTTGAACGGCAAAATGTAAAACTTGTTCTTCAGGTTTTTAATGAAAATGTCATTGAAGGGTTGAAAGTTATGGGGGAAAAGTGTGACTTATTGCATTATCAACAAACTGCCTGGTATATTGAACTAATGTTAAATTGGTGGAATATAGTAAATGTAAGAACTCCCGGTAAAGGAGCAAGACTCAACAATATCCTCATGTGCCCAGTGTCATCAGATTCTATTGAAATTGTTAATTATTTACATAAATTCTTGCAGTGGCTAAATAAGTGGAAAAAACTAAATGTAAAAGGGTCATTGTCCTCTGAGACAATGGCTGCCATGATACTGACAACAGAAGGCTTGTTAAAGTTGAAAGATTATTACTCGTCAACTCTAATTTCTCTTATGTTCTGTTTGGGAAGTTTCAGACTGATGTATTAGAGGGAAAGTTTGGCAAATACAGGCAGTTGGCAGGTGGCCAGTATAATATTTCAATAAGGCAGGTGTATGAAGTAGAACACAAGCTAAGGATTCAATCATCCATGTCCCTAAAGATCAAATCCAACTTATTTGGTGAAATTAAAATAAATGAATTGTGTGAACCTACCTCAGAGGCTCCTGAGTTTCCCACTGATGAGCAAAAATTCATTGACCGTATATATATAGATGACAGAGATTTTGATGGTTGTAAGGATGATATCCCTATTCTAGTGTACTTGGCAGGGTATTGTTGTTATAGTGTGACTAAAGGATTACAATGTAGTCATTGCAAGGAAATTCTTTGTACCAGTGAATTTATTGACCTTGATGATGAGGCATACCATTTGATCAGGGATAAGGACAGAGGTAGGCTCTTAGTCCCAGAAATGTATGTTGCAAATGTTGTTGTTCACAATTACTTAATAGTTTTAAAGTTGTGTGGTGACCTAGAATCTGATTTTCTTAAAGTTGAGAACCACAGGGAGCTTGTGAGTAACATTACAATGCAATTTGTTCGTTCCATGGAACTTTTGTGGGAGCCTGATATTTGCATGAAAGGACACACTGTAGAAAATGTTTGTAAGAAAGTGGTATGGGTATCCACCAACATCCTACTGAACAATTATTGTAAGAAAAGAAATTCTTTACCAAAGTCGACATTCTCAAAGAAATCTACAATTTTCTATAAGCGTTGAGACATTCCTTCGAGGATAAATACAATAGAGTGTACATTGCCACACTGCGCCTGTACTGTGACGTGAGAGCAACACCTGGTCATGCCCTACACGTGTACTAAAATGGTTCGAATCAGTGACCCATGCATCGTATCCTCCCCTTGTTAGTAATGAATAGAACTCACTTTAAATAGCCCAATTCTATCATCACGTGTAGTATTTCAGTGTTCCAAACCACCGCAGTTCCCTGCAGTCAGCTGATCGAGATGTTGCTGTCAACAATGTGATGTCATCAGCCATCTATTGGATGTAAGATCGAAAAGACATTCAAATAAAATGCAACGCCCTCGTAATTCTGCCCCTTAAAACAACAATAACTACCGTACCTAAAATTCAATCTTCTCCTGTGATATTTGTAAATATTTTCTAGTATAATACCTATTTCATCCAGAGTTTTTCAGTTGTCATGTTTGAACTGAGGAGTGAATTCATGCCTGCCTAGTAGCCTAATTATAAAATATGTTATATTATATTTAATGACAAAAGGTGCATCCTGTCACTGTTATAATTACAAATCACATTTTTACAAAAGTTAGCCTAATTTTATAATATGCATTGTCAACAAGAATCAGTACCCCACTTCAGTCCCTCTGTTGTGTTCAAAATCATTTTTAATATTCCTCTACTCCAGTATTTTAAATGCGATCATTGTAGTTGGCCTTTAAATGAATCCAATATAGCACATTGTGGTTCCCCAGCTACCGTATCTGTCTTCCAAGGTACTTTGTTTTTCACTTTTTGTTACTGTGCCTGAAATTAACAATCGCCCAATAAAACTGGAGCGCCTGTTTTTCCAAAATCACCGTACCAAAAATAGATAGACACTCCAGCTACATAACTGTGATCCACCCGCTAGGCTTTTAGAATATTTCTATATGCCACATTGTTTCTGGTAGTAATACAAAACCCAACTTGAAAATGGCTTTTGAATACCAGCCATTTATGTGTCAAATCTGATTTTATGGCAGATGTACATTTTGATCTCTCTGTTGATAGTCAGCCCAAAGGCTGGTTGGATCCTCAACAAGCACCACTGTAAGTTATGCTAATAGAAACCCACAAAGCAGCACTACGATGAGACATACTAGGCAAGGTTCCTCTGTACAACTTTAGTACAGTTAGTGTCAGTACTGATGTACTGTGTCAGTACTGATGTACTGACTCAGTACATGGCACCAGCCATACCTTGGTAGCTTCCACATAATCGCAATCATGAATGAGATGAGACATCAGTGAAAAGCCACATTTTGCTCCAGCCTGTGCGACAGACACAAAAACACTACAATCATCAAGAGATGGCACAAGTAAATATTTGGATCATGTTTGTCAAATTTCAGGTTGTCATACTTATTTCTGATGAGAAGATGCAACTGTTTAATTATGTACTCTTATTAGATTCAGCTACTCCTCTATTCACACCATAAATATATCCATTCAGCAAGTATGTCAACAGACAATCTTGACAGCTTATGAAATTTGAAATCAATTTTATTGTTTTTTAGTCTGATAAGTGAATTTATTTTCAGTCGGTCTTCATGTTAAGGGACACTGGGACTGAGTTTTCATATTTCTGTAATTATCAATGGATATTGTTCTAATTTTACACACATCACTCAAATACTAATATACACTATACTACTGATTTACACTTTTCCATCTCTAACCGTTTAGGAGATATGATTATTTTTATATAGAAATTATGCAAATTTTGAAAATGGTCCTTGCGTTAAACAGATAGAGGTAGCTCATTTATCATGACTTTCCCATATAGATATTTAGTATGAAAGCAATCCTTGTGATTGGTTTTGAGTTCATATGAATATGTGTTGAGATATAAATTAACTCATTTCACAATTTTTTTTATTCCATTAATTGCCTATTATTTAAAATTAGAATATTTTTAATGGCAAACCTAAGAATACTACAGTAAAACTAATCACTGAACTTATGGATGCATTAATATAGAATATGAATACAAATTTGCAATATTATAGCAGCAAATCTAATGCGCAAGGACCAGATGTTGTATCAAAAAATGGGAAGCCGCGATAAATGGACTTTTATAAAAACATGCATATTTTTTGGTTATCAGCTTTCAATTTTAGGTAATTATCAATGAATATTGTTATAATGTTACACACAGCACTCTAATAGTATTATACACTAGACTTCTGATTTACACTTTTCTATCTCTAACCGTTTAGGAGATTTTAATATGAAAATATGCAAATTTTGAAAATGATCCTTGCGTTAAACGGATAGAGGTAGGTCATTTATCATGACTTTCCCATATAGATATTTAGTATGGAAGCAATCCTAGTGATTGGTTTTAAGTTCATATGAATATTTGTTGAGATATAAATTAACATACAGTATTTCACAATTTATTTATCCCATTAATTGAAAATTAAAATATTTTTATTGGCAAAACTATGAATACTACAGTAAAACTAATTACTGTGCTTATGGATGCATTAATATAGAATGTGTATAAAAATTTGCTACATTATAGCCACAAGTCTGATGCATATGGGGCGAATTTTGTTCCAAAAAATGGGAAGCTCAGTAAAATGCACTTTTATAAAGCCATGCATATTTTTTTAGTTATCAGCTTACCTTGTCAGCTAAAACTGCCCAGCACCATATGTTAACACCCTCTTTCTTGCTTTTCTGAGCTCCTTATTAGGAAAATAAGTACAGAAATACTCGCCTCAATGAAAGTCCATGAATAGGAGGCGTTTAAATACCATGCACTAGACATTCCAAGAATTCGCTGGGCCTTTAAATATGGCGGAATTTGGAAAAGACTTTCACTAAATTGTCCGCTGGAGTCAGGGGCATAATTATATCAAAGAATAAAAAAATCAATATTTTTGCAATTTCTGACAAAAACTCAGTCCCAGTGTCCCTCTGTACCCAATTAAATTGGGCGAGGAGTAAAACTTTTCAATTCACACTTGCGTACAGGACCTCTAAAATACTTGGATTAATTAAGCACTTAAGTGTATAATTAATCCAAATAATTTTTCCACATTGACAGAAAGTTGTGAGTCGATAGTCCTACGTTTTACTCCCCGACCAATTTAATTGGGCCAATTAACATGTGGAGCAACTAAAATGCAATTAATTCATTAGATTATGAACGCAACATTGAAAAATGACTTCGGAAAGTTCAAGTTGTATGGACACCATTTTTGTGGCACCAAATATTAGAATGTTATCCTGAAAGTCTTGAAATAGCCTATTATGAACAGTCTCTCCTCCTCTCACCCTGTCTGTCGCATTTCTCCGCCCTTTGTAGCCTTACAGCCTCAATATATTCGAAAGCCATCCACTGTGTTAAAGTTTCATTGTCTCTATAACTTATACAGGATTGTCGGCCTCTCCCCCCATGTGTCCAGTGACATTTCAAATATCTTCAAGCTCAAATGAGTGCCTTTTGTTATGGTTTAGAAAGTCATACCTCACATATAAAAATATTTGGTTTAGTAGTGTAGTCATTGTGCTTCAACAGCTATTGGATCAAAATTTAATGCTTTTCAGTCGGTCAACATGATTGTATCCAATTGTAATGGGTGTTTCTCTACTCTTGAAAAAAATTTACATGAGAGTAATAAATGCACTTAGATGACTAGTTTTGACATGGATTAATAGCCTGAGTGAAAAGGATCTGATGTGACATTGTGTGTTTATGTGAATAGCCTACTATATATTTTAAACTAGCAGAGACATTGCTGTGTTAAGGGTATTTTATGCTCAACTTTGCATCCACTCACAGTGTATGTAAATATTTAGGATGCTCTGGATATAAATGATAATAATAAAATATACACCTCATATTTGTAGGTGACAGGTATGATGTGCAATAAATTACTAGAAAAAAGCCAATCAAATTAAGAAACTGTTGCTTTGTTAAGAGCATAAAATAATTGTAATTTCGGTTGTACTCTAATCTAAACTTATTGGCTGTTATAAACAATATTAAGATTGAAATTAGATTAACTCGTGGTGTAGTAGCTAGCATTCTGGGCTGCCGCCCCGGATGTCCAAATTCGATTCCCGGCTCCCCAAAGAAATTTTAATTCTAGTCTGAGGGCTGGAACGGGGTACACTCAGACTTGTGAGGCAAAACTGTGAATTCCACAGTACGGTACATTAGAGAAATAAATTATCAACTTGTAAAAAAAAAAACTGTTTACCTTTCTGCTTAGTAAATTGACAAATATTTAGATATTTGCTATTCATACTCCATAGATCATAATGGAAAATTCATTAAATATAAAATTTTATTTGTGTGTTGTGTTGTATTTTCCTTTTTTGTATTGCCAGTAATACTTGCAGGCTATATAAACTTTGAATCTTATCTAAAATAATTACACAACGTTATATGCTCTAAGTTATTGGTTGATATATCTGGGATTTTGCGGTGACAATCCCCTGAAAATACTCACAATTTTCCAGGATAGCCAGCTCCCCCCCCCCCCCCCCCCCCCGAAATAAAATTGTATATACGCCCCTGATTGTGGCTGATGGCATCATCATAATAGTAAATCTATAATTTAAATGATGAAATGTGTACCCGGAAGTTTTCGTGAAGAAGACACAGTTGTCTACATGTCAAGTCCAGATATCTAGCTAAAAACCTGATCTTATGCAAATATTGAACATAACTGTATCAAATGCGTATATTTTACTGCTGTTAATTTAGCGCTATGTTTTGTGGCCAGTGAACTGTTGACATAAAATTGATCCAGAAACAGTAAAATAGTGTAGGCCTATGTTTCATTTTTTCCTACGGTACGGTACCTAGTTTCCCGTGAGGTTTCATTTTCAGGTGAAGGATGAGAAGAAGCTTATTCAGTAGGCCTAGTATATTTGTTTGTTACGTAAGTAAAGGTAAGAAGGATGAAGTCATCATAATAGCCTAAAAATGCTGCCGACTACTATGTATCAGTTGGAAGGAACCCGTCATATGGGTCATGGCCTGCGGCGAGCTCCAGCATCTCTGCCTACAGTGCCCGCCATCTTGTTTGAATGCAAAGGCCTGTTATCTAGGTGGTGTTGGTCATATGAATAATAACCCACAGCAGTGGCTACGCTGGCTAAAGCGCAGCGTTAGGTCATGGGGCCAAGCTCTCTGCTGACTCGGTAGACGCATGGGTTCGAGCCCCGCCGACGGCCGTCCTTGAAATGGTTTTCCGTGATTCCCATTTTCAACACCAGGAAAATGCTGGGACGGTACCTTCTGAGAGGCCACGGCCGTTTCCTTCCACATCCTTCTCCAATTTCATTCACCTTCATCAATTCCATCTCTCATCCCGACGCGCAGGTCGCCCTCGGGCGTCGAATAGAAAGACCTGCCCTCGGTCTCTGAGGAGACTACACGAAAAAATAATGAATAATATAGTTAATTTCTGCTCTCCAACTGATTAAATATTCTAACTGCAATAAAATTGAGCGTTACTGTTAATATTTGATTGCCCGTCACAACGTTACCTGATACTAACCTACTCACATTTCTCTTCTTCGAATGACGGCACGACATTAATAAGCCTATTCACTTTTTATTTTTTTATGGCAGACATAAATCACTCGAACTCAACTGCCCTAGGATTGCATTTCTCTTCGTCTGATACATTTCTCATATCCGCTTCCTAAAAGCTTTTAAATATTAATATATCTTCTTTTATTAACCAATATATTCCACAGAATGTTTCAAAGAATCATACACTAACATAAAATCGATATCCTCTAATGCTTTTCCAATCGTGGGCAAGATATATTGCACATTTCAGTTGAATGGGGCGCAATCTTTCGGTCGTAGAGACCTTCTGGAACGTTCTACGTAATTAAATAAATATCCCAGTGCTGTCTGATTTATTTCACTCACTATCTATCTGCATGTTTCAACAAAAAATAAAGCGTCACTGTATGATTTCTTCTTTTCCATTTTCACATGTAATGAACTGGCAGTGCTGTGATATGGTACACCCAGATCTCATATAGCATCATTTCTTATCGTGTTCTGCGCTATTTGGGGGGACTTCTAGCACACGCTGATTCACAATGCTGATTGTACAACATGAAATATTAGACTATTAACTAAAAGGGCCGCATTATTGTTATTACGTGCATTTCGCGAACACAGGCCGGCGTATGGATAAGTGAAAATAAATAATGCGTAGATAGAGCGCGCCCGTCACTTTTATGGAACATCTGCAGGGATGGGGGGAGGTGGGGAGGTTGGGGGGAGAGTTGATAGGCACCGGGCATACAATCCCATTATCGAAGCAATAAAGACATTTCATCTGTGTAGTGTGGTGTGCATG
This sequence comes from Meconema thalassinum, assembly GCA_946902985.2. Classification (NCBI taxonomy): domain Eukaryota; kingdom Metazoa; phylum Arthropoda; class Insecta; order Orthoptera; family Tettigoniidae; genus Meconema; species Meconema thalassinum. The sequence goes on along the minus strand of OX336388.2, from coordinate 2,060,286,700 downwards.
CTTTGCCAGCAAAAGGCGCGATAAGAGAGCGCCCAAATGACAGAAACATATAAACACGGCGAACGAGGGAAGGAGATGCACAATAGCAAATCACGCAGAAAATATTTTGCTCGTCATTTCCCTGTTCTATTAAAATCCCTACAATAACGAAAGAGAGAGAGTTGAGAGAACGTGATGCAACTGTTCGTTTAACATATGCACACTACTTCCGTATTTCTTTGTGACGTAATGTCAGTGATACATTAGGCAGAAGGCTGGACGGATCCTCAAAAAGCAACGCCATATATTATGTGATAGAAACCACAAAAAGCAAGGCAGCGCTGTAATGAGGCATACTAAATTACGGAAAGAGTTGGTTGGTTAGTTAGTTAGTTAGTTCACTATTGCGCTCCCCAATGACCCAGTGAAGCACTGACCCCATGAGTAGAACCTGTCACATCATCCACAGAGACCAGCTGTTCTTCGAATAGTCAATCATTACTCATTACCACCCTAACAGCAGTACCTTCCTTATAAATATAAACACATCCACTGGTGAGACTGAGAAGTCGAGGAAAATCTTCATTTTACTCTCGCATGTGCCAATAGGCAATGCAAATATCTGCATTCATTAAGAGGTGACCAGGTATTGTGTCATACCGCTCATTTGGCGCAACAGAGACATACTCAAAATATGATTAAAATTCAGCAATTTTTCTAGGTGTGGGGTTTCAACTAGGACACCAAGCTGGCTCATTATCGGGCTCTTGGTGTCCCCGCCCGGACCCCCACAGGCGAAAACCCACACAAGACACGGCACAGACCTAGAAAAACCTTGGGCTTTTAGTTCTCGCAGTCAAGAGGTGCAGTTGCATCTAATTTAAAGGGAGGTGGCGCGCAGTTCGCTACTCCAGTGGGGGTGCGGGCGGAGACACCAAGAGCCCGCCGATGAGCCAGCTTGGTGTCCTAGACGAAACCCCACACATGACACGGCACAAACCTAGAAGAATTGCTGAGTTTTAATTCACTGGCCGTGAAAGCCAATATACCACAATATACCATCTTTTTCAAAATATGATGTTTGTTGGAAACTGCATTTAATTATTTAAAGACAGTTACTAATCTGTGGATTATTTAAAGTTAAGGTTTAGACGCCATATTGAATTGAAAATTTATTACTTTGCTTCAGATGAGTGTAACAGACACTAAGTATCCGTGGTCTTGATTGGAGTAAGTTGTTTGACATTTTGAAAAGAGTGGGAATAAAGTACAGGGATAGGAGGGTGATCCTCAATTTATACAGTACAGTAACCAGACGGCAGTTATTCGAGCCAAAGGACATGAGAGAGAAGCTGGTATCCAGAATGGTGAAGGCAAGGCTGCAACTTAACCCCCACACTTTTCAATCTATATATCGAAAAATCACTGAAGGAAATTGGAGAAAATTCAAAGTAGGAGTAAAGATTCAAGGAGGAATAATTTCAACTCTGAGATTTGCTGATGACTTTGACATCTTTGCCGATACACCAAAATATTTGAATGAGATTGTAAATGGTATGGCCTCTGTCTTGAAGAAAGAATACATGATGAAAATCAATAAATGTAAAACAATGGAAAATTCAATTTCAAATCTGGTTTCTGATTATGAATATGAAATGTCAATGAGATATCTTGTAATGAGAGGAGTAAATGTCATTGGGATATCTTGTAGTGAGGGACCGCCGGCTTTACTTCCCCTCCGAAAGAAGGCATACTGAGGGATTTTTAACGCTCGTAAAAAATCTGACGACTTCGGCCGGGTTTGAACCCGCAATCTTGGGCATAGAAGTTCAGCATGCTACCAACTACGCTATCAAGGCCGCTTATTATCCTCCCTATATTATTCTGCTAAGGTCCCATTCCGGTTTTGTACCGAAAATAAGGTCCTGTTAACACCAACCTACATATATGGGGTACCTACAGGTTCCGCATAACCCCATGTGTGCCCAAAACGCACTCACTTCCTCTTTAAATACCTCACAATTAAATAAATACCTTAAAAATGTGCATTTGCAATGGGAGCACCGTAACCTGGCGAGCCAGCCGCTAGAGCGCAGAACAGCGCGGCGGCGGCAGCAATCTGGCGGGAGCACGGCGTACTGCTAGGAGAGCCTGATGCTAGAGCGCAGGGCAGCGCGGCGACGGCGGCAGCCATCTGGCGGGAGCGCGGCGTACTGCTAGCTGAGGAGTCTCTCAGCGGATGGCTCCGGTGTAGTCTCGCCAAGACTTTCTCTAGGGCTCAATGCTTTGCAAATGTAAAAATTGCTGTAGAAGAAACTCCCGAGCAAATAATAACCGATGAATTCGTTGTAACATCGAATATTGTCTACAAAGAGGTGCTGTGACAAGTACAAAACACTGTTCTACATAATTCATTGTGTTCTTCTCATGTACTACGTATGCTGTTCAACAACAATAAATACATTTCTTCAATATTTAAAAAGTCGTTCTCCCACATTCTTCCCTACTACCCCATAAACCTACATTCACGTTGCGAAAGCTCGCACGGGCCCACTAGTGTTTATTATTATTATTATTATTATTATTAGCCTATTATTATTATTATTATTAATATTATTATTATTATTATTATTATTATTATTATTATTATTATTATTATTATTCTTGCATCGTTATGCCCGACTCAGGAGCACGGTTGAACCTGTTTAGCTGATGTGTTGGCCTTCTTTTCCTTCCAAAATCTCTTCATCCACTCGCTGAGCGCCTTTCTTCGGTCTTCTGTCCAAGTTATGGTGGCCCTGGTGTTGGGTTTGTCTTCAAATTGGTGATTGTCGATTAGGGTTCTGAATTTGCATCTGTCCTGTATAATATTGTCTGAAATGTTGATTTCCTGGAGATCTGTTTCAATTTCACGTAGCCAGCTGTTCTTGGTTTTTAGTGAGAGGGCCAAGTTGAGAATTCTTTTAGTCAATCTGCCATTGTTCATTCTGATAATGTGCCCGTAAAATTTCAATCGTCTTTTCCGAAAAGTATGAGACATTTTTTCACATTGGCGATATATTTCCTGGGATGACTTTTTCCTCCAGATTCCCTCTATAAAAACTGGGCCAAAAATTTTTCGTAAAATTTTCCTTTCTTGTTTTTCAATCTCTTTGGTTAAAGATGATGATGATAATTGTTGTTTTAAGGGGCCTAACATCGAGGTTATCGGCCCCTTTGGTTAAAGATTTGCCACCAATGATTAAGGTTTCTGATGCATATAACGCCTCCGGTTTGATTACTGTATTATAATGTCTAAGTTTTGCTTTCCGAGATATTGATTTTTTGTTACCTATTCCAAGTGATTCTGTAAGCTTTCTGTAATTTGGAAATTATCTCTTTATTTGCTTCACGGTTTAAACCAGAGGGCTGAATAATTTCTCCCAGATATATGAATTATTATTATTATTATTATTATTATTATTATTATTATTATTATTATTATAAATAACCGAGAATTGCCACTATTTAAATTATAATGTATTTAGTTTAACGGTAAGAAGTAACCTGGCAGTGGGTATCCCTGCTTAAGCACAGTAGTTAGGATGGACGTGTCAAGACAAGGAAGCGTGAGCTGGAGAAATGCCAATTTGATTGTGATATATGACGTAATGATAGGCTTGCTCCTCCTCAAACTCAGATATAATGATGAACTGAATATAATGACCAGTGTTGCATATGGTGCTTGTTGTTGTTGTTGTTGTTTTTGTATGACGATGTTAGAATAGCGGAACAACCTGCCATCACCTGCCTTGCCTTGCCTTGCCTTGCCATGCTCCTTAATTGCAAAACTAAGATGGTGAGAGCTACACTTGCTCCTCCCACCCCCTAGAGGGTTTCATTTACACCTCTTATGCATTACACTTGACCGCTTTTACCCTTGCAAACTGGTGTGAAAAACTATAACAGAAGAACTGGTGCTGGCTGGAACCTTTTAAACAAATGTTGTAAAATCTGCCCTTTAATGTCATTCGAACGGAATTTAACAATTGATATTGTAGTGAAATAATTTACACCATGTGTCTATCGATAACCCCAAACATAAAATGAGGATTATTAGCTTACTTTCGATTTTTGCAAAAAATGAAAGTAGACATATGAGAGCAACACATGGCGAAAAAAAGTGTGTCTGTCTGTGTGTGTGTGTGTGTGTGTGTGTGAGTGAGTGAGTCTGTGTGTGTGAGTGTGTGTACTCTGAATGTCTGTTCCCCCCTATCAATTCGAACACGGTGAACGCGAATTGAACGAAATTTGGTACAAAGGTAGCACTAGCAAAGGACACCTCAGTGTCATGTTTTATACCGCCGCCATCTCGACGGAAACGTAATGGCGGCCACACAAATGTTCAAAGCTTAAATCAAATTACGATTAACCTAATCAGCCGATCTCTACCAAATTTTGCAACAACATTCCTTTATGAAGGGAGCATCCTTTGACCAAACTAATAGGTCATTAGCCTAATAGTTTGCGGATGGCGGCCATCTTTGTGAGAAAGTCGATTCCCCCTAATAATTCGAACACGGTGAAACCGAATAGAACGAAATTTGGTACAGAGGTAGCAATAGCAAAGGGCACCTTAGTGTCAGGTTTTATATCACCGCCATCTTGACGGAAACGTAATCGCGGCCACCCAAATGTTAAAAGCTAAATTGCAATTACGATCAACCTAATAATCTAGTCTCTACCAAATTTTGTAACAACATAATTTTATGTGGGAAGCATATTCTGACCAAACTGCAAGATCATCAGCCCAATAGGTTGCAGATGGTGGCCAGTATGTGTGCAAATCGATTCCCCCTATCAATTCAAACACGGTGAAACCGAATTGAACGAAATTTGGTACAGAGGTAGCACTAGCAAAGGGCACCTCAGTGTCATGTTTTATATCGCCGCCATCTTGACGGAAACGGAATGACGGCCACACAAATGTTAAAAGCTTAAATCAAATTACGACCATCCAAATAATTTGTACTCTACCAGATTTTGCAACAACATGCCTTTTTGTGGAAAGCAGCTTATGACTGACTACAAGGTCATCAGCCCAATAGTTTGCAAATAGCGGCCATGTATGTGTGCAAATCCCTTTCCCATATCAATTCAAACACGGTGAAACCGAATTGAATGTTTTTTTTTACAGAGGTAGCACTAGCAAAGGGCACCTCATATTCATGTTTAATATCCCTATAGCACGTTGTATTTCAACAAGCTACTACAACCAACATTCAATTATACTCCTTGAAAAGGACAAAGAGTTATAACAATACCCATGCATTTAGGAGAAAGTAGGCTATATGTTCTTTATTGAACATCTTGTTTTCATTTATCTAATTAAATGAATGAATATCCACAGCCTGCTTCCAGTCTCCGACCGGGTCAGGAATGGAATGAATGAAGCCCCCACCTAGCGGCAAGGGTATGAACTGTGCCGGCTGCCGAGGCCTGATGCACACCTCTGGGGCAATGATTAAATGAATGACAGATGAAATGAAATGATAGTGGAGAGTGTTGCTGGAATGAAATTTTGACAGGGAAGACCGGGGTACCCGGAGAAAAACCTGTCTGCCTCCGTTTTGTCCAGCACAGATCTCATATGGAGTGACCGGGATTTGAACCACGGACCCAGCGTTTAGAGGCCGGCGTGCTGCCGCCTAAGCCACGGAGGCTTACGTATCTAATTAAATATGCATTGCAAAAATTATAGGGGATTTCTTGGTTAATTGTCCCGGGCAAAGTATACTCAGGCATTGTAGAATGGAGAGTTCGATCATTGGCCGCGAGTAATATGGATAAAACCAGTGTGGCTTGAGACCACAGCGAGGATGTCAGAATCAAATATTTAGTATGCGCCAAGTTATTGAGAAATGCTACGAGAGGAATAGACAGTTGAGTTTGTGTTTTTTAGATCTAGAGAAGGTGTGCGATAGAATACCCAGGGAGAAAATGCTGAGCATCCTGAGGTATTATGGTATCCGGGGAAGGCTGCTATAGGCAATCAAAATGATTTATGTTGACAATCAGGCTGCAGTTAAAGTTGATGGTAGGAATAGTTCTTGGTCCGAGGTTCTTACAGGAGTGAAGCAAGGCTGTAACCACTCACTACTACTGTTTATTTTATTTCTGCACCATTTGCTGAAGGGCATAAACTATCTCGGTGGGATTCAATTAGATGGAAACCAGGTAAGCAATTCGGACTATGCTGATGACCTGGTGGACTCCGTCAAAAGCTTGCAAGGCAACATGTTAGAACTGAATATGAATGTAGGCTGAATGGTATGTAGATCAACATTTCAAAGACGAAGGTTGTGTTGGTAGGAAAGAAACGTAAGTAAATAGAATGCCAGGTAGAAGGAACTAAACTGGAACAGGTGGAATATTTGAAGTACTCGGGCTGTGTATTATCTCAGGATGGTAGCATGGGGAAGGAAACAGAGTCGAGGTCTAGAATAGATAATCCAGGGAGTTCTCAGTTGTGATCCACAATATTCTGCAAAAATGAAGTTACGGTAGTGTTGCGTCGAAACTCTCCCTACATCGCTCTGTATTTAGACCGACCATGCTGTATGGAAGTGAGAGCTGGGAAGATTCAGGATATCTGACAGGCTACATAAGCTACATGTAACTGATATGAGGGTATGATTGCTGGACAAATAGATGGGAGCAATGGCACGAAGAATAGGAAGATATGATGATGATGATAATTGTTGTTTTAAGGGGCCTAACATCTAGGTTATCGGCCCCTTATGGTTTGGGTGATAATGAAGATGAAAATGAAATGTAAACTATAACTAAAACTAACTACGAACTTATATACTAGAAGAAGAAATGGAAAACAAAAGGAGAATAAGGCAAATAAAGGACAGGAGGAGAAGAAATGCCCTTTACCCTCGAAGAAGGCGGATTGAGGAACTTGGAAGGAAGGAGAGCCATAAAAGGCAGGTAGGAAAGTGAAAGAGGAGAGGGTCCGCCCCACAGGTAAAGGATAAAAGGCGGGAGGGGGAGGGGGGTTCGGGGGGAGGGGGGGGGGGAGACCGGACCCAGCTCAGGAATTCATCGGGTTCGCCAACTCCCGAACTCACCAGCCGTGAGCCCCTGAGGGTGTAGCAATATCCAGGGTGCACCAGAAGTGGTGGGGCTACACACACCCTGCCTCCTTAAGGGTCTATACAGGAAGATACTCGTAATGAAGAGATAAAGGCCAAGTTAGAAATGAACACTCTAGATGGAGCTGTTCGTATGAGCCGACTCAGATGTTGGGGTGATGTGATGAGAATGGGGGGAGGACAGATTCAAGAGGCGGAACTACGGAGGAGAGATTACATAGGAGGTTAAAGAGTTCGGCTGTAGAGGGTAATCGAAGTAGAGGTATACCAGGGAGGCGATGGTAAGATTCAGTGTTCGACGATTTCAAAGTGAGAGGTGTAGAAGCAGAGGAGGTCACATTGCTAACTGCTAACAGGGGATCATGGAGGCGACTTGTTCGCAAACAGAGGCTTGCAGACTAGACTGGACGCTGAAAGGCAAAACAGTTTCAAATGACAATGGATGTATGTAAATTAAAATTGTAAAAACTGAAGAAATGTTAGGAAAACTAAAAATCCATTTCACAATCCTACTCTTCCACTGCGTTCCTCTCTCTATGTTTAAATTATGTTTCATAGTCATCTGGACATGGTTAGGTAACATTGTTAGTAGCTTTTTTAAGTGACGCGGACTATACTATACACCTAATATTGCGTATATCAGGTGATGGAGGTGCTTTCGGAGCGCGGTTTTGTGCCCTAAAAGTCTGGATTATTATTTTTTGAAATAATGAGCCCATATTCTTCGCTTCCGCACTTTAGCACTTCACGGTCAGTTATATTTCTGAAACGAGCTGAGGATAGCTCCCATGAGAACTGCCAGCAATGACAGAAGAATTTCATTTTTGTTCCAAACTGGGAGTTGGCTTAACGCATGCTGATGGACGTCAGTTAGAAATATCCTGTTATGCAGATAGATGGAAGGTGAACATTCGAGAAGACGGACGTATAACAGTGAGTCTGACACATGCATGTTTATATTTACATGTAGAGAAATAAAACACGCCACGGTTCACAGAATCTGGCTTGTTCGTCATGTGATTGTGAATAGCTGGCTAGTCATGAGATTGTACAAAAGCGGTTGCATGGGTTTTGACAGGTAGCTGTCTCGTAATAGTATGGTATTTATGAAGTCCAGTCATCACTGCAATGTATACACATGACGATCTTGTTACTGCTAGCATATGTTCCATACTTTCAGCCAGTGTTCAGCAAACCAAATTCCTTTAGTAGTTACATACTGTCGCCTCCATGGTGTTGTGGTCAGCGTGCTTAGCTGCCACCCCGGAGGTCCGAGGTTCGATTCCCGGCTCTGCGACGAAATTTGAAAAGCGGTATGAGGACTGGAACGGGGTTAACTCAGCCTTGGGTGGTCCAAATGAGTACATGGGGTTCGATTTCCACCTCAGCCATCCTCCAAGTGGTTCTCTGTGGTTTCCCACTTCATCTTCGGGCAAATGCCGGGATGGTCCTTACCGTCAGGCCACGGCTGCCTCCTACCCTCTTCCTTGTCTATCCCTCCCATTCTTCCAATCCCGCCCCATCCCATCTCTCATGAGGCCCCCTGTTCGCTTTGCAGGTGAGGCCACCTGGGCGAGGAGCTAGTCCTGCTTCCCCAGTTGTATCCCCCGACCTGATGTCAAGCTCCAGGACACTGCCCGCAGAGGCGGTAAAGGTAGATCCCTCACTGAGTCCGTGAAAAAGCCTACTTAGAGGGCAAACTGCATACGAAAAAAAACACAACATACTACATACTACGGGAGAGCGTGAGTTCGAATCGCACCTCGGCCGTCCTGAAAATGGATTTCGTGGTTTTTCATTTTCACCAGCAGGCAAATGCCAGGACGATTCCTTTCAGTAGGTCCACGGCCGATTTCCTTCCAATATCTCTTTCATGACCCGTCCTGAAAAGAAAAAGGCATGGCCATTGACTGCATTAATAAAATTATTTAGTAGTTACATGCTGCAACCCAGTGGGTGGGTACTGGGAGTTAGAACCCCCCACCCACTTTTGGAATGTTGACAAACAGTAAAACAGAAACTGATAATAAACAATAATAATAATAATAACCCCTGGCACTACAGCCCGTGAACGGCCCAGGCCTACCAAGCCTCCGCTGCCCAGCCGTTCAGCCTGCAGATATTGGGGTGACGCGTGGTCAGCGCATTGGGTCCCCTCGGCTGTTAATCTTGGTTTTCGTGACCAGATAATAAACAATAAGCTACAAAAACATTTCTTAAATAAAAATGGCACTTGCTGATGAGTCTGTAACTTATGCTATGTGAGAAATCGGTATGGTTGTGATTAGTGTCTGCTTGGTGATGTGCTGTTGTCGCATTTTGGCCGGGATCCCCATTTCAGGCTACACATGACGTCTTCATGGCAACGCATAACTCATCCTCTGAGGGTTGCCAATCTATTTTCTCCCGCTAAATATAGCTTATTTCAAACTGAGCCTAGCGTCGAGTAATTCTAAATTCCACCTAGTGGGACAATTAGCGTCTTTTCTTAGTGGGAGATTATTCATCATCATCATCTTCATTTCCCCTTTTTCAGTTGACACTGGGTGGGAGCAAATATGGTTCCTCTCCACTTTGCTCTGTCGTTCCACCATTCCTCCTCCGACACAGTGTTCCAATCCAGGTTCCGTTTTCTAATACTATTATCCACCAAGTCCATCCAACGCATTCTTGGTCTTCCTCGTCCTATCTTCCCTGTCATCCGTCGTTCCAGTGCTCGTCTTGGTAGCCTTACTTCATTCATCCGTTTGACATGTCCAAACCATCTCAATCATTTTTGCTCCAGTTTGTCATTTAGTTTCTGTACTCCCAGTTCTTTCCGTATATCTTCATTTCTCACTCTGTCCCTCCTCGTTTTCTGGACCATACTTCTCAGGAATCTCATCTCAGCTGCTTGTACTCTGCTCTCATCCCTCTTAGTCATTGTCCAAGTTTCCGCTGCATATGTCATTATAGGAACATAATATGTACATAACTTCTTTAGCCTTAATTGGTATATCCTTGTTCCATACTAGTCCCCGTACCTGTTGGTAGAAAGCACTCCCGAGTTGTATTCTTCTGGTAATTTCCAAATCTAGTCGTCCATCTTCAGTCAGTTTACTTCCCAAGTATTTGAAGTGTTTCACTACTTCCAATTCCTTATCTCCTATTTTGATTACTCCTTTTCCTTCTTTCTTATCTCTACTCATCACCACTGTTTTACTCTTCTCAACATTTATCTTCAATCCCCATTTCTCAATCTTTTCATTTATTACGTCTAACTGTTCTTGTACCTCCATCTCATTCTCGCCCCAGATCACAACGTCGTCTGCAAACAACATTACCTTCATCTTTGCCCTACTATATTCTTTCATTGCGGCCTTCATGATGTCATCCATCACCATTACGAACAATAATGGTGACAACACACTTCCTTGCTTTAGTCCAGTGTCAATTTTAAACCATTCCGATGTCCCGACTCTAGTCTTCACACTACTGTAGCACACCATGCACATTCCTTTTATCATGTCTCTCAGTTCCTTGCCTATCCCCCTATTTGTTAATCTTTCCCAAACTTTTGTTCTAGGGATGCTATCATAGGCCTTTTCTAGATCAATAAAAGTCATTACCATATCCTTCCCATATTCCTAACTCTTTTCAATGTTCTGCCACCTCTAAATCCAAACTGCTCCTCCTCTATTTGGCTTTCTACCTTTACTCTAATTCTTCGTTCTAGGATTATTTCCAAAACTTTGGCAACATGCGAGATGATGGTGATTCCTCGGAAGTTACCACACACCTTCCTGTCTCGTTTCTTGAATATTGGCAATATTATTCCCTTTTTCCAGTTTTAATTCAAATAAAATGCTTTTATAAGGACCTAGAAATTTCTGTGGGCACATTAACATTAATTTGTATATTATTGTTAATTGATACCTATTGTAACTTTCAGTCGGTCAACATGATTGTGCCCAATGAATTGGGCGGGGTTCAAGTTATAAATATGTAAACACGCTCTTGGCCAAAATTATATGTATTAGTTATCACACTTAAATGGGCAATTTAGGATTACGCATTTCGACCCTCACTTTCCTATCTGCCTTTTATGGCTCTCCTTCATTCCAAGTCCCTCAATCCGCATTCTTCGAGGGTTAAGGGCATTTCTTTTCCTCCTGTCTTTATTTGCCTTATTCTCCTTTTGTTTCCCATGTATTCTTCTAGTATATAAGTTAGTAGTTAGTTTTAGTTATAGTTTACATTTCATTATCTTCACAATCACCAAAACATTAGGGGCCGATAACCTAGATGTTTGGTCCCTTAAAACAACAATTATCATCATCATTATTAATTTTCACTGTTGTAAATTCACTACTGTAGTTCAATAGCACGTCGTTAGATGATTATAGTATAATGTTTGATTCAAACTTCGAATCAAACATTACCTAACGTAGAACGAGATTCAAACTGCGAATCAATCATTGTACTATAATCATCTAACGACGTGCTATTGAACCATAGTAATGAAACCGGGTGAGTTAGCTGTGGTCGTTACGGCATGACTGCTGGCAGTCGCTCACATCCGGGAGGCGAGGTGGTTCGAATCCCCCCGCCGGCAACCTTGAAGATGGTCTTCTGTGGTTTCCCATCTTCGTTCCAGGCAAATGCCGGGGTTGGTCCCTAACTATAGGCCACAGTCGCTACCTTCCAATTCCTCGTCCTTACAATCACACTTTCCTCCCCAGACAACACTCCACACGCGAGGGTACTTGCAGCTCACCCATTGGGTGTCCGCCTCGAAGCAGCTACAACAACTGGCGAGCCGAACATGTCCTCGGACACTCCCGGCACTAAAAGCCATACGCTAAAAAAGAAAAAAAAACAATAGTGAATTTACAATAGTGAACATTCACCTTAACACAGTGATCAGGATCTGAGGATGGCCACTTAAGGGTCGAAACGCGTAATCCAAAATTGCCCCATTAATGGTGACTAGCATTACCCGTCACGGCTTCGCCCGCGAATATTCTAGTTGTAAAGAGTACACTTAGCAAAATCCTTGGTATGAATAATCAGACTTTATCAATTCAGCTACTGGTGCAGTGGGTAGGGGTTTGTCATCCTCCATACGTATATCAGAGCGAAGTAAGTTTTCTGGGAATATCACAGACGCTGTTAATTTAAGGGCCTTTAAATGTGGTTTTCGGAGACCCTTTATAGTCGAGTGAAAAAGACCTTTCGTACCACACTCACACGTGAAAATTGCGTGAAAAAATCTAGATTGTCCCTTGACCCCCTTAAGCGCATTATACTGTATGTATTGATGAATTTTACAGCTTAATTTGGTTCAGTGATAACCTTATAACCGTCTGGAAACTTTCACAGTAATGTAATAATTTAAATTGCATTGCGTCTTACAGAAATAAATGGACCTGTTAGATTCTGTTACCATGGTTATCGTATGCATTCTTTCATTATTTCATTGTAAATATACATGTTTTAAGGTATTTATTTAATTGTGAGGCATTTGAAAAGTAAGTGAGTGCGTTTCGCTTACGCATTGGGTTATGCTGAACCTGTAGGTACCCCATATGTGTAGGTTGGTGTTAATGGGACCTTAGTTTCGGTACAAAACTGGAATGGGACCTTAGCAGAACAATATAGGAAGGGATAACTAACTAATACATGTATTTTTTTTTTCAGGAGTGTGTTTACATATTTGTAACTTGTACCCCACCCGATTCGCGTTGACCGACTGAAAGTCAGCTAAAGACATTTTGTATAGACAACACTGAAATAAAGAATGGCTTCAAATCTCCACATTACATTCCTGACATTGACTGGAAGGGAATTCCACAGTATTCAACCCGTGAAGACAAATGATTTGTTAAAGCAGTAAGTTTGGTGCAGCGGAATAGCAAGTGAGGATTCAGAACGCGTATTATTACTATGGAAAGATGAGAGCAGCTTAAATGTATGGTAGATGTACAGTGGTGCTTGACACGGTGGGTGACTGGTCAACCTGTCGGTCTACTAGCCCCAAGCTTGCAGGTTCGCCCCTGGCCGTGGTAAGTGATATTTGAAAGGCGGCAAAAATTACGACATCATGTCATACGATGTTGGCATGTCAAAGAACCCATTTGAATTCAGTAGGCCGTGTTCATAATGGCAAAATTAATATCGGGATTTACCGCCAACACAAAGTTCCCCATTTCTCTACTAGGAAGCGCTATAGTGTTCAAGGAGCTTAGATATCTAACCTCCTTGACTTTGATAGTGCTTCAAGATCGACGAAATTCGACATGCAAGCTACCCTTTGGGTGCCAAATAACAAAGATTGCACCCGGCACCCGAGCTCATATGATATTATTATAGTGGTGTTTTTCTGGTCAGTAACTTGTATAAATTAGGAAAGATGGTATTCTCCCAGAAATATCTATATGTGGTTAATTAGAATCTACAAGTTTGCACGGGTGACATGTTTCAGTATTCAAGCGAACATTATTGTCTACAATGCTAGAGTACATCCTCGTTCGAAATGCTGCTCTGTAATGCATTCCTACCTGGCAGGGGCCAGGTGTTTGCTGCTGTGATGTGATGTTTCCTTCAGTCTGTTAATGAGAACTAAATGACCCTATAAATGTGGCTTTCCCGTGAGGGAAAAAATGTCCATTAACTTTGGAGCAGACTAAAGAACGCCTTCAAAATACAGTATATATAAAAGAAATATTTGACTGGCTTCGGTAGCGAAGTTGGTAGCATGCTGAGCTTCTATGCCCAAGGTCACGGGTTCAAAACCGGCCGAAGTCGTCGGATTTTTAAGAGCGTTAAAATCCCTCAGTATGTTTTCCTTCGGAGAGGAAGTGAAGCCGGCGGTCCCACGTCATATATTTATGGCATGTAAAAGAAACCTTCCACTAATTACACTTGTGTGAAGCTAAAGTACAGGTTAGATTTGACTAACGCTCTTAGAGTCCAACGTTCGTCACCAGGAGTTGACCGCGGTGGCATCTAGTAACCAAGTTCATAACTAGTTGCCGTTGACGGTGGTGTTTGGCAGCAAAAGTAGAAACTACTTGAAAATTGAATGTCTGCAGTCCTTACTTGAATTAAAAACAAATAACACACACTAATACAGCCATCACAATTAACAGCGGTTATTAGACAGATTCTACACACACCCAAAGTGCCCGGGACTACATGACCGCGTTGTTGCAGCCCCTAAACTGAGGAACCAACCATAAAATAAATACTAGAATTAGGTAAATAGAATTTGGAACAAGAGACGAACTACAGACCTCTATAGTCTCACAGACACTGTACGCAGGAGACGGGTGAACTTTTGGGGGCACATATTTAGGATGGACAACAATAGACTAACAAGAAGATTATTCAATATAATTAATACAAAAAATCGAGGATAAATTGGCCGGATGAAACAAGGAGGAGGGGCTGAATGAGATGAACATCGGACAGAACATAATGAAGAAGTAGTTCCGTGAAGAACTATACAGCCTATTTTCATATATCCTACTCATGTTAATTGCCTCTATCAACATACAAAATTTCAGTTTGATTGTTGTGATAGATTCGTAGATATTGAGAACCGTCTAAATATTTCAGATGGTCGCCGGATTGGATTTTTATTTATTTACTATTACATGAAGATTATTGTGTACGTGTGGTATTCAAACTTCAATCGCATGATTAGGACACAAGAAGTAAAAACGAGATTTTAAAATTTCGCGCAGCGCCATCTTGTGGTTATGAAAACAATGGAAATAAATTAGATGCCAGTGGATTAATATTTGTATAAGCATTTAACGAGCAAAGATTCACTGGACTCGGATGGTTAAATCGCGAGAAACGTAGGTTTAAATATTTATACATCTTGGATTTGTGCTCACCAGGTTACTGAAGTCCTATAGGTGAACCTATGTTCATAGCCTTTATGAACATTAAAAAAATCAGTTTGATTGCTGTAAAAGATTCGTAGATATTGAGAACCGTCTAAGTAATATATCGGATGGTCACCATGTTGGATTGTTATATGTATAGGCCATAGAGTTTGGTACCATCAAAGGAAAATTATTGCGTAGCTTCATTATTCAGACTTTCATTTCGATCGCATGATTACGACACAAGAAATAAAAACTTAATTTTAAAATTTTGCACAGCCACCATCTTGAGGTTATGTAAACAATTTAACTAAATGAGATGACATTGCATTACAATATGTAAAATCATTTACTGTACCACACTTCACTGCGCTCAGAGAGTTAAATCACGAGAAAAGTCTATTAAAATGTTTCAACTTCGTTTGGCCGCCATGTTCGTTTTTTACTTTGTAGGTTTTTGAATGTTGCATAGATAAACTTCTAGCAGTGTCCTATATTACCGTACAAAATTTCAGGGAGATATCTGTAATAGTTCCGGAGATATAGAATGCCAGTGAAATATTTCGCACAGCCGCCATTTTGAGGTTATGTGAACAATTGAACTAAAATAGACGCCACTGCATTACTATGTGTATAAACATTTGCTGTACCAAGTTCCATTACGTTTGGATGGTTAAATCGCGAGAAAAGTCTATTTAAAAGTCTCAAATTCGCTTGGCCGCCATACTGTTTTTTTTTGTTACCAGATTTTTCAACGTCTCATAGGTACAATTTTAGTAGTGCCCTTTATCACCGTACGAAATTTCAGGGTGATATCGGTAATAGTTTCGGATATACTGAATGCTGGTGAAATACTTCGCACAGCCGCCATGTTGGATTGGTGCGACAGAATAAAATTTGAAGGGCACGGTCGGGGTCGGCCAGAATGGTGCTATGATCTTACAGAGTTTGATTGAAATCGCTCCTGCCGTTTACAAGTTATTAGGAACACACACGATTCACAGACACACACACACAGACAGACACACGGACAAAAGGTGATCTCATAAGCCTAATTTATTTTCATAAAATGTAAATAGGCTAAAAACTGAGAAATCTTCAGAACCTTAGTAAATATCATCACATCTATACACGCAAATCTAGCAGCAGTGAGTTCATGAAGATATTTTGGAAGAAGAGGAGGGCTAAAGTCATCAAGCAAACTAACAAGTTATAACGCGCTCTATCAATAGGCATAACGAAGAAAGAAAGAAAGAAAGAAAGAAAGAAAGAAAGAAAGAAAGAGAGGCGGCTTCGGTGGCGTAGTTGGTAGCATGCTGAGCTTCTATGCCCAAGATAGCGGGTTCAAACCCGGCCGAAGCCGTCGTAATTTTTAAGAGCGTTAAAAATCCCTCAGTGTGCCTTCCTTCGGAGGGGAAGTAAAGCCGGCGGTCCCATGTCATAGATATATGGCATGTTAAAGAACCTTCCACTAATTACACCTGTGTGAAGCTAAATTGGATAGGTTAAGAATGTAAACAACGCTCTTAGGTTTCTACGTTCGTTGCCAAGAGACGACTGCGGTGGCGTCTGGTAGCTAAGTTCTGAATTTGGCCTAGTAGTCGATGACGGTGGCGCTTAGTGGAAAAAATAGGAACTATTTGAAAAATTCTAAGTTTCAGTCTGTACTTAAATTAAAAAACAGATAACAGAGTCATCACAATTAACACCGGTTATCAGACAGATTCAACACACACCCTAAGTACACGGGGCTACATGACCACGTTGTCGCAGTTCCTAAACTTAAGAACCAACCAAAGAAAGAAAGAAAGAAAGAAAGAAAGAAAGAAAGAATTATGTATTTATTTAGCGTATGGCTTTTAGAACCGGGAGTGTCCGAGGACATGTTCGGATTGCCAGAGGCTGTAGCTGCTTCAAGCGGACACCCATGGGGTGAGCTACAAGTTCCGTTCAATTTCAAGTAGTTCCAGCTTTCGCTACCAGGTGTCACTGACACTTAGTGGTGAACATTGAAACGTTGATAGAGCGTTTTAACGAAATCTAACCTGCAAATTTAGCTTCACACAAGTTAAGTTAGTGGAAGGATCATTAACGTGCCTTAAATCTATGACATGGGACCGCCGGCTGTGCTTCCCCTCCGAAGGAAGGCTTACTGAAGGATTTCAACGCTTAATAGCTTGCCACGGTGGGTGAATGAATAGCGTGTCGGTCTATTAACCCCAAGATTGCAGGTTCGCTCCTGGCCGTGGTAAGTAATTT